>JALUTQ010000038.1:0-1450000 GCA_032718865.1 Tilletia caries | reverse complement strand
CCTGAGGGTGTCTGAGGGTATCCCGCCCTGTCCCGCATCATTTTTTGACTAAAAATTGATTTCAGCGTACACTATGCGTATTCTGAGCACGCTAAGCGGTACTATGCCACTGCACTGCGCTCAACCTCACTTATGACAGTACCATGACGATGTCACCCCCCCATGCCATGGTCCGGGACATGACCGGGGAGCATACAGGTATGGTCCGGGGCAGTAAAAATAGTCAACAGCGATAAAAATAAAGGATAAGCAAAAAGGATCAAGCAAAAAGAGCCAAAACTGCAGCACTCAGGATTCCCGCGTGGTCCCCCACCGCAGTACTAACTGAGCGATACCTTGGTTAACTTCGCAGATCGGACGGGATGCGGTGCTTTCAAGGTTCTATGGCCGCAGATGAATTTTCTTTCCGGTCTGTTGTCTATATTATACTATGATGATGGTTGGGACAATGCCGGGCTATGGATGGTCCGTACCTCATATCATTTCAATGGGTCGGACAATGAATGGCCCGCACCTCATTCATATCAATGGGCGGGACAAGGGATACAATATGAGAGGGCGCATGTCAGGACGCGTCGCGTACGTGCTGCCGCATTGACCACTCATCAGGGTGACGTGTACAGCATGGACAGCAGTGGGTACAGCATGGACAGCAGTGAAGATGGTCGTCGCGGACGTCTCCGTTACCTTGAACGCGTACGATGGGGGTGTTGTGTCTGAACGACGCGTGCCGACCCTGTAATAGAAATTGGAAGGTTGATTTTTGTGCTTCGAACGACGCGCTCAGATCGCGCGTAGCACGTCTGTGGGCCGAGATCGTTTTTGAGCGTCGGAAAAAAGTTGAAAACGAGACAAGTCTTTTTCCGCTATAGGGGGCTGAGGGGGCCAAAACGGGGTCAAAACCGATCACTCCGGTGCAAAGTCGATGGGGAGAGGTCGGATGGGGGTGGTGCATTAGGAGGGAAGGTGGGAAAAAATCGGACGTGCGGGTGCAATCGAAGGTGGAGGGGTGGTTGATCAGTGGGAAAAATCAGGGGAGCAGTGGATGCATTCTGGGGACGTTTGCGAAGTTGCCGCGCATGTCAGAGGCTACACCGCCCAAGCACGTACGCTGGCGCACCCGCTAGCCACGTGTTTTCCTGTTTTTACGCGTTTTTTTCGCGTTTGGGTGTCGGACTGACATCGCGGGGGCGTTCCCAAGGTTGATATTGACCTTCCCAAGTAGTTCCCGTATTTAAAAATCGAAAACACCGGGTGCGCCGACCACTCGGCACTCGCAATCGACTTCTCACTCATCCGTTTCACATGTAGACACTTCACGCACCTCGACCGCGGTCGCATCGGTCCAATGACCGGGTGAAGCTGAATTATCAAAGGAGAGAGTGATATTGACCTCCCCATCATAGCCTCACACTCGTACGGACGTTTTAGACATCGAATTTTGAATTAAAGGCGCCATCAGAGCATACCAGAGCATAAGGAAAAACAGTATCACAGAAATCACATTAGCCGCTAGACTTTCCACCTTGGTCCTTTTTGAGACCCACACAGGGCCAAATACCACTCCACACAGACCCGCCCACCCGCTAGACTTCCCACCTTGGGCCAATTCATCCACCCCCATCCCCCACAGCTACACCACCCAAGCACGCACGCTGGCGCACCCGCTAGCCACCCCACCACAAAAGAGAGAGAGAAGTTTGACCCCAAAAGGTCAAACAAATCTGTGGAAGCAAGAGCTTAGCCTCAGCAGATCGTAGCAACAAGGCTACTCTACTGCTTACAGCACTCCGTTCCAATTTAAGTCGTCTGCAAAGGATTTACCCCCGCCCATATTTCAATTGCAATCCGTAGACCACAGAACCAGCCTTTCCGCTGCCCTGAGGAACCTACCAAGTCCATAGGACATTCTTTTCTAAAGCCAGGTAAGTCCCGACCGTTCTATGTACTGAAGATTTGCAGCCAGGAGAACCCACAATGCACATGATTTGGATTTCTTGCCTCTTTTTCTGCCATCAATTCTTCCCATCGTACGCCCTTTTCGCGCCCATATGGTCAACGCTCCTTATGTGCGCTCAGCTCTTCTGTCCCTTTTTGGAAGTTTGGTAGTTAAGTATGGAGCTGCAGGTCGTTTCCCACGCTATCAGTTGGGCTTGACGACGTGGATTACACTTCCCTTCATTCATTCCTTCATTCCTTCCTGCCACCACAAATTTTCACCCTCTCATCCTCCTCCTTTTCCTTCCTTCACTCGTTTGTCTGTTCTTCACCGCAGCGTCCAGATCGCTCCTTGCTGTGATCCGATTCTCCTTCTGCTACTTTCCCCTCGTACCGGGTGCTGACAGCCCTTTCCTCTTTTGCTGCTCGCTCTTCTCTTTGCTAGCAGCTCGCCCTACCTTCTCTCACTCTACCTTCTTCTCTAGTTCTTCCCCTTTTCTTTTCCCCTCCATCTCTCCAGTCTTTTTCTCAGTCTTGATCGATATCTCACCTTCGCTCCGGGTCCCAGCGAATGCCCTGCCGGACGCCCGACCTCTGACTTCCTCTCCTGTACGTATGCAACTTGTTCCGAAGCCTTAAGGTCTGAACGAGCTTGCCTTGCCCTTTCTCGCGCCCTGAATGCCTTCCTCTCCTTTTCCCCTTCGATCATAGCAAAAAGGAACAGTGCCTCACCGATGACGGATGCTGATCCGCCTCTCTATATTGATACACCGGTCCAAGACCGACCCAATCGATTTTTCGGGTTCGTATTTTGGAGTGAGTCGTCTTTCAATCCTCTCCCTCCTCTCTTCCTTTCTGCTCATCGAACCTTCTCACCTTTGGCTAGGGTTCTCTCTTGCTTCTCCATCCGTGCAGCATCGATCTCTTATCGATCGTTTCACTTTGTGGAGTAGGTACTCGGCTGACTGGATTGCCTCCTCTTCTATACTCTCAGTAAAACTGGACCCGCACCTATCCCGCACCTAACCAGCGAAAGCGGGATCGGTGCGGGTTTGGCGTCTTCCGCACTCCTTCCGCGCCAATCCCGCTTGTGAAGATTTTACTCGGATCGGTGCGGGAAAGGCGCGGGCAGAGTGCGGGTCTGGCGCCAGTCACATCTTTCCCAATTCTCACAATACTAGTGGTACGCGGCGCCCGGTGGGCGCCTCTCAGACTGGGAAGAACGGTGAAAGAGATTCTATTCAAACAAAATATTTGGCGTTTCGTGGGTGACCGTCGTGGCCGTGGGTTTCGTTGGTGGTGGTAACGTGGAAGCCGAAGTAGTGACATCGCTGTGGGTGTACAGGATCGATGTTCTTCCTACTCCGGCTATCCCACGGCCCGAATCGGAAGCAATGCATTTCTATCACCTGGGCGGGGGGCTTCGCCCCCCGGACTCCAAAGTCCAAATGTACGAAGTACATCAGTCGTCTGGGTTGAAGAAATGTGTCGCTTCCAATACAGGAGCAAAGGTAGGTTACATAAAGGTCACGACCATGTATGGCATTGGGGGGGTCCGGGGGGGGCGAAGTCCCCCCGCCCAGGTGACCGTGCCGGCCCGGCGACGGTGTGTGTGTAGGACGAAGCTGCCTCCCAAAGAGTGGTTTGTAAGGTTTCTAACGCGCGGCGTGGCAAAAGCAACAAATCAGTTGTAACTGTCTGAGCTCAGGTTTGTAGTCCTCATTACAATGTGGTGTAAGCTTCCTGAAATGAGGAGATTGCCTTTTAGTGGGAAGAATTCACAACATCAAAATACACGTAGAAACAAAGGTTGCATTCACTGGTCCCCTTCGCTCTGAACGCCTCGAACGGTCAACGAATTAGAACGTTAGTAGACGGGATGTGTTGAGCAATGAGGACTGCTGCTTGAATCCTAGAGAAGGGTGGAAAAATAGAGGAATGTATGCGCATTCACTCACGTTCTTGTTGAAGGGGGTCGACGGAGCTCGGAATCGGTCTTTCACTCTTTCCCTTGGGGTCGAAATCGGAACCACCCGTGATTCGATGAGCTCGTGGGCCGTGGGCGACGTGGAAATAAGGACGGAGAAAGGACACTATCTCGCATACTCGCCCTTGCCGCCTCCCATGGGCAGGCCTGTAATAAAGACTCGGTTAGCATTGTGTTCATTGCTGCAAGCTCACCGTTGTAAGTACCAAGAGCGGAGTTAAAGTGGAAGCGTTGTTGAAAAGTATCATGGTAAGCACGAAGAATGAGTTATGAGACGCGTCTACGCGGTCAATGGCCTACCTGAACACGGTACCCGCGGTTGACGTGGCATTCACCCTTGTCTTCTTCCCAGACAACGCTGTTTCGAATTCATGAAGGGTCAGCAGCGCGTCAAGAGAACGGCAGAAGGAGAGCATGCGCCAGGGAGTAGGGACTCAGCGATCTGGATTCTGTACGATGCCGAGTGCCTTCTGGTACTGAGCGTTCGTCTTGAAGAGGGAGCCGGGCGCGCTGGTGAGATCACCGAAGGCCTGGCGGGAGGGATAGAAAGCAGCACGGGGTCAGCAGGAGCACAAGGTATGTGTGTACTGAATAGACCTGTCTGAAGAGGCTACCAGTAAGTGAAGTGCAAGTGAATATGCGAGTGAAGAGTGTGTAGAATGACGAGGAAGAAAGGACTAAGTACAAGGATGAGCTCGAGAAGGGTAAGGATGAGGACGAGAGAAAAGTGTGACGTGGGAAAAAGGGAAAGGGAAGTGGAGGCAGGTGTTGCTATGCAAGGTGCGTGGGAAGAGAAGAGAGCGGAAAGATAAGGTGTGGAAGTGATAAGATACTGGAGCCACGTGGTTAAGCCACGTGGTCGTCCAGCACATGCCCACCGACGAAAGACGACTGTCCCTAGTCGTGCAGTATCGACGGCAGAATGGATGGGAGGGATGCAAAGCCAGAACCAGAAGAGGGAAATGGCGCAGAGTCGCAAGGGAAGAAAGATTCGGAGGATATTCGAGTGGGCAACATCGAAGCCAGGGCGAGCGGAGATTGTGTAATGCTCTGGAGCCCCGGAAGTGATGAGTGCTGCTTGAACGCTCAGCATTGAAGCCGAGAGAAGGAGGCAGGGTGGCGGGGAGAGAGAGAAATGTGGGAACCGAGCGGGTTGTGGGAGGAAAAAAGACTGGGAAAGAGCTGATGGATGATTGAAGAAATCATAGTGGCGCAGCGGGCGAACTGAAGATCAGGAGTGAAGCCGATGTGGGGTGGCGGTGTGTAGATCTGGGCAAGAGGGTCTTGCAGCGGCGAAAGGGGCGACGCAGCCGGTGTCGGAACAGCAGGCAATGCAAAAGCCGAGGACGGGAAGTAGCCTGCAGGCGGAGCGGCGAGTATGTTCGTCTGCGCCAGCGTAAAAGGTAGATCGTTCGAAGCCGCAATAGTACAAGATGATGTCGGATGGACGTGTCCATGGATGTGATCGCTGCCCGGCTGCGCAAAGTGCGTTATGGAAGCATGCAAAGCCAGGAGCTCCGACTGGACACGCGCGATGGAGCATAGTCGAGCATTCATCACCGATGTGAGAGCTGGAGGAGACAGCGAGGCATCAGCTCCGCTCAGGGCTTGCCGCGCTTGGATCCACCCTTGTCGAATCCGCTGAAGCGCGACGGTAAGGCCATCACGACCGGTGGAGGGCGAAAATGCTGAGGAGTTTCCATGCGCTGGTACTGGATCCGCTTGCGACGGGGATGACACCGGAAGGCTAGAAGAGGTCGGAACGGGGCACGGAGGGGATGACGGAAGTTGCGATGGAGAAGTCGATACCGAAGTTGGAGCAACCCCGGATGAAGCAGTAGCGCAGGTGGGTGGGGATACGGGCAGATCAGAGGAACCGTCTGAGGAATCCTCAACGAGACTCGGCGATGCGGGAGGGACGGGAGTCAACGGATGGGCTGAGGCGGCAAGAGTGGTGATGAGCTGCCCGTAAGTTCGCCGAACCTCCGTGCCAAGTGGGATCTCGCGCTCGACAAGTACCGATGACGAGGGTCCGCGCGTATGCTTCCGGAGCTGTTCTTGGGGCCGAACCGATGTCTTCGATGAATGGATATGCACGTAGTCAATAAGCTCATGCACACCGCTCCAGTTGGTGCCGTCGGGTGCTGGACTCGGAAGTTTGCCAGACAGCGGCAGCATGAGAGGAAAAACGTGGGTCGTATCCGTCTGCAATGCGAGTTTTGCCCCCAACGCCATCCGATCCACGTCGATGGAGACCTCCTGGCGCAAGTGAGAGGAGAAAGTGAAGTACGCGACTTGAATAGCGTATGTGGCGAAGATGGACGGAGAGTCGGAGGAAGTAATCTTGAGCATGTCGCCTGAATGAAGACGCCGGCGCTTCGCGGTGGCAGGATACCCATTGTGGAAGACGTCACAGCTAGGGCGATTGCAGAATATGACCGGGCGCTCATCCTCAATGTGCAAAAGAGCTTGATCGCCGACGGGAAACGAGAGCGGTAAAGAGAACTCGTCCAGGTCTTGAGGTGCCAAGAGTGGGTGGAGGATGATGTGAGACGGTTTGGGTTGGGTGTCAAGCGGCGAAAGGTCGATGACGGCGAACATGTTGAAGAATATTCGCGAGGTGATGAAGGAGAAAAGGCCAAAGGGTGAAGTTCTGGAAAGGGTGGGAAAAAGGTAGAACGGGAAGGGAGATTTGGGAGAGGAAGGGACTGAGGTGAGAGGGAAAGGGTTGTTGCTGGTGGGTTTTCTACCTGCGTCAGTCGCTCAGTAGAAGAGATCTACTCTCATCACCATGTACTGAATAGACCTGTCTGAAGAGGCTACCAGTAAGTGAAGTGCAAGTGAATATGCGAGTGAAGAGTGTGTAGAATGACGAGGAAGAAAGGACTAAGTACAAGGATGAGCTCGAGAAGGGTAAGGATGAGGACGAGAGAAAAGTGTGACGTGGGAAAAAGGGAAAGGGAAGTGGAGGCAGGTGTTGCTATGCAAGGTGCGTGGGAAGAGAAGAGAGCGGAAAGATAAGGTGTGGAAGTGATAAGATACTGGAGCCACGTGGTCCAACCACCACCACCACCACCACCACCACCACCACCACCACCACCATCACCACCACCACCACCACCATCACCACCACCACCACCACCACCACCACCGCCGCCGCTGTCAGTCTACGCAGCAGCAGAGACGGATGCAGCTGTTGCGCTTTGTGCGCTGCCCTGCTGTGGTCTCCGTCGTCCATTCCGCTGCTACGTTGGGCTGCGCGCCCCGCCCGTCGAACGGCCACCACCAACACCTGCACCATCATACCACCACCGCGCATCAGCCCGCCCGTCCTCTCGCGCGTGCTGCTCTGCCTACAAGTCGCACGACCGACTTTCTGAGAGCCTGCCTCTCCCTACCATGGACCCCGGCTTCAAGAACGACTTGCGGTCCCTCCATACGGATACCTCGGCCTTCTTGATGCCCTCGTCCCACACCACAGCCCGGACAATTCGATACTCTTTCAACACGATTGCCCGGCATAACCACGCTCCTCGGAGACACCCATCGGCTAAGAACCGACACACCTCGGCTCACAACCGACTACCAAGGCGTGGGCGCCCTGGATCTTCTACTCCCGCCGCCCCGCACACACACACACGCACACCCACACACACACCACCTGACCACCCAATAAGGATCTTCCCGGAGTAGATCCCCGGAGCCCGGACTCCGGGGCGACGCTCCGCTCAGCTCCGTCTGAGCTCTGGCCAGCTCCGCGCTCCGCAAAATTTCTGGTGATCAGCTGGCGAGCACTCCGTGCTCCGTCGAAGTCGCGGTTGCGCTCAAGAATCTACTCCGTGCTCCGTACATTTTTCACAGGCGGACTCCGTGCTCCGCAAAAATAGCTCCGCGGACTCCGGGGGTACTCCGGGGTGTCATGAAATGAGTTCAACATGGGCTCGGGAGAAGGTCAAATCTCATCGAAACAGTTCAATCGCAGCTTTAGAAGTCTATATCATTCCTTTCCAAGGGTCTACTGCCCCAAAAAAGCTGAAATACACAGTATTTCGACCTGATTCGGCCGAGAAATCCCTCATAAACCGGTCACGTGACTCAGTTTTGGCCATCACGTGACCTACTTTGCCATCCCCGGAGCTCCGACGGACTCCGGGGTCTGCTCCGTACTCCGGGGCTTTTTTGACAATGCAAGCAAACTCACTCCGTGCTCCGGGGAGTTGCAGCCATACCTTCGCGGAGTAGCTCCGCAAATCTAAAGCTAGTGAAAAAGGCTCAAATCTCGCTCCGTGCTCCGTACCCGTGCAGAGTGTGCCCCGGAGTCCGCGGAGCTCCGGGGAATGCTACTCCGGGGCCCACTCCGGGAAGATCCTTACCACCCAACTTGGCTTCATGGAGCCTGCATACGAGCTCCGGCCCACACCCTCGCAGCCTCCCTCGCCAGGGATACACACACCCACCTTGTGGCCGATAGCACGCCCCTCGTCCCGCCGCCCCGACAGATCGAAGGCGCCTCCCTGGTCGTATCTGCCCTTCCCACTGCACCATCACGCTCAACTCCGGCACCGTAGCCACCTCAATGACCCCGTGCCGGTCTCACCCCCCTCGCTCGGCCAGGCCACCGTCTTGGACCACGGCTCGTCCTCTGCTTACGCTTCCTCCAACCCCCTTTCTTCCGGCTCTTGGCCGCCCGGACGCGCACCCTCACACTCATTTCGGAACCCCCCACCCTGCCGTCGCGACCCTCGACACCTCGCCCCCCAAAACTATCCAACCTCCCCCAGGGCATCTACTCCGCACTTAACTTCTCGGCGAGGACCTCCTGGATTCCCCTCGGCTGGCCTCCCTCCAACGCTGCGCCTCCCACAACCCTTTCATTTCAAACATTACACGTCAGCACGATGACCCACTCCTCGACTCTAGCCTTCTGCTCCGAACCCCCCCTCCCTACCACCTACTTCTCTCTCTCTTGCCCCACACTCACAACCCGCGCCCGAGTCCTAGAAGTCGACCGAATGTTGCGATGTAATTCCCCCCCACTGTATTACTCCCCGCACCTCATCGCAATCCATTCTCACGATATCAAAAAGGTTAAGCCACGTGGTCGTCCAGCACAATGTGTTGTGCCAAAAGCAAGGAGACCAGAATCACCTGCTGGAACCCAGATTCTGAAGGGTAGCTAGACATGATGGCAGGACAGAACGGGAAGTGGTCAATGTATGCAGATGGAGGGAAGGGTGTGTGGTCGGACAGATGAAGCTGTGGGAGTCGATGGGAAAGAGAGAGAAGAATGGGTCAATGAGGAATCCCCCTGTAGTATGAAACAAAGGAGGGTCAGCTATGGCAAGAGAGGGTAAGCCGAGGGCACGCCTGTAGGGAGAGACGGTTGTGACTTGTGCGTCTGGTGATGGGCCATGTCATGAAATCCTCCATGTCTTTCTTCAGGAGCACAGCAGCATCATTGCGTAACGATCCATGTGGCTGTCAAGTGGCCTGCGTTCTAGTCGCTGGATCGGGTCCAGAGGTTTGCGCTGTGCTCATCGGAGAGGGAGGAGTGTACGACAGGAAGGCGGAAGGAGGTTGGGTATGCGAAAACGGAGGAAAGGCCGCACTCGTTTAGGGACATACGTCCAAGCAGCAGGTTCGCAAGCGCGTCGTCGATCGAAGTCAAACGCTTCCTCGTCCTCGATGGCCTCGTCTTCACGAATCACGAATGTGAAAGCGGAAGGCTCTTCCACGACCGCGCTCAGCCTCACCAACACAACCGAAGCCGCCAAGCTGTCCAAGCCAGGCCCACGTCATCTCCTATTGGGCATTCCCGTCCTCAGCCCAGCAACAACCGATCTCAATGCTCTCGACGCCGCTATCGAAGCCATCCCACTCGGAGAGGACATATTCGCCTTCGACCCATATGTACGCAGTCAATAACTCGCCATGGCCCATACAGCTCCCAACACCGAACAAGAGACACCAGGTCCAGCCAAGCCCATGACCCACGCCCTCCTCACTCACGCCTTTGTCATTCTATCCTCCACCAAGTCGGGCATCACCAATACAGCCGTCCTCACCAGCTTGCTCCGCGTCTTTCGTATTCATGACCCAGACGCCATCTTGCCAACGACGGCATCGAGCTCGGCCTCGGAGGCTCCGTGCCTCATAAGGCCGTCCAGAGCGACACTGGCAGACTAAATCGCTTCTCAAGAACCTTTGGGATCGCACAAGTGATCCGGAAGACGTAGGTGAGCTTTCGTCATTTGCTTCGATGCAAGAACATCGTTCCTAACCCTCGTTCACTTACAGCATTCGAGGGAAAGAAGGACATTAATGTGCCCACCCAGCCAGCACCAATGGCAGTCGCCAAATTGGTCAGTACCATTTGTATGTATCTGCCGATGATCTGGTTCACGTTCTGAGCACGCGAAGTATTTCCACAGTTTCTCTGCTCAACGTCGGCTCGAGTGGCCTTTCGGAGAGTGTTCCGCTGCACATCAGTGAGTGAATGCTGACAGGTGCGCTCCCAGCTTCTATACTGCACACCTGACTGATAACTTCCTTCAATGTCGTTCCCAAGGACTCCTCTCAGTCCTATGCTCGCCAGTAACCCGGTCTCTGCCAAACATACGACGGCCAGCGAGTCCGAATACATGCTGCACTTCTACCGAAGAACGCACATGCAAGCTACCTACCTCACTCCCCCGCACTTAACCAAGCTCTCTTCGCAACGGGTCCAGCGGAGGGTGATTCCAGACTTTGGCCGATCCTCATGGAGAGTAGCAGAGGAAAACGGGGTCGGGGTGGCGATGATGAACATCGCCAGATGTATGCAAGACACTTCAGTCGACCCTTGGAGGATCAGATGGACAAGTATTCGGACGTATTCGAGCCTGTCATGCTCCTGCTCGCCCGGAAAAACGATCGCCTCGGCGCATCCAGGGACGGTTCGACCGAGGGATTGGGTGAGGAAGTCAATTCTTCATCATGGACGCTGAGATTGTGGCGATTGGGACATCGTCGGAGGAACTGCTACCTCTACAGACGTTGGCAAGTCAGAGTCACAAAGATACACAGCTGAAGGACGTCAAGGTCAACGTTGGCGTTTTCGCCTTCAATTCGGTTTATATCAACGGACAGGTACGCAACGAACTTCACTCCCCTTCGCATGTATACATGTATGCAATTCTGTTTTTTCCGCTCACAAGACGATCATCCTTCTCATAGACTCTCAAAACAGCGTTCCGACAACGATGTCACCTGCTCAACAAGTATAGAGCGCCAAAGAAGAGATCGAGCTCCGATGCGACAGGTTACAGGTACGACCCCATCATCAACGACGACCCCGGACTTGACTCTACGAGGCTCCAGAATACTGTTTCTACTCCCTCGATCGATATTTCCTCGTCCTCAAGAATGACCGACCTGGCTTAAACTCTCTCGAAAAAGCCAATCAGTCGTGCATCGCGATCATGCGTATGATGCCGTGCTTCATGACCATCTCTCCTCTGCAGCTCGCCTTTCCTGTGTTCAGGCGGAAGCGATGTGTTTTGTCTTCAGTTTTGACAGGCAGCTCTATTGCTGGGTCCTGCTTTGGTTTCCTTGCTTCTTCTGCGTCGCACATTGACGCTGACTTTCGTTTCTTTTCTTCATGACTCCACGTCAATCTTTATTACAATCCTTCTACCGTCCCGCTCCTGCACTCGCGTCTTCTTAGGGCTCTTGCTTATTCCCATTCTGCTGACTCTTCTCCCCCTTCTATACCCTCGTCTTTCTGTAGGACTTTGACACCCTTCCCTTTGAATTAGATTTCTCGCTGCTCGAACGATGCGTCCTCGGCCACCCACAGTGAAGCGCCTTTTCCTGGCCTCGGTGCCCGCCTCCCATTTCTTTGCAGCTCCGGATCTTGCAACGATATTGAGTCTCAGACCTAGCGCTACGCAGTCAGCTTGCCGTGCTCTGTCGCTCGACCTTCAAGCTGGCGTTTGTGGTACTGCCTTCATCGAAGTAATACGAGGCCGGCCAACTAGGAGCGGAGCACAGTTTCAAGGAGTCCGCTGGGGCGACGCGTACGACTGACTACCTGACCGCATTCAATGTGGTTGTTCCCGGGGGAAGGCAGAGAGACGCCAGCACTGGGTTCCTCCTCGGCGACGGCTTGTCCGTCAAAGCTGGTTACGGCGCAGACAGGTGAGCTCCACGTCTCCGCTCAACCCTTTCGTCCGCAATCTCAGTATCGCTGAAGCAGAAGTCGTCCTTACCTCGGGAAGGATCGTTCGAGCCAGTGCGAAGAAGAACTCGGATTTCCTCAGAGCTCTCCGAGGTTGCGTCAATCTTCTCGACAGTCGACACATTGGCATCTTGCAAGCTGCGGGCATTCTTCATCGGCGGCCTGGAAGCCTGAAGGGCAAGAGGTTCATTGGACATGCTGTCGTTGCGTCCTTCTAGTCCCAAGCAAAGACGGAAAAGACCCAGTAGCCACGGTCCTGCAAGCATTCGGGTAGTTTATGGTGGGCTTGAACGATGACAAGGCATACTCCGTCGCAACCATGTCTCAATCGAGCATGGCTCCTTGCACGACGAGTGCTTCGGCGGTGATGATCCACGAGGGCAACGGAGAGACTCTCCCGTCTGCCGCCTTTGGGCTCCTCCTCGATTCCGGAACCTCGACCTATGCTTTTCGAATGCGCTGTTCAAACGTCATGAAGCTGTTCTCGGACGGCAAGTTGGGAGGCACCGGTTGACATTACGGAGCAGCTGCGGTACACCTATTTGGTCACGGCGGTGACAATAAGAAGCTCACTGCGACGTGAGTATGTGCTCCGCTCACACTTCAAGGTAATCAGTAGACGGGCTGAAGCGCTGAAGCCTTGTGCTTCTTATGTGAGTATCGGACATCTCCGTGAGCACTGTTATGTGTTCAGACTCTGCCTTGTTGCTAGATTCGACTAGAGTCGATGAGTCTCGTGCAGAGGCAAGCCTTCCCCCGAAAGGAAGTGAAGGGTGGCCGTGACAGCCACTCCGAGTAGCTGAATGCATCAAAGTAAAGGTGGGTCAGGAAAAAGATCATAATTGAGCATTGGAGACTCGGAGCTTCCGTAAGTTGTACAACTGTGAGATATGGCGAGGGGGGATTGGCCTCATCAATCTGCAGTGGAAAGGAGAGGGGTATACGGTTCTTGGACAAGCATGGGTCGCAAGCCCTCTCCGGTGTAATGGGAGGAAACAGATCTGAGGAACCACATGTAGACGGCGAGGAGGGAAGACGCGAATGTTTGTCGGATGTCGAGTTGCTTTAGTGAGTGTGCTCACCACTCTTGCTGTGACCAAGCTCGACGTCGCTTTGGGTGGCGCGGTGAGGAGCGAAGTCTGCGTTGACATCGCCGCGAAGAGCACCCAAGGGAATCTGGATGAAGTGCTTCTCGCTGGCGAGTACTCCGATGATGAAGTGAATAACGCCAAAGATGCCGGAGAGCCAGAGGAAGTAGCCACCAGCCTTGACCGCGGTGACGAAGTGGGCGCTGCCGGGATTGAAGTACGCGCCGGAAAGTGTGAGGAGGGAAATGGAGCCCAGGAAGGCAATGGCGACGACATTGACGTGACGCTTGAGGGCGAGGACAGAGACAATGAGGAAGGCGATGCCCCACCCTGAACATCAGTAGAAAGACAAGTGCGTGTCAGCGGCGATGCGACGATCTTTTAAGCAAGCCGGAGGCATAACTCACAAAGCAGGTACAATGCGAGGGCGTTGGGAAGGTCCTTAGGAGAGGTCGCTGCGGCAGTGGTGTCGGTGTAGACGCCAAGAACTCCGGAGGAAGGCAGATAGATCAACCCGAGGCCTGTCCACAAACCGCCGACGGCTGCGTGAACAGCTGTATTGAAGACATCATTGTTGAAGAAGGAGCCGATGGCTGAGAGGTATAGACCGATGGAAGACTGTCATCGCAGAGACAGGAGGCCGGAGCGTGCAGAAAGGTCAGCTCGCATATCACAATGCACTTCGAACGGATACCAAGCACTCACGAAGCCGAGGGAAGCAGCGACAATGAGGTTGGGCTGTGAGACTGAACGCCAGTTGGTCAGGTATGAGCCGAAGGTGAGAGCGGCGATGGCATGGGCCGCCCATCCAAGGACTTCCGTGTTGCCGAAGGAGCGGTGACGGCCGTTGCCATCGTACGTGCGCCAGTACTCGTTGGTCATCTTGGGAAGAGGTTGAGGGTGGATAGGAGAGGTATGATTGAGGCCCGGGCGTGGAGGCTTAAGAGGTGCGAGAGGAGAATGAGGAGCTTGGAGATGGTAGGAAGATGCAGTTGTGAGATAAGTGCTCTGAACAGGGTGGACTGTGGGAAGCTGGCTCTTATGTACCTTTTTCGGGCTGGGCCCGCCATCTTGACTTCGAGCGCTCCTCCGATCGCATACAGACTCGACGTGCATCGCTGCAAAGAAGCTGAAGGAGCACGATGCCTTCCATGTTTGCATGGCGCTACATTGTTGTGCGATGGCGACCAGTTTGACGAGCGCTAGCGTTCCCGTCGTGGTGACGGGGTGCTTCATCCAATGTGTAAGTAATGATCGAACATCTTGAGGAGAGGCGGGTTGGGACGTTGGGGCCCTTTGGAGAAAGACGCCGGGCGAACGCAAGGAGAGCTTCCAAATGCGTTTCTTGGTATCAAGATGAGGCAGGGCCCGAACTGGCGAAGAAGGTGTGAAATATGAGCGGGGCTTTGCATCAGAGCAGGAGGGGAGGAAGATCAACATATCAGATGCGAAGATGTTAGCCAGCGTTTACACACTCAGCATGAGCATAGTTCCGGGGTTCATTCAAGCAATTGGGAGGCAAGACCAGTCCAAGGATGCACCGCGCTCCTGGAGCCTTTGCCATTCCGCATGCGCCAATCTCGACGTTCTCAGTTCTGCCGTGAACGAAGTTGTCGTCAGAATGTCGACTTGGAACTGTGCAGCCGGAAAGAAGGCTACTCACTGACTTGCTCAAGCGATTAAGATTGACATCTAGAGGGCTCGAATTGCTCAATTGAAATCAACTTGATGCATTCACATAGCCCTTCTTCGCGCGCCTATGAGCTCCTCAGGGTCGAATTGAGGCGTGAAGACCCTGGAGCTCAAAAGAGAGTATGGCGTCGCAGCGAACTGAGCAAGGTGAGGCGCAAGACATCGAGCGCATGTCAAATGTCAAAAGCGCAGAGAGAAGGAATGAGTGGTGAGTGAAGCATGAGGCAGGAGGGTGATATTGTGACACATATGGCACAATGCGATCGATCGTTTGACTCACTGAGCGAGCTTCGCCATCATGTCCAGGCATTCCCGAATGCAGACGCCAGTAAGTAGCACATGCTGAAGCGCTGAAGTTCGAAGGCGCGCAATCCGTCAAGCATCCTCCGTACAATGTACGTTCATCGTTGCAGGTTGGCATCATCTTAGTGCGCCTGACGCGTGAAGGCGATCCCACATTGAAAATGAGGCAATTTTGGATTACGTAAACAACGAGCCAAGTTTTTGGACCGGAATCGCGCCTCCCGGATCGGTCCGATCTTGTTCTCACCTCACCAAGAGGCAAGAATCCGCCTGACATGAGGCGGGCTTGAGGACGACCGAGCATTTTTTCAAAGCATGGCAGAGTCCTCCAAGTTGCAGGCTGCACAGGCGTCTGCCACCGTGCGACCGGGGCAGTCGCTCGACGACTTCCAGCGGGCATTCTGGTCCCATCAAATCAAGGTCGTCGAATCTGATGACATGGACAGCCTCCTCGTCCGCGTCGGTACATCCCTCAACAGCACGAGCAGCACCCGAGAGTCGACGTCGCCCGGTCCAAATCATGCAACTCAGAGAGAAGATACAGCCCTTTCACGACAAGCCCAAGCGTCAGAAGGAGCCAGTAGCGGTCCTTCGTCAGCAGCGGTCGGTAATGCACCTGCAACTGGCAGGTTGGAACCATTCCCGATCCCTTTGGCCAGAATCAAGAAGGTCATCAAGAGCAACGATGAAGTCTCCGTACGTATTTCCGTCCCTTGAAGACATCGTAGTCTGACTTCTGATGCTGACGAGCTCTCTCAACTTCAACAGATGGTATCCTCCGAGGCGCCCGTCTTACTTGCCCGAGCATGCGAAAGTATGTGTCGTCCTGTCTTTGCTTTCTGCTGTGCATTCCCTGCGCTGAAAACGTTCCTCAATTTGCAGTTCTCATCGCCGACTTGACATCGCGCGCTTTCCTCGTCGCCGACTCTCACCGACGGAGGACGATCCAGCGCTCCGACGTCCGAGATGCAATCGCACAGACCGACGTCTTTGACTTTGCCATCGACATTCTCCCCAGAGATCCAGTCACAGCTCCCACCGCCTTCGATCCTTCATCAGCCAGCATGTAGTGGTGTATACTTGTACAATTTATGATTCGACACAATAACCCTGTTCTCCAGTCTCCGGCTGTGTCTGCTCGAAAGTCGATTTGCGCCCCGTATCCATAGCACTCAGAACCCTCATTCTCTTAGTATGCTTCGATCTCCTCCTCAAAGCCCGGTCGGGCCTCGCCTCCGTCCTCGGCCCCACCACCAAGTCCTTGATCGCCGCCGTCATCGTCATCATCGTCCTCTCCCAGCTCTCGCTTCCGCCGGTCCTCCTCTTCAGCAGCACTCCCGTCGTCACTCCACTCGCTTCGCGTCTTCTTCACCTTCTTCTCCAGCTTCGGTTTCGGGGGCGGTGGCGATCTGCGAGTGGTATGCAGCGCCGGTATTTGGTTTTTTCGACTCAGCCCCGGCCGTTTGGTGGCTCCCGCTCCCAATATGCGTGAGAGCGCTAGATGGACGACGATGGTGCAATCAGCTCTACCTGCCTGTTCGGGCAACAGCAATCCTGGATGAGGCTACTCACGTTTGCCCCAGAAGGAGGAAGATGGCTTGCTGTCTGTTTGCTCGCGCGGAGCAGAGTGGGATGTAGTCTTGGACTGCAGAGACCCGCTTGTATGCGTCAGCTTTTGAGATCTGGAAAGGAAGGCACTGATTCGTCACTGACCTTTCCTGTCTTGTTTCTTCTCTCCGTCAGCGGCTCCGGCTCGGCCTGCTTGGCCGCGGTTTCCGCAGATCGATCTGGCTCATTAGCTTTGAACGCAGGCTGGACACCCGCTTGGGCCAATCCGTCTGCTTCCGCCTCCGCTTCCGCTTCCATTTCTGGCCTGGGCTCAGCGACGCTGTCTTTCGCGCTTTGAGCTGATTCTGCTTCGGGTTGTGCCTCGGGCTCTGGCGACTTTGCTGGGGCGGCCTGAGCCTTGGGTTTTCGACCTTTCTTTGCAGCCGATCCCGAACCTTTCTTAGCAGTGTCGGCCTTGGGCCTTTCCTCCTCGTCCCGCAACGCTTCCGCCTGATCGAGCTTCTTCTTCTTCGCCAGCTGAGCTTTGGTGGGCTCTTTGGCAGGGGCCTTTTTGCGTTTCGCAGCCTTCGCCTTCTTGCTGGACGCAGCTTCATCGTAATCGCCATCACTGTCCGATATGACTATGACATCGGGCTTGGGTTGCTGTTCTGCCTCGGTCTCTGCCTCTTGCCGGTCGTCGCGCTGATCACTTTGCTTCTCTCCAGCATCCTTGAGTATTTCCGGCGGCATGTCATCCTCGTCTATGTCGAGGATCGGCATGGGTCCTGAGCGTGACCTGGCATTTGAGCGTTTACGCTGAGGTGCCTGAACTCGCTCTTCGTCATCGTCCTCGTCATAAGCTCCTTCCGCCCGCGTCGCGCTTCGATTCAAGTGGCTGCCACTAGCTCGAGGTGTCGGTACTGAAGGTATTTCGATCACTGGGACCTCAATGCCGCTGCGACTGCGCATGGCGCTGCTGGTGAAGTGTCCGAATCCACTAGAGGGAGGGTTCGAGCCGGACTGCTGTCGAATAATGGTAGCGCTGGAATCAGGAGCATCGCTGCGCGTCTGTGGAGCATTGGTCACGTCGTTGGAGGAGTGTGGCATGGCGAGTGCTGGCAAAGGCGTGTGCGGACTTAACGCGACGTTGCTCGGTCCGGCGAGTGGAGCAGCTTGAAGTTCCAGCTGCGGAACTTGCGCTTCTGTTTCGACGTCCATTGGGATGAGCATTCGGCGCGCCTGTGACATCTTGGGCGAATGTATGCGGTTTGGCAGTGGCAGTGGCAGTTACTGTGACGACTGTATGCTGAACGCGCAGACGGAGAGCGATTCTGAGTTGAGCTCGGGGAAGGAGCGGAAGCGGGATGCGCTGCTCACTGCTAATACTGGAGACAGCTTCTGTTCCCGCTGAGCCGCGAGCGCGTTTGCTTTGGGAAAGTCGAGTGTCTTGAGCTGGTGGACGATGCGGACGCGGTGTTGGGAAGTGTTGCTCTCGGAGGGGACCGAGCAGCGACACGGTGTCGCGCGGCGCGTCGCGTCGAAGTCGCGTTTGTCCGCGACGTGTTTATTTTGAGAAGACCGCGCCGAACGCGGGACAGCCTGCGCACGACCACGACCTTCGACAACAACATCAACGCAGCACACACCAGTTCCACATCAACACACCTCAAACGCACAGCCACCACAATGAGCGACGAGTGAGTATGTTCTCTTGCTTCCCTTCTTTCGAGCAGGCGACGGAATGCTGAACGCTGAATGCTCTGCTCAGACTCAAGCCCACCACCACTGCCCCGGTCACGGACACCCCTGCTGCTGCCACAGACGCCTCTGCAGCCACGGCTCCTTCCACTGCTACGACCGACGCTGTTGCCCCTGACAGCAAGGGAAAGGGAAAGGGCAAGGCGCCTCAGCCAGGTGAGCTCAATTTGATGGCAGACTTTACACGAACCTTCCCCAATGCAACGCAGCGCAACCTGACCCTCAACTCTTACCCTATCTACCTTAGCTGATGACGACGACGATGATGACGACGATGAGGATGACGAGGACGAGGACGATGACGAAGACGACGAAGACCTGGTACGTTGACCCCTTTCCGCGATACCCGCTTTCGTAGCAGGAGCATTTCAGCAATCTCACCCACGGTCATTGGGTCCCTTTGCAGGACGAGGTCGTCGAAGACTTTGACGGCCAAGACGGTCTGGACCCCAAGAACATTCTTCCATCCCGCCCGCGCCGTGCCGCTGCGTCCAAGGTGTCCGACTACTCTTCGGAGGATGCCATCCGGAAGGCCGGTATCAAGGCTGACGGCGAAGGCAGCAAGGACGAGGAGGACGAGGACACTTCATACATGGTGAGACAGTTGTTACGCGGACTGTTCTGTTCACATTTTAGGAATGTCACCATTGCTCACTCACATGGCTGCGCTCAATGTTTAGGACACCGCCGACGACAACTAAGCTGACAAGGTTGCACGGCTTGACCCCATCCGGTGCTCATCGACGCGCCATCCGAAACCCAGTTCTCATGCCAGGAAACGGATAGATATCAGCATCTCTTTCCGCGCCCCTTCTCTGTATTTCCCAAAAGGATCGATTCCAGAATGCAAAACATCGAATCCTGCCAGAGAAAGCGACACTCTCAAATGCTATATGTATGCCCAGTCAGGCATCTCAGCCAATTAGGGGAGCCGGCGTTGTCAAAGACCTCATTTCACAGACGAATCAATACTGGGAGGCTCAGCTCAAAAAGATCATCGTCGATTGCGACTGTCCACGCCAGGGCCGCCGCCAGCAATGCCGGGACGAGCGGTCGCGTTGCGAGCCTCCGCAGCGTCTAGACCAGCCTGCGCTTGGATCCGCTCGATCTGGGATTGGATGGGTCATCAGCAAGGACGGAAGGTCAGCATTTATGCTAGTAGGGGAGGGCGTGCTGAGAGGGCTTGAGATATGCTCACCTCTTCCAAGATGGGTTTGTATTCGTCGTATCGCCGTTCAGCAAGCTGTTTTGAGGGACACACGAGAAAATCAGAACCATTTTGGTTTTCGACGTCGCGAGCTTGATCCCGGGCAGGCCGCTTCGCACTCACAGCAAATCCATCCCGTCGCAATTCCTTGCCCCGATGCTGGCTGTCCCCGGACTCGTGCGCATTCTGCGCCCAGAACTCCTTGGTCCGGTCGTAGAACGTCCGCAAGTTTTCCCCTACGGACAGGACCAAAAAGATTTCGATCAGAACCTTGTGAGGTATTGGAAACAGCTTTCACAACAGAAAGTCCGAAACCTTGGAACTGACCTGGGAACGGGGTAGACAGGATGTCCTCCTGCGTCCGCGAAGTGTCTTTCGCAACGCCCATGAAAGCCTGCGCCTTCTTGCGCAACTCCTCCTGCTCCGCCGCCTTCTTCTTCCGGAGAGCCTCGATCTCTTCAGGCGTGAGCGCGGCTGCTTCGACGCCGTCCCCTAGCAGCGCAGCCACGGCGGCTTCATCTTCGTCCCCGGAATCACCAGCGACGTATTCGTGTCCTTCCTGGTCGCCGCCTCCTCCTCCAGCTTCGCTACTTGCGCTGCTGCTATCGCCCGAACTAGAGTCGGAGTCGGAATCCGAACCGGACTCCGATCCGGACTCGTTCCATTCCATCTGTAAACAGCAAATGTCAAGCGGATCAGCTCCTTGCTCTTCGATGCGTCGTACGCGTCCTGTGACGCCTGGACTTACAGCGTCGATGGGGCACTCCTTTAAGCAGACGTAGCGCTCCATTTTGCTTAGGTCAAGGGTATAGAAGTCATCCATGGTGTACTCTCGCTGCAAAAAAAAAAAAAGAAAGTCTCTCATATCAGTGCCATGCAACAGCTGAGATCCTACATGTTCGACCCGTGCTTACGTTGTCATTTTCCCAGATGCCGCCGTAGCTGAAGTTGGAGAGTGAGATTCAAGCGAAGGTCAATCCAACCATCAGTGAAAGGTCTCAGAATGTGGGTACTCACAGATACAGGGTGTTCCGTTGGACGGCCAGCATGGCGTTATACCTCTCCCTGGGCACAGTCTTCTGCGGGTCGTCAGCGTCGTCGTCGTCCTCGGCAGCGCGGGGAGCGTCCCCATTGGCTTGCGATACGTTGGAGTCAGACTGCTTCGGTGATTCGTTCTGCTCCTGCGTGTTGCTGCTGCCGTCTTGAGGTGCTGCCTTGCTTTCCGCTTCCCGCGCGGCTCGTGCTTGCTCGATGGCTCGCAGACGTATCCATTCGTCCTCATCTACGTCATCTTCATCTTCGTCGGCACTGTCCGTCTCCTCGTCGCTGTTCTCCTCTTCCTCTTCTTTGTACTTCCTCTCCTCTTCCTCCTCCTCCTCTTTCCGCCGTTGAGCTGCCTGTTCGGCTTCTTTGCGCCTGCGCTCTTTGGCCGCTGCACCTCCGCCTCCTCCTCCCTTTTTCTTTGGCCGCTTGAGGTTTAAGCTCAGCCAGCGACCTGTTCCGGACAGATTGTATGCGTACAAGTCTTTCCAGAACTCGCTTTCCATGGTCTCCTCATCGGCCTCGGAGTCGGTGACGCCGCCGAAGAGAACGCCCATGGCCCGATTTGCCCAGAGTGCCATCGTGGTTCCGGACCGAGCGGGATTGGGGTAGTAGCCGACGCGTCTACGCTTTGCCCATGACCATGCGACAGGTTCGAGCGGCTGTGGTGACGTTCCGCCGGTGGTGGTGGAGAGGAACCAGATGTCATCGAGGGCTACGCCCTGTGTGCGTTGACCCTTGACGTAACGCTTGACATAGCCACCGTAGAGGACGATGCCTTCGGGTGTTGACAAGAAGGAGAAGCCGGATCGCGGTCTGAAGTGAGGGTCTGTGTGAGTGACTGAATGGCGAGTGTAAGAGCTTGGTACAGAAATTCAAGACTCACGATGGCCAACGAATGGGATTCGACTTGATCTCAGTCCACTTGTAGTCGAGGGTGTCGAATACCCAGAGGTCGTTGAGATATGTTGTGCGTGCGCCGGTGTCTATGAAGCCGCCGAAGAGGATGACATACTGCTTCCAGGCGGCCATGCGATGCCCGCTGCGGGCTGAAGGTTTGACTTTTGTCTCGATCCGCTCCCAGCTCTGGCAGGTCGGGAGTTGATGCGGTGAGCGGGGTCATTCTACGTCGGTATCGTGTCAAATGGCGAGACTCACATGAGATGCGATGCTGAAGACCCACAAGTCTCTTTTTTTGAGGGAATCGAATGTGAGCGAGTTTGACTGGGAGTGAGAAGGAAAGGACGCGCATACGTACCGGTAGTGATGGAAGGAGGTCATACGGGGACTGGCGAACTCTCCACCGAAGAGCCAGAGCAGACCGCCAGCCTGAGGGGTGGCGACGACCTGGTGGGCCGAGCGTGGACCTGGCTGGTTGGGAGACGAGTACGAGCGCCATTCGTTCTTGTCCGGAGCGTACCGGTACACATCTGGACAGAAGAGACAGCGCATACAGTCAGTCAGCCCGCGACGGGCCGGGCCGGCGCATACATCCGTCACGCGTCACAGTTCGGAGGCGGACTCACCGGCATAGAAGTTTGCGCGGTCGCCGTCGAAGTACTCTCCGCCGACGAGCCAGAGGTCGTTTCCGTTCGGACATGCGGTGAAGGTGGCATTGGCTCTGCGGGAGGGCGGGCCGGAGAGCTTCTCCTCGGACACGGCGTGTTCGGCGGCCCAGGACTGGCGGAACTGCTCGAGGAGGGCGTCGAGGCCGTGCTCGTCGTCGACGTGCTTCTTGCCGCTGCCGTTGCCGCTCTTGCCGCCGGCCTTGCCGCTTCCCTTTCCCGTCTTCGCCGTGTTGAGCAGCTGGTTGTCGCGCTTTGTCTGCGACTTGGCCGCCTTCTTGTTTGCGCTGTTCTCCTGCTTGGCCTTCTTGGCTGCCTTTGCGCGCGCCTTCTCCGCCGAGTTGCCGCCTTTGCCCTTCTTGCCCATCGCAGCGTGTCTCTGTGTGCTTGAGAACAAAGGAAGAAAGGAAGGAAGGATGAAAAAAGGGAAGAGCTGGATGCGGACGCTGGCCCGATGGACGTCGACCTCATCGTGCTCCTGCCTGCCTTGCTTCCTCGCTTGCTCGCTTGCTCGCTTGCTCAGCGCGCCGCCATCCATCCCGCCGCTCTCCCGCTCTCCCCCAGTCCCCGCCCCGCCCCGCCCCGCCCCGCCTTCCCGCGCTTGTCAGGTCGCGTGTGACGATGGTCGGGCCCGCGTACTCGTACATCTCGCCGTTTGCGCCCGCGTGCGCCCAGGGCTTCGATGCGGCCTCGACCATTGCGCTGCCCGCCGCTGGCACTGCCGCCGACGGCACCCCGCTCGCCACCATGCCCCGCTTCGGACTCGGCTCCTGGGAGATGGTCGGCAGCACCGCTCAGAATGCCGTACAGGCCGCCATCGCAGACGCCGGATACCGCCTCGTCGATGTGAGTCTGGGCCCAGTTTACAGTAATCGCTATAGGTAGGCCATCAATTATGTACTGAGTCCGTAGCCCCTCTTCCCCCCATCCCACAGACGGCCAGATACTGTGAGCATTCAGCATTCAGCACTCATAACACAAAGGGGAGAGATGGACACTGACGGTCTCTCTGCGCTCAGATCGAAACGCTGACGAAGTCGGGAGCGCAATCAGGGCGAGCAAGCTCAAGCGCGAGGAAATCTTCTTGATCGACAAGGTCGGTACATCAAATGGGCCTTCTCTCTCGCTCAGGTCCAGTCGCTGGCTGACCCCGTCGTCCCGTCTCTCTTGCAGCTCTTTACCAACGATCTCGGAGGGGGCGTAAACACCCGGTACGCGGTCGAAGACTCCTTAACCCGCTTCAACGTCGAATACATCGACCTCATGCTAGTACATGCCCCCGACGGCGGAAAGGACTTCCGTCTCGCATCGTGGGCCACCCTCGTCGACTTTGTCAAGGAAGGCAAGATCCGCTACCTCGGCGTATCCAACTTCGGCAAGCACCACATCGACGAGCTCTGGGAGTCCGAAGAGGCCAAGGATGTCAAGCCGGTGGTGAACCAGTGCGAGGTACATCCTTGGTTCCAGCAGAGGGAGCTCCGCCAGCACTGCGAGAAGAAGGGTATCATCATGCAGGTAAGCATCGTATCTAGCCCTCCTTTCGAGCTGGAATCAACCTAACTTCCATCCATTCGTGCTCCAGGCCTACTGTCCCTTGGCACGAAACCAATACAAAGCCGACCCAACCGTCGCAAGGATCGCAGCCAGAAAACATCTCACAAAGGCACAGGTTCTCCTCCGATGGTCCATCCAGTCCGGCCTCATACCCATCCCCAAGAGCGCAAGCTTGGAACGACAGCGCGAGAATCTCGCCAGCCTAGCGTCCTCGGCCCACCTGGACGAAAACGACATGGCCGCCTTGGACGCCCTGGACCGGGGCAAACACGGATGGGTGGAAACACAAGTGCTCAGTCAAGATGAGCCGTGAAGAACAAAAAAAGAAAGAATCCACTGAACGGCACGGCACCCCTGCCCCCGTTTGCACAGAAAATCGGCCTCTATCCAGCATCGATATAATCCACCAATTGCATGCGTGCAGCAAGATACTACTAATATCGACTATATCACCACGGCTTCCATCTGTAATCAAGAACGTAAAAAAGAATGCTGCTCGACTTCTATCTTCGAGGAGACGCGGCTGCTCATATTCACTTTTCTTCCGTGCCTCGACGGCTGCAGTGAACGGGCTGTCCTCAGGTGGTGATGATACAACGGTCAACCAGCACGGCTTCGCGGGGATGTTGCTTTATCAACAGACTGAAGGTGAGTTGGATTGAGACAAAACGTCAGGTTATGCGAAGAGAGAGTGAGAGAGCCAGAGTGAGAGAACAAAAGGAGTGAAAAGACAAGAGGAAGCGTTCCGGGAGAAGAAGCTTGGAAGGCGGGCCCTGTATAGAGAGAAAAAGACCCCTGCCCTCCTTTTACGACGCCGCAGCAGCAGCATCCCCACCAGGGTTCACAGCAAGCGCAACACAGTGCTGTCCACCCGCACTAACAGCAACAGGCACCCACCCCTTCTTCTTAAACTCCACACTCCGCACAACCGTAGGCACAACCACCATATCCTCCTCCGGCCCCAAACCCAACTCACACGAAGGGCCCGTGCCCCAGGCGTACAGCTTCCCCGTGGACGAGACGGCCATGCTGAACCGGCTCCCGCATGAGATCTGCACGATCTCCGTCGGGCCGGCGACGCCTTCTTCGGAGGGGAAGGGGACTCTGGTGGGGATGCCTACGTACTCGTCCGGCGGGGCGCCCATCACCGGGGGCAAGTCGTCCACGCTGGCCACGGCTCCCGCGCCAAAGGTGAAGCCGGTGCCTGCGTCCCCGTTGGGGTTGTTCCCATTGGCGGCAGCAGCCTCCGCCTTCTGCTCCGCCATCCGCGTCTTCCACTCCTCCATCTCCTTCTCGAGCTCCTTCGAGCGCTCCGCCTTCCACTCGTCCTTCTTGGCCTGGATGTCCTTCATGACCTCGTGGTCGTCCGCAAGTCCGATCTCGCCGCCGTCACTGCGGCCACAGGCCCATACTTCGCCATTGCTGAGGAGGAAGAGCGAGTGGGCCGAGCCAGCGGTGATCTGGACGATGGTGACGCCCTTGGGGAGCTTGCAGTCTTTGTGTGGACGGGAGAGGGAGGGGATCATCATTGGTGTCTCGATCAGGTCTCCTTGGGGTAGGTTGAGGCCGGTCTGATGGCGCATGTTGAGGCCCCAGACCCAGACGACTTCTGAGCTATCGACAGCAAAGGAGTGATACGCGCCGCTTCCGATCAGGCGTACTTTCTGGAAGCCCCGCAAGCGGAGATGATTGTCAATGACTGAACACTGAAAAAGGGAATAGGGTTGGGACTGACCTTGACTCCGACTTTCTCTGGGGTAAGAGCATTGAGCTTCCTTCGCGCCAGGACCTTGCGGCCAAGTTGGGCTTGCTCGCCGTTGCCCCAGGCGAAGATGATGCCCTCGGTGGTGAGAGCGAGGAAGTGGTTCTCGCCGGACGCGATGGCAGAGAAGGTGTGTCGGCTGAGGGCGGGTATAGCTACGGGCATGTACTGCATCTTGGACGCGCCTTCTTGAGACTCGAAGCCGAGGAGACCCTCGTTGGACTGTTGAAGTGGGAAAGATGTCAGGATGGTGGATACCAGACTGCGGGAGAATGTCGAGAACAATGAGGAACGTACTCTAAAGCTGCCCCAGCAACGAAGCTCTCCGACATCTGAGATGGTGACGGAAGCGCAGTCTGTGGCTGCGATGCGTGTGGCGCGGAAGGTGGTGACGGCGCCCTCTTTACCTGTCTTGGGATTGATGCCGTGGCCATCTGGACTGAGGCCTTCGATGCGTGCGGGTGTGGACTCAGCGACATCGACGGGAATGTCAGGGTCGCGTCCGCACTGACGACCCAGGGCAGCGTTGTCGTTGACGCCCCATGACCAGAGCTAATAGATGGAGGGAAGGGGATGTGAGTGCTGGTTCAGAAGGTGTGCATGTAATGGAAGAGCGAGGGAAGGAGGGACGTACCACACCCGCGGTGTCGATGGCAAGGGTGTGCATGCCACCTGCGACGGCAGTTTCGATGCCATTTTTGGACCAGCTGTCGCCGGCAGCGATGGCGTCGGCCAAAGGCTGGTGAATTTTGGGACGAGCAATCTCGTCAGTTACATCGGGACCGAGACCGAGCTGGCCACTGTCGGCGGATCCCCAGACGAGGAGGTGACGCGGGAGATGATTTGAGGTGGCGTCCCCGTTCGCGTTTGAGGTGGAGGTGGAAAGGAGCTTTTCAGTCGTGTCGGAGAAAGCAAGTGCGGCCGTGCTGAGACGGCCTGCGCTCTTTGTATTGAGCGCGTCGGAGGGGAGGAGGGGCAGTGCGCGAGGGAGTGGGTTCATTCCGAGTCGGGGTTGGTGCGGGAGGACGAAGCCCTTGGGTCGACGGCCCCGCACGGAGGCTGTGGTGGCATTGGACGCGAGTGAGCCTGCCTCGGAGACGATGGAGTCGCGACGCGCGCGCTTGATGGCTGGCAAGCTTTCGTCCTCTGGGTGAGCTGATGAGGGACTCGGCTCGACGCTTGACGCGCGCTTCTTTCGTCCTCGCGAGACGGGCGCTGACTTGGGTGCTGCCTTGCGCTCCTCTGCGGTTGTGGTTGTGGTTGGGTCTGGGTCTGCGTGTGCTGTGGCTGCTGTGGCTGGCTGCGCTGGGACCTCGTTTGTGGGCGTGGAGGCGCGCTTGCGCTTGGTGGCCGACGCTGCCTTCGCTGGAGCGGGCGCGGGTGCACTCCTGCGTGGCGCGCGCGTGGAAGTCGAGGCAGCAGCAGCAGCAGACGAGCGAGTCGGCATCGTGTTGACCTTGACGCGTGTGTGTGTGTGATGGGAGCGAGTGGTGATCGAGAACAACACTTCCGCTGCTTTTTATGAGGAGGAGCACGCGCGCCCTGGCTGCAGCGCACGTGACACGGACAGCGTCCAGACTCAGACTCAGACTCAGACTCTCGTAGCGAGACCCAGACTCAGCACAAGACTCCCCATCCTCTGTACCCGCCTGGCTGATCTTCTCGAGTGCGCGTGTACCACCACCACCTTCGCAGTCCGCAGTCCGCACGCGTCCCTCACTCGCTCGCTCGCTCTCTCTCTCTTCCCACACAGACGCGCTCGCTGGGCTCAACTTGATCGATGTTCGGCGGCGGCGGCGCGACGGGCGGCTTCGGCGGCTTCGGCCAGCAGCAGCAGCAGCAGCAGCAGCAGCAGGCACAGCAGCAGCAGCAGCAGCCAGGCGCATTCGGAGCAGCACAGCCAGCACAGACAGGTGCGCATCTCTCAATCACAGCTCGAGCCTGTCTCTTACCAACTGACTCCTCTCGCTTCCCTCCCACAGGCTTCGGCTTCGGCGCTCAGCAGCCCCAGCAGCAGCAGCCACAGCAGCCAGCAGCAGGCGGCCTCTTCGGCGCTCCATCCACACAGTCCGCCCCCTTCGCATTCGGACAGGCAAACAACACAGCTGCCGGCGGAGGAGGTCTCTTCGGCGCACAGCAGAACAAGCCTGCCCCCACCGGCTTTGGCGGGTTCGGCGCCGTCAACAATGCTACGGCCCCAGCAGGAGGAGGATTCACCTTTGGCGCAGGCGGTCAGTCAAACTCCCATCAATCACAAACCTATCATTCGCCGTACTGACTTACTCTCTCACCTATCATCCAAACAGGAAGCGCGATGCAGCCAGCACAGGCACAGACCGGTGCCTTGTTCGGCGGCGGCGGGGCAGCAACCGGTGCCTTTGGTGCCAAGCCCGCAGGCTCAGGCCTCTTTGCCGCGCAGCAGCCACAGACAAACACATTCGGCGCAGTCGGACAGACCGGAGGTGGAATGTTCGGCACAGCAAACACAGCTGGTAAGTGTCGCGTCCTCACCACAGTATCTGATTCCATACGCTGATCTCTCACACACGCACACACACACACAATCAGCCGCAGGCGCCATGCCCACGCAAGGCTCCAGTAATCCCCCTTACCAACCTCACGTAGTCACAGAAAAGGACAACAACAACACAACTTCAAACTTCTCCTATCAGTCCATCACCTGTCTGCCCGCCTACCGCAACGCCTCCTTCGAAGAACTCCGCGTTCAAGACTATCAACAAGGACGTAAGACCGGAAATGCTGGGCCCGCAGCAGGCGCTACCTTCGGTGGATTCGGACAACAGCAACAACAACAACCGCAGCAAGCTGGTCAGGCCGGTGGAGCCTTTGGCCAACCTGCTCAAACGGGTGGCTTGTTCGGCCAGCCCGCCCAACAGGCCAACACCGGAGGTATCTTCGGTCAACAGCAGCAACAACAGCCTCAGACCGGCGGTCTCTTCGGTCAGCAACCCCAAGCTGCAGGCGGCATCTTCGGCCAGAACAACGCACAGCAACAGCAGACTGGCGGTCTCTTTGGCCAGAACAAGCCAGGTGGCCTTTTCGGTCAGAACACGCAGCAGCCGGCGCAGCAGGCCGGTGGTCTCTTCGGTGCGCAGCAGCCTCAACAACAGCAACAGGGCCAGACCGGCTTCAGCTTTGGCGGGGCCGCCGCCGCTGCCCAGCCCGCTGCCTCTACCGGAGGCTTCACCTTTGGCGCCGCAGCCAATAACAACCAGGCCAAACCAGGAGGTCTCTTCGGAGCGCCTGCTGCTACCACCAACACCTTTGGCGGCTTTGGTCAGAACACCCAGCAAGGTCAGGCTGCCGGCGCATTCGGCTTCGGAGCTGCGAACAACGCGGCCAAGCCGGGCGGTCTTTTCGGGAACGCGGGCGCCACTGCCACTCCGGCTTCCACTGGGTTTGGCGGATTTGGAGCCACGTCTGCTGCAGCTGCCAACCAACCCAAGCCTGCGTTTTCCTTCGGACAGGCAGCCACGACGCCCGCGCCCGGTGCCTTCGGTGCCAACACGGGTGCCCAGCCCGCCGCAGGGGGCGGTCTCTTCGGCGGAGGCGCAACGGGCTCGGCTCCCGGCTTCGGTGCGGCCAGCACGGCTGCAGCCCCCGCCGCCGGCGGAGGTCTCTTCGGTGGAGGCGCCTTTGGTGCCAAGCCCGCTGGAGGTGGCCTCTTTGGCAACGCAGGCAACACGGCTCAACCGCAGCCCGCCAGCGGCGGTCTCTTTGGCAACAACAACAACAACGCTGCTGGAGGTGGGGGTCTGTTTGGAGCGAAGCCGGCTGCGGCGCAGACTGGCGGTCTTTTTGGTGGCTTTGGCGCGCAGCAGCAGCAGCAGCCTGCTGCTGGGGCTGCGACGGGCTTTGGTGCTGGTGGTGGTGGCCTCTTTGGCCAGCAGGCGCAGGCGAAGCCTGGTGGACTCTTCGGCACGAACAACGCCGGTGGAGGTGGACTGTTTGGCAATAATGCTGGACAGGCGGGTGCTGCGGGCGGCGGAGGTGGTCTCTTTGGCCAATCCACGGCAGGAGGCGGACTATTTGGCTCGACACTGGTTAACGCACAGCCTGCTGCAGGTGGAGCTGCTCCCGGGTTCGGTGCTGGCGCAGGAGTCCCTGGTTTTGGTCAGAGCTTGAACTTTGGTCAGCAGAATCTCACCCAGTCTCAGATTCTCGCGCAAAGTGTCGCTCAGGGTTTGGCTAAGGGCATCGATGCTGACCCATACGGTACGGAGGCTCTCTTCCGCTCTACGGCGGGCACCAATGGGTCCTCGATGAACGGCCTTAGTCTTGGCAACAGTACGATGGGTGCTAGCCTCGGACATCAACCCTTCCTGCCCTTCAGTTCGGTCGCCAAGGAACATCAGCCTCGCTTCGGATTGGGCGCTTCTACCGCCAGTAATGGCCGCGAATCTCCTTTCCGTCCCACGGCACGCTCTTCGGCCAAGACGCTCCGCTACCGCAGTGCTACTCCGAGCCTCGGTCTGTTCGCCGGCACAGCCAGTGTCGGTGCTGGTACTCACCGCGAATCGACGCCGGGAGCGACCCGCGAGGGATCGATCGGACCTGGTTCCCCCGCTGCGCTGCGCACCGGCAGCCCCAGCATCTTCCGTGCTCTCGGCAACGACAGCGGACTGCCCAGTCAGGCTTTCACCAGCCGTCCGAGCGTGAAGCGTCTTGTGCTGAACGATGGAGGAGGTAGTGTTGCGGGTTCGCCGAGTGCGAATCGCACGGGCAGTGTCAACCCTTTCGAGAGTCCTTCGCGCGAGTTTGGCGGCGCTCGTCGTTCTGGGACGGTGCCTCCTGGTCGTGGTGTGAACTTCAGTCCTGCGTTTGAGGTCTCTGCCAGTCAGAGTCGACTCAGCCGAGCTGGGGCTGCCGATTCGGACGCAAGCTTCAGTTTCGCTGGCCGCGGTCCCCGGGGCGTTGCGGACGATAGCCCCAGTAAGGGTGATGGTGCGTCCCGGAACCTCTTTGGCGATCGCTCGCTTGGCGATACCTCCAACACGCGGACCTCGGCTCATGACAACGATGCGGATGTGCTCCCGGGCGGATACAAGATGTCGCCCACGCTTTCCGAGCTGCGCCGCATGACGAAGACGGAGCTCCAGACGGTCCGCGATTTCACCGTCTCCCGCTCTGGATTCGGATCGATCCGTTTCCTCCCTCCCGTGGATCTGAGCGGCATTTCTGACTTGACCTCGATTGCTGGAGGCGTCGTTCAGATCCGTGCCAAAGAATGCTATGTTTATCCCGAGAAGGCCGACTGCACGCCTGGAACGGACGGCATGAAGGCTGGCTACGTCCCCGGGCCGAAGGCTGCGCAAGGCGAGGCTCTCAACGTTCCTGCGGTGGTGACCCTTGACAAGTGCTGGCCCCTCGACCGGGCCACCCGAGAGCCGATCAAGGATCCCGAACATCCTCGCTACAAGCAGCACATCGCCAAGCTCAAGAAGATCCCGGAGACCAAGTTCATCGACTTCCATGCTCCGACAGGCGCCTGGCAATTCCAGGTCGAGCACTTCAGTCGCTACGGTCTTGATAGCGAGGATGAGGATAGCGAAGACGCAGCGGCGACGGCGGTCACGCAGAGCAAGGACACGTACAAGCCCAAGCTGAAGCCGATCGAGGCTTCACCTTCGCAAGCCCGCAAGACGTCAAAGTCTATGAACGACATCGAAGAGGACGACGACGATGATGACGACGAAGACGACGACGATGCCCCTCCTAATGAAGGACTTGGTGACAGCACCACAGAGGGTGATTCGATCATGTCAACCACCAATGAGGATGACGTCGATGCCGACGATACGTTCCAAGCTCGAGAGATACCTGTTCGCAGAGGTACAACAAGCGTCCGCATCGTCCGCGCCAGCCCTGCACCCGAAGTCGCCCGTCCCAACGATCTTCAGGCATGGGCAACGGAGCGGGGTGTGCAGCCCGAGAAGGTGCAAGTCATGCAAGCCAGTCTGTTCGGTGCTCGGCGGACTGGGGCCGGAGACGGAGACGGAAAGGTCGGCGCTCAGGCCCAGAATGTTTCTGCTGTTGGGCCTGTGGCGGTGCGGAAGCATCCTCGGGCCTCGTCGGTCCAGCCGGAGACAGGTCCAGTCTCTCCTGAGGCACGAAATGGAAGCGTGAGTGTTTTCTGAAAGCTTTGAGATACCGCTGCTGGTTCGGTCCTGTTTCTCACTCCCCTCTTACCGTACCACTTTCCCCTTCTTGACGCTTCCGAACATCGTTAGCGCCCGAACTTCACCACGGGAATTCCCGCAGCCACCATGCCGACTTCCGGACCGCGAGCGCGCAAGTTCACCCGCACGGATCTAGCACAGTCGATCAGCCACGGCCAGGAGAGCATCCGCGCGGATGCAGGGCTCTGCATGGGACGATCCTTTCGAGTCGGTTGGGGTCCTGGCGGGCTGCTTGTGCACAACGGTGTCCTCGCTGGGGTTGCTTTGAGGTAGGTGCACGCGAGAACTTCCCCTTTCCCCCATTCCCTTCTCCCCCTTCTCCACTTTCCTGGACATGCGATGATTCTACCGCAATCGTCTACACGGAGATCTATCAACGCCACTGTACAGAGCGTATGGGCGCTCCTCCTTCGTCCCCTTCGCCTTCCGCAATCGAATCTTGAACTCATGAATCAGCTTCTTCCTTTTTTCTTGACCGCTTCTACAGCTCCAATCTCGTTCCGTCTCAAGGGTCAAAGCGTGCGAGTGAACAATCTATTACGTCTGTCCGGCTGCAGAAGGTCTTGACATCGAACACTCCGGTATGTGACATCGACAGTACAGGGCAGAGATGGACATGGAACCCAGAAGTGACTCGTTTCATCCTTTCCTTTCCCAGGCGTACGATGGCATTCTCGATCCGATCATGGATGTCCAGCTCCAAAACTCGATCGTCGAGTATTACGAGCAAGACGACTGTCCCGCGGCGCAGATCGCGCCGACTGCAAGATTCTACCACTTCTCCGGACTCTTTGACATCGGCGACCATTCCCAAGAAGCCACGATCTGGCGTCTTGGGCACGCTCTATTCGACGAGATTGATCTTGAGCTGCCCGGCGATCCTTCACAAGAGCTCAAGAAGCGAGTGACCGCGCTCAAGCGGAAGGAGGCGTTGTCGGACTGGCTCCAGCAGGCTGTGCAACAGACCGTCGAAGCTGAGTCTCGATCTCACGTCGCCATGAGTCGCACCAGTGACACTCTCTTCAGCTACCTGTCCGGCTACCAGCTGCAACGTGCTTGCATGGCCGCGATAGACTCCGGTGATCTGCACCTTTCGACACTCATCGCGCAAGTTCCGGGAGACGACGAGCACGGCGACGATCTCGCTGACCAGTTGGCTACCTGGCGCAAGGAAGGGGTGGATGCACACATCTCGAAACAGCATCTCCGACTGTATGAGCTACTTTCTGGCAACGTCAACCGCTCCGAGGCGAACAAGGCCGGCAATCGGGACCCATCCGAGCAAGTAGAGGCCATCGACATTGGAGCTGGCTTGGACTGGAAGCGAGCTTTCGGACTGCACTTGTGGTACGGTGTTCCGCACGAGGCCGATCTGAACGAGTCACTGGCGTCGTACGACCGTGCCGTTCATGAACTGCGAACAGCAGCTCCCCCCATGCCTGCATACCGCGAAAAGGCCCACATCGGCGAGTTACGTCTGCGAGAGCTGGTCAAGGCGCGGAGCTACGATCGTGACGTGCTCTTTGAGCTCATCAAGCTTGCGGTGGACCCTTCGCATGATTTGGAGACAGCACTTGGGCCTTGCAACTTTGGACCGAGTCAGACGGATTATCGACTGCCCTGGCATTTGCACATCCTGCTCTCGCATGCGCTCAAGGTGCGGCATTTCCAGGATCGGACGGGTGTGGTCGAGACTCGGTACACGTTCGATGCGGATGACGCAGCTTCTTTACAAGGCTACAGTGCGCGTTCCGATGCACTTACGGCGGACTTCGCGAACGAGCTGGAGCTTGCTGGCAAGTGGACTTCAGCGGTGTTCGTGCTCTTGCATCTGCAAAGTGCGGTAGCTCGTCGACGTGCCATCCGGGACGTACTGGCGCGGTGCGTCGAGGGTGCGAGCGAGGCCGAGATCGCGTTTGTCATTCACGAGCTCTGTGTGCCGGAGGAGTGGGTGCACGAAGCGCGAGCGTACCTCAAGCGTTACAGGGACGATCGATACGAAGAGTTCCTCTCCCTCGCGAAGGCCGACCTACTGTCGGAAGCCCACGACGTGGCCACCAAGATACTCATCCCGGAGGCCATCGTTCGAACGGACCACCAGCTCGTCATGCGCATCCTGGGCTTCCTGACCCATCGAGGCGGGGCCAACTTGCCGGAGTGGAACTACGGCGGCAAGCTGTACGTGGACTACGTGGCCTGCGTTTGGCACCTTAGTTCACTGCTAAATCGGCGATTGGCAGGAACGCTCGACGACGAAGGGGAAGAGCAGTTCTTGAACATAGCGGCAAGCATCGAGAGGATTCAGGTGGGACTGCCCCAATTGCTTCCCCTGGGTGACGACCCGTCGGACCTGGAGAAGAACCCTTCACTGGCTTGCATCCGGGCAACGCAGCAGATGACTCGGAGTCAAAGTGAGTTTGACTTTATTGAGTGCCATGGATGGCTCGTGATCCCTGATATCTGACTTGCATCGATCTGCATCTTTACAGTGCTTTCGGTTCTGAGTTACTTTGGCCGGGATGTGACCAAGGTTCGCCCCGAGATAGGGCCGAGTGGACCAGGGTGGGACGTCGACTTCCCGCCCGCTGTCGAAGTTGTACAGGTGAGACAATCTGCTTTCCTGCACTACATGCCGCCAGTTCTTGCTCTAACCGTCCGTCCCTCTCGCAGTCTCTCGCGCAAGACCACTTCAACGATCTCTTCCATCCTTAAAATCATGCGACATTCCGGTTACCGCACCTTCTTGCTTCCCAAAGAATCATGTCTCCAAGGTCCTTGAACAACTTCGTCTTATCAATCGAAAAATGTTCTACATATTCAGATAACTCTGGCGCTTGTGCACTCGTCATCTCGTTACCGAAAGCACAGCGGGTCGTCCACATCTCCGCATCGCCATCGCCGCGCAAGACGTCCTCGGCGCGCACAGGGGCACTTCAGGCAAACGAAGGAGGAGTTGATGGAAAACAAAGTTGAACTGCAAGTAAGGTCTAAAGATATGTACATGGGAAGAAAGCTTGCACACCTTGACGAGGTCGCGAGTTGCGTTCGTCGCTCGGGATGACGGAAGCGGTGGAAAGCAAGTGACATCGTTATAGGGCGATGAGGTCGGAAGGCGAAGAGGTTGGAGAGGACAAGGGTTGGAGGGTGAAGAGGTCGAAAATGAGGGTGACAGTGGCGAAAGGCGAGGACGTCGGAGGGGAGGAGATCGGACGGCGAGGTTGTGAGCACGAGGTCGGAACGGGAGGCGATGTCGAGGGCGAGGAGATCGGAAGGCGAGGACGTCGGAAAGTAGAAGAGGTTGAAGCGTCGAAGGGCGAAGTGAGTCGAAGGCGAAGTCGTAGCGAAAAGGCAGCAGAGAGAACGAGAAGAAGTCATGGTGATCAGTATGACAGTCCGCAAGTGGAGAGGGTAAGGGGACCGAGAAAACTCACCCCTTGCGGGTCCCGCTCTTCTCTTCCCCACGGGGGCCAGGGCGCATCAGAGCAAGCTCCGAATTGCCCAGCGGCGGGTAGATCATGAGAGAAGAGCGGAATAGGGAACCATGGCCCCCCTTGCCATGGTTCCCTGCCTCCAACCTCGTCCGCCACACTCCCCTCCTCAGGAGAAAGACCGCCGTCACCCACCAGGCCCGGCTTCCCCGGCCACCCTCCCACCCTGCAAGGCCCACCGATGTGCCGAGCATCGCTCGTTCCCCGCCACGCTCGCCTCTTGCCCTCCGCGGACCCCGGCCGCTACCCCCCACGGGGCGTACGGGGGTGGACAAGGATTGAGAGTGCTCGGCACGGTGATGGGTCTTCCAGGGTACGAAGTTGGTCGCGAGGGTTTGCAAGACCTGGTTTTAGCGGAGCTCGATCCCCCCGGAGGGGAGTGTGGCGTGCGAGGCTGGGGGTAAAAGGAAAAAAGTGAAGTGTGTTCTAGATCAATGTAGCATGGTATCATCGACCTAACTCACAGAGAAGGTCGACCGAGGCTTGGTCTCCTGCCTCCAACCTCGTCCGCCACACTCCCCTCCTCAGGAGAAAGACCGCCGTCACCAACCAGGCCCGGCTGCCCCGGCCACCCTCCCACCCTACAAGACCCACCGATGTGCCGAGCATCGCTCGTTCCCCGCCACGCTCGCCTCTTGCCCTCCGCGGACCCCGGCCGCTACCCCCCACGGGGCGTACGGGGGTGGACAAGGATTGAGAGTGCTTGGCACGGTGATGGGTCTTCCAGGGTACGAAGTTGGTCGCGAGGGTTTGCAAGACCTGGTTTTAGCGGAGCTCGATCCCCCCGGAGGGGAGTGTGGCGTGCGAGGCTGGAGGTAGAGAAAAAGCAAGTGAAATGTGCACTAGATCGATGTGGCATGGTATCATCGATCTAACCCACATGGAGTCGATCGAAGCTTTGAGGATGGAAGGTCGGACCGAGACTCGAGGAGGAGAGGTGACCGAAGGGGGAGAGGTCCACCGAAGCTTGAGCAGGGGAGGTCGACCGAGACTTGAGGCGGAGAGGTTGATCGAAGGAGGAGAGATGACCGAAGGAGGAGAGGTCCACCGAAGCTTGAGGAGAGGTCCACCGAGACTTGAGGAGGAGAGCTTGATGAAGGTGAAGGTAGAAGGTGAAGGTGGAAGGTGGAAGGTGAAGGTGAAGGTGAAGGTGAAGGTGAGGGTGAAGATGAGGGTGAAGAGAAAAGGGGGACGAATCAGCGTCCGGAAGCCCTCCTTTTATGCCTTTTCCCGTCCGTTGGACGACCTGTTTCGAAGATGCTTCGGAAGCAGAATCTTTGACTGTGTCGTGTTGTGAGCAGGAGGGAACTGGCGGCATCCTGCCACTGTACTGGATCAGGAAAGCAGGGAGGAAAGGGTCAGCAGCCGGGTGTATCATCTCGCAACATGCTGGAATCGTAAGGTCAGACAAGCCGTTGGCTTTGAGCGGCATGCGTGCAGGATCGTCATCTAATGGAAAGGTCAGTTGCTGTCGTGTGATGTTGAGATGAAAAGGTCAGGAATGCCCGTGTTGTATTCGGCCAGGTGCTGGTGGTCAGGGACACGCCAAGGAAGTGCAGGCGAGTCTGCCTGTCACCTGTCCGCTGGCAGACTAGTTACCTTGCGCTTCGGCAGGCATCGGCAGATAACGAAGGGAAGCTGCTCGTCGAAGGTCTATGGAACGTGTGCCGCTATGCGAGCATCTAGGTGCATTGGAAGGGACATGGAAATAATCAGCTAATATGCATAAGGCGAAAGAGAGATCAGCTGGTCCGTCGTTCATGCTTAGAGGTTAGCAGTGAGGTGCCTTTTCCTTTGGCATACCTGCGGACTGCGGCCGCCTTCGTGCGATCCGACGAGAAAGGGACAGAGGGACACCAGAACGATGCAAGTGGGTAGAGGGTAATCAGCAAGCAGGAAGGCATTGTTGAGAAGCATGAGCTAGCGATGGTCAGTGAGTTTCCATGTCATGTACACGTCAGTCGGCTCTGCGCTATCATCTGACAGCAGCATGCAGCTTTCAGAGATGCGTAAGAATGCTGTCGTTTGTGGGTCAGAACGAGGACATCTAAGGCGTGGTGGATACGAGCATGGTCAGCTGTACGCGCCCGAACTTCAGAGGACGTCTTTGCTCGTGCAGATCGCAAGAAGAATGCTTACACGTGTGTGTCCGCTGGCTCGCTGCGCAGAATCAGAGAGATAACGACTGGCCTGTTTGCTGTATGCAAGAGAAGCATTGGAATGGTGAGTCGCGACCGCGAGTCCTTGACGTGACGAATTCCCTTTCGCGCCGCCTTGCTTCAGTTGCGCCATGCGCTGATCGAAGCTGCATTTCGAGATGGGATCGCTTGAGCGTGAGAGAGGACATGCCTGACCGTTGGGAACGGATGGATGCACGGCCGCCAGCAGTGAGTAGTGAGCAGTGAGCAGTGAGCAGTGGGCAGTAGCGTGAGCATGCTGTTCGGGTAGACGTTCGTGCTGCTCGGCGACAACACAGCAGCGGTCGAGGCGTCGACGTCCTCCTCCACATTTGCACATTTCCAGGCAGGCATGGCCGCATGTATCGCGAAGTACTCGTACATATGGAAACTACATAGCTAACGCTGCTTGTCGATTTCAAAGTGAGAACCCACGCCTGCATGCCCGAGGATCGGGAACAGGTGCATCATCCTCAAGCTACGGTTCATTGCGAAGGTGGCTTCAGTGATGGAGCCTGGCCATGTCCTCCTGCCGGAGAAGTCGATCCATCTCCAGCCAGATACGGTCAACCCGGCCCTTAGCAAGGCGTGCCTGCGCCAGCAGTTGCCGGACGCGTTCCGCACCGGCGGGCGGCAGACGATCGAGTCGAAGGGCTCCTGCGCGCTCCGCCTCAAGCAGGTAGCGCTGCCAGTCGTTGAGGTGGGACACTGTTCCGCGGACACTCCAGGCGAGGCATCTTTGTTGTCAGAGACATCTTCACGTGAGCGAAGGGTCGCGTTCCGGACATGCGACAGCACTCACTGTATATGTGGGTCACAATATCGGATGTCTGTGCGACTGGGGGCCCTGCGCGGGCTACAGGCTGCACAGCACAAAGATAGGTTCAGAAGCCTGATCGGAGGCACCCAAATCATCTTCCGGATCGTTGAGGCCACTCACACTTGGTGGCTGAGGCAGAGCGTGGCAGGAAGAGCAGACCGTCTCAGGAACAGGCGCAGAGTCGGAAAGAGTGGCGAGAAGGAGAAGAGAAAGGAGAGGCAGAAGAAGGCAAGGGTGAATCATTGTCAGGTAAAGTTGACGAGCAGCTGGACATGCGCAGCATGGCAAGGCTGTGGAAGTTTTCGTAGTGCGTGGTGGATATGGAGGGACCTTTCTCGAGAGTGTAGGCGGCATACATGCACTTATACCCTTCCTTCCGAGCGTTGTGTCTATAGCGGAGAGAGGAAAAAATCGTGTCAGTCGCCTGCTTGACCGGAAGGGTCGGCCATCTCACGAGCTTTCCATGATTCTGTGCCTGGCCAAGCTTTTTTCCGTTAGCGCTGTGGCTCCCGCGAGGACTCCCGAGGCATCTATTCTCGAGACGCTGACGAGTGACGAAGGGGAGGCAGGAAAAGCAGCGGGGAAAAAACAAGATGTCAGCGTGGAGAAAGGTCAGGTGAATATGAAAATTACCCGCTGGCATCCGTGCCTGTGAATGTGTACAGGCCGATTCATCACTGGTCCACACCCGCACCGAGTGATCTGGAGTGCGAATAGAAGTCTGAAGCGGACTTATCGGACGCGCGGTCCGGTCTCGTGAGATAGCCATAAGCCACTTGAGGCAAGCCAAAGGTTGGGTGCGCATAGCCCCCGCTGTTGCCGGATTTGGCTCAGATTCCTGTTCTTGACGGAAGTACTCGTTGCCGGTTGTGCTTGCTGTTGTCGTCCACGGTCCAGGGAGGATGATCTTTTTGGAGGGGGCAAGTTCTTGAGGCGGTCTGATAAAAGATAGGCCTCGCTACCGTGGAGAACGAGAGGCCTGTTCCTGGGAGTATCAAAGATGAAGAGAAAGGAAGAGAGGGGCAAATGGGAGAGTATAAGGAAAGGAAAAGAGGGTTGAGCTGCGCGCTGTGAGGATAAGAAAGACCGCGTCCTTCTCCACCACCATACTTCCTCATGTTCAGCTAGTAGTTCGTCAATACCCTGTTCACCTAGAGCGCAATGGTCCCCGGTGTGCCACCTTTCCTGTCGAAGCGCGTCGTGTGAGGAGACGCGTCGGTGTGAAGCTGAGGCTGATGTGTGGTGTCGTGTTTTTGTGCCGGCTTTTCGAGAAGCGGGCGGAGTTTGAAATTTGAAATTGGCAGAGCGAAAGGTATAATAAATAGAGGGCCTCCATCCGCACGTCATCGGACGATCTTGCATAGCAAAGAAAAAACAAGAAAAAGAGGAAGCTCCCCTAAGCAAGTCTCGAGCCCTTCGTCACCCGGTATGCCGGCTGTGCGCAGGGCCTGCCCCGCCCCCGTCTGCGAAGGGGCCACCTTCAACGACCTCGGTTCTCATATTCGACATTGGCATAGCAGCGGTCGAAGCGACCGCCTCACGGACACCCAACTCGCCAGCATCAGCTACGTATCTTGCCCCGCCTGCCAAAAACTACTACCGTCGCGCCGCCGACGGCACGCCCAATGACCACAACTGCACATGCGCCTCGTGCGGCGTGGATCTTGGACGTGGACGAGCGGTCGCTCACGATTGCAGCTTGCCCGACAGTGCCCACCCCGGTACTACACAAGACGCTCTCGACGAGGCCGACGTGGCCGCTTTCCTCGGCGGAGAAGTTCCTGCACCGGCGGCAGCATCACCAGCAGCTCCTGGTCCGGCGTTTCCTCCGGCTGAAGATCTGTCGGACGAGGCCGCCCTTGAGGAGTTTGTCCTGCTCCTCGGCATGGCCAACACCACCCTCCCAACCGGCCTCACCAAGGATTGGCGCGCGCTTTGCGGAAAACTGGCCCAACGGTATATGAACAACCCCAGCACCCGCGCCTTGCTCGACATCCTGGCGGCACCAAAGATTGCCCTCGCCCGCCTTCGCTCTCCTCGCCCCCAACACAAAATTACCGCCCGGATGCACGGTTACCCGGACGTTCCCCGCCCTCCTCCCCGCAAACGCTCTCTCGGCCCTAGTTCCGACCGCCAAGTCTCCGAGCTTGTGCATCGCCAACTGAAGAAGGGTTACGCGCGGCGTGCGGCGAGGGTCCTCCGTGCCGAGTCGTCCATCGCGCCTCTCACGGAAGATGTCCTCGCTCAACTCCGCAATAAGCACCCCGAGGGTCCGGTGAACGCGTTTCAGGCAGAGGGGCGGAATCCGCGGCAGCACCACTTGGCGGCAGAGAAGATGGATGTCCTGGGCGTTTTCAAGTCATTCAACCGCGAGGTCAGCGGCGGCTGCTCAGGGTGGACTCAGCCTCTCCTCAAAATCGCGCTCGAAGAAGACCTTTTCGTCCAGTTCATTCAGCTCCTCTGCCGCCAGATGGCGCTTGGATCGGCACCCGGACGAGTACTGCTGGGGGCGGCCAGCCTCACGCCTCTCAACAAGACTGGCGGCGGGGTGCGCCCCATTGCCGCTGGTGAGCTTCTCTACAGGCTCTGCGCAAAGATACTCCTCAAGGTCCTCCCGCCATCGGACGCTTTGTTGCCATCTCAGCTCGGTGTTGGATCTCCTGGCGGCGTTGAGCCGATTGTTCGTCTATTGGAAAGGTTTGTGGACGGGGTTGAGGGTGAAAGCGAATTTGGTTTCCTCATCTTGCTCGACTTCTCAAATGCGTTCAACGCTTTGTGTCGGGCGACGATGAGCAAAGCCATCCTCAAGCATTGCAACACCCTCCACCACTTCGCAAAGTGGCGCTACAACCAGCCTTCCCCACTCTTCCCCAGCGGCAGCACAACCGACCATCACCTTCTGTCCTCCCAAGGGCTCCCCCAAGGCGACCCCTTTGGCCCGCTCTTCTTCTCGGTTACAGTGCGAGATCTGGCGGCGGAGCTGCAAGACTTCCTCGGCGAGAATGCGCGCCTCGTCTGCTACTTCGACGATTGGACCATCCTCGCCAAGGATCCCGGTGTGCTCGAGAAGGTCAAAGCTTTCTTTGCCCGCAAGGCGTCAGCCGGACAGTCGTGTGGTCTCGACCTCAGCAGCACCAAGTGTCGGGAGTTGAGCAGGGACGAGGTACAGCGGGACGGAGTGCAGGTGTTGGGGACGATGATCGGCGGTGTGGAGGCGCGCGCGCGGTTCCTGCGGGAGAAGGTCGCGGATGAAGTCGAAGTCTTGGGTCGCTTGCGCTCACTGGGACGACAGGATGCGCTGCTCCTTCTCACCAAATCAATTCAGCACACCCTTCGCCACCTACTCCGCACACTCAACACGGACGGCATCACAAATCCCTGGCACAATCTCGACCATGCCCTTCACGACGCGCTCGTCTTTGTTCGTGGCTCCAGTGCCCATGACGAGGAGGTTGATCGGATTCTGTTTTCGCTACCGGCACGACTGGGCGGCTGCGCGGTCCCCCTGTACGCCCACATTGCCCCCCACGCGCGTGCCGCTATGCGCGCGGAGTCGGATCACACCTTGGCGACTCGCCAGCTGCTCCAACCATGCGCTTCCCCAGTCCTCCCCCGCCCTGCCTCCTTAGACGACACTGCGGATGAGGAGAGGGGCCCTCGTCAACGAGATCGGCTGAAGCCGGTGTGGGCCGGCATGCTCGCTTTCTTGGCCGTTGGCCCAAGTGAGGATTCGCCTCCCCGCTCCATCGACCAGCTCGTCACCGTCCTCGGCCACAGCTCCCCACTCGGCCGGCGTTGGCTCTCTGTCTTCCCTTTCGACATCAACTCACAACTTTCTGATCGAGAAGTACAGGTCGGCCTGCAGCTCCGAACTCTGCAGCCGATGCCACACGCTCGCTGCTTGGACTGTGGACAGCGCGCATCGCATGGACACGACGACATATGTGCCATGGTCACACATCGACGGGTCAAGCGGCATAATACAGCTGCTCGTTTCATGGACGATGGTCTGCAGCGTGTGCCTGGGACGATGGTGATCCGTGAACCTCATTTGATCGGTGACAACCATCGCACCGACTTGCGTGTCTCGGGTCCGGGGGCTCCTCGCGGGGTCCTCACCGAGTTCGACCTCACCTTCATCTCCACCACCTCAAAGGAGGCACAGGCGATTGCCCACCGAATCGAGCGCCAGCTGCTTTCCACAGGACAGGACCGGTGGGCGATCGCTAAGGCTGCGTTGGATGCTATCTTGGAGCACAAGGCCGCCATCAAGCGTGACACCTACGAAAGTCGTCTGGAGGAGCGGTGCACGGCATTCACACCCCTGGCATTTACCCTGGAGGGCGCCGCCCATATCGAGGCAACGGAGGTGCTCAAGTACTGGCGCGGGGTTATGCACTCTTTCTCTTACATGTTCAACGCTATTTCTATTTCTCTCCTTAGGTCCAGAGCAGAGACATTTGCGCTCCGTCTATACTAGGTCCCTCATTTGAGCCTTTTGTCCCCCCTTCTTGTCTTCCGTTTGTACTTCTTCATAACCACCAACATCAATCCACCTTTTCACCGCCACCTCACCCGCAGCCCCCCCTCGCACACTCCCCTCTCATTTCGACTGAGGCATCATCCACACCAACAGCAAACACCACCACCAGCTCAACAACACCGTCAGCATCAACACACAGGTCAAGGGAGTTCCGTCCTCTACGAACCTCGTTGTCAAGTTTCAAGTGGTCGCTGTCGTTGGTGCGGATCGCCACTCTCCTCATCGAGATCGATTCAAGCGGACGCATTCACTTGCCGTTCTCTTTACCCACCTCCCACTGTTTCTCCCCCTTTGTCCTTTGTTTTTTCCTTCCGCAGCAGCATTCGAGTACCACACAGCCCTCCTTTACACAGGAAACCAGGCTCGGTCGAAACGCTGGCAAACACCCAGACGTACGCAATCAAGCTTCTCGTTCTGCATCATCGTGTCCCCGTTGTCCCCTCTGTTTGTTCGCAAAAGCAACGCAGTGGGTATCCAACCGTGCCTTCGCCTTCTTTCTCATCGCATCGTTGACTCAACTCTCGCCCTTTTGCCCCCCTTCTTCTCCAGAGCGTAGATCTTGATTTCAATTCCCTAGTGCTCTCTACACTCATCATGATGAACACAAGTCGAGGCGGCGCTTTGGCTCTTCCCAGCAGCAACAGCTCACCCTCGTACGGCGCTGCGGCAGCATCGAAGGGAAAGGAGAGAGAAGGAACGGTGGCTGCTTCGACTGGATCGACAACAGCCGCAGCCCCTCTGCCTGAGACGCCTGCTCACGGCATCGTGCCAACGTTACAGTCAGTGTGCTCGCGGTCTACTCTCATACACTGCGGGTCGTTGGCACTGACATGTCCCTTCTTGCGCTCACTGTTCCCTTCCCGCCTACAGAAACATCGTCGCAACAGTCAATCTCGACGTCCGACTGGATCTCAAGACGATTGCCCTGCATGCTCGCAATGCGGAGTATAATCCGAAGCGCTTTGCCGCTGTCATCATGCGCATTCGTGAGCCCAAGACGACGGCGCTGATCTTCGCCTCGGGCAAGATGGTTGTCACGGGTGCCAAGAGTGAGGACGACTCCCGGTTGGCTTCCCGGAAGTACGCTCGTATCATCCAGAAGGTCGGCTTCGAGGCCAAGTTCACCGAGTTCAAGATTCAGAACATCGTCGGATCGTGGGTATCACATCTCTCATTGCGTTCGCCTGTCTTCTTCCTCGGTGCTGACTTTATCCCTTTTCTTCACCACAGATGTGATGTCAAGTTCCCGATCCGACTGGAAGGTCTGGCATACTCGCACGGTGTCTTCTCCTCGTACGAACCCGAGCTGTTCCCCGGTCTGATCTATCGGATGGTCAAGCCCAAGGTCGTGTTGCTCATCTTCGTGTCCGGCAAGATCGTGCTCACAGGCGCGAAGGAGCGGGCGGAGATCTACGAGGCATTTAATCGAATCTACCCGACGCTGTCCGAGTTCAGAAAGCCTTGAGCTTTGCTCAACTTCTTCACAAGCTCAAGCTCAGGTCGCAGGAAGGGGCAGGACGGGACTCTCGATCGGCGAGCGACTTCGACCTCCTTTCTCCATCATTCTTTCTGCCATCCCTTCACCTCACTTCACTACACCTTAGGTTCTTACACGCACTTCACTTCCCCACTTCTCAACTACTTGTACCTTTAGAGCAATCGTCGCAAACCAATCACCATCAAAAGTCTTGCTGCATAATAATAACCTCAGTCGAGCTCTGACCAGAGCGGACTTTGCTCTTCTTGACCACCACACCACAATCCAACAAACCACACCACGACAAGTGCGGTTCGCTCCTCTTCATCTCGCCGTCCAACATACTTATCTTCTCGTTGCCGCGCATGCAGCACGCAGAGCGCATGTCAACGGCTTCTCCTTCGCTCTCGAAGGTCCGGGTGACAAGATGTTCAGCGGGATGCGACAGGGCAACCGGCAGCCGCCAACCATCAACTCACGCAACAGCTAACAGGGAGCATCGTGGACGGGCGTGATCAGCGATCTGCTGACAGCCTCTGTCCTTTTTCTTCCCTGCTCCTTCATCCTTGTTCCAGGGGCCCTGACTTCTGCATCTGCTGAACCTTGTTCCCCACTTTGCCCTCTGCTCAGTCAGCCGCAGCCACCCAGGCAACCCGCTCAGGATTTCAGCCAAACTTCCGTCTTTCTCATCGACTTCGACATCAGGCCAACAAGGAGCGCAGGATCAACGCGACATGGTATTTTCTTCTGCATCGCACCGCAGCCTGAATCGAGTCCTGGGAATTGAACCCGAGACTTTGGAATCCCCAATCATTTAATTTCGGGTTCAATTCCCATGAACCTGATCAGGATCAGCAATGAAGGAACTCGCCCCTCATCCAACCTGCCCAAGCGATCGACACAAATAGTACCGTTCTTTCCACCGCCCGTCGTCCACGAGCTGAGCCCCGAGCGAGTTGGCCGTCGCTGCGAGTCTCAACTCTCAGGATCACTCACTGGTCGGCCTTCACACCTCAGGCACATCCGGGGAGAAGGACGTCGTCCCGTACTCCTTCCGCCATCTTCGGAACATGCTGTGTCGTGCTGCGTCCAGTCCTGGGATGTCGACCAGAGTCTGTCAACAGTCAGTCTTCTCCAGTTTTTTTTTCTTTATTTTTTTTTTTCTTTATACATTCTTGCTGACCCATCGTTCTCTATCTCAAGCAGGTAACACGATTCCCCTCTTTCACCTTGGAGGCATCTTCCGCAACCTTTGGGTACCCATGCTCTCCGGCCGCTCAGCCGTAATGTGTGCAGACTTCAACGCAAACGCATGGTCGCAGATTCGCAGCTCCCCCGTCAGTTGGGTGCTAATACACCGCATACCATCATGCACCCCGCCATGCTCGCGGTTCGCCTTGCTGTCGAGCACGACGGCGAGCTGCGGGCACCATGGACAAGCTGGATGGGGAGCCCTCGCCTTGAAAAAATGAAATAGGAAAATATTCAAAAAAAAAAATTAAACTAAAAATTAGAAAACTTGACAAAAATTGGTCCTCTTCGGGAATTGAACCCGAGACCTCTTCCATCTTAGATGTGTGGATCATCCCTAAGAAAGCATGCTACCACTGTACCAAGAGAACACCAGTTGAATGTGGCAGCGGTTCGCTTTTCTAAAATATATACATATACCATTTTGTAAATGATGACTTGTAGACTCTACTCCCACTGACGACGCGAGACGTACATAGCTACCCACCTCATCACTTCCACGATCCCAGCACCCTCCTCCATTCGCGTCGATACCTTGGCAACCATGGCGCTACCCCGGTCTGCTATGTCTCTGCGCTCTCTCGCAGTGCGATCTACTGGTGCGGCATCAGCGGCTGCTCCTGCTGCGACGCAACTGACCACAGCTCGGGCGTTCACCACCTCGCGGCCTGCCCTGGGCTCGCCGGGCGGAGCTCAGCCTGAGGAGACACACGAGGAGTACCCACGGGAAGGTGAGTGTCAAAGGTGGCTCTCATCAAGGCCCCTCGTTCTCACCTCTGCTGCAACGCGCCTTGGCTCACTGTGTGATTCTCCTCTCCCCGCCCTGCAGACTTCTCGAACCCCTTCTTCCGAAACAGCATTATCGTCCTGGCAGTAGGCGCCTTCATCTACAAGATTTCCGACATCAACGAGAACCTGCACGCATCCCGCGCCTCGAGCAGCGGCAAGTCATCCTACCAAGACGCCGAGCACGCCGAGAAGACCATGCCTTGGATCACACGCTACATCCAGCACTGGACCACACCAACTTCTGAATACAAGGAGACCAACATGCAGTGGCTCCAGGCGGCGGCGAAGACCGCGGAGTCTAAGCTGCTGGTGCAGGATGCGGAGCGGGCGCCTGTGCCCAGGTTGCGATTCGTTGGGTGAGTATCGTCACTTCTTGGGAAACCAAGGCAGCCTTGCGAAGCCCTTGTTCTGGCCGGGGGTTTTGCTGCCACATTGTCGGCGAGTGCTGAAAGATATAACTTCTACATGCGCCCTCTGCAGATCATTTGAGGCCCACTCACCACACAGCAACAGGCCAGGTTCTCAGGTGGACCTCTCCGACTTGAAGATCAAGAAGGACAACGAGTAAAAGGAGACCGCTATTGCAGCTTGATCTTTGTCGCTTCTGCAATCGGAACATCCTTACGGGACACGCTGTCTGGGCACAGTCCAGCTCTTTCCACTCTACACGGCACTCGTTCAGCAATACACCTCGGTTCTCCAGATTCTGCAATTCACAGTGTGTGTATGGGTGAATTACGGCCAAAGGCGAGAAGTTTGCAAGCGAACCGGGCGATACGAGTGCAAAAGAGGGAGGATCGAAGGGAACAGGCCGTGTATGGGCAATAAAGGAGTGTGGTTGGCATACTCTTGAGATCGAGTAAGACGGGAAAGGGGGAGGAACAACTACAAGAGACAGTTGCGTGCGAAAGAGTATAGGAGAGGGTGAGTGTAATGAAAGAATGTGGGTATGCGTCCGGAAGAACGAGTCCGGAGCTGCAAGACGAGGTTCCCGCACGCGCTGGAATGTTGTAAAGGTCGACTACCGTGACTCGCATCGGAATCTGACGAGTCCGAATGCTGGCCGACGGGTAGAAGGGAATGAAACTGAGGCTCTACCAAAACACAGCCGCTCCCCAGATTGCCAGGATGAAGGCCAGCAAGATGAACACGGCACCAACGACAGAGGCGACACGATTATACCGGACGTATTGCTCCAAGCCGTTCCAGTCCTTGCGCACCAAGACGTCGTAGTACTGAACCTGTTGCTGAATCGTGCTCTCCCCGCTCGAATCCGAATCCGAAGTCGAGTCCGTGTCCGAATCCGTATCGGCAGTCACATCGGCACTGGCAGCAGTCTTGACCATCACATCGGTAACCAGCAGTCCTTCGAATTCGACCCACCAGCCTCCGATGAGCCAGAGCCAGGGCATGCCGCAGAAGCCGGCGAAAAAGAGACTCTTCGAGAGCAGCGTCCCGTTCGGAAGCATGTTCGTCGTCGCCGGAGTTCGAGCGGGCGAGTTGTAAGCCGCATTTCCGAACACGGCCTTCGTCCGTCTTGGCTTGCCCTTGATAGAGGCCATCACGCGAGGCTCGCTCCGCAGCGTGGCAGACGGGTCGGAGACTGGAGACCACGTGGTCGTCATCGTAGACCGTCGTCGACGCATTCGAGACTCCGTATTGGAGATCGCACTGGCCATCGAAGCCCGTTGGTTCGATCCCCCCTCGGAAGTGGGTTCAAAGATGGCAATCGGCGTCGGCAGTGGACTCTGCTTCTCCTTGACGGGCCGGGACGAGGGCTGTACAGATTCGGAGCAAGGACATGATCAGCAACGATGAGGTAGTGTCAAAGGAATGGGCAAACAAAAATGTACATACCTCAGCAAGATCATGTTTGAAAACATGGTTAGGCATCCACGAAGCCGTTGCAATCCTGTACGAAAGTCTCAGCGGGACGTTCTGAGCCTTGTTCATCCAGGACGAGCCGATGAACTGTCCGTCGCTCTTCCTCTCTCCAGCCCTCTTCACCATTGCAGGCTCGCGCTCCGCAAAGGAGATGCTGGGCATGGGCGGAGTCACGTTGCACGCGAAGGCCTCGACACTTGAGGCGGCACTGATGTCTATGCCGAGTCGTCCCATGTACGGAGAGCTGATTGGTCGAGGGCTCAGCATGGGTAGAGTCGAGGGAGTGTTGGCCACTGATAGGGCGCGAGGCTTCTTCTCGTCAGGACGTGATCCTCTGAAGTTGTCAACAGCCACTGCAGTGCTTGCATCGGCACGACCAGACTTGGCATCGGAGTGTAGCATGTCGAGTAGTCGACTTCGCCTGTTGGGAAGATTGCCTTCGGACTTGTCTCCGGCATGCATCGCACTGTGAAGATTCACAACTGTCGGCTCCGGGCCTTGATCCGCAAAGATCGTCATGTCAAGCTCAGTGTGTGGACTGTTCGGCTTTGCCAATCCCGAGTCGCTGGCGGCCTTCCTCAGGATGGAATCGCGCACGCTGCCGGAGTGGGTGGAAGCCCCCAACGAGAGACGGGCATCCTTCGGCGCTTGAAGATCGCCACTCAGACCGAGGTCGAGCCCGAGACCGAGACCAAACATGCTGGTAAGCTGAGTCGATCGATGGGCTCGCAACGTCATGGACGGACGACTGGTCTGGCTGAGCGCATACTCTCTCGAAGCTCGATTTGGATCCGAGGTGAGAAGCAGCGGACTCTGCGGCCAGGGACCCGAGGGCAGATCCGCCTTCGGAAGATGCAAGGCGGACGACGATGCACCGGCGTGCGAACTCTCGCTGCTCGTGCTGATGTGCATCGGCAAACGGCGCTTCTTCGCTCGCTCCATGTCCCCCTCGATTTCCGAATCCGAGGTGATCACGCCTCCCGTTTGGTTGCTATTGTGGCGAGTGTGGTTCGCGCCAAGGTGGACCGACGAGGCCGTACTGTCTCGTGCCTGGGATTCTCGTTCCAACGAGACGGGCTGACTCGACTGGTCCTTGATCCATTGGGCGGTGTTTACGCTGCCTCGTTTTTGGGGGCCAGCAGCGACGGGTGTCAATGCAGATACGACAAGCTGAGTCATAGTCCGATCCATGGAGTCCTCCTCAACAATAGAACCGGAACGTTCCAATGTCGACGGTAGGGCTGCACCACTCTTGTGAACGCCAGTGCTCTGCTGCGTTGAAGTTCGAGACATCGTCGTCCCAACAGACACCGCTGTTCCAGGATCGGAAAAGAGCGGAGAGAAGGGTGAGGACGCATCGGTGGTGGGGGTGGTGACTATGCTCAGCCGAGCGTTGCTCTGTGGGCTGAGAGCGTCCTTTTGAGGGCTGACGCTCGAGTTCGAGCGGATCGGCATAGGTGGTACAACCGGTTGGATCGGCCCACTGGCACCGACCACAAGGGCAGCGAGCTGACTGGGAATCGACGACCACCGCTTGAGTGTTTCTGGTGTCGGTGATTGGAAGCCAAAGGACAGACGAGGCGACTCTGAAGGAGGAGCGGGCGCAGCTAGCGGTAGGGCAGACTTGTCCATGACCACAGAGTCAATAGCAAAGGCAGCAGGTACCGCACTAGCTCTCGTCGTTGCCGCAGCTGCAACCTGTCTTTCAATCCTCTGCTGTCGCTGTCTCCAGATGACGGAAGGAACGGGGGGCAGAGGCGGCAGGGTCGAATGCTGGGAGGCGGAACCGGAGAGATTGTCCGTCGATGAGTGAGCCATGCTGCCAACACCGGCCGTCTTGAAGGACTCTCCGCTCTCGCCACTGTAATTGCTTCCGCCACTAGTCCGCTTCCCATTCTCATCCAACTTCTCGCTCTCCGAATCTCTGAGTTCCTCCCGATACTCGTCCCCCGAGAACTCCTGCGAATCGCCGGAATAGTTGATGATGTTCTCGATAGGCTTCAGGGTACTGTTGCCACGGTTCGAAGCCAAAGAGCCCCTGGCTGAGGACGAGCTGTCGGGAATCGGTGGCAATGGAACGCTCGGAGGAAGGCTGGGTGGAGCGCGAGAACCGCGAGATGAGCGACTTTGGTTGCTTTGGTGCGATACGAAGCTCATAGACTCCGACGTGGATGTGCGAGGCTCGCTTTCGCCCGTGCCTGGAAGTCTCCCGCTGTCCAAGCTGTTCATGGTCCGGATCGAACCAGTCCGAGCCACGTCGGTACTTGAGGAATGACGGATGATGTCCATTGAGGTGCTGTCAGAAGACAATTTGGCGGGGTTGGTGGCGGAGAGGTCAAGGGGGGCGGGAGGCTGCTTGGCGGCTCGCGCCTTCCAATTTGTCGCCGACATGCCTCGGCCTGGTGAGCTCCTTCCGGGAGTACTAGGAGTGGAGGCAACCGTCTTCTCAGACTTGTCGTTAGATTCCTCCGCATGCTTTGATGATGGCAACGGCGTGAATGCGCTCTGGAGATCAAGGGGTGCCAAAACAGGTCTCTGCCCATCTACAGGGGGCAATGGCCGCTCAGCAGTGGAGAAAAAGTCGAAGCTGAGATCCAAGTCCACGCTCTGTTCGAGCTCTTCTTTGGAGCTCATCCGTAGCAGGTTATGTTCTTGAAGTTTGGCGACCGGGTCGGCCTTCTCGGCTCCGGTTCCCTCCGAGTTGTCAGCTGTCAAGAAACGGAGTCCTCGCGCCAGGGTGGCTGGGAAGTGGTATAGTTTCGAGCCTCCACTTGTGGGTGTGGCTGCTGTTGGAGACACGGCCTGTGGTTTTGCCGAGTCGTGAAATCGGACGCGAGCGGGATTGTCCGTATCTGAGCCACCTTCATTATCACTGGAGTGTTCGGCCTTGTGGCTAACGGCTTGGTCGGAGGGAGAGTGTCCGGTGCTGAGCCAAAGACCTGCGCCGCTTCCGCTGCCGAGATGTTTGCTGGACACACGATGAAGAGAGAGTGGTGGTCGTTGGAGAGCGTCTCCTATGGAGCCCGCTTGAGTCTCTGCTTGTTGCGACTCTGCGGAAGCCATGACGAGATCTTGTTGAGTAACCTTGCTAGTGCAGCCAGGGTATATATGCTGAGACGTGAGAAAGGACGGATGTATGAGGCTTGATACCGTAAGCTCAGGATGTCATGGAGGCCGATGGAGTTGGCGTTCTGTGAGACGATTGTGATCCTGGCTGCAGAAAAGGGGGAGATGTATGGGAGAAAGTGAAAGTGAAAGAGTGTGTGATGCAATAAAGCGGAAGCAAATGGAATCGAAAGGGGAACGCGATTGAATCCGGCCGTGAGCAACGAGGTCGATGGTGGTCGTCGGCGCTGGAGGGGATGTTGAAAGGTGGGGGAGAGGAGGACGGTGGAGAGAGGCAGAAAGATATGCAGAGAGTAGACAAAAGAGGGACGGTCAGACAGCTCACGAGTACACAGTTAGTCGACGCAAGACGCCCTCGTTCCGCATACCTCAGAACCTTGTTTGGAGGCTTCTCTGATTCAGCACACCGCGCGCGCCGGTACGGGCTCTGGAAAGGGGCTTGTTTTTAGGACAGTGGGTGGAGATAGATGGCAGCGGCGATAGCTGAGCAAGTAGGACAAGTAAAGGACTGTTCCGTTGTCGGTCATTGTTCGCGTGCCCTAACGCGGTGGACACATGATTTGAGCGACCCTGATCGCTAAGTGCTGGGCATCTCCGACACGTTCTCTGTGGGGCATGGAGCCCATCTGGTAAGGCGGTAAGAATGTCAACGTGAGCGTAAGAAAGAAGAGTCAGCAATGCTGAGCAAGTCGAATGCTGGAGATCGTGGTAGCGGCCATCGAAATTTCTGTCCCAACGGTCGAGTCCCAAAATCACTGGCACGGAAAGCAAACAAATGTCAGTGCGGTACATATCAAGAAGCCTTGAGCGCAAGAGGTCGTGAATGGGAGCCGTTGGGATTGTGGAGGCAGCGAGAGTCGAGACTCGCAGAGCGGGCGAGAAGAGAAGAGACAACGAGTCAGTCAGAGCGAGAAGCACCAGCGAGCGATCTGACCATGCTGCTGAGTGCTGATCCCCAACGCATGGGTGCAGATCCTTGTGCTTTGCCAGCCAACGGTCTCCTGTTCAACAGCCGCAACTCAGCGCGTCATTCACACTCACGAAGGTACACCCACCCGCACGCGTCGCCACGTTCCATGCTGCTGAGGGGCCGCCTCGCGTTGTGGTGATACGGGTCGCGAAGTTGGGAGACGCGTCGAAGTCGAGGTCAAGGCGGCGAAGTGTTGGAAAGTGGAGGCAAGCGATTTTCCCACACTCAGCTTGGGACATGCCCATGGATGGACATTGGACGACCTCGAATCAGAAGGACGGCTTCAGCAGCGGCAAGCACACGACACGGGAGAACGCAGGAGCGATGCCGCGACACAGCAAGCGGAACACCGCAGGCGCGAACTTCACCTATGCGGAGCGCTCGATGACCCGAGACCTGTGGGGGTCCAAGTCATCCCGCCTGTCCGCGCACAGCCTGAGGGCATTCGACATGTGCTGTCTCTGTCTCGCCGCAGCGCGCAATCCAGCAGTCTGCAACGAAGGCCATCTCTTCTGCAAGGTGGGTGTGTGATTGTGTGTGTGTGCTCGTCTCTCTGTGCGAGAATGCTGTTGTAGCGCTCCCCCCCAGTGCTGAACCTATCGTGAGGAACTACAGGAATGTATCCTCGACTCGCTCCTCCAGCAGAGCAAGGACATCACCGCTCAGAAGGCATATCTCGCTCACTTGGACACAGAGGAGCAAGCAGCGCGCGAACGGGCTCGGGAGCAGGCACGGGCGCGCATCCTGCGGCAATTCGAGGCCGAACAGACCGGCGTTCGGAGGAGAGAGGATGTCGAGGGCGGTAGCTCGAGCCTGTCAGGAAGGATCATCGAGGGCGAGCGGGAGAGAAGGGAACGGTCGGAGAACAAGCGGAGGGAGGACGTCGCGGAAAGTTCGAAGAGGAAAGAGGAAGAACTGGGTATGTTCCTCATTCTGCGACACGGCGAGTTCATGCGCTTGCTCTTATTCCCTCTGACCTCCCCTCCCAGCGCTCACATTGAAGAGAAAGGCAACCGATGATGGCGTCCCCAAGGTTGGCGGCGCAGGACTCTCCATCCTGCCCGATGTCATCGCCAGCAAGCTCCGACAGGTCGAAGACTCAGCCCTGGCCGAGATCGAGGCAGAACAACGAGACGCGCGTCGATCCAAACTGCCAGCGTTCTGGTTGCCCAGCTTGACCCCTTCCGAAGTCGAAGGAAGACCGAAGGATATCAAGCTGCACACGCTGTGTCGCGCAGGAAGTGAGAAGGGGCATAAACTCAAGTGCGTATCTCCCAGCAGGGGTAGTCGGGATATGGGGGGTGGAACTCTGCAAGGAAATTGCTGACCCTTCTGTCTTGATTCCTGTACAGGATGAAGAACCTCATCGACGTCAAGTTTGCACGACTACAAGATGGCGATAAAGCGGATGGACCCGCCAAGGGCAACGACAAAGGCCAGGCAATCTGTCCATCGTGCAAGAAGGGTCTGAGCAACTCTTCCAACCTATTTGGTACGTGAATCTAAACATCGAACAAAAGCATCATCTATCCACGACGCTCGCCCACTACTCACGCTCTCTGCCTTCCGCCTTTCCATAAAGTCGTCAGAAGCTGCGGCGACGTCATCTGCTCACGATGTGTCGACACCATCCTCAAGCCGAGCTTCCCCTCGAACGCCGCCGGCGCAGACGGATCCAAAGCTGCCACCGCCAAGAAGACGGATGCGGAAGCGGGGACGAGCTCATGTCCAGCATGCGACAAGCCTCTGGCCTCGTCTACCTCACTCGACCTTGCTATCCTCGCCCTCGACAGGGAAGGCACTGGGTTCGCAGCCGCAGGGAATGCGGAGGCCAAGAAGCAGGGTACTGCTTTCCAGGGTTGAACGGATCGACAGCGGCCACCCACATGTCCGATCGGTCCATCCTCAAGCTTATCAGGCTTCAGTAATTCGAAATGTCAAATGGCAGCGAAGAATGTTCAAACATAAGAGGGAGAAAGGCTTCGGCGTGCTCAAGAGCAAAGTAGCAGGACCGTAGGGAAGACTGCCCCCAAGCGACCGCTCCCGAGGCGATCCATCTGGTAACGTCGGTTCCCAACGCGGAGCAGTCGCCGAGGTAGGTGAAGGTTCGCGACGTGAGTGACGGGGAAAGTGTCCAGGCCTTTCTGCCACGGGTGGGAAATCCGAACCGCGACAGACAGAAATCGAAAGGGGGCGAACCGGCGAGGGACCCCGCATGGGAGAGCCATAAAGTAGGGTTACAACATGTACAGGCAGGGGGCAATCTGAAGACGGGGGAGTAACGAGGCGCATGAGGACCATTTGGGAAGTTTATTTAGGTTGCGCGATTCGCCTGCGGGACGTTGTGGGTCAGAAGACGCGAGCTCCTTGCCACATACGTCTTGAACAGGTCTCTGGCCGTGGGTAAGGTCCATCAGAGGTCGGAGGTATAGTTGGCCGGGAAGCTGCAAACGAAGGGAATCTCAGTCAGAGAAGAACTTCATTTTCGAGTCTGTAAGGAGCCCCAACAGTAAAACTCACCTTCCCGTCTGGCCGGACGCATTGATGCCCTCCCACCAATCATCCCGACTTGCCGTCCGCTTCGTCACTCGAACGACATCGCCCTTCGCGAAGCCGAGATCCGTAGGCATCTGAGCCTGGAACGGGAAGAGCGCAAGGACCAGACCAGCCCCCGCTCCTCCACCACCACTACTAATTCCATCACCTTTATCCAGCTGCGGCAGCCCACCGACAGAAGACGCGGGTGTGAGCTGACTCTGTGCTTGCGAGGCAGACGAGTCAAACATGGACGTCTCCCCACTACTGCGCACCGAGGAAAGCCTCCTGTTCAACCCATTCCCACTCCCGAACGCAGCCGAGGCGGGCGAGGCGATGGAAGACGCGCCTGTCTGGGAGGCGTACAGCTGTGCGAAGGGGTCGTCCCGGCCCGTGGATATCTTGCGGGAGGTACCGCCGTTGAGGGTGAAGCTGCCCGATCGAGCGAGGTCCGAGTTGGATCCAGCAGCAGCAGACGCACCGTTCCCGGAAAGGGAGGGCGTCCGCGACAAGAGTGAGCGAGCGAGGGTCGAGTTCGGGTTCGGGTTGGTTCCTGCGAAACCTGCTCCTCCACCGGCACCGCCGCGCGCATATCGAGAGTTCGACGACAGTCTCGCTCGTTCCTGCTGAAGCTCCCGATCAAACTCATCCAAGGAGTCCCGGCCGCTCTCCCCACGTTCCTCCGCATCCAAGATGGCCCGCTGCCGTCGAGCGATAATCTCAATCCGTCGCAGATCATCATCGTCATCATGCTCATTGCGTCCGCCGCCGGCGCTGCTGCCCATCATTTCGGAGGAACGTGGCCAGGCAGAGCTGGAGGGAGGTGAGGCACGTCGGGCGAGTGCCATGTCGCGTGCTAGACGTTCCTCGTACGACTCGTGCAAGCTGTTCGGATCTGCCGCATGGGAGCGCGTCGGAGCACCATAGTCGTCGTCTTCACCGGAAGTGAAACCCATGCCGGACGAGTCCTGTTGGAAGTTGGCCTGGAAGGCGGCAGGTCCAGGCGAAGGCTTCCTCCTGGGGTTGAAGTTGGCATATGCAGGTGTACCAGAGGTCGTCCCCGCCGCCGAGCCGCTTCGCTCCATCCCACCTCCTGACCGATGATCCTCGTCGTACAAGCGCAACTTACGCTCGAGCTCTTCCTCCGCGAGCGCCTGCGAGCCTCCCTGAACGGGCGGAGTGTCCCGTCTGAAAGCGGCGGGCATTAGGCTGAATGATTTCTTGCTGCCCACGCTGCTCCGGGTACGATGACGCAAGAAGCCGGGACGCTTGGATGGTGTTCCACCAGGCGTGGAGGCGAGCATGCCGGATGAGTCGGCGGCAGGGCCATTTCCATCGTCAAGATTTGAGTTGAAGTAGTGTGCATATGGATCGTGCTGTGTGGTGGCAGCCGGGGTCCGGTTTGAGGAGCGGCTGAAGAGGGACATGCTCCCTCCCGGGGTCCTTCGTTCTCCCGAGGCGGAGGAAGGAGGACGTGCGGCTGGTGTTCGACGGCCTGCTGAAGGCGAGTTGGTGAAGGATCCTCCGGCGTCACTGCCAAAAGCGTAGTCGCCTTTCGTGCTGAGAGGAGGCGGAGGCGTGCCTCGTGTCCTGATCTTTCCCGTACTGCTGCTCTGCGCAAAAGTCGGTCGCGGAGGTGTCGGAGTGAATGAGTTGCTGAAGTCGTCGTCAAAGAGAGTGCCCGTGGCTGCGCTGTCCCGGCGCGGGAAAGCGGTGGATGCGGACGACGACGATGATGATGCTGCCGCTGATGCTGCTGAAGCATTCGACATGATTCGTCCCGCTCTTCGGGACAGACTAGCCAGGGTATCTTGCTCGTTCTCATCCTCATCCCACAGGGATCCACTCCCTTCCCTCTCTCTCCTGGTTTTGGGAGCCGGTCCTAGGCCAGAAGAGGTCTCTGCTGAGCTGATCCGCCCCAGGTCCGAGGAACGGCGTGGTGAGGAGTACGACTGTCTTCCACCGCTCTCCAATCCGGTGCCATACTCGCGATCGATCTCCTCTTGTCGAGCTCGGTCGAGCCGGTTGGCCAAATGGCCGGTCTTTGTGAGTTTTTCGATGGCATCGATGAGACCTCGACTCCAGAGCGGAGGCTCGACTCGGCCACCGAGTATGGAAGCTGCTGTGGCGCCCTTTCCGTATGCGGCGATGTTGGCATCCGTTCGCTCAACAAGCACGGTTCCTTCGAGAGAGACGCCGCCGTAGAGACCCTTTGCGCGAGAGTAGGAGAACATGGCGGCGACGGAGCCCTTGGAGTTGAGCGAGCCGGATGCTTCTGCGGATCGACCGAGGGGCCCGACTGCGACGGAGAGATTGCCGCCGAGCTGGAGGGAGCCTGTAGTTGAGAAGGCGCGCACGGCGGAGGACGAGTTCAAGACGACGAGACAGTCTATGATCTGAGCCCCAGCATTGAAGCCGCCGCCGAGGCCCGCGATGCCGATGGCGGTGGGTGCCGTCCAGTGTCCGCCGGATCCATCGGGTGCGGTGTCAGTGCGTGCGATGACGATGCCTGAGCCTGCGCGTGCGGAGAGGATGAAGCCGACGCGAATGACGGAGAAGATGGCGAAGCCACGCGCCTTGGAGAGGACGGAGATGGGGACGAGTTTGTCGAGGCCGTCGATCGGGTCCACGAAGCTGTTGAGGATCTTGGTTGCCTTCTGACACTCCTTCGGGAGCTCGTTCGGCAGAGGCGCACCCATTTCTCGATGTCACTCGCTGTGCTGGTGGGAGGAGAGCAGGAGAGCAAGGTGGCGAGTGGGACGCAGGATGCTGGCAGATGGTCATCCTCATCCCTTCATGGTCCGCGACAATAAATGAATGAGCGAGCATAAGACAGCCTGTGACGTAGCTACATACAACCGGCTGCGCTTATATCGTCGAACCGGAGGTTCGGCGATTTGCGCTCTCTGCCAAACTTGTCCGTCACGTGGTGACGCTGAGATGAGATGAGACGAGAGAGCAGCAGACGCGTCTGGACGCGTCCCGCATCCCTTCTCCTGCCTTCCATAGGTCCTCTCGCTCTTTCCGGCCCGCCAGCGCGTACTCGCTGTCTCCTCACGTCCTCAATACTCCTCAAACTTGTGCTCCTACGCGAACGCGCAAACGCGTCACGACTCACGCGCCTGCGCACCCATGGCGAATACACTTGGATCTGTGAGTCTGCGCCTCTGCAGATCCTTGCAAGAACATCTCCCCTTTGCCCCAGATCAAAAAGGGAACGTATGGATGGTATTGGACAACGAGAAGGAATACCAAACATGGATGGCGGAGTTACCGGGCGTTTGGATACTCAAAAAGACGCGACAAGGTTGGCGGAAGCGACGTAGCTCCGGCCGCAGAAGCTTCAAGAGATACTCCAACAGGAAGACGTGCGGATGGAGCTGTTGAAGACGATCTGGATGGCATTGTGGATGAGGATGACAGGGTTGCGTCGGCTCTGCTGGCGGAAGATGCTGCGCGTGGGCGAGGTACTGCGGGGTTCTCTGAAGATGAGGCGGAAGAAGGCGCAGCCGCCGGAAACGCCCGGCAAATATCTCATCTGGACGACATTGGACGAATGCCTCCGTCTCATCTTCTCATTTGGAGGCATCGACACGATTGCGATCATGGAGGCAAGCCGGAACCATCCAAGCGCAATACCGATCTCAGCCCATCCAAGAAACGAAAGCGGCTGCCTTCGATCAAGGTGAACTGCCGCGCAAGATTCGTCTCGTGGCAACGACTTGGCGACGATCGCATCTTTGTCAAATGGTCACACGCTCACAGTGGTCACACCGTCACCTCAATCGCCAGCATGGCGGAATCGAGACTTCCTGCACGGGTTAGGCATTGGATTCGGGATCGTGTGTCAGAGGGAAGAGATTGGAAGGCTATTCGGAACCTGTTGAGGCTGGACGAGGGGGATCTGGAGAGGTTGGAGAAGGGAGTGGATGGATTGGAGATGCTGCCGGAGGCTCTTCGCGTCAAACGAATGGACGTCTACAACGAGCTGAGGAAGCAGCTACTCAAAGTCGCACGGAAGGCCACCGATCGCAAGGAGAGTCTGCAAAAGTGGGCGGTCGAAATTGAGGAGGAGGGTGGTATGGCGGCAGTGAAAACGGACATTCCTTGTGCGGTGGGCGAGGCCACGTGGGCGGCTTGCTTCATGACCAGTTGGCAAAAGCAAATGCTTCTGATGCACGGCCACGACAGCATCGTCTCCCTGGATGCGACCCACAACACGTGCTTCGGCTTCGAACATAAGGAGAAGGTGTGGTTGTACAGCCTGGTTGTGCGCAGCTCAATCACTGGGCGAGGAATTCCTGCCGCGTTCATGCTGACGAATGGCGAGCATGCTCAGCCCATTGTTTTCTGGCTACAAGCCCTCCGCAGAGATCCTCGAGTGCGGTTCATTCCGAAGCAGATAATGATCGATTGCTCTTCTACGGAACTCAGCGCCATACGAATGGCATATCCGCCAGACAACCTTCCTACGGTCCTGTTTTGCGACTGGCATATGTTGAAGGCAATGTCAGATCAAAGCAAGAAGAAGGTTCGCGGACATTCGCAACATACCCGCGGCGCTCAAAAGATTGCTGCCAACCAGCTGGCTCAAAAAGGAGGCTCGAGAATCTTTCATCGTCTTGATGAACGCTCCGGATCAGGCAGCATTCGAAACGCAAGCAGCGGCGTACTTGCAGACATGGAGTTGCTGCCCCGCGTGGCAAGCATATATTCAGAAGGAATGGCTCCCGCAACGGGCGATGTGGGCGAGAGCGTGGCGGACAATGTCGCATCGGGGCGTAGACACGAACAACTTCATTGAATCATGGCACAACCAGCTCAAGTCCGTCTACCTCGGGCTCATGCGCAAACAAGGTGTTGACGTCCTACTTTGGTTTCTACTTAAGCAGTGCATTCAAGATCACCGAGCCAGCGAGCTGAGGGTCTGCCTTGGCCTTCAGTCGTGCGCGCTGAGTAAAGCGGATCGCGACGCAAAGAAGCACGCCGACGCCGTCACCTTCTTGAACGCTCAGGCGTTGGTGGTCCATGACACAGACGATTCCATCACGGTGAAGTCTTTCTCGTCATCTGGTCAAGAATACCGACTTCAGCATCGCATGGACGTCCTTGGGGACGAAGCCGAGTTGGTATCCTGCTCCTGCGAAGCGTTCCGCATGCGGACGTTTCCCTGCAAGCACATGTGGCTCGCGCATCGTGTCCTTGGTTTGCCTCTGGCGCAGTTTTCCAGGAAGCCCAAAGTTGGCAACCTCCCCGCTCCGCTCAGAGGGCCTATCAACGCGGCCCCTCCACCTGTCTTAGGGTCGGCTGCCGATGCAGCACCAGCACGGGTGCCACCACCACCTCCTCCCCCAGGCCCCCCCAGCACCAGCAGCGCTCCCACCCCCAGCGTCGGCACTAGCAGTTCTCCCACTCCCTCCTCCTCCCCCAGCACTGGCACAATCAGCAGCAGCGCCGCCAGACCCCCCTGCACCAGCAACACTCGGACCCCCAGCACCAGCAGCACTCGGGCCTCCAGCACCGCCTCCACCACGAGCTGCGCTCCCACTCCCAGCGCTCTCAGCACCAGCACCACTGCCCCTCCCCTCATCATCGCCGTTGTCCTCTCCGGAAATTGGAGAGGACGGTTCGGCGACATTGGCCTCACCCCCACTCTCAGCGCCTGCACCACTTCCCTCCATCTCCCACGCAATCAGAGGAGAGGCTGCTTCGGCGATATCGGCAGCAGCATCGCAAGAGATTGCTCTCAGAGTCGGAGAGGCTGCGCAGGGTGACATCGAGCGCACCCGCATCGAGCGCGATCAGACCCTGTTGCGCGGACTGGACCAAATAGCCCGGCTTCACACTCTGGGAGAGGAGTTGCGCTCTCAGCTTAATCGGCAGACCTTCACGTGCAGTCGAGATACGGCAGCAGAGCTGGTCAGTCGTCTGGAGGTCGTTCGACATCTATTAACCGACATTGTGCAACTTAGACCGATGCACAACAGGCAGTGATCTAGCTTTGGTGAGTTGATACATGTGGAGCGCGTGGTTGTGGTCACTGGTTGTATCTGAACCTTGAATTGGCATGTCCCGTTACTTGCGTCATCAGTTGTGGTGCCTTAGTTGAGCTGGAGCAACAGATCAAGGCGGGTACGGTTCGCAGGTTCACCAACAGGCGACCACATCTTCACCTCGCCCGCGCCCCGTTGATTCTCCTTTCGGGCTCCCAGCCCTTGGCCCCTTGCCCAGACCTTGTCCACACCTTCGTCGTTGCCTCTCAGACTCCATATGCAGTGCAATCGCAAACGGCACTGGTATGTCTTCCATTGACCGGTCGTCCCCCAGGTTCTGTTGCTGACCTGCTTGATTGCTTTGTTCACTTCTCGCGCAGACTTCTCGCGCAGCTCCCTTTCATCATTGCTCGCGACTTGCGGTTGCCCCGCTCCCGCCCGGCCGCTCTTCCTTTCCCTCTTCTCTTTTTTCAGCACTCGGGACGCACGCGTCGTCCCCGGACCGGTGTCAATCAAGCTCTAGCCATGCGCCCACGCGAAACAACAGTCTTGAAGTGAAGTCGCTCCCGCCGCTGTGTCACGCAGGCATATACGCTACAGCCGAGTGAGTTGTGAGTTACGGCCTTCCCCACCCCTTTCCTTTCCAGCATGGCACGCTCGGCATATAGCTTCACGCCTATCCACTTCGACTCTGTCTTTTTGCTCGCTGTGTCCTGATCTCAATTTTAGCTGAACCTTTCTCCATGGCACACAGAGTCACAGGTGCAGTCTCCGCTCCCCGTGTTCTCGTTCTCCGTCCTCAACAGCAGGAACCAAGATACGCAGGCTCCATAACCCATTACCCACTCTCGTCGACGTCTCGTTGCCGCCTGCGCTCTGTCTCAAACGACTCAATCTTCAGCATACTCCCCCCCCCCTGCCTTCTGAATCTCAGGGGATGAATCGGCTGTGCGCATAGTTGCAATTTTTGTATCGCTCTTGGGCTACTGTGATCCGTAATTTATTTCTGTTATTATTCCTTGTCTGCCTGGCTGCCGTCCTCTTCTACTGGTCGGCAGTCCTCACCATTGGTCTCGTCTGGATGCCCGCAAGTGTGTTGAAATCCATTAACTGGGAGAGGTTATTGGGAGTACGCTGGTACGCATGGGTGATGGGATATGTTAAGAAAGATAACATATACCGCTGGTCTCGATCAAGACTCATAAGCCCTTCTGTCTGTCGGTCGTCTCGACTGTCGACCTTCTTCCCCGTCTTGAGTTCCAGAGTAGGGAGCAACGATGCGGCGGACAGAGACCTCTTGGGTATTTCTATACTGTGAAAGGAAATGGATGTGACTTGTGAGCGTGAGCATCTATTCACTATGTTGACGGGGTGGAAAGATACACCACTTTCGCTCTGATGTCAAAGAAAGAAAAACCCAAATACTTCCGACTGCTTAACAGTGCTGCTTAACAGTGATTAGTACCCTGATGCCTGACAGATTAACTGGATTCTGCCCTCTGGAGTTCTGGACTACTTTCCCCGTCGTCGGACGAAATTTTGTGTTGATTGAAAGGGGTTCGCGTTGGTAGAAGGACAGGGGCGAACGGACAGGCGGTGTGCCACTGTGAACGGTAGACGCTGGAGGAGACATAGCAGTGGAAGCGTAATGGGTGGAAGAAGAAGGTGAGGAAGTGAACGAAGAAGGGCAAAAGAAGATCAGATCGATTGAGTTCTGAGACGGCAACCAGCGGCGAGCATGAGCTGTCGACTGGGTAAGAAGTCAATCAAGATCAGGAAGAACGAAGTAAGCTAGGGCCTGGGAATCAGGAGATAAGATGTGAGCGGTGAGAAGACTACGGTGAGCAGACTGCAGAGCACTGGCAGGTCCGCAGCGCTGGAGAGTCTGTCAATGCACGAGATTAACAGCAAAGCAAACAAAGCAGTGGTAGATACCTATACAGCCATGTTGCGCAGCGAGCAGAGAGCGCCATGTCTTCCCGAGACGCGGTGCAAAGTCTTGGACATGCGTGATATGCGATGGCGGCACGCTGGGTACATACAGAAGTGGTGACACGCTGCTCGTTGCTGCGGTTGAGGGAGGCGAATGAAGACTTTCAATCGCCGATTGCTGCCTTTCGGAATCTCCGATTCGACGATATAAGCGCGTCCCATACAACTCGGCCTGCGATCTCCGGGCAGCATCGTCACAGAATGCCTGCCCCCTTCACCTTCACCCTTCACGCTTCACGGCTTCACGCTTCACATATGGACAGGGTCGACTGTCGAGACTCGAGGCATGTAGCAAAGGTGGTGTATGTGCAAATTGAATGGTAAAAATACAGTGTGATGTGTGTTGCTGCGTCCCAGCATCCCCAGGGCAAATTGACTGGTCATCATCGTCCTTCCCCCTTCTCTCCCGCGCTGCTCGATGCATCCGCCACAGCGTCTGCTTGGTGCATGCCAGTCCTCGCATTCAGCTTGGACAGCGTCTCCCGCAACCCTGTCGGTCCCTCGAACTCGTTTCCGTTGATGATCCAGGTCAGGCCGGCCGCCCCCATCACCAGTGCCACGACGACCGAGGTGTAGTTCATGTTCGAAGCCGTCACTGGAACCTCCGGCGGCAGCAGGAAGCTGGCACCGGTATCGTAGAAGACGTGTGATAGAGAGCAAAAAGCGTCAGTTCGACGTGCCGAGTGCAAAAGAGGTGCTCAGATGGGATAACTCACAAGACGATCGTCACCACACAGAAGATCACCGCACCAAAGTTGACCGCGTACCCAAATGGTCCCAAATTGAAGTGCCTCCTCTTCCTCCCTCGCTGACTCCGCTCCTTCGCCAGCACAGCACCGACGTCTGAATCTGTAGTCAGGGCCTCGTCCAGGTCCGCATCCAGCACGCCTCGCCCGCGAATCAGCAATAGTGCCGCCGGTATCGCATACGACACCTCGAGCGTGACCACGCTGGACGACAGGATCGCGTTCAGCGCCGAAGAACTGCCCAGGTAGACGAAGCCGAAGATGATGACGAGCGCTGTGGTCAGACTGAGCGCTGTCCATGGCACGCCTCCGAGTCTGGGCGACGCTTCTCGGCTGAGGAAGCGCGAGAACGGCAGGCCGCCGTCCATGGCGAATGTGTGCGTCTGCCGCGAGGCAGCACATAGTTGGCCAGTGGCAGCAATGCCCATCGAGACTGGGTGGAGATGTGGTGTGAGTCCTCAGATCGGCAGACTGTCACGGTGGCGACATTAGAAGGGCTGGGGGGTCTAACTCACTCAGCGGGAACATTAGCAAGGTCACCGCGGCTCCGCTGTTCCGTGTGGCCTGGTAGATGATCTGCAGCAATGGACCCGAGCCAGATTCGATGACCGCGTCCAAGTCGGTGAGGACGAAGAGTAGGACGATCAGCACGATGAAGCTTGACGACGCACCGATCGCGACCGCCAACAGCATGGCGCGCGGTGCGTTGATGTGAGGACGAGGCATCTCCTCCACGATATGCAGCACACCATCGCTCGCGGTCAGTCCAAAGTCGGACTGGAGCAAGCCTAGCATCCAGGCCACTCCGTTGGGATACCCCGTCCGATTCACCAGCTGTCGGAACACGAAGTCACCCGACTGGAAGCGAGAGGGCCCTGTGCCTGTCCGTGCCAGACAGACGACGCAAATCACCAGTGCACCCGCCATCGACCAGAAGATGCTGAACCGGTTCAAAGGGTCGAGCAGCATCGATCCAAACACGTTGATCGTCCACGCGCCCACACTCCAGACCACATACACCAGAAACTGATGCCACCGTTGAAGAACGTAGCCCGGATTCAGAAGGCTGATGATCCCCGTCACATACTGACCGGCAATGCTACAGGCCGTCGCGGTGATGGCCCACCATCCAGCGGTGTTCGACCAGCCAGCCACAAAGGAGAGCGACCGCTTGTACCGTGGAGGGGCGAGCAGGTAGGCGTGATGGCAGGGACCTCCAGGTGATACCCATACGGCTGCAACCTCGGCCATGGTGGCGGTGATGCAGAAGGTACCGATCGTAGAAACGATAAGGCCCCAGAGCATTGCACTCGGCCCACCCGATGGCAGGACGACGCTCAGAGAGCCGGCCATGGCGACCTGTGGAGGAAAAGATAAGAAATGGCACTTTCGAGGGACTTTTGCATGGAAGATGAGAGACACATACCCAGCTGTTGAGGATGCTGTACGCCAGTCCGACGATGGCCAAGGGCGAGAAACGCTGGGTAGGATGGGCAGCGCGGGAGCTGTGCGTGGCAGCACCGTCGTCGTATTCGCCTTGAGTGACGGTAGGCTTATCATCGCTTCTGATGTCTTTGCTGTCGGCTCCGTTTGCCGTCGTTGAGGAACTCATCCCTTTCCTATTCTGGGGATCAGATATCAGAGAGACAGGTTAACGGGGAAGATGGTCGTTAGCCAGAAGCCCAGAGTCGATGATCTGGAATGATGGGAACAGAGAAACTGGGTGGGGAGGAAGCAGATGAAGGTTCTCATAGCGTTATCCTGTCCTTCTTAAGCTGCGGACCGCGATCCAACTCACCACTAACGCGTCACGAGTAGCCCAAGCAGCCCGCCGCCGTCGGCCAGCCGATGCTCGTGACTCTCGTCCAACTCGGGCATTCCTCCTCTTATCTCTGGTTTCCCAGGTCGGGGTCCTTTCGCTCCGAGGTCCTAGCGAGCGCTCCAAAGTCCAAGGAAGGCACGATTGCACGATTGCGCTCTCGCCCCACATTTTCCCCGCACTCTTTCGCAGACACTGCTAGCAGGGGGGGTGTTTTAACGGGGTCAAAAGGTACGCTAAAAAAATGTTTTACGCCGGTTTTAGGATTTGGTGTAAAACAGGCGTTTTACACTTGTTTTACACTTTTCTTAAAACAGGGCTGATTAGGGTGACTTTAGCACCCGTAAAATGCAATGCTAAAACGATGACGTAATGTCTCGATCGGGGTCAGTGCTCGCCTCGGTTGGAAGGGACGCCCGTATCGCCCTCGTCATTTTTCCACGTGGCGGCGAAACTGGATCACGTGACCCCACTGTCCATTCAACCCCACTTCCAGCTCGGCGGGGGGGGTTTGCCCCCCCGGAACCCCCCCAACCAAAAGGACAACCTCTCCGTCTCCATTGCTGTCATGCTTAATCCTGTTCGCTACGCGCTAACTCTAACCCGCAAAAATAAATGGTCAACACGATCCTAACTTAGCAACCAAGTCGATAAAAAAAGGGAAAAAAAGAATGATAGCAGAAGGATTCTAACCGTGGACCTGCAGAATAGCAAGCAATATCACTAACCGCACAGCTTTGAGGGAAAGTTGATGCAGAGTTTGATTTGTGACGCACTATAAACAATCCTTACACGATCGCGTGAAAAGATAGTAATCAAAGCGCGTCAAGGCGCGCTCAAACTCCGAATTGCCGGATCCACGTGGAAAATTGACGAGGGCGATACGGTCCTTGGTTGGAAGCCGTTCAGCTGTACCTCCGCCCGAGAGTAAGTCACGTGCACTCTCTCGAGTCGTCCCTACCGCAAAAGTGAGCAAGGTGACTGAGAAAAAAAAGACGCAACAACGTCGTTTGAAGCAAATTTTACGCAAGCACGACCGTGGTGAGGGCACCCTCCCACCGCAAAGATGCGTGCGCTGGGGGCGAAGGGGTACAGGGGCTCCACTCTGTGCAGGACGGGGAACGTACGAATGTCAAACGGGTGCCGCTCGTCAGGGAGAGGAGCTCTAATTAGGACACGCATGTTTTACACTGTTTTACACCTTGGGTTTAGATGGCCTAAAATCGGGAAAAAATGCAAAAATAATAATGTAGACATAACTCGCCTGTTTTATCGCTGTTCCACACAGCTTAAAACACCCCCCCTGCTAGCAGTGAGATGAGGCATGAGGCATGAGGCGATGAGGGCAAGAACTTTGCCTTTTCCCTTCGCAAGGCTGAGCTCGTTCACGCCGCCGTCCCGAAGTGCACCGACGAGATCTCGCGAGAGGACGGATCGTATAGTCTCAACAGAGACCGCGTCGCAGTCAAACACCGTTTGCGCGAAAGCGGTCTCACAAAATTAGTGCCCGATTTTGGCTGTACCCTTCATCGGCCTCGCATTCCTAACGCATCTTCGCACCACCATAGCGAAGCCGCATCGCAACCAATCGTACTGAAATCACCTGCAGAATACAGATATATCCTCCTGCTCTCACCCTGGTGACGTTCAACTCATTTGAATCATCTGTCTGGTGTCCAGCGATCATCTCCTGAAGGGCAGAAAAATCGAGCTGTCAGAGGCGATGCCACGTGCTTAACTTAAGCTCAATTAGAGAAACGTTTGACGGGACGGTAAAACACTGCTCTAGTGCATGTACTTTTTTCCTCACCTTGAATCCGATGGAGGGTAGGTTCATAGTGGCAACCGAGGAAATGGTCAAATCACATAGTAAAAATCGAGAATTGCAGGAAACAAAACGGGCAGACACCACCATAGCTCACCAACCACTCTGACAACCTGTCGCGAACACTCAGAAAGGATTGTACGTCTGCCCAGGATCTCGAGCCTCCAAGTTTTTTGAGTAGAATCGTCTTAGAAACGACCGACTTCGATAATAAACGAAAAGAGGCTGTTTTGTGAATTTCGATGAAGGGTACACTCAGAATTTGGCCCTAATTTCGCGAGACCGTCGGCGGCCAAGGCCAAGCCCGACGTTCGAGTGTCGAGACTACGGATCGTATAACGAGGCTGCAGAGCCGTCGATGGCCCAGAGCCGTCCGCCTGAAGGTGGTCCGGGCTTTGGAGAATGTCGAGGGACAGCATGAAAAGACCATGGAAAACTTAAGGTTACAGTGAGTGAGACAGAGTTATTTGACAGAATGCCCCTCCCTCAGCGCGAATTGGACAGAATGCCCTCCTCCACCCGATTTGACAGATCACAGAATGCCCTTCCTATAACCAACCACGTGATACACCACAATATCCCCCTGCCACAGGCATCACCATCACAGCCAGAAGTCCTCAAAACAGACCGCCGCAATCTCAACCATGTGTACTACTGCACACGCTCAACGCACTCCATCTCTTTTGAGTCCATTCTATAAGTACATCGTAGAGATATCTGCTTTCGAAGAAGAGGCGACTTGGTGAGATCAGACGAAGTCTCAGGGTCTCTCGGCCGAGAACGAAGCTATGTCGAAGTTTTGGCCCTTGCTTGAACACGGAATGCTCCATAATGGCTCAATCGACTTCAAACAAGAAAAGCGCAGAGGACTGATCATAGCCCCTTCTACCTACATGCCAAGTTTGAGGCTCCCGCGATGATTCTTTGGTTGCTGATGCTGATCTCTGGGTGTGTCAGTTGTTGCGGTTTTTTTGGGAGGGGCATTCTGTCAAATCGGGTGGAGGAGGGCATTCTGTCCAATTCGCCCCAAGGGAGGGGCATTCTGTCAAATAACTCGAGTGAGACAGGGCAATCCCAAACTCTTATCTATTTATTCGAACCAGCTGTGCCTTGCTCACGTGACTGAAGGCAGGTCGGAGACGACGAGCCGGCGCTGGAAGGAGAGCTTCTATGTGGTGGAGGGTGGTGATGTGGCCTAGACCACAGCCATGTGGCCCACCCCACATGTGGTCTCACCGTAAAAAAACCAACGCCTCCAGCCTGCTCCCATCCTCTAACTTCGATCAGCATCAGGATTGTCTGCTTCCCAGAGACCAGACTGCTTCCACAAGCCGCCTCCTTTCAAGTGGCAGGTCTATCTGGCTTGCGTTGCGCTCTGCTGTGCTGCAGCCGTACTCATTACTGATCATTTCACCGGAGGAAGGGCGGAAGAGCCTCCTTGACTTTTCACCGCACAGGCATAGCTGACACTCTGACAGCTCTTTCTTTGCTCCTCATCAAGATACTGATTCCCTCCTTTCAGGCTCTGCTAGCTTCTGCTGATGCTCTTGCTGACACTTCTACCGTTTTTGAGTCTTTGCTTTGATCTCTCTATAGTCTCTCTCCCTCCCTTGCGCTCTCTTACTCTTTCAGCTCTCTGTCTTCCAGAAGATTCATCGCTCTCCTCGGTCCGGGTCGCTTGATTCTCGATTCTCGACGGCGCAAGCACAAGATGTAATGAAGGACCTGTATGCGTGACCAAGCGTCTGTGTCTGAGGAATTGGGACTTGAGAGATTGATTGGAACAGCTTAGCGGATGATGTACGCTGAATTTTTCACCTGTTTCATTCTTACAGCAGCAGTCATCTGTACAATACGAAACCAGCAATATAAATACCGGGACAGGACGTCGTCGCAGCAGCCAGCAAGGTGGGTGGACCGAGTGATCGACTGATCACCCTCAAGGTCTGTCTGTCTGACTTCCTCTCTCTTTTTTCTGTCTGCAGCCAGCGGAACCACGCCAGTCTCCACGGCCCAGTGCCCACAGCTGTTCTCCGGTCCTCTTTCCATCGACCCCTTTCCATCGAGATAGGGATAGGTCATCAATCAGAAGCGTTGCGTTAGGATAGAGATAGAGCGGAAATCGATTCAAGAGGATACAAATAATGTGACAGCGGATGAGGTAGGAGTAAAGTAAACAATCCAAGGACAAATATGATACAAAAAATGTACAGATAACAGGGGCGAGCGCGAACGAGACTCGAGACAGTCGGAATCAGGAAGCCTGAGAGAGACAGAGAGCGACCGAGAGTAGAGAGTGAGTGCGGGACGAGAGTAGAGTGAGAGCGACTGGGTTATGGAAACTTGGGGGAGGGAGGGGTTACACTTCACAACAATGATACTTCGTCCAAACTTGAGATGTGTTTTTTTTGGACCCAGTCCACGCTCTTGTTGAGAATTTTCCTACGACGCTCCAGTTCCATCGCAGCCGCCTTGCCTTCAACCCTTCTGTGCTTGGAAAGCTTCTCCACAGCGTCCCAGAGTCGCTTCCTGTTGGAAAAGAACTTCCGCTCCGTGGGGCTGGGTCTCCACCTCGCCCCGTAGAGGCGCTCGAGCTCTTTGACGGAAGCACAGCCGTTCACGCCGACGTCCCATTCCATCCAGACCTCAGCGATTGTCGAAAGACTTCGACTGAGCTGGTAGATGGGCACGGAAGGGACAGAGTGTGGCGGGGGTGGCAGTGTCCCAGGGAGCGCGGGAAGGGCAAACGTTGGGTCCGAAAAAGGAGCCGATGCTGAGCTTGTGGCCGAACCGTTGACAGAACCATTTGCAGCTGGTAATATTAGGTATGCACGATGGGTCAGCACTTGCTCGGGAAAGGGAACAACGGACGGGAAGAGGATCAGGATTGAGAGGGTTCGAGAGCCAAGAGCTCCAAAGAGCTGAGCCGCAGCACGTGCACCGCAACAGAGAACCGGGAGACTTGCATGCGCGTGCACAGTCGTCCAGCCTCTAGAGTCCGGCAGCCCCTTCCCCCCCTAGCCTGCCGCTCAATCTGCTGCTTGCAGCTCGACCGTGTGCGCGCAGCGCACAGCGCGGACTGCGAGCAGAGACTGAGAGCAGACCGGGAGCCAGGGGCCGGGGTCGGGAGATAACGAATGGAGGAAAGGGGAAGGGAGGAACAGGAACGTGAAAGGAGATAAGGAGCGGGGAGCGGACTCACATCTTCTTCACCTTCGCGCTCGTCATAGTCGCAATCTATTGGCTGATGCTGAAGGCGAAGACAGAAAGGCAGAGAGATGTCAGATATGTGAGACTGGAAGGCCACAGCACCGGAGAGAGATGTGTTGTACTTACTGTGCCCAGGCCCGACAGACTGCTGCTGCTTTCCGGCAGGGCAAGAGGAAGAGGCCGAGGCCGCTGCTGCTGGGATGACTGCTGCTGCTGCTGAGATGACTGCTGCTGCTGCTGGGATGACTGCTGCTGCTGCTGCTGGGATGACTGATGCTGCTGCTGCTGAAGGAAGGAAGGAAGAAGAGGAGGGAAGCAAGATTCAGCACGTGGATGCGGTGATGTGCAGCAAGTGTACTTACGAGGCGAAGGAGCGCACTTGGAATGGCGGGGCTGGCGGGGTTCGCGGTGCTGTTGGAGCTGCTGGTGAAGGCTGATGCTGGTGGTGTAGACGATGACGATGTCCAAGAGATAGGCGCATGGCTGGACGGAGGGGAAGACACGAGCGCACCAGAGGTCGGAGGCGGAGAAGAAGGGAGAGACTGGTGCTGGACAGTGACAATCACCCTTACCTGCTTCTGCGCGACGGCCTGTATCTGCCCGCTGAGGCTGACGTACGCTTGCTGAGTGAGCGCCGCCAGCTGCTCGACCCGGTCGTTCGTGTGCTCCGCGAGCTGGGACTGGGCGATCTGATTCGTCTGGACGGTGTCGAGGAAGTTAGTGAGCTCGGGAAGGGCCTCGACAATGGCGACAGAGATTGGCTTTTTCCGGAGTCTCCAGTGCGGGCTTCATCTCGTTCGCGAACGCGCCGAACTCGGCGGAGGAGAAGACCGGGTGCGCGAGGAAGCGCATGTGCGGCTGAGATTGTCGAAGTACGACCGCATCTTGAATCAGGACCACCCGCAGGTACTGAAGCAACCTGAGGAATCCTTGGGCTGCCAGATCACGCTCGAGCTTGCCCGTTTCGACCTGGAGAAGAATGTCGTCCACTCCTGGGAAAATCTGCTGCTGAAGGGACTTGGAGGGAGTGGTGGTTCCTCTGGGCAGGAAAAACCCTCCGGGATGTATCGAAAATCCGGCCATTGCGCGCATCGACTCTCGTGGAAGACCAGTTAGGTAGCACCCCTGCATCTTCTCCACCGACCACCTACCTGCTCTTCGTATCTGAGCTTCGCTCGCGCCGTTGTCCTCCGCCCTTCGCGCACCTCCTCCTCTGTTGAGATGGGTCTTCTTGCTGCTCTGAATGTGAAGGGCGTCCAGCCAGGACCTTGCACATGTTGTCGTACTGCATTCGATAGGTGACCGGCACCTCGCGACCGAGGTCCTGGTGCTTGAGAAGATAGATCCGGTACCAATCCTCTCGACGCGCAAATGAGGGAAAAGGTTCGTTGGCGTACTGGAAGCGCTCGAACAGATAGATGGCAAGGGCGGACTGGGGGCATTCGAGGACGTTCTTGTACCGCAAGCAGCCGGCGTATTCGAGACGGCCGAACTGATTCGTCTTGCCCTGGGCAGTAATGAGGACAACGGCATGGCAAAGCTGAGCGCCCTCGTTGGGCATTGGCAGAACAAACATGTCGGCGAGCTGGGCTCCACGTATAGTCTCTCCTCTCGACATGAGGGCGTGTGTGAGCAGATGATCGAGCCGATTTCGGGAGCGATTGGACGAGATGGTGGTCATAGCAAGGTAGTGGTTGTTGATGCGACTGAAGATGTGGTGCGAGTAGCCGTCTTGGATCGTTCCTCCCTGTCGATCGTCCATCGCATCCCGCTTCCGTGTCGCCTCCTCGCGCCCAAGAGAGTCCATGTAGCTCGTGAGCGCCCCGCCTCGAGGGTTGGTGTGCAGATTGGTGCCGAGGGAGACCTGCTGCTTGTAGAGGTCGAGAACACCACTGACGTAGGTCTCGATTGTGCTTGCAGCAAGGGACGCGTTCTTCGCCGGCGCAGTACCGTCGGCCGCATCTTTTCTCTCCTGCTTCCTGCTGTTCCCCGTTGGCACAATTACTGTCTGCAGCCACAGCAGCAGCTTGGCCTCCGAAACAATCGTCCCATCGGCCATCGTCAAATTTGCGCATCGCACAGAATGACTGGATGCAAAGTGAACGTGATGCAAGAGGTACTTAACGTCAGTATAGTGAATAGTGATCACCGCCCACCAGGCCGCCGAGAATCGGCGGCCAGGTCGCCAGGATCGCAAAGACGCGAAAGGGAATCGGGATACTACTCACTGCCCACTTCTTCTGCTTGGGGTCATAGCTTGAAGAGGTACCCTTTGGCCGCGACTCGATCTTCTTTTGGACCGCGGTGTTCACGGCGCCGGCCAAGTCTGTCGCATTTTGAACCGCTGTATAGACCGTGGCGGGGCCGCTCACCGTGCCATTGCCACCGACGACAGTGCCACCGACGACAGCTCCTTTTGATTTCGACTTCGGACCGCGAGCCATTCCAGTTCCAGCGGCACTGACAGGAAGTGAAAGCAGAAAGGAAGACGTTGTTGATGAAGGATGATGCAGGTAGATACAGTGAAAACGACTCAAACGGGAAAGGCATCCAGCTGCCAGTGGCCAGCTCAGCCACTGAAGCAGGCAGTCAAGACACGTGACCGCTGCGCAGTGAGTGGAAGGAGTGAAAGCGCAGAGAAGTTACTTCTCTGCGGTGGAAAAGGAAGAGAAGTTGCGGAAATGTGTTTGGACCACGGTGGTCCGCCCGATTTGGGCGTGGTCCGACGTGGCCCAGATGAACATAAGGAGAGCTTCTATGTGGTGGAGGGTGGTGATGTGGCCTAGACCACAGCCATGTGGCCCACCCCACATGTGGTCTCACCGTAAAAACCAACGCCTCCAGCCTGCTCCCATCCTCTAACTTCGATCAGCATCAGGATTGTCTGCTTCCCAGAGACCAGACTGCTTCCACAAGCCGCCTCCTTTCAAGTGGCAGGTCTATCTGGCTTGCGTTGCGCTCTGCTGTGCTGCAGCCGTACTCATTACTGATCATTTCACCGGAGGAAGGGCGGAAGAGCCTCCTTGACTTTTCACCGCACAGGCATAGCTGACACTCTGACAGCTCTTTCTTTGCTCCTCATCAAGATACTGATTCCCTCCTTTCAGGCTCTGCTAGCTTCTGCTGATGCTCTTGCTGACACTTCTACCGTTTTTGAATCTTTGCTTTGATCTCTCTATAGTCTCTCTCCCTCCCTTGCGCTCTCTTACTCTTTCAGCTCTCTGTCTTCCAGAAGATTCATCGCTCTCCTCGGTCCGGGTCGCTTGATTCTCGATTCTCGACGGCGCAAGCACAAGATGTAATGAAGGACCTGTATGCGTGACCAAGCGTCTGTGTCTGAGGAATTGGGACTTGAGAGATTGATTGGAACAGCTTAGCGGATGATGTACGCTGAATTTTTCACCTGTTTCATTCTTACAGCAGCAGTCATCTGTACAATACGAAACCAGCAATATAAATACCGGGACAGGACGTCGTCGCAGCAGCCAGCAAGGTGGGTGGACCGAGTGATCGACTGATCACCCTCAAGGTCTGTCTGTCTGACTTCCTCTCTCTTTTTTCTGTCTGCAGCCAGCGGAACCACGCCAGTCTCCACGGCCCAGTGCCCACAGCTGTTCTCCGGTCCCCTTTCCATCGACCCCTTTCCATCGAGATAGGGATAGGTCATCAATCAGAAGCGTTGCGTTAGGATAGAGATAGAGCGGAAATCGATTCAAGAGGATACAAATAATGTGACAGCGGATGAGGTAGGAGTAAAGTAAACAATCCAAGGACAAATATGATACAAAAATGTACAGATAACAGGGGCGAGCGCGAACGAGACTCGAGACAGTCGGAATCAGGAAGCCTGAGAGAGACAGAGAGCGACCGAGAGTAGAGAGTGAGTGCGGGACGAGAGTAGAGTGAGAGCGACTGGGTTATGGAAACTTGGGGAGGGAGGGGTTACACTTCACAACAATGATACTTCGTCCAAACTTGAGATGTGTTTTTGGACCCAGTCCACGCTCTTGTTGAGAATTTTTCCTACGACGCTCCAGTTCCATCGCAGCCGCCTTGCCTTCAACCCTTCTGTGCTTGGAAAGCTTCTCCACAGCGTCCCAGAGTCGCTTCCTGTTGGAAAAAGAACTTCCGCTCCGTGGGGCTGGGTCTCCACCTCGCCCCGTAGAGGCGCTCGAGCTCTTTGACGGAAGCACAGCCGTTCACGCCGACGTCCCATTCCATCCAGACCTCAGCGATTGTCGAAAGACTTCGACTGAGCTGGTAGATGGGCACGGAAGGGACAGAGTGTGGCGGGGGTGGCAGTGTCCCAGGGAGCGCGGGAAGGGCAAACGTTGGGTCCGAAAAAGGAGCCGATGCTGAGCTTGTGGCCGAACCGTTGACAGAACCATTTGCAGCTGGTAATATTAGGTATGCACGATGGGTCAGCACTTGCTCGGGAAAGGGAACAACGGACGGGAAGAGGATCAGGATTGAGAGGGTTCGAGAGCCAAGAGCTCCAAAGAGCTGAGCCGCAGCACGTGCACCGCAACAGAGAACCGGGAGACTTGCATGCGCGTGCACAGTCGTCCAGCCTCTAGAGTCCGGCAGCCCCTTCCCCCTAGCCTGCCGCTCAATCTGCTGCTTGCAGCTCGACCGTGTGCGCGCAGCGCACAGCGCGGACTGCGAGCAGAGACTGAGAGCAGACCGGGAGCCAGGGGCCGGGGTCGGGAGATAACGAATGGAGGAAAGGGGAAGGGAGGAACAGGAACGTGAAAGGAGATAAGGAGCGGGGAGCGGACTCACATCTTCTTCACCTTCGCGCTCGTCATAGTCGCAATCTATTGGCTGATGCTGAAGGCGAAGACAGAAAGGCAGAGAGATGTCAGATATGTGAGACTGGAAGGCCACAGCACCGGAGAGAGATGTGTTGTACTTACTGTGCCCAGGCCCGACAGACTGCTGCTGCTTTCCGGCAGGGCAAGAGGAAGAGGCCGAGGCCGCTGCTGCTGGGATGACTGCTGCTGCTGCTGAGATGACTGCTGCTGCTGCTGGGATGACTGCTGCTGCTGCTGCTGGGATGACTGATGCTGCTGCTGCTGAAGGAAGGAAGGAAGAAGAGGAGGGAAGCAAGATTCAGCACGTGGATGCGGTGATGTGCAGCAAGTGTACTTACGAGGCGAAGGAGCGCACTTGGAATGGCGGGGCTGGCGGGGTTCGCGGTGCTGTTGGAGCTGCTGGTGAAGGCTGATGCTGGTGGTGTAGACGATGACGATGTCCAAGAGATAGGCGCATGGCTGGACGGAGGGGAAGACACGAGCGCACCAGAGGTCGGAGGCGGAGAAGAAGGGAGAGACTGGTGCTGGACAGTGACAATCACCCTTACCTGCTTCTGCGCGACGGCCTGTATCTGCCCGCTGAGGCTGACGTACGCTTGCTGAGTGAGCGCCGCCAGCTGCTCGACCCGGTCGTTCGTGTGCTCCGCGAGCTGGGACTGGGCGATCTGATTCGTCTGGACGGTGTCGAGGAAGTTAGTGAGCTCGGGAAGGGCCTCGACAATGGCGACAGAGATTGGCTTTTCCGGAGTCTCCAGTGCGGGCTTCATCTCGTTCGCGAACGCGCCGAACTCGGCGGAGGAGAAGACCGGGTGCGCGAGGAAGCGCATGTGCGGCTGAGATTGTCGAAGTACGACCGCATCTTGAATCAGGACCACCCGCAGGTACTGAAGCAACCTGAGGAATCCTTGGGCTGCCAGATCACGCTCGAGCTTGCCCGTTTCGACCTGGAGAAGAATGTCGTCCACTCCTGGGAAAAATCTGCTGCTGAAGGGACTTGGAGGGAGTGGTGGTTCCTCTGGGCAGGAAAAACCCTCCGGGATGTATCGAAAATCCGGCCATTGCGCGCATCGACTCTCGTGGAAGACCAGTTAGGTAGCACCCCTGCATCTTCTCCACCGACCACCTACCTGCTCTTCGTATCTGAGCTTCGCTCGCGCCGTTGTCCTCCGCCCTTCGCGCACCTCCTCCTCTGTTGAGATGGGTCTTCTTGCTGCTCTGAATGTGAAGGGCGTCCAGGACCTTGCACATGTTGTCGTACTGCATTCGATAGGTGACCGGCACCTCGCGACCGAGGTCCTGGTGCTTGAGAAGATAGATCCGGTACCAATCCTCTCGACGCGCAAATGAGGGAAAAGGTTCGTTGGCGCACTGGAAGCGCTCGAACAGATAGATGGCAAGGGCGGACTGGGGGCATTCGAGGACGTTCTTGTACCGCAAGCAGCCGGCGTATTCGAGACGGCCGAACTGATTCGTCTTGCCCTGGGCAGTAATGAGGACAACGGCATGGCAAAGCTGAGCGCCCTCGTTGGGCATTGGCAGAACAAACATGTCGGCGAGCTGGGCTCCACGTATAGTCTCTCCTCTCGACATGAGGGCGTGTGTGAGCAGATGATCGAGCCGATTTCGGGGGCGATTGGACGAGATGGTGGTCATAGCAAGGTAGTGGTTGTTGATGCGACTGAAGATGTGGTGCGAGTAGCCGTCTTGGATCGTTCCTCCCTGTCGATCGTCCATCGCATCCCGCTTCCGTGTCGCCTCCTCGCGCCCAAGAGAGTCCATGTAGCTCGTGAGCGCCCCGCCTCGAGGGTTGGTGTGCAGATTGGTGCCGAGGGAGACCTGCTGCTTGTAGAGGTCGAGAACACCACTGACGTAGGTCTCGATTGTGCTTGCAGCAAGGGACGCGTTCTTCGCCGGCGCAGTACCGTCGGCCGCATCTTTTCTCTCCTGCTTCCTGCTGTTCCCCGTTGGCACAATTACTGTCTGCAGCCACAGCAGCAGCTTGGCCTCCGAAACAATCGTCCCATCGGCCATCGTCAAATTTGCGCATCGCACAGAATGACTGGATGCAAAGTGAACGTGATGCAAGAGGTACTTAACGTCAGTATAGTGAATAGTGATCACCGCCCACCAGGCCGCCGAGAATCGGCGGCCAGGTCGCCAGGATCGCAAAGACGCGAAAGGGAATCGGGATACTACTCACTGCCCACTTCTTCTGCTTGGGGTCATAGCTTGAAGAGGTACCCTTTGGCCGCGACTCGATCTTCTTTTGGACCGCGGTGTTCACGGCGCCGGCCAAGTCTGTCGCATTTTGAACCGCTGTATAGACCGTGGCGGGGCCGCTCACCGTGCCATTGCCACCGACGACAGTGCCACCGACGACAGCTCCTTTTGATTTCGACTTCGGACCGCGAGCCATTCCAGTTCCAGCGGCACTGACAGGAAGTGAAAGCAGAAAGGAAGACGTTGTTGATGAAGGATGATGCAGGTAGATACAGTGAAAACGACTCAAACGGGAAAGGCATCCAGCTGCCAGTGGCCAGCTCAGCCACTGAAGCAGGCAGTCAAGACACGTGACCGCTGCGCAGTGAGTGGAAGGAGTGAAAGCGCAGAGAAGTTGCGGAAATGTGTTTGGACCACGGTGGTCCGCCCGATTTGGGCGTGGTCCGACGTGGCCCAGATGAACATAAGGAGAGCTTCTATGTGGTGGAGGGTGGTGATGTGGCCTAGACCACAGCCATGTGGCCCACCCCACATGTGGTCTCACCGTAAAAAAACCAACGCCTCCAGCCTGCTCCCATCCTCTAACTTCGATCAGCATCAGGATTGTCTGCTTCCCAGAGACCAGACTGCTTCCACAAGCCGCCTCCTTTCAAGTGGCAGGTCTATCTGGCTTGCGTTGCGCTCTGCTGTGCTGCAGCCGTACTCATTACTGATCATTTCACCGGAGGAAGGGCGGAAGAGCCTCCTTGACTTTTCACCGCACAGGCATAGCTGACACTCTGACAGCTCTTTCTTTGCTCCTCATCAAGATACTGATTCCCTCCTTTCAGGCTCTGCTAGCTTCTGCTGATGCTCTTGCTGACACTTCTACCGTTTTTGAATCTTTGCTTTGATCTCTCTATAGTCTCTCTCCCTCCCTTGCGCTCTCTTACTCTTTCAGCTCTCTGTCTTCCAGAAGATTCATCGCTCTCCTCGGTCCGGGTCGCTTGATTCTCGATTCTCGACGGCGCAAGCACAAGATGTAATGAAGGACCTGTATGCGTGACCAAGCGTCTGTGTCTGAGGAATTGGGACTTGAGAGATTGATTGGAACAGCTTAGCGGATGATGTACGCTGAATTTTTCACCTGTTTCATTCTTACAGCAGCAGTCATCTGTACAATACGAAACCAGCAATATAAATACCGGGACAGGACGTCGTCGCAGCAGCCAGCAAGGTGGGTGGACCGAGTGATCGACTGATCACCCTCAAGGTCTGTCTGTCTGACTTCCTCTCTCTTTTTTCTGTCTGCAGCCAGCGGAACCACGCCAGTCTCCACGGCCCAGTGCCCACAGCTGTTCTCCGGTCCCCTTTCCATCGACCCCTTTCCATCGAGATAGGGATAGGTCATCAATCAGAAGCGTTGCGTTAGGATAGAGATAGAGCGGAAATCGATTCAAGAGGATACAAATAATGTGACAGCGGATGAGGTAGGAGTAAAGTAAACAATCCAAGGACAAATATGATACAAAAAATGTACAGATAACAGGGGCGAGCGCGAACGAGACTCGAGACAGTCGGAATCAGGAAGCCTGAGAGAGACAGAGAGCGACCGAGAGTAGAGAGTGAGTGCGGGACGAGAGTAGAGTGAGAGCGACTGGGTTATGGAAACTTGGGGAGGGAGGGGGTTACACTTCACAACAATGATACTTCGTCCAAACTTGAGATGTGTTTTTTTTGGACCCAGTCCACGCTCTTGTTGAGAATTTTCCTACGACGCTCCAGTTCCATCGCAGCCGCCTTGCCTTCAACCCTTCTGTGCTTGGAAAGCTTCTCCACAGCGTCCCAGAGTCGCTTCCTGTTGGAAAAAGAACTTCCGCTCCGTGGGGCTGGGTCTCCACCTCGCCCCGTAGAGGCGCTCGAGCTCTTTGACGGAAGCACAGCCGTTCACGCCGACGTCCCATTCCATCCAGACCTCAGCGATTGTCGAAAGACTTCGACTGAGCTGGTAGATGGGCACGGAAGGGACAGAGTGTGGCGGGGGTGGCAGTGTCCCAGGGAGCGCGGGAAGGGCAAACGTTGGGTCCGAAAAAGGAGCCGATGCTGAGCTTGTGGCCGAACCGTTGACAGAACCATTTGCAGCTGGTAATATTAGGTATGCACGATGGGTCAGCACTTGCTCGGGAAAGGGAACAACGGACGGGAAGAGGATCAGGATTGAGAGGGTTCGAGAGCCAAGAGCTCCAAAGAGCTGAGCCGCAGCACGTGCACTGCAACAGAGAACCGGGAGACTTGCATGCGCGTGCACAGTCGTCCAGCCTCTAGAGTCCGGCAGCCCCTTCCCCCTAGCCTGCCGCTCAATCTGCTGCTTGCAGCTCGACCGTGTGCGCGCAGCGCACAGCGCGGACTGCGAGCAGAGACTGAGAGCAGACCGGGAGCCAGGGGCCGGGGTCGGGAGATAACGAATGGAGGAAAGGGGAAGGGAGGAACAGGAACGTGAAAGGAGATAAGGAGCGGGGAGCGGACTCACATCTTCTTCACCTTCGCGCTCGTCATAGTCGCAATCTATTGGCTGATGCTGAAGGCGAAGACAGAAAGGCAGAGAGATGTCAGATATGTGAGACTGGAAGGCCACAGCACCGGAGAGAGATGTGTTGTACTTACTGTGCCCAGGCCCGACAGACTGCTGCTGCTTTCCGGCAGGGCAAGAGGAAGAGGCCGAGGCCGCTGCTGCTGGGATGACTGCTGCTGCTGCTGAGATGACTGCTGCTGCTGCTGGGATGACTGCTGCTGCTGCTGCTGGGATGACTGATGCTGCTGCTGCTGAAGGAAGGAAGGAAGAAGAGGAGGGAAGCAAGATTCAGCACGTGGATGCGGTGATGTGCAGCAAGTGTACTTACGAGGCGAAGGAGCGCACTTGGAATGGCGGGGCTGGCGGGGTTCGCGGTGCTGTTGGAGCTGCTGGTGAAGGCTGATGCTGGTGGTGTAGACGATGACGATGTCCAAGAGATAGGCGCATGGCTGGACGGAGGGGAAGACACGAGCGCACCAGAGGTCGGAGGCGGAGAAGAAGGGAGAGACTGGTGCTGGACAGTGACAATCACCCTTACCTGCTTCTGCGCGACGGCCTGTATCTGCCCGCTGAGGCTGACGTACGCTTGCTGAGTGAGCGCCGCCAGCTGCTCGACCCGGTCGTTCGTGTGCTCCGCGAGCTGGGACTGGGCGATCTGATTCGTCTGGACGGTGTCGAGGAAGTTAGTGAGCTCGGGAAGGGCCTCGACAATGGCGACAGAGATTGGCTTTTTCCGGAGTCTCCAGTGCGGGCTTCATCTCGTTCGCGAACGCGCCGAACTCGGCGGAGGAGAAGACCGGGTGCGCGAGGAAGCGCATGTGCGGCTGAGATTGTCGAAGTACGACCGCATCTTGAATCAGGACCACCCGCAGGTACTGAAGCAACCTGAGGAATCCTTGGGCTGCCAGATCACGCTCGAGCTTGCCCGTTTCGACCTGGAGAAGAATGTCGTCCACTCCTGGGAAAAATCTGCTGCTGAAGGGACTTGGAGGGAGTGGTGGTTCCTCTGGGCAGGAAAAAAACCCTCCGGGATGTATCGAAAAATCCGGCCATTGCGCGCATCGACTCTCGTGGAAGACCAGTTAGGTAGCACCCCTGCATCTTCTCCACCGACCACCTACCTGCTCTTCGTATCTGAGCTTCGCTCGCGCCGTTGTCCTCCGCCCTTCGCGCACCTCCTCCTCTGTTGAGATGGGTCTTCTTGCTGCTCTGAATGTGAAGGGCGTCCAGGACCTTGCACATGTTGTCGTACTGCATTCGATAGGTGACCGGCACCTCGCGACCGAGGTCCTGGTGCTTGAGAAGATAGATCCGGTACCAATCCTCTCGACGCGCAAATGAGGGAAAAAGGTTCGTTGGCGCACTGGAAGCGCTCGAACAGATAGATGGCAAGGGCGGACTGGGGGCATTCGAGGACGTTCTTGTACCGCAAGCAGCCGGCGTATTCGAGACGGCCGAACTGATTCGTCTTGCCCTGGGCAGTAATGAGGACAACGGCATGGCAAAGCTGAGCGCCCTCGTTGGGCATTGGCAGAACAAACATGTCGGCGAGCTGGGCTCCACGTATAGTCTCTCCTCTCGACATGAGGGCGTGTGTGAGCAGATGATCGAGCCGATTTCGGGAGCGATTGGACGAGATGGTGGTCATAGCAAGGTAGTGGTTGTTGATGCGACTGAAGATGTGGTGCGAGTAGCCGTCTTGGATCGTTCCTCCCTGTCGATCGTCCATCGCATCCCGCTTCCGTGTCGCCTCCTCGCGCCCAAGAGAGTCCATGTAGCTCGTGAGCGCCCCGCCTCGAGGGTTGGTGTGCAGATTGGTGCCGAGGGAGACCTGCTGCTTGTAGAGGTCGAGAACACCACTGACGTAGGTCTCGATTGTGCTTGCAGCAAGGGACGCGTTCTTCGCCGGCGCAGTACCGTCGGCCGCATCTTTTCTCTCCTGCTTCCTGCTGTTCCCCGTTGGCACAATTACTGTCTGCAGCCACAGCAGCAGCTTGGCCTCCGAAACAATCGTCCCATCGGCCATCGTCAAATTTGCGCATCGCACAGAATGACTGGATGCAAAGTGAACGTGATGCAAGAGGTACTTAACGTCAGTATAGTGAATAGTGATCACCGCCCACCAGGCCGCCAGGATCGCAAAGACGCGAAAGGGAATCGGGATACTACTCACTGCCCACTTCTTCTGCTTGGGGTCATAGCTTGAAGAGGTACCCTTTGGCCGCGACTCGATCTTCTTTTGGACCGCGGTGTTCACGGCGCCGGCCAAGTCTGTCGCATTTTGAACCGCTGTATAGACCGTGGCGGGGCCGCTCACCGTGCCATTGCCACCGACGACAGTGCCACCGACGACAGCTCCTTTTGATTTCGACTTCGGACCGCGAGCCATTCCAGTTCCAGCGGCACTGACAGGAAGTGAAAGCAGAAAGGAAGACGTTGTTGATTAAGGATGATGCAGGTAGATACAGTGAAAACGACTCAAACGGGAAAGGCATCCAGCTGCCAGTGGCCAGCTCAGCCACTGAAGTAGGCAGTCAAGACACGTGACCGCTGCGCAGTGAGTGGAAGGAGTGAAAGCGCAGAGAAGTTACTTCTCTGCGGTGGAAAAGGAAGAGAAGTTGCGGAAATGTGTTTGGACCACGGTGGTCCGCCCGATTTGGGCGTGGTCCGACGTGGCCCAGATGAACATAAGGATTATTTCGAACAGTCATCCCACCGGCCTGGCTTTTGAGCCAGAGTGTTCCCCAGACTTTTGGAGGCCATGAGTTTATAGAAATTGGAATATGAACGGGAAATGAAAAGTACCAAGAAACATGCATGTCTTGACTCTTGATGACTGATGTTGCTTGATGCTTGGTCTGGATATCTTAGACTCGAATTCTCAAAAGGCGTGCTCAATGCTGTGACCTGTCGGATGTGGATTGCATACCTAAACAATGGCCCAGAAGCACAGTCAATTATTCAAATCACATAGACGCCCTCCGCGACTCGCTCTCAGGGTAGCTTCGCTACCCTTCGAGCTCTCAGCCATGATTTTCCACACAACATAGATGATGAGCAGAATGCAGATAGATCTCCCCAAAGTTGTAAAGTGACATGTGTATGTACTATGTACGTACCTGAATACCTGATCGGTGACCCACGGGCCACAGTTCATCGATCAATATAGACTTACGCCTATCGCGCCTCGCTTTCAGGGTAGCTTCTAAGGTTGTCCCCGGAGTTGACGCGGAGCTCACTTTTGAGAAATTTTTGATCTTAAAAAAGCACGGAGTCCGCCTGGAGGACTCCGCCGGAATCTACGCGGAGCGCGGAGCCCAATCCTGAGCCCACTAGCCAAAGGTACGGAGCGCGGAGTCGTCAAAATTGTGTGAGAATTCCGGCGGAATTTCCGCGGAATTCCGACGGAGCTGTGAGGTCACGTGATAGTCGAGAATAGGGGTCACGTGACCTTATTTTGGGTGCGCTACGCCGGAATTCCGTCCAAGTTCCGCGGAAATGTGCGGAATTCCGAGAAAATAGGCATCGTCGAGACACGCGCAGGGGATAAAACAGGCGTCATCATCCGTTGAGAGCTTCAGAATAGCACTGCGGTCAATACCGCAACAATGTCGGATGGTGAATGTATAGCTCTGATTGTGTTAGAATCATTCTGAGAGCGAATTATACCACCACTGCGCTCCGACGGAATTCCGCATACACGGAGCACGGAGGAGCATTATGAAAACGCACAGAAAAAACGCGGAGCGCGGAGCTGGGATTTCAACTTTTGTATAATTCCGTCGGAACGCGGAGCTGGTTTTTTTCAGCTCTGTCTTAGTCTGCGGAGGCGGAGCTCGCCTCAAAAAGTCAAAATTCCGGCGGAATTTGGAAGTGCGGAGGCGGAGCCCTCCGCGTTACTCCGGGGACAACCTTAGTAGCTTCGCTACCCTTCGAGCTCTCCGCCGTACGTTGTCACACATGACGTATATGATGAGCGGATGAGCCCATGAGCAGATGAGCTGATGAGCAGATCAGTATCTCATTCATCTGATAGAATGGCGCTCAGTGTGTGAGTGCATTCGTTCTTGCAAGAGTGTTCTGAGAAGTCAGAAATAAGCAATGCTGCCCGCGATGATGCATGCAGCATGCAGCATGAATGCATATGACAATGGGTCAATATTGTAAGGCCAAGTCCGGTAGAACGTAGGAGATTAAAATAGAAGCAATGAAACTGATCAGGGTTCAGGACCCCGGAGTCCGGACTACCATCTACCAAGTACCAGCAGCAAGAATAAAATCGGAATAGAAAGAACGCAGGAATGTCAGCACTCAGAGAGTCAGACCTCAGTACTCCTAGTCAGTAGTCAGTAGTCAGTACTCAGTAGTCACTACTCACTAGTCAGTACTCAGTAGTCAGTAGCATTTTGGGGCACCATCACCTGGTAGATGTAGGCGTGTATCTCAAGCAACTTGCCACTGGCACAACTTATGAGTTGTAGGCAGGTCAGGGTTGAAGGTTAGTAAACGCTGGAGTAAGTTGGGCAGTTGGTACTTGGTACTTGGTACTTGGTACTTGGTAGGCGGTAGGCGGTAGCTGCGTAATGCGTTGGTCAAAAAGTTGAAGACCTTTCAACTTTCTCGGAGGGTTTTGAGTTTTGACTACATATGGCTATGAACTTCCTCGGAGGGTTTTGACTTTTGACCATGGCTATCGAAGGCGTGGGAAAAGTGGAGGTGGAAGAGAGGCAGAAACGGGCAACGAACGGCGGAAGGACGGCATGTGAACAGCAAATTGCTATCTTCACAGATAAAACTGGGAGAAATCGAGAGCGTCGATGGATGCTTAGAACACGGACACCCAGGCGAAGTTTGAGAAGATTTCAAGAAGTTTTGAAAGATTTTATTCGAGGGATGTTGCAACATTCGTCTCGGCCGTAAGATCTAAGGGGCAGATATAACCCCATACTAAAGTCTGGGGAATATCGCTCGCGTGACGGGAACACAGGGCCGTTCACATATTCGTATACTCGTACCTGTTTAACCTCGACGGCGCTGACAACCCGTCCGTCGGCCTTCCGTCTCCTGCCCTCCCCTCGCCGTTCGAAGGCCAAGTAGTGTCGGTGAGTTGATGCCCTGATGTGGCGCTTTGGTACCGGGAAGCTGAATTACTCTTCGCATTTCTGCAGTCAGCAAGGGCTTCGTTCAAAAGGACTGAAGTCTGAAGCAGATTTCTGCTTCTCTCTCTCTTCCTTTTTCGCCCCTCTGCGTTCAACAGGGCTGGGGGTAACCCTCTCCCCTTCCCTCTGCTTCCATCGTGAAGGGGGAAAGAGTTAGTCCTGAATGGTCTCGGTGCTCAGATCTGCCAGTTGTCGTCTTCACCTCTTCCATTCCTCTTCCGCCTTTTCATCTTTCCGACTTGCAAAAGCAGATACGATCTGCAACCATCTTCACCTCCATAGACTTCGGACTCGACCTCGGCCCGCTCTCCAACCTCCTACTTGCAACCCTTCATCGTCACTGGCTCGATTTCACCCCATGTCATTGTCCACCCGGGACGAGCTCCCAGACACCATTCATCTCGCCGACCTTCAGCTGCCTCCACAACGATTCCGGTACCTCAACGACCTCTGGGATCGCACCAGTGACATCTCACCCCAGCCTGCCATCGTCACCGTTGCCATTTCCACCGACCTTGCAAATACAGCCTTGACCGATGGCAGAGACTCTCTCGCCGGTACGGTCAACTACGGCACAGCCAGCAAAGCCATCCTCGCCCTAGCGTCGGGAAGCCAGGCCCAGAAAGGATGGGACGGTATCGAGCACTTGGCAGAGGAGATCGCTCGTGTCCTCATCAACCAGCAAGGTGCACCTGCCTTGCGCCTGACGCTGACTTTGCCCAAGGCGTTGCTCAGTTGCGATGGTCTCGACTTCGTTGGCGAGTGGCATCGCTCCAAGGCAACAGAATCCGATAACGACCGGCCCGTATGCTCAGCTCAACAGTACATTGTTCGCGCTCTGAAGCTCAATGCCCTCATCGGGCTCAATCCCTGCGAACGAGAGCATCTTCAACCCATCTCCGTGACCCTTCGCTTCGATGTTACCCTCGGCGACTCCACCGGAACCAATTCCCAGGTCTCGCGAGCGTCATGGAATCCAAGAAGCTTGGTCAAGGATCTTTCGACGTACATCGCCAAAAGCACCGACTACGGCACGGTCGAAGCCCTCAGCACAGCCATCGCCCAACTCTGCTTTGCTGAGAACTACCTCCCTACCGACGACGATTCAGATCAACCACGCACACCACGTATTGATCGCATCTCCGTTCGAGTCGACAAACCTAGCGCTGTCATCTTGGCCTCGGCCGCGGGCGCCGAAGTCGTACGAAATCGCACCTTCTTCCATCAACGACCTCACTCGCTTCCCATTGAGTCATTTTTCTCAGAATACAGCACACCCGTCCGCACCATAAACGGGTCGGCGCCCGGTTTCCAATGGTATACCGCCTTCCTCAGCCTGGGATCAAACCTGGGCGTCCGATCTGCAGCCATTCACTCGGCTCTGCGTCTTCTCAATTCTGCCCGTAAAGCGCAAGGCAAGACGGGACACGACCGGTGGGCATTCAAAAGCGACTCCTCTCAAGCGGATGGGGACATTCCTCTGTGCAAAATGGTCGACACAAGCTTTATGTACGAGACAGCTCCCATGTATGTGGAAAAGCAGCCACGATTCTTGAATGCTGCCGTCGAGGTGGGTTTTGCAAAGCGTCGTAGGATTTCTCATCATTACACCTGGGCTAAGCACCTGCTCCTTTTCCATTTACAGATTACTACCCGTCTCCCTCCCTTGGACCTTCTCGATCTCACCCAGGCTATCGAAGCCTATCTAGGTCGAGATCACGCCGTGAGCCTTGCGCAACCTAAAGGCCCACGAGTGGTTGACCTGGATATGCTCTGGCACGATGGTGTCTATGAACATCTACACGAGAACTCGTCGCATCCCAAGGCGATTTATACCTCGCCGCGATTGAATCTACCCCATATCGGATTGGCCGAGCGCGAGTTCGTGCTGCGTCCCCTGGCGGACATTCAGCCCGGATGGAGACACCCTGTCGACGGACGAACGACGACGCAGATGCTGTCCGCCATCAAAGCTGATCCTGGAATGCGCCGAGTCTTGCCCATCCGAAACACGGCATCGGACACGGAGCGGACGCTGGCCTTCCGGTCTCGGACGTACCTCATGTCGATCGTCAATACGACACCGGACTCGTTCTCTGATGGAGGCATGTACCACAACAATGTCGAGCGGACTGTCAGCTCGGCCATGGAGATGCTCAGGGACGGTGCCGATATCGTCGATATTGGAGGGATGAGCACCGCGCCTGGTCGACCGGATGTCGAGGAGGCCGAAGAGGCGAATAGAGTCGTTCCCATCGTGCAAGGTGTTCGGCGCGCCGAAGCTGCTCAAGGCGCGGCCACTCAACCTCCTGCCATCATCAGCGTGGACACGTTCCGTCCAAGTGTAGCACACGCAGCCTTAGACGCGGGTGCGAGCCTCATCAATGACGTGACGGGCGCACGCGGGACATGGTCTGACGAGGATGACGACAACCTGAGGGGCGATGGCACGTCCTCCAAGAACGAACTCGGGGACGAGATGCTCGCACTCGTTGCTGAACGCGGTGTGCCCATCGTGCTGATGCACATGCGCGGTACCAGTCGCACCATGACCAATGTGGTCAATACGACGTACGCCGGAGTGGAAGCGGCCGAGGCCGTCGTAGTCGCGGTGCGCGAGGAGCTCCGTATCTGTGTACAACGCGCTCTTCGTGCTGGTGTACCGCGATGGAACATCATCCTTGACCCCGGTATCGGCTTTGCCAAGTCACGGGAAGGCAGCCTTGCCCTGGTGCGGCGGGTGGGCGACATCACATCTCCCAGAGTGGAAAGAGTCGAGGTCAGGGAGCACAAAGACGAGGACGACGACGAGGGGGACGCCCTGGCGAGGTTCGTACCGAATCTGTCGTTGAGGAACTTCCCCGTACTTATCGGGCCCAGTCGGAAACGCTTCCTCGCGCCGACGACCGCCTACACATCTGCTGCTGCCGCAAGAACAGCCCACGCCTCTGCCAACGGAGCGTCTAATGGCCCTGCCACCGCCCCGACGGCCCCGGTATCGCCGGACCCTCAGGACCGTGTCTTCTCCACGGCCGCCGCTTGTGCCGCCGGTGTCGCGGGAGGGTGCGACTTTGTCCGGGTTCACGATACGCGTGCGATGCTCGACGTCGTTCGTACCGCCGATGCCATCTGGCGCGTCGGGGCTCCGTCGACCTCGCCGAGCGCAAGTAGTCTGGTATGAGACCATACCGTGACTTCAGACTTACAGCAGCGGAGGCGCAGCGTACCCGTCCGAAGGACGGTCTGGTAGAACTCAACCCCATTTTAAAGGAACCACCGACGCTGAGGGTCGGATTTTGAGCGAAACACCACAACTGGCGGACCTTCGACCACTTATAAAATGACACTCAAACACTTAGAAAACCACATGAGCAGCTAGCTACTCTACTCCTCGCAGACCATGCTCGTGTCATCTTTGGCCTGATCACTTGGAAGAATGGGGGTCAAAATCGATTGGCAGTAAGAGGCACTTCGCTGTCAAACGAGATAAGCTTTCCTTGTCATAGGTGGTCGGCGATGATCATGGCTTTTCTGATCATTTCTTGAAAGGTCAAATACTGGGAAACACCACCAGACCACAGGCCACAGGACAACATGACCTGAAGCATTAAGCAAAGGTGGTCGTGACTTGCTGGAGCAGGTAATGCCGCTTTCCGTTCTGTAAAAGGTGTTGTATTGGCTCAGAAACGTGACATGCGTCTGCGCAAAAATGTGGAGGCCAACGCCAGAGGCCTCTTCTGTGACGAGTACAACCACGTGACCTTTTCCCCTAACTTTTCCCCAGTCTCTTCAGAGATTGGGGTTACTGGAACCAGTTTTCTTACGGCCGTAAGCGTCTGAACCAACATCAATAGAAAAAATATTTTCCCTTCCAAGGAAAGACGTCCTGGAGGTCAGAACGACTAGGGTCCAAATCATGGACTCTTTCAGGCTGAAGACTTACAGCTCGTCAGGTTGTGTGGCTGATGCTGTGGAAGCTGTTTCTGACTTTTTCTGCTTATGTAATTTCAGAAGCTTAACTCCGCTCACCAAACACGAACCGAAAGAACCACCCCATCGATGCTCTTTCCCTCCTCCAACTTCCTTGCACAACCGTAAACCGCAAAGGATGCAGATACTGCCAAGTGTCAGCATGGCGGGCGGGGCGAAGGGTGGCTGCGCCACCCTGAGTGCGCGACCGCGCGTACCACTAAGTACTAACCTACCTAATCCTCACTCCTCAGTGCCCTATTTTTCACCCCTTCCAGCAACGCAGACCGCAGTCACAGTTTGTTATCGCTCGCTCTGCTGATCGATTGCGCTGATCCTTTCTCTACAGTTTTCCTCCTTGCGCCCTCTTCTCTTCTTCCTCCGTTCCATCTTTCCTTTCCCCTCCACTTTTTCACCTCGTCCTACCTCGCGGTTCACCTGAATTGTCCACCTCCGGCCATCTCCGTTCTGGTCGTCATCGCAGCTCTCGACCTCCGAATCCAACCTGGACGCCTCCTCTTTCCGCGACGAGGCGGTGTTGACCACCGCAGAGCACATCATTTACGGAAACGTCCTTGACGGTGCCTATGCCGCTCGCGACACGTTCCGATCATTCACTGCGTCAATTTTGGTACCGGAGCGCTCTCGGGCATTGGATCGTTGACAGCCTACGACCTTCAGCCGCGTCATCATCGCCAGCGGGATGCACCACGACTAACGAGGCTACCGAGCCACACGATCTTCTTAAGGTTCAGCGCGAAGAGCGCTGGTCTCAGGCATTCCGACCGCGCCTTGTCAAGACGAAGGATGGAGAGTTGCAGATCGACACGGCCTTCTCTCGTCTCCTCGGTCGACCTCCGACCATGGTCCTGGGTATGACACCCTCCACGGTAGGCACGTAGGGAAGGTAAGCTAGCGCTTTACGTCCCTCCACAGTCGAGACACTCAGCGAAACCTTGACTCTCAGATGTTCCGCTGATTCTCTTCCCTCGAATCACCCATTTTCGTCCTGCCACCTCTGGCAGCACCTCACGGACCTGCTTGAGACTAACACACACAGCGGTTTCTACTATCCTTCGTTCAGGTATACAGCCACGTTGCTCCAAGCGACGGCGCCCTCTTCTAAGTCCAGCTTTCAGGCCTCGGTCCCCCATCGACACTCGATAGAAGAAATGCATCGAGTATCGACCCACGAACGTTACGGCAAGTATTACCGCCTACTTGGCACGCGACAGCCAATCTGACCTTTATCGCAGCTCAGAATATCGAAGCAGGTCCCAAGAGTAAATACACCGATATACTAGCACCGCACAACTGTCATGAACTCCTGAACGATCATCACTTCGCGCCTAAACCACTCGAATTTCTTATTGGCCGACGTTCCCAGTCAAAGGTTCACAAGCATCTAGCTTACTCATGACCCGACCCTGGAGTGCCAACTACACCTGAAGTTCCAACCCCGACCCGCAACATAGCACCGTGTGCACGAATCAGACATGGACGTCTGCTACAATGAAGCGGGTCTCTCCCTGCTGAAACTGACCGTTTGGTTCTCTAGACTCTCGTAACAGGTCGAACGTGTGCTGGACACGAGGATCTTTAGCCACTCTGACTATGTTGTTTCTGACCAGTGACCGCTCACTTACTCCCGCTGACTTTCCTCGCCCTTCCATTCATTCACACGCCCCTTCGCAGCTACAGCTTCACTCCTGAGCGTTGTTATAAGCCTGCGAACGTTCTTTCCTTCGTGCTTGGCTGCTTGCATCCTCGCCGCCTTTCAAAATTCAAGGCGACATCACCTTTCAGTGAGTTTGCGGTTGATCCTTTCTGCTGTCTTTCGATGTTGTGTTCCAGCCTGACCACTGCCTTTCCTTCTCCCCGCCCTCATAGAGCGTTACGAGCGTCATAGGGTATCCATCATTGTTATGGAGGCATGGTATGAGAGCGGGACAGGTCATATCGATACCAACAAAGGGAATCTTCCTGGCTTCAGCTCTTCGAGTCACGCTCCTGCCAAGGGAAGGATTCAATGTGAGTGGTCGTTCCCCTGTTGAATGACTTCCATCCACAATCAGCCTTTCCACTGCTATTTGCTGAATTCTTGCTCTCCCTCTTTGCCTCGCAAATCTGCTCTGGACTAAGGTCAGCCCCGGCTACCCGGGCGTGGTCAGCCTATTAACTGGTCTACGAACTCGGACCATGCACCGCACCTCTCCACAACGGAACAGCACCCTCCAGATGAGACTTACACAATCACTTCATCCGACAGTGATCTAAGGCCAACATCGGTCAGCGGTCTTCTCATGGCTGTCCGCAGGCCTGTCGCGACGTCACCTTTCCTTGCTCGGTATCAGGAGCCAAGAGGATGCCACTACTGGCACCGAAATCGATGCTTGAGCGAGTAGACGTCGGATGTCGTCCATCAAGGCCTTCGGTTGCACGGTCAAGATGCTCAACTTCGATAGCAGGCGACTCAATTATCGCCCCCAGGGAAAGAGAATTGTCCACGGCCGAGGACGCGAGAACAATGAGACCTTCATCGAGCGAAAGTAAGACCAAGGCTTTTTATTAACGCAGTCTCTATACTGACAACTGATACCCTGCTCTTATCTTTTGATCAGCTTCACGCCAGCCAATATCGTCTACTGCTGCGCCCAAGCCGACGTCCGAGCCTCCTTCTGCGGCCGTTTCGCCGCCAAAGAGGCCGTCTTCCAAGCGATGGGCGTCCCCCAAAAGGGAGCGGCTGCTCCCATGCGGAACACCGAGATCATGTCGAGCCCAAGGGGCCCAAGGTCATGCGAACGCGAATCCTGGAGGGGCCAGCTTCGTTGTGAGCATTAGCCATACAGACTTGGTAGCGATTGCTGTGGCGCACGGCGGGCTGACGTACAATGACCTCCCCATCCTGCCCGGTTATATCAGTACTCCTGCTCACATGAGTCAGCAGCTTTATTCTCCGCCCCAACTAAGCATACATCTCCCCAGCACTTTTCGTCCGTCTTTTCTCTCATGCAGATACAGCTGACCTCTTTCCCTTCTCTCTCCCTTTTCCCTTCCCAAATCTTTTCTCTTCCTTTCCGTCCAGTCCGGGGCTCCGCGCACAGTGCTCCTTTCCTTCTCGCGGCACCAAAATGTGCACTACCTTCACATCGACAACAGCACTGCCATCCCGGATTTGTTTAACCGTCACCGTTCACGCATCTACATTGATCTTCTGCATTTGACATTCGATTTCTGACTCTTCTTCTCACATCCATCAGAGTCGCGCACCGCTGACCGCGCTATTGTGCAATTGCTTTGCTGATTACGCCACGCTCAAGAAGCAGGGCAAGTGCTACTGTTATCGATACCAAAAGATCGAAACTGCTCAGCCATACCGGGAAGGGCGAAGCTGCCTTCTTAGCTCTCTTCGGAGGACAGGGTATCAATGAAGTGAGTGTTCCGATCAGGACTGAGGACCTGACAGACACGTTCCGAGACCGACTGACCGATATTGCTTACTCCACCCCTGCAGCCCTGCGCCCCTGCCTCAGGTCTACTTCGACCAGCCCCAACTTCTCTTCAACGCACATCGGGCCGGCGGCCTCTTATCGAGCCGCCATCGTCACCGCCACCAAGAATCTGCAAGCATACGTCGTCCGTCGAGCAGTCCACTCTCAAAGGATCCAGCAGATAAATTTTGTAGTCGGCTCTCTCTCCCTCCGAACATTACTCCACGCCCTCTCCTTGCCCTACGAATTCCCCGGCCTTCTCGATGGGACTTCCCTCGCCTCGATGTAGAAAGTTTGAGGCCTCGCTGATTAAGGGAACCAGTGTGAGTAGACTCTCTTCAATTCGAGCGTCCTGGTAGCTGGCTCTCTCTTACCCACCCAGTTTCTTTCTCTGCTCTTCATCAGCTAAGCTTCCCATCCCCTCCCATTCTTTCCGGGTGACCCTCGCCAAAGCGCGGAATGCCAGCCAGCGGCCAGTGCATTGACGCGCAGCTCCAGAACGATGTTCATCTCCTCTTCAGTTTCCACAGCATTGGCAGCGTCCGATGGGCTCAACAACTCAGCCCGTCTTGCGACCCCATCCTCGATGGCCGACTCAGGACTTGGTCGCGCAGAAGGGCAAGCTTCAAGCGTTGCGTGAGAAGAATGACCTGGCCAGAATGCATCTCTTGCCCGTCAGTCGTCACTGACTTGTTTCCTCTCATTCACAGCTCTGGCTATGCTCCGGTCCCATCAAGGCATCGGTCGGTGATCGTGCGACAGCACTCCAGTCCACGAAGATTGCTGCCTAGCCCATTCTCTTCGGAGGTCATGCTGGTCGGTCAGCGAGTATCATGCGGGACTGCATCTACGCAAGCTGTCAAGAGGAAAAGGCAAGTCTATCACCCTTTTTTCTTCCTCCTACCGGTCCTTGTCCTCAATTTCTTCTTTCCCATCAGTATCTTGAAACAGTGAGCAGTCATCAGAGGAATAAGGAAAGGCGCGGAGGAACTCCGCGCCTCCGCGCCTCCGCCCGCCTACCTCCGCCAAAACTCCGCGCTCATTTTTGGGCAGAACATTCCGTCCGCCCAAGACAGTGGTGTCAGCAAGGCCGGTATCATTCCGTCCGCCGTAGCAGGGTGGTCCTCACCGAGGCCGCCTCCTCCGTCCGCGGTGGGTAGGCGGAGTTTTCCAAGGAGGGAACCTCCGTCCGCCTTCCTCCGGCGGAGTTCCGGCGGAGTTCCGCGCCTCCGCGATCCCAACTTGCCGACCCAAGTCATGGTCTCAGACTTTGGAGTTACATGCTCAACTCGGCGAAAAAAATCATTTGAAGAGGGGTCTCAAGTCTTGAGACTCCGGCGTGACTAGCGATCACGTGACATGAAACCCGAGACTCCGTCTTCTGAGACCCCTTCAATAGGAGAGACCCTGTGTAACACCTGGGTTTTCAGTCTCAGAGCGGAGTAAGCGCGGAGGCGCGGAGTTCCGCCGGAACTCCGCCGAAGTTGGGGCCGTCGACACCTCCGTCCGCGCTCAAGTCCAGGAACCTCCAACTCCTCCGCCCTCCGTCCGCGTTCAAGTCGTTGGCGGTACTTCTCCGTCCGCCCCTCCGCTGTCAGCCACCGCGGTACGGAGGACGTCCTCCGGCGGAGGAAAATCGGCGGAGTTTTGCGGTACGGAGGCGCGGAGGACGCGGAACTCCGCCGAGAGCGCGGAGGTGACGCCTTTCCTTACAGAGGAAGGCCGAAGGAGAGCCAGTGCAAGAGTCAAGACGCTACAACAATAACAACGACGAGTCGACGACCACTACCCCGGAAGGGGGGTCTTTGGGGACGCCTTCAGTCGACCAGATTTACATTACAGCAATCTAGACGACGTCCGTTCCACCCTCGCGGCATAATTAATGACAGCTTCTGGTACAAACCAGGCCTATCACTACGACATCAACATGTTTCCATGGGCCTTTGGTCTTCTTTTCTGCGCTCTGAGTAACTGCTGAACCTTGTTTCCCTGCTATAGGAGTCATCATTCTATTTATTTGGTCCCTCTCTTCTGCGCATCTCCCTTTCTCAAGTCGAACTCCCTTCACACCCTTTCCAGTTACTCAAGCCTCTCCCACACTCTTTTCCCTCTTGAGGTCTGCACTCTCAAAGCACAACCAACCCCGCCTCTACCTCCATCAGTGTCAGCTCTCTTGAGCATCAGCCATGTCTTACAGAGGAGGACACGCTCCTCAAAACATGTCCCGTCTCGGCAGTCTCGCTCCGACCGACGGGCCCACCGAGGCATCCGAATCCCTCGTCGAAGTCCCCTCCGCCACCCTGAACCATGCTGCGGCTCCCAATCTCCCATGCCCACTCGTGGCGTAAACTGTGCATCTCAATCCTTGCCTGGCAAGGTGGAGGGAGCCCTTGCGCAGTCTCGCCCACACAGCTGGTGCGCCCGTTGTAATCGTCACCAGCGAGGCGGAGAGTCAGCCTCGACCGACGATCGGACTCGGTCACGCCATGCCCAATACCGACATGAGCCGCGGAGGCTCGCGCCAGTCCAAATTCGGCGCCTGATCCATCAAGGGTGTTAATACGGACCCGTACCCGCTCATCGTGCATCATCTTCGCCAACTCATCAGCGAGGAGATCTCCCGTACTGATTCGTCGATGTGTTATGATGGCACGGCCGCCGAGGGGACTACGAACCGGATGCCTCGAGATCTCAAGCTCCCACGCGCCTCGTTGGCCTTGACCAATTACCAGTCTGCCCGGGTCAGTATGGATAGTTGCTCGACGACGACGGTGACCGGTCATGACTCATTTTACCTTCCCACTTGTTCAGGAACTGACCGAGAACGACGTCGACACTGGTCACTGATTGACATTACTTTTCTGGTCCTCCTTCCTTTCTGGTCCTCCTTCCTTTCTTTTACAGTCTAGATTCAAGAGGGCAGCAGATCATAAAGAGCCAAGAGGTGAGTGTCTCCAATCTCCATTCTCCACACGTCTTTACCTGCGAGGCTGCTCTCAAGGACACTGAGATCATTGGCATCCCCGCCAGCGTGCCCCGTAGGCCCGGCATGACCCCTGCCGATGTCTTCGACGTGGATCATCGGTTGCTCGCCTGGTCATGCCGTCCCACCCATGGCGAGAAGTGACTGTTTGGACAGCCGACTCCAAGGGCGGAGCAGCTTTGTGGGCCCTAAACGAGGCAGAGTTCGCCGGCAATACACCTCTCTCGAGCTTCAGAACGTCTCTTACATTCTCCACGCCTCGACCTCCATTCAGCGGACCGTTCAAGACTCTCTTGACCTTCTTCGGCTTCGTTCAAGTCAGCGGCGTCTCGTTTCGTACTTGCACTTACTCTCGAGCGCCACGGCATCGAGCTCATACGCGATGACACCAAGCTCCATGCGCGCACAGAGCGACCACTCCCATATGGGGCTGCGGGCGACCTAATCGAGTACCTCATCAGGCTCGGCGTATTGACTATCGACAGAGCCGTCAAAGGACTTTTGATTGAGCGACTTCCTGGCTCCTGCCTTCGCACAAGCTCCAAACGATTTGGCCAACTTCCAATACCTTTTGCCGCCATCTGCTTCCCGGCCGGCCGCCTTGCCCTGTAGCGATGGGCTGTTTGCTGCATACCTGCTCCGCGGCAGCATCATCTGTGCCAACCTCGACTTCTTGGGCCTGCAATGATTTTGACTTCAGTGTTCATAGCTATAAATGTAATGGACATTCTTTTGTAGAAGTCAGCTGATAGCCATGAACTCTATGATCGAAATAATGTAAAGGAAGGGTCCATTGCGTATAACCTGAGTGGCATGGGTGGACCATCTTGAGCAACGTCTGCGAGGTTCTGTGAGAATCTTCAGCTAGGCAATTCGGGATTCCGCTTCGGATCGCAGGATATGAATAATGAAGCGACGCTACAGACAGCCCACCACCTCTCGTACTCTCCAATTCCGACAAGAACTTATGTGGCCCTGACCGACACACTTTCCTCAGCTCTCCCTTGCCCAGAATAGCACTCCCGTATCCGGCCATCTGGGCGACGGCACCATCAGCACCGTGCTGTGTGGAACCACGATGGCGGTAAGACGGGCGCCCGGAGAGGAGCAGAGCGAGTTAGGGCGATCGGCAGGACTGATGTCGCCCAAGATTGACGGTCCAAGGCGAGCGGGCAGAAGGCGGAGGACAAGGTCGGTCAGCCGTCAGACAACGACAGCCTGTCGCTACTTCTTCCCCCGGAAGAAGGCGCCTAATCCGGCCATGGCAGGTCCGAATTGCTTAACCGTCTTGACTTCGTTGCGGATCCCTGAAAGATGATTAGAGGGAGCGTGTTCAGCCCGACTTGACTCCGATTGAAGCTGAGGATTGTAGCGGAAAGAGCTTCTAGAGTTCTAGGGATGCAATCGGGGTAGGGCGGGTGGACCAAGAGGAAGGCAGAAACTCACAGCCAGGAAGACGGTTCCGGATGTCGGGATGGGCGTAGCGTCGGTCGAGGAGGATCAGGGTAGCCTACCATGCCGCACGCGCGCAAAGGAAACGGCATAGCATGTCAGAAGACGGGAACTACAGGAGGGAAGCAAAGCTTGGGAGTCGCTCACGTAGTCATTCTTATGCCGGATGGCTCGACCTGGAAGCATCAGAAGGGAGAGTCATAAAAGTCAGACACGGGAAGCGACCACAGATCTGAGGCGCGAGAACATACCGATCGACTGGTTGACGGCCTTCATGCACATGTTCAGGTACAGCTCGTTTACCTTTTCCACCGAGTGTAGGATGAGGGAGCTTGTCAGTGCCTTTCCCTTCCGCGATACTGTTGAGTGTTGCTGGGCCGAGAATGATGACATGGACTCACCGCATCTAGTTTGGACGCGCACTTCTCCAATCCGCCAGACGTCTTCGCAAGTTCCCTCACAAACCTGCCGACGCGCGAAGCAGAAATGATATCAGCACAAGAGGGTCGAAATACCATCGGAGTTAAAACGCACCTCATCCGCTCCGCCAGCTCCGGGCCTTGCCGCATTTGCAAAGGACATGCCGACCATGACGACCGCGCGGGTCAGGTTGTCCGAGAAGTTGATGCCCTCGGACAGCTTGGCGCCGACGACGGCAAACATGAGTGCCCCCGTTGGTGTGGCGGCGGAACCAGATGTTGAAGGTGTCTGAGCTGCGTTTGCCTGTGAGATTTGCAGATCTGTGGTTAACAGAGTGTTCCCTCTGTTCTGCGCGGGACATCCCTGGGCGCTGTTTTTGTACCTTCATCTGCATGGTCATGGCAACCGCGATGATCGCAGCGTATCGCTCAAAGACAGCCTCGACGTCGCCCGCACTTTTTGCCTCTTGGAATATCTGTTTCCCGTCAAGCGCAAGGACGAATCCAGATCAATACCATTCTTGGGTGAATGAGGGAGGGCAGAAAGGAAAACGGGAAGAGGAACAAAGTGAAAGACTGTCCTGTGTAGTCCTGGAGAAACGAGTAAGGAAGGGTCAAGCGGGTCAAGACTCAAGGGGAAGAGTCATCAGTATCAAGGAAGTGATTCAGTGGTCAGTGAGAAAACGGCAGCATCGTGTATATAAACCTGGCGGCTGGCCGCAGGCGCGAGCGTGTGAATGGTAGTTGTCAACCTTGAACCTGACGCAGGGCGAGGATGTTATGAATTGAATTGCGACACTCTCATGGGCGTCATAGGCCCCGGAGGCAGAGACTGGGGAATCCTCCGGCCCACAGCCGGGTCACTATAGTTAAGGGGTTATAGGGCGGCTCCCGCCTTACGGCCGTAAGCTTTTTGCCATTCAGGCTCGTAGTTTGGGACTTTTCTTCGCAACTACCAACACAACACACCATTCTGAATCAGTAGACCCTTGACCAAATCTAGTCCTGCAACTTCTGGCACAGGTTTCGTGGTTGTAGCATCAGAATTGACTGATCTGTCCTTGAGCCAAAGTTTGGTTTTCCTTACATAAGCACAGAGTGCAGAAATCTTGCATACGTAATCAGTTCATTTCGACACTCGACAGACGACAACCAACACCGCCAGCCTTTCTTCACGCTTCCATCGAAGCCCGACAAGCATCATGCGAATTGAACAATCCCCCTCGATTTCTTTTTAACCGCTCTCTGCTCACCAAGGTTCAAGTAATGATGCTCACCGCTGTTTTGCTTTTTCTTGCTTAACCTGATGGCTGATACCACTTACCCATACCAATCTCTGCTTTGTTCCCATTCTGAGTCCGGCTCAGCAGTCAGCACTCCCGAATTGTCATCCAAGGTGAGCCTCGTGTTTACGCGCGCATCTGCATCAGGTGCTCCGGGTTGGGTCCTTACTCACCCATTCGTTTTCCAGCTCTCTGCTCTTATGAATCCGGTCGACGTCGTCAAGATGAGTAGACTGACTTTCCTCACTCACCATGCCCCATCGGACAGCTCTCTCCCTCGACAAAGCCGCTGCCAAGGTTGCTCCCAAAGCACACCACCTCGTCATCTCCAACCCCGTCAACTCCACCGTGCCCATCGTCGCCGAGGTCTTCAAGTCTTTACGACCCCAAGCGGTGGGTTTTCTCCCGACCCCCTCTCTCCTTCTTCTAACGGCTCTGACGCTTCATGAGTTAAAAATGGTGCTCATCACTGCATATCTTCGTACAGTCTGTTCTGTGTCACGGGTCACCACCTTTGACATCACACGCGCCTCCACCTTCCACTTCGACATTGCCAACGTCAAGCCCGCCGAGGTCAATGTGTCCGTCGTCGGTGGCCACCTTCGGCGTCACCATTGTGCTTCTCCTCTCTCAAGTCGCCCAGGGTTCCATACTCCAATAGTATGTTCAACACTGGACCTGACCTGACCTGACGGCTGACCTGACCTGATCTGACTTTCTTTCTGCTGTGCTCTTGCCTCTTCTATATTCCCTTACCTTCGCATCAAGCTCTGTTGGCTTTCCTTTGCCCATTCGTCTCCGGTCTCAGCCTTCACCCGTCTTCTACGTCCCTTCCGTCTGCTTCCCCGGCCGCTTATGTTTCCTATCCCCTAACCTCTCCTTCTGCATTAGCCTCACGCTTTTTTCTCCTCAGTCTTTTAATCTTATCTTCATTGCGCTCGCAGCTATTCTCCGTCTTGTTTGTCAATTGTCTCTCTCTGCGCGAAGCCATCATATGACATATCATTCTTTGCTTTCTGCTTCCTTGGTAGATACAGCCGTGCGGGATGATTACGTGTGTGAAGTTCCTGAATCCCTTTTTCACGCAAGTTTGATCAACATTCAAAATGTTACATGGACAATGATATAGATGCTCGTAGCTACGATCGCAAGTCGCAGCCGCATGGCGAAGCAGACGAAGGGTAGCGAAGCTACCTTGAGCTTCTGCGTAGCCGTGCTGGGCTGAGATTTGGTGACCTTTCTGATACAAAAGATTCGCGAAAAGGGGAGGGGGAGAGGACGCCCCCAGTCACGTCTTCGCGCATCTCTACCAGGTCATAAGGGTCTGAGGTCCACATCGAGTCTGAGGGACACCCTGGCCTCTGGGCTCCAGCCAGGTCACTATGGTTCCAAGGCGTAAGTTGCTGCTACTTAACTTTGTTGACTAAGTCTGTATTTAAATCCCACTCCCAGCCCCCAGCGACCTGTTATTCAACAAGGCGAAAAAGTTAGGGGAACACTCTGGTAAGGTACGCACCCAGGTCAGGAATCCTTTTTCTGTCTGCGCATCATGTACACGCTCCTTTCTCTCTCTCCCCCTGCTATTGCAATACGACGATCATTGAACCCAAGAACTGTTACATTTGGTAGCTCCGCCCGCCCTCCCTCGCAAGGACGCGCCTGTCTCGTGCCTTGCCTGTACCCGTGAGTCAGATAGGCTCGCTCCGTTTCTGGAGGCTGCTTGGACGTATCCCGAACACCCTCCAGAAACAGCACAAGTTCATCCGTAGCGTTGAACTCTCGGACCAGTGCTAATCCCACTATTGTCTTTGCTCCTTGCTCTTCCCAGCCAGAAGATGTCTAGCAACCCGAAGGAGACGGCCAGCAACATTCCCCGGCTACCCACGGGAGTAGGAAGAGGCGGCCTGCTGACGCGCAGCGCGAGCTCGTCGTTGCCAGCGGCCAGCCTGAGTACACTCCGTGGCGACGGTGCCGAGCGTCGAGCGAGGGACGAAACGGTCCATTCCGGACTACGCCGTCGATGCCGCCGCTCAGGAGAAGGAGGAGGAAATGCACAGTGCAGACGACGATGCGGTCGGAGACGACAGCCTCAAGACCGACGAGGTCCAACGGCTGCTCTTCCTCTCTGGCCAGCAAACTCGGCAGGAAATGCGCCAACTACTCACCGACTCTGAAAAGCGACACCAGCAACTGATCGACGAATCCGAGCGCATGCAGCGCGAGCAGATGGACTTTCTGCACGCTCAGAACGCCCAACTCCAGACTCGGACCGATCAGCTGCTCGAGGCGTTACGCGTAGCCCAGACGCCAGACCCTCAAGCCTCCACCGATCCACCCGTGGAGGCGACACCCTCTCGCCTCCGCCGTCCTCGATTCTCGACGGCGAGCAACCTCGTGTTCGGCGCTGAGGACACACCTTTGAGGACCTCGCTTCCACAGCGACCCCTCCCACCTCACCTCTTTCCTCAGACCCCACAGACTCCCGCGCAGTCACGATGGGATGATCGACACCCATACCCTCGAGCCGCCAAGTCAAAGGAAATGGGCATCTTCAAGCCCGAGGACGGCCAGACAGCTTACAGCTGGTGGCAGGGTCTCATGCAGTTCAAGAGCTACTCTAAAGTACCGGACAATGAGATCTTCATGGGTCTCCCAGGCTGCTTCAAGTCGGGCCGCGCGAAGGAGTTCTTCAACGAACTCAAGCCGCAACCCGCCACTCTGGAAGTCTGGAAGAGTTCCGCCGTCGTCTGTTTGCTCACTTCAACAGAGACGAGTCCCTCGTCCGTTCGGAAGCCTACGGTCGTCAATTCCTCCCGGACGAAGAAAAGCTGGAGACGTATCTGGACGACAAATACCGCCTCTTTTCTGAATTGTTCGTTGCTCGCCTCAGCAACCGCTAAGGATCTTCCCGGAGTAGGCCCCGGAGTAGCATTCCCCGGAGCTCCGCGGACTCCGGGGGACGCTCTGCACGGGTACGGAGCACGGAGCGAGATTTGAGCGTTTTTTACTAGCTTTGGATTTGCGGAGCTACTCCGCGAAGGTATGACTGCAACGCCCCGGAGCACGGAGTGAGTTTGCTGGCATTTTAAAAAAAGCCCCGGAGCACGGAGCAGACCCCGGAGTCCGTCGGAGCTCCGGGGATGGCAAAGTGGGTCACGTGATGGCCAAAACTGAGTCACGTGACCGGTTTTTGAGGGATTTCTCGGCCGAATCAGGTCGAAATACTGTGTATTTCAGCTTTTTATGGGGCAGTAAACCCTTGGAAAGAAATGATATAGACTTCTAAAGCTGCGATTGAACTGTTTCAATAAGATTTAACCTTCTCCTGAGCCCATGTTGGACTCATTTCATGACACCCCGGAGTACCCCGGAGTCCGCGGAGCTATTTTGCGGAGCACGGAGTCCGCCTGTGAAAAAAATGTACGGAGCACGGAGTAGATTCTTGCGCGCAACGGCAACTTCGACGGAGCACGGAGTGCTCTCCAGCTGATCACCAGAAATTTTGCGGAGCGCGGAGCTGGCCAGAGCTCAGACGGAGCTGAGCGGAGCGCCGCCCCGGAGTCCGGGCTCCGGGGATCTACTCCGGGAAGATCCTTAGCAACCGCAGCCGCCCAAACTTCTCTTTCGCATCAGACGACATCATGACGAGCGACACCGTCGCGGACGTCATTACGGATGTCCATGAAGGCTTGCCGGAAACTTGGACCTTGTTGCTTGACGGCGTCAGGGACGCCGCTCAAGATTGGCCCCAGTATCGATCAACGATGCTCGCCAAGGAGCACCGCACTCGGATCGCATTGAAGACGCTGAAAGGCCCCCTTCTCCTTGGATCTCGGGGCCCCGATCCCAGTCAGTCTGCTCCCGCAGTGGCTGCCCCAGCAACGGCTCCACCGACTCCATTCACCTCACAACCACCATTTCGCGCCGGTCAACAGGCTCCGATATTCCGCCGGCCAGCCCGAACGGCGGAGGAGAAAGCTACCTACCGTCTGGACGTCCAACTTGGTCGGTGCTTCAACTGCCACACCGCTGATCACGCGAAGCGCGACTGCCCGCGACTTCATAGGGCCGTGAGCACCGTGCGCCAGCTCCCGACCAGTCTCGAGAACGAGCAGGACGACGAGGTCGTCTCCTACCTCGTTCGAAGTGTCGGGACACTTCCGATCGGCGGCTGGGCCACCGAAGGTGCTGCGGATCGTCGAGTACCAGCAGACGACGACGACGACATCTCACGCGTACGCGTTGCCAGAAGAGTCTCAGTGTCGATGGACAGCTTCCCGACCGAGCCCCTTCTGCTCGCGCGCGCGGTGAAGACGGAAACGGTCGTCGAGCTCCCGGGACGCCGCCATCGCGACGTTGTGGCCCACAAGGTCGCGGTTTACGTCGGCGATAACAACGAGCGCCTTGAGCTTCATGTGGACGGGGATCGCCACTGAGCATGATAACCTCCCGCGCTCTCCGTACGATCTCACCGGAAGCCGATATCCTGCCCCCGGAGCCACTTAGGATCCAAGGCTACCGCGGAGACGAGACTCAGCGCCCCAGCGGTGTAGTGGTGCTACCTATTTGGTTCCCAACTTCCAACGGCACACCAGCTGTCCAACACCGTTTCGAGTTTCACATAGTCGAAGAGTGCACGGGCGGTTGGATTTTGGGAGTGGACAATATGAAAGCAGATGGGATTGATGCTCTCTCTAAGCGAGAACGGTTGATCTTCGAACATCGACCCGATGCAGAGGTTCCCCTGCTTCAAATCACCTCCAAGCAAACGATTGTCGGCCGTCCCAACCACCTCGTGTGTGCCCGAAGGACCATCATCTCGGCTCACACCGCCCGTCTCGTCGAAGTCGACCCGGTCGTCACGGATAGGGTCGTTGAACCTTGGTGGTTCACCCACGACGAGGCCCCAACTGGGTTCGTCAAGGTCCCGTCTTGTGTCATCGGCCCGAACACGAAGGCGATCGAGGTCTTCAACACCTCTGACATTGATGTCGAGTTCCGGGAAGGTGACGTGCTTGGAGGAACCACACCATTCAACGGGCCTCTTGAATCGGTTGAGGAGTTGGACAACGCCATTCGCCGCACGCATGGTCCCACCGTTCCCCCTCTCAGCCGATCCCTGCATGCGTGGAAGAAGGAAGTCGACGAGCGGACGGTCAGGTGCGTGGTCTTCACCAATGCAGAGCCGGATGGAGGTGATGTCCTCCCCGAAATCGATATGCCTTCGCCCAAGGACCGGCTGCAGACTGTCTCTTGCTCGTCTCGACTCAGCAAGGAGCAGCGTACCCGACTCGCCAAGGTCTTGGAGGCGCACGCTGTATGGCCCACCCCGAAGCGCCCGCTGGGCCTCTACGAGTACGGTGAGGTTTCCCTTCGTCTCCGCACTGGACAAGAGAATTGGACGCACGCCGAGCCACCCCGTCGCACCTCGCCGGCGCAGAAGGATGTAATCGACGAGACGATACAGGAACATGACGCGTTGGGAGTCTCGGAAGTCTCTCAAGGCCCGTATGCGTCCGGAGTAGTTCTCGTTCAGCAGCGGGATAAGATCCGTTTCTGCAACGACTACCGGCCGCCGAACAAGGTCACAGTCGACGATTACTATGCCATGCCAACCGTCGACGCAATTTACGACGAGTTAGGAGGAGCTCGGTTCTTCACTGTGGTGGACGCGAACAAAGGGTACTACCAATTCCTTCTGGACCAGGAATCGCGGGACCTTACCAGCTTCATCACGTTCAGAGGGCTAAGGCGCTATCGGCGACTCCCCTTCGGGCTCAAGCAAGCGCCCAGCTGGTCCCAACGCGCAATGGACCGAATCTTGGGGTCGGTCCGATGAGTATTTGCCCTTGCATACCTGGATGATGTGGTGATATACTCGAAGACGTTCAACGACCACCTCGAGCACCTCGACTCCATACTGGCGGCGATCGAACGGGCCGGCCTCACTATCTCCCCCAGCAAGTGCCGTTTCGCCTTCGAGTCCGTGGCGCTTTGGGATATCTTGTGAGCTCGCTCGGCCTGATGACCGACCCCGAGAAGTTGCGTGCTGTTCAGGAATTCCCAGAGCCCAGCAACGCAGCGGAGGCCCGACGATTCTTCGCGATGGCGGCCTGGTATAGGCGATTCATCGTGAATTTCGCGGGCCGCGCCCATCCTATCAACAGGTCGTTCATCGGCGACGGTTTTGTCTGGGGTGAGGGGTCCAGAGGCGAGGCAAGCTTTCGAGGACATCAGGGCAGCAGTGTATGACACACCCGTCCTGAAGAGCCCTGACTTCCGTCAGCCTTTCATTTTGTCGGTCGATGCCTCGGGCCCTCGGCTATAAGACTGGGCGGAGTGTTGTCAGTCCAGGGCTCGGCTCCGACTATAGTCGCACGTTTTTTGGCATAGTCATAGTCGTAGTCATAGGCGTTTTTTGAAAATCCGAAATAGTCATAGTCGCAAGTCTGACTATAGTACGGTGAGGGTCATTCTGTCAACTTGTATAAAAATTTGGGCCATCCTGTGAAATTTCTCCCGTGTTCTACAGTGGTGCATATTATACTATAGTATGTCACTTTGAAGCAGAATGTACTATAGTATATAGTATGTTTTTTCTTGAATTTGAGCCACATACTATCCATAGTATGCAAAAAGTGTATACTATCTCCTGATAGTATACTATAGTATGCGGCTTAAATTATATGCCACTTGGATTCTCCTTTATTCATACTATAGTATACAATGACAATTCCCGGCCGAATTATGCCTTAATGTGACACTAAAACAGTGATCATTATGATGCATATATGACAATTTTTTGGGCGATGTCATATATCTGCATTATGACAATCTAATTTTGGGAAGGCGATGTCATATATATGCATTATGCAAATGTCATTTTCTGTCATATGAAATCATAAAATCGTCATATTCCTGTCATATTGCGTAAGCAAAATTTCCGCCTCTGAGTTAGAACCAAGCTCCCCCTGTCCGCGAGCGCGCACGTATCGGCCAGCGGGGCGCTACGTCTTGGGAGGTGACCAAGAATTCGGTGCATCTGCAGGGCCGGAACTGCGCGATGGTCTTGATGGGCCGGGTTCTTGACTTGTCGAGCTGGAAGTATGGGCGAGAGCGAGCGCAGCGGCGCTCAAGGGCTCGACTCGTCTTTCCCCTCACTGCTGTTGCTGCTCTTTCCGATCGGCATTAATTGGCAACGGATTTGATAGCCCCCGCCCCCGCAGCGGCTCACTTCCTTTCAATCGAACGTAAGCCATGATCGAACTGCCTAAGCTTACTCTTCTGCCCGTTCCGTCGTCAGCCAGAGTCCGCAAGAGGCCACATAAATGGAACTCGCCGAACACATTGACGTTCTGGAATACGAACGCAATGTCACTTGAGTCTCATGACTCCCAATTTTTTTTCCTCGTTGTTTTCAACGATCTCCCCTCCCCTCTTGCGCGCGGCCCTGAAATTTATCATGCCCCTTAGACAAGGCAGTTTGGGACGTCTGTTCTACACGGTCGCACAGGCATTACGATTTCAGTTTACAGGTGTGTGACTTGAGGCTTGAGCGCCTGAGCGCCTGGGACTTGAGGATTGGGCCTCCAGCCTCCAGACCTGAGCGTAAAATTTGAGGACGTTCCGGATATAAGGGTCTACTGTTTCAGTTCATATCAGCCGTGCTTGGGCCTGCGCCGCCGCCACCGAGCTTGGGGCGGGGTATGGATAATTGATGAGATAGCGCCCCATTCTCATGGGCTCCGGCCTCCGCCGCGGCCACCAGACTTGAACACGCGACCTCGATCAATCAATCAACATTAGCAGGGCTCCTTCAATTCTACCACCACGGCGCCCGCAGATCGACCCCAGCAAGCGATTCAGCGATTCCACCACCACGGCGCCGACAGAACGACCCCAATAAGCAATCCCCAACTATCAACAAAGCGCATTGGCCAGTAACTCTTGGTTTCCCTATCAGATTAGCGATCTGAGCAACAACTTACACTTCTTTCCTTTCCAGTCTTTCTCTCCCACACTCACAACACTCACACCATGTCCACATATTCCCTTGGATAGACTTCCTCCACTGTGGTCCTTCTCAAACACGCTTCTTCCCCTCTCGTTCGCCAACTCGCATTCACAGTCCTCAAGAATTGGACACCCGCCGCGATCATCCTGGTCGACCACGATCCCGCCGCTCTCGCCCCCTGCATCAACGACCTCACACGGCACTCATGGAATACCAGCCGACTGGAATCAGCACGCATCGTATCCGTGCTCGCCGGCATCGCCGACTTCCCTTCTGCTCTCCGCGCCGTCAAGGAGACGGTCGCAGGTTTCGGACGACTCGACTTCGTCTTTACATTCCCGCCAGGACAGCAGCCCCCAGGAGCCTCCCAAGGACCGGTCTTACCGAGAACGACTCTCTTCCCGATTCTCAACGGCCTCCATACGACGGGACGCCGGCGACATCAACCACAAGAGCACCACGGGTACGGGCCATCCCGCCGCCGACTGACCATTGGAACCACTTCGACAGTATCGTACAAGGCACGGCCAACTTGCTACACGCTTCTGTTCCGGCCCTGGTCTGTCCTCCGCGTGTCCCTAGTGGGACGTCGACCAGCCTCACACCAGCACCTACCCGAAGATACTTCGTCCTGGTCAACCTTCCACGACCCGGCGAGACCAACATGGCTCTCTTGAATCCGTACCATAACGCGCGTAAGTGGAGTCGGGAATCTATGAGCTCAACGGAACTGACGCATTCTTCTATTACAGGGATGGCAGCGGCGGAGGACTTGCTGCATACATTCAGCCATCTCGTTCCAGAAGAGGCCCAAGGAGAAGACCTCACTCACCCGCCAATTCCTCGCGTTCTCTTCGGCATACTCAAGGTCAGGGACATCTGTATCCCATCCAACGTCGAACGAACTATTGCGGACGAGGTAAACTGTGTCCTTCGGTTGGTCCAGCGAATGCGGTCAAACTCTGACGGACCGTCGGGAGACGTGGACCTGGGCCGGGGGTTGTTCACACTCAGGGTGCCGCGTTCATAAGCTTTCAGTACAGCTCGACCTGTGGTACGTACACCGGAGGATCGGCTTCGATTACTTACTAGTGTTGGCACGCCGTCATCATTCAGTGTCTTCCCCTCCCCGGCAGCACAGTTCTGGAATACGAACGCAACGACAAAATGAGTCTTAGGACTCCGAATCTTTCTCAATCGTTGTTACGACAACACCCTTCTCTCTGCTCCCGCGCGCGTTCCCAGAAATTCATATTTACGTACATGATTCCATTGGCCTAGAGTCTGTTATCATGGTCCTTTGGCAAGGCTATGGCATTGAACTGATGTGCATAGAAGATATCAAGCCAACCATGAGAAAAAACAGGGGGCGTATGAGATTCAAGATTGTGTGTTGCTTGAATTGCTATACAGAGAGGAAGAAGCGTATGCGGTGGGTGGAAGATGTGCAGACCGAGGAGGAGGAAAAAAAGGAGAAACGTCCCCTATCCCATCGCTCACAAGTCTACGGAGCTAGGCGCCTTCTTCTTGTGGCTCTTGGCGGGCAGGAGTTCGCTCTGGATGAAAGGCAATACACCACCCTGAGAGATCGTGACGCTGCCGAGCAGCTTATTGAGGGAAATTGGTTCGGCCACCGCCCTTTTTGATACGGCCACCATTCTTTTACTACGGCCACCGCCCTCAACATATGTAGAACCAACACCTTCACCGCTCCATAGCAACATACTTCTGAGATGGATATGGGATATGAAATGAAATTGGAATATGACTATGGTCTATGTGAGATAAATATAAGAGAACTACTGAGTAGCTGGTACTTCTGCTTCACCCACGACAGCAGAACGAGCAATACACTCTCGGTTGCGCGAGTTGTGCCCTGCACGGCCGCAGCGCGAGCAGACTGGACGAGCGCGGGCGTTCTGCGAGGCTTCCGCGACTTCGAATGCCGACAGGATGCGCTGTGTACCAGTGATTGCATTGGGCCTCGAACCAGAAGAGGATGCCATTCTAACGGGGGCGAGAAGGCGTTGGGCAATTGGGGTTGGATCTACAGTAAGATTCAACCACCATTGCTTGTTGAAGCTGTCCATGATTAAGGGACGGCCAGCGTCTAAGGCCTCTCGAATGTCATGCGCACACGGAATACCCATGGAGGCGGTGAAGGTTTTGCTGCAAGGGATACTCACATCGTCCTTGTAGAGGTTCGCCAATACCACCTGATCGTACGCCTTGGTCATTGCGTAGGAAGACACCTTGCCTCGAACCTAAGAAAGGAAAATGAGATGAGAGAGGGAAATGAGATTCAATGAAAAAATTCCGAACGCGGAACGGTGCTGGTAATTCATGTGTACTGACCTCAGCGAACAGAGAGAGCAATCCCATCCGAACGCTGATGCTGATCTTGTCCTTCTGGATGGCATGATGTATGTTCTGCTGTTGAAGGACCAAGTGATCGTGGATGCATCTTCCGAGCAGAGGGAGATCTCCAACACCTGTGTTGATGAAGCTCTTGAGCGAACGATGTGCGCCTTCCACGCGCGAGCTGGAGGTCGAACCCAGGTGCAGATGTTTGTCGGTCCATGCGGCATGCGCTGACAATCTGCGTCTTGAGCTCGAACAGTCTTGAGAAGTGAGATGTAGCTGTGCACGTAGCAAGGCTCGGCAACTTACCAACTTACCTAACTGCAACTGCGGGTAAGTTAACTTAATCTAGTTAAACTGTGACTAAACTGCGGGCGGCGGAGCCTCCGGAAAATTTAAGTCAACTTAAACTGTATGGGCCCGGACACGGTAACTTATAGTCACTAAAAGTTGCCGTTCGCAAGCCGAAATTTGACCCAACTTACAGTTACTCACAGCTACTTACAGTGCAAACTTATAGCTACTTATAGTTACTTACAGTTACTTAACGTTAGTCACAGTGCGCACAGTAACTAATCACAAGTATAGTAGTCAACTATTAATAACTGTATCCAGTAACTAACAATAACTGGAACAATTAACCATTAACAACTGTGCCCACAGTAACTAATATTAACTGTAACAAGTAACTAAAAATAACTAAAAAGCATGAGTCTTTGGAGGTAGTCAAGAGAGGAAACATGCAGTGGTGCAACATACTATCGATAGTATCCTACGATAGTATATACTATTTACGCAATATACTATAGTATGCCGCGAATTGCCGGCACTTTTTCGATGGTCATACTATATACTATTTGGTTTTGGCGGCGGTAATATAGTATGACTATAGTATGTTTTGCCTCACTTGCGGAAAATCATACTAAAAACTATCCTACTGTAGCATACAAGTGTACTATAGTACTCAAAAAGTATACTGGATGTATCCTCTTTTTATACTATAATACACTTTCAGAGTAGTATGAAAATAGTATGTTAAAAACATCCACAATATGATGTTTCTAGGATGATTGCAAAGAGCTTGTTGGATACTAAAGTATACTATTTGTGGGCTATAGTATACTTCTAGTGCATTATATATGTCATAAAAACATACTAGCTCTATCCTATAATACACTTTTAGTGTCATATTAAGGCATAATTCGGCCAGGAATTGTCATTGTATACTATAGTATGAATATAGTAGACTTCAAGTGGCATACAATTTACGCCGCATGCTATAGTATACTATCAGGAGATAGTATATACTATTTGCATACTATGGATAGTATGTGGCTCAAATTCAAAAAACATACTATATACTATAGTACATTCTGCTTCAAAAGTGACATACTATAGTATAATATGCATCACTGGAAACATGTACGAGCGAGCTCGGAGGCGGCAAAATACGTGCCGAATGGCAAACTGGAATAGTACCAGACATCTTGAGGTAGATACCGCGTGAATTGGGTGGCTGAGACGCGATTAAGTTATTATAAATAACTGTAAGTAACGTATAGTGACAGGCGAAAAATTAAGTTAACTGTAATGATAGTAAGTGGCTAAACTGTGACTAAACTAAACTGCGGGCGCCGGCGCCGGGTTCCAACTTAAACTAAACTTAACTGCGGACCAAAAATGGACAACTTATAATAACTGGCCGAGCCTTGCTGAGTACAGTTACAGTTATGACTTACCGCCAGCGCCTACAGAACAGTTACAGTTACAAATGTAGAGCTGCGAGAGTGAGAAAAGTTGGCTTGGGCGAGGACGGCATTGGTGCGAGGGTTTGAATCAGCAGGTCGCAGATGGAGGAGGAAGAGTTAGGAGCGGGGATCGTGCGGTTCGAATCCCACTCTCATCACCATGTAACGGCGGAACGTTAACAAGAGGATACGTTGAGTGGATTGAGTAATGGATGAGCGTAAGAGAGAAGTACAAAGGTGGAGAAAGGGAAAGGAAATAGGTAATATATAAGGAACGGGACGAGAATGGGATGAATCATGAAAGAGAAAGGAGGAACTACTTCTCCGTTACATGGGTGCGCCTGGGAGACGCGACCCAGCCGCAACCGAGTTACCGAGGGGTGAGGGCGAGCACCCGCGGAACGTGTACGCGGGTCGGGCATCCCGCATCTTGAGGAGGGTCTTGATGCGATCTGTCTGGTTTACATCTCTCTATGGGCACAGCTGAGCTGGAGTGGTTTGATGTGACCAGACTACGTGGCGAGCGCGTGGCGCGAGCGCGGGAAAACGAACCGGCAAGAGTGAGTCTGAGGAGTCTGAAGTCTGGGGAGTGTGAAGTCTACTAAGAGTGGTAATTAAGAGCGGAGTCTGGAGCCGAGTCTGGTCATGCGCTTGGGCCGCCCAGCACATGGAATCCACACTTGGAAACAAACGGACCCTCCGCTCGCCCCACCTGCTCTTCGGCCTCGGCCTCGCAGCAACATGACGCGAATCTGGAGTCTGGACCCATCTTGGACCTTCGTAGCGGCGGCCGCCCCGTTCACTCGTTCAACAGCATGCTCGAATCCAACACCCTTGTGAAGTTTCAATCAGTGGATGCCGGCGGTTCGGCAAACGAGACCCGAGTCTTTTGGAGTCTCATGTGCGGATTCGCCAGACTCAAATGAGGTTTATCACAGGATGGTATGGTATTTTGATTTTTGTCCCAGGATGGTACGGAAAGCAAAATATCACAGGATGGTACACTGGCAAAATTGATTCTTCCCAATCTCCTCACTCCCGTCCTCAACGTCAAGGATGATACTTAGTCTCTCAAGATTGTGTAGCATTGGCATCTCCGCAGGCTTATGCCGCGCTGGGTGCCTACCGACGAGAGTTATACCTCGTCTAGGGCCGTCAGAGACGTTATAGGCCTTTATTTACGGAAGTACACGTCTTACAGTCAGAGTGTTCAATGTCAATATGTATGGCACTCTTCAGTTCGCAATAACAAGTCCTCAGGCCAAATCTTCGTCTCTCAGAGGGCGCACGCCGCGCTCTATGAGAGCTGAACTGTCTCTAGAAGATTCCATTCTGAGCGGGGAGAGGGGAGGGAGTCAGTAATTTTGCATACCTTGAGGGACACTTTCGGCAGGCAGTGAGGATAGGCAAAAATAATTTTCCCAGCGTACCATCCTGTGATAATTTTGGAGGGCGTACCATCCTGGGATAAAAATCAAAATACTGTACCATCCTGTGATAAACCTCGACTCAAATGGCAAATGACTCCAAGAAAACCCTCATCAAAAGCTCCGACGCAAAGCGAAGTGGGAGGTTCGCGTTGCACGTTGCCCAAGTTTCTCTCCCTCCGCAGCGGCCAGCGAGCTCCCAAAGCCAAGCTTCGAATTTCCGTCCCAGTGCCTCAAGCCCCGAGCCCCAATAAGGTCACAGCGTCAAGCGTGCAGCGAGGTTTTCTTTTCTTTTTGCGACGATGCGATCCTGGTGCTCCCGCGGAGCGCAGCCAGGGGGAGCTGATTCCTTTCTTTCGCGTCGCCAGAAACCAGCTGACCTCTCTTTCCACGGAATTTTCGCTGAATTTGGCCCCAAAGAGTCCTGTTCTCCGCAGTTGGCACCTCAAGCCTCAGCGCGGTCGACCGCGACGCGTCGAATCGATTTGACGCGTCTACGCACGCGTGTTCGATGTGCTTTATTTGTAGCGGCAGAATGCGACCCTTCTCGAGGTTTTATTACTGCGTTAACAGGCTTGCAGGCTTGCAGCTTGCATGGACACTGACCGCTAACCTGCCTTCTATTCTCACCCTTTCCCATCTTTGCACGTTCTTGATTCTGCAGCGCTTCAGCAGGGACTCGGCTTCGTCGTCCACAAAACCGCAAAGGACAAGTCTGACCCAAAGTAGTTCTGGAATCGCGAATCAAGTGAACAATGCAACCAAGCGGGCTCGCTTTGCGGAACGTGCGCAACACTTGTACGATATTCCTGCCCAGATTTCTGGGCTACGGAAGGCCCACAGCACCCTTGTGGCGCCTCACGACGGCCTGCACTTTACTTTAATCTCATGATCACAACGGGGTTCTGTGCAGCCAGCTGAAAACGATGCAGCATGGGCGGGCGATGGCCTGTGACTGGAGCGCAGCAGACTCACCCGTCCTTTACTGTTTATCTAGCTTTTGCAGCTGACCACCACCTCCTCCTCCCGCACCTCTCTTCCCTTTCCTCTTCCTTCCACCTACCTCTCCCAAGCTCTCCTCTGACTGCTCAACACATTCAGCTTCCCCTCCTCTTCGACTCCCCCCGAAACAATTCTCATCGCGGCGGCTGTTCAAACGACCGGATACAAGGACCGCGCGACGCCCCGCACGACTTGACGATTGATACGACTTCATTTCCTTCTTTCTCTTCCCAGTTCCCACTCCCACTCTTGCCCCCCGAGTTCCTTTCCCCTCTCACCTCTCCTCTCCCCTCCTCTCACCCCCACACACTTCACTCTTCAGCCTCTAAATACAGCGAGACAAAACGACGGGACTCGCAATTTGGACTGTGCGCTCAGGCGCGTCGCGAGCGCTCGCCTTCATTCTCCATAGGGCACCTATCTTGTGTCATTTCGCTCTACTCCTCCTCGGTCTTCTTGGGCCGATCTACTGCCCTTTGGTGACATCGCTCGCGCTTTTGTTCATCCACACCACATTCTTCTCCTGCCAAACCTGGTCTTTCTGGGGCGTGGCTGCCGCACACCGGGGCGTGCTTAAACAATCACGAACCGAATGGCCCGATTTCTACCAGAAGGAGCGCAACAAGCTTTTCCAGAAGGATCGCGAGTGCATGGACGTTCTTGACTATCGCCACGTTCAGCACTGCATCATTGTGCCGGCTTACAAGGAGGACATTTCTACACTTCGTGAGGTAAGTTTGATCAATCCATCATAAAATACATACCTGACAGCTTCGATTCTGACGCCGCCCTTTTGGCTTGCCTTCAGACTTTGGACACCCTTGCATCTCACCCCTTGGCTCAAACCTCATACCGAGTCTGCCTCGGCATGGAAGAACGCGAAGCGGGCGCTATGGCTAAGGCCTAAGGCAGAGGTTTTGATCGAGCACTACCAAACTACTCGCCGCGCCTTCGTCGACATGGCCTTCTCGCTTCACCCCGGAAACATTGTTGGCGAAAGTGCCGGCAAGGCCTCCAATGTCAACTGGGCCGCCCGCTCCATGGCCACTCGCATTCCAGAGAGCGAACACCACTACACGATCATGGACGTGCTCGACGCTGATACACTCTTAGCCGCCGACTTCTTCCTGTCTTCGGCGGTCAAGTATGCCTTGGCCCCTGCCTCGCGTCGTGCTGTCATGATGTTCGTTCCTCCCACTCTGTTCGACCGCAACGGTGCCGAGGTACCCGTCTTCACCCGTGCCGCCGATATCTTCTGGTACGTGTTATGTTGCCACTTTCCCGACTTGTGGGATTTGTCCTCACCAGCTTTCCCCTCTTGAAACAGGTGCTGTGCTGGTATTGGTGGTATTTATCCTAGCTCGTGGGTCAAGATTCCAACAAGCGCATACGGTGCCAGTCTTGAGCTCGTCAAGTACTGCGACTACTGGGACTGCGGGCCGGAGGCCATTGGTGAGGACATGCACTTCTACGTTAAGGCCATGTTTGAGACGAAGGGCAATGTGAGTAGAAATGTGTGGCAGTGAGCTGGTGAATGCTGGGCTGATTTTTATTATCATTAGGTGTACGCCGAGACTATCTACTCGCCTGCTTCTCAGTGCAATGTCGTCGGTTCGGCAGGGAGCGGTCCTGTGTCCTCTTACATGAGCGACATGCGTGCTCGGTGGTCTCAGGCTTGTCGTCACTTGTGGGGATCCCTCGACTTTGGCTACTGCTGGCCCCGAGTCCTGACGGGAAGCTTTGGCCAGACTGTCAAGCAGAACAGCTACATGAATCTCACTACCACCGAAGAGGACCCTGACGATACCCCATTAAGGCTGGCATGCGGAGTAACTCATTTTACACTTTTGCGGAGTACTCCGCAATTTTTTATGTTTTACTCCGCATTTTTACTCCGCACAGCACTCCGCAAAAAGTGCGGAGTGACTGCGGAGTGGCCAAAAACTCCGCGGAGTGCTCCGCATAATTTGGGGAATTTCATCAAAATCTGCGGAGTACTCCGCTTCAAATTTCTCAAAATTGTGCGGAGGACGGAGGAAGCTCGCCGGAATGTTCCTCCACCAGTGCGGAGTAGGGAGTAAATTTGTCCGGACCGCCAAAAATGCGGAGTACTCCGCTTACTCCGCACTTTTGGAATTTCATTTTTTCCCGTTTTGTGGCCTCCACAGCGCGCACCAACCACTTTCTCACGGGCAAACGATAGTCTCACGTGATATGCCCCTGATATAATTCAAACTCCGACGCCCCTCCTCACCTTTCTGCGAAGGGAAGAGTCTTAAGCGAGGTAGTGCGGCTCCGCTTCTGAAGGACACTCATCCACTCCCTGATCCCTCTGCTCCTCATTCTTGCCTCCAGCCCTCCAGGGTCCAGACAGGATCAGGATGACAGATAGCTCCGACGCTCCGGAACGGCCGTACGGCCTTGGACGTCTTCAGCTGTCCCGGTGAGTATGTATTGACGATCTGGATGGACGAAGATGTGACGCTGAACTTTCCTTTGAATCTCTTCCACAGCCACATCAGTGGATGTCGAACGACTCTTCTCTCGCGCTGGGCGCAACGTGACCTCCCTCAGGCACAGCATGAGGGCACGCAAACTCGCCAAGGTCGTTGCTGTTGGCCAATGGTTCCTAGACGACTGGGTTCCCACAACACTGCTGACGGACATTCTGGAGCGTGAGCAAGATGTCAAGGAGGCGGCCAAGGTGGAAAAGAAGCGCAAGCGCAAGCTTGAAGCGGACCGGGCGCGCAAGAAGCGGAAGGTGACGCCACAGGAGGACGAGGAGTAGTAACTAGAGCTTCTCCTTCCATATGTTCATAGTTTCTGAATTCCACTCCGCAAAATTCCGCACTTGCGGAGTAAAAAAAAATTACTCCGCAAATAAATTCTTCGTTGCGGAGTACTCCGCAGCGAAATGAGACTTTTTTTTGCGGAGTGCGGAGTGGCCTTGCGAAATTTTACTCCGCCACTGCGGAGTGGGGAGGAACTTTCTGAAAATCTTCCTCCGCAGTGGCGGAGTAGGGAGTAACCGCGGAGGAGCCAGCAAAAATGTGCGGAGTGACGGAGTACTCCGCACTTTACCTCATTTCGCTGAAAGCAACTGCGGAGTACTCCGCACTTTGCCAAAAAGTGAGTTACTCCGCATGCCAGCCTTATACCCTATTCTGCGACAAGTCTTCCCTGCCGATGAAGCAGATCTTGATTTTCACCGAAGACGCTCACGTCCAACTTTCATCGCCCACCTCGTCCGTCGGCACCGACACCACGGCCGTTGAAGAAATGCCTGTCCTGTCCCTGTCAAGCGGGAAGGGAAAGATTTACGAAGACTACCGCGACGGCATTATAGTCCCAACACCCCGCCGTGCCGAAGAAGAAGAGGCTCTGATGTTGACAGCCCAGAGCGAACCTCAGGACGACTCCTCGTTCAAGCTTCGCTTCATGCCCATGCTCTCGGTGATAACCCGTCTGTTCGAGGCCCACTTGATGCTTGCCTAGGTCACCTTCCTGATGGGAATACTCCGACTGTACCCTTCGGTCGTCCACCGCAACGGTCTTATGAGCTGGAGAGATCCTTGGACTCGCCACTGCACCATGACCACCTGCACCACGGCCTTCTTCAGCACTCCCTTCGCCTCCTCTGCCGATGTGCCTGCCGACCTTGCACCGGGACTGCATCCAGCATGGATGATGCCCGACATCGTCATCTGCGCTATGAACATCGCTCAGTTGCTCAGCATCTTCGGTATTCTCGCTACTGTGGGCATGTGCGTCTCGCACGACTACTATCACCGCGCCGCAGCCTACACTCGCTGGCAGGAGTCGAACACAGTCTTCAGCCGATGGCAGCAGGGTAGCATTCGGACTCCTGACGGAAAGTTACCGGCACGTTACCTCGGCATGGAACCGCTTCAGCGATGCCAGCGCAAGTGACCCCGTGCGATCCTCGACTTTGCTGCCGTGCCATCTGCGTTCCTTTATGGTGTAGTCCCAATGTTCTACGCTCAAATTCGCCACCTTTGGACCACAAAGTTGACATATGGTGAGTTTACGTTTGCCTCTCTCGATTGATTTGCTCAAAGCTCCAGAATAGGCATCTAACCCGCCCTTCTCTTAATTCCATCAGTCGTCTCCGCAAAAGGCAAGGGTGTTATCGTCGCTCTGCGGACCGCAGATGCGGTAGCAGCCGTGAACGCAGAAGCTTGCGTTCGCCAAAGCATGGACGCTCTTCGTTCTCGACCATCTGAAGACACCATTGCGTTCCGACAAGGCGTGCGGCAAAGGACCTCCATCAACGCATGAGCGGCGGTATAACGAAATCTTAGTGAAATCAAGGTGGTTCAGTCCTGCGCGAACTGCAAGCAACGGCGCTCGCCCGGGCTCAAGCAATTGGCGACTCCACCAACACCAGCCTCATGCCCCCACTTCATTTTCATACTTATTCGGGACACCTGGCGCCGCGGCAACAAACAACCTCCTGCTTCGTGTTCTTCGATTCTCACCACTAGGCCTCCAAGCTATAGACGAGCTGCTGCCGGCATTCCGATTGGATACGACCGCATCAACAGCATTTTACTACGACTACTTTACTACTAGGACGCTCCAATACCAACGCTATTATATGAACGACAGCCAGGAGAACGAGCATGATATGATACAGTATGTGATATGTGATATCATGAGATTGACAGGGAGAGAAGGGCAGGATATTGGTCATCAAATACTTTTCACCAGCGGCTGCATCTCAGCACGAGCCGAAGAACAGTACACAGAGAGTAATGATCCATGCAGAGCGCACGAGAGAAGCGAAACTGAGGGCTCCTTCGTGATGCTCCAACCCGCTGACCGAGACTGAGACCGTTGCTGTCAAGTTGAAAGTGCGGCAGAGGAGGACAGAAGGCAAGCCTGAGGAGTCCGTGGCGTAGCCGACTAAGAGCTCGTCGTCGGCACACGCGTCCACGCTGACCCCAGTCGGAACCCAGGTGCCGTGCGACACCGTGAGAGAGTCTTCTTTCAACAGGCTCCCGGGCGGTCAGTCTCTGAGCGATCCACTGCCATTCCGCCGCCGCCGCAGCACTCCCCGTCGCGCTCGGTGGACCGATGACGGGCCCGGCGTCCCTGCACCCGCCGCCGATCTCGGGCCGGAGTATGGTGTACATGTACGCGCGGGGCATGTCTGTCGTCCCTGGCTCTCGCGAGTCTCACCCGTTGGAGTCCCGGCTGTGCTTGCCCACGGTGCTGACCATCTGAAGCACCGTTCCTCTCCAGCGGATTGTCACGGTGACCCCGAGCATTGCACACCAATAACATCACACTTCGGTTGTCGGATTAAAGCCCAATGCGATATGATGTACTATTCCAGATCACAATGCCTTCACCTTTCCAGCGCGAAGCTTGATCAGCGTGCCGGACGCATCGCGCTCCGGCGTTGGAATCTCCTCAGCGTATGCTTGTCGACGCACGTCGAGACACGCTTCCCTCCCACCGCGGCCATACAGATGGCCTCCCAGGTTTGACACCTGATCAACCGGCACATGAATCTGCTTGTGACATGCCCGGCACTGCCACGCTTCCGTCTCCTTCTCATCGCCGTTGACCTCTGAGGACAGCCGCCGTCGCCGGTTGGTGGGCACCGGACAAGGACCTTTGTAGTGGAAATACTTCAGGTATCCAACATGTCCTGCCGTGAGCGAACGGCGACCGTTCTCGCTTGTTGAAGCGTCCGCGAGCAAGGCGATTACTTCCGCCGCGGACAACGGGCCACGATAGGCCTGAGCTTCAGTACCCCGCAAGCTCTCTTGCAGGCGCCAACCGCGATCTGCGGCTCCATCCGTCGCTGTGGACGATGAGGCTTGCATGCCATTCGACTCTTGTTCCTGGGCGTCAGAGGCGCACGACTCTCGCGAGCGCGTCCTCACGATGCGTACGTCCGACTCCGCCCAGCACAGCGCTGGCGCTGGTATGGATTGGCTCGCCCCTTGTGCCTGCGTGGCCTGACTTGCTGCGAATGGCATCACCGCGCCAAACGCGTCTGCCCGGCTGGAAAAAGGCAGACTGCTGGTGCGCATTGCGCGAGGAAGAGAGTATGGTGAGTATGGTCGTCGCGCACGCGCTCGCAGGCACGGGGTTGTACTCACAGTTCCGTTGTACCACTCCATGCGGTCTTCTTCAATCAGGTCGGCCATAATGGTGGATTGGGTCTGTGAGGGGAATCTGGGAGCTATCAGAGCGGCTCAGCGGGGTGAGTAGCCGCAGACAATCATGACGACCACGTGCTTCTGTTCCATCCAATGACACAACGTGCTCCCAGCTCCTCTCATCACCGCATCACCAGCAGAATCTCTTCCAGCACCCCTCCACGCCATTCGCGGACGCTACGAGTCTGCGACCGCTCCTCTTTCTTCAGTGAGTCACTCATGCTCGTCGATTGTCGATCATGATTCGTAGTTCGTACTGATTGACTCATCGGCCATCGCAGCTCCATTTCATGCCCGGGAAGAACAACAAGAAGCCGACCTTCCTATATTGGGAGGAAGGGGAGAGCATACGACGTCGTCATCGCCGGGGAAACTTGCGCGAGCTGGATCAAGACATATCAAACCAAAGAAGCAATGTAGAGCTCCAATTGGCACACGCGCGAACCGCGCCTCGTGCGCGCGCTGCCCCCAATCCTTCGGCGCCCGGACTTGTTCCTTCTTCGAGCGCAACTACGGTTTCTGGACCAGCTCGTGCGCCGGTCGCGTTCGACATCGGCGGCGGCGGCGACGAGTGGATGCACGGCCTCGAAGACGAGATGTTCAGTGGGGAGTCCGAGCCAGTCGCGTTTTCTGACTGGCACGACCTGATTCCCTCCCTGCTGAAGGCATATAACCGTGCGACTTCCCTCACGGACTTTGCACAGACGCCCAGAGTCATTCACTGCCGCTGCTTTGACGCCGCAGGTCCTGGCTTTGTCGACGTTCACATCTACACCATGGGCGGCCGTATCACATCCCGGTTCGCTTGCTGCTACAGACACATGGCATCAACTCTCTTCTGCCACTCTCTTTTTCCTGCCAGTCCTGTGCAGCCCCAGGCCGCGTTCCAACTCTCTTTCCCAACTTCGCACTGGCCGCGCGCGACATATACGACGACGACATCCTGCCGATACAAATCATGGACCATTTCCGTAAGCAGATACGGTCGGCTTCTTCGTGGTTCTCCACAATGCGTGCGTATGGGCAACAAGCGGCGTTATACGGGACAACCCCGTGGATGGAGGCCAGGCCGATGCTGAACGAAGACAATCTCAAGTTAAATCCTTCGTTTTTGGCGGACACTTGCCCCGCCTGCTTTCAACAATTCATGGCCCCATCCGAATCTCAATCATCTGGTCCTCAGCTTATACTGTCGGTGGACGGCAACTTTACTCAGAAACGAAAACGAAGAGACGACGTATATCTACGACAGTCTCTCCCCCCTCGCCGGTTCCTCTCTCTTCAGCAGGTTCAGGTAGCTGAGCGTCTTATGGGCTCGACTGCTAATCTTAACACTGCCTCTGCAGACATTGTCCACTTTTGCACCGCCCAGTTCAAAGCTGCCGATCCCCTCGCACCCAAAGCATCAGTCGGAAATCACGACGTTACTGGAGTCATGGGACTTTGTTGTCGCCATGATATTCCAGTGGTCTTCTGCGATATTACGACGGCCGGAGAACGCCACTTCTACGCCATTGCGCTTCTCAACGCGGTGTTGGAAGCGCTTCCACGGCTCCGGCACATTGCAGTCATGTATGACATCGGCTGCAAGTTCGCGGACAACGCGAAGGTGGCGAACGCATTGGTGCCAAATGTCACCATCACCTGGACGATACCTTTGTTCCACGTATATGGACACATATCCTCGTGCCATATCTGCTATAGTCCACGACATACCCTGGGCTGCGCATGGTCGGACGGTGAGGGTATGGAGAGGGTGTGGGCAGGGATCTCGGGGCTCATTGCGTCGACACGGGCCATGTCGCAAGTCGAGCGCCGGCTCGCACTCGAGGATCAACTTCAACACGTTGCACTTGACCGACGCCGCAGCCTTTTCCAATGGATCCAGCGTAAACAGGCTCGCATCAGCTTGCTCAAGAACGAACACCTTCAGCTCCTTCGCGGTGTAACATTGGCTGACATGTTGCATTACTACCGTACCATTGGCTCTCCCACAGACCTTATCCCATCTTCACCCATTCCTCCTCATTTCCCTGATTTCGATTCGAATCTTTTCAATCTCTTATCTTACATGTGCCTCCTTCGACAAGAGAATGCGCGCGCCAAGGTCGTCAAGCCCAAAGTCAGCAGTCGATCACGCCCGCGGCCTCTTGCCGCGGCAACGACCACGGACCCCCCGCCCGCTTTCGATCAAACCACTGCGCTTTTGGCTAGTGCGCTCCACAAATCCATAGCGAAGGTCAATCTTACCCAAGCCCAGCTACGCGATCGGATCGGCACCAGATACGAGCGCTCGCTGCGCGAGCGACTCCTCATTTCCTTGGGCACGGACAAGAAGCGGGCCTTCGTCGACATGGCGGATTTCAACACTTATCAGGCCACGATTCGGTCAACATTCCGACCGTTGGTAGAGGCCACATTGTTCGACACCCACACGTCGTCTTGGATCTCGTTTGTGGCCAGCTACGGCACCGTCTCTCTGCCTTGGTGGAGTTCAGTCGACGTGGGACGGATACTGGACGCTTTTGATCGGTCGCGGCGTTTGGCAGAGGAGACCGCCCTACTTCACTTCGAGCAGACCCAAATGCAGACTTGGTTGCATGCACGCATCGAAGAAGTCAAGGCTCGAGCCCCTCACTTCCCACAGCAGCTCGCGCTGAGGCAATTGGAAGCGCTCAAGACTCGCTGGGAATCTCCGTTCCCTCCCGACGACACCCTACTCCAGGCCTTCGAGCAAATTGATATCAGCGCCGCCGAGGAGGACAACCCCGGAGCGCCGTTGACGGAGCAGGATCATGTGTCCATCTTCCTCTGAATGTACCATGAGGTTCTCCTTTCAAAGACTAATTGTTTGCTCTCTCCGGATGTCTGCGTTGCCCGTTTGTCAACAACCTTGCTGACCACACTCGAATTCTCCTTTTCGCGCAGTCCCATCCAGCTGCTCACGACTCTCGATCCTGCCCCAATCTATTCAGCTCTTCCACCATCAGCCGCTCACAACTCTCAACCCCTGCCCCAATCCTTGTAGCTCTTTCGCCATCAGCACCCGCATGTCAACAACCAGCTACGTCGACCCCTCTGCCCCTGGGTCAGCCTTCAGTGGCACCCTCGCTCGACAGGCAGGGGCCGACGATGATGAGGATGCCGATGCGCTCTGGCGGGAGAGGGTCTTGTCTTGTCCCCGGCCGGTCTGGGACGGCGGTGCGTGGGGGATGATGAAGACCATCTCTTCTCTGAATGTGCACAAGAACACGAGCATTAAGAAGCCACGGGCGGTTCAAGACGGAGAGCCATTCGAGGACGACTGCCTGCTGTGGGCCATATGGCGTCGTCCCAACACGAGACGGACGCAGGAGGCAACATCAGGTGAACGTGGAAAGCGATCAAGCGCTCGGTGAAGTCGCCGGGATGATGCTCCTCACGCCTGCAGTACGTTCAGGATTTCGGTGGTCGCTCTCCAGACGCCAGACAATGTCAATGCTAAGTAGCGCCCACGCTGACCCCTCGCAATCATTCTGCTGCTTGCGCTTCTTTGACCGTCCTAACCTGAGTTGTGTGCTAATTCTTACCCCTTCTCCCTCCTCTCCTCTCTCCTCTACCCTGTACCCTCTCTTCTTCTCTTCTCCAGCTCGGGTGCCTGGTCTGCATTATGCTGCTACGCTCGAACATTGTGAGGAGCGTCCTTACCACGACCTGCGTTGATACTCGTCTGATGCCGCCTTCCCTTTGCCCATCGATAGTGACTGGTGACTGACAGTGCGTACTGACGCCTAGGGTCAGTATCCGCATCCTCTTTGATTGAGGAGTGATGCGCATCCGCTGGAGCCATACTTCTACACTCCTCCCCTTTTACATCCAGCTGATCATTCTGCTGCTCTCATCAGGCCACTACAGACAAGCTCTTCGGCAAGGACTACTCCGGACTCAAGGAGAAAGAAGCAGCCGGGATCCCGGCCCCTGCCACAAGCCGCTCCTGCCCCAGCATCATCCACCAACGTCGCCAAGGTCCGTCTCTTCCAGCTCATATCCTGAACCTCCATTCCCAGCCAGCTGACTGACGCTGTTCATTCCACCCTGAACCTCGACACAAAAATAACGCCTGTCACGAGTTCGGCGCGCGCATTGACTGGCCTGCTTCCTTGCTGAGTTTGTGAGTGGATGGCTGTGATTCGGGACGTCGGCGTAGAAGCGGACATCAGCGGATTCTCTGCTGGTGCATCTGATGCTGAGCACGCAAAGGCAGTCCTCGCACTCGCACAGCAGCTCAGCACCAAGACACCGCAGAACCATGTCGCAGCGTACACAGCCAGCCTGAGCGAGCATCTCGGCAAGGACGCATCAGCAGCACAGCGCATCACAGCGTTCGACTTCCTCGCTGCACTCGCCCTCGTCCACCCGCCCGCTGCATACGAGATCCTGCTCGAGCCGGCCACGGGGTTGCTCCAACTATGCACAGCTGCAGCCAGCATCGACGAGGAGGACGGAGAGGATGAGCTCCCTTTCCACTTCGCAGCCATGCTCGCAGCCATCGCAGACCTGGCCTCCCCTCCCACACACACTCGCAGGAGCGAGTGCTGCACGCATCCACTCCTGGGCTGCCACTGCCGTCCACGAGGTACCCACCACAGCCACCGCCGATCCATCACCACACACCGCCCTCCTTGCCGGCCTGCTTCTCCTCAAACTTGCATCCCCCCCTCATCATCATCATCAACTACGTCCCCACTCGACCCGGCATAGGCGTCCCTGCGCAGACAGTAAGCCACTACCCTCGTTCCGCAGCTGTATGCCCTCGCAAAGCAGGAAGTCAACCACCGCTTCTCCTCTTCAGTACAGATCAACTGCGCATCCCGCTCCGCACTCCTCGCCGCACTCCAAACACTCGCCTATCGCAGCATTTTCAACCCAGACTCCACGTCTTCTTCCAGCAAGACACCCATCAAGGACCAAATCACCTCCGACCCCAACCAACCTCCTCAAAGGACTCGTACACCTCGCTCTACGCGCAGCCGCCGCACAACCATACGACTCGGCTGTCCAGCGTCCGGCTCAGTTCGGAACAGACGCAGGTCGAGCGATTGCGCAAGATGGCTGCTCACAAGCAGTGCGAGGCCGAGCGCAAGGCCGCGGACGCAGCTTCGAGCGGTACTCCCATGTCAAAGGAAGAGGCGGAAGAAGAGGAGGACACTAAGGCATAACACGATAAGCAGATGCCAGAAGACGCAAACCCATGCTAAGACGCCTTTGTCCGCTGCCAGATGAACATGCTCCACGCCATGCCGAAGATCAAGTTCGGCGAGCGCTACACCATCTACTCCACGTCCCAACGCGGCACCGTCGAAAAAGCACGCCGAGCTCAAGGGCGCCGACCTGATCGGCATCAAGATCAAGGCGCCCTTTGCCATTCCCGACGAGATCTACATCCTCCCCATGGAGACCGTGCTCGCCACCAAGGGCACTGGCGTCGTCACCTCCGTCCCCTCCGACTCGCCCGACGACTACGCGACGTTTATGGAACTCTTGTTCTGGCTCGTGAAGGTCGATGCTGACTGTTGACTCTGGTTCATAGAGTCACGGAGGATGCCGAGGTCAGCAAGGAGGTACTCGATCGTGCGGCTGATACTATGCAGAGCATGATGCTGCTCACCCCTGGGCGCTCTCGACGGGCGGGTCGGAAGACGAGCGTGTTGGCGGAGTACGAGGATCTGGTCGGGGAGTCGCCCCTCCAGCGGCAGCGGCAACAAGGAGAATACGATGATGGGCGGCGGTGGGATGGTGCTTTCCCTCTTCACCCTCCATCTCGGACGGTCTGTTCGCCAAGGGGAGTCCGATCCTCATCGATATTCTGTCTGATTTGTTTCCCTTCCTGGACCCGAGCCCCACTTTCAAACGCTTTGCCAGCCTCTCCGTCTCTTCTCCTTGGAATTGTACAGATCTTTTTTTTCCTGTCAGGCCGAACGATTGAAGCCTGAACGACGCTGCCTCGAGAGCATTTCAAGTGCATTTGGAAGATCGGATTGATTGCAAACTACCCAAGCACCTTTCTCAGTGCGCTTACACCGCCCCTGACTCGTTCGCGAGTGACCGGACAGCGAGCTTCGCGTTCGACATAGTCCTGGGCACAGACAAAGCAGGCTACGTATGCAGTGGGGAACATGGCCGGGTTGTTGATCGGTGCGGCTCCGCAGATGGGGCAAGCGTTATGCTCGAGTGGCGCACGCATGATCGGGCCCTGATCCTTGTTCTTCCCCTTATCTGCGGCAGCGGCGGGCAGGAGTGCCCTGGCCAAGGAGCGATTGGATGGGTCGCGGGGGTCGGAGGATGCGACTGTGATGAGGGGTGCGACGAATTTTGCTGGGTCTGGGCGGTAGACGACTCCGCGTGTGGCGGGGAGGAGGGACCTGGGCGGACCAAAGAGGGGTACATCTCCATCCGACCCTCCTGCTCGACCGCCGTCATCTTCACCAGTCCCAGTGTCGCCTCCTCCTCCTTCGCCTCCACCGCGTCTTCGTCGGGGATTGTCAGGGCTGTACCACCACTCGAGGAACTTGAAGAAGAAAATGCTAGCGGGGAGCGCGTATTTGAGCGACTCGAAGAAGATGAAGGGCGCCGAGCGGAGCATGGTCGTGAAAAAGCCGAGGGAGTGTTGAAGGGTGAGGGCGCATTCGGGGGATCAAGGGTGGTGTGTCCGGGTAATCGTCTGCGCCCATCCGTCGGACGTCGACCCGCATGAGACTGAACCAGGGCCTCCAGTAGGGCGTGCGTTGGAACAGGTAGGATAAGTTGTATCCCAGCAGCCAGAGTTGGTAGGCTGCTGCGGCGTGTGGGTATCCCCTGCGGAAGGTCGAGGATGACAATTGACGCGCGCGCGCGAGTCGCTTGGCCCGTCGACTCCTTCGCGATCCATTCTCATTCTCGTCATCATCAGCGAAGCGTAATCTGCGCTGGGCAGGCGTCCCTTCGGTAACATCCTCGTCATGATTGTTGTCGTCGCCAAAGAGAGCATCGTCCCCGCCGGCGGCATCGATGCCGCCTCCGATGCGCTCCCAGTAGTCGGTTGCCTTGGCGGAGAGGTAGGGCAGACCGACGAGGAAAAGCAAGGAGAGATAGATCTCTTTACTGCCGAGCCTCTCCTGGAGCGCGACGCCCTGCCGTGAGCCGTCGAGACTCGAGACTGGTAGATGCGGCCGATCCGCTTCGGGCAGCCCCGGCGGCCGTCTCCTCCTGCGCAATCCATAGAAATTCTCAGCGAAGGAGGATCCCCCGGTGGCGAGGTAGTGTCTCTCGACAGCGAGGAGGAGGAGGCCGTAGATCTCATCGCAGCGGTTGACGAGGCGGGGCAGGTAGCGAGGGTTGCGCCGTGCGAGCACGGTGAGGACGTATCGGATCGCGGGGCGGAGGAGCGAGCTGAGCTCGACGATGCGATGATGAGCGAGTTCGAGGAGAGGAAGACTGCCCGATGTCGATCCGCATCCGAACCGCATCCCGACTTGTTGGTGAGTCGAGTGTCGGAGAGGCCCGATTGTAATCCGCATCCCAAAGCCATCCCATCCGCATCCCAGATCTGGCTTCCCACTTCGACAACGCACAACCCCATCCTGCACAATAACCATAAAGACCACCTGCAAGAAGGTACGGTGAGTATGCCCCCTCTCCCACGCATACGCTGACTACTGTGGCCAAAGCTGAATCACTCACATACTTGCGCGCTCCTATCTATCCTCACTCCTTGCCATGGCCGCCGTCAACAACCATCCCCGGCTCACCATCCCCTCCTCACCACCAGCATCGCCGCCGGCATCGAGACTGTCCTCCCCCGTCTCGTCGCCGCCCGCGCTCTCGTCTCCGGCTGCCGATCCGGACAGCGACAATGACGGCTTTCCTGCCGATCAGGCACCGGAAGACCACGATCCCGACGTCGATGTCGCGGCGCCGGTCGAAGCCGAGCCAGAAGATGCAGATGATGTCGCCGAAGAAAGGGCTTCGTCAGACGGCGACGACGACGGAGCCGACCTAGACGACTTTCTGGTCGAACCGGGCGAGGAAGACGAGGAACCGGGATCCTCCTCACAAGAAGAGCTGCCCACACAGTCGACTCAAAGCACCGAACCGACCGTCGCCGACGCTGAGGACGAACAGTACCTCGCCAACGTCGATCCCGACGGGGAGTATCAACCCCCCGGTGCGCATCACGCCGATCCCCAGCCACAGGTTGAGGATCAGAATGTCGACGGAGAGGTCGATGGAGGCGAAGACGAGGAGGACGTGGCGGACATCGACTCCGGAGACGAAGGTGAAGACGATTACGAAGAGGAGTACGCCCTTGACGCCGACCTCTTCGCCGCGATCGAAGATCAGGACCTTAACGTCGAGGAGCAGGCTCCCTTCCATCAGGCAGCAGAGGAACCTGGCGCTGGCGACATCGAAGGGCAGGACGCCTTCTCCGACGACGATCCGTTTTCGAGATCCTGCTCCAAATCGACTCATAAGTTGTTAACCCACACATCGCCGAGCTCGTCGACTTCTTCCTCACCAAGTCTGCCGACAAGAACGCAGAGGAGGACCTTCGCCTTATGTCCCTGAACGCCATCTCCAACATTGTCGCCTACCGTCGTGCTCGCGTCCAAAGTCTCAGCCTTCATCGTCGTCGAGGAGGACAACGAGGACCCGATGTCTCAGCCTTCATCGTCGTCGAGGAGGACAACGAGGACCCGATGACGAGACTCCCAGCAGACTTGCGCTGCGCATAATCGACAGTCTCTCCACCGAGCTCCCACCGACCCACGTCTTCCCTCCCCTTCTTGAGCAACTCCAGGCGTATGCGTCAAACTCGGACCCTCACCACCGCAAGGCTGCCCTCCTCGCCTTCAGTGTCGCCATAGAAGGCTGCTCCGACTACCTCCGTCCCCACCTCGACAAGTTCTGGCCCCTCGTCGAGTCTGGGCTGCGCGACCCCGATTCCGTCGTCCGCAAGGCTGCCTGTCTCACCATTGGCTGCCTGTGCGAGGACCTCGGTACCGAGACTGCCGCCAAGCACGCTTCCTTCCGCCCACCATCATGGACCTCATCAACACCGAAGACACCCAGCGACAAGGCTGCGTCGCTATCGACTCTCTGCTCGAATGCATGGACGAGGACACCATCGCTCAGTACCTGCCCTCCATCATGGAGCGTCTCTCCGTCCTCCTCGAGACGGCCGACGTCAAGATCAAGGCGACGGTCATTGGTGTCATTGGATCCGCCGCACCCGTGCCGTCGAACTTATGACTCCTCACCGGAGAAGGCGACGAACTTGACCTGCGCGGCATCACCACGGACACCATGGGCACCTCTGCCGAGGCTGTCGGCAAGGAGGTCTTCCGGCCCTACTACGAGGACCTGATGAAGCACTGCTTCGAGGCGCTTAACCTGGACCCGCCCCAGCTCCGCGCTCGCGTCTGTGGCGACGAGTTTGTGCCCTTCCTGCAACACGTCGTGCCCAAGGTCATCGAGTCGCTCCAGCAGGCCGAGCACGAGGGCTTACCCGGTGCCGCACCCGATGGGCCTGTCAACGGTATCGGTATCCCCGGCTCGAGTTCGGAGGGTGCTGTTGCCGTCCACGGTGACGCTGACGATGACGATGATGACGACCAGTATATCGACGAGGACGACCGGGACAAGTTGAACGTCAACACGGCTGTGTCGATAGAGAAGGAGGTCGCTGCCGACTCGCTGTCGACTCTGTTCTCGGCCACCAAGGCTGGCCTCTTGCCCTACCTGGAGAAACCGTTGTTCTTTCTCCCTCTCATCTGCGACTGCAGAAGACACCGCTCAACGCTGATGTCCAGAAGCTCGTCGACGTCGTGTTCCCTGCCATTCTGGGCGCCTGGGAGCTCGAAGATGACCGGTACGTACCTCTTTCGAGTATTCCTCCATCTCTCCCCTCTCCCTTGCAAGGACTCTGCTGACCTCATCTCTTTCTACTCTTTGACCGCCGTGAAGGAGTGTTGCATCAACGCTTTGCTTGTCTATTACCGACGCTCTGTCCAAGTGCGGCCCCGCCCTTGTTGTACCAAGTACGTTGTCCAGTCTCGATGTCACTCTTTGATGCGTGCATGTGCCTTACTGACGCCTTCTGGGTCTATCTTCACAGTACCTCGAGAAGACCGGTGGCATCGTCTCCCACACTCTTGAGAAGCGGTCGCACGAGTTCGAGTCTGATGCACCCGAAGATCAAGAGGCTTCCGAGTACGGGTCTGCGCTTGTCAGTTCGTCTGTTGACTTGCTTGGTGGTCCTGCTGGTGCGCTCGGTGCCGACTTTGAGCCGTTGTCCAGCAAGTTCTTGCCGTTGCTTGTCAAGTACTACGTATGTATTTCGTCAATTGCCTCGTCCCAGTTCAGAACCAGACTACTGACACTGGTCTCTTCTTTCAACAGGCTCCCGGGCGGTCAGTCTCTGAGCGATCCACTGCCATTCCGCCGCCGCCGCAGCACTCCCCGTCGCGCTCGGTGGACCGATGACGGGCCCGGCGTCCCTGCACCCGCCGCCGATCTCGGGCCGGAGTATGGTGTACATGTACGCGCGGGGCATGTCTGTCGTCCCTGGCTCTCGCGAGTCTCACCCGTTGGAGTCCCGGCTGTGCTTGCCCACGGTGCTGACCATCTGAAGCACCGTTCCTCTCCAGCGGATTGTCACGGTGACCCCGAGCATTGCACACCAATAACATCACACTTCGGTTGTCGGATTAAAGCCCAATGCGATATGATGTACTATTCCAGATCACAATGCCTTCACCTTTCCAGCGCGAAGCTTGATCAGCGTGCCGGACGCATCGCGCTCCGGCGTTGGAATCTCCTCAGCGTATGCTTGTCGACGCACGTCGAGACACGCTTCCCTCCCACCGCGGCCATACAGATGGCCTCCCAGGTTTGACACCTGATCAACCGGCACATGAATCTGCTTGTGACATGCCCGGCACTGCCACGCTTCCGTCTCCTTCTCATCGCCGTTGACCTCTGAGGACAGCCGCCGTCGCCGGTTGGTGGGCACCGGACAAGGACCTTTGTAGTGGAAATACTTCAGGTATCCAACATGTCCTGCCGTGAGCGAACGGCGACCGTTCTCGCTTGTTGAAGCGTCCGCGAGCAAGGCGATTACTTCCGCCGCGGACAACGGGCCACGATAGGCCTGAGCTTCAGTACCCCGCAAGCTCTCTTGCAGGCGCCAACCGCGATCTGCGGCTCCATCCGTCGCTGTGGACGATGAGGCTTGCATGCCATTCGACTCTTGTTCCTGGGCGTCAGAGGCGCACGACTCTCGCGAGCGCGTCCTCACGATGCGTACGTCCGACTCCGCCCAGCACAGCGCTGGCGCTGGTATGGATTGGCTCGCCCCTTGTGCCTGCGTGGCCTGACTTGCTGCGAATGGCATCACCGCGCCAAACGCGTCTGCCCGGCTGGAAAAAGGCAGACTGCTGGTGCGCATTGCGCGAGGAAGAGAGTATGGTGAGTATGGTCGTCGCGCACGCGCTCGCAGGCACGGGGTTGTACTCACAGTTCCGTTGTACCACTCCATGCGGTCTTCTTCAATCAGGTCGGCCATAATGGTGGATTGGGTCTGTGAGGGGAATCTGGGAGCTATCAGAGCGGCTCAGCGGGGTGAGTAGCCGCAGACAATCATGACGACCACGTGCTTCTGTTCCATCCAATGACACAACGTGCTCCCAGCTCCTCTCATCACCGCATCACCAGCAGAATCTCTTCCAGCACCCCTCCACGCCATTCGCGGACGCTACGAGTCTGCGACCGCTCCTCTTTCTTCAGTGAGTCACTCATGCTCGTCGATTGTCGATCATGATTCGTAGTTCGTACTGATTGACTCATCGGCCATCGCAGCTCCATTTCATGCCCGGGAAGAACAACAAGAAGCCGACCTTCCTATATTGGGAGGAAGGGGAGAGCATACGACGTCGTCATCGCCGGGGAAACTTGCGCGAGCTGGATCAAGACATATCAAACCAAAGAAGCAATGTAGAGCTCCAATTGGCACACGCGCGAACCGCGCCTCGTGCGCGCGCTGCCCCCAATCCTTCGGCGCCCGGACTTGTTCCTTCTTCGAGCGCAACTACGGTTTCTGGACCAGCTCGTGCGCCGGTCGCGTTCGACATCGGCGGCGGCGGCGACGAGTGGATGCACGGCCTCGAAGACGAGATGTTCAGTGGGGAGTCCGAGCCAGTCGCGTTTTCTGACTGGCACGACCTGATTCCCTCCCTGCTGAAGGCATATAACCGTGCGACTTCCCTCACGGACTTTGCACAGACGCCCAGAGTCATTCACTGCCGCTGCTTTGACGCCGCAGGTCCTGGCTTTGTCGACGTTCACATCTACACCATGGGCGGCCGTATCACATCCCGGTTCGCTTGCTGCTACAGACACATGGCATCAACTCTCTTCTGCCACTCTCTTTTTTCCTGCCAGTCCTGTGCAGCCCAAGGCCGCGTTCCAACTCTCTTTCCCAACTTCGCACTGGCCGCGCGCGACATATACGACGACGACATCCTGCCGATACAAATCATGGACCATTTCCGTAAGCAGATACGGTCGGCTTCTTCGTGGTTCTCCACAATGCGTGCGTATGGGCAACAAGCGGCGTTATACGGGACAACCCCGTGGATGGAGGCCAGGCCGATGCTGAACGAAGACAATCTCAAGTTAAATCCTTCGTTTTTGGCGGACACTTGCCCCGCCTGCTTTCAACAATTCATGGCCCCATCCGAATCTCAATCATCTGGTCCTCAGCTTATACTGTCGGTGGACGTCAACTTTACTCAGAAACGAAAACGAAGAGACGACGTATATCTACGACAGTCTCTCCCCCCTCCTCGCCGGTTCCTCTCTCTTCAGCAGGTTCAGGTAGCTGAGCGTCTTATGGGCTCGACTGCTAATCTTAACACTGCCTCTGCAGACATTGTCCACTTTTTGCACCGCCCAGTTCAAAGCTGCCGATCCCCTCGCACCCAAAGCATCAGTCGGAAATCACGACGTTACTGGAGTCATGGGACTTTGTTGTCGCCATGATATTCCAGTGGTCTTCTGCGATATTACGACGGCCGGAGAACGCCACTTCTACGCCATTGCGCTTCTCAACGCGGTGTTGGAAGCGCTTCCACGGCTCCGGCACATTGCAGTCATGTATGACATCGGCTGCAAGTTCGCGGACAACGCGAAGGTGGCGAACGCATTGGTGCCAAATGTCACCATCACCTGGACGATACCTTTGTTCCACGTATATGGACACATATCCTCGTGCCATATCTGCTATAGTCCACGACATACCCTGGGCTGCGCATGGTCGGACGGTGAGGGTATGGAGAGGGTGTGGGCAGGGATCTCGGGGCTCATTGCGTCGACACGGGCCATGTCGCAAGTCGAGCGCCGGCTCGCACTCGAGGATCAACTTCAACACGTTGCACTTGACCGACGCCGCAGCCTTTTTCCAATGGATCCAGCGTAAACAGGCTCGCATCAGCTTGCTCAAGAACGAACACCTTCAGCTCCTTCGCGGTGTAACATTGGCTGACATGTTGCATTACTACCGTACCATTGGCTCTCCCACAGACCTTATCCCATCTTCACCCATTCCTCCTCATTTCCCTGATTTCGATTCGAATCTTTTCAATCTCTTATCTTACATGTGCCTCCTTCGACAAGAGAATGCGCGCGCCAAGGTCGTCAAGCCCAAAGTCAGCAGTCGATCACGCCCGCGGCCTCTTGCCGCGGCAACGACCACGGACCCCCCGCCCGCTTTCGATCAAACCACTGCGCTTTTGGCTAGTGCGCTCCACAAATCCATAGCGAAGGTCAATCTTACCCAAGCCCAGCTACGCGATCGGATCGGCACCAGATACGAGCGCTCGCTGCGCGAGCGACTCCTCATTTCCTTGGGCACGGACAAGAAGCGGGCCTTCGTCGACATGGCGGATTTCAACACTTATCAGGCCACGATTCGGTCAACATTCCGACCGTTGGTAGAGGCCACATTGTTCGACACCCACACGTCGTCTTGGATCTCGTTTGTGGCCAGCTACGGCACCGTCTCTCTGCCTTGGTGGAGTTCAGTCGACGTGGGACGGATACTGGACGCTTTTGATCGGTCGCGGCGTTTGGCAGAGGAGACCGCCCTACTTCACTTCGAGCAGACCCAAATGCAGACTTGGTTGCATGCACGCATCGAAGAAGTCAAGGCTCGAGCCCCTCACTTCCCACAGCAGCTCGCGCTGAGGCAATTGGAAGCGCTCAAGACTCGCTGGGAATCTCCGTTCCCTCCCGACGACACCCTACTCCAGGCCTTCGAGCAAATTGATATCAGCGCCGCCGAGGAGGACAACCCCCGGAGCGCCGTTGACGGAGCAGGATCATGTGTCCATCTTCCTCTGAATGTACCATGAGGTTCTCCTTTCAAAGACTAATTGTTTGCTCTCTCCGGATGTCTGCGTTGCCCGTTTGTCAACAACCTTGCTGACCACACTCGAATTCTCCTTTTCGCGCAGTCCCATCCAGCTGCTCACGACTCTCGATCCTGCCCCAATCTATTCAGCTCTTCCACCATCAGCCGCTCACAACTCTCAACCCCTGCCCCAATCCTTGTAGCTCTTTCGCCATCAGCACCCGCATGTCAACAACCAGCTACGTCGACCCCTCTGCCCCTGGGTCAGCCTTCAGTGGCACCCTCGCTCGACAGGCAGGGGCCGACGATGATGAGGATGCCGATGCGCTCTGGCGGGAGAGGGTCTTGTCTTGTCCCCGGCCGGTCTGGGACGGCGGTGCGTGGGGGATGATGAAGACCATCTCTTCTCTGAATGTGCACAAGAACACGAGCATTAAGAAGCCACGGGCGGTTCAAGACGGAGAGCCATTCGAGGACGACTGCCTGCTGTGGGCCATATGGCGTCGTCCCAACACGAGACGGACGCAGGAGGCAACATCAGGTGAACGTGGAAAGCGATCAAGCGCTCGGTGAAGTCGCCGGGATGATGCTCCTCACGCCTGCAGTACGTTCAGGATTTCGGTGGTCGCTCTCCAGACGCCAGACAATGTCAATGCTAAGTAGCGCCCACGCTGACCCCTCGCAATCATTCTGCTGCTTGCGCTTCTTTGACCGTCCTAACCTGAGTTGTGTGCTAATTCTTACCCCTTCTCCCTCCTCTCCTCTCTCCTCTACCCTGTACCCTCTCTTCTTCTCTTCTCCAGCTCGGGTGCCTGGTCTGCATTATGCTGCTACGCTCGAACATTGTGAGGAGCGTCCTTACCACGACCTGCGTTGATACTCGTCTGATGCCGCCTTCCCTTTGCCCATCGATAGTGACTGGTGACTGACAGTGCGTACTGACGCCTAGGGTCAGTATCCGCATCCTCTTTGATTGAGGAGTGATGCGCATCCGCTGGAGCCATACTTCTACACTCCTCCCCTTTTACATCCAGCTGATCATTCTGCTGCTCTCATCAGGCCACTACAGACAAGCTCTTCGGCAAGGACTACTCCGGACTCAAGGAGAAAGAAGCAGCCGGGATCCCGGCCCCCTGCCACAAGCCGCTCCTGCCCCAGCATCATCCACCAACGTCGCCAAGGTCCGTCTCTTCCAGCTCATATCCTGAACCTCCATTCCCAGCCAGCTGACTGACGCTGTTCATTCCACCCTGAACCTCGACACAAAAATAACGCCTGTCACGAGTTCGGCGCGCGCATTGACTGGCCTGCTTCCTTGCTGAGTTTGTGAGTGGATGGCTGTGATTCGGGACGTCGGCGTAGAAGCGGACATCAGCGGATTCTCTGCTGGTGCATCTGATGCTGAGCACGCAAAGGCAGTCCTCGCACTCGCACAGCAGCTCAGCACCAAGACACCGCAGAACCATGTCGCAGCGTACACAGCCAGCCTGAGCGAGCATCTCGGCAAGGACGCATCAGCAGCACAGCGCATCACAGCGTTCGACTTCCTCGCTGCACTCGCCCTCGTCCACCCGCCCGCTGCATACGAGATCCTGCTCGAGCCGGCCACGGGGTTGCTCCAACTATGCACAGCTGCAGCCAGCATCGACGAGGAGGACGGAGAGGATGAGCTCCCTTTCCACTTCGCAGCCATGCTCGCAGCCATCGCAGACCTGGCCTCCCCTCCCACACACACTCGCAGGAGCGAGTGCTGCACGCATCCACTCCTGGGCTGCCACTGCCGTCCACGAGGTACCCACCACAGCCACCGCCGATCCATCACCACACACCGCCCTCCTTGCCGGCCTGCTTCTCCTCAAACTTGCATCCCCCCCTCATCATCATCATCAACTACGTCCCCACTCGACCCGGCATAGGCGTCCCTGCGCAGACAGTAAGCCACTACCCTCGTTCCGCAGCTGTATGCCCTCGCAAAGCAGGAAGTCAACCACCGCTTCTCCTCTTCAGTACAGATCAACTGCGCATCCCGCTCCGCACTCCTCGCCGCACTCCAAACACTCGCCTATCGCAGCATTTTCAACCCAGACTCCACGTCTTCTTCCAGCAAGACACCCATCAAGGACCAAATCACCTCCGACCCCAACCAACCTCCTCAAAGGACTCGTACACCTCGCTCTACGCGCAGCCGCCGCACAACCATACGACTCGGCTGTCCAGCGTCCGGCTCAGTTCGGAACAGACGCAGGTCGAGCGATTGCGCAAGATGGCTGCTCACAAGCAGTGCGAGGCCGAGCGCAAGGCCGCGGACGCAGCTTCGAGCGGTACTCCCATGTCAAAGGAAGAGGCGGAAGAAGAGGAGGACACTAAGGCATAACACGATAAGCAGATGCCAGAAGACGCAAACCCATGCTAAGACGCCTTTGTCCGCTGCCAGATGAACATGCTCCACGCCATGCCGAAGATCAAGTTCGGCGAGCGCTACACCATCTACTCCACGTCCCAACGCGGCACCGTCGAAAAGCACGCCGAGCTCAAGGGCGCCGACCTGATCGGCATCAAGATCAAGGCGCCCTTTGCCATTCCCGACGAGATCTACATCCTCCCCATGGAGACCGTGCTCGCCACCAAGGGCACTGGCGTCGTCACCTCCGTCCCCTCCGACTCGCCCGACGACTACGCGACGTTTATGGAACTCTTGTTCTGGCTCGTGAAGGTCGATGCTGACTGTTGACTCTGGTTCATAGAGTCACGGAGGATGCCGAGGTCAGCAAGGAGGTACTCGATCGTGCGGCTGATACTATGCAGAGCATGATGCTGCTCACCCCTGGGCGCTCTCGACGGGCGGGTCGGAAGACGAGCGTGTTGGCGGAGTACGAGGATCTGGTCGGGGAGTCGCCCCTCCAGCGGCAGCGGCAACAAGGAGAATGCGATGATGGGCGGCGGTGGGATGGTGCTTTCCCTCTTCACCCTCCATCTCGGACGGTCTGTTCGCCAAGGGGAGTCCGATCCTCATCGATATTCTGTCTGATTTGTTTCCCTTCCTGGACCCGAGCCCCACTTTCAAACGCTTTGCCAGCCTCTCCGTCTCTTCTCCTTGGAATTGTACAGATCTTTTTCCTGTCAGGCCGAACGATTGAAGCCTGAACGACGCTGCCTCGAGAGCATTTCAAGTGCATTTGGAAGATCGGATTGATTGCAAACTACCCAAGCACCTTTCTCAGTGCGCTTACACCGCCCCTGACTCGTTCGCGAGTGACCGGACAGCGAGCTTCGCGTTCGACATAGTCCTGGGCACAGACAAAGCAGGCTACGTATGCAGTGGGGAACATGGCCGGGTTGTTGATCGGTGCGGCTCCGCAGATGGGGCAAGCGTTATGCTCGAGTGGCGCACGCATGATCGGGCCCTGATCCTTGTTCTTCCCCTTATCTGCGGCAGCGGCGGGCAGGAGTGCCCTGGCCAAGGAGCGATTGGATGGGTCGCGGGGGTCGGAGGATGCGACTGTGATGAGGGGTGCGACGAATTTTGCTGGGTCTGGGCGGTAGACGACTCCGCGTGTGGCGGGGAGGAGGGACCTGGGCGGACCAAAGAGGGGTACATCTCCATCCGACCCTCCTGCTCGACCGCCGTCATCTTCACCAGTCCCAGTGTCGCCTCCTCCTCCTTCGCCTCCACCGCGTCTTCGTCGGGGATTGTCAGGGCTGTACCACCACTCGAGGAACTTGAAGAAGAAAAATGCTAGCGGGGAGCGCGTATTTGAGCGACTCGAAGAAGATGAAGGGCGCCGAGCGGAGCATGGTCGTGAAAAAGCCGAGGGAGTGTTGAAGGGTGAGGGCGCATTCGGGGGGATCAAGGGTGGTGTGTCCGGGTAATCGTCTGCGCCCATCCGTCGGACGTCGACCCGCATGAGACTGAACCAGGGCCTCCAGTAGGGCGTGCGTTGGAACAGGTAGGATAAGTTGTATCCCAGCAGCCAGAGTTGGTAGGCTGCTGCGGCGTGTGGGTATCCCCTGCGGAAGGTCGAGGATGACAATTGACGCGCGCGCGCGAGTCGCTTGGCCCGTCGACTCCTTCGCGATCCATTCTCATTCTCGTCATCATCAGCGAAGCGTAATCTGCGCTGGGCAGGCGTCCCTTCGGTAACATCCTCGTCATGATTGTTGTCGTCGCCAAAGAGAGCATCGTCCCCGCCGGCGGCATCGATGCCGCCTCCGATGCGCTCCCAGTAGTCGGTTGCCTTGGCGGAGAGGTAGGGCAGACCGACGAGGAAAAGCAAGGAGAGATAGATCTCTTTACTGCCGAGCCTCTCCTGGAGCGCGACGCCCTGCCGTGAGCCGTCGAGACTCGAGACTGGTAGATGCGGCCGATCCGCTTCGGGCAGCCCCGGCGGCCTTGGCCCTGTCGGTAGCGATAGCCGGCCGTCTCCTCCTGCGCAATCCATAGAAATTCTCAGCGAAGGAGGATCCCCCGGTGGCGAGGTAGTGTCTCTCGACAGCGAGGAGGAGGAGGCCGTAGATCTCATCGCAGCGGTTGACGAGGCGGGGCAGGTAGCGAGGGTTGCGCCGTGCGAGCACGGTGAGGACGTATCGGATCGCGGGGCGGAGGAGCGAGCTGAGCTCGACGATGCGATGATGAGCGAGTTCGAGGAGAGGAAGACTGCCCGATGTCGATCCGCATCCGAACCGCATCCCGACTTGTTGGTGAGTCGAGTGTCGGAGAGGCCCGATTGTAATCCGCATCCCAAAGCCATCCCATCCGCATCCCAGATCTGGCTTCCCACTTCGACAACGCACAACCCCATCCTGCACAATAACCATAAAGACCACCTGCAAGAAGGTACGGTGAGTATGCCCCCTCTCCCACGCATACGCTGACTACTGTGGCCAAAGCTGAATCACTCACATACTTGCGCGCTCCTATCTATCCTCACTCCTTGCCATGGCCGCCGTCAACAACCATCCCCGGCTCACCATCCCCTCCTCACCACCAGCATCGCCGCCGGCATCGAGACTGTCCTCCCCCGTCTCGTCGCCGCCCGCGCTCTCGTCTCCGGCTGCCGATCCGGACAGCGACAATGACGGCTTTCCTGCCGATCAGGCACCGGAAGACCACGATCCCGACGTCGATGTCGCGGCGCCGGTCGAAGCCGAGCCAGAAGATGCAGATGATGTCGCCGAAGAAAGGGCTTCGTCAGACGGCGACGACGACGGAGCCGACCTAGACGACTTTCTGGTCGAACCGGGCGAGGAAGACGAGGAACCGGGATCCTCCTCACAAGAAGAGCTGCCCACACAGTCGACTCAAAGCACCGAACCGACCGTCGCCGACGCTGAGGACGAACAGTACCTCGCCAACGTCGATCCCGACGGGGAGTATCAACCCCCCGGTGCGCATCACGCCGATCCCCAGCCACAGGTTGAGGATCAGAATGTCGACGGAGAGGTCGATGGAGGCGAAGACGAGGAGGACGTGGCGGACATCGACTCCGGAGACGAAGGTGAAGACGATTACGAAGAGGAGTACGCCCTTGACGCCGACCTCTTCGCCGCGATCGAAGATCAGGACCTTAACGTCGAGGAGCAGGCTCCCTTCCATCAGGCAGCAGAGGAACCTGGCGCTGGCGACATCGAAGGGCAGGACGCCTTCTCCGACGACGATCTGGAGCCAAGCGCCGCCGCCGAGGAGGAACTCGAGGAAGGAGAAGATGCTGTTGACCATCCGAACCAATTCGCAGCGGACTCCGACTCCGACTCCGACTTCACGATTGTGGGCATCAAACGCGGGTCCTGCTTCAAGAAGGGCACGACCAGCGGTACAGCGTTCCCCATCTTCAAGAAAGCCAAACGTTAGATCATCTTGCTCTCCGCTCAATATTCAATCCTCATCACGAATCCCGACCTCCTCCATCACGCACGACTCTTTGACATTGATGATCTTTCTCTCCGGTCGATCCTCATCACGAAACCCAACCTCCTCCTTTACGCACGACTCTTTAACATTGATGACGACGATCGTGTGATAGACCGTCGAAGACCAGAAATCAATCATTTTATGTGGGCCGCACTAGTAGACAGTCCATCCAATGGCGCGCAGAGATGCATTGCTAACTCTTCTAAGAGGAGGAGGAAGAGATCAACACGTCCACGTCCGTCGCTAACGGCGCAGCCTGTGGGCCCGCCGACCTAACCAGCGGACGGGCGGCCAGGAGGACAGAGACGAGCTCGAGCCGACCGAGCGCGGCGGCCCAGTGTAAGACGGTATGTCCAGGATCATCCGTGACGATATACAGATTTATCGCCCCGCCCCTCCGGACCGCACTCATCATGGAACCCGCCGCCGCCCCTGCCGAGGAGGACGCCGCACCCGCAATGGCACTTGCAATGGCCTATTCGAACCCGTCCAACCCAAACTCGTCCAGTTTCCGCTGGGAGACATCCGGGGGAAGTACTGCCCCAGAGCCGGGCGTCGGCCCGCATTCGCTCGCACGGCGGGCGCGGCGCCGAACACGAAGGGGGCCCTTGCAGCTCCCGCGATCTCCGCGGGCGTCTCGACCGGTGCCGCTTGTTGTTGTTGATGTTGTTGCCCGGTGGTTCGGGCCTGCTGCAAGATACCCATAGGCATAATCGAAGGCAGCGGCGGCGGAGGAGGAGGAGGATAACGAGGCTGGGTTCCATGCGGACGCTCAGACGTTGGCGGCTGCCATATCCGCCGACGCGGCCGGGAAGCGGAATGGCGCCGCCGCGCTTCCGGGTCGGGGATGAGACGCGGCCTGTAGATAGAAGCCCCGCGGACGGATGAGCGCATTCAAACCCTTCACAGACAAGGGCCAAGAAGCACGCCCGCACCACCACCAGAGCGTGCGACGGAGCCGTCCTGCCCGCGTGCCCTCTTCGCAGCAGGAAGCAATCACCTTGTCCCTGTTGCTGCTGTTGGTGTCGATATGGTGTGTGGTGTTGCTGGTCGGGACTCGGGAGGAAGAAGGGGAATGATCGAATCAGCACACTATATGCCCCGAGAAGCTGGTAGCACCCACGTTTCAGACGCGTTTCTTGAGCACGCTTCTTCATCCAGACGACACCACACGTCATTGGCGAAGGTACATGTACTGCTGAGAACGGAAGCATCGTCAGTAGGGTGGCATACTGACGTGTATGCGCATAGCTAGTCAATGCTCACCGCTGGATCTCGAGTATACGCGCCTGGGCCTGGTGATGATAATGCGTCAGTGGAAGGCAGAAGAGCGAGGGAGCAAATGCATGCTGACTCAGCTGGTATACTCTGGTAGTGACGACAATGCTGCGAATTGGAGAGGGAAGGAAGGATCGAGTCGGTGAGGTTGCCATCCAAGCTTGGGCCTTCGGGCAGGTGGAGAGTGAGCTCACGGGAAGTACTCACACCTTGGGTATGATTTGAACACGTCCCGAAGGTGCCTCTGCTGATGAGGAATAGTGCATGGTCAATTGGGCAGCATATATGCGCCTGAAGTCTATGCCCAGAGAATGTAGCGAGTCAGATCGATATCGGCTTTGGAGAAGAAAGGGAAGGGGATGATGGTGTAGGTGAGTGAGTGAAGTAGCGACTGCGCATATTGGGGAGAGCGAGGGCATGCTCACTGTAACTCATGCGATAGGAGCGCGAAAAGAGGCAGAGAAGGGAATGAGGGGGTACTCACCTTGTCGCTGTTGTTGCTGTGCTGTTGCTGCTGTTGGTGTTGGTTGGTGTGGTGCTGTTGGTGGTAGTGGTGCGGTGTTGGTGGTGGTGGTTGTGCGGAAGAAGAGATTCGATGGAATCCGCCATCTTCGTTTTGAGCCGGAGTGGGGGAGCATCTTGCTCGCTGCGGCCGTGGTGGCGGTCAGGGGCCCAAAGACGTCCTCCCCGATCGATTCTTGGGGTGAGAGCATTTGTTCAGAGGTAGAAGCGGGTAAAGGAAGAGGAAGAGGAGGGTTAGGAGGAAGAGGATCGGAGGACGTGGCTTCCTGGAGATGAAGGAAGTCAGCGCCGGGAGCAGTAGACGCTGGGGAGCGCAGAGCAAAGAAGTGGCTGCATACTCACCATGTTCCCTGGTACGTTCCATAGCCTCCCTGTACCTTTGTCACGCTATCCCTGCTGTACAGCTGTATCTCCTGCTGTATCTCCTTCTCGAGGATCATAGTTCTTTTGCCCTCGTCTACACCAGCGACCTCGAGGATCCGTGCTGTGTGGCATTGAGGAAGCCGTCGATGCGTCGACGCATGACGGCGATGCCTCGGAAAGGCAGCTCGAAGGCGGGGACGTGCAAGTAGTTGGCGAGATACGGAGGCTGGCGCGATCTGTGGTGGTTGAACCGCCATGGATGGAGGTAGGGGAGGTGGTAGCGGTTGTGCTGCTGCTGGCGCTTGGACCCGGGGCGTGCGGCAGATGTGGTGGTGGTGGTGGTGGTGGTGGTGGTGGTGGTGACTGCTGGAAGGACGCGGCTGGGATTGGGTGCATAGTGGGTTGACATGGCAGCAGCAGGCACCGACGCCGCTGCTGCTGCTGCCGCCGTCCGCCGCGACCTCCGCTGCGCTGCGCCACCTGGGCCAGACATCATGGACGAGCTGCCGCCGCCGCTGCAGCTGCTGGCGCCGCCGCCGCCGCGACCTGCGCCACCTGGGCCAGACATCATTGACGAGCTCGGAGCGGGGTCGGAGGGAGCAGGCGGGGGTGGCTGGAGATGCTTGTGGTACGGGTTGTAGGGCGGTGGACCTGCGGAGACGTCTGGACGCTGGACTCTGGTGCGAAGGCTGACACGGCGGCGGCAGGAGGCAACGCGTCTGGCGCGCTGTTGTTCGCAGCTGGGGCGAGCGTGCGCAGGGACGTGGACGAAAGCTGCGGTGCTATCGCTGCTGGTGTTGGTCGACGAGGAGAAGAGGGAGGATGGATGGTGAGAGAGCCGGAAGGAGGCGCAGCGCATCGCGACGCGACGCGCTGCCACGGAAGAAAGGACAAAGAGTGATTGGTGATCTCCCCTCCAATCTGCCGTCCCTTCATCCCTTCCACTGTCCACAGTCTACTCACCATCGCAAGCAAGCCGTAGGATGTCGGACGCGTCTACGAGATTGACAGGCTCGGACAATAACAGAGCGAGGGGCGATGACACCGACCCCTCCGACGGAGATGATGAGGAGCTGCCGAGTGCCGCCGCTTTGAGAACGAGGCCTGCGCGCAAGAGAAGATCGAGGAGGGGCGCAGCAGCCGGCACCAGCTTCACGCCGGAAGCGCTGGAGGAAACCGCTGCACTCAAACAGCTTATCCACGAGCGCATGAATGCGATTTCACAGGAACACAAGGTCACCCTCTCAGCCATCCGTCAAGAACTAGGGTACTCAGTGGAGTACGGACGTCAGGTCAGCCCTTATCATCGCTGGGCCAAGTGGTACGCGGCCACTGAGCCGAACCCTGCCCCTCGTGAGTGACGCTGAGAGATGAGAGGGAGTTACTAGGCGGAATTCTGATGACTGTTTGCAATCTTTTAAAGGAGACCTGGTCGAACGCAGTCGTCTAATCGGTGCCGTCTGGGCTGCGCTCAAAGCGGACACGAGCGAGTACGAAACGACAATGGCTAAGGTCAACGAGTGGCATCAAACGAACACAGGGAACGCGGTCGAGTACGACGCGAAGAGGATTCTGGCTGTCGTGGCAAAGAAGGCCCGTAAACTGGTGAGTGCCGCGATCTTCCCCCCATGCGAAGCTTGGACTGAACTTGCTATGCGGTTCATTAGGCGACTTCGGCATCGAACAACGACAGAGTGGCGATGGTCGTCATTGCTGCTCACTCCCATTCCCGGGTCGAGCCTGCGGTGATCGGCACCAAGCAGTCATTGGCCCAGCTTGCGGAGAGTCTCAAGGGTGTGGAAGGCCTCACGCATCTGCGGGACAACTTCCATGCACGTGTAATTCAACGGCCTCCTGCTAACGGCAGTCACACCTCCATCGATTTCGATGACATTCCCCGTGGCTCGGGGGAGAACAGGTACGATGACAGGTGGCAAGTGGTCAAGCGTGCCGTGCCCCTGCATCTGATCAGGTTGATCACGGTCGCTTTGGGGAGCAACGACTTGGAATGTGAGCAATGGGCAGTCAGATCTCATGACGGAACACAGATGGTGTACCAGGAGATCTTTGATATCTTGGCCGAGGTCGGCCTGTGCTTCGACGGCTGGCCAACGGAGTGTCAAGACCTGTTGGCCCCGGGTTCAGAGTGTTCGGTTGATGACGGAGACACGGTGGTGATCATTTCTGGCTCGCTGGAGCATTGGAATATGTGGCCAAGGCATCTTGGACGCCTTCTGTACGTGGCTCTGTGCGAACAAAGCATCCGTGTACGCCCTATGAGGGACGAGGAATAGGGATTGGAAAAGGTGGATTGCAATGAACACATATCATTATACATATCATGTCCATCAAGAAGGTGGTGTGGATCGAGCAGACGCAAGTTGACTGTGTATCGCCCAATGCCCATGCAAGACTCTATACGGGGGGGAAATGCGCCGACGACGAAAAGAGATGTGTTCGCGCCGAGCCGTCCACCCCCGCTCTCCGCTCTCCTATTCGACGGACGGCGCGTCCGGGGCGAGAGACATGAGATGCCATTGATCAAGGCCGACGACGGTGCGAAGGTGGGGCGGGTTGCAGAAGAGGACGGAGCGCCAGCCGTGCTTTGGTGGGAGGCCTTGGGGACGAAGCTGTGGCAGTGCTGGGAGAAGTAGGCCATAGTCGCGTCAGCTGTGCGAGCGGCCATGGTTTCCGCATCTGCTTCGGATCCTGCCTTGGCCAGCTACATACCATGATGGTGATTGGGCCGGAGCAACGAGTCTGGCGGCGTGATGTGGTCTTGACCGGAAGGCGGAAGAACTCGAAGACATACTCGCCTGAAGAGCGCGAGTGAGCATGCAGCGAGGGAGCGTGAGACTTCCCAGGCGAAGTCGACGTGTCCTGGGGTGTCGATGAGGTTGGGCAGGCACTCGATGCGCGAGGCTGGGTTTGTATAGAGCATGGAGACGGCCCGTGGCTTTACGGTGAGGCCGCGCTCGCGCTCGACCTTGAGGGTGTCGAGCACCGGCTTGTTCGCGGCGTCGCGTGGGAGGGTGCCTGTCAGCTCGAGGATGCGGTCTGCCGTCTGCGAGGGACCGATGGTCGACCACCCGTGGTCGATGTGGGCGCAGAACGAGAACGACCGGGGCTCGAGCCGGTCGGACGCCGTGCTGGACGAGGAGGAGGAGGACCAGGGAGGAGGAGGACCAGGCGAGAGAGACCCGAGCTAACTGCAGCGCCGTGCTTCTGTGAGACTGGAGAGTGAGAGTGAGACCCAGCAGTCTGCGCCCTCTCGCTGTTGATCCTGCCGCGCCTGCCATCTTCACCAGTCGTTCTGAGCTGGGCGTTGAGAGTGGCCCAGCGAGGCGAGCTTCGAAACAGGGGACGGGTCTGGCGTGTGGGGCGTGGGCGACTGGGGAGCTCGGAGGAAGAGGAGGGGGAGGAGAAGGAGCTGGATAGGGACTCAGGTGAGCTGGGAGCGACGCGTCCGTTGGCTTGCGTGTCACCATGACCGCTCGTGGATCATGTATGTTGGGAGGGCCCACCGCCCATAGGACTGCCGACTGTCGGGCACGCTGGGGAGCTGGGTGATGTGGGTGATGGGTGTGAGGGACAAGACGCACCAGTGCCGGCACTTGAGCGGGATGTTGTACGGCCATTGATTGCTGAGGGAGGTGTGAAAGAGAAAGCGGTGAGCAAGGACTTTGGCCGGCGCGCGCAGAAGCCGACAGCAAAGTCAGAGAAAGACACATACGGGATCATCCTGACGAGCCATTCGTCGTCGATACCCTCAAAGAAGGCATTATCGGTGGAGGAGCTCGCGCCTCGCAGCGGCCGGTGCCGCAGACGGGGCGGACGGGGACGGGTGTGTATCGAAAATCGTCCGAATAAGACGCTCAACTCGAATGAAGCGTCCGAGGGAGCCCCACTGTGCCTTGACGGGTTGGTACCATGCGACGTGCGCGGTAGGCGAGGTCACAAACGGGGTCGCGGTAAAGGTCGTCGAGGTTTCCACGTGTTTGATGTGTTCCCATGTTGCGGGCTCTTCCGGCGGTGGGAGCTCAACGGTGCCGGTGAGTGTCTGGGTCATATTTGGCTGGTGGGGGTTGCGCTGCTGGCGGCCGTCCTTGTCCTTGTTCCTCAGCGCGGTTCTTGAAGAGGAAGGAGGATGCCGTCGAGGGAAGGAGGTGTTCGTCTTATACTGAGAAGGCGAGCGTATGAACCTCAGAGCCGGGGGAAGGCGCTGGTACGAGAACAAGGGGAACAGGTTGGCGTCGTCGAGGTACTGGCGGATGTGGCCGGTTGCATCGTCGGTGTTGTCGCTCATGGGTTGACGATGAAGTCGTGGGCCGCGGTGGTGACGACGAGACCACCGAAGGCCGAGAGGAAGAAGTAACTGCAGAGAGATGGAGAGAATGATGGAAGGGTCAGAAGATGCAAGGCAGATGGTGCGAGAACGGAGGACCAAGAGACTCACAGGTTGGTCGATGTGGAGTGGTTAAAGCGGAGAGTGCGGTGCCTGGCGAGGACCTCGCGAGCGTAGGCATCCTCACCGCCTTTGTGGGGACCGGCAATGCCAACGAGCTGCTTGAAGAAAGCGGGCTGCGAGGTGTAGTCGTTTCTGTTGTTGGTGTAGTAGTCGGTACGAGAGACGGGAGCATCGCCCTTGAAGACGGTGTGGGAGTTGATGCCCTCTGGCTCACCGGCGAGCAAGTTGCTGACCGAGCCGAGGAGCTCGTACTGGACGCGACCGCCGATCGACCAAGTGCCGTCGAGGATGTTGCCCGTGAAAACAACGGCGTAGGCGGGCAGGACAGCACCGAGCTCGGGTGATATACCGGACAGCTGAGAGACGACCTCGATGGCATGGGTGAGGCTAACACTGCCGTCGCGGTTGAAGTAGCCGTGGTCGGAGAGGACGTTGAGACTGGGGCAGGGACCGCGGATGTCGCGACCGGGGAAGGTGGAAGACATGCGGGACATCGCCGAATCGCCGACTTGCGCGAAGGGTCTCAAGCGAAAGGTCTGGACTCCGAACCACCCGTGAGATAGTCAGTCGACACGGTGTTGCGCGAATAATTATCGATGGTGATGGAGGTCGGGGAGAGGCGGCAAGTGCAACTAAAAGAGGAGATCTGAAGGCCTGGGGGAGGTTGTGAGAGCATATCTGAGGGGCTGCGAGGGAGTTTGGGTGAAAAAGAGGCTTTTTCTGGGTGAGGGTACCGCAGTTGAAGGGAGCTTGCCTTCAATGAACAACATAATGTGTGGTTCAACTAGCTCATGATCACAGCTTATTGTGTGATGTATTTGATCAGCCGGACCTGGAACTTGGCAGAATCTAAGAGGTAAGCCGTAAGAACGTGCACACTTCGTTGCTGCGAGGACCGCTGCGAACTTTCTCCACGCGGGTGGCGAGGAAGCGTGGAAGTCGCTGTCTGTCAATGGCCAGGGGCGGCATCAGCTCACCACAACACAGCGTACGCACAAAAGGAAGGTAGGACCCACCGCGCCTGATTTCTCTGAGCCCAGCCATGGGTGTTGCCACTGCGGTCGCTATGCGGGATCTTGAAGTCGGTCGCGGTCCTCCCAAACCACTGACTACTGACTTCAACCTCCATCCGGTCGAAACTCTGCAACTTCTCCATGCCACCGATGTTGACCACTTCTTCTGTTCGACTCTTCGATACACTGTTACAGCCGCGGGAAGCGATGGAATTCAGAGAGGCAGGTAAACTGGAGGAGGCTGTTCAGGCCTCTCTGCGGGCTCAGGCGCTCAGGGGTAAAGGTTCTTGTTGTGTATATAGGTCGATGGGTTCGGTAATCTCGTTTCGTCCTTCCACGCTTCCACCTTCTCGCAAGCAACAGGCAACCATTCAGATCACACGTCCACATCGCAGATCTTTCAAGGCGCCGTACCAGACTGACATCAGATCGGTCCTTTCCATCTTCTCTCTCCCGCTGCGTCAGCTCAGCAAGAAATCCCAGCTCGGTGGGTGGCAACGCGGCGTTGCGATCAGTGTGTCCCCCTCACCATGGCATTGCTCACTCTTTCTTTATTCTGCTCATTGTCTTGAATCCCTCGCAGAAATAAGGAGTCCCAAGCAAGATGAGCGCTTCCGTCGATCCTATCGATGCTGTGCGGAATGCGTTTCCTGCCATCGTCAAAAATCCCGACTACAGTGAGTATCTTCATTGGGTCGAACCGCCTTGGAAGCATGGAAGAGCTTCCGCCCTCAAACGTCTTTCTCTCTTACCCACACAGTCTTCTCCGAGAATGCGGGTGGCAGTCAAGTCCTCGGCTCCGTGGTGGCCAAGATCTCGTCGTATCTGGTTGATACCAACGTTCAGATGGCCGACTACCAGCTCGCAAAGGCAGCCAAAGCCCGAGTCGACGCTGGCTACGCCGCCACGGCACTCTACCTGGGCCACGACGTCAGCCCGGACGAAGTCATGTTTGGAGCATCGGCCACCCAACTCGTGGAAAACCTCTCCCGCATGATCGAGGAGAGCATCATCCAACAGCACCTTTGGGTGGCGGGAGATGAGATTGTCATCACGGAGGCTGACCACGAGACCAACCGCGGAGCATGGAAGCGATTGGCTGCGCGGCACGGACTGGTGATCAAGCAGTGGAAGACCTCAGAAATCTCGCCTCCATCAGTACCGAATCCCACGTTGGGCAAGGAGCTTCACACCGCAAACCTGGCGGACGTCGTGAACGAACGCACGCGCCTGGTCTGCTTCACCGCCTGCTCGAATGTCCTTGGCAAGCTCGTCGACATCCCCGCTGCGGTCAAGATTATCAAGGAGAAAAGCGGCGGGAAGGCTTGGACGTGCGTGGACGCGGTCGCCTATGCGCCTCATCGACGACCCAAGCCCAAAGATCTCGGCGTCGACTTCATGTTCTGGAGCTGGTACAAGGTCTTCGGTCCGCACATTGGCGCCATGTACCTCTCTCGCCGTGCGCAGGAGCAGCTTCTCACCAAGCTCAATCACCACTTCGTCCAGCATTATCCCGGAACGTATCCCTTCCAACCATCGTCGCAGCAGTACGAGCTCATTTACTCCGTCACTGCTGTCGTCGAATACCTCGTCGCGCTCGGAAGTGCGTTGACGTCGTCCAAGATCTCAGCTTCCACCCTGGCCGAAGCACCGGAGGTCAAGTGGGTTGAGTTGCAGGGCGATGCGCCGGGCTCCAAGGCTCTCTCACAGGTTATCGACGCTGCCTACGATTGGATCGCAAGCCACGAAGATGCGATGCTGGCCGTCTGTCTGCACATCCTTCGAAAGCCCGAATTGAAAGACGCCATTCAGATTGTGGGCGATGTCGTAGATGGTACAAAGACGCAGACACCGATAATTGCATTCACCATAGGTAGCCTGGTCGTTCGTACTAGCCTTGCGGACGCTTACAACTCCATTCTGGGCGATTCAAAGGTACTCTTCATTATACAGAGATGTCCGGATTTGCATGACTAGTTGACTGACCATGTTTCTTCATTCCATTCGCAGATGGGCGCCCAGCGCGGACACATGTATGCGTACGATATGATCAAAGCTCTTGGTCTACAAGTCGACGATGGCGTGATCCGCTTCAGCCTGGCCCACTACAACACCACGGACGAGGCGCGAAAGATCGTTGAGACGGTTGCAGGGAAGCTCACTGGGGCAGATACTGTACCCCATTAACGTGTGCAATACGTCGCAAGTAGCACCCGAATCGATTGCGATGGACTGTCCTTCGAGTGTCAGATAGAGAGAGGTGTTCTGGCCTCTTTTGGCGAAAGGAGCGAGCCTCACAAGCTGCGCTACGCGTAGTGCATATAATACCTCCTCGTCTTCTCCTTGTCCGTTTCGCTGTACAGTGGCGTTGACAATGAAAACCAAGGTCAATGAGTAACATGAACTGATACAGACACCGAGGTCCAAAAGAGCATCGATCGACGACTTACACAAACTGCCACGAAAGAGTCTTCGGCTCCTCGCTGAAGCCTTCGTCCAATGTGGGTATCTCTCTCTCCTTGTAGTACGACTGAATTGCAAAGGGAGGGATCATACTGCGACCGCTCTGCATGAATTTCATCAAGCCGGTGGAATCAGTGATCCGACCGTTGCACACGCATTCCCGGTCCATAGATCCGAGACATTACTCACATCCAGACCAGAGTTCGCCCGGAATGCGTTGTTGTGGAAGGCGCGTTGCTGATCTACGTCGAAGTAGAAGCACCGAACCTGCTTATTCAGCTCCTTCGCCAAGGCCTGGGCGTTCAAACATGAATGCATACGAAGGTCAGAACGCGAGGGAAGAAACCCCTTTTAGTCCACATCGTCAAACTCACGATGTACGCAGCTCTTGTCTTCTTGTTGCGATTGGTGTTGTCTGATGAGTCGAGAAGACGGGAGAGGATGTCACTCAAATGGCCAGCTACGGGAACGAAGTATGGCCTGACTCACCAACGACGCAGCCTTTCCCCGCTTCGAGATGTTTCTTGACTGCGCGTTTGCAAGCATCGAAGTTATGCAGTGTGTCCTGTCGTCGGCAAAGTGGAAAGAAAGGATGCTTTCAGCGTCCTGCTGCTCGCGGCTCGATGATCTGCCGTACTGACCTGGTTGACCCACTCGTAGCCCCACGGCTGAAGATGGCGCTGGTAAAACTCCGTCTCTACGGAAGGAAGTAGATCAGCATACAGTTTTGTTGACGCGGTGGGAAAAGAAGGAAGTCGTGTACGCACTTCCTGCACCTGGCGGACCGACAAAAAGGATCAGGTCGTCATCCCGTTCTTCCTGTGTGGCTGGGATCAAAGGCGTACTTGTCGGAGAGAAAAGGGGTAGACTGGCAGATTGAACTGGCTCGTCAACTGGTCTTTTCGGCGCCCACCCGCTGAGTCGAAAGGGTTGGTCTTGCTGCAGATACATGACGAGTCAGACGACAGTCCGCACCGAAAACGTTCCAAAGATGGAGCGCAAAATCGTACTCACCTTCTTATCCGTGAAGTACTGCTCGGGAGTAAAGAACTTGACGCCAACGTTGCTTGCCCACTTGCGGTCGACGTCGCTGTGATCGCCAGTCCGACCGGCAGCATCGCCAACATAGAAAGACTCGTCGGCATCGAAGTACTGTTCCTCGATATCAACGAGTCGGACAGGGGGAAGCAGCGCTCCCTCAGGTATTTTGGCTTTTCGCTTTGCCGCCGCCGACGTTTTTACTGCTTTGGCAGTCGACGGACCGGATTCGATGAGAGACGACGAGGACGAAGGGTTTTGGTCGTGCAGCTGGTTGAGGAGGATGGACCAGAATGCATCCCACATACCAACCGCCGGTTTCCGAAAACGGTCTTCGGCGGTGGCGACGAGCACGACGTGAGGGATGTCGAGCGCCTTGCCGATGTTATTTTGCTTGGCCTGCCACATCTTGAAATCGGCCTGGCGAGCCGTCATGCCCGGCTTGAAGTAGCCCTGATTGGTGACAATGATCAGAAGTCGTCCATGAATCCGATGTTCATCCTGGACCTGGCGGAGCGAATGGGACCAGATAAACTTGAAGTCGTACTCGTCTTTGCGCTCCGGATGAGTCTTTCCGGATTTCGGAACGACCAGGGTGCCGTCCAGGTCAAAGATGGCCGCTTTGAGCTTCTTTTTGGAGTCAAGTGGCAAGGCAGGGAACGGATTACCATAAATTCCGACATGGCAGGAAGACTGAGGTCCGAAGGGCGGGAGCCATCTGAGCTGAGGGGCAGACGAGGCTGAAGCTGTTGCGGCGGTCGCGGCTCGATTGAAAATGGGTGCGACTGCGGGCAGAAGCTCCGATTCAGAAATCCTCGTGCGGATCGTAAGCAACAGATTTCCTAGGGACTCACGCTTCATGCTTGGACCGGTATCTGCTGATGTCGAGGATGAGGCGGACGAGTCGAGCCTGAGTCGTTTCTGATTTGTGACACTTGGTGGCTCTGGTGCCGCCTTTCGTCTTCTTCCTTCTTGCGCAGGAACAGTCGACTTCGATGACTCGCCGTCCATTTGGAGTGAATCTTATGGATCCTGAAGCCTGACGCGCTTGCTCACTTCTATGGCCAGATGTGAAGAAGGAAGGATGTTGGAGGGAAGGGTGCAGGAAAAAAGAACAACACTTGGACGCGAGGTCGGAGCGCGTGGGCAATCGCCGACGCGACGCGACGCGTTCTGGTTTCGGCGATTGAGCGGCAATGTTGTGTTGTTCCACCGCCTGATCAGTCAGTCAGTCAGTGAGATGTTCGTTGCCTCCAACGTCGACATCGATGCCGACCTCGTGCGCACACTCAGCAGCAGACAGCCAGCAGACGATGTGAGCAGTGAGCGCAGGATGAGCTCGAATCGACCACAGTGGCCGCCGACATCGCACCGACCCCACGAAGGGCCCGGTCCTGTCCAGGCGCTCGCTCAGGCCTACTTGCGCACGCACGCCAGGGCACAGTCCGAGCACATCTACACCCAGCAGCAACATCAGCAGCAACAGCAGCCTCATCATTCTGCGCGCCTCGCCCTCGATCAGGGACACCCGGTTGGTGTACGGCCCGGCAGCGCAGGTCATGCGACCCCGGCTTCGGACGCTGACGAGTTGTCGGCCAGACTGGCGCGACTGGGACACGGAAGCGCCACTGGCGGACGACTGAATGCCACCGCATATCCCTTGCCGTCTCCGCCGTCTCCCATAAAGCCTCTGCCCGCCCTGCCTCTCGCCCGCACACCCAGTCAACACCGCCATCAGCAACAGAACCAGTTGCCCTACGTGGCCCACCGACCAGCATCTTCATTCTCTTCGCTCCAAAATATCGCGGAACGCCCGGCACCGCATCCTGTACCTTCAGGCCCTACTGCGGTCAACGGCAATCTTCCGATGTCTTCTTTCCGAGAGCCTTCCCGTCCTGGCTATCCGCTTCCGTATGTCCCGCATTCAGATCCTCGCGCGTCATTGGGACCAATGGGCTTGGCGCAGCGACAACCATTGCCAAGTCCCCCAGTGCTCTTTTCAGACACCCGGGCGAATATGCCACCTTCGGTATACTTCACACCACCGCGACAGCCTCCACACCCGTCGACTCAGCATCAACCGGTCACGGCGCGCGTCGAAGCGCCTTCCCAAAATCTTCCGCCCAGATTGTCGCCTTCTCGCCCGGAAAGGGTAGGACAAAACACGTATTTCTCGTCGGCCACTTCACCTGGAAGGTTTCACCCTGTCCCGACTCAAGTCGGATACAGTCAACCAATACGTTTTCAGCAAGCTCCAGTACAGATTGCGTCCCCTTCGACGTCAGCTTCGACGTCACGCCCAGTACCCCGACCTGAACGACCTCAGTCGTCGGTGAGCGCATCGGAAGGACTTGTGTCCACTGCGGGTGGAAATGCCAGTCCAAGTCGAAAGGGACTCCGTGATGCTCTTCCGCCTCCCCTACCCGGACAATGCTGGGGCATAAAGCGAGACGGAACACGTTGCACACGCAAAGTGGGCAAGGGCGGGAAGGACAAGGCATCGTCAAGCACACCCACTGCTACTCCGAAAAAGGGTGCTGTGGCCCGTCCGACGAGGTCTGCCGGCTCGTCGCCTGCCAATGTGCCGGGCGTGCAACGGAAGAAGACGGGAGCAAGTCGTGGTCGACCCATCATTCTCTTCGACAGCGAAGACGAGAACGATGATGATGACTGGGTTGGACACCGTTCTTCCCGCTTGGACCGAGCGAGAGTAACACAACCAACTTCATCCAGACATCTTCTTGCGCCTCCGCATGCGCAGCGAAGACATCGTCGATCGCGAAGCGCAGGCAATGACCCTGTCACAGGTGTCCGCGCCAACGGCCACTCGAGTCGAGATCTCAGGCAGAACGCCGATGCTGGGTCTTCTTCGGAGGATGACGATGTCGAACCGCTCCTGATAGAGCCTTCGTACTGCTTCCAACACATCTCCGAGATCAACAAGTCACCTGGCTTCTATCTACCTCATCTATCCAACTCTACCGCGGCACGGAGGGGGGACGTGGACGCGTACGTGTCCTTTGCGGAATACCTCTGTGCTCCAGACGGTCGAGAGCTGGGTGTGCAAACGCAGGCGAGCTTGCGCAGTGTGATGAGTACGCCGCTGTCTGTCGCTGATGCGGGTGGTCATGACAGGCGTAGCTCAGCGGAGGACGGCAGCAGAATGATAGTCGGAACTAGTAGAGGGTACATGTACATGTACGAGCTGCGGGATTTCTCGACAGAGACGGAGGTGTGGTGAGTATCTCCTACAATTCTATGCCCTTCTTTCCGGTCGATGCTGACAATTCCATTGTGTGTTAAAACCAGTCTCAAAGTGGGCCGTACGAGCAACGTCTTCCGCAGGATGGGCGAGTGGAGGGGCAGGTGTCGACGACGTGGCGCTGGACTCGTCTTGGTAGGGTTCGAGCCCTCGCCTCAGACAGCAGGAAGGCACAACAACAACAACAGGAACGACAGGAACGGCCGTACCGTACCCTCCGCCCTGCCGGCTCAAGGCATGCTCGGAGGCGCGGCTGAGGTGTGGTGCGACGGCATATACGGCTCCCACAAATGGGAGCGCCTCATCCACCTCGAGCTGCTCGACTTTGGACGACGGCTGGATGAAGGTCCGTGCGAAGATTGTGGAGCACGACATCGGGAGATCTTCATGATCCCTCGCCGTGGTCGGCAGATCCGCCCTAGGAGCGAGGATGGCGATGCGATTGAGCTCGTGCGCAGTGTTGTTCGTAAGTGGGAAGGGTTTGTGCGGCGCTTGGCGGCGGAGACGGATCGCTGAAGGGATCGACGGAAGACTATCGGCGACATCCGCAGGCTCAGTTCGACGAGCCCGCTTCTTCCGCTGCTTCGACATCGTCGACAACCTCCAGAGCCAGAGCGTCGAGCTTGGCTAGCGCAACGAAGACTACGACCAAGAGAAGCAGCACTAGCTTCATCGAAGCTTTAAACAGCTACCACGACTACGTCTTCCAAGCTCAACCTGCCGACTAGGACGAGCAAGGGTGGCAGCTACGCTCAGCACCACCCACCACGTCCGCAAGGCCTCTCCCGTTTAGTGCACCCTGTTCCACAGACACCGCCTGCCCATCCGGATACGGCCGCGCCAAGCTCGACCTGGACCGGACCACAGGCCTCGGAGGGCGTACTGAGACAATCAGAAAGGCGAGCCGGAATCGGCTTCCCAATCAGAATTTCGGGCTGTGTCCGGGTGCGATCGTTGGACGGCAAGGAGGCAAACGCTTCGGCTAGGGGATCCTCCCTCTATCTGTCTCCAGTCTTTCCTTCCTTACCGGGTTCAAGCGTGGGTGTGAACGGTTGCTCGGTTCTGCGACGGAATCGATTGGAGCAGCATGCCAGCATGCCAGTCTCTGGCACGTTCCAGTTCAAGCATGTGGCTATCTGAAATTTGAACGTCTGAAGGAGAACTTGCGCAAGGCAGCAGGCAGCAGGCGGACAGAGTCGTGGAACAGCAAAAATGTCGGTGAAAATCGATTCAGAAGCGCGGTAAAAGGGGGTTTGCCCATCACAGACGAGGAATGAGAAGTTTTTTTTGGGTGGAAGAGAAGGAGAGCTGTAAGTTGAGGGTGGAGCGAAAGGAGGGGGGGGTGGGGGTGGGGAACAATCTGTACAAATGGGGTGGGTGATTCGAGCGCAAGGGTGAAAGAGGCAGAGAGAGGGGGAGGGGATTGGGGAAGGGAGGGGAGGGGGGAGCAGGACGGGTGTGGAAATGAACGGAAACGCAAGGTCGGAGCGAAATTAGGCAGCCAAAGTATGCAATGGCAGCCCTCCCGGTCCTTCCTCACCCCAAGCGCTCAATTACCACTGCTGGACCCAACAGCAAGCCGCTTCAGATGCTCCATAAACACCTGCAGAGACACATCGTCCGTGAAGATCGTCTGCCCGGAGTTCGCCGCGTTGCCGTACATCCCCCCGCTCATGTGCGTCGTGGAGGGGTTGAGCTTGGAGAGCAGGAAGCGGGCTTGGGAGCCGTTTTGGTCGCAGACGATGTAGCGCGGGATTGGGAATCGGTCGGTGAGCAGGTCCTGGATGAGGGGGGGAGGGAAAGAGAAGAGAAGAGGTCACACAAGGTGTTCAGTCGTCCAGCTTCTGATGTAGACGGAGAAGCAAAGAATCTAAACTCACCTGAGCATCCACCTTAGGATTCTCCAACAGCTCCTTGAAATTCTCATACCCCTCCTGCTCCTGATATCCAGCCTTGCGCCACTGGGCCACCGTCTCGCCGTGGAAGATGAGGATGTGGAAGAAGGTGTCGAGCAGGAGGACGACGTCTGGCTTGATCGAGACGGAGTCGAGTAGGACGGGCTGGGGTGGGGAGTCGAAGCCGTAGGACATCAGGGTGGGCTGGATCATGATGAGGGAGTTGTTCACGTCTTCGGCGTTGAGCACATGCCTTACGAATTACGCACAGAAAAAAGGAAATGTCAGAAGGGCCGCATCAGACAAGGAAACGAGAGAACGCACCTGTAGAAAGCCGTCTCGTCTGGCGAGTTGTTGAAGACCTGCAAGAACTGCGACCGCCGGAGATGGAACATAAACTGCGGATAGATGCTAAACTGCTCCGGCGTCCGGAAGCTGGAAGGGTCATCCTTCCGATAATCCGCAAACTTCTGACAAAGCCGGATCAGCATCCGATCCAACCACCTCAGCACGTCGGGAGAGTCATCAATCTCCGCCTTGAAGACCGCGATCCGGGACATGAGCACCGCCGCGGCTTCTTGGTCGAAGCTGGCGGAGATCTGGGCAGAGCCGCCTTCGGCGAAGGGACGGGCGATGGTGGTGACCCGCAGACGGAACTGGCCTGATGCGTGCTGGTAGTGGGTCACGTACTGGATCAGACCGCGCGAGCCTGGTTGGAGTGGTGTCCCGCCCGGGGTGACGACCTCAAAGTAGATCCCCACCGACGTCTTGGGCGAGATACTGCACAGCTTCCAGGCCGAAGTCTGTCCGATCCCGATCTCCGTCTCGCCGACGGAGGCTGATTTCTTGTTGGCCGAGACGGCGTGGCCGATCAGGCCGGACACCTTGAGTTCCTTGGTGCACTGGACGTCCAAGGTGGCATTGAAGCCGATGTTGAGCACTCCATTATCGTCCTTCTCGAAGATCTTCTGGAAACTCTGCTTGAAGATGCCCATCTGGAAACTGTCGGCGAGGATCATGTGTCCGTTGGTCAAGTTGGCGAGCCCTTTCATCTCGAGAAGACCGACCTGGTCGAGACAGCCGGCAAAGATGTCGACGGTGTGTCCGTTGGCGGCGGCGCGCTTGGCGATGGCGTCGTAGAACTTGGTAGCGCGCTTGAAGTACTTGACGTTGTCCTTGTCAATGTCGTGGTGGGAGCGGATGCGCTCGCGAAGCTCGGTAGAGACGACGTGTCCCGGTCCCTCGGTCGCAGGTCCTCCGACGAAGAGCATGACGCGAGCGCCCGTGTTGGGGAAGCTCGTCTCGAGCATGCCGACTGCAACGCTGAGAGCTACGCCGGAGCATCGCTGGGCACGCTTGTCGTTGGCGACCGGCCAAGGGTCGCGCTGGAGTTGCTCGAGGATGTTGGTGAGCTGGAACTCGCACTGGGATACGGGGAGCAAGAAGCGTGCTGCGCCGAGAGGTCGCGCACCTGCTGCAGCGGGAGCTGGCTGGGATGGACCGGGAGCGCCAGGACGGGGCACGTTGGCTCCGGCTGTGAGACCGAGCATCTCCTGGATCTGCTTAGGCGCATACTCCTTGGTGCCGCGGAAGACGTAGCTCTTGGGGCACTGGTCGTACCCGAGCTCGTGGATCTGGGCCATGGTGCCGAAGGTGATGAGACCGACGAGGGCGTGTGCGGGGAGGAGACTGAGGGAGACGACGAGGGTCTCTCGGAGCGCCTTGAGGTCGTCCTCGTCCATGCAGGTGTCGACGACATAGAGGAAGATGGGGGGCACCTGCGCCGGGCGTGCGAGGGTGTATTCGATGGTGGTGTACTTGGGCAAGAGCTCTGCGGGCAAGTTTGTGTTGGAGATGTCCTTGTAGTGGGCGGGGAAGGCGTTGCGGGAGAGACAGAAGGGGCAGATCCAGAGCTTGCCGCGGACGTCGATCTGGCAGTACGGGTTGAGCACGGCGCGGCAGGGTGGCTTGCAGGTCACGGGCTCGTAGAGGACGGGGGGTAGGTCTGCGCGCTCCTTGAGGGGTGTGTAGAGGGATGCGATGGGGACGACGGTGCGTGTAGCCTCGACGCGTGAGGACGGCCATGCGTTCCAGGAGAGACGGAGACCATCGCGGTCCTCGACGGCGTCGTAGTCTGCGGGGCCAAAGCCTGGGGAGGGAGGAGGAGGAGGAGGAGGAGATCAGCGAGGCGCGCATCCATCTCGCATCCAGACGCGCGCGGCACTCACTCATTGCTGTTCACTCGCTGCTGCTGCTGTTGCGGCTGGCTGGCTGGAATGAGTGAGTGAGGGAGTGAGAGATGCTTCGTGCGCTCGGTCTCCACGACACCTGGCATCGCAGGGAGTGCATACAGTCACGCTGCATAGCAACACCCACACACCCACTTTCCCACGCTCACCCACCCACACACTCACCTCACTCCCTCCCTTCCTCACCACCATCATCGTTCCAGGGAGAGAGAGCCACAGATGATTGTGAGAATACTGGCAGCAACAGCGAGCAGCACAGCAAGGGCGATTCCCCGCTCCATCTCCTGTCTCCACAGCGATGCCTCGCTCGAATCCATGCGTGCAAGACGCAGATGGATCGCAGCCTTCGAGCAGACAACTTTGACCACAGGTGAATTCTCTCTCTCCTTGCCCGTCGAAGGACAAGATCCGGCTGAACCTTTCTACTCAACAGCGTTTCTCATCCTGAATCTCTTCCTTTTTCTTCATCTTTCCCCTTCTCTTCCCCCTTTGAATCCAATTTCGATATCAACGCAGACCAGTTCCCAATCGCTTTCTCCCGATCCTCAGGTCCCGGCGGCCAGAACGTCAACAAGCTCAACACGAAGGCCACAGTCCGTCTCGAGCTCGCCCGGACGACCCGCTCCGACGACGACGAGGATGCCAACGATGGGGTCCAGTCTGGCTCCTCAGTTGACCTGAGTCCGGGCAAGAGATGGCTTCCTAAGGCTGTCGCTGGTGACCTTGCCGCCCATTCGGTGAGAGACCTTTCAAACTCCCTTCGATGCGGACGCATTCCTTCAAGCAGCATTCTCTGCTATTGAAAGTTCCCACTGGGCTGACGATCCGGTATGCACTTGATCTCAACAGCCATATTACGTCCAATCCTCACATTCCGTCTCCATCTCATCCATGCGCCACCGCACCGCCCCCGCAAACGCCCAAGACGCCCTCGACAAGGTGAGCCAATCCAAAAACAAAACGACCTTCACCTTCTTACTCCTGTAACCTCCTCCCCCCCCCTGCCTCACAGCTCCACGAACACATCCTCACCATCGCCTCCTCCTCCCTCGTGGGCGAGACCTCGGCCGAGCAGCGGAATCGGGTGAAAGGGCTCGAGAAGAGGGAGTCGCGCAAGATGGAGAAGGTGAAGAGGCAGCGGAGGGATGTCAAGGCGGGGAGGGGGAAGGTTGCGCTGTGAGGGGCCCTCTTCTTTTTGTTTTGGTCGCTGTGACCCATCGCTTCGTCAATTCAATCCGTACTCCTTTTTTTACTTGTGGCTGACTTTGGCGATGCCTGGGAGGTGTCCAGGGCTCTCGCTACTCTGGCCGTCCTCTGTATCATTCACTTTGAGAGAAAGCTCTGGTCTGTCCTTCATCATCAATCAGTCCGACGTGCGAAGGCCGTGCCTTCCTTCCCTCGCACTTTGGACCAGGAAGACCACCACCAACACCATCGCGCGCCAAAACGATGCCGCTGGACGAAGACACTCTGCGCGCAGCCCACCCAAACCGCGCCCTCGTCCACCTAACCAACAACGATGCGCTGGTCTGGGACGTCCAAGGTGCGCTCCCCCTGCCCCCCTCCCTCCCATCCCAACATCCAACTGAAAACCATTCTTCCCCGGGCACAACGCAGACGTCAAGCTCCTCCGGACACAACACAACATCATCGGCCTCATGACAGGCACGCTACCCCTCGCCCCACAGCAGAACGTCCTCCTGGGTCTGCCGATGCAGCTCATCCCGGAGGAAGTGACGTACTTACTCCGTGTGCGGGCTGTAGTCCTCATCGATCACAGCGCCTGGGAGCGGGAGGGTCTTACCCCCGCGGGCTCCTCCTCCGAAAGACACATCCAAACAGCACTTCCAGGCTCGATATGGGTCTTTCCCGAGACGCCAAGCGAGAAAGCGCGCTGTGCAGTGTTCGACGACCTCCACGCGCGCGGCTACTTCCTCGGCACAGGCCTCCGCTTCGGTGGCGAGTTCGTCGTTTACCCCGGCGACCCTTTACGGTACCACTCCCACTTCTCCACCTCCGTCCTGACCTCTTCCAATCAGGGCGGGATGTCCGGCTTGGACTTCGTCGCGTCCGGCAGGCTGGGGACGGCGGTGAAGAAGGCGCATTTGATTTGTGCGGTTGATACGGATCTTTGTGAGGAAGGGGAGCGGCTGGCGACGGCGGCGGGAGGGCAGGAGGAGGGGGAGAGTGGGGATAAGTTCGAAGAGGGGGGACTGTTGGAAGGACGAACGACTTGGGGTCGCGTGCGGTACTACTCCCTCACATGGTCCGGCTTCGGCACGTAGGAGGAGGCCCCCTGCTTACAATGCACATCACTCAAGAAGGACCCTTCACTGCTGCTGCTTCCGTTTCACAAGAGGAAGGAAAGAAGAAGCTGCTTGAAATTGTCCAAGATGGGAAGAAGAGAGATAGAGAGAGAGAATAAGAGAACGGGCGAGCAGCGACAGCGCGTAAAACGAGAGAAAGAGAGAGAGGGGAGAGCGTCAAAGGGCCGGGCCGGAATATGCAAGACCGGGCCCCACAGAATATGGGAGTGGAAGACAGGGGGGCCGAGGATAACGAGGCAACCCGATAGAGAGAGAGAGAGGGAGAGAAACGTCCGGAATCAGGCAGGCCACCCTCCTACCGCGCTGGCTCGGCCAATAAGGAGGGGGTAGGCCCGCATTCTACAAAGCGAGAGAAGTCGTCAAATAGAGAGAAAAGAGGGGGGGGGGGGGGGGAATAACCGAGAGAAATGATTCGAGCAGCTTGGAAAAGAAATCAAAGCGCCGACGAGCCGAGGATGGCACCGACGACGCAGCTGAAAGCCAGGCCGGACACGATCCTCGAGGAGGACCGGCGGGCGCCGTTTTGGAAGTTGTTGTTGAAGCTGGTGTACGGATCGCGCGGCTTGCCGGAGGTGTCGCTCCCTTGCACATTCGTAGTCGGGCTCGAGGTCAGGTCTGATCCAAGAAGATCATCAGTCAGTCAGCCAGTCAGTCGGAAGGAAGGACAAGGATCCGTGGAAAAAGAGGAGGAGGGGAAGGGGATGACACTCACTCTGTCCGTTGGGCCCGATGGAGCGGGTGGCATCGGTGAAAGCACAGTTCCCGCCGTTGCAGAGACACTTCGCAGCAATCGGGTCCCACCAGGCCGTACTGCACGTGTTCGAGATGCGCGTCCTGACCGTCTGGTCGTTGTTGACCTGATTCGGCAGGGGCTGATCGGGCGTCGGCGTCGTGCTCGGGCACCCGTAGCAGGTATAGAACGGCGCATTGTTGAGTGCGTCGCCGGGCGTGTCGGATATACAGTGCTCGATCAGGTCGGAATTGACGAGTTGGCCGTTGCAGATGTGGGCGTTGACGTTGGGGGTGCCGCACTTGAAGGCGTCGAGGGTGTTCAGCTGGGACGCGGGCACGGGGTTCTTCATCCAGGCCAGCAGTTGACGGTTGGAGACGATCCAGACGTTCTGCATGGAGGAGTTGGTGGTGGCCCAGTCGAGGAACTGGTTGATCATGCGTATCTGGGCAGTGGGGTCGTCGAGGCCCGGGTATCCGGTGGCGACGTGGATGGGGTGAGTGTAGAGCCCGAACGGCTGACGGTTGCCGTTGTAGTGGTCGAGGAAGGTATTCTTGAGCCATCCGAAGACCTTGTTGGCGTCCTTGTCGTCGAGCCAGGGGTCCATGAGATGGGCACCCGCCGCTCCCTTGTCGTCGAAGATGGCGTACATGGGGAGTTCCCAGAGGCCGGGGAGCTTGGGCTCGCCGTGGCAGATGCCGTCGACGGCGAGACAGTCGTTTGCCATGCCGTAGTCGAGGGTGTAGGGCCAGAAGGCGTCTGTGTTCGGGTCGGTCACGGGGACGGAGGAGGTGGAGGAGGTGTCGTACTCGAACTGCATCTGGTGGAGCATCTTGAGGGTGTTGACGGAGTAGTTGAGGAACGGGGCGCGGAAGCCCTGGATGTCGTTGTAAGGGATGCCGGAGAGTGCGTTGATGGCCTGTAGGTTGCCGGAGACTTCGCTGGCGGGCGGGTCGCCGACGTGTGTCATGGTGTGATCTGCGATCTCGTAGTTGTACTCGACAGCGAGGGAGGTGACGTTGAAGTAGTTTGTGTAGCTGAGGGAGGTGTAGTATGACATCTGTGGTGCACATCCGTTGGGGTTCTTGCGCTGCTGGAGGAAGCCGTTGACTGCGTTTACGGTGTATGTCTGTACGGCGTCGTCTGCGGTGAAGACGATGAACATGGGGGTGTCTTCGGGCTTGAGGCCCCCGGGCGGGGCGGTGCTTGCGCACTGGCAGTCGGGGAGTTTGCACTTGGTGGGATCGCAGGAGTAGCCTGCGCCTGATGCGCCTGCACTGTTGCCGACGACGTCGCCCTCACCGGAGGTGACCTGCCTGCGGTGCGGGTGTGCGTGCTGGCGGGTGCGCTTGTCGATGGGCCTGCATCCGTGGTGGAGGAGGTTGTGGTCGAGGGCGGCCGGGGCTGGGTCGCGGTTGTGGATGATTGCTGGGTGTGACTGTGACTGTGGCTGTGCGGTGGCCAGAGTGGCAGCAGCGAGGGCGAGGGCGAGGGACAGCACCTGCATCGTTCCTTGGCGAGAGAGAGTGTCTGGCTGGAGAGAGCGGGAGAGCGACTGCGTTTATTTTATATACCAGAGTCAGTCAGTCAGCCAGAGTGAGTGAGTGAGTGAGTGAGTGGTCGCCGTTGTCAACAAGCTGCTTGCTGATGAGGAGCAGCGAGGGGAGCGGGTGTCGTCGCAGTGCCGGCCCGAGATCCCGCAGACTGGCTGGTTGCAGAAGTGGAGGTGGAGGCGGAGGCTGAGATTCCCACGCTCGCACCCACAGCCATGAGCCAACTCAGTGAGTCAGTAGTCAGTGCGTATGCGAGCCAGCCTGGATCAGTTCACTCAGTTCACTCACTCAGTCGCTCACTCACTCACTCACTCACTCACTCACTCACTCAGCTAGCTGCAAGGGGGCACATACTATATAAGCTGACCACTTCTTCCCTTCGCGCTCCCCCTCTCGTCACCCACACAGCCCTGCCCAGCATGATGCCAGTCAGCGCAGCGTACCATCACCAGCACCACAACCAGCCAGCACCACCACCAGCAACAACCACAGCAACACAACCACAACCACAACCACAACCACAACCACAACCAGGGGCAACCATCATCGACCTCAACCGCATCCCAAACTCAGCGCTCACATACACCATCACAGACGCCTCCTCCTACCTCAGCGACTTCCACCCAGCAAACATCATCAACGACGAGCCCACAAAGGTAAACTCACGATGGGCAGCCGCATACACTCCAACACCTGCCTCCTTCACCACACACCCGCCAACACCACTCGGCATGCCCCCGCAGCCAACAGCACCACCACCCCCAGCCTCCGCGCTCAACCCAACATCCTCCTCCCGCACACAGTCATCCACCACCTCCAACACACTCCAACAGCAGCAGCACCAACAGCAGCAGCAACAGCCAAAGCACTACCTCCTCCTCCGTCTCGCATACCCAGCCGTCCTCCGCACCATTCGCTTCGGCAAGTACCACAAGTCACACGCAACCACCATGCGCGACTTCAAGGTGTACGCAGGTCCCACCAGACACGCTTCCAGCATGACCCGCATCGTCAGAGACTCCTGTCGTGACGATGCCAAGCCGCAGGACTTTGCTTGTACCCATACCGACGACGATGGCGTTCCCTTTCCTGTTCGCTACATTCGCGTAGAGCCTCTCAACAGTCAGGGCGTACACTACAACGTCAGTCTGCTCTCTAACATTCCTTCGCTCCTTCTCATGCTCATCTCGTTTCCCTCATTCATATGCTGCAGATCTCCATCTGGCATCTCGCCCTCTTTGGCATCTCCGACTCACACGTCGTGCAAAGCGTACAGCAGGAATATGAGCTCGTAAGTTCATCACACACCACCATTTCCATACTGGATCCCAGGTCTCATTCCCGCATTTCACCCCGTTCCAGCACCGCGACACCAAGTCCACAAGGCTCATCCTCAAACATCTCCGTGCACGCGCACACCAATCCGCCTTCCGCGCCCTCCTTGCATCCTCACACCTCGGCACACCACTCGCCCCGCACGAGCAACTCACAAACGGCATCAAACGACTCCGGAACAATGCCGTCGTCGTCGGAACCGGCGGAGCAAGACCGTTCGAACACCCGCTCCTCTCTCACCTCTTTCGCGCACTGATTCGTCGAGATGCCTGGGATGACATCGAGCGCATCCTCGACCTTGCTGCCTTTGGCAGGTTGGACGAGGTCGAACTCCCCACCCGCTCCGACCGCAGGTCGGGAAAACAGAAGGCCGAGGCTGGCATCGCTACGTCGACGGCGACGGAGAACGAGGCACAGGACGACGGAGAGGTCCTCTTTGCCCACTTCGTCTCCCGCACCGTGCCCAGGAGCGTATGGACCGCCATGCCCGTTCGAAGAGCACTCCCCGCTCCCCACCCGAGCACAGTAGAATCAGCAGACCCCACCACCACATCATCATCATCATCATCACGTGCTCCTCCCCCTCCCCCCGCCGCCGCCGAGCCGGTCCGCAACGCCCCTGCCCGACCAGGCCCGCGCGCGGGACACCAGATGATCCTCGACTCTACCAAGTCCGTCGTCTACCTCTTCGGCGGCTGGGACGGCGTCCGGGACCTGGCCGACTTCTGGGCGTACGACGTCGAACGCGCCACCTGGCGCTGTATCTCCATGGACACCTCCCAGCCTTCTCCTTCTCAACGGAGTGGTGCGGACGCGTATCCGTATGGACTGGGAAACGCGGGGCCGATTGCGAGGAGTTGTCATCGGATGGTGTTCGATCCGAGGACGGGGTGCATCTACCTCCTGGGTCGCTTCGTTGAGTTCCCCAGTGCGAACGCTGCGCCGCAGCCGCAGCCCCAGCCGACAGTTGTCGCTCAGCCTCAGCCGCAGACCGCTGCCACCGCTACTCCTGTCACTGCGGGGACGTTCCAGGGCAATCAGGTTTTCCAGGACGTCATGATCCCCTCGACGAATCTGCGCTCGCAGATCGCTACCACCGCCAACCCGGGTACGCCCACGTCAGCTACCACTCCGGCCATCGCTCGGCCCGCGTCGACGGCGGGTCTGCATAGTAGTGCGCAGCTTAGCCATGCTGCGTCTACGCTGGCTAACTCGCCCTCGATGAATGCGTTGAATGCGGGGTCCTCCGCCACGGCCGCGGTGGCTGGGTCCTCGAGTCGGTTGGGCGCGGGAGCGGGCGGGCGCACGGGACCGGGGGCGGGGCCGTCGTCGTCCCTGAACCCGAGTCCTGTGCCGGGGACCTCCTCGTCTGCCAGTCGGAACGTGGTCAGTCCCGGCGGGTCAGGTCCGGGCAATGCCGGCGCTCGGGCCGGGGGGAGCACGACTCGAGGAGGCGGAGGAGGAGACGCATCGAGCTCGGCACAGGCGACGCATACGAGCTTCTCGCACCGTACAGCTGGCGGAGGTGGAGGTGGAGGTGGTGGGAGTCCGCATGCCAGCATGATGTACCACAGCCGCACGATGCCCGGGTACGAGTGTGATTTCTGGCGGTTCTCCACCCGCACGGAGACCTGGACCCGTCTGAGCGCGGACACCTCGATCGACGACGGTAAAGGCACCGGCAACCCCGGTCCGCGTCTCGTCAAAGACCACGCGATGGCCTTCGACTCCGAGGGACAGGTGCTCTTCCTCTTTGGCGGGAAGGTCGCCCATCCGAACCCGAGCGTGGTGGAGTATGGGGGTATGTGGCGGTTTGATATCATTCGGAGGACGTGGACTTTGCTTTTTGATGATGATACGCATTTTTGTGTGCCGGGGAGGGAGGGGCATAGTATGTTGCTTGATCCCAACCTCGCGTCGGCGTCGTCTTCCACTGGAGGTGGAGAGGGCGCCGTGATGGGCATGGCGGCTGCGTTGAGTGCGTCGATGGCTGGTCCTGGGCCGCTGCTTTGGATCATTGGCGGCAAGCGGGATCTCTTCCTTGCGGACATGTGGACGTACAACGTCCGCACGGGCGGGATCATGCACCTCACCTCGCACTTCAACATCCCCTACGGCCCGTCGCCCTCCTTCACGCCGCAAGTGAGCATGGACCCGCGCCCGCACAAGCGCGAGATCTACTTCCTCTGTGCGGGCGGCGAGGGCGAGTTGGGAGCCTCGGGCGAGTGTACGAGCTTGAAGATGTGGGTTTATAGTATGCGGAGACAGGTTTGGACGAGTGTGTTGGAGCCGGAGCCGGCGGCGACGAATGCTGTTCTTGCGGCGGCGGCGGCTGCGGCTGCTGCTGCTGAGGGGGGTGGGGGTGGTAGGGGTGGTGCCGGGGGCAGTCGGCCTCATATCCGGATCGGCCCAGCAGGCTTCGGCCTAGACTCCGACGGGTACCCCCTCCGGCCGTCCTCCGGCTCCTCCGGCGCGAACTCCCCCCTCATCCCCGGCGGTAGTGGAGCGGCGCCGAAACGGCAACGTCGCCGGGACACCCTCGAGAGCGAGTACGAAGCGGACGAAGATGCGCGGAGTAGGTTGATGCTGAGCTCGCCGCCTGCGAGTGGGCCGTTGAATGCGCTGCCGTTTCCGTCGACGAGTGCACGGAGGGATGAGGCGATGATGATGCTTATGGAGACGGATGGGGAGTTTGGGGCGGAGGAGGGGTATGGCGGGCGGGCGGGCGCTTCGTCCATGGGCGTCCGCGGGGAGGATGTCGGAGGAGCAGCAGGAGCAGGGGGGGCGTCGTTAAGTTCGTCACAGCTCCTTTCGAATGCGGCGGTCTCGGCGGACCTGTATGCAGGCTTGGAGCCCCGACCGCGCTGGGCGAGCCAGATGGTGTACGACCCGCTCCGGGAGGCGTTCTACCTGTTCGGGGGCAACCCGAATGGGGCGCAGGTCGCCCAGTCTGGGAGCTCGTCGTCTGCTCAGGCCAGGAGCGGCGGTGCTACAGGCGCAACGACATCCTCCTCGTCCTCGTCCGCGGACGGAAGGGTCCGCAGTCGGCTCGATGACTGGTGGCGGCTTGTCCTCGTGCGTCCGAGTGTGGAGGAGGTCCTGCGGAAGACGAAGTTTTTGGTCCGGAAGCAGCGCTTTCTGGAGATGGCTGCGGGCACGTGGGAGGCGCCGATGATGAACCCGGCGACCGGCGGGGGTGGGGCTCCTATGGATTTGGAGATGTCTGCTACGGAAGGAGGAGGTGGGCCGAGTGGTGGGTTCTTTGGCGGTGGAGATGGGGGTGGGGGAGGGGGAGGGGGATGGGCGGGCCCGCGAGCGGTGGAGGCGTTGATCTATTTGCAGACGCAGGTTAGTGCTGTGGTGGATCATTCGGACGAGGCGGAATCGCACGACTTCCGCCGGTTGATGAGCAAGTTGCTCTCGAGCGGCAGCGGCGGCGGGGGTAGTGGTGGTGGTGGTGGTGGTAGCGGTGGTAGCGGTGGTGGGGGTGGGGGTCCACCTACCTCCTTCGCTCCCGGCTTCGCTCCCGACACGCCTACGCCGTTCTCGCACGTCGGTGGGCTGGGTGCCGGCGGTGGTGAGATGAGCATCGACGGCAACATCGGAGCGGTACCCCTGCATCGGAGCAGTGGACAGGGGGTCATCAGTGAGCTGTCGCCGCCGCATGCGCATCGGCGGAAGATGCGGAAGAAGAACGAGAGGAGGAGGAAGGGGAAGATGAGTGCTGCGACGGCGGGGGTGGGGATGGGGATGAAGCATGTGCATTCGAGTAGTGTGGATGATGTGACTGGTCCGGTGTCGATGGATGTGGATACGGACATGATGTCTGCGTCGCAGCAGCACCTTCCTCCGCCTCCCGTAGCTGTTCCCGCTGCCGGATCTGGCGATGAGGTCGATGACGAGGAGGAAGACGAGGACTTCGACGACGACGATGAAGATGGTTCGGAGGACGAAGACGACGACGATTCGGAGGACTCAGAAGAAGAAGAAAGGGCCGACCGATACGCGAGCGAGAGGGAGCTCCTCGTGGGCGGCAAAGAGGGCCAGACGTCTGCGCTGTGGACACAGCGGGTGAGGCTCTTCCGTACGTTGATGGATTACTTCCCGCCGGACTGCGTGGAGCCTAGGGCGGATTTGGTTGATCTTACGCTGCGCTGAGGATGAGGGATGGGGTGGGATAGAGGGCGTTTTTACCTTGCCGACGACTTTCTCCTTTACGGTTACGCGTTACGCTACCTTGCTGTATTTCTCTGTATCCGGGTGGGTTCTCTCTCTTTACGCCTTTCGAATGATTGCATGTTTCTTGACAGAACGTCGGCAGATGTAGCGAGTGAGTGGTGTCGTTTCTGGCGCTGTCGATTCTGGGGACGTTACATATTTGGAACGCATCGCGTTACGTACGCAAATTGCATGAGGTGAAACGTGAAACCCTTATCCGCGTCCTTGATACTGCACTTCACAGGCTTCCAGCTGCGACATCCTCGCTTCTTCGCCCCACCGGCGCGTCCCCTCCTTCCTGCTCCACTTGTTCTGCCCTTAGGGATCGAGAATGTGAGTTCCTTCTTACAACCGCAATCGAATCAGAATTTGCACTGACATCTCTCTAATTTTTCTCTGTTGCAACTACGCAGCTTGCCAACCGCATTGCACCTTCCTGAGCTTCAGCCACATTCCCCGTCCACGCGTCCCTTCGTGAACGCCCTCCTCATCTTCTCCCGTGCGTATTGTGATTTTGTGAGTACACTGGTTCTTCTCGTACACCTCCGGCACCGCACTCGTCACTCACTTGGCCGACAGATACCTACTGCTCTTTCTACCAGATCAGCGTCTCCTCCTTCTGAATTTTGTCAGTCACCGGGTGTACTTGAGCATTTGCTCTCGCTCCGTACCCGCATCATACTGACGCCTTTCCACACTAACTTTTCGTTCTCGTTCTCGTCCTGCTTTCTAGCTTGCCTGCACTTGCACTTAAGTGTCTACGGGACGGCCCAGCACTCGCTGCAGCGCCCATACGTCGTTTACGTGACTCACATCCTACGCTCGCGTCGTTCCGTGCAGTACGCACTTTTGCACCCTTGCTCCCCCTCCGCAGCCATCTGACGTCCACACGGAATGTTAGTTTACTTCGTAACCATCTGTTCCCCTGCCTTCGTCTCCCAGGACCCACTTACACTCTTCACCCTCCCTACAGTCAATGAAAGCTGTCTAACATACATTGCACGGCTTTCTTATCTGACCTTACGCACGCAGCTCCCACATCTCTATGGACTTAAAGATCTGCTGGACCCGATCGCCGGTCCGAGGCGATTGTCGTTCCTTTCTCCTGGCTACGGCCTGTTGCAGCTTCACCATTCCCGCGCTTTCTAGCTATGCTGACCTACTCTTCATCTGTCTTCCCCTTGCCCTCATGGGTCCTCCTTTTGTGTCTCAATTCTGGGTATCTTCACTTGCTCAGCAGTCATCTTCCCTTCTGATTCGGTCCGCCTCATTCTCTTCCCTCTCGCTTTGCTGCTGACGGCCCTTTCGCTCCTTAATCATAGGCTTCAGTGTCTGGCCACTCTCTGCGCTGGACGTCGTCGTGTGCGTGGTCAGTCTCTGTAAGTGAGAGTAAGACGAGAGTAATGAGTGATGGAATTGCGAGGGAAGGAGCAAGGAAAACAGGTGGCAGCCCGACTGCCTCGTGTGGGATGAGCAAGCCTAGCGAGCTCGAACGCTGTCCGGTCGCGCGTGCGAACCGGGGAAGCAGCGCTTGGGGAGGAAGAACGCACGGGGAGGTGGGTGGGAAAACGGTCATGTTTACGGACACGTTGCGTCTCTCCTACCTCACGTGGCCGATTGTCCCTCGCTCTCCCTGGGGACTAGACATCGTTCGCGGACGCGTCCCTCTCACTATTTGATTTCGCCGCGCAGTGTCTTCTACCATACCCCGTACCGCCCCTAACTCTATGTCCACGCCCCTTCATCAATCATCACCCTCTCTGCGGACTGCGAGCTCGGTTGCCCGCGATATCACCCCCTTCCTTTTCGTCCATTGGGTCGATCCGCCCGAGGCTAGCCCGGCGCTTTTCGCTCCCCACTGCGGCCGGAAACAGGGGCTCAGTGACCGTCTCATCAACACTCCTTCTCCGGAGAAGCTCTCAAGACTTGTCAAATTGATGGTCACCCGGAAAGAGGGAAAGAATAATTCATTTTCGTTTATTTGGCCTCATTTGCGACGATCTGAGTTACTTCCGGGGGTGGCTGTCGTTGGCCGCTGCAGCATGGCGATGAAGGTACTTAAAGAGCAAGATGCTGTGGAAGTCGACGGCAGATCTCACCATCCAGATCCTCTCCCCTCTCCCTTCCCCTCTCCGCTCTTTGGCTTACTCGTCCCTTCTTCTACACCTTCTGTTCCCTCTCCTCCCCTTCCTTTCCTGCTGCCCCACCTCTTCCAGGAGAACGCGATGCAAATTCTCGCTCACACCTTCCTACTGCTCGCCACGAGCCTGCTCTTCCTCGGCGCCCTTGCCGAAGACGTCCCTTCATCGCCCGCCAAACGCCATTCCAAACATCGTCACCATGGTCAGCGCGGCCACCATCGCCATCATCATCACCATCACCATCTCGATCTTCAGGAAAAGGCTCCGCCTGCAGGCAAGATTCCGCAGAAGGAGGATCATGCTCCCACAGGCGTTGTTCCCCCCGCCCCAGCCACCGGCGCAGCTCCGTCTCCTCCAGTCGGAGTACCCTTTGGAGACAAGCCAGCCAATAGTTGCGAGCCTACTGGCGGTATGGCTACGCAGTATTGTGAGCATCATATCTCTGCCCGACTGATACAGATCAACGATACTCAAAATTATATTGCTTTATCCCTTCGACCCCGTCATCTCACTTCATAGGGGACTGTTGCAAGGTTGCCGGAGCCTGGCCGGGAAATCCGAACGTCACTCGTCCGGTCTACTCTTGCGCCAAGGACGGCGAGACGCAACTGGAGAGCTCGAACGTCTTGAGCGGATGCCAGGGTGGGACCGCATTTGCTGTAAGTGGGCTCCGAAATGCTCTGTTCAAAACTTCAGTACACTAAACAGCCCTCTGGAGCCACAGTGCAATAAGCATCAACCCTTCGTCTCCGCGACCAATCCAATGCTCGCATATGCCGTCGGTGCACGCCCTCATCAGCTGGGAATCTATAACTTCTACGGGGCATGCTACTCGATTACCTTCAAGGAGCTCCCCGGAAAGACGCTTGTATTCCAGGCTGTCAACACTGGAGAGTATCCGAAGACGAACCAAATTGATATCCAGGTCCCAGGCGGTGAGTTTGAGGCCCCCTCTCCCCAACTGGTTTCGAACGAATAGCTGATATGTTGGCACTCGGTGGTGTCTCCACTTACAGGCGGAGTTGGCATTGAAAACACCTGTCCGATGCAGTGGGGCAGCCCTCCCGATGGATGGGGCCGCCGATTCGGCGGAATCTTCAACCGGAACGAATGCTCCAAGCTTCCCCAGCCGCTCCAACGTGGTTGCCACTGGGTACGTCGAAGGCACTTCTCGTTTCCGTCACCACTTCATACTGACTGCAATACGCTTCCTTGCCACGGCACAGCGCTACGACTGGCTCGCTCCCGCGGACCATCCCGACGGAATCAATCCCACCATTGCGTCTATGTGCCGTGTCAAGTGCCCGAAGATCCTTACCGACCTTACCGGCAGTACCCGTCTCGACGAGGCGAACTACCCCGACGCACCCCAATGATCGTCAACACGAACAGCCACCCTATCGCCAGCGGTTGGGGCTCACACACTCGTCGCAGCCGGATAGTCTACATCGAGATCATCATCGTCTTCTCCGCTGGACTATCCGATTCGAGTTACAATGCCTTCGAGTACTTACTGGTACTTACGCACTGGTATCGGCATGTCTACAGGGGCTTTAAACCTTCGGCACCAGCAAGAGTCTCCAGATGACCAGTATACGCCAAGCGTGACAAGTTTCCTGCAAACCTCACTCCCCCTACCTCTTCCCTCAGTCATAACATATCCGCATGCTGGACATACAGTTTTCTGCTTCAATTTCAAACTCACTTCCTTCATGTTCTCTTCTTTCACCTCACCTCGAAACTTGACCTGCTACCCTTTCCTCGTCAAAGTGCAACTTGTCTGGTCAATCGGTGAGCGCGACCCGCCTTTTACGTTACGTGGCAACTACTTCCACACGCCTCTGAACTTGCAAGCTCGCGCTTGAACACTTGAACCTTGGCGCTTGGTTGATGTTTGTAACGGTTTGGAACGCTTTTCGTCGTTGCATTTCTGATTTTGATTTGTGAACCCTTTCACAGACGCTGAACACATCACGTATCGATTTCGTCTGGTGAAAAGAAGCTACATAGAACCATGAAGCATGAAGCATGAAGCATGAAGCATGAAGCATGAACGCATGAACATCCGAGATACGGTACGCTGCATGTCGTCTAACAAAGAGAAGCATTCTGTGACGCTTGGCGTTCCCGTGTACTGATATGTAGTATGTAAGTCAAGAGTGCATGCCGGCTCATTTCATACAGAAGGCCAGGCAGCCAGTTGCCAGGCGCACAAGTGCTAACGTAACCGCTATATGTACTGTCGAGGTAAGAGAGGTACAAGTGGTACCCAGCGTTTTTCACGATACTGTATGGAAGACTACATATGTCACCCGGCATTCGGAATTCTGGTAACCCTCATTTGCGACGATCTGCGAGTCACCTTCGGGGGTAGTCTGGACCTTGTAACTCTCAAATGAGCTAAAGCACTACATATACCCGTCTCCACGGGATTTGTCCTTGATAATCACCTGTGTGCAACGGTCTGGTGTGACCAGATTACCTTCGGGGGTGGCTGTCGCTGGCCGCTGCAGCCATGGCGTTGAAGGTGCTTAAAGTCAAGGTGCTGTGAAAGTTGATGGCAGATCTCACCATCCCTCTTCCCTCTCCGCTCGTTGGCTCACCCTTCCCTTCTTCCACACCTTCCTGTTCCCTCTCCTTCCCTTCATTTCCTACTACCTCACCCCTTTCAGAAGAACACGATGCAGATTCTCACCCACACCTTCCTGCTGCTCGCCACGAGCCTGCTCTTCCTCGGTGTCCTTGCCGAAGACGTCCCTTCATCGCCCGCCAAACATCGTCAGCATTCTCAACGCAGGTGGTATCATCATCATTATCACTGGGATCATGCAAAAGCTCCCCCTGCAGGCAAGATTCCACAGTATGGGCCTCCTCATGCCGTTGGCGCTATCCCGCCCATCCCAGCCACCGGTGCCACTCCTTCTCCTCCAGTCACGGCTCCCTTTGGGAACAAGCCAGCCGGTCATTGCGAGGCCAATGGCGGAATCGCTACGCAGTACTGTGAGCATCGTATCTCTGCCGGACTGATACAGATCAGTGATACTCACAGCGGTGTTGCTTTGTCTACTTTCATCTCACAGGGGACTGCTGCAAGGATTCTGCATCCTGGCCAGGAAATTCGTTCGTTGACCGCCCGGTCTACTCTTGCGCCAAGGATGGCGAAACGATCCTGGAGAACACGCAGGTCAAGAGCAGTTGCCAGGGTGGGGACGCATATGTTGTAAGTGGGCTCCGAGGAGTGCTCTATTCGATGACTTCAGCACACTGAAACAGTCCTTGGACACCCACAGTGCAACAAGCAGCAACCTTTCGTCTCGCCTACCAATCCGATGCTCTCATATGCCGTCGGTGCGCGCCCAATCGCCAACGGAAAAACAAAAACTTCTACGGGGCGTGCTACTCCATCACGTTCAATCAGCTCCCCGGCAAGACGCTCGTCTTCCAGGCTGTCAACAGTGGAGAGTACGCGCACGCGAACCAAGTCGATTTGCAGGTCCCAGGCGGTAAGTTCGCCCGGGGGGGGGCCCCCCAACACCACCGGTTTCGAATGAATTGTTGACATGTTGGCCCTCGGTGATGTCTCCACTACAGGCGGAAACACCCTCACAGGCGGACCCGTGATCAAAGACGCCTGCCCAACGCAGTGGAGCAGCCCGGCCGATGGATGGGGCCGCCGATTCGGCACCATCGACCGCGGACACGAATGCGACTTGCTTCCCAAGCCGCTTCAGCCTGGTTGCCGCTGGGTACGTTCACAAGAACAATGTGTTCAACCTGAGGTCCTGCCTTGTTCTTTCTTCACTGACCGTAACACGCACCCTTCCTGTCCCACATCACAGCGCTTCGACTGGCTCTATCCTCAGGACCGTCCCGAAGGCATCTCACTCACTATTGCGTCTATGTGCCGTGTCAAGTGCCCGAAGATCCTCACCGACCGTACCGGCAGTATCCGCCACGACGACGCGAGCTACCCCGAAGCACCTCAATGAGCGTCAACAAGAACAGCAATCCTACCGCCAGAGGTTGAGGTTCAGACATTCGTCGCAGCCGGACAGTCTACGTCGAGGATATCATCGTCTTCTCCGCCAGACTATCCGATTCCAGCTCCAATGCCTTAGAATGCGTACTGGTACTTACGCACTGGTATTGGCGTCTCTACAAATGTTCCAAACTGTCAATATCAGCAAGGGTCTCCAGGTGACCAGTACGCCAGGCGTGTCAAGTCCCTCTGCAGCCCTTACTTCCCTCTCTTCCCTCAATCATAACATTTCCGCGTGCTGGACACCGCTTTTCTGCTTCAATTTCAAACTCGCTTCCTTCGTGTCTCTTCCCTCACCCCACATCAAAAGTTGACATGCTACCTTTTCCTCGTTAAAGTGCAACTTGTCTGTTCAGCGGTAAACGCGACCCACCTTTTATGTTACGTGGCAACAACTTCCACACGCCTCTGAACTTGCAAGCTCGCGCTTGAACGCTTGAACACTTGAACCTTGGCGCTTGATTGATGTTTGTAATGGCTTGGAACGTATTTCGTCGTTGCATATCTGCTTTTGATTTGAGAAGTGTTTCACAGACGCTGAACAAATCACGTATCGATTTCGTCTGGTGACAAGAACCTCGAACTAAGAAGGACCGAAGGGAAGGGAAAGGACAGCAGTTGCGGACGCTGTTTGGGCTTCCCGCCTACTCGTTCAGCTTCACAATGGTGTCGACGTACTTAGGCGACCAGTTGACGTAGTCCGCGATGACGATATTGACCCCCTTCTGCTTCCAGCCCTTGATACGATGAATCAGACCAGGGTTGATCGTCTTGGCGAGCTCGAGCAGGTTGCTCGGATTGTCGGTGAAAGGGATGAGGCCGTTTCCGATCATATCTCCGTCAGGGGTGATGACTCCCTGCAAGACGTAGAAGGTCGCGGCCGTGACGGGCACGCTGGCGTCGAAGAAGTTGAGCACGTCGGTCGCCGTCCTCATGTCTGGCCAGGGCGATGAGATGATCTTCGGCGACCAGAGGAAATCGTTCTGTGTCACGCTCGTGTTGTCGCTGTAGAAGGTGACAACGCGACCGCTGCTCTTCCAAAGCTGATCGAGGGTCACATTGGCCGTCAGGCTGGCTGGAGCGAGCTTGTTGTTGAGCTGAGTCTTGATGCAAGAGGCAAGGTCTGCATGGGCAGCAGCGTCGTAGTTGAAGAAGTGGTTGAAGTCAAGTAGGACGACCTCATTTTCGTTTCCGGACTCGGACAAGAAGGTGTCCACTTGAGCGAGGACATCGTCAATTGAGACGCTGAAGAGGCTATGGACGATGTTATGCGAATAATTGCCGGTGAACACGTTCTTGCTCGCTTGGACGCGGAGGTCGAGATAGCGGATTCCGCTGGAAAGCTGGTGCTGGATGTCGAGGGGTTGAGCGATAGACCAGCCCTTCATGATGGCGTTGCGAGTCAGGCCCGCCCATATGTTGACGCTAGCAGCCTTGTACCATGAAGATACATCGTCAGCCACGCTGGAAGAGAGGGTGATACCATATGTTCCGCTGTCATGCGTGCCGGGAAGCGCAACTTGATGGAGCATCTTGGGCCCGATTTTGGCGGCCATTCGTCTCATCCAGGGCCCATACGAGGGTGCAAAGCTGCTCAGCTTGAGTCCTAGGGCGTATCCGTTGATTCCAACGAGAAGCATACCCGCAGCAGCATTGTCTGCGCAGACCCGTGTTTCGTGATTTCCGTACCCTTCGAGGGGGTTCTGGCCAATGATGCTGCCCTGGCTGTCGAACTCGAAGACATAGCCGTTATTCGCGTAGAATGCGCGATCAAGACCAGGAGCGACCGATGTGATAGTATTCCCGCTACCCGACAGGCTGATGCTGTACTTTGTCTCAAGGCTGTCCACACGCACACCGATACCGTATCCGTTGGCACCGACATACAGATTCAAGGCATCAGAACTGAGTGCCATCCGAACTTCGTGGTTTCCCGTATCGAGAAGGGTGTTCTTGTGGAGTTCGTTGCCATTGGATGCGTCGATGCGGAAGATAATGCCCCTGCAGGCTGCGTAGGCGTCTCCGTTGCCACCAAGGACGGAAGTAATGTCTTTGCCAGCCCCAGACATGTCGTTTGTCCACTTCATGGCGACATTGTCCATCGAAAGGCCGAGGCAGTACCCATTCGTCCCGACGATAAGAGTGTCGTGTTGAAGGGTGGCATCGAGACTGATTTCGTGGTTCCCGTAGCCAGACAGGCCATCTTGCGCGATGATATCGCCGTTGGAAGGTTCAAGGCGGAAGACGTAGCCATTGCAGCCGCGTAGATTTTGCCCGCCGCGCAGAAGACGCTGGTGATGTTGTAGCCTGTTTCGGGAAGGGACACAGACCAGAGTGTGGCGAGGGTAGTTGGATCGAGTGCGATAAGGTACCCGTTGCTGCCTGCAATGAGCATCGAGTCATCGAGCGGCGAAGCCAAGCGCACCTCCTGGTGCCCAGTACCAGACAGTTTGCTGGTCTGGAGAGTGTCGCCCAGTCCCATAGTCGACACGGTAGACGGCGCCGTTGAAGCCCAAGAAGAATCCGGCCGAGTTAGAGAACGGGGTGATGACGTACGAGCCACTGGCTGGGTTGCACTTCCGAGCAAGGTCAAGGGGAGCCATGATTCAAGCTGATATTTCCGGTAGGATAGGGTCAGCAAACATAGTTCAGGTGAAGAAACGGAAACGTGAATGACGTTCACTTACTTTGATGTTGGATGGCGCTAGGGTGTGAGGTCAAAAGTAACTGTTAGGGTGTAAGGATGTTGGAGAGAGTGCTTGAGCGCGACAAGGGATTGCAGAAGGGGTGGAGAATGGAGTTTGGCTGTTGGCAGGTAGGAAGAGGGGTGAACATGGGCTATGGAAAGGGATGGGGGAATCGGAATCGACACAATGGTGAGCAACGTTCTGTTTTTATAGCTTTCATATCTGGTGAAATGTGAAGACATAAAAGAAGCAGGTCACAGCACGGTCACTATACCTTTCTTTCCATTTCTGTACCGTAGAGGTCATGGAGTTGTCGGATGGGAGCAGCGAGGAAGGAGGAAGTATCAGCGGCTCTGTGGCGCCAGTTGACCACAAGACCACCGTACTCACGACTGGAAGAGCCGCCCGGATACGGCGAGGCGAGCACGTAGGGTTGAGCACCGAATATCCGAGTTCGAGCCTCGAGGCAAACAAGAGGCTTGGGAAAGTATAGTCGCGCTTCCTTCGCCACGGGAAATCGTAGGAATGAAATGAGTTCGAAGAGGCGAGAAAGCAGCTGCAGGCGTTGGGCGGATCACTTACTTGTTGAGCTTCGCAATGGTATCCATAAAAGCGGGTGTTGTGCAGTCCTCGACGATTACATTGCTGATTGCCTGCTGCTCCCAGTCCTTGAGACGGTTGATCCCTTGGTGCACTCCAGTAATGAGTATATGACTGCCGATGGAAGGACAGACACTTTCGAAGACGATGCCGGTGTTAAAGACGATACCTCCCTGCGAAGAGAGATTGACCAGGTGACGAAGATGAGTCCGTCGAGCAAGCTGAGCACCGCACCCGCCGTCTTCTTGTTCAGTCAAGGGTACGAAGCTCGAAGCCCTTGACCGAACTGAATGGCCAGTGGAGGTCATGCTGCGATACGCCCGTACTTCTGTCGTTAAAAAACGTTCGTCGGATGGTCCGGCCGCTGCTCTGCCGCAGCTAGCTGGAGACCACGTCTCCTGTGAAATCAGCAGGAGAGAGCCAGTTCTTAAGCCGAGCCTGGATGCGGGAGGCAATTTCGGCGTAAGCAGTACTCGCAGCAACGTCGTAGCGAAGAAGTGGTTGGAGTGGAGATGACGACCTCTTTGTTGACTGTCCCGGAGAGAAATATGGACACCGGCAGAGGTAGAAGAATGCTGAGAAGATGAAGATGGGGTTGAGAATGGTGGTATCAGAGCGAGTGGAAATGTAAGCAAGTCCCTTTCGGCTCTGATTGCAGCAGGAACGGCATGTGCGTGCACAGCGTGAACAGGATCACGTTCCCCGTGCTATTCGTTTCTCCTCTTTCACACTGTCAGCGCTTCTGCTTCCTTCGTTCGCCTGGTCCCTTGACGCTCTCCGTTTGCAAGGGATGACCACCGTCTAGACGCTTCGCCGTGGCACCTGGAGCGCAACCAAAGGTGGCTTGAGGCAAGGCATAGGGACAAGGGACTTGATTGTTTTGTGCGGAAGTTCGTAAACATGTAACAGGTACAACATCAGCGGCGCGGGGAATATGGAGGGCGACGATTCGCTCAAGTGTTTCCTATATCTCTTGCCGAGCAGAGCTAGCATCAAGCTCTGCGACGCTATTCATGCCAGCCAGGGACGTACGGAGGTTCCCGCAGATAATGGACTGGCACCGGAGGCAGGCGCGCCGTCCCTAGCGCTAGGGCGTACTCATCCCAGGCTGCCAAGACCGCGTCTCGAGCTTCCTCGAAGCGGGAGCTCCCAGGTTGCAACAAAAGACGCCATGTGTTAAAGGCTTCCACTGTAAGAACTGGGTGCTAGAAGGCTGGGAATCAAGGCAAAGTGGAGGCTGAAGGCCGGGAGCTAACGCTCGAGCCACAAGGCAAGGTGGAAAACAGATAGAAGGGTGTGTGATTGTAGTGCAAAGGAGGGCTCGATAAGACACAAGACCGGATGGGGAGAACAGCCAGAGAGAGCAGGAGAGAGCAGGGGTTTATATAGTTTCGAGACCAGGGTCGATGGAGAGAGGAAACGAAGCGATAGAAGATGCTAGAAGCGTGGAGAGTTCGCATGCTGTGTGTGGCTGTGCTGGCAGTGCGAGAGTCGAGGTCGACGAGGTCGAGGATGAGCAGCGGAGTGAAATGAGAAAGGAGGCTTCGAGAGAATTCGAGAAGTTGTCGGAACGATAAGATGATTCATGACAGTCGCTCCCTCTTTAAGCTGAGGTCTCCGAAGCTGGTAGTTGAGGTACTGGAGGCTGTCGTGGGCGACGCGGACGGGCCGGCGGAACTGTGTGTGGCTTGCGTGGATATTTCTGGTGGAAAGAAATGCGGACTGGGTGGGAAGATGAGATTTTGCTCTCATGTATCCACTCACTCTGTTCCGCTCCTACACCTGCATACTGAACCAGATACTCGAGCTTGCGTCGACGAACACGACTGTCAAGAATGCGCTCGATGGACAAATCTTGCGTGCCGTCGCTCGCGATTGGCGCTGGCGCCACTGTGACTGATGCGCGAGGCCGGAGATCACTGGTGTGATGAGGTTCCAGCAGTGACACATGGAATGTGGGGTATACCTGCATGGTGGGGGGCAAGATGAGACGATATGCAGATCGCCCAACCTTGCGCTCGACGGCGAAGGGACCGAGGCGCTTGGCATCGAGCTTGGCTGATGGCCGATTCGTACTGATGTGTTTGCGAATGAGCCAAACCAGTTGACCTGGTTGAAACTCGGGAGCAGGTGCTCGGCGCTGATTGGCATATTTCTCGTGCGCGGCAAGGGCCTTTCGGATGTTGTCCTGGGCAAGTGTGTGTATTTGTTGAATGGTGCGCACATGCTTGTGGGCTGCCGGAACTGTGGAGCTTCGTAAGGTGATGTCGAGGGTTGGGTGATAGCCGTGGTTGGCATAGAAAGGTGTCATGCCGATACTTGAGTGATGTGCATTGTTGTGGGCAAACTCGGCCAAGGGGAGAAGCTCGCTCCAATCGTCCTGCAGATAATCGACAAAGTGCCGAAGGTATTGCTCAAGGACTTGATTGACTCGTTCGGTCTGTCCATCGCTCTGTGGGTGGAATGCTGTGGATAGATTTGGCTTGATGCGCAAGAGAGCCAGGACTTCGGACCACCAACGAGAGGTGAAAGTTGAACCTCTGTCGGAGACGATGTCGATGGGCAGGCCATGGAGGCGATAGACGTTGTTGATGAAGTGTTGAGCGAGTGTGGTGGAGGTGTCCGTGGTGTTGGCAGGAACGAAGTGGGCTTGTTTGGTCAATCGGCAGACAATGACCAGGATGCTGTCGAAGCCGTTGGAAGGTGGTAGCTCGACAATGTGGTCGATCGAGATCGAGGACCAAGGAGACGTGGCGACTGGCAGGGGCTGGAGAAGGCCGTATGCAGTGGTCGGCATGGATGAGAAATCGGATGAGAGGGGGTCCTCATCCACATCCACACCCACATCCGACCAGAAATTTTGCCCTCATCCACATCCACATCCACCAGATCCGATGTCACTCGGATGTCATCCGCTTATGTAATCAATTTTTCGGCGCGTGGCTGCCACTCACGTGGCAGCCCTCCGCACCCGACTTTCATCGGACCTCATCGGATGTGAACGGGTGATGATCAGATGGCATCCGATGTTACTGCAGCTGACATCCGTTTACCATCGGATACTCTTTCGGCACTTCATTTGTGCCATCCTGCTCCTTACTTCCCCTTCTTCTCATCACCAACGTACGGTTCCATACACCCTGTCAGCATCATGACATCCCAGTCCGAACAGAAGGCCATTCTCAACAGAGGCCTCACAGAATATTGGCCTTCTCCTGGTGTCGTGCAGCAGGTCGACCTTCACAAGCTTCTCTTTGGTCGACCAGACGCTCCCGGCTCGACCCTCGTGCCGCTCTTGGCGAAATATGGACCAAAGCCTGAGAAGCTCTTCGTCAGTGGCGACACGATCACATGGACGGACACCCGCGGAGCCGGCCCTCTCGGTCCTGCGATGGAGTTACGGCTGCTCCTTCTCTCTTTCCAGCAGCTCGAGGGACAAGCACCGGATCTTGACATCCCACATGTCGCGCAGCAACTGGTGCCCTGTTTCATTTGGTCCGCAGTTAAGTTTAGTTTAAGTTGGAACCCGGCGCCGGCGCCCGCAGTTAAGTTTAGTCACAGTTTAGCCACTTACTATCATTACAGTTAACTTAATTTTGAGCCTTTCACTATACGTTCTTACAGTTATTTATAGTAACTTAAGCGCGTCTCAGTCACCCAATTCACGCAGTATCTGCCTCAAGATGTCTGGTACTATTCCATTTTGCCTTTAGGCACGTACTTTGCCGCCTCCGAGCTCGCTCCTACATGTTTCCTCTCTTGACTACCTCCAAAGACTCATGCTTTTTGGTTATTTTTAGTTACTTGTTACAGTCATTATTAGTTACAGTCATTATTAATTACTGGGGGCACAGTTGTTAATAGTTAACTGTTCCAGTTATTGTTAGTTACTGGATACAGTTATTAATAGTTGACTACTACAGTTGTGATTAGTTACTGTGCGCACTGTGAGTAACTTTAAGTAGCTGTAAGTAACTATAAGTAGCTATAAGTTCGCACTGTAAGTAGCTGTGAGTAACTGTAAGTTGGGTCAAATCTTCGGCTTCCGAACGGCAACTGCTAGTGACTATAAGTTACCGTGTCCGAACCCATACAGTTTAAGTTGACTTAATTTTTCCGGAGCTCCGCCGCCCGCAGTTTAGTCACAGTTTAACTAGATTAAGTTAACTTACCCGCAGTTGCAGTTAGGTAAGTTGGTAAGTTGCCGAGCCTTGCCTGTTTGGCCTCTCATGTCCTCACTCATCTGACCGGCGCAGCCTTGGAGCAGAGCGAGGCGCTGCTTCAGGATCCTCAGGCGAACGAATATGGCCGGATGGTTTTTCCAATGGGCCCTTGTCGATGCGAGGCTGAAGGTAGGAACAAGAAGAGACAGCGGGATGTCAGCATCGATACCCTATCCATCGCAGCGCATGAGTCGTCTAGCTACTCACTCGTTTAGAAAAGTCGTATTCCTCGGGCTCCTTCTTGTCGATGAACTCGCCGTTGTATTCCAGGAAGGCCTTCCAGCTTGCGGTGGCCTGAGGGAACAGAGAAAGCGAAGAAAGCGCCTGGCCCATTTCCTCGGTCTCAAGGCCATGGCAAAACCATTGCCCGGTGATATCCAAGAGTTTGAGTTCCTGCGCGTATAATGGCATGGTCGGGAAACTTGCTGAAGGCAATGGATGTGGTGGTGGTGATGGAGCTGACCGGTGACAAAAGTCTTTTCAGCGTGCTGCGCATGGATGAGATCAGGTGATGGACCGATGATCATTCTAACCAAGAGCAGACAATCATCCGATCTGACCGGGATCTAAGCCGATGACACCAAAAATATGCAATTTCAAAAATCAAGAATCAGTTTAATGGCGGAAAAATTGGCTTTCACGTACTTCAGCCGGATGTCATCCATGCATCAGCTGATGACGGTCGGATGAGGGTCGGATTCGGAAGACATCCGGATGTATCTCATCCGCCTCATCCACGTCCGAGCTGAAACCAAAATCGGCCGCCTCATCCACATCCACATCCGATTGGTCGGATGATATGACATCCACATCCACCGGTCATCCACACCCATGCCGACCACTGGCCGTATGGCCGGTGTCTGGGAATCTTGTTGCGCTGGCACGTGTCACACGTCAAGACGTATGTGTTGACGAAATTGCGCATGCTCGGCCAAGTGTATTGCCGGTGGAGGAGCTCGAAGGTGCGCTGCTGCCCTTGATGGCCGGCTGTTGGACTATCGTGGGCTTGCTCAAGTAGCTTGATCTTGAGCTCGTCGGCGTCGGGAACGTAGATTCGGCCCGATTGAAGGAGGAAGCCTTCTTCGGACAGAGAGTACTCTTGACAGACCTGCTGCTGGGTCGTGTCTCGAGTCTCTGGTGGAGTACGCAAGGCAAGGAGGATGGACTTGAGTGCAGGATCTTGCTCAAGGTAGAACTTGAGCTGCTCGGCAAGGTCCGTGGTCAGCGGAGCTGACTCACTACTAAGAGGCGACGCAACCTCGGTGGAGGAATGCGCCACTGGCTGCTCGGTGGGCTGGTGCTGGAGCTGCTCTGGCTGGGAAGGGGCTGGTTCTGGGCGGGGCTGTGTTGCTTGAGGAGGTGAGGAGTTGTGTTCTTGAGGGTCGGGGTCTTGAGGGTCGGGGTCTTGAGGATCGGGTTCTTGAGGGTCGGAGGTGATTGAGATGGGATGAGAGGGTGACGGGATTGAAGGGGGAGATGGTGTAGAAGGAGATGCTGTTGTTGGAGAGTTGGCGGCTTGAGAACTTGACGAAGGCGGATTGGTGGTGTTTAGACTTGAGGGGTTGCTTGATGTTGAAGAGGAGGGGTTGCTGAGAGACTTGGTGCGGCGGGGACTAAGGATGGGCGCGGAGTAAGCCCCGGAGTGGGTTTCCCGGAGTTCCCCGACTAGTCGGGGCCTCACTCCGGGGGAGTACGGAGTACGGAGTGCATTTTCGAGGATTTACTCCTGCTGATTGAATTCTGCAGGAGTACGGAGCGCAAGCCTGTCATGTCCCCGGAGTACGGAGTACGGCAAGGCCTGGAGCTAACTTTTCGCCGGAGTACGGAGTGACTAGCTCGAATGCCAGACGGAGTGCGGAGTTTCCCCGAAACTCCGGGGCGCTCCGGGGCCTTGCATTTTCCAAAATCAGGTCGCAATTTTGAAAATTTTGGCCAGAAACGGGCAGATTTTGCTCTGTTTTCAAAAACATTGGCAAAATTCATTTTCAGATATCTCATTTGGGGTTCATATTGTGTGTTGGTGAGCTCTACGACCGCCAACGATGATTCTGCCGAACAAAAACATGGTTGGAAGAGGGGCAATCAATGGAAGGGTCCACATTTCTCAAGTTTTGTAGGACCTCTGCGAACTTTCCCCGGAGTACGGAGTTTCGGGGGAGTAGTCGCGCTCCGTCACCCCGGAGTACGGAGTGGACTTTGAAATTTTACTAAATTCAGCCGGCGTACGGAGCTGGCGCAATGAGATGGGGAGGTTTTGTGCGGAGTGCGGAGTGGAATTGGGGCGACTGCCTAAAAATGAGCGGAGCACGGAGTGCGAAAAAGAATCTCAAAATCAGCCGGAGTCAGCCGGAGTAGCGGCCCCGGAGTACGGAGCACTCCGGGGCCCTCCGCGCCCATCCTTAGCGGGGACGGGGTTTTCTGGATGATGAGGACTTTTGGACGACGGTTCCGGAGCGGAGCATTGCAAAGACCGAGACTGGGCGAAGGACTGGGAGTGGAGTGGGCTCGTTTGCGTCAGCACTCGCTCCCTCTTTATGGTCGCGCCTTCGCGACAAGGCGTCGGCTTTGCCATTGCGGGCTCCGGGTCTGTAGGTGATGGTGTAGCGGTGCCCATTGATGGCTTCGGACCATCGGGCCTGCCGCCGGGTGAGGGTGCGCGAGGTCTGGAAATATTCGAGATTCTTGTGGTCAACAAGAACATCGAACGGCGCATGGCAGGACTCAAGGAAGTGTCTCCAGGACTTGACGGCGGAGACGACGGCAAGGAGTTCTTTGTCGTGAACGTCGTAGTTCAACTCGGCCGGAGACATCTTCCGAGACATGTAGGCGACGGGGTGCAGTTCGCCGTCTGGCGGATATCGCTGCGAGAGAATAGCCGAGATAGCGAAGTCAGAGGCGTCGGACTCAATGACTGTGGGCAAGGTTGGGTCGAACTGTTTCAAAATGGGCGCGGTGGTGAAGAGTTTCTTGAGGGAGTTGAATGCTTCGTCGGCGGCGTCGTCCCAACGGAACGCGGTGTTCTTGCGCAGAAGACGGGTTAGCGGAAGGCATACGCGGGAGTAGCCGTTGACGAAGCGCCGGAAGAAGTTGCAGAAACCGAGAAAAGCCTGTAGATCGCGGAGGTTAGTAGGTGCTGGCCAGTCCAAGAGCTGCTGAACGCGGTCAGCTCCGAGACGGACGCCATCGCGGCCAACCTCAAAGCCAAGAAAACGCACCTCGGATGCCCCGAAAGTGCACTTCTCCGGCTTGCAGTATAGGCCATGCGCGATGAGCCGGCACAACACCTCACGGACGTGCTCCTGATGCTTGGAGGGGTCGGAGGAGAAGATACAGATGTCGTCCAGGTGCACGACAACTGTAACGTCGAGAAGATCATGGAAGATGTGGTTCATCAGTGCTTGGAATGATGCGGGCGCATTTGTCAGCCCAAAAGGCATCACCAGGCACTCGAAGTGACCATAGCGAGTTCGAAACGCCGTCTTCCACTCATCACCACTCTTGATGCGAAGGAGATTATACGCACCACGTAAGTCCAGAGTGGTGAAGATCTTGGCATGGCGGAGACGTTCGATCGTCGCGTCTAGGAGGGGGATGGGGTACCGATTCTTGATGGTCACGCGGTTGAGACCGCGGTAGTCGACGCACAGCCGGAGCGACCCATCTTTCTTCTTGACAAAGAGAATGGGAGCACCGGCTGGGGAGGTAGACGGTCGGATGAAGCCCTTGCTCAAGTGCTCATCGAGCCATGAACGAAGGGCTGCGAGCTCGAGGTCGGACAGGGAGTAGATAGGCCCGAAGGGTGGTATGGTGTCGGGCTCGAGGTCGATCGCGTGATCGTGACTGCGATGTGGAGGAAGTGTATCTGCCTTGGCCTTGCTGAATGCATCAAGGAGGTCATGATACTCAACTGGGACATGGTTCTTGACTTGCTGGAGGTACTCGGGGGTGTCGGAGACTTGCTGTGGAGTATCCTCGTCGTCAGGATTCGCTCCGAACACGGCTGAGAGTGATGCTGAGCCGCTGCTGGGCTCAGGAGAGGGCGCAGGGCTGCCCTGACTGATGCAGAAGGCAGTGGCACCGCGTCCGATCTCGGCAACGAACTCTTTGGCCGACACGAGAGCGATGTCAAGGGCTGGAAACTGCTCGCCATGGCTAGTGGGCGAGACAGCACGTTCTGAGGCAGGGCTAGGTGGGTCCTTGGGCTGGAAGTCGGCCTCGGACGAGGCCGGCAAGGCTCGGATGGTGGAGTCGCGGGTAAGGCAGGTCCGAAGGCAGAGATGAGGGTGTTGCGGCGCCAGTCGATCGTCGGATTGTGCTGGCGCAGCCAAGGGATGCCGAGGACGATGGGATATCGAGAGAGGTTGGTGACGAGAAGCGAGGAGGATTCACGATGAGGTCCGATGGAGAACGAGAAGTGGGTGAAGGAGGTGATTGGTCCGGAGGAAATTGGTCGTCCGTCAATGACGTTGAGTTCAATGGGCTGCTCAAGGGGCGAACGCTCAATGCGGTGGTTGTGGGCAAATGATGTATCGATGAAATTTGCAGTGGCGCCACAATCCACAAGAGCGAACGTATCAACAGCATGATGGTCCAAATGAACCTTGACGGGGACGATCATATGGTGGTCAGGAGGAGCTGTTGCGGAGTGTGTGGCGCCCAGAGTGAGGGAAGGTGGGGAGCTCAGGCGGAAGGGCGTGTTTCCGTCTGAGCGCCGAAGTTTCCCGCCAGGATCGTGGCGATGGGCGGGTGGCTGGGCACATCGTTGGGGTTGCCGAGGCTGAAGGAAACCGCGGTAGCGCTGTGCTTGCGCGTGTTGCCTCGCTGATTCTTCTCGGGACAGTTGAAAGCGATGTGGTTGGGCTTGCCGCAGTAGAGGCAGAGCTTGTTGTCGCGACGACGCTGCTTCTCAGCGTCGGTCAGGGGCTGGTATCGAGGAGCCGTGGCGTCGAGGTCCATGGGAACCGGGCCGGAAGATGCCGAGGCCGAGGCATGGCTGGGACTGGAGGAGAACGTGGTCGAACCATGAGTGTTGGAGCCGGAGCCGCGGGGTCGGGAGCGGTTTCGACGCTCTTGAAGGCGATTGTCGAGTTTGACCGCGTGGTTGGCGAGGTCCTGGACGTCTTCAATCGTCTTCTCCGAGTAGGCCAGGGCGTCCTTGACGTCTTCGGCCAGGCCTTCATAGAAGCGAGCGCGAAGGGCCTCGTCGTTCCACTCAAGCTGAGTGGCGAGCTGGAAGAAGCGGGTGGCGTACGAGGCGGTGGTGTTGGTCTGGGTGAGAGAGAGGAGTTCGCGCGTGACTCGGCGCTTGTGATCAGGGTCTCCGTGAGAGTGGAGGAAGACCCGTTCGAATTCGGCCCAGGAGTGCTTGGTGACATCACCCGAGCGGAGCATGGGCTCGAACCACTCGAATGCCTTTCCGCGGAGCCACGAGGCTGCGTAGACGATCTTGCTCGTGTCCGTTGGGAAGGTTGAGGGGTTGGCGGCGAAGTTGAGCTTGATGTGAGCAAGGAAGGTATAGGCGTCCTTCTTGCTGCTACCGTCGAAGGTAGGTGGGTCGGCGACCTTGACCTTGAAGTTGGGTTCGTTGGTGGCGGAGGAGGCGGAAGTGTCGCGCTGGGCCAGGAGGCGGCGCAGCTCGGCGACTTCGGCGGCAAGGGCTTCGTAGGAAGCGTCGGTGTTGGACATGGCTGGGTGGCGACTAGGGCTGGGTGCGGTAGCTCGGGGCCAGTGGTTGGAGATCCGGTCTACTGTAAGAACTGGGTGCTAGAAGGCTGGGAATCAAGGCAAAGTGGAGGCTGAAGGCCGGGAGCTAACGCTCGAGCCACAAGGCAAGGTGGAAAACAGATAGAAGGGTGTGTGATTGTAGTGCAAAGGAGGGCTCGATAAGACACAAGACCGGATGGGGAGAACAGCCAGAGAGAGCAGGAGAGAGCAGGGGTTTATATAGTTCCGAGACCAGGGTCGATGGAGAGAGGAAACGAAGCGATAGAAGATGCTAGAAGCGTGGAGAGTTCGCATGCTGTGTGTGGCTGTGCTGGCAGTGCGAGAGTCGAGGTCGACGAGGTCGAGGATGAGCAGCGGAGTGAAATGAGAAAGGAGGCTTCGAGAGAATTCGAGAAGTTGTCGGAACGATAAGATGATTCATGACATCCACTGGGTAGGCAATGGAGCTCGATGTCAGAAGTAAGTGTGGTAGAGTCGTTGCTCACACTGTAGGTACTCACGGTATCGATCGTACGCCTCCATGGCCAGCTCCGGCGACGTTCCCCTCAATCTTGCGTGCAAAGGGACCTGCATTTGACGGAGTGACATGATTAGCTCCTTAGCATCCAGATTGGGAACGTCAGGTACGCGTAGGTGCTCCGGTGTGCTCACATTGTAACGTGGAGACAGAGCTTCGCTCGGGTCGTCGATCGACTTGGATACAGGCGCAGAGTCGACACTGGTGATGGCCACAAGGAGGAGAGTCATCGGAAAGAGGAAGCGAAGCTTGACCATTTCTTGATTTGAGCTTGATGCGGTGGAGTGTCAGACGATCAATAACCTGGAAGAGCGGAAGAGGGGACGATGTGAAGGTATGAAGACGGGCTAAGATGGGGACGTTTGATGGTGTGGGTAGGGATGAATTGGCCCAGTCCCATGAGCTGAAGGCCCGTCATTATATAGCTTTCATGGAATCGAAGAACGCTTTTGCCCTCAACGGCTCAAGACACTGGGCCTTTCTCGCCTACATCTCATAGCACAGCACCAACGCCCCGAATCCTCAGCCCCGGCGGTCAGCTGGCTAGTACTCCGACTATTGAAAGCCTCAACACATTCCCATTTCCCACATCTCATCTGCCAGCCTCATTGAGCAGGATATTCCGACGCCCCGAATCATCAGCCCCGGCGGGCTCTGAGCCTAGAGCATCTTTGACCGCATACGCCGAGCTCCAGATACAACCGGAGTCCGATGCGAATGGACCATCAGGCCAGACAGTCTCACCCACTGCTTCTCTGTTATCTTCTGGTACGTACGTTTACGGGTGCAGTCTGTACTTTTTCGGCGAAAAGGCTACCTCCACCTCGTTGTAGCGTGACTTGTTTGGTCAACTGGTGAACGCGATGCCCTTTTATGTTGTATACAGAGACCGGACAGTGAGTGGGTCGTCGGACAGTGAGTGGGTCGGTCACCATAACTACCACACAACACAACAAAAGTAGCCGCAGACACATGGACTGTATTCCTCAGCCCACAGCGACCCCGCCATGCAAATTTGAGACGTACTTTTCTTGCTAACGGCTGGGCTATGGTGCTGCGAGCAGGTCGAGGTCGATCTGAGATTTCGAGATTCATTGAAAAAAAAATGTACAACGACTTTGAACACCAACCACACCAAATCCACCTGAATAAGCAGTGTCAGAACAGAGAAAGAGTTTGGAGTACTATCTAAGAAAAAAACGTAGCAGGTGTATTGAGGTGAATTGGTCCACTGGTTGAGGAGCTGGGTGGTCTGGAGTGCAGGGGTGGTTGTCGAGTTTTGGGGGGTCGATGTTCGATCCGCCATGAGCGCTTTTGGATGAGACAAACTTCACTCAGAAGAGCTTCGCGATCGATCGCCCGATACAATGGATTGAAAATTGACCCACACACTGTCCAAAAATTTCTGAACTGTACATTTCTTCAGCACCACCGTTCTCAACGACCCGCCTATCAATGACCCTCAATCAAGCGGGAGGTGCTTGCTATCTATGATAGCTACAATTCATTTCTTTGGAAGGCAGGGTGTTTATGTATTGTGTGTCGAGCTCGGAGGTGTGCAATGGCAAAAATGGGCGAATTTCGACCCACTCACTGTCCGCCGTCTGTACACGGGTCCGATTTTCCCACGCTCCTGACCTTGCGGTCTCAATTTACATGTATCACGTTCCAGAGGTTCGCTGCAGGCTTTCCCGCGGCAAATTTCAGGCGCTAACGAATTCAGAAGAGAAGAAGGAGGAGGAGAGCAGAACGGGAGCAGGGTGAGCTCGACAGGGTGTCAGTGAGCCTAGCCTACTTCTGCCGTCTGTTCGCTCCCATGTCACGCTTATTGGCAAGGCATCGATAACGCTTTTGTTTACATATCCCTTGTCAATGCGTTATGCCTGACCGAGGCAGCACCCCGCCATCCGAAAGGAACCAGATCCATAAGAACTCATAACAATCTCCCCACCCAGCTTTTCACCGTCGACCCCATCTCGTCCGTCCAGCACTCCTCGACCCGGTGACGTTCCCGCCAGGAACCGACTCCAATCCAGCAGCCCCACACCACCCACACTCCTCCAACTCGCCTGCGGTCCTCAGGCGCCGCCCACAGGGCCCGACATCCCACGCCGGCGCAAACGAACCCAACTCCGCACCCGGCTGGCGCGCGGAGAAGAACCCGCCGTCCGCACCGTCACCACTGCCGTTGTTCCGATTCGAAGCGCCAAGAAGGAGGAGAAGCGCAGGGGACGACGACGACGACGATGAATCTGCATTGCCATCATCACCTTCTTCGTCCAGGGCGTGTTGTTGGAGGTGCTGTTTTGCCAAGGGTGGCGCAGCTGTCAACCGTGTGCGACGGGCTGATGAGGTTGTGGAGGAGTAGGAGCCGGGCGCAGGTGGGGCGTATGCCCAGTCCGAGAGGAACGGTTCCGCATTGGCGACCTGTTGCTGCAGGAGGAAGGCCGCATGTCGGTTTTCGTCTGGGAAGCAAATGACCGAAAAGATGTCAGCAAAAGGTCGGAGAGATCGAAAGGATGTCAAGCCGCACGTCAAACTCACTGTTCAGCATGGCCACTGCATTCCGATGCGGCTGCGAGCCTCCTGCCTTCCCGTCCGGCCCGGGCGAAGCACGAAGGAGCGTCTTGAGCTCGTTCCGCTGATTCGACGTCAATGCTGATGGCCCAAAGCGTGGTGGTGCGCCACTGGCTTCCTGCCGGGCACCCCCATCCACGGTCGACCACGACGACGATGGGACGACCCCCACTGCATTCCCACTTTCGTTCTCCTTCTTACACTCCCCTTTCACTCCCACTCCCACTTCCACTTCCACTTCCTCTTTTCCAGCAAGACTCCCGCGTCGCCGCCGCCCTTCCTCCCGATTCGCGCGCCACCGTTTCGACTTCTCCTCAATGGCCAGGCGTAAGCGCTGCCGATCGTGCTCGAGGGCTATGTTGTCCAACTCGAGCAGGACGTGGGAGCGGACTAGCGTCTCGCGGGTCTGTGTCCGTCGTTGAGCCAAGTAGGCTCGGTCTCGGAGCGAGGCTGTCTCGGCGGGAGAGGGCAGGGGAAGGGGCAGGAGCGACGCTACTCCTTGTGTGCCCGATTTTCCACCTGTCTGCGTCCGAGCGTGAGTTGGATGGGCATTTGAGATCGGAATGACGTTCACGAGTGGATCCAGACCGGGCGCCTTGGCGATGGGAATCGCGAGTCCGAGCTGAATGTGAGCCTTGAGACGCAAGTCGCGGGTTCGTGCATTGCTCTGCTGTTGTTGCTGCTGCTGCCGCCGTTGCTGGTCCATCTGTGCCCTGTTCTCCTTCTCGACCTCCATGTGCTCGTCAATAACGTCATACGAGTCTGGGTGCTGCTGTCGCTGAATGTGACGGGCCATCATCATCATATCCGTGCTGGTTGAATGGGCCTGGTAGAGCGAGTGTTGTGTCTCGTCGCCGACATCATGCTGACTGTGTGGGAGCTGGGTGCGGGAGGACGAACCGACGAGGGCTCCGGTACTGTGGGCATGGTCGGGTTGGGAAGTGCTCTGCTGGGACGAGGCCGTTGTGCTGGCAACGCCTTGTGCCAGGGCCGGGGTGGAGCTGGACAGCATGGGTATGGAGTGTGTCCGAGCTTGTGAGCCAGGCGCGAGGAGGCCTGGCCATGGCGCATGCGCGTGCGCTGTTGCCCTTCCGCCCGGTCGATTGGGGAAGGAGAGGGAGGCGGAGAAGGAGCTCTCGGCGCCTGTGCCTGTGCCAGCTGAAGCGGAAAGGAGGGAGGACTCCGATTGGGAGCCAGCGAACATGGCTGCCTGTGCCGGGAGCCGGAAGATGCCGCCGGACGGGAGGACACGGGTGTGCATGGTCGTTGTGCGCGCTGTCTCTTGGGCCTGTTGCTGCTGTTGAGCTCCAGGAGGTGGAATGGGGCGGCCAAAGAGGGAGAAGCCGGCGAGACTGCCATCGAGACCGGAGGAGGACGCGGCTGAGATGCTGAGATGGGAGATGGCAGTCGAGTCCGAGAGACTGCTGTAGGGCTGTGCATTGCGGCCAGGTGATCCGTTGTCGAGATGGAAGCTGCTGCCGTCGCTGTTGCTGTGATTGTGGGTGTGGTTGTGGTTGTGCTGCAGCTGGTTGGCCGGTGTCGAGACTGCCGCTGCCGCTGCCCCTGCCGCTGCTACCCCTGCTGCTGCTGTGGGTCTCGCTGGGCGGGGCGGTGGCTGGAAGGGTCCCGTCTGCATGGCGGGCGTGCTGACTGGAGTCTGCAGCGTCATCTTCGCTGCTTCTGCTTCTTCCTGCTCGTCGTGTTGCAGGTTCGCGTCGAGGAGCTCAACATCAACATCGACTTCAGGCTTCAGCTCACCGCTCACCGCTCGCGTATCGGGCACACATCAACACATCAACGCATTCCATCATTCCCAAGGGAGCATCCATTTCTTTCTTTCTCCTGATCACAGCTCGGCACTTCCATCGCTGTCCTTGCTGCCACGATCGCCCTGGAGGTGTGCGGTATACAACGAGGCAGAATGTCCATTGGGGAGGAGATCGAGAAATGCGAAAACAGGAGAACACAGGTGCTACAGTAACAATTGTCCAAGAATATATGTCCGTCAGGTGATTTTATGCGTAAGACGAGTACTGATCGTGTCGTATCCGGCCAGCGTCAGCTTGTGATCCCGTATGGTTATGAGTGTACCCAGGCTCGTGATATGTAGGCAGAGCTGTGCTTCCCGTGTAGTTCGGTACAACCGAAGCCGGTATTTGATATGCGACCCGATGTGGCTGCTCCTGCTGCGCCACCGTAGGTCGTAGTCCTGTGTCCTCTTGCTCCGCGAAACGAGCTTGCTGAGGGTGGCTGTGGATGAAGTGGTCGGGCTCGGCACTGGCGTAGGTCGCCTGTTGCGAGTGGTGTCCTCCGTGAGCTGGAAGCTGAGCCGCGTGCGAAGGCCTAGGGAAAGAAGGGTACGAAGCATCATTGCCGTCGTCTCCTCCTCCGTGCTGTGCGTGCGTAAGTGGGTGCTGAACACCGGCCGAGCTGTACCGCGAATGCCGACTGGGGTCTCCTCCATGCGCATACATAGCCGCCTCCTCATACCCCTCCCCTTCTTCCTCCTCGTCGTAGTCGGCATAGCCAGCACTGCTGTACTGCCTCTGCAGACCCGATGATTCGCCCCGATGGTGCGAGTCGTACCCTGAGGGGGAGCGCGCAGTGGCAACATCGGCAGCTCCTCCCAGCGGCAGACGCTCCGCCATTTCTCCACCGCCGCTGCTGCTGTCCTCGACACGCCTAGCCCTGCGAAGCGAGTTGGACAACGTGGCTCCGACTTGTTCGTAATCGTTGCCAATCCGTCCTTTGGCCCGGGGGCCTTGGGACAGCACGCGTCGCCTGTAGAGGAAGAGAACTGAAGCATAGACCAGAATGTCAGTCTAGATGGCTCTTCAGCATACAGGGCTTCAAAAATTACTCACCGAAGATATGTAAAACGGAGAGTGCCATGAAGATGATAAAGGTGATCGTGAAGGGAGTGTTGAATGCCTTGCTTCCGTCCGTGTACCAGTGCTGTCGGGCATACCACGAAGATGCGATCAGCAATCGCAAGCAAGTAGCCAGAGAAAGCGACGAGAGCGGATCACTCACATCACTTCCAGTGTAGTTTGTCGCAATCGTGACAACACCCGCAATGACCATGAGCGCAGTAAGCCCAACAGTAGCCCAGACCAAGCCCTTGGCCAACCTCCAAACAGCCACGCCAAGCTCGCCCTTCTTCAGCTCAACCGCATGCACCCCAGCAAGGAGCGCGCACAGCACAATCTGCGCAATCGCACAGCCGCCGTAGATGGCGGGTATGACGACCGCCGTGGCCTGGTTGATCGGTTTCCCCGAGGAGGACGCGGTGGAGAGCCGGGTGAAGGTCAGGCCTGTCTGGATGGCGGCCAGCACGAGCTTGAGGCCGGCAAGCCCGAGGTCCGACAGGATGAACGGCGCGAGAATGTGCAGCATGTCCGTCTTCTGAATGTATGTATGTATGTACTGGCCGATGTCGAGATGATCGTCGTCCGTATGGAATGAGGTTGGACATCCACTGGCCACCCTGACATGCATGCCCCCGCCTTCGGGCACAGCTTTTTTGAACATGACGTCGTTGGCGATCGGGCCGCTTGAGCGGTTGAATGCGAAATTGCGACTTTTCCCACGCTCGACTCGGGCCTCAGGAAAAGTGAATGCGCTGTGAAAACGCTGTGAAAACGCTGTCGACGCTGGTAAAACGCTGGTAGAACGCTGCGGACTCTGGAGGCGTGTCGCTCCACGCTGCGATGACGCTGGGGAAATGATTGGTCAAAGCAGAAAATTCTGCCGATTTCCAGATTTACGAAATTTGTGAAATAGCTCATTTCGCGAACATACCTCCAGCGTCGGTCGACGCTGCTTGCACGCGGTCGTTGCGCAATCACCCAGCTACGCTCCTAAGAAAAGACTCAGAGAATTTCGGCACCCACAGGCCACAGCCCACAACAGCCACACCGCTCTCCTCAGCTGGATCGTCAAGTCCAACGCCGGCCTCTCCTTGCGCTCCTTCTCTTGCGCTGTCCTGCGCCTCCAGTAATCTTCCGCCTCTCAGGCCTGCCACCATAGTCCTCAAGTCACGGTGGTCTCGACGTCGTCGTCACCGTCCCCGCCCTCTACTCCGCACCAGAGCGGCAGGCCATCTACGATACCGCAGGCCTTGTTGGAGTGCGGCCTCGCCTAGTAAGCGATGGAGCAGTAGGTGAGTCAATCTCGTATCAGCTACTATCGCTTCTTTCTTTCTCCTCCTGCTCATTTCTCGCGCCTTTCCTGTGTAACCCAGTCCTATGCTCGCCTTCTACGGTGCAAGCTTCAACCCCCAGCTCAAGATGAAGACTATCAAGGCGCGCGATTACAGCCCGTACTCTATCGTGCTCAAGGAACTCAGCAGCAAGCCACAAGGCGTCTTTTCCGTCGGTCCACTTGAGACCGACGCCGTCCTTTTCGGATGCGCACAGGATGCTGAATTGTGAGTTGACTGTTTGAGGCGCATATATGCTGCCGCCTGCCCTACTGACTCGGCACCCTTTCTTCAGCAGCAACAGCAGTCAGCACCTTGTTGACCCAGGCACATCATCGGCTCAACAAGGATGCGTTTCGGTATGGGCTGCGCGTCTTTCGGATCTGCGCGTGTGTGTGCTGCCACCTCGCGCCTCGCGGTGTATAAGATGGCGGATTTCATCGTTTCTCTTCTTCCGCACAACCACCACCACCACCACCACCACACCAGCACGATATCACCATACCACCACGAACACCACATAATCACCCCATCACCACCAACACCACTACACCAGTACCACGTCAGCAGCAGCAACAGCACAGCAACAACAGCGACAAGGTGAGTACACCCTCATTCCCTCGTCTGCCTCTTTTCGCGCTCATCTTGAATCAAGTCAGCTCAACAGTGTCGATACAGCAGCAACAGCAACACATCAACAGCAGCAGCAATCGAGTGAGTGCATCCGTCCCCTGTTCTGCTTCTGTTGGTATTCACCATCACTATCATCAACTACACAGCAGCAGGCCAGCAAAGCAGCGATGACAACTACCAAAGCACACCAGCTGGGTGAGTGTTCCCTTGCTTCCTCGTGCTCTTCCCGTCATCTGACGCGTCTTCATTGCCAGGCCTAGGCGCATACAAGCGCGCGACGCGCATCAAGCATCATGCATGGTGAGCGTCATTCTTTCTGGTCACTGCGCAGAAGCATTGCTGCACTCACGCGCTAACCTCCCCCATATCATCACCAGTTCCGATGAAGTCCTCGAGGTACGTGTCGCTGATTTTTCTCCCTGATCTCATCTTTTTTGCTTGATACAGATGTGCATACAGCGAGTTCAAGTCTCAGCAAGGTGCGCTGGCAACGTGACTGGTTCTCACGCATGTATTGGGCCATCAACTCACTGACGCATCTCTCTCTTTCTCATAGACCGAAGCCCGCCCCCCCTAGGCCCTAGCAGTCCAGCCTTAGACCTGTGGGTATGCATGCTTTCACTCGCGTCACTGACACTGACACTGACACTGATCAACTTTCTTTGCACCCTCTCCAATAGGTATCTTTTTCGAAGCTCAGGTGAGTTTTCTTCGTGTCATTCCTCTCTCTGGTCCGCTCTTTGCTCCTCGCTGACTACATGCTCGCAGCTCAGTCCTCAGCCTTGGCAATGGTGCGTTCTTGCTCAGCTGATTCTTGAACTTTGCAGCTCTCAACGCTCAACTATGCCCAGCCCTCACGCCCTAACCTCTCCTTCTTCCTCACGACCTCACTCACTGAACGTGTATCGGGCATTCGGGCTGCGGGCATCAGCGCATCAGCAGGGCACACCGGAGGATGTATCAGCTAGGGTGATCAATGTAGCATCACACGCAGCGTCAATACAAGGTTATTCCAGCGTCAGTGCAGTGTTATTGCAGCGTTTGAGCAGCGTCGAGCCCCTGTTGAGCAGCGCAGATCATTGGTAGTGAGCAGCGTTTGAGCAGCGCTGTACCAGCGTCGACCGACGCCCAGTTCGTGTCCACCGCGTCGACCGACGCTGCAAAAACGCGGCAAATCATCCGGAGATCTGAGTGGTGTTTTTTCCTCGACGCTGCCCCGACGCTGCAGCGTTTTCACAGCGTTTTCACAGCGCATTCACTTTTCCTGAGACTCGGGCGTCCTTTCCTTCCAAGGTACAGACTGCATGCATGATACGTACGACACGATAGCAGCAAACCAGCAGGTGCAAGGCCCTCGGGCCTGCTGGACCATTCGTGTCGCACTCGGATATCTGGAGCTCGGTCGTTATGCGTGCGGTCAACGGTGTTCAAAGCCCAAAAGCCCGCTTGAGGGCTAAGCTTCTCATCATGTTCCAGGCCTCTCCCGGATGAGATGTGAGAATTCATTGAGTGCCATATGTATGGGTGGATGGATAATCTATAATGGATATGAACGATGAACGTAAAGGGGGGGGAAAATAGATAATGGACATGAACACGAACATACAGTCGCTCCAATAAGTTTTGACGCGGCCAAAATTAAAATGTGGGAGCGCTGGAGAGAAAAATGTGTGGAGGAATTTCGGGCCTCGAATCTCTACTCGTGCTAGATCGCTACACGTAGTAGAGCAGGTTCCGTTTCCAAATACATCGAAAGATGCATCATGTCTGTGTGGACTCATTGAGTCTGGCCGGTCAAGTGGTTCACCAAACCCTGATCAAAGACCTTGTATCAGAAAGGTCATCGCTGCCCGCCATCCCTCCAAACTCATGACCGCAGGGAGTAGAAGCAAAGCGCAGAGGCGCAGCAACGATGACCAACAAGAACGATCCAAGGGAGTGAGAACAGTGTAAAGCCAACTCTGAATGCCAACAGACATTGATTCATCGTAACAGGACAGAATGCAAAACAGGATTGAGAACAAGAGAGAACAGAGCGATGCTGACGATGATGACAAGAGAACAGAGAGATGCTGACGATGGTAACAGGAAGCAGGAACAAGAGCAGCAGAGAAACTAGAATGGACAACCGTTATCCTCCCAGCTGTTGTTGCAATGGAGCAATGCCAGCGATGGGATCACGCAGGTATACCCGAAAGGAGTCCGACGCCCAACCACCCAACAGTTTGATTTGATCAACCGTAGCTCCTTGATGCCAGTAGTGTGTTGCACCTCCGATTCGGAAGGAGTGTCCGGAAAAGGTCGGTCGTCGAGCTCTGAGGAGTGCTTCGGAGAACACCTCCAGCATCTTGCCTTTCGTGAGGGGAACGAGACGGAAGCCAGAACGAGCCGAAACTTTGTACGAGAAGAGTGGTGTTGATTCGAGATCGGCAGTAGTCGAAGAGTTGAGATGAAGATGCCACTGCAGGGCGTGAAGGGGATCGAGTTCGTCGTCTCGGGAGGAAATGATCTTCGCCATACCATCGGTGCCGGTGGTTTTGGTCCAAGGTATATCGATTTGTAGAGCCTCCAGATCTTGACCGACATGTGATCGACAAACGTGTCTCGCAGGATTGAAGACGAGAGGGGAAGGAACCGTAAGTTCGCCGAGTCGGCAAACTGCCCAGAAGGCACAGAGAGAGCAAGCCCAGACAGCCGCATGTAACGGATTTGTCGAAGGTTGAAGGAAGAGTCGAACCGCAGAAAGATCGATGCCTTGGATCGGAGGACAGAGAGCAGTTTTGCTCGGGGCGCATTTTGCTACTCCTTGAAGAGCCCGATCCACGAGGCCAAAGCGAGTCCAAGGCAAGGCCCACATCTCATGCCAAGCTTTGAGAGCTGACAAGTGATTCCGGACCGTTCTGTCCGATTTGGAGCCGTATGCCGACGAAACGAAAGCGAGAAGGAGGCCTTGAGTAATCGGGAAGATGTCTTGTATCAGGAGACCAGCAGAGAAGCAGAACTTGAGGAAGACGCCAATAGCGGAACCGTAGTTTGCCCGAGTCGAAGGCTCGAGAGAGGCGTGTAGAGCAGAGCGAACTTGATTGTGTACGACCGAGGCAGGGAAGAGTTTACCAGACGCGAGTGTGAGAGGTGCGGCCGCTGTTAGACCCGGCCTCCAAGAGAGCAGACGTTCGTGAGTCGCAACGTTCGGGAACAGATCTTGTCGTAAAGCTTCTTCAGAAGCTGGAAAGGCTGTCGTGCCTTTGGGAGGCGGGAATGCCGACGGAAACGGGGAATCCAGATCTTGCCTCCCCCCGAAGGCGCTGAACTCGAGCTTCTTGTTGGCATTGAGCCGCCGGTTCTCTTTGAGAACGTAGTCAATTGACCCGTACCTCATCGAGAAAGACAGAGATTGACGGGGGGATGTCCGGGACCTTCAGTTGAGGACCGGGCAGAACTTCTCCACGAGAGGGAGCATCAGCAGGGTTCAGAGCCGATTCGACATAGTCGATCTTGACGTGGAGCCTGTGCTCCATCTCGAGCTGGACCACTCTCTTCAGCACCGAGTTGATATGCGCTGAATGAGAGAATCCCTTCTTGTACGAGCCGATGACACCCTGGTTGTCAGACCAGAAGGTGACGACCTTCTTGGCCGCGCCGTACGCCACAGCCGCACGCAGACCCAGCTCCAGAGCTACCGCTTCTCCCCAGTTGATGCCCCGGTTCTCAGCATCCCAACCGGGCAACCACTTCCAAGCAGCCCATCGTTCACCGACAACGATGCCAATCCCCCATTCAGTTGATGCGTCTACATAGACCACATCTCCGAACTGACTCTCCGAGACCTTGAAGGACCTGACGAAGGGAGTGGCTGACAGAGCCGTTATCCACTGCGCCATGTCATGTCGCACTTGGACCGGAACGTAGTGCTTCTTGAGAGGCAACGAGGGATCAAAGAGCGCAGACATCTTGAACAGTTCCGCAAGGTAGGGGCAGAGGTCTCTCGCAACGATTGAGACATGCAACAGCGAACCGACGAGCTCTTCGACTTCCTTCAGCGATCGAGGAGTCGATTCCTGAAAGCCCTTTGCTTTGTCGACGTACTTGTCCTTCTTGTTCCGAGGCAAGATCATCCTAAGATTGTCGAGGTCCCAGTCCCAGCCGATATAACGAGGCAGCTTTGAGAAGTCCGTAGTCTTCTCCGGGTTCCAAGGGAACCCAAGATCTTGAACCGCCTCCATGACTTGATTAATGGACAAGGCTGGGTCAAGACGGAACAAGAAGAAGTCGTCCACCCACTTGGACAACTCCAGTTTCCCTGACAACCTGACTTTCAGGATTGCCTTCAGAGCATCCGCAACCGTTCCCCAGACTCCGGTGGCGGAGGCAAGGCCGAAACCCATGAAGAGATCCAGATAAAACTGGTCTGGACCAAACTTGATGACCGTCCCGGGAAGTTGGTCAAATCGCGCAAGGCAGGCTCTGAATGCCTCCTTGGCGTCAGCAGTAGCAGCGTCGAGATAGGAGTACCGAGACTTGAGATCCCGAATCTGTTGTTGAACGATCCGTACCCCGTCCCATTCTGTCAGGAATGGTTGGAGTCGATGTACGAGTTGATACTCGGGTACGAATCGTCGTATGGGAACGAGAAGTTTTGAAGAGGACGCAGATCACCATTCGGTTTGACAAGGAACTTGAGTGGCGAGGTTTGGAAAGGGCTGTGGAGGATGCTCTCTATCTCTAGCTGTGAGAAGGGCCCGGCCCACTAGCCTTCGAAGTTTCCTTGATCATGATTTTGTCAAGTGCAGCGGGATTTTGGCGAACAGAGAAGTGATTGTCAGGGGTTTGAGTCTTGCGGATTGGTGGGATGCCGAAACCAAATCCTTCTCGCATGTGTCCGGCAAGATTGGGGAAAGCATGAATGAGGTCGAGCTCTTTGAGAGCCTTCTCGAAGGCATCAGGGTTGAAGGGCCGATCCTCAGGCGCTCTGTCTGGGAACAGTCGAGCCCACAAGGCTGCACTGTTGTGCACCGTGGTTGGTAGCTCCGCAGAGACTGCACTGGTGTGGGAAGCAGCGCTGGTTACCGCAAGAGGTGCGGTTCCATCGCATGCAGAGAGCTGCTCCGTCCGAGACGCGAACGAGATGACCGGCTTCGTTTCGGGAAGCAAAGGGAGCAGACTTTCCGGTTGGTGGAGACTTGCACTCTTTGAAATTGTGTGGAATGGTGGTCTTTCCGCAGATGACACATGCTCCCGGGGCGGCCTGGGTACCACCTCGGGAGCCAGTCTGAAAGGGCTGCTGTTGCTTGGCCGCCTTCTTACGAGACGAGGATCCTTGGCCCTGACCTTGCTGTTGCTGCTGCTGCTGAACCGGTTGCTGCTGCTGCTGAGCGAAGGGCTGGGACTGGTATTGGAAAGCCAAGTGCTGTGGCTGCTGAACTTGTCCAGATGGGAAGTAAGCAGTTGAGCCGGACAGCTGCGAACCTTGCCGCTCAGACAGAACCGTGTCCCAGATGGCTGGTTGCCACAGAGAAGGGTTGATCCGAGCTGGGCCCACCGGTATCGAGTAGTACTGCGAGCGCAAGTAAAAGATGTAGCGCATGATGAGCGCCCAGTCGAGGTTCTTGTTGGCGAGTCTGCGCTTGAGGCACTCGTTGTATGCAGCCGTCCATATAGCTGCTTCCTCAGACAGCACCATCTGCTTGAGAGGATCGATCTCGCCTTTGGCGATCTCGCGCAGGACTTTGACTTGGTAGTCGGCAGCTTGGAAGAAGATCTCGAATCCCATGAACTCGTCGGGGATCTTTATCGGTGGCAGTTCCACCTCAGATTGCAGGACGTTGGCTAGACGTTTACCGACTTCAGTCCAGTTGGACATGTGGTGATAGCCTTCGGCGATTCCTTCGGTCGTGAAATGCCACAGCGGGACATATATCGAAGCCGCCACCTTTCCGATCACCGATGTGGCTGGCATCTTGAAGAACGAGCCGACTACCCCGTTGGGGTTGTATCCGACATGCCCCAGAGGGTCAGCAATGGTCTTGTTTCGAGTGAGCGGCGGAGGAGCAGGAGCACCCGAGAAGCGAGTTGCACCGATAGGGTGCCGAGCAGGAGAGCCAATGGCAAGACCGATCGAGGGCGAGAGAGAAGGCCCTGAGTCTTGAGCAGGTGCTTGGTCGAACGAGAAGGTCGACTCAGAGGGACCAAACAGGCCAAACCCAGAACCCGTGGTAGGCGCAGGAGGCTGGAGGATCGAGTCGGAACCAACAGCTTCGGCCTCAAGAGGAATTCGCTTGGACCGGCTGAGGATCTCGTTGATCGCCTTCTTTGAAGGAGGGCTAAGCTGCTCAAAAGCCGATGCGAGAGACAGAGCCGACGTAGGAGGCGTTGACGAGCGAGTAATGGTTGTAGGTCGAGCAAGAACCTTGGACAGTACCGGTTGAGCAGGTCGACCCAGAGCTGGAGCTGGGATGTCGCGAGTGACCGAGACCGATTCCGCTTCCGCAGTCTCTGATTCGACGTGAGGTTTGGGGACGCCGCGCTCGTTGCCCTCGGAGCTCGACGATACGACCCTGATCCTCTTGATGCCAGAGGTCTTAGAAGTCGAGGCAGTTGGCTGTAGGAGCAAGCATAAAGGAACAGACAGAAGACAGATCAGTGACCAGACAAGACAGATAAGATAGGGCAACAGATACTGGACTAACCTGCACACGGGGAGAGGACTCCTCAACCTGTGCTTGAGGCGTAGCCTTCTTCTTGCCAGCAGACTGGTGGAAGAAAACCGGAGTAAGAGACCAGTGTCAGAGAACAGAACAGCAGAAGAACAGAGTGAAAGCGCATATAGCCAGGTTTTGACGCATGTAGCCCAGTGGCAAACGCATGATTGTACGAGAGGCAGGTAGAACAAACCCTTCTGGTGGAGAAGAGGGACCAAAAGAGACAGGAACAGGGTGTAAAAAGATACTCACCTTCTTGGACGGGACAGATGCCGATCGAGCTCGAGTAGTGCGACCAGTGTCGGCTTGCTTGTCTTCAGTATCCAGAGCAGGTTCCGAGACATCAGGCTCTTCGAAGTCTTCGAAGTTGAGTCCCAGTTCAGCGATCGCTTCCTCCGCAGTGTGGCCAGTGCCTCGAAGCGCGAGGAATTCTTCGAGAGTGCCAGGCTCGCATTGGTCGATGATGAAGTTGGCCAGTTTGTCGCCTTCAGCTTGCTTCTCGTAGAGAGCTTGCTTGTCTTGCGCGAGAGCCACAGAGGGCTCGACAGATGCAGATATGCCGCGCACCATCTTTGACTGAATCAGTTACAGAACGAGAGAGCCTGTGCGATCAAGAGACAGAAAGAAGGTGATGATGGAGGATCTCAGGAAGATGCGATGCTCCATCGAACGTAACTTCACAGGCAATGATCATTGATCATTGTTTCGGCTGATCGGCCCAGGCTCCGTTCTCGAGGACCACCCCGTGTCTCTCTTCTATCGTCTACTCTGTTCAAACAAAAACATCTCATTGCGATCTATGCCTATGTAAGAGCTAGGTTTACTGGCCAGCAGGAAGGAGCTGCTTTATGGCGCGGCGAATCTTCAGAGACAGGAATGATGTATGGGAATAACTAATAACTGCCGACATTGATTCCCAGACCCAAAGAGAGGAAAGCAAGAAAGAAGAGAGAGCGGGCGGAACGGCGTGTGAAACTGTGAAGAAGGGAGAGGGAAAAAGACGGGGTGCCAAAAAAGATTATAGATAGAGACACCGTCGAGGGGGCGGGGAGAGAGTGACAGGGGACGGTGCTGAGAGAGTCGAGAGTTTGGAGGGAGAGGGATGAGCGGAACGGAGAAGGACCTGACGTGCTAGAGGACGAGACGTCGAGGCAGAGGTGAGATAGGCGACAGCTGCGTTTGGTTGATCAGAAGAAGGGTTACTGCGGTAGTCAGGGAAAGAGACACAGAAAGAACAGGGGATGTGTCAGAGAATGGAGATTAAGGAAGAGGATGAGTCAGCTAAGAGAAGATATAAGCATGGGTCAGTACAAGAGAGGTGAGCGACGAACAGCAGCAGGAACGCGCATCGGAGCATGAACTGTACTCGGGCGTACAAGTGCGCACGTCCAGGAGATCTGCCTATGAGACGTTACCTATCAGATCTGAATAAGAAGGAAGAGGGGAGAGGCGGAGAGGGTCAATTCAAGTATGAGGAAGGTCGAGGCTGTACAAATGGTAGTGGTGTCGATTGATGATTCGACGTGCTGGAACTCACCGGAAGCCCGCTCTACACATATGGAACCTATGGGCCGTATTTTCCAGAAAAAATTGTGTTGCGCGTTCTCCAATTTTTTTTTTCCTGGGGGTGTCAAAACTTACTGGAGCGACTGTATGTAAGGCCAGCCAATTGACCGCCGGGGCTGAGGATTCGGGGCGTTGGTGATGTGCTATGAGATGTAGGCGAGAAAGGCCCAGTTCCAACGTCTGCGTGTCTTGAGCCGTTGAGGGCAAAAGCGTTCTTCGATTCCATGAAAGCTATATAAGGACGGGATTTCGGCTCATGGGACTGCACTGATGTAAGTCCTCCCTACCCACACGATCAAACGTCCCCATCTTAGCCCGTCTTCATACCTTCACATCGTCCCCTATTCCGCTCTTCCAGGTTATTGATCGTTTCACACTCCACCGCATCAAGCTCAAATCAAGAAATGGTCAAGCTTCGCTTCCTCTTTCCGATGACTCTCCTCCTTGTGGCCATCGCCAGTGTCGGCTCTGCGCCTGTATCCAAGTCGATCGACGACCCGAGCGCAGCACTGTCTCCGCGTTACAATGTGAGTACACTGGAGCATCTGACGTTCCCAACCTGAATGCTGAGGAGCTAATCAATTCACTCCGTGAAATACAGGTCCCTTTGCACGCAAGGCTGAGCCCACCTACGCCGCAGGAGATCGCAGCGGCGCATGCTGAATTTAGTGAGTACCTACAGTGTGAGCAACGATTCTACCACGCTTACATCTGACATCGAGCTCCATTGCTACTCAGTGACCCACTACGGAAATTTGGGCACTTGGTTGGTATGCCTACGGGACACCAGCCACCCCTTGCACCACCTGGCCCAGGCAGAGTACCAGGCAGCTCATGAAGCAAGCATGACAGCCTTTCAAACGTACAACTGGATGCGAGTGGCGGCGGGCCACGGTCCGGTGGACATTCCCCGTTATCTGCAGTAAGCCCCGGCCACCCCTGGCTGGCATGAATAGCGTCGCAGAGTTTGATGCTAGCTCTGCTCGGCAAGAGACGGGAAACACTTGAGGAAATCGCCGCCCTTCACATTCCCCGCGCCGCTGATGTTGTACCTGTTACATGTTTACGAACTTCCGCACAAAACGACCAAGTCCCTTGTCCCTTGTCCCTATGCCTTGCCTCAAGCCACCTTTGATTGCGTGCCAGGCGCCGCCGTGATGGCTCTAGACGGTGGCCATCCCTTGCAAACGGAGAGCGTCAAGGGACCAGGCGAACGAAGGAAAGAAAACGTATGCGCTGGCAGTGGGAAAGAGGAGAAACGAATAGCATGGGGAACGTGATCCTGTTCACGCTGTGCACGCACATGCCGTTCCTGCTGCAATCAGAGCCGAAAGGGACTTGCTTACATCTCTACTCGCTCTGATACCCCCATCCTCAACCCCATCTTCATCTTCTCAGCATTCTTCTACCTTTGCCGGTGTCCATCTTTCTCTCCGAGACAGTCAACAAAGAGGTCGTCATCTCCACTCCAACCACTTCTTCGCTACGACGCTGCTGTGAGTACTGCTTATGCCGAACTTCCCTCCCGCATCCAGACTCAGCTTAAGAGCCGGCTCGCTCCTGCTGATCTCACAGGAGACGTGGCCCTCAACCAGCTGCGGCGCGGCAGAGAAGCAGCCGGATCATCCGACCATCGTTTTTAACGACAGAAGTACGGGCGTATCGCAGCATGACCTCCACTGGCCAGTCAACTCGAACTTCGTGTCCTTGACCGAACAAGACGACGGCGGGTGCGGTGCTCAGCTTGCTCGACGGCCTCATCCTCGTCAGCCGGTAAATCTCTCTTCGCTGGGAGGTATCGCCTTTAACACCGGCATCGTCTTCGAAAGTGGCGATTCCTTCATCGGCAGTCATATTCAGGAGTACGCCAATGGGATCAACCCAGACTGGATCGAGTGTCTCAAGGACTGGGAGCAGAAGGCAATCATCATCGTAGTTGTCGACGACCGCACAACGCGCTCCCATTACCAGTACCACCACGACCGAGGAGGAGTTCATGTTCGACGCCGTCACTGCAGCGTCCAAGGGCAGCAGGAACCTGGCACCGGTGTCGTAGCAAACGTGAGATAGAGATTAGAAAGGGTCAGATGGACGTGTGACGAACAGGAGGTGTTCATATCGGATACTTCACAAGACGATGGTCACCACACAGAAGACCACCGCACCACAATTGACCGCGTACCCAAAATGGTCCCGAATTGAGTGCCTCCTCTTGCTCCCTCGCTGACTGCGCTGCTTCGCCAGCACAGCACCAACGTCCGCATCTGTAGTGAGGGCCTCGTCCAGGTCCGCATCCAGCACGCCTCGCCCGCGAATCAGCAATAGCGCTGCCGGTATCGCATACGACACCTCGAGCGTAACCACGCTGGACGACAGGATCGCGTTCAACGCCGAAGAGCTGCCCAGGTTAGACGAAGCCGAAGATGATGAAGAGCGCTGTGGTCAGACTTAGCGCTGTCCATGGCACGCCTCCCAGTCTGGGCGACGCTTCTCGGCTGAGGAAGCGTGATAACGGCAGGCCGCCGTCCATGGCGAATGTGTGCGTCGGTCGACAGAATGTCACTGTGACGACATTAGAAGGGCTGAGAGGTCTAACTCACTCAGTGGGAACATTAGTAAGGTCACCGCGGCCCCGCTGTTCCGTGTGGCCTGGTAGATGATCTGCAGCAATGGACCCGAGCCAGATTCTATGACCGCTTCCAAGTCGGTGAGGGCGGAGGCATGATGAAGCTTGACGACGCACCGATCGCAACAGCCAACAGCATGGCGCGGGGTGCGTTGATGTGAGGACAAGGCATCTCCTCCACGATGTGTAGTACCCCATCGCTCGCGGGCAGTCCAAAGTCGGACTGAACCAAGCCTAACATCCAGACCACCCCGGCAGGGTGCCCTATCCGATTCGCCACCCGCTCGATTCGCCAGCTGCCGAAAGACGAAGTCGCCTGACTGAAAGCGAGAGGGCCTTGTGACTGTCCGCGTCAGACAGACGACGCAGATCATCAGTGCACCCGCCATCGACCAAAAGATGCTGAACCGGTTCAAAGGGTCGAGCAGCATCGATCCAATCACATTGATCGTCCACGCGCCCACACTCCAGACCACATACACCAGGATGATGCCACCGTTGAAGAACGTAGGCCGGATTCAGGAGGCTGATAATCCCCGTCACGTGCTCGCCGCCGATGCTCGAGGCCGTCGCGGTGATGGCCCACCAGCCCGCAGTGTTCGAACAGCCGGCCGCGAAGGAGAGCGATCGCTTGGACCGGGGAGGGGCGAACAGGTAGGTGTGATGATAGGGGCCTCCAGGTGATACCCATACGGCTGCAACCTCGGCCATGGTGGCGGTGATGCAGAAGGTACCGATCGTAGAAACGATAAGGGCCCAGAGCATTGCACTCGGCCCACCCGATGGCAGGACGACGCTCAGAGAGGATCCATGGCGACCTGTGGAGGAAAAGATAAGAAATGGCACTTTCGAGGGACTTTTGCATGGAAGATGAGAGACATACCCAGCTGTTGAGGATGCTGTACGCCAGTCCGACGATGGCCAAGGGCGAGAAACGCTGGGTAGGATGGGCAGCGCGGGAGCTGTGCGTGGCAGCACCGCCGTCGTATTCGCCTTGAGTGACGGTAGGCTTATCATCGCTTCTGATGTCTTTGCTGTCGGCTCCGTTTGCCGTCGTTGAGAAACTCATCCCTTTCCTATTCTGGGGATCAGATATCAGAGAGACAGGTTAACGGGGAAGATGGTCGTTAGCCAGAAGCCCAGAGTCGATGATCTGGAATGATGGGAACAGAGAAACCGGATGGTCAGGAAGCAGATGAAGGTTCTCATAGCGTTATCTTGTCCTTCTTAAGCTGCGGACCGCGATCCAACTCACCACTAACGCGTCACGAGTAGCCCAAGCCCGCGTCCGTCCGCCAGCAGCCGATGCTCGAATGTCGTCGAACTCTGGCCTTCCTCCTCTTATCTCCGCGTCTATCTGGTTTCCCAGGTCGGGGTTCTTTCGCTCTGAGGTCCTATAATTGCGACTTTTCCCACGCTCGCTAACGCTCTAACTCGGGCGTCCTTTCCTTCCAAGGTGCAGACTGCAACCGTGAAACGTACGAAAAGCGAGCAGCAAATCTGCGGGTGCAAGTCTGTCGGGCCTGCTGGGCCATTCGTGTCGGACTCGGATATCTGGAGCTCGGTCGTTATGCGTGCGGTCAACGGTGTTCAAAGCCCAAAAGCCCGCTTGAGGGCCAAGCTTCTCATCATGTCCGAGGCGTCTGGCAGACGAGATGTGAGAATGCATTGAGTGGCGTATGGATAATACGGATGGATAAACGATATGGATACATGTGAACATAAGTCAGATACATATTGGACTGCCAGTCAGCTCACCGCCTGCGGACCAGGACCCGAGGCGTTGGTGCTGTTCCAATGAGATGGGGGCAAAAAAGGCTCAGCGCCAACGTCTGCCCTTCTGGTGTCTTGAGCCGTTGAGGGCAAAAGCGTTCTTCGATCCATGAAAGCTACATAATGACGGGCCTTCAGCTCATGGGACTGGGTCAATTCATCCCTACCCACACGATCAAACGTCCCCATCTTAGCCCGTCTTCATACCTTCACATCGTCCCCTCTTCCGCTCTTCCAGGTTATTGATCGTCTGACACTCCACTGCATCAAACTCAAATCAAGAAATGGCCAAGCTTCGCTTCCTCTTTCCGATGACTCTCCTCCTTGTGGCCATCGCCAGTGTCGGCTCTGCGCCTGTATCCAAGTCGATCGACGACCCGAGCGAGGCTCTGTCTCCACGTTACAATGTGAGTACACCGGAACAACTACGCCTACCTGACGTTCCCAATCTGGACGCTGAGGTGCTAAGGAGCTAATCATGTCACTCCGTCAAATGCAGGTCCCTTTGCACGCAAGACTGACGCGACCTACGCAGCAGGAGGTCCAAGAGGCGTTCAATGCATACAGTGAGTACCTAAAGTGTGAGCAACAACTCTACCACACGTACGTCTGAAATCGAGCTCCATTGCCTACCCAGTGACAATGCTCCTCGAGTTGGGCGGCTTGTTCATACACCTGTGGGACACTGGGAGCCCCTCTTACCACCAGGCCCACGCAGCTCGAAACGCACTCAGGGCATCCTGGAATACGTACAACGAAATGCGAGTGGCGGCGGGCATGGGTCCGTACCCGCTTCCCACATACCTGCTGTAAGCCCCGGCCACCCCTGGCTGGCACGAATAGCGTCGCAGAGCTTGATGCTAGCTCTGCTCGGCAAGAGACGGGAAACACTTGAGGAAATCGCCGCCCTTCACATTCCCCGCGCCGCTGATGTTGTACCTGTTACATGTTTACGAACTTCCGCACAAAACAATCAAGTCCCTTGTCCCTATGCCTTGCCTCAAGCCACCTTTGGTTGCGCTCCAGGGTCCACGGCAAAGCGTCTAGACGGTGGTCATCCCTTGCAAACGGAAAGCGTCAAGGGACCAGGCGAACGAAGGAAGCAGACGCGCTGGCAGTGTGAAAGAGAAGAAACGAATAGCATGGGGAACGTGATCCTGTTCACGCTGTGCACGCACAGGCCGTTCCTGCTGCAATCAGAGCCGAAAGGGACTTGCTTACATTTTTACTCGCTCTGATACCCCCATCCTCAACCCCATCTTCATCTTCTCAGCATTCTTCTACCTCTGCTAGTGTGCATCGTTCTGTCTGGGACAGTCAACAAGGAGGTCGTCATCTTCACTTCAACCACTTCTTCGCTACGACGCTGCTGCTCATTGCAGGCAGCAACGGGTACGCTGTCGCAATCGATCCAATCATCCTCGCCATACTCTGGTCTATTTCCCTTCCTGATACAGACTACAACATCGCCAGCGTTTTTTGCACGGCGGGCAACATTCACCGGCAATTAATCGCATCATAGCATCGTCCACAGTCTTTTCAACGTCTCGGTCAACGATGTCCTCGCTCAGGTGTCCGCCTTGTCCGAGTCCGAAAACTAAAAGAAGGTCGTCCTCCTTGACTTCAACAGCTTCACCAACTACGGCGCGCTCAAGCACAAGCTCGCTCTGGCCAGACATGAGGACGGCGACCGACGTGCTCAACTTCCTCGACGCCAGCGTGCCCGTCACGGCCGCGACCTTCTACATCTTGCAGGGAGTCATCACCCCTGACGGAGATATGATCGGAAACGGCCTCATCCCTTTCACCGACAATCCGAGCAACCTGCTCGAGCTCGCTAAGACGATCAACGCGGGTCTGATTCATCGTATCAAGGGCTGGAAGCAGAAGGGGGTCAATATCGTCATCGCAGACTACGTCAACTGGTCGCCTAAGTACGTCGACACCATTGTGAAGCTGAACGAGTAGGCGGGAAGCCCAAACAGCGTCCGCAACTGCTGTCCTTTCCCTTCCCTTCCCTTCGGGCATCCTTAGTTCTAGCTTCTTGTCACCAGGCAAAATCGATACGTGATGTATTATGTATTCAGCGTCTGTGAAATAGTTCTCAAATGAAAAGCAGATATGCAACGACGAAATGCGTTCCAAACCATTACAAACATCAATCAAGCGCCAAGGTTCAAGTGTTCAAGCGTTCAAGCGCGAGCTTGCAAGTTCAGAGGCGTGTGGAAGTTGTTGCCACGTAACATGAAAGGTGGGTCGCGTTCACCGCTGAACAGACAAGTTGCACTTTAACGAGGAAAAGGCAGCATGCCAACTTTCGATGTGGGGTGAGGGAAGAGACACGAGGGAAGCGAGTTTGAAATTGAAGCAGAAAAGCGGTGTCCAGCACGCCGAAATGTTATGATTGAGGGAAGAGAGGGAAGTAAGGGCTGCAGAGGGACTTGACACGCCTGCCGTACTGGTCACCTGGAGACCCTTGCTAATACCGACAGTTTGGAACCTTTGTAGTGACGCCAATACCAGTGCTTAAGTAGCAGTACGCACTCGAAAGTATTGGAGCTCGAATCGGATAGTCCGGCGAAGAAGATGATGACATCTTCGATGTAGGCTACGACGAGTGTCTGAACCCCAGCCGCTGGCGGGAGGATGGCTGTACGTGTTGACGCTCATTGAGGTGCCTCGGGGTAGTTCGCGTCGTCGTGGCGGATACTGCCGGTACGGTCGGTGAGGATCTTCGGGCACTTGACACGGCACATGGACGTAATAGTGAGTGAGATGCCTTCGGGACGGTCCTGAGGATAGAGCCAGTCGAAGCGCTGTGATGTGGGACAGGAAGGGTGCGTGTTACGGTCAGTGAAGAAAGAACAAGGCAGGACCTCAGGTTGAACACATTGTTCTTGTGAACGTACCCAGCGGCAACCAGGCTGAAGCGGCTTGGGAAGCAAGTCGCATTCGTGTCCGCGGTCGATGGTGCCGAATCGGCGGCCCCATCCATCGGCCGGGCTGCTCCACTGCGTTGGGCAGGCGTCTTTGATCACGGGTCCGCCTGTGAGGGTGTTTCCGCCTGTAGTGGAGACATCACCGAGGGCCAACATGTCAACAATTCATTCGAAACCGGTGGTGTTGGGGGGCCCCCGGGGCGAACTTACCGCCTGGGACCTGCAAATCGACTTGGTTCGCGTGCGCGTACTCTCCACTGTTGACAGCCTGGAAGACGAGCGTCTTGCCGGGGAGCTGATTGAACGTGATGGAGTAGCACGCCCCGTAGAAGTTTTGTTTTCCGTTGGCGATTGGGCGCGCACCGACGGCATATGAGAGCATCGGATTGGTAGGCGAGACGAAAGGTTGCTGCTTGTTGCACTGTGGGTGTCCAAGGACTGTTTCAGTGTGCTGAAGTCATCGAATAGAGCACTCCTCGGAGCCCACTTACAACATATGCGTCCCCACCCTGGCAACTGCTCTTGACCTGCGTGTTCTCCAGGATCGTTTCGCCATCCTTGGCGCAAGAGTAGACCGGGCGGTCAACGAACGAATTTCCTGGCCAGGATGCAGAATCCTTGCAGCAGTCCCCTGTGAGATGAGAGTAGACAAAGCAACACCGCTGTGAGTATCACTGATCTGTATCAGTCCGGCAGAGAGACGATGCTCACAGTACTGCGTAGCGATGCCGCCATTGGCCTCGCAATGACCGGCTGGCTTGTTCCCAAAGGGGACCGTGACTGGGGGAGAAGGAGTGGTACCGGTGGCTGGGCTGGGCGGGATAGCGCCGGCGGCATGAGGAGGCCCATGCTGTGGAATTTTGCCTGCAGGTGGAGCCTTTGCCTGAAGATCATAATGGGGATGGGGATGGTGATGATGATGGTGGGCGCGATGACCATGGTGACGATGTTTGGTGCGCGAGGAAGGGATGTCTTCGGCAAGGACACCGAGGAAGAGCAGGCTCGTGGCGAGCAGTAGGAAGGTATGGGTGAGAATCTGCATCGTGTTCTCCTGTAAGGGGTGAGGTAGCAGGAAAGGAAGGGAAGGAGAGGGAACAGGAAGGTGTGGAAAAAGGGAAGGGTGAGCCAACGAGCGGAGAGGGGAGAGGGGAGAGGGGAGAGGGGAGAAGATCTGGATGGTGAGATTTCCCGTCAACTTCCAAAGCACCTTGCTCTTTAAGTACCTTCATCGCCATGGCTGCAGCAGCCAGCGGCCAGCGACAGCCACCCCGGAAGCAACTCGCAGATCGTCGCAAATGAGGGCAACCAGCAAGCAGAATGAGAAGTCCTCTTCCGACTTCCGGGTGACATCATTTCACGCGTCTCAAGAACTGTCCCTGTTTCCGACTGCAGTAGAGTGGGAAGCGGAGGCATGGGAAATTGTTATGTAATGTGCAACAGGAATTCTTCCATATCGTGAAAACGCTGGGACCACTTGATACTCTCTTACCTCGACAGCTTAGCGGTTACATTAGCACTTGTGCGCCTGGCTGCCTGGCCTTCTTTATGAAATGAGCCGGCATGTGCATTAGTACGCCGGTGCGCCAGGCTTCGCAGAATGCTTCTCTTTTTTCAGATGACATGTATGTTATGTAGCGCACCGCATCTCGGATGTAGAAAGGAATTGCATATGATTTGAAGTGTGAGTATATGAGTGCTGAGTAAGTAGTAAGGGGAAGCCAATCTGACATTGGAGCAGGAAACGTTGTCGCCCTTGAGTAAGGAGTGCTAGAAGCGTCGGGAGGGTAAGGGGATTAAGGCTGGAACCGAGGTACTCAGGTTGACAAGGCCTCCGGTGCTTCTGCCAGCATATGGTCGTCGTGGCGGACGCAACCACTGATATCGGTCAAAGCTGCCGGGCACTTGACACGCTTGGCGCTGCTAGTCGTCTGAAGGCCCTTACTGGCGTCGAAGGTCTTGAACCTCTGTAGGCAGGTCAATGTAAGCGCGTGAGTATACTACGAATAAATGACCCCTGTGGCGTCGAAGCTGAAAACATGGTAGTCTGGCGGAGAAGAGCACTCACCCAATGACATCCTCGACGAAGACTCGCCGGTAGCGACGAGCATTCTTCGACGGTCTGAACACCGCCAAATCTTTGACCCCAGCCATCAAGGGGGCTATTGTACTCGGAGACACAGCCGTTGAAGTCGCCGACTCCTCCTGATGCGAGAAAAGACGTCAAAGTGAGCCTAATGTGCTCGTCGCACAAATTACAGAGAACAGGCAGCTCACCTCCCGGGATCTGAAGGTCGAATTGACCGTCGCTGAGGCTGCCCCCCTCATTCAGCACCTGAGTGATCAGTGCCAGCCCAGGCTGCTCGTGTGTCGTGATACGGTAGCAGCCGCATAGGTACTTCCGAGGATTCCTGTGGCCGTTATTGGACCGCGCCGAGAAGACATATCCGACGTTGCCAATGGAGAAGGGCTGATATCTAGTGCACTACCAACCAATCGTCATTAGCTGATGTTCCGAACGTTTCCAAGCTGCTGAGACCCTATACTCACAGTGTAAGAGCTACCGCCAGTACAGGCGCTCGGAGCGTTGTGGTCCCTCAAACGAGTGCGACCATCTTGAGCACATGAATGGGCCGGGGCGGAGACTGGGGCGGCATTCGGCCAAGCCGCAGAGGGCTTGCAGCAATCCCCTGTGAAGAAGTACGGATGCAGAGTCAGCTAGAACCTCTCCATAGCATGAAAAGGCCGAGAACTCACAGTACATCGTCAAAGGCCCGGAAGGGAGCGATTTTCGAGCGGAGGCAAGAGTGAAAAGAAGGAGCGGCGAAAGCAGGCAGAGGAAGAAGGAGTGCATTGTTCGAGTGGTGAAAGTCGGAGTGGCTGGGGAAATTCTGCGAGCAGGAGAAAGGGCATGGCCTTCGTCTCCTCCGGTTAAGTATCTTTGACTCACTTTGCGCTATCAAAGAAATGCTGAGGTGCCTGGTTCCCCGCAACGGGCAACCTCTTGACCATATACGGCACGGGGGAGGGGTGAAATAAATCCACATCGCTTGTCGTTGCGCCTCATTCCGAGTTCGTACCCCCCTCAGGAAAGCTGGGGGCGCTGTGTGAAGCTGCCCACCGGCTGTAGCCCGCTGTAGACCCGCTGCAGACTCACTGCCCATACCGCTGCTAAGCAGCGTCTCAACAGCAGGTCTACAGCGGGCGCTGTCAGATATAGTCTCCAGCAGCCGAGCGTCTACCCGCTGTGGACACACGTTCAGCTGTCCATCCGCGGTTCACCTGCCATTCACCCGCTGTACACCCACTGACAACCAGTAATTCAATTGGATCATATCAGGCAGCTACCCGCTGTTCACCCGCTGTCATCCGGCTGAAGTGCAGCTACAATCCAGCTGGCATTATGTTCTCGACCACTGGCCACTGGTAGTAAATACAGGGTGGGGATTGTGACTGGTGAGGGAGTGAGTAGGGGAAAGGAGCAGGCAGCGTGCCGAGCAGCACCCAACTCCCGACTCATATAAACCCGCGCATCCTCCCCAGCCCACCGAGTCGCAAGCGCCTCCGACCCACCCGGCCGCCGTCCCGCACCAGGTTCCGACGCGCTCAAACGCGCAAAACTCGCTTGGAAGCCAGCCGCTCCCGCATCGTCCCAGTCCACCCCGGAGATGTCGTCCTCGGCGGAGGTGGAGCGGTCTTGTGGGAGAAGGAAGAGCTTTAGGAGCGCTTCGAGGGTTGGAGTCCTGTTCACACGCACAGTAAAACGTAACAAAGCTTCAGTAACGCTGGTTGCAACGTTTTCGAAGGGAGGAGTAGGTTTTTAGAGGTGGATGCGTTGAATACGCACCAAACTTTCACAGTCGGCTCGGACAACATCAACGACGACTGGGTCAACAGTCGGGTCATACCCACAGCCACAATCTTGCGCTGCCGTTCAGCAATCTTCTGCATCTCCGGTAAGATGATGCCCTGCAACAGACTCGGAAGGAGGCTGAGTGGGGTGGGCAGGCGGATGAGAAAGCAAAACATCGAGTTCAGTGTTTCGTCATCCTGCGAGGGTCTCCTTTCGGAAACGGGAGAGGGGGTAAACTCACCCAGCTTGCACACTCTCAAACGCAGCGACGGCGTGGTCAGGATATCCCTCCTGCGGTACCGCGCAGAACGACGCGAAGAAAATGATAAAGCCGTTCGAGAACTTCTCCGTCTTGGCCGTCTGCAGCCGCGTCAGCATCATCGTGAGCACGGGCTTCAGGAAGGGTTGCATCGAAGCACTGTGAGGCAGAGCAGGCAAAAAGTGAGAGACGAGGGTGAGTGATGTCCATCATCGAATCATGCGGCAGTTCCCTGTGGATCAAAACTAACATAGGCACATGCTCGCACAAAGCCGTGATAAGCTCAAACCCAAACAGGTCGTTCACCCGACTCGTAATCAACCGCTGATGAATGCCCAACAACGCCTGGAGCTGGTTGCCCGCCACGATGCCCGCACTCCCCTGCGCAATGAACGCCCGCAGCAGTCGGACGAGCGCAGACACGTTGCCTTTGCTTTCCCAGAGTACGGGAGTGAGGAGCGGGGGGAGGAGGACCTGGTACGACTCTGGTACGCTGTTGCCCCCCAGATTGGCGCGCAGCTCGAGCATTTGCGCCAGTAGTTGGAAGACGTACGGAATGAACTCTGTGCAGCACGGAAGGGCTTCGCAATCTCCACCAAGATCGCCCGGAGGTTGTCCAGGATGGGCGCGTAGAAGGGGACGATGCTCGAGCGCGCTGTGAAGATCAGACGCATCGCACACTTCATCATGTAGTCGTTCTCTGCCACCTTTTCGGGGGAGGAGCCGCTTCGGATCGTGCGGAAGGCGGCAAGGAGAATCGCTTCGGCGAAGGGCTTGACGTCGTCGGCAGTGAATCTGTGATACCGATCGGGTCAGCCCCATCAGTCCGATTCTTGGGAGTAACATACAAAGTTCGTTCCGCTTCCAACTCACAGCATGGTATTCGCCGCCTTGTCCTTCAAAACCAACACCCGCTCGATCGTCAGGGCCGCATACGAAGCGAACACGTAATGCGGCGACTCCAGATGCTTGACAAACAGCGGCATCACACTCAACAGCTGCTCCTTGTTGAGCTGGTTCCGGAAGGTGTACAGATACTTGATCGCGTCTGCTTGGAGGATGGGAGCGACGGAGCCCGAGTCGGCTTGGAGGTCTACGAAGACGTGGTCGGAGAAGAACTGGACCACGTTGACCAGCGAGTTTGTTGACGAGACTCCTTGCTGTGATCGACACAGGGGGTCAGCGAAACATAGCCTAGAATTCATCCTATTCATCCTATAAGAGCGGAAACACGTACTGTTGTTGTCTCACTGCGGCTGGCAATACTGGTAAGAAGACAGATGGCCGTGTCTTTGCTCCGCCAGTTCGCGGCTGGGTCGGCCGCATACGCGGCGAGGTACTGGCTGATGTAGGTGCTAATGACGCCCGTGATTGTGGATTCGAACTGCTCCATGAGGGCACGCGTGAACGCAGAAGCGGCCCGTCGTCGCGTATCGGTGTCTACACACGGAACCAAAGGATGTCAGCCCAAAGAATCAGGTTTCCGAAATTCGCAGAGCGCTCGCTTGTAGAACATACCGATATTGCTCTCCATGTCCAAGCGGATATAGTCAATGGGCTCTTCCTCGAACAGGAACTCGTCCTGTGGCCGGAGGGCGATATTTGGGAGGATGATGCGGGATATGAACTGATCAAGGGTCTCCTTGGCCTCAAACATGCTGCGCTGGTTGCCCATCCTGACAACGGTCGACAAGAAAGTGATGGCGCGCGCGACGAGCTGGTCGTACTTGCGCAAGGGCCCACACGCGCCGAGCATCTCCCAGACGGCCTGGACGAACCGGGGTAGTGCCTCGAAGGCGTCGAGGTAGCGATGGGCGTAAATATCAGCAATGTCGCAGACTTCGATCCGGATGAGTTCGAGTGGTCCTGGCTGGGTCTCGTCCTCCTCTCCCTGTTCGGGAGTGAGCTCTTGGTCTGACTCGCCGGCGAGGTCGGGCCGGGTGAAGGAGAGGTACTTGATGAAGAGGGCGGAGAGGGATGGCATGTTGTCCTCGAAGGCCGGGGGCAAATCTTGTGCGGAGAGATCGTGGAAGACGATTAGATTGAGTCGCGTGGCATTGGCAAGTTGAGTGACAATGGGTCCGGCGGGGATGTTGGGATCGGAGAGGGAGGCGTCGGTCTTCTGGAGGAATTCGAGGAAAGGCGTGGCGAATTGTTCGAGGACGAGGTTGATATCGGTGTAGAGCTCGTTGGTGCGGAAGGCAGATCTCCACCGACCGAAGATGCTGTGCGATGTTTCGAGGACGGTGGTGAGGACACCGAAGTCTTGTGAGTTCTTGAGCTGCTCCGCCAAGGAGGAGACGAGCTCGGGCCATGCGACGGGGAAGTCATGAGCAGCGACGAGGGCGACTGCCTCGCTGAGCTGGGAGCGCACACCGCCAAGACCGGGAGTAGAGGCGGCAGGGCCAGTACTCGACGCGAGATGGAAGAGGAGGGGCAGGAGCTGAGCGCGGACCGCAACCTTGTCGGACTCGTGAACGACGATGGTAGTTTCTGAGTCCTGTGCCGCGGCGGCGTCCTCTGCTGTCCATGCGGTCTTGCAGAGGTTCTTGAGACTGATGGCGGCTGCGAGACGTACTGCTGCTGGGGGCGACTGGTGACGCTGGCTTCGAGAACGGTGATGAGCAAGTCAGGGCGGGCCTTGGAGAGCGTGTAGCAATGCATGCGTAGGCACTAGGCACAGTAAGCCGGTTCAGGTCAGCATGCAGTCACGCGTGGTATCGAGATGCATGGAGGCGAATGGGACGTACCAGCATGTAGCACCTGCAGAGCCGCAGGCCGACGATGATCACGTCGCTGATGATGGCAAGTGATATCAGCAGCGAGGAGAGGGTAGCATCAGCGGGTGCTCACTGGTCGTAGGGAGGACAAGCGTTGTCCTTGCCGACACCTTCACCTCCGTGACTACCCATGGCAGCAGCAGAGGTCGAGGTCGCGCGGAGAGAGTAAGGGAGGCGTGCTGCGGCGGTGGTCTGAGTAGTGAGTCCAGCTTGTCGGCAACGCGACGATGAAGAATCCTCAGACGTAGGAGACTCACCATGGCTGAGCAGCGTCTTCAGCGCGCGTAGCGAGCCGAGATCTTGGGTGGAAGAGTCGACAGGAAGGACTTGAGATGACTGCCCCGGGTGAACATCCTGATGGCAGCGGATCGGGAGCGGGATGGCCCAAGCTGCGCAGACGCTGTAGCTTTCGGAGCGTTTTTGGGATTGACGAGTTTCAAGTCTAAAAGTTACATCGGGGCGGCGGCGTCTGAGCAGCGGGTACAGACGCTGCTGAGACGCTGAAGCAGATCCACAGCGGGTCAGCAGCGGGTGGGCGGCCTCAGCCGCGGGACTACAGCGCCCCCACTTTTCCTGAGTACCCCCAAAGTCTGAGGAAATGAGGAATGGCGATCCTCCCGCCTCCGGGTCGAGATCTTCGTCCTCTGACCGGGCGTACCTTTTCTTGGCCACGCATCCATCCCCGAATCATCGCCGGATCTGTATATCGCCCCTTCTCTGGTGAGAAAGAACGTTTGCGTTCCCCGCATCTCGAGCAAATGACTTCCGCCTCGTGCAAGTCACTGGAAGTTCGAAGCCGCAATTACCTGCATAGGTGTAGTGAGTACTACAACGCTCTGTATAGGACGATATCCTTCTTCGATTTGGCACCACTCGTTTCCTTTCTTTTTTCGCCATTTCTCCTTCTTCCTTCTTACTGCCTCCCTCCTTTCGGGCCGTTCTCTCTCCGCCCGAGTCCTTCCCTTTCCAGCCTTTTGAACCCCCAAAAGTGAGGTCGAAGTCGAGCTCAATTGACGGGGAGGACAACAGCGACCCAGCGACAAAGTTTGAAGCATCGGCCGAGGCAAAGACGCACAAATCCACGCGTTCCGCTTCGACTGGCTCGAGCTTCGGCCCCAATATCCACGTGCACGCGGCCAGAATGCTCAACAGCATGCTCAATAAGGACCCGCATCCTAAGGCATCGCCGACGACATCAACGTCCAGCAGCCCAGCATAGTCCTCGAGATCGGCGACCTGACCATCGACGACTTCGAGGGCATCTTCCGGCTCAACTACATGAGCGACGCGCAACTGGCCCTCTCCATCAAGGTCCAGGGCAATCCACTTTCCCGTCCGTCGGCCAGAACGGAGCCCTCCCTCTTCCTCTCCGACGCGACGTCTAGTGCGGCCTCGGCCTCCCGCATAATCATCTTTGCCGCCTCAACCCTCTTCGTCTCCATGCATCTCCGCTTCAGCCACATCCGCCTGCGCGCCATCATCGTGCTCGTCGTCTCCAGGTCCAGGGGCGTCACTAGTGATATTCGAGAACGACCCCTGGGCGAGCCCAGGTATCCGCAGCAGGGGATCCAATAACAGCTCAGAGAGATGTCAGGGAGGATCTGCCGGGGATCGTCCATCGGATCAGTCAGTCGGGATGCTGCAAGGGGGCAGTGGCTGCAGCAGACGCGTCGTCGCCACCCATCTCCTCGACGGAGGTGCCTTCCACGGCAGGTCTGCCTTCCCGCGTCCCGACAGCGACCTCATCAGTGGGAGCGTCGCCGAAGCACACCTTCTAGGTTCTGGCTACATCAAACTGGTGAGCCTACGACCACACACCTACTCCTCGCTTTACTCTGTACTGAACCTGACAATGCTCCGTCTGATTTCCTCCTTTCCCTCTGTACAGGGCAACATTGACCACTTTGGGCGAAAGTGAAACTCTCGCACGGCATCTTGGCCCGTCGATGAATGCCCACATCCGGCTGCAACGACTTACCCCTGACCAAGGCTGTCTTTCTGCAGCTTTGTGACATCACTGGCAAGGGTCACCTCGACGACGGCATTTGAGGCGAAACACATCGGACATCTCTTCTTCTAAATCATGACCCCGAAAAAACAACTCGATTGGTGTGATTTATTCGGAGCGTAGCGGCTCTGCAGCGCTTGCATCATTGAGCTCGCGACTGACTGCTGACTACTACTACGGAAAAGCAGGTTTTAGCGCTGTACGGCTATAGGCGGTTCGTATACACAAGTTAGACTATCCGGCTGAAGGCGTCAGAGGGAGCCGTACGAAATTTTTCATCATAGAGGTCATCTTCTCATACATATGAATTCTCATCCTGGTCTACACTTTCCAGCAGAAGGAGCACATCACCATCGTGGCTTCTCGCCAGGCGTGGTCAGCTCTCTTTGAACGTCACATTTGCGTGCGCGCCAACGTTCTCCGTTCGCCCGCAGACGATACATGTGTATATGTATGGTCCTGACCAAGTATTCAACTATTTGTTGAGCCTGAGTTCATCGCCCCTTGCCCCTTAGCGCCCCATCGTCCATACACCTGAAAATGAGCAATGTGCGGCTTTGCCTTCTGCCACATCGATCATTTCCTTGCCATCGCGGATGACGTGCTCGGTGCCACGAATCACAAAGAACAAACGATACATCACAGTACGAGTATGTACATACCGATTTGCCGAAGTAAAGTCGAACTGCTGGCCAATTGTCTTGGCCCCCTAATCCTGGCCAATGTATCTCCTCACGGGCCGTAACGTTACGGTGGCCGGACTGACGCCTCATATTCCACCTCATCGTCCCGTCTTTTAGCCACCTTGCACGTTCCGCTGCCCACATCCAAAGTACATATGTATCACGAGCGCCTTTAAGCCCGCCCTATCGCGCCCTCTGATCGTTGGAGTGGCTGTTTCCGATCCCGGGTCTCCGAACCATTCTGCTTCCAGCCCGCATGCGCGACGAGGCGAAAGGCCGACGGGTCAAATGGAAGTGAGGACGTGAGAACGTGAGAACTCGAAGGTGTTGACTGGTGTATGCTGTTGCTGCGCAGGTGAAGTAATGAAATTGAGAAGATGATTCATCAGACTGAGAGGTGCAACGTTCATAGGGAAACGATGTTGCACTATGGCAGATGGATGGATATATGCTAGCAGTACATAACACCAGGTACGGTTCTCAGCTCCTCGAGGTCATGTACGCCCTCCATTTCTTTTCTTGTCGGAGTTGCAAAAATGTACCCTTCTGTACGACTACGGGAACCGCAATTGCAGACAAATCAGCGACTCTCCTACAATTACTTGACCCCGCATACGTGGTGAGCATCGAACTAAGGAGTTGAAGGAGGCTTGTGACTCGGACTCTTGTGCATCCAGTGATGTTTCAGAAGAAGCGCAACCGTCACAGGAGCCCCGACCCCGAGCGTTCCGATGGTGACCCATTTGCACACCTTCAGAGGTATGTCAAGTTCTCGTTGCTTCAAGCTCGATGCACGACCCTCTCCTCCGTTCCTAGCAGCCAATGACCACTGCTCGAATGCATGGTTGTCGGTGAGAGGTTTTTGACCCTGAGTCCTCTCAAGTGTGAAGGATAGAAGTGAGAGGACGAACTCAATCCATAGTTGCAGCAGAAACTCACCATGATGCTCTGTCCATGGACGTTACAGACGAGGGCGAGACTGGAAAGCGTTCCATACAAGACCGAAGAGGCTCGGACCATCGTCTACGAGAGTCGCAGAAGACTTGCTGAATTGAAAGAGGAAGGAGGGAAGGAACTGAGGACGAAGAGAATGTAAGCAGAGCCAGCTGCTTCTCAGAAAGTATGTGTTAGGGAGAGATCATCCCTTGATTCTGGCGTATGGCCGAAGCTGACACATTTATGCTGTAGATTCACTGCATAAAGCGATGCCACAAACATTCAAAGCCTGGCAAGTTGTCTGTGTTGAGCTCGGCCCCCGCTGGTCATTTAGCTTTGGACCGGGCAAGTGGGCCTCTGGATGATCTTTTGACTGCGGAAGAACGTTGGTAAGCTCTCTGTTAGATGTACATACAAAAGATTTCCGGCAGAGAAATCAGAAAATCGCAGCCCCGGTACGTGCAGCCTGCAGTGAAATCAGTAGCGACAGTGAGCAGGTGGACATAGGACGCGAGTGCTTACACTTCTTCCCCTTGTAAGCATTGATTACTCGTGTCTTTGACGATGGCGATGAGGTTGAGAGCAGGGATTTCTTCGCCGTTTGCTGTTCGCCTACCAATCGGATCATCTAATTAGCAAAGTAGGTTTTGGCATAGTGACGGTATTCTCCTACCCTTGCTCCCCCCCCCCCCCCCCCTCTCTTTCTCCACGTTCCAGTATCGAGTGGCCAAGTCTCGCATCGCGCTCACGGACCCTGGGAAGCGATTCTTGCCACCGTCGCAATGCAGCAGGCGTTTCAATCATCAACATGTCCGCCGGTTGAATGAATCGTCGAATCTAGCTGGGATGATATGTATTATCTACTTGTCGCTGAATTAGACTTGAAGAGACTTCGTCACGCTCCAACAGTGCCCTGCACATTAAAGAGTGATGTCCCACATGTGAGTTCTTATCAGCAGCATCCGCGGGGGAAGTGAGCTACATTCAGAAACACTCGACTGAACAATGGAAGAAATGGTCAAATATGCGGAGAAGACCTTTTAGGCATTCCCCCTCGGTTCTTTCTGCGAGCAGAGCCAATGTAATGGATCGTGGATCCAAAGATGGGAAAGTGAACGATCATGTTCTGCTGGAAGGGAGAGAATGGGTGCTGAACCCAACAAACAAAGAAAGCAATCTCAAGAATAAACGTTCCCAGGGCGGGAGGGATGGGTCAAAAGCGAACCAATAATGATATGATTCTCAACTACACACCGCAAGACGCATCTATGAACGGACTCAATGAGGTGGCGAAGAATGATGTGGCAGCCACGATGAGAAGAGCTGCAACGGGACCGTGATGACACGATGCCTTTTCAGCCTGATAGCAACGCTCACTTTCCCACGCTTACGTGCTCAACTATGTAGTGACTCTCGAATCTGAACGGGAATGACCCGTGGGCGGTGGAGGCGGATCTGAGCTCATCTGATCCGGGCTCGACTATCCTCCGTCGCTCCGCCTTGGATGGGTTGGCCTAGCGCTCTGGCTAAGTTATTAGTAAGATCACATGAGAGTAAACAACAGATCGAAGCGAGATTGAGCACTTAACTGAGCTACATGAAACGTTCGCGCACGCTCGGAGAGCAGTCAGGAATCTGTAATAGACTAGCTATACAAGTGCTTCAGAGTTGTGATTCCATGTCCGGAGCAAGTAAGTACAAGTGCAGGGAGCAGCGAGAAGGTGACGAGCACGAGAGAGGGAAGGCACTCGGCCGAGAGAGGACAAAGGGAAAGGTAGCGACGTGAGGGGAGCGAGCAAGAAAGATAAGAGAGAAAGGGAGATAAGATAGTGAGTCCACGTGGAGTTGCCACGTGGAGCCACTATCTCCGGAAGCGAGAGCAGTAGAGAAAAAGAAAGAAAGAAAGGCCTGACCCGTCTAGCACATCCCCCGCGTCGAGCAGAACGTCCGTCTCGGGACGAACGACCAGCCTGGACAACGCATCAGCATTGGTGTGTGTGGTGCCTGGCCGATGAACGAAGCGCAGATGCGCGAGATGCGGCATCAGCTGCGCCCGGCAACGCGAAATCACCGGTCCATAGCGCGCCCCGGCCGAACTCGTGAGCATCGCCCCCAACGGAGCGTGATCCGTCACCACGGTTACGTCGGCCCCCCCCCTCCAACAAGTGGAGGAATCGCCCAAAAGCCCACGCAAGGCACGACAGCTCCAGCTCAGGCGCGACAAGCTTTTGCTCCGATGGCATGGTCAACCGGGACAAGAAGGCGACAGGTCGCTCCGTCAAGATCACCGTCCGGCCATCAACCTCGAGACGCCGAGCGCGATGGAGCGGACCACGCAAAGCATCGTACAACGAGGACGACATAGCATGGACGCGCGCCGACACGTCATACTCTCGCAACACACCCGGAGTGCGCCGAGCCCGCGGGGGACGAGGAACCGGAGAGGAAGCACGAGAAGACGGTGCGAAAGGAGAAGCAGGCGCAACCCGATCAGCGTCCTCGACGGGCGAACCCGCACGGTGAGTGACGTACGGATCCTCATCCCCAGGGACAGCATCCAACTGACTGACCGCAAACGTGTCTCCAATCCTCAGGTCCGCCGGCAGCTCCAACCGCACCCGGTGGTCACTAAGGACCGCACTGATCCGGAAAGGACCCATCTTCTGCGGCGCCAGCTTATTCTCCTGGGAACCCGGAATCGGTCGATCCGGCAAACGCACAAAGACGGCATCCCCTACAGCATACGAGGGCAACGGCGCCCGGACCGCATCATAGCGCGCTTTTTGAGCGCGACGAGCTTCCGCCAGCGAGGCACGAGCATCCTCCAACCGCGCTCCCGCCGCCGTCAACCGCTCAACAAATGATCCGACACCCTCATGCTCTTGCGCATCAAAGACGGCGTGTACCACATCCGGATGGGCAACGAAGACCAGGTCGAACGGACAAACGCCGGTGGACACGGACGGGGTGGAATTCATCGCCAACTCCGCGGCAGGTACGGCGCGCTTGTCCCAATGAGCACGGGAGTCCAAGCACAACGTCTGCAGGACGCGCTTGACGGTCTGGATAGACCGTTCGACCGGGTTGGCTTGGTGGTGATGAGGGACCGACGGCGACAACACAGCTCCCAGCGACGTCGCTAAGGCAGACATAACGACGCCGGACAACCGCGCTTCCGAGTCCGGGATCAAGCGACTCGGTCGCCATCCGTAACGGAGCACGCGGTCGCTGAGGATAGCGGCGACACCCTCAGCCGTGACCGACGCGGCGCACGGCTCGAGCAGGATCATGCGCGAGAACAGGTCCAACACCACAAGGACGGCATCATTACCAGCCCTCGACCGCGGGAAACCCAGCAATAAGTCCACCGAGATGGACTGGAACGGGAGGGAGGCGTCATCCTCGACATCTAACCGTCCGGTCCGGCGTGCCAACTTCGTTGCAACGCAAGGTGGGCAATGCTTAACCCAGGCTCGAACAGCAACTGACAGCGCCGGACGCCAGAAATGTCGCCGAACAGCCAGATACGTCTTGGTGAATCCGAAGTGACCGCGTTGATCATGGACGGTGCGAAGGATGTCCGGAACACCGCCTTCGGGTAGCGCGAGCAGCCCATCTTGGCGGCGAATGAGGAGACCATCCTGCATCACCCACTCAGGCTCCTCAACACCAGCATCCAGAGCGCGAAGGATTGGGCCAAAGTGGCGGTCTCGACATAGCCAGGCATGCCAACGCTCGCGTGCGACCGTGGATGGAAGCAACGAGGACTGCTGCACGGGAATCGCCGCAGCGGAAAGCGACACAGCCGGTGCCGGATCATCCACCTCAAAGACCTGGTGCAATACCGCACCAAAACCATCCTTACTCGCGTCCACGTAAAGCACATAAGGCCGAGCGGGATCCGGATGCGCGAGGACCGGCGGAGAAGCAATCGCCCTCTTCAACGTCTCGAACGCGGCGTCCTGCTCGTCACCCCACGGAATCTCGACCCTATCCGCAGAGGCAGGGGACCCATCGGTCGCGACGAGCCGAGTGCGATCCCCACACCGCTCATACCGCCATCCCCGTGTCAAGGCGGTCAATGGGGCCGCAACGGTTGCAAATCGAGGAATGAACGAGCGGTAGTACCCAAAGAGCCCCATGGCATGGTACAGTTGCCGCAACGTCTTTGGTCGAGCCAAATCCAACACAGCACGAGCACGATCGGACCAGACCGCCACCCCCCCGCGCCGGACACCTTCCTCCCGAGTAGCGTCAGGGACGGCACGCCGAAGGTGCACTTCGCTTGGCTGAAGCGAAGACCGACGTCTTCCGCGCGAGCCAGCAAGGTCTCTAACGCGTGTACATGCTCGTCCATGGTGTTCGTCGCCACAACGACATCGTCAATGTAAACCACAGCCACCTTCCATCGCAGATCCCCAAGCAGCGAGTCCATCAGCCGCTGGAACACCGCGGGCGCATTGCGCAAGCCGAAGGGCACGGTGCGGTATTGGAAAAAGGCCACGGTGACACGTGAACGCCGTCTTCCACCGGTCGCTTTCCCGCACACCGAGCTGATGATACCCCCGCAGGGCGTCCAGTGAACTGTACACTCGCTTCCCTGCCAACGAGTTGAAGATGGCATCAGTGGTCGGAAGAGGATACGCGTCCGCCACCGTATGCGCATTCAGCTTTCGATAATCCACGCAAAAAGCGCCACTTCTCGCCCTGGCGGACCATCAAGACGGGGAAGGAGACCGAACTGGAGCTGGGCTCGATCACCTCCCACTCCAACAGCTGATCAATCGTTGCATCCATGGCGCGCTGCTTCTCCGGACTCGCGCGGCGCGGGGCCTCGGGGTGAACGTTGCGATCGTCGTCAAGATCAATGGACATCTCATGGCCGACAACTCGACCAGGCCGACCGTCAAGAGCAAACGCTGCCGAATGACGACCCAGTACCGCAACAATGTCCGGATGCGGACGACCCTCAGCGTCAAGCCCGACTTTGAACACACCGTCGACCATCGCAACGGACACCTCCTCCGTCGGCGACGGGAGATCGGACCCATCGACCGATTCACACACGTCCAGCGGGTCGATGTCGACCTCGACAGAGAAAGACAAGGACGAGCCGGCCGCATGATACGCCTCTCCCGGCATGGCCGCAGGCAAGTCGAAGACGTGCGCCGCATGCACCCCCACCTCACCAAGTTGGGCGACCACAGCGTCGGCGACCGGAGTACGGCGAGAAAGAGAGGTGGAGAGGGTACCGACATTGGTCAGGAGGACATGCGCCGTCCGGGAGTCGATCACAGCCAGTGGCCCCGCCAAGCGCACGGTCTCCGCGGCGTTGGACATCAGTCGAGGAAACGCGGTGTAGTCGAGACCGGGAGCCAATGGGGCGGTGTCGACGGGGACCCAGGCATGGGAACGAGCGGGAATAACGATGTCGCGCGTCGTGCAAAGCTCGGCTTGACGGGCATAGGGCCCCGGCATGTGCTCACGCACTGGAAACGTGAGTGGATTCCCATTGTGCTCCAGCACGGCAGTGCCACGACGAGAGTGGATGGCGATTCCATGTGTGCTAATGAAATCCTGCCCCAAACACAGTCCGGGCGCGAACGCCTCGAGCACATGGAAGTCGACGGTGCACTCCATGCACAAGGACTGGCCGACGGCATCATCGACGGCGACGAAGAACGTCATCGTACTCCACCCCAAGGACGACTTGGAGCCGATGCCGTGGATAGGCAGGGGTTGGCCTTGGACCGTGCCTCCCAACGTCTCGAGCAGCTGGCGATCGATTATGGAGAGAGATGAGCCAGTGTCCAGGAGGGAGGACAGGGGGTTACCAGAGGCGTCATTAATGCGAATGTGCATGGTAAGTGGCACATGATGTCTGTATGCTGTCCCCGTGCCCACCTCCGGTCCAGGAGCAATTGTCACGATCTTTCCAATGCGTCGCGTCTTCTGACGCAATGGTCTATTCTCTCGGTTCACAGGGAACGTCCGCGCAGTGAAGAACTGCGGCAGAGGTTCGATGCGTAAAGCAAGCGCCGGTATGGGCGCGTTTCCACTTGTGGACGGTTGTCCCTCCCCATCCTCAGGTGCGTTCACAGCTTCATCTCTGACTGTGCATTCTAAATCTGTAAATGGAGAAACGTGCTTATTAGGCCGTTCCAACTCAGCAGAAAGGGGAGACTGTACTCCCCTAGAAAGGTGCCCATGGGGTCTCAGATCAGGGAGTGGTCCAATCTCCCTGTCATCTCCACACATGGTCATGCCTACATGGTACCCGGCAGGGAGGTCCCGTCTTGGACCAGAGGGGGACGTAGCCCTCTCCCTGCCGCTCTTGAATCTGGTCTCAGTGTGAGTCCAGGGGCTACGACGAGCTGTCTCCGGCGCGAGCTCGTCAGGACAGTCGTGCTGACCATCCTTGCTGCTTGGCAGCGGAGGGGCGCTTCCCTCCCTTCCAAGATCCAGCCTCACCGCAGCTTCGACAGGGCTGGCATAGGGCCCTGCGTCAGTCTGGTTAGAGGAAGGATGTGGGATGGACCAGTGAGTATTGGTCGATAGTTTAACGTCGTCACGGACAAATGAGACTGAATCAGACTCCGTCTCCGTCACTTCCAAGCTCTCCACGACCGCAGCATGTACGACGGGCGCATCGGGAGGGTGAGGAGGCGGGCGGGCCCGTTCGACGTCGGTGCCCGCCACTAGTTTACCGTCGTTGCGGACGCTCAAAAAAAGGGGGCCAGGCCAAGATCAGCCTCATCGATCTCCGGATAGTCGGCGACCGTGAGTGTGTTGATTTGGCCGGCTTGGAGCAGATGTTCGTGCTCAAAGTCAAAAATGCTCTCCCCCACAGCGATTGCAGTTCCAACCCAGCCGCAACACCTTATTGGAGTTGGGCCGGCGGTACATGCGCGGCAGCCCATTCGCGGCCGGCACGATCCGAGCGGGATCGTATGTCGCCGGCAAGGAGGTCTGCGGGCCCGGGGCCGTCACCGATGCGGGAGGAACGGTGTGATGCACCGCACGGGGAGGACGAGGAGGGGGCGCGGACGTCGGAGCCTGCCGGATCGGGGCAGAAACCGGAGCTGACGGGGTTTTGACGACCTTGTCCGACGACATCGAGCTCGAGTCGAGGAGAGGAATGTTGTGCACCTTCCTCCAGACTGGCTCCCAACGGATGATGGCGTCCTGAAGATCATCGAGGACGGCACCTTCCTCCGGCAAGCGAATGTACGCATACATGGAGGGCGGCAACTTGTCGGCCACCTCTTGCACCAGAACGCTCTCCGTGTACGAATCGCCGAACGCGTAACGCAAGAGCTGGACCTTGTCAAACAGGTAAGCCATTCCAGACTCCTGAGACTCTTGCCACCGGCGATCATGCGCGTCCTGACGAAGCTGCGCCCGGTTTACAGCAAAGGCGCGACGCATCAGACGCGCGTAATCCTCCACCGTGCGGAGGCCGCGCACAGTCGTCGTTGGCAGGCCTGCATGCCAGCGAGCCGCGATCCCTTCCAGCGCCTGGGGAATCGCCACCACGACCGCAGGTTCCCACGCGGGATCGGAGTTGGAGCGAGCCATATCGGCAACCCGACTGAGGAACCGCTCCAAGCGGGTGGGCTCGCCGTCGTAGGAGCCAATGAGCTCCCGCTGGCACTTGAGCGGACGCGACACGGGAGGGGCCGCTGTCGGAGGGCGCGAGTCGAGATCGGTGAGGGTGTATCCCGCGCGACCAAGCGCGGAAGTGACGACACTTCGGGAATCGGAAGGCAGACGCGACCACAACGCCGGATGTTGCGCGGCGAGTCGTGCGGCTGCCTGCTCGGTAGGGGACGAGACCGATCGAGCGTCGTCAGAGGGGGATTTGGTGGCCACGTCGGGTGCGACGTTGGTGGAGGTGTCGGGAGCAACCGCAGCCGCAGCGATGGGCGGTTGAGCTGGGGTGGCCAACGTGGCCAGCTTGTAGTCCACAGCGTCCATCCGGGAGTCCATCCTGGTCATGAACGAAGCCAGAGTCGAGGCAACATCTTCGAGGGTGATGGCGGGTGGGTCGGACAAAGGAGAACCGGACCGAGAGGTGGTCGGCTCTTCCTTAGACTTGCCGGATCCTTTTGGCATGGCGAATGTGAGTGGGGGAGATGGCTGGGGGGTGGGTGTGTTCCTTCTGTCGTTCAGTGTAAACTTGGAATCTATACTCTCATCACCATGTAATAGACTAGCTATACAAGTGCTTCAGAGTTGTGATTCCATGTCCGGAGCAAGTAAGTACAAGTGCAGGGAGCAGCGAGAAGGTGACGAGCACGAGAGAGGGAAGGCACTCGGCCGAGAGAGGACAAAGGGAAAGGTAGCGACGTGAGGGGAGCGAGCAAGAAAGATAAGAGAGAAAGGGAGATAAGATAGTGAGTCCACGTGGAGTTGCCACGTGGAGCCACTATCTCCGGAAGCGAGAGCAGTAGAGAAAAAGAAAGAAAGAAAGGCCTGACCCGTCTAGCACAGTTGTACGATGCTTTGCGTGGTCCGCTCCATCGCGCTCGGCGTCTCGAGGTTGATGGCCGGACGGTGATCTTGACGGAGCGACCTGTCGCCTTCTTGTCCCGGTTGACCATGCCATCGGAGCAAAAGCTTGTCGCGCCTGAGCTGGAGCTGTCGTGCCTTGCGTGGGCTTTTGGGCGATTCCTCCACTTGTTGGAGGGGGCCGACGTAACCGTGGTGACGGATCACGCTCCGTTGGGGGCGATGCTCACGAGTTCGGCCGGGGCGCGCTATGGACCGGTGATTTCGCGTTGCCGGGCGCAGCTGATGCCGCATCTCGCGCATCTGCGCTTCGTTCATCGGCCAGGCACCACACACACCAATGCTGATGCGTTGTCCAGGCTGGTCGTTCGTCCCGAGACGGACGTTCTGCTCGACGCGGGGATGTGCTAGACGGGTCAGGCCTTTCTTTCTTTCTTTTTTTTCTCTACTGCTCTCGCTTCCGGAGATAGTGGCTCCACGTGGCAACTCCACGTGGACTCACTATCTTATCTCCCTTTCTCTCTTATCTTTCTTGCTCGCTCCCCTCACGTCGCTACCTTTCCCTTTGTCCTCTCTCGGCCGAGTGCCTTCCCTCTCTCGTGCTCGTCACCTTCTCGCTGCTCCCTGCACTTGTACTTACTTGCTCCGGACATGGAATCACAACTCTGAAGCACTTGTATAGCTAGTCTATTACAAATCTCATCCCACCGGCCTGGCTTTTGAGCCAGAGTGTTCCCCAGACTTTTTGAAGCCATGAGTTTATAGAAATTAGAATATGAACGGGAAATGAAAAGTATCAAGAAACATGCATGCCTTGACTCTTGATGACTGATGTTGCTTAATGCTTGGTCTGGATATCTTAGACTCGAATTCTAAAAAGGCATGCTCAATGCTGTGACCTGTCGGAGGTGTATTGCATACCTAAACAATGGCCCAGAAGCACAGTCAATCATTCAAATCACATAGACGCCCTCCGCGCCTCGCTCTCAGGGTAGCTTTGCTACCCTTCGAGCTCTCCGCAATGATTTTCCACACAACATAGGTGATGAGCAGATAGGCATAGAACTCCCCAAAGATGTAATGTAACATGTGTATTGCGTACCTGATCGGTGACCCATAGGCCACAGTTGATAAATCGATATGGACTGACGAGTAGTCAGTAGTCAGTAGTCAGTAGTCAGTAGTCAGTAGTCAGTAGTCAGTAGTCAGTAGCATTCTGGTCTTCTGGAGCACCATCCCCTGGTAGATGTAGGCGTGTATCTCAAGCAACTTACGACTGGCACGACTTGTAAGTTTTAGGCAGGTCAGAGTTGAAGGTTGGTGAACGCTGGAGTAAGTTGGGCAGTTGGTAGCTGCGTGAATCGTGATGCGTTCGTCAAAAAGTTGAAGACCTTTCAACTTTCTCGGAGGGTTTTGAGTTTTGACTATGGCTATGAACTTCCTCGGAGGGTTTTGACTTTTGACTATGGCTATCGAAGGCGTGGGAAAAGTGGAGGTGGAAGACAGACAGAAACGGGCAACGAACGGCGGAAGGACGGCATGTGAACAGCAAATTGCTATCTTCATAAAGAAAAACTGGGAGAAATCGAGAGCGTCGATGGATGCTTAGAACACGGACACCCAGGCGAAGTTTGAGAAGATTTAAAGGAGTTTTGAAGAATTTCATTCGAAGGATGTTGCAACACTTTTTCTCGGCCGTAAAAATCTAAGGGGCAGATATAACCCCATACTAAAGTCTGGGGAAACAAGGCGATTCAGCGAGCGATAGATCGTGACAGACCTGGTCGTGCGGGGCGTGACCAGAGCGTTACCCAGACTTCTCCACAGTTTCTGTTTTTAAATTTTGATCGTATAATACTATAATTTGATCGTAACTACATAATGAAAAAAAAAACCTCTTTCCACTACCTGTCGATCCACGGGCGGCGGGGGGGCGACGCCCCCCCCCGCCGCCCCACTGACAGAAAAAGCGTCCAAGTTCTAATGTACAAAGCGCATGTTGTAGTAAACAGTCATTTACATATGTAGTCGTTTGCCGGGGGGTCATTCTCACTTTCCTCCCCCCTCACGCACACTTGGGCGTTTCTAATGGCCGCCCCGGGGCGGCCCTCCAATTGAGCCCGCCCCCCCTAGCACCGCTGCTTTCCGAACCAAAAACCGCCCCCCCCCCCCGGTCTTCATAGCGTGATCACCAATCACCAACTACACTCTAACGTGTCGATATGCGAGCCGTGAGATAATTGAGACTTACGTAATGATCATGGGGGCGGAAATTTTTAGGGGCATTGAAAGGTGGGGGGCGGGCTTAAGAACATTCTCCATACGTACCCGCCCTGGGGCGGCCAAAGGCTCCGAGCCGCCCCGGGGCGGCCATTAGAAAAGTCCCGCACACTTTTCTTCGTCCATATGAACAGGCTACAGAGTACAGGGTGATACATAGACTAAATAGTGACCTGGTTTGTGACCAGAGTCTTCCCCAAAATTTCTGTGACTCCCGCAGGGGGAGATCGTAATTTTGATTGATGATTAAAATTTGAAATGTTGAAATAGAATGAATAAAACTTGAGCTACTTTCGGCCGAGAAAAGGTTTCCAAATCAAACCTCACGTATTGCTACACAGCCTACTTGATACAGGCGGATCTCCCTCAACTCTGACTCGATCTCTCTCCGGTCATGATAAAGATAATTGTGAAGGTGTTATAGTCTAGTGTGTGAAGTTTGAAGCTCGGGAACAGCGTCGTTGTCGAGTTCTGACTGAATATGTGGCTCGCGCGCAGGGGTACCAAGTAGCCGCCGAGTTTGCTCTTATGAATCTCGCTCAATTCTTACTCAATCTCTCCCAAACCTTCACAGCTGTCTGAGGCCACTATATAAGGTAGAATGCATTTCTCAGCGATGATTGATATGACAGACAGATGCAAGTTATGATTCAAAGGCGCTCATGGCTACACGGAAGTTCAGGGTAGCTTCGCTACCTTTCGTCCGCTCCGCCATGAGTCCGAGTCGAAACAGATTGAAATTTGCATGTGGTCACTCTCATATTTTACATACGACCATGGCCGAAGAGTGGCGGAGAGAGACGGATCAACGGAGGAGAGGCTCACCGGAGGAAGAAAACGCTCAAAACGTTGCAGACTGGAAAGAAAGAAATACAGTCAGCACTCAGCAGCGCAGATGGTGAGAGGAAATCCTTACCTTGATGTGCTTCGTTGCTGTAGAGAGACGTCGGTGGCAGGAGGAAGGGAAATGGTATGGTGGTGAGGGAGTGCTGGTGAGGGAGTCTCAGTAAAAATTAATATGGATCCCCCGTGTATCCTTTTCTTGACACACGCACGATACACATTGGACACAAAAATCAGGTTTCAACCACGGAGGATCCACAGCTTTGTGTGCCATGTGTGTATCGTGTGTGTATGTGTTACACGCCTGTGGATCTTCATACATATATATTACACGGTCGTGGATCGTCGATACACAGGCAGTACACGGCCGTGTGCCAAAATCCACGGGACGTACACGCGCGTGCGTCGTGACGCTGTGATTGTGCGCTCGAGACACACGGACCATACACATCTGTGTATGTGCCGTGTATCGTGCGTGTGTCATTTGTAGTTCATGAACACAAAAATCAGACAGGCATAGCAGGGCAGGAATCAATAAGTGCATTTCGTCGAATGGAAAGCACAGAGGCAAACAGCGGCGCTTGGTGGGACTGCGGAGGTGAAGAGGGTAGGGACGATGTACTGCGGTGCATCGGAGGAGGGAAGGAAGGGAGTCAGCACGGAGCAAAAGGGGCAGCAGCAGCTGCCGGGGAGGGATGCGGTACTGACGGGTAGAAGATTGATGACCTGGCGGAGAGAAGACGAGGCCGCTGCAAGGCGAGGGATGGCAGGAGCTGGTGGAGGAGAACTGGGAAGCAGAGGAACGACAACAGCAGAAGCGGGTCAGCTCGCACAGTCGCACCGGTGGATGGGACGAACGTGGGGGAGCCGGGAGGAGACAATGACAAACTTACCGCCTGACTGGTCCTGATATCGCCGTTACTGAGGGAAAGGGGGGAAAGAGAGAAAGGGAGAGGTCCGCAAAGAAAGAGGGAAAGAGAGAGAAAGAGAAGGGTCTGCAGAGAGAGAGACAGAGGGAAGAAAGAGAGCGCGCGCCGAGGTGAGGACGTAGACCTACACGCGAGCTCAGGGGCAAAAGCTGAGACAGAGGCAGCCTGGCAGAGACAAAGAAGGAGAAGGAGACGGAGACGGAGGTGGGAGGCAGAGGGGGAAGGGGGAAGGGGGCGGAACTCACCTGAAGCGGTTGATGGTCTTGATGTGATGTGGACTGGTGAAGTGAAAGTGGTGGTGGTGATGGTGTGGCGATGCTGGTAGGGGGAGAAGAGATGGTGGTGGGAGAGGAGAAGGAAGAGCAGGGAGAGAGAAGAAGCAGGAAGAGAAGAAAATTTTCGAGGCCCTTGGGAAGATGAGAATGCGGCGACACCAACGCCCCGGCCACACTTGGCATGTCACCCTTTCTGAGAGGGAATGAGACGATGGTAAGCGAGCGCGTTAGCCGTAAGTCAAGCGGAGTATGCATTTCTCATCTCCGAGCCAGAGGCAAGAGAGGGAATGAGATGGTGGGAAGCGAGTGTGGTAGCCGTAAGTCAAACGGGGCACGCATTCCTCATCTCTCACCCAGAGGCCAGCGGCCAGCAGAGAGTAATGCATGTCACGCTGTCACGACTGCACGACAGCCGACTCGAAGCACGGGTTCATGTCATTCATGTCATTCATGACATTCATTCATGCCGAATGTCATGTCACGCACGCATTTCATGCATGTCACGCACGGATGTCATGAATGTCATGCATGTCACGCGTGTCGTGCACTCGTGATGCGTGCAGATCGGCGACTGATCCATAGAAAATACACAGCGGATACACAAAAACAGGTTTGATACACAGGGGATCCATTTAAATTTTCACTGAGAGGGAGTGCTGGTGGTGGGCGCTTCGGGCCTTCGGAGTTAAGAGCTTTGCTGCTAATTTCCATGATCATGGACTAAATCCGAAACGCTCAACTTCCGTCACTAAATGAAGTACACCTCAAACTGCTCCGAATGAGCTGAAATTTGGACACGTAACAGAGAATCGAATGGACCCCCCTCTAAAAAAAATCTGAGAAGGTTTGAAGCCGAATTGCGAAAAAAAATTCTATTGATGTTGCAATGAACAATACGGCCGTAAGGGGCCGGGGCCGATAAAAACCCAGAACTAAAGTCTGGGTAATTGTACAGTCTTTTATCCTTCAGGAGAGGAGGAAGTGGGCGCACCGCGCAGAGGTTGTAAGGTTAGTCGGGACGACGGTCGGTGCTCCAAGCCTGCGATTTACACGAGAGCCATGAGACTGCTTCAAATCCACTTCTCAAGGTTTTGGTCCTGCTACGCCAAAGAAGGCGTGTTCCGTGGTCCGGGTACGCCTCGCCCATTAAAATACCAGCGAAGAGACGTATGAACAAAGTTGCTGGGTCTATTCATTTACGCAGCTGGTCCCACTTTCGGTCACAGTATCTTGTACTGACCGAAAGATCTGTCCCTTTACATCCTACCTCTCCTCATCCAACCCTTTTGACCCCTTTACACAATCTCCTCGTCATGCGATGACAACCCGTCCGGCGCCCATGAATCCAATTCGTGAACGTTACTGTTTTAACGCTCTTCCTTTTCCGTTGTAGCCTTCCTGCGCGATCTCTCCTTCACAGTGATTTACAGAAGACCAAGATCGGCCACTGCTCTTCGTCTCATAATGTGTACGCCATGCATTCATTGCTTCCGTGTTCTACACTGCCAATCGTACATGAAGAACTGGGGATAGTCCTCAGCACGACACGTGAGGATCATCCTCGACGATATCGTGCGATCATCCCACAACCCTCGTGGGATCCACGAGATCTGAGGAGATCCTCAGATAAATGAGCACCGCCTGGCATATTTTTTGTACAACGTTATTATTTCTCAACACCAGGTCCTAATTGAGCGCGTCAGCCAGCATTTGAATCATCCCCATGCCCTGGATTCGTGTTTCCAAAATTATGTGACATTATATTATTTTGAACTGGAAATGGTTACTATCTGCTGCGGCGCTCGTGGTTTAGTGGTAACACCGCTGGATTTCGAAAAAAAAGTCCCGGGTTCGAATCCGGGTGTGAGTATTTTTATTTTTTCCCCTCATTTTTTCTCATTTTTTGGGATTTCTGAGGATGATCGTGGGCTTACCATCTCGTGCGACTCTCAACGATTGAGCCCAAAATGATCGTGGGAAATCCTGGGTCGAGTTAGCCTCACTCAGCCTCACGATGATCCTGCGAGATCCTCGCGATGGGTGAGGATCCTCGCAGCCGACTGGCAGTGTAGTGTGACTATTGTGACTATTATGACGATTGGTGACTGTTGAAAAATATGTTTTCGGTGACGATACCCTCCCCTCAAGTGTTCACAGCAACCATGGAAGAGGAAACGAGCACAAAAAGCACCCTCAGATTGCCAGACCATTCGCTGTCCCGTGCCGCCCGTTGACCTTCTCAAGTCCCTCTCTTCCTGCTTCCCATCACTTGCAACTCCCACTCGACGCCCCCTTTGCAATGATACAGCTCCCACTCAAGCAGCCTGCGTTCTGATAGCAAGCCGCCCCGCCCGTCTTCTTGATGTCGCAATACGCCTGCGAGGCTCGTGTTCCGTCCGGGTTGAGCTTGGCACGACAATAGCCGGATTGGCAGATCGTGTTGACGGAGCAGGGTGCGCCGGAGGGAAGGGGTTTCACCGACGTCGTGGTCGTGGGCTTGGAGGTTGTGGTTGCGGACTTAGAGGTCGTTATTGTGGACTTGGAAGTCGTTATTGTGGACTTGGAAGTCGTGCTCGTAGACTTGGAGGTCGTAGTTGTGGACCTGGAGGCTGTGGCTGTGGACTTTGACGTGCTCGACGTGGAAATGACAGTGCTCGATCGGGTTGTCGTGCTTGGCTTGATAGACGTCGAGGGTGCCGTCGTCGAGATTGGCTTTGACGAGGTGGAAGTGGTCGACGACTTGCTGGTTGTGCTACTGGTGCTGCTCTTGGACGTCGTCGTCGTGCCAGCGCTTTAGCCCGAAGCTTTGGAGGTAGTTGATGTGGTCGACGAGCTGGGCTTGGACGTCGAAGCGGTCGACACGGAAGTGGTGGTGGTGGAGATCTTCGGTGTGGTGGTAGTAGTTGTTGAAGTAGAGGTAGAGGTAGACATAGAAGATGTCGGAGTGGAGATCGATGTGCTGGTGGACGCAGCTGTGGTTGTGGAACCTGTAGAAGTCAACGTCGTTGTGGAAGTGCTCGTTGTAGTTGCACTAGAAGAGGTTGATGTTGCGGTGGAGTCAGTTGTCGATGGGGCGCTGGCAGTGCTTGCAGTCGTGGTCGTAGCTGTGGTCGCGGTGGTGGTGGTAGTAGTAGCGCCCAAAAAGCCGCAGATGCCATTGCTGCAGTTGCTCGTGCTGCAATCGGAGGAATAGTAGCACTTTCCTCCCACGTCTGCGGCTTGGCACTTGCTGTACGTGCACTTGTTTGACCCACATTGAGACGGCATCGAGCATCCTCCACCGACGGGCTGGTATGTGCAGGAGGTATGGCTGACACCTTTGGTATGGGCACAGCGTTGGCTGTGACAGTCGGCATCCCGTAAGCACAGTTGACCGATGTCGGCTCCCATGCCGCATCGCTTTTCCCCGTCGTTGTAGGGTGAGACCAGACAAAGCCCAGATTTGCATTCCGAGTTTTGAGAGCAAATCGCGTTCTGGTCGTTCCATCCACAGTAGCGGTAGTTGTAGAATATGGGGGAGATGGTAAAGGAGCCGTCGGCGAGTTCGGTGGAGGCGACGTAGCTGAAGCTAGTCGGGCGGAAATTGCTACCGCAGGTGTAATCATTGGGAGCAGGCAGCCCAAGGACGTTATCCTTTGCGCAGAAGTTGTTGGCCTGGCACGTTCCGCTGGAGCACTCTGCGCTTTCGGTGCAAGGATTGTTCCCTGCGATGAGGCAAAAGCCTTCGAGCGAGACGCCGTTGCTGTGGGGGAGGACACATGGAAGAAGTAAGAGCCAAGAGGGTCAAAATCCGAAATCTGAGATTGAAGCGGGGTCAAGAAAACACCTACTTGCGCACATCGGAACCCTTTCCGCATCGCCCCCGACCTGTGCAATCGTAGTCGTACCTGCAGCGCATGTCGGTGGTTGGGATCTGAGGGCAAGAGTTTGCTGTGCATCCGCCATCATCAGGGAAACAAATTGGCTGATCTGCGCCGGTGATGCAGTTGTGGGTGGTGCACTGACTGTCGGAATTGCAGCCTTGGTAGTTTATGGCGAGCATGCAGACGCGTTGAGGCTGGTTATATGGGCTGGGCTCAAAGACCCAGGGGAATTCGCACATGGGCGCATCGGAACCACAGTCAGCTGCAGTGTTGCATGCGCCACCTGCCGAGGCATCTCTGACGAGGATGGGTGTGGAAGTCGAAATGTTGCCATGGTAGGATGAGAGCTTCGCGCCTCCTCTACGATTGTTAACGGGATCGACACCCGGAAGGGCGGTGACGATGAGCGGAAGTACGGCCGCAGCTGTGATCAGCAGGCGAATAAAAGATGTCGGGTTGAGCATATGGACGAGCTGTGGAAGAAAGGCCGGAGAGGGAGGAGCTGCGACAACAAGAGAGGACACGAAGAGGGGGAGAGATAGAAGAGAAGAGAGGAAGGTTGAAAGTGAGCAAGTGGGCAAGAATCAGAAAGGTCAGCAGTGTTATATATGCGGTAAGTGTGCCGATGGCGGAGAGAAGAGCCAGCGAGGGCAGGAGAAATTAGCCACCCAGCTGGAGGGGTCCCAATTGGGTCGCTGCAGGTGTGAGCCAGCTGATCGTACCACAAGGCGGGACGTTACCACCTGCAAGCCAAGAGCGCGTGCATTGTTTGTGACAGCCTGCGTCTGTGTCTGAATTGGAGGAACGAGGAGGGCCGGTAGGGACGATGTTCTGGCCCTCCTTGAAGTCGTTCGAGGAGGTCTCAGAGCGTGAGGAATGGAACGGGCAATCCCATCTTCCGCTGGAACGGGCCGAGCCTTCGCTCTCATGTGTCGGTTGGAGTTCAAGGTCTGGCTATTCTCTCACTTCTATGCAATTCATTCAGTTGATCACACGTGTTAGTTGAACGGACAGAATGGGCCAGACGGCGATGCTATTATCTGATAGCCGCGCCGATCGGAGGTAGTTCTCCTAGCTGTTTTGGCTCCACGCGCTTCCCATTTCCTGTAAAGGATAGCGCGACGGTCAGTGCCTGGTCGGCGTGCGCGTGTGGAGCCGCAAGGTGAACACTCCGCCCATTCTGGTGCTTACTTGGTGGGTAGGTCGGGTGGTCTGTCGGTCAGGCGCGGTCTTCTGCGCCGGTCTCGCTTCCGACCAGGTACGGTGCAAGGATCTCAGCATGATCCCGCACGTACCTCTTCCACGAGTTCGAATCCCAGCGCCCCTGGAGCATCACCTTCTCCAGCGGTACGCCCTTCTTCAGCAGCGACGTGCACCCCCCAATCCTCATGGAGTGCCCCGTCCTCTTCTCCAGACCAGCTCGCTCGGCGAGGACCGCCATGAGGTCGAGGAACTTGGTCCTCGTCATCGCCACGAGGACGCTACCCTCCCTGTACGCAAACAGAGGGGTGCCGGCGGGGTCATTGGTCGGGCTGGTGCTGGTATGCACGGCCAGCATCCCGATCGGGTTGGATACATGGGCTTGTTGGGTGAGCACCACCGTCTCTCCTTGGTGTTGCGTCTTGGTCCTCGGCAGCCTGACCGTGTACGTGAGTCGGTCTCGGACCCAGCATCGTCCGATACGATCTCTCGTGACGTGGGCGTTCGGGTCGAACCCGTCCTCTCCGACGACGAGCTCCCCGAGCCGGAACAAGCCCCAGACACCGCAACACGCCAGGGCCACAGCAGCCACCTCCGCCGGGTCCTCGACCCGCATCCACGCCATGATACCCTCCAGCCATTCTGCTGTCATCGGCGCTCTCGGTGGTCGAGGCGGCGGTTGTTCGTACCGCGCGCCCCTCTTGACAAGGCGCAGTCGCTCCTCCTCTGCAAGCCACGGTATGTTGTTGAGATGGTGCCAGGCTTTCAGCCGGACACCCAGTCGCTCAAATATCCGCCCGACTTGATGCCTGCCTCCTTCGCGATCCACAGTTCGACCAGCTCGGGGTCGGCTGGACATCGCCTCTCCTCTGTCACCTCATGTTCATCGCAGAACCGGTGCCAGTGGGCCATCGCTGTCCCGTATCCCTTCTTCGTGCCTGGGGCGAAGGACGCGATGATGGCCTGCCGGACCGCCTCCTCCTCTCGGTCCGATCGGTTTGTGGGGGGGCGTAGGTGTCGCGGGGGCCTCCACCTGGTGAACCGTTCCGGTCCATCGACCGCCTCAGGACGGTCTACCGTCGGAACGACCGGGATGCGGTTGCTCTGGCTTGTTCGGTCCGTTCCTCTTCTTCGGCTTTGGTGGCACGAAGGGCAAGCCGTTTCCGCTGGCAAACGACTGCGGGGGCTTGAGAGCGCTGGTCTCCGGTGTGGGGGTGGACGAGGGCGTTGGGGCACGAGGGGTGGGTACGTACGTGAGTTCCTGGCTTTCCGGGCGCGCCTGCGGTGTCCGTTTCTTGATCGACTTCTCCTTCCAGTCCTCCAGCAGGTGACGCCAAGTCTCGGTCGTCTTGAGGACCTTCGTCTGGACCGCATGCCCCCCCTCTCTGGGGCCCGGCCCTTCTTCTCCGGCGGGTCTTCTCCGTCGCCGCCGTCAGCAGGTTGTCCCCGACTACCAGCTCGGCCGGAACCACCGGCCCAGCTCTGCATCCATGCTCGGGATAGGGAGGCGGGGGAGGTTGGACGAGATGAGGCCGCGGGACGGGGGGTCTGCCCGTTGGCTCTTTGTGTCGACCCACCGGAGGTGGATCGTGAGACGGGCTCTGGTCTCGTGAACCGCAACTCGGCGGAGGACCTCGTCTGGACCAGCTGCCGCCATCCTGCCCTTCTTGAAGGCGCCAAGGACCGCAGTGTTGTCCGTGTGTACCAGTAGAGGGCGATCACTGTAGCCCAGTTCGATGGCAGTGCGAACAGCAAGCTCCAGGGCAAGGGCTTCGACGGTCTTGATATCCGTGATGCCAACCGCGTCGTCCCTGAGCGGGTACGCCCGTTCACGCCCTTGAATACTAAGGCCGACTCCAAAGGAAGTGGAACCGTCGCAGTAGCAATCGATGTCCACGGGCGTGGCGGGGTCAAAGGAGCGCCACGTGTTGTCTTGACAGCGGAAGGTGCGCTCCCACCGGTCGATATCGTCGGCCAACTTCTTCCCTCCGTGCCGCCATTGGTGGCGCAGTTTCCGATCCTGACTGGCCGTCTTGATGAACGCTTGGAGGCCGGCGAGGTGCCACTTCCCCTCGGTGTACACGTTCCTCGCCCACTGGCATTGGCCGTGGAGTTTCTCGATGACGGGGAGCTGATGGCGCCCGCCCTGCGCCGCTGCTTGCTCCCTTGTCTCAGCAATGGTCGCAAGGTACTTCTCCCTCTTGGATTCGGGGAGGGCCACTTCCCTGGTCGCGATGTTGTAGACGATACCCGCGTACTTGAACGTGGTGGACCATGGGGAGTCCTTCTCGGGCTCCCACGGCCACCCCAGTTGAGCCGAGATCCTGTCGATGTCGGCCAGGCTGCAGTTGTAGCCGTCTTCGGCCCCAGGCTGCGACTTGAGTGGCTGGGCATAGTCCTCGGTGTGTTCGACCCCGTCGGTGGAGGTCCAGAAGAGACGGCCGCCCCGTCTTTGCGGTCCGCCTGTGATGGTCTTGAGTAGGAGCTTGCGTTTGATGTTGACGCGGGGGAGGTCTCGTTGAAGGACGCGGATGAAGACGTTGTCGTCCACCCAGTGCGCTGTGGTCGCAAGTCCTTCCGCCCGGACGATGTCCGCGAAGGCATCGGCGAACAACCCATAGACTCCGCAGGCCGGTCCGAGGCCAAAGGCGAGGAATAGGTCGACATAGAAGGCGCCGTTCCATTCGACGACGGTCCCCGCCCATTGGGAAGGGTGCATGGGGATCTGGCGGAAGGCGGACACCACGTCTCGGACGAACGCTTGTGCTGTCCTTGGGTGGCGGAGGATTGCCGCGCACATGTCTCGGAACGAGTTCCAAGTAGTGGGCCATTCATCGGGGTGGAGCTGGGCATTGATGGAGGTGTCTGGGGTGTCTCTGTTGGGTTTTGGGTCGTGGCTGAAGTCCTGGATGGGACGGAACTTGCCGTTCGGCTTTGGTCGCAGCCCGAGTGGTGATGTTTGGAAATGGGGGCCGACAATGCGTCGGACTTCGTCGATCTCGTGGGGTCCGGAGTATCTTCCCAACTCCAACTCCTTCGCAATAATTCTCTCCACCTCTGCAGCGTTTGAAGTAGCTGAGAGGTGGTGGGCAGCAATGTACGTCCGTATCGGCGGTTGAATGCCGATGCTGATACCTTCTCGGAGGGCTGGGACGATTTGGTGATATTGTCCGAGAAGGCCGTGGTTCCGCAGAGCACGACTCCATCCCTCAGGATCGAGCCGCCGCGCCCGACGGAGGAGGGTTTGCGGTGACCAAGGGGCATCGCTGTCCCTGGCAGGAACTCTTTCCGCAGAGGGAGCAGACGTGTGCGTGTGTGCAAGCGGGGTACTGGCACGTGGTGTAGTTGTACCCCGTGCAGACCCGCTGGCCTCCTTCTCGCTTGATGAGCTGGCCGTGTTGGTTGTTGGTCGCGAAGGTGGGGCGGGACGGGTCGGCGGCGAGGACCTCCGCCATGCACGCGCGAGGAGAATGGGGAGACTTTGAGCCGCAGCGGCCGCAGGGACGGTCTTGCGGGTTGCCCCCGGGCCGAAAGGCTGTTGGCCCTTGGGCTTGGACGAGTTGCGATTGCCCGGGTGAGGGCTGCTCGGCGGGGCGCTGGAGTTTGTCTTGCGGCTGGGACCAGCTGAGGTGGAGGAGTGAGCGAACCCGGCCGCCACACTTGCCTTGAAGAGCGCCAGCTCGTTCTCGACCCGGTCGTCGGAGCGCTCCTTGAGTTCCTTGAGGATGCGCTTGAAATTCCTCTTCGGCCAGACCTCCGGGTCGAACTGGCGTAGCACGTCGAGCCTCTTCGCTTTCTCCGCGTCGCTTAGCTTGGTATCCCGGCGGATCTTCTTGCGCTTGTTCTTCGTTTGGCGTGTGTCGTGTGCGAAGCACTTGCGCTGCCACTGGTGTAGGATCTGCAGGGCCTTCTTGACTCGCGGCTTCTCCCGTTGCTGGTGCTTCCGGACCTTGGAATTGAACCGGTCCCAGGCCTTCCTGGTCTTGAGCACGATGTCCTCGTCCTCCATGGTGTCCATCCATTTGTCGATCGCATATAGGAAGTCGTCCCAATCGAGGTCCTCGTCCTCGAGGAAGCCGGACGGCTTGGCGGGCTCGGCCGTGCGCAGTGTCCCACCCTCCAATGTGAGATGCTTCCGACTCTTCTCCTCGTGTTTCAGCTTCAATGACTGAGGTGTGAACCACCACAAGTCCACATACTCCCCCTTGTCCACCTTTCTCGCCACTCGGTCTGGTATGTTGAGCGAACCCCACACGCGGGAGTTGCTCTTGCCGGCGACCCACTTCGGGTTTTCCTCGTCCGAGCTGTCCTCCGAGTCGGAACTGTCGTCCGAGGAGAAGGATCGTTGCGACGAGGACGAGCAGGAAGAGGAGTCTGTGGACGAATCGTCGTCCGAGGAGGAGTCCTTGGTCCGGGACTTGGACTTGCCCTTCTTCTTCGACCGGCCCTTGGACGTCCGACGCTTCTTGGCCCGTTTGTCGACCTCCTCCGAAGCCTGTCGCTTCTTGGGATGTGGTGCAGCGAGGCTGGGCGCCTTCTGTGCTGGTGGGGCGGGGTCCGGCTCGATCGAGTCCGAGGAGGTGTTCAGTTCCCGCCCGAGGGCCTCGTGGATTTGGCGGCGGTGTTGGATGTTGGCCAGGGACATTTCGAAGGCGTCCCTTGCCGTGTGCTCCGAGGTGAAGATGACGTTGTGGGCGAGCTCGGTCAGGTCCTTTCTGGCCTTCTTGTCGAGCTCTGGGGCCAGCTCTTGGATCCATGTCTTGCGGTTGGCGATCAGGACCTCAGCTTCGGCCAGCTGTTCCGGAGTAATATCGAGTCCTTCGTGTCGGTGTTGTTCGCCCTCTGGGACGTCGTTGAGATCAGGGTCGTTGCCTTGGTCGTTCTCTGCACCTTCTCGGCGAGGTTGACGGTCAGCGTTTGCTGCGGGGCCTGCCGCCTGTGCTTGGTTCGCTGGGGCCTGACGGTCCTGCGGGTCTTGTTGGTCTTGGGCGGCGTTCACTTGGGCGTCTTGCTGGGCAGGTGCTCCTGCTGTTCGGGCCGGTGCTGCCGCTGCTTGGGCCGGCGCTGCTGCCGCTTGGGCTGGTGCTGCTGCCGCTTGGGCTGGTGCTACTGCCGCTTGGGCTGGTGCTGCCGCCGCTTGGGCTGGTGCTGCTGCTCCTTGAGCAAGTGCCGGTGCCGGGGCGTCCGGGTTCATCAGACGGGCTGTCACTTGCCGCACAAGGATGTGGGAGATGTGACTCAGTCGTGCTCGGGGACACTTGGCCGGGCTGGCGTGGGACTGTGGTCATGGACGTGACGGGGTAGGACTGGTCAGTGTGAGCGGACTACTCTGGGCAATGGACGGTCCGGACTGGACGTACCTATGGTACTGATCTGTCTGGGCGACGAGATCTTGAGGACGGTTTGGTCTTGGACACGCTCGGACGAGCTTGAGATCTGGACGATCTGGGATGTGGATGGTCAGAGATCTGGACGATCTGGGGGGGGGTATGGACGTGTGAATGAAGAAAGGGATTGTAAAGTATGAGTGTAAGGTAGAGAAAGAACGAAAAGGTAGGGAACAGGTGAGAGAGGGGATGGCGAGAAGGGTGCGGATGGTCGAGGTCGTGGAGACGGTTACCGTCGTCCTCGACCATCGCACTTTCTTCTCGACACTTATCAAGACTCTTGAGACTCTCCTCCACATGGCGAAGCCCATGACCTGTCTGGGCGACGCGGTCGAACAACAGTTCGCAACGATGCCACTGTGCTCAGTGCAGCTCGACCTCGCCGCAGCTGGGAAGGGATCTGTAAACATAGGAAAGAGCGAGAAGATGTCGTCGGTGCAGGCGGAAGCGACGCGCGCGTTCCTGCAGCGCAACTACGCGTCGGCCATCGTCCAGGTCTCCGCTGCGCTGCCTCTCGCCCTCGCGTCCGCGGCCTCGTCCAGCAGCAGCAGCAGCAGCAGCGAAGATCAACACACCGCCAAGCTCCTCATCCTCCGCATCACCGCCCTCTCGACGCTCTACACCTCCCACGCAGCCGACAGCAGTGCGCGCCGGCAGCAGACTCTTGCTGTGCTCTCCTCGGCCCGCAAGAATGGCGGCGATAGGGAAACGTTGGAGCTGGCCGATCCGAGGGAGATGCTCGACATGGACAGGACGGCCTTCCTCGCCCATCTCTGGGCGGACACGCTCTTCGTATGCAGCAGCAGCGGCAGCGGAACTCAGCGCCCTCGTCCACAGGCATCACTCCAACCAGCGGACCAAGAGACGCTCCTTCTCGCCCTCGCTGTACCCGCGAATGTCCTGGTCACCCTGATCTTCGCCTGTCTCAAGCTCGACGACGATGGCGAGCAGAACAAATCCAATTCAACGCCATCAAAGACTGCGCTGTCGGCTAGTACACCTTCCCTCCCCTCCAACGGGGCGAAAGTGCCGGCTGCGAATGGTCATGGTCCACAAGCAGGTCTCTTCGCAGCGCGCTCCCTCGCAGAATGGTTCCTGGCAGCCTACACCTCCGCCGGCAAGAACTCCAGCACAAGCACAACCGCAGACGAAACGTACCGCCGCATCCTGCCCCTCTACTGCCTCCAGCTCGTTGCCCTCCGCTCCAACGAGTGGGAGTACGCCTCCGAAACGATCGGTTACTCTGTCCTAGACGAAACCACGAAGAGACAACTCCTCGCCGAGTTGGACGGTCTGCATTCGAAGGTGGTCAGTGGGAAGGAGAGGAGAGTCGAGTTGGCGAAAGTGCTGGAGGAAGAGAGAAAGGTGTCAGAGGCGAAGGTCCGCATTGCCGTGGCTGCTGCTTCAGGCGGTCAGCAGCAGCAACAATCGCAGCAGGCGGGAGGGAGGAGTGCGGTAAACGGGAAACGGAGTCATACAGCTAATGGGAGGGCGGTTCTATCAGCATCGACACCAGCACTCTCTTCTCCGCAGCCATTGTCACCGCCAACAACATCCTCACCGTCGCCCAGACTGCCAGCGCCCGAAAAGGATGACGAGGACGAGGGGCATCTGACAACCGATCTCATTCGCGCCGCCAACGACAAGGTCCGATCGCAACGCGACTTCGATTCCTCGTCCCCATCCTCCCCTCTTCCCGTCCAACAACAACAAGATCAGCAAGACACAAGGAGAGGCGTAAGCACCATGCTCAGCACCTACCTCTCCCCGCGCACCTGGTCCTTCAGTCGGTACATCTCCCTCATCCTCTTCGTACTGGCCATCGCATACCCGCGCTGGGCCCGCGCGAGGTCGTCCTCATCGATAACGTCGGCGGGTCAGCTGACGCAGGGGCAGGGGAGTGTCGTCGGTGGATTAGCGAGGAGACTGTGGGATACCGTTCGGATGTAAGTTGGCATTCATTGCTTTCGCGTTGGGCAAGGGTTGTGTTGACTGACCGTCTGCTTGTTACCTTTCTTCCCTGCAGGGGCACACAAGTTACCTACCTGTAGAAGAGGCCCACGGGCCAAGCGCGGACGATCGCTCGCGTCGGTTTAGAGGGCTTGTCTGCTGGCACCTTGGGAACAATATCGAAACCTGCATTTTAACATCACTCTTTATCCGTGCGTGAGGAGCAGCTGTGCGGCACACTTCGGAGGCTTGAGCATGAATATTGACATTCCAAATGGAGTAAGTGGACAGAAGGATCAGATGGTACAAAGGGGGAGGAAAAGTCCTGAGAGTGTGTCGCAAAGGGCAGAGGGAGCGCCTTCACAGCTTGCTCCTCTCGGCCTTCTCGATGTCCAGCGTCTCCAAATCATCCACATTGACGTTCCACTTCACAGCATTCAGCGGCTCCCTGAGCGCGAAGTCAAAGAGCGACTCATACACCTTCCCGTCGGACCGGCCGAGAGCCGAGTTGAGGAGGTAGTCCGGGAGGGCGAAACTGTCAACGAGCGCGACTGCGTTGGGCCGGAGCTCGGCCAGGGACTTCATCACCGTCGAGCGGAGGAGGGCGAACTGGGTCGGGTCAATGAAACCCGACGCGAGGAAGTCCGCACCCTCCTCGACCATGGTGTGCGTCGCATACAGCAAGAAGAGCTGCTGCATGACATTCCGAATTGCAGGCCTCGAATTGAGATCCTCGTCGTTCAAAATCGCAAACGCGAACTGCCTCACAACGACATACTCCGAATGGGCCCTGCTCATCTGGAACATCTCAACCAGGAGCTCGTTCCAGGAGCGTTTGTGGTCGTCGCGGAGGGAGAGGGCGCGCTCGGTTAGGAAGGCGGCGCGGTGGCCGAAGGCGCGGGCGAAGAAGAGCGGGTCGAGGAGGTCGCCTGTGAATGCGACCGAGGCGCGGGCCGAGGGCGCGCGCAGGTAGCGCTTCATGTAGTCCGTCGTGACCGTGTCCTCCTTGGGACCCTTGCCCACCTTGAGGGCGCGCATGGTCTTGAAGAGCGTGCGGGCGACTTGCTGTGTAAGCATGTACGAGTCGCCCTCCCACGTCACGGTCGGGAGGTAGTTTGCATACTGCGTCGGCAGACCGGCGGCGAGGGAGAACCCGTGCCCGCCACAGGCGCGTCGGCAGTCCTCGATGGCCTGGGCGGATGCGATGGAGGTGTACGACTTGAGTCCGGAGGAGGTGGCGTGCATGTCGGCCAGGAGCGAGAGGTCGCCCTTCTCGACGTTGGCCTGGTTTCGATGGAAGAGGTCAAACATATAGTTGGCCGTGTAGTGGAATGCGAAGGCGCGGGCGAGAAGTGGGAAGAGGCGGACTTGGACCATGGTGTAGTCGAGCACGGGCGTCTCGAGCGGTTTCCCGTTCTCGTACAAGGGGTGATCCCGGTCTGCGAATTGGCGTCGAATGGCACAGTACCGGATGGCGACGGTGACGGCCCGCATGTGGACCTTGGACGCCTGTTGGACGATGTTGGCGCGGACCCAACTGAGCGTGCCGTAGTTCAGCGCCGGGTTGGCCGGCGGGTGATAGAGGCCCGAGTCGGGTTCGAGACGGGAGAGTTTGGCGAGCATGGCGACATGTGGGACGCGGACGTGGTCGAAGAGCATGAACCCATTGTCTACGCCTGCATAGCCCGCCTTGGGACCGATGTCACCGATCAGACGGCCGGGCAGGATCTCGCGCGTTTGGACGTCGCGGATCTGGATGACGAACGGGTGCGGGCCTTTACGTTGGCCGTTGATGATGAGCTGTGCCATGAGGATGGCGTGGTCAGCGGTGCGACCCAGACCTCCGATCCACCACTTGCTGGCTGTGAGTGACGGACTGTGGATCTCGAACTCCTTGTCGGCTTCGATCCAGGTGGCTGTCGTCTCGAGTCCCTGGACGTTGGAGCCGTGGGCGAGCTCGGTCTGGGCGTAGCAGCCGACGATGCGGTTGCTCATGGCTGGTTCGAGGTAGAGCTTCCGTTGCTCATCGGTGCCCATTTTCTGTAAGGAGCAGAGACGCTGTCAGCATTACCTCTGCAGCTGCGCATGAGAGAAAGCGCGCGCGCGAGAGCAGAGAGGAGCAAGATGGAACATACCTCGAGTGTTGTAATGAACATGGTCCTGTGCAGGTTGAAGGGTCCTGGGACATCGGTGTAGGTGTCTGCGAGAAGAAGGTCTTCTTTGGACCAGCTGTGCTCGACCTGGAGCTGCTGGAGCCGCTTCTCCTTCCTGAGGGACCAGCGGAAGAGGTCGGTCCGTCCGAGGTAGTAGATCGAGCGCTTGTCGAGGATCGGATCGTTCTCGAGGATAGACACGATCCGTTCTTGTTTCTGGAGGAAGTCGGTCCCGAAGAGATACGTGCTGAGCTCGTCCTTGTTGAAGGAAGCCCGGGCCCGCTCCCGGCCCAGGATCTCGCCGCCCGAAGGACCGGCTGGCTTCAGACCGGCAGGCAGCTGGAAGTGCGGCGCGCTGTGTTCAGGCGGAGGCGACATTGTCAGAATCGAATATGTATGGAGGGAGAGAGAACCTCAGATTCCGTTTGCACATCAGCGCTTCTTATGCAGTCGACACTTCGCTCGCCCCGATCGACCGCTGACGCAAACAGTCCTCCCCGCTCCCGGAGACAGCCGGTCCTCGGAACAACACAAGAAGCCGGCTGGCATCGAACGTCTAATACCGTTCCTCCCCTCATAAATTTCAAAATAACCCCTGGAGTGATCACCATCTGTGTACCGATCACCCGATTACACACCAGTGTTGAGGATTACAGCCTGGAACGAAAAAATTCACAGATAGGGTCGAAGTCAGAGAAATATTCACAAAACGGGTCGAAGTCGAAATAAATTCACAGACAGGGTCAAAAATTCTAACAAACATCCCAAGAGAATACACAATCTTTGCGACGATGATCGTCACGAACTCACGACTCACGACCACAGACGCTGCAATGGCGCGCCTTTGAAGGAGCACAGCCAACCTCTTTTCGCTCTTTGGTAGGACAACCTAGTTTGCGTTTGACTGCTGGTGGCTTGGTGTCGTCCAGCTCGAGAGTCGAGATTGGTGATGTTGATTGGAGGAAGCGTGTTGTTGTACATCCCCATTCCCCCGCCAGTTCTCTGCAGTATAGTAAGAATGATAATAGCCAGCAACAGACACTTTGAGCTTCTGCAGGAGGGCTACTGCATGCGCACAGGGCCGGAGGAGAATTTGGTTTCTCGCGCAGTCGCAAGACCCCACATCGGTGAGGCTGGCGGGCAGCTTCACTACGTACTGAGTGCCGCTGGGCGCTGGCAGACGTGAGTCGTGACACAGCCCGAGGTGTTGTCGCTGCATACGACACTCATGCAACGTGCGTTCTGGATGATGGCTTGCAGGCGTTTGTATTCAGTTGGCACGATAGGCACAGCGTTCTGGAAGGCTTTCACATCGGTGAAGTGTTCGCCTATGCTGATATTGATATTGCCGACTAGAGATGTTGAACTTGAGCCTGAGGCTGCTGGTCCTGCAGGTGCGGACGGGGTGCTCTCAGTCTCGACCATGGTGAGGTGGCGGTGGCTTGCGATGGATGGATGGAATTGCTCTGCAGGTTCTTGTGGCAACAGCCAAGCCGCTACCCCACGAATCGACCCTGTGTCGTTCCTTTTGCCCCTGCCTGCCCGTGCCTGTGCCTGCTCTCGTCGTCGTCGTCGTCGTCGTCGTCGCGTCTCACGTCTACCTGGTGCCGTCCCGACTCCCGTCGCACCCTGCCGGATTGTCACTTCCATCGGCATCCGCAGACCGCATCCAGATGCGTATTACGTGTGCTGTGTTACTATCGTGAGAAATAAACCTGTCCTCGTGCCTGTCCTTTCCCGCAAACGCGTCTCCGTCGCCGCCATCGCGTGCATCGTCACCACCAGCAGCTGACCAAATATACCTTGCCGTTATGATGTAGTCTATTTCAATTACCGTCACACGCAATGGAGAGGCTTATGCGTGTAGCCGTCCTCGTCGCGCATGCGGTTCAGCATCCCTTCGCTTCTTGCTCGCGCCCTCGCCCTCACGCCCGTCGTTATCAAATTTGCTCGCGCTTCCCGAAGTTATTCACACTCACAGTGCGCACAGTAACTCATCACAACTATAGTAATATTATTAACTGTGAATACCTCTGTCCAGTAAGTAGTAACTAACAATAACTATCACAAGTAACCATTATCAACTGTGCCCACAGCAACTATCAATAACTGTAACAAGTAACTATCAATAACTAAATCATGAGTCTTTGGAGGTGGTCAAGAGAGGAAACATGTACGAGCGAACTCGGAGGCGGCAAAATAAGTGTCTAAAGGCAAACTGGAATAGTACCAGACAGAGGTCGGTATGGGTTAGGTATTGGGTATCTGGGGTCCCATACCCATACCCGAGGGTATACCCTTTTTCCCGACGAGACCCATACCCATAGCCGAGGGTATACTCAAGGTATACCTGCTTATGTAATCAACCGATTTTTTTTGGCCATTTTTGGATTGTATTTACCTACGTTTACCTGCGTTGAACCTGGGTATACCTAGGTATAGTGTATACCCATCTTGTCTGGCTTCTGACCTTTTTTGTACACATACCCAGATTGTACACTTGTACCTCGGTATACCGTATAACCGTATACCCTGCATTTCATAATTATACTCAAGTAATGCAAGTGTACCCAAGCAAGACTCTGTGTATACCTGGAATACCCTGTGCATACCCAGATTATACCTGCGTATACCCAGAATATACCTACGTGTACCCAAGATATACCTGCGTATACCCAAGTTATACCTGCGTATACCAGAGAGAACATTCAGATGGGTATAAGGTGGGTACAGGTCAGGTATGGTGGGTATACTCAAGTCATACCCACATACCCAACCTCTTAGGTATAGCGGACCCCATACCCAATACCGTACCTGTACCCACAGGGTAGGTACTGGGTATACCCAAGATGTACCCATACCCACGCCGACCTCTGGTACCAGACATCTGGAGGTAGATAACACGTGGATTGGGTGACTGAGACGCGATTAAGTTACTATAAATAACTGTAAGTAAAGTATAGTGACAGGCGCAAAATTAAGTTAACTGTAATGATAATAAGTGGCTAAACTGTGACTAAACTAAACTGCGGGCGCCGGCGCCGGGTTCCAACTGCAACCAAACCTAAGTCTTAACTGCGGACCAAAAATGGACAACCTATAATAATGGCCGAGCCTTGCGTGTTCGGAAGGTCGGAAGGGGGCCTATCTCGACTATGTACGGAGATGACAGCAGAGAAAGACAACATGTGGGGGCATCTACATTCTACTGGACATTCTCTCTCTTGTTTTACCATAGCCGGGCTCGATGTTTTCGTGCATGCCCCTCGAAAAGCAAGTCAAGTAAGCACCGATGCTCGAGTAACAGTTCACACCACCCACGCTAAACCAACTCCCCCTATGCAGCTACTCGATCTCCCAAGCAGCCGTGCTCGGTCTGAACCGCGCCATCGTCTTCGACGCCCTCACCAACGGCGACGCCTTCCATGGCGGTGGCCTCCGCGCCCTCCTCATCGCACCCTTCTTCGTCCGCACCTCGCTCATCATCGAGCTCGTTGCCGCGGGCAAACTGGACCACGTCAAGACCTTCGCCACCCCGGACGATGTTTCTGCGGCGATCTTGCATGCAACGGCGAGCGATGTATCCGGTTTTCAAGGAGAGGGCGGAGGCGAAAACGGTGTTCGTGTCGTGCCAGGCGCGAGATACCAAAGACCTCGGCTTGCGGTCGGGAAAGATGAGGGGAGGAGGGCATGTCCAGTATCAGTGTATCACTCCGTTTCTTTGCGGTTTGCCTACGATATACATGTCAGTATCAAATCTAGGTCCTTTACAGACGCTATTGGCGAACATCAAACATGTCATCAATTTTAAGATCACTGATCATGATTCAAGAGTGATGAAAGAGTAGAGGATGGAATTGAAGAAAAGGGAGAAGAGGATAAAGGACGGCATGGAGGGACGAGAAAAGAGGGTGCGAGAAAGATATGAAAAGAAGAGATGTTGACAGGCCACGACAAACATCAGACCTAAGTGCGAGAGCGAGAGCGAGAGCGAGTGGTGGGCGCGCCAGGCAAGGGGATCGAGCGAGAAAGTGGAGCCCTCTTGGACCGGGTTCTTTTGGGCTTGACGAGTGCTGACTTGAGGGCCGCTCTCTGCTGTTTGTCGTGCTGCTTCTTGGTCATGCGGCGCTCCAGGGCTTCAGGGCTGCGCCGTTTGTCCCGGCTGTTCGATTGCGCCCTGATGCGGCGTTCGTAAGCAGGGACCTTGGATTGGTCGGTAAAGTCTTCTTTGTCGACAAAGCCGTCTTCTCAGGTCACCTAAATAAGGAAGTAAGTGTGATTCTCGTCAGAGGAATAAAACCAGAGAAAAGAGAAAAAGAAAAGAGGACACTTACCTTGAACTTCTTGGTGACGGGATCGATGGCAGTGACGTGCGCGACGGCGTGAGCCTCTTCGGTGCCGCCATTGTAGGCGTGCTATACTCCCAGGAGGAAAGCGATGGGCTCATCGGCAGGGGGGGTTCCTAGGCGATCCATGTTCTGCTAGTTGATGGGCTGTTGTGCTGTTCGATGGACAAATATTCCCAGTTCTGTCCGCCTGTATTTATGTATTTCTATCTTCTATAATGCCATACGGTGTAATATCATCAGGCTTCAGATCGTTTACAAGTGTGCTCATTGCTCTGAAATTCCAGACTGAGCGAAGCCGGCTTCGTTGCTTTGGTTTGCTTCACTGTCAGTGAGGTCAACCAAATTGTTGTCAGAACTCAGATTCATGTATGAAACTTGAGACCAGAGGGACTCAGCGGCTGCGAATGTATGCCGATCGCATCGCGGCTCAGGGTTGTCCGCTTCCAGGTCTATGGCGTAAGGGTTTCATGATGGGACTGGCAGGCCGACCGCGCGCCCGTCTCGAGATCAACGCGAATACTACAGCGGCCACAAGCGCCATCATGGCTACAAATATCAGGTTGTCATCAGCCCTGACGGCATGATTTGGCTGTTTGGTCCGGCCGCCGGCGTCCGCGAGAAAGAACGATTCGTTTGTTCTACACGATAGCGAGCTACACCCTTGGCTCAAGTACCGAGTGACTAGCTCGAATGCCAGACGGAGTGCGGAGTTTTCCCGAAACTCCAAGGCGCTCCGGGGCCTTGTCTTCTTCAAAATCAGGTCGCAATTATGAAAATTTCGGTCAGAAATTGGTATATTTTTCTTTTCTTTTCGAAATTTGGCAAAAGATATTTTCAGATCTCTCATTTGGGGTTCATATTGTGTGTTGGTGAGCTCTACGACCAGCAACGATGATTCTGCCGAACAAAAACATGGAAATCATTGAAAGGGTCCACATTTCTCAAGTTTGGTAGGACCTCTGCGAACTTTCTCTGCAGTACGGAGTTTCAGGGGAGCAGTCGCGCTCCGTCACCCCGCCACTGCGGAGTACGGAGTGAATTTTGAAACTTTACTAAATTCAGCCGGAAATCGGAATACGGAGCTGTCGCAATAAGATTTGGAAATTTGTGCGGAGCGCGGAGTGGAGTTGGGGCGACTGCCTAAACGGGCTAAAAATGTGCGGAGTACGGAGTGCGAAAAATAATCTCAAAATCAGCCGGAGTCAGCCGGATCAGGGGTCCCGGAGTACGGAGCACTCTATAATCTTTGCCAAATTTTGAAATGGTATATAGTATGTGTTACAAAAAAAATCTCCCGCGACTTGATAGTATATGTTTTACAAAAAAATCTCTTGGGACTTGATAGTATGTTTTACAGAAAAAAATCTCCCGGGACTTGACAGTACATAAGTAAAACATACTATATATCATTTCAAAATCTGGCAAAGATTATAGAATACTATAGTACCAATTTTGGTCCGAGACCCCGAGCACGTCGTCTCAAAGCACTATAGTATACCTATAGTATACTATACTCCCTGAAAATTATACTATACTCCCTGAAAATGATACTATACTCCTACGATAGTATAAATTAGCACCATGGTATACATATGCTCATCAGTATACTATACTACCTGCCAATTATACTATACTTCTACGATAGTATATGGTAGCACTATAGTATGCATATACTATTACTATAGCACTAGTATAGCACTACTACACTATAGCACTAGTATAGCACTACTACACTATATTTTCTTTGCCTGGATTGCGTATTTCCGTATTATACTACTACTATAGTATGATGGAAAATTTGCGCATACTATAGTAGTAATATCATAATACTATAGTACTACCCCTTTTTGGCCTTGGAGTATAGTAGTATTATAGGAAATACTACCATGCTATCCTATCCTATACACTACCTTCGCCCTCCCGACGACCAAAGGTAGTATGGAGTATACTATCCGAGCCCCTGAAAACAGTATACTATAGTTTATGTTCAACACTGCTGGACACCCATTTTGCGTCCGTTTTGGATCTCAATAATTGATGCACGTTCTCGCCTGACCAAAATCACCTGATCGGTAATCACGGAAATATCGCCAATATCATCCGGAGGGTTTCAATCACCACTAGATCGGACAGCAATCCCCCTTCTCTATCATAACGAACTCTTCAGAACTTCTCCTCTCGCTGGACCAACACCACCACCATGCAGCGCCGGCAACTCGACAAACTACTGACGATCGATGACCCTAATTGTCAGCAACCAGCACTTCGGCACTCTCTCCTCCCCTTCTCGGCTGCACAATACACACCGTGTCGTTCTCGCTTCACAGTGTGACGAATGACTCGAGGCTGATAAGGTCGAAAGGTACAAGTACTGGCTTGGGGACCCTGACACTCTGCTGCTCATCCCTCCCTCAGAAGCTTCAGCAGCTTCCCCATCTTCAGCAGCTCCTCCTTCACTTTTTCTTTGCTCTCTTCCAACTCCCTCATCTTGCAGCCATGTTCGCTTCTGCGCCGACTGTCCTCTTTCGCCCTGCCCGACGAGACTCACTTTACCCGTTCTCTCCTCTCGCTCGACACGGCACGTCCAACAACCCATTCACCGTGCTCGACAGCGACGACGAGGCCGGTAACGACCTCAAGTCGGGCTTCAACGTGGATCACGGCGCGTACGTCAACCACGACCACGTGTACCCCGCGGCTGTCAGCAGCGCCGGCGCTACCGTCGACGACGAGGACTACGACGACCCATACAACGACGTCGACGAGGACATACAGGTCGACACCGTCGTCGCCGACCTCAGCGCAAACGCGGTCGTGGACATGATCAAGCAAGTGATCGAGAACGGCTCCAACGGCCACCCTTCGGACTACACCGAGCCCTCTTACCGCGAGCACCTGGACAACTGCCTGGGCGCCTACTCGGTCATGCCGGCAGAGAATTGCCGCATGTGGTTCTCTTACTTCCGCAGATACATCAATAACGAGTTCGAACAAGAAATCGAGCAGCGAACGTGCAACCACCGCTCGCAACGCCACCCTGGCAAGCAACACGGTTTCGCTCCGCCGTCTCCTATCCAAGACCGGCAACGGCACCAACCGCTTCCCGATGGACCCTCGATCGCTGTGGAACAAGAGCAAGCCGCAAGCGCCGGAAGAACGAATTCCACCACATGCCGGCCCTTCATCTTCATCAGCGCCGAAGTCATAGAACGCCCTGGGGTCTCGACCAGGGAACAAATTATCATCGTTCGGCACGTGAGGCTCGTCGTGGACGCGCTCAACACGTTGTCCAGCAGCACCGGCGCAACACACCACGAACGATCCGAGATCGAGGCCGCCGTCGAATCATGCACCCAAAAATATATTTTTTACGGGCTCGATCGACCATCTTTATGGAGTCACTTGACCGTATTTATGGGGTCACTCGACCATAGGCCGGGGTCAGTGCCGGGGTGCTCGGGGCCGATCGACCCGAGATCGGGACATTCACTTTTTCTGGGTGTCCTGTGTGGTGCGGCCACTGAGCCCTGAGGTGAGGTGACACTCTTTTTTCCCCCTCTTATCTTATTTTATCTCGTACTCGGGAGTCAAGTTTAGAAAAGGAAAAAGAGAATTTTGATTGAGGAAGTGGGAAGAGGGAGAGGGAAAGGTGTAGAGAAGCTACTGGTAGTGGAGCTTGCGGAGTCAGTAGCGGTATAGTGGGTTGTCGGCCAGATAAGGGTGGTCGAGACCGCCCTTGGCCGCGCAGATGAGTTAAGCCGCCATGAGCCGGCCTTGGTTAGTGCCCAGGGTGTCGCGAGTCCAGTGTTGCGCCCAAGGCTCCTCGGGTAAAAAATTGAATTGCAGGCCGGATAAACGCAAGCGAGTGGTGAAGTCACGTCGATAATGACTAAGCTGCTCGGTGAGGGTGTCGTTGTCACTGGACAACTGAATTGCCTTTTCGGCGATCTCGGTTGCGACTTCCGGCTCAATAAAGGAGCGGATAAAGTCGTAGTAGATGGCACGGCCAGATGCGCCCATGTACATGTTACGAATGTGTTAAAGACATAGTTGAAGCACTTGTCGATGGCAAGTTGGACTGCTGGGGGAATAGGGGTCGAGTCCTCGGTCTTGACCGGGCCGATGCGGCCGAGGAAGGTGTCGGGAGGGAAGTTGGAAGGGTGTGTATGTGGGGCAGGGGTGTTGTTGCGCTCGGTGCGAGGAGGAATGGAAGAGTCGCAAGAGTGGGTGTAGGTGTAAGACATAGTGTGTGTATGAGTGTGTGTGTGTGCAGTGTGCGTGTGTGGGAGGGTGTGTGCCTATCAGCTCTGAGACATCGCAGGCTGGCCCCTTTTTATGCCTTTCAGGACAGCATTCCTACGAGTCTTGGGTACAAGTTTTTTTTTCCGGCGAGATCGATACTCATACTCGCGAGTATACCCAAGTATTCTCGCGAGTATTCTAGTTAGTCAGATATCACTACAGTGACAGCTACTATCACTATAGTGACAGCTACTATCACTATAGTGACAGTCATAATCACTAAAGTCCCAACATATGTCACTATAGTTGCTGCAGCTGTCACTATAGTCACTACGTTCATCACTATAGCTGCTGAAGTTGTCACTATGTCACTATCAGCTGTAATCAATCGGTAGATCGCATGATGCTTGGAGACTCGAGAGTCGAACAATGCGGGGTAGTCAGTACACTGTCACTGCCCACACCGTAAATGGGTAATAAAGAGAGCCAACTTGGATTTCTCTCCGCTTATACCCTAACCCGCCATTTGCCAACATCTCCAATGCCGACAGACCTTCACCAGCATCCCGACTACCCTCCGCTCGTCCCGAGGCCCTCGCGAAAAGTTCGTAAGCGCATGATGATGCGCTATCGGAACGGTAAAGCGTGTCCTGACCACAAAAAAAAGGTCACCAAGCTCTTGGCAGAGCGGCGCAAGAAACTCAACATATGGTGGCGCCATGTGCAAGCTGACAAAAAAACAGCAGCTCGAGCTGTCAAAGCTAAATTGGCACAAAACAAAGGAACAAAGGCAAAGCCGATTTTTTAAAAAAAGAAAAAGCGATCGTCTCTTCATCACTCAGCGGTCAAAAGTAAACTCTCATTACAGAAGCCGAACAAGACCAGGATTCCGCTTCATCCGACGAGGATGACGGCGAAGATCAGCATGACTTCCTCCCCGACCTCATTGACGGCTCTGTTCCTGAAGAGGACGAGGATGGCAATGACACACTGACTTTTTCATGTGCGGACTCTGAAGTAGGTAACAGCTTTTGGCCGGTGATGAGTTCACACCAGATTTCTGATGTAAAAATCTCTTTTGGTATTAAAAGAGTCGACCCGGGAGCCTCGCTAACTCAGCTCGTCGCCGAAAGCCGACGCCAGCCCAACCACGACGCCGCAACTCGAGACGCGCTGGCCTTCTTCACTCCAACTCCTGGCCTCCGACATCGAGAAGACCGATTTCCAGCTACAACTGATCCTGACCGTCTCACCAAGCAACGGAAATACGGACTAGTCGAAGAGGATCCCTCATACTTCAAAAAACAGTTCCCCCATCTCTCCTGCTCCAAACCCATGCCCACCTTTCCCTACCTATCCATGCACTTATGTTCTAGCACTTTCATGTACACCAATAGCCTTTCAATGTACGCCACCATGCTCCCATGCTCCAGCTCTTCGTTGCACAATGTCCCTTTTCCTTGCCTTATATATAAGCGAGGGAACGGAGGGTTGAAGAGGGCGAACGTATGTAATAAAGGACGAGCGGACTCAATGAAATTGGGGTACAGTGGCTCTTCGTATTGGATAAACGGGGCAGAAAGAGGGGTGCCGGGTAACGGAGCCCTGCCTGAGGGCGCATGAGGGAGGAACGGGGGTGAATAATGGGTGAGCGTAAGGAAATAATGGCTGAGGGGAGTAGAGACTCAGAGGACAAACGGACCATTCTATGGGCCAGCGGACTAACCCGTTGGACGTTTGTACATTTGACGTTTGTTTTGTCGGCACTCGGCAGTCGGCACCGACAAAGTCGTGAGTTCCAATCCTGCATGGTGCGACTAAACCTTTTTGCTGTTGGTTAATTTTTTATTTCCCACACAAACACATCACGTGATGACCACGTCACTCCTCACAACGCGATCACCCCGCACTCGCCACTCGCCACTCACCACTTGGAAATTCCCCGCGCACCGTTCACATTACACTTACCCGCGCACCATTCACCGCTCATAATTCCCCGCACCCCTCACTCAGCACTCACTACTCCCCAGAACGTGCGTGTTGCCATCTTCTCTGTCAGCTGCCAGCACCATCGCCGATCGCTTCCCTCTCTGTTCTCAAGCCACTGTACTTCTTTCACGCGCTCGACTGTTAGTTCATTACATATTATGGCTGTGTATGTAGTTTGTGTTTCAGGTGATTTTGACTCGACAATGACTCGACAACGGCTCACTCTCAGTGCTGTCGAACGATATCAGTCTACTCGAACATCACCTTCTCGAAACACAGAGCTGTTTACACGGGACACCTGAAAGACATACATGGAGCTGTGGCATACATGGAGCTGTGATTTCGCCCTTTCGTCCCTTATGTTCCCTCACGCTCCTTCCCCATCATACAACTGACACCTAACTTGGCAATCGCAGAACATTGCGGAGTTAAGTCAAACGTGTGAAGTGAGAAGTCTGAGCCTTAAGTTTACCTTTACCTACGTACTACTACTGCCACTCTCTTACCTACCCTGCAAGACTACCAGCACAGTGAGAAGTCACTTGAACGATATAGACATAGGTCAGAGTGCTAGAATTGAACCATTGGAGGGTGGGCATTCTGGACGAATACAGTGAATACAAGATGACGGAGCAGAACCGGGCTCAGCAGAACGAGGGAAAGGCGCGGGCGAAGAAGATGCAGGAGCTCACGAAGGCCAATAGGATCAAGAACATTGTTAGTTTTAATGATTCAAAGTATCAACCTGAAATGAAAACGATATACTTCATGAACATGTTTACGTCTGAATAGCAAAAAAATTGTTCATGAGTCCGGCCGGATACTTTTCGTAGACATAATTAATCCTTGATGCCGAAAATGTAGTTCATAAATCCGGGTGGTTTTTTTTCGGCAAAAAAGGCATGATAGAGATAGGATATGCTCGTCAGAATATTATTTTATGTCTGTATGCTGTCGGGGAGTAATGACCTAAAATTTAGCATAGGCCGGGTACTTTTCGTAATATTTCAGTTTTGAGATGTGAATGAAAGTTAAGATATAAAAATGAACGAAGCGGACTGATTCAGAGCGTAAAAAGCGGTCAGCTTACACATGAAATCGGAAACATAATTAGTCTGTGATGATACCATGAAGGAAGACAAAACCATCTGATAAGATAGGATAGGGAATGGATGCACGTCTCTCAACTTATCAAGCTTGGCGTCTCAAGGGCGGGCGAAATCTCCTCTCAAATTGTGTGCATTCATTTTTCATTAAAGAATTTATCATTATTTAATGATTCATGTTAATCATATTTTCAATTCTCATTCTCTCACATTTCACATTTTCTTCTCGCGACGCTCTTGTGTCAACGGCATTTCCAAACCGTATCGCAACGACTTAGCGGTGTAATTTTTTGACACACCTCCAACGTCGACGCCCTCCCTCCGCTATCCAGACAGCCGGAGATAACAATTTTCAGGCGAATTGGCTTCCCTCACAAAACGCTGTGGGCTGTGATCGGCTCAACTAGCTCGAACACAAAGAAAGTCGGGTTGGCTTGGCGAGTCGGCGGAAAACTCAAAAGACATGGATCCTGTGATGGCATTCGGATTGTATGGCCAGATTCCGGTGGCCTCGTATCCCTTCTGGATAATGGCGACCGTAAAAGCCTGTTCTCGTGCTGTCTGATAAAGCCTGCAGAAACATAAACGGGCATGAAACTTCTGATAATCAATTTTCACTGTATCTCAACGCAAGCCGACGCAAACAAATCAGCATGCATAGTGCATACCTGATCACATCCTCTTTTCTGACCACACTGGTCATCATCATCTCTGTCCGCTGCGCCTCTGCGCAAGCCTGCTTGAGAGGTCCGAAACAGGTAGGGCCGAGAGGCGCTAGGCCGTGCGTAGTGTGCGCAGGCAGGGCAAGGATGTGTACATGGGTGGCTCTTGCCTTGAGCATCATCTGCAGTGTGAAGTGCTATGAGTCCCCGTCCTGAACAAGGTCCAAAATTAACATTAGTCATTGTTTTGTTTGTTCGCAAAGTCCTTCACGCCATGCCATGCATGTCACGCTTAACAATAAACAGTGTGTATTGGGAATTTCAGTCCTCTTACCAGGATCAGAAGCCGAGGTGCAGGCTCAGACTCCGCGAGTGCAGCTTCGCCTGCCCCAGCAGCGGACACCGTGCCCGCATTGTCGGCTGCAGTCTCAGGCACACTGACTTTCTTCCCAGGAAGGAAAACGCGCTCAAACTACTGTTGTGCAATTGAAATATTGGTCCATCCCGACTCGCTGCCAGTGATGCACCCGCCCAGCTTCTTCTCGAAGGCCAGGTTGAGGTTCACTATCTTGCCCTTAAAACGTAGTCGGGCGGGAGGGATGTACCGTCTGCTGCTATCGTTTCAATGACCATAGTCAGCTCTTGAGACCCGTCTGCATGCATGAAATAACATTTCTGATCAGTATGTATACACGGCATCAGCCACCGCCACTGTTGCAAGCCCGCCATGCGTGCTTTATGCATGCGAGCAACCTTCTTTGTTTCTTTCCATGAGACCCCGGGGCCAGGGCGAATACACAAATCCAGAGTATAAGGTTTCCCAACTCAGGGCTCGGCACGACTATGGGATTTTACGACTATTACGACTATAGCCTCATACGACTATGAGCGACTATAGTCATAGCCGCTGATAGTCGCACTTACGACTATGACTATGACTATGCTCCAGAAGATGCAAGACAATAGTCGCCATAGTCGCTAAAAATCTGGTCTAAAATTGATTTTGCGACTATAGTCGGACAATAGCTGGACGTCAAGGCTATAGTCGCAGCAAACAATTCGGCTATAGTCCGACTATAGTATGTCATGGTCTGACTATAGCTTGGAGTTGCGACTATAGCCGCAGGCGCGACCGTCACCGCTATAGTCAGACTGTGACATCTATTGCCCATGAAACACTATAGCCAGTCATAGTGCGACTATTATTGTTGGATAGTCGAACCATAGCCTGACTATATCCCATTTTAGACAATCAAAAAGCGACCTACACTATAACTATTTATAGTCTGAAATTGGACGTGCAACTATAGTGCGAAAATTATTGTCCCAAAGTCCGACTATAGTGGCGCACAGGCGTTACAATTTTGGCTATAGTCACACTATAGTGCAAAATTTGGCTGCGCAAAAGCCTGCGACTATAGTCGACTATGGCACTATAGTCAGACTTACGACTATGACTATTTCGGATTTTCAAAAAACGCCTACGACTACGACTATGACTATGCCAAAAAACGTGCGACTATAGTCGGAGCCGAGCCCTGTCCCAACTACAAGAAAGAAATCCACCTGGTAGGTTCGGCGTCGGGTGTTGGACAGTCTACGTGTAGTACCGCTCGTTGTAGGGAGACAGAAGTGACACGCAGCTAGAACTTTGGCCTTTGTCTACTGAGTTGATCACTGATCTAGATTTTAGTAGTCCTACAGGAGGTGTGGTGTAGAAAAAGAAATGTAGTGTATGAGACTATTGGTTGAAACTTGATGAGACTCAAACTTCACACGTTTGACTTACCTTGCAATGTTATGTGATTGCCAAGTTAGGTGTGAAGGTGTGAAAACGTATAGAGATGGGGGACAGAAAGGGAGGAAAAGGCGAGGGAGGAGCTCCTTTTATTCCTTTCAGATGTCCTTGGGTGCGCAGCAATGCGCAGCAATGCGCAGCACACTGTGCGGTGCGAGCTGCAGAGATGTAATGTGGCGAGAACGCGTTTGAGTGCTGCTGACTGGAGTAAATCGCAGCCACGTCAAGTCGCACAGTCACCATAAGCATCTGTGAGTCAAAATCCAGGCACTCCTTTTGGCACAGCTTAATTACAAACAGAGTCATCGGGTCATATTGATGACTTAAAGAGAGTGAGAGAGCATGAGTCAAGAAGAAGCAAAAGGGGAATGGGGAGTCGAGATAGTCAGAATGGGCAGACGGAGAGTGAGAGAGGATGAAGCAGTGAATGCTGATTTCGCTCTACGGCTACCGTGCGGGTGGTGCACGGAAGAGGGAGTCAGAGATAGAGTCAGTGAGAGAAGATGAAACGGTGATTTTGACACGCGGGCAGCGGGTCGTGCAAGGAGGCCCGACGCCCATCTCCAGAAACTGGTCGATGGCGGCTTTGTTGTTGCCGAGCACCCGTTTGTGTGCACTCGGGTCGTCGAGGTTGTTGAGGCTGTAAGAAGGCGTGCCAACAGCGGGGCCGGACGTGCCAGAGCCCGACGCAAGAAGGAGTTGCATAGATACGGGCGCTTTTGTGGCCGCAATAGGCACATATCTACCCAAGTGCTGACGCACGTCGGCATCGCGTCGGGCCTCCTCACCGACAATGTCCTCCAGATATTTGGCGGTCCAATCGTTGCTGATTGCTTGCGTTGGTGCGCACAGGAACATAAGGTTTGGCCCTAATGGCGGCGGCAAAACGCTTTTTGTAAATGCGCTGGCGCAGCAGCGAGTACTTGCCGCGGAAATGGGCCGATAACGGGTGGTTATGGGATACTGGGTGTGTTTGGGTGCGAGCGGAGAACAAACAACCCACTACGGCCATCGGCGTTGCAGCCGTTCCGACCCTTGCTGCAGCCCTGACAGCGCTTGGACTCGGAGAACACCTTGCATTCGATCTTGCGTTTGTGGCAATGGATACAGGGCAATTCCGCCACCTGCGCCACCACTTTCTCAACCTCCTCCTCGTCTCCCGCCTCCATGTAATACTCAGCCCATGAGTACCACTTCTCAGGGATCGTAATTTGTTCGTGATCACATTATGACTCTATTGTGACTTTGCTGTGACAGTGACCACAATTCACACTGGTCATTGTCACGCAATCATGACTCGACTTCTTTCTCGTATCCGCTCTGCTCACACAGTCGGACTCGACCACGCTCTACGACTTGACTCACACTTTACCTCCTATATTATATTCTGTCTGTGTCTATCAAACATCTCCCATCATTTAATTAGTTAGTTTACCTTTTCCCTATCGGACTTCTCCGGAATGATTCTGTAGTGATGTAGGTCAAAGACATGGTTAACTCCTACCCTGTAAGCTCACCACCAGTCTTCCTGCCAGGATCAGAAAGATATAAAAGAAAGCGGGCTCTCGCCCAACTTCGCCCCTTTCGACGAACAGACACCGCACTCACATCTCAGACACCAGCTTGGCAATTCACAGGACATTGCAGAGTTAAGTCTAACGTGTGAACCGACGTGTCTACCTCTGAGATAAGACAAGATTACAACTACCTCGATCACTGCTAACCTTGTTTGAATCTCGGCCGTATAACTATTACACTCTGCAGCCTGCTCCTCGGCCACTGCCTTCACCTTTCCTACTCCTGCATCTGAATCCACGTCAGAAAGCTCACTCTCCCGGCTATCTACTACAATTAATTCAGCTGCAGCATACGACGGAGGCGCCGCCCCAGCCTCATGAGGTGCCTGGACGGCAGAGCGACGGGTAACAAGACGAGTTGGGGGGGGGGGCATCTTTGTTTGTTCGTTGCCGTTGTTGTGGGTTGTTGGTGATTCGGCTTTTGCATGAGACACGTCCACCTCCACCCGCATGCGTCATCTTAGTGGAGGAGGGTGAAGTCTCCGCTCCGATCACTGACCCTTCTCTGCTCCCACACACTCTCTCCGTCGAAAGGCCTCTTTTTCCTCTCTTCCTCACTTATTCACTTCATTTTCCTCGCATCCCTTCCTCACTTGCTCCCTCAGCTCCTATTGACGCTGTAGAGCAGGTGAGAAGTTCGACTCCTCTCCTTTCTTATTAACGAGCGTCTATTGACGCTGTAGAGCGGCAATACATCTCTTCCTGACTCTCTCCCCCTCCCTGTGGCTGTGGTCACTTACAGGGCTCGGCACGACTATGGGATTTTACGACTATTACGACTATAGCCTCATACGACTATGAGCGACTATAGTCATAGCCGCTGATAGTCGCACTTACGACTATGACTATGACTATGCTCCAGAGAATGTAAGACAATAGTCGCCATAGTCGCTAAAAATCTGGTCTAAAATTGATTTTGCGACTATAGTCGGACAATAGCTGGACGTCAAGGCTATAGTCGCAGCAAACAATTCGGCTATAGTCCGACTATAGTATGTCATGGTCTGACTATAGCTTGGAGTTGCGACTATAGCCGCAGGCGCGACCGCCACCGCTATAGTCAGACTGTGACATCTATTGCCCATGAAACACTATAGCCAGTCATAGTGCGACTATTATTGTTGGATAGTCGAACCATAGCCTGACTATATCCCATTTTAGACAATCAAAAGCGACCTACACTATAACTATTTATAGTCTGAAATTGGACGTGCAACTATAGTGCGAAAATTATTGTCCCAAAGTCCGACTATAGTGGCGCACAGGCGTCACAATTTTGGCTATAGTCACACTACAGTGCAAAATTTGGCTGCGCAAAAGCCTGCGACTATAGTCAACTATGACACTATAGTCAGACTTACGACTATGACTATTTTGGATTTTCAAAAAACGCCTACGACTACGACTATGACTATGCCAAAAAACGTGCGACTATAGTCGGAGCCGAGCCCTGGTCACTTACTAGAGAGATCACCATTTACCGATCACCCGATTACACACCAGTCTAATGATGCATTATGTCTGAATCGCAAAATCACTGCCACCTTGGCTGACCAAAAGGACAGCCTGCATCGTCATCCTCACGCAAGTCATTTTTCTAGCTTCATATGCGGAACGAGGTAAAACACAGAAGTGACAAAATTTGGCTGCACACTACAGAGTGCAGACTGGGATAGCTTTTCAAATTATCGCAGAATGGTACACCACAGAAATTCCGTAGAAACACGAGATAGTACCCTCTAATCACAGAAAAAAGTTCAAACATCTATCGCAGAAGTTCGAATTTTACTCTTCCATACAGTACTTTGCAAGATAATATGACTCGTAGGGGTCATACTGTCATAAAGGAGATACTATTATTTTAAGAGTGATAAGGTCATAAGTTATATTGGCAAATCAAGAGTGACCCTGGAAGTCATGTCAGATGACCAGACTTTGGAAATATTGGTCACCTATGACATTATGACCAGAAATATGACCATATATCCGACAAACACACGATTTAGTCGTATTCAGACTTTTTTTGTGATATTACGACGCTGAATCATGACCAAGTTATCCAATTATACTCAATCTCCAACCTCAAGCCGGCCTTAAACTTTTGTGCTAAAGATTTCTAATTCTAGCACAGAGTGTTCCGGAGGCATTCTTGAATCTAGATGACAGTCTCTTCGTCGCCCTCGAGCACGCTGTGATGATTGACGTACTGACGGACGTAATGAGTGATCTAGAATTTATATGCAAGGAAACGGAATAAGCATAGAAAGGGAATTAATCCCCAACCAGTTGATCGGTAAATTAGTTAATAAGTATGCAGTGAAGACAGTTACGATGTTGAGAATTAAGTCTACTATCTGCAAGAATTTTGCAACTGTCTGCATTATCTAGTGACTTCGCAGCCAGAGATCACCGCGGTCTTCCAGTGGCCGGGTGGTGCAAAAATGTCCTCAAACTAGTACTCATTATCTCAACATTTCATCACTGAAGTCTGAACTAAACTTCGTCGGCCGGCTGAGACCTTCGCTTTCACTTTCACTATACTATGTCCGGAAAAAATCTCACTATCTTCACGTGCATAAATGTTGCAATAATTCTCATCACCTATATCTGTTGTGCTTTGATTTTAAACATCATTTATATGGCCGTATGACACCATGATGGTTTATATACATAATTTCAGATGCACACATAAGTCACCCCATGTCGGTTTCTTTTTGAAAGCAGCATAACTTTGAAAATGAAACACAACCGGGATTCCGGCGGAATTTCCAAAACTGATGGATATTAAGACATACCTTTGGCCACAATCGATCAGAATTTCATCAATGGTGGGAAACTGGTAAGAGACTATGAGTTATCAGTCAACTGAATGATTTATCCTGACAAGCATTTATCAAAATTTTCTTGTAATGATCATGGATGTAAGATTTGCGACCTCAAAGACGCATGCGACAGCTTTTGCCTACATGACACGTCTTACTGCTCTAATATCAAACATTGGCAATTCCAAAAAAAAAAGGGCAGACAAATTACCATGAACTATCGAATGGCAATAAAGCATGTTCATTCACCCCTTGATCGTAGGACACAACACACACAGTACAGAAAACAATCCAGTGTTGCTGCACGTTCAGCCTCCTTGACCACTCCAGTGTACTGTGTAGATTTTTCCGTTCAACCTTTAATTACTTGAAGGTTAAAATGGTACGCGGCGCCATCAGAGTCTTAGAGCTTACCCGGTAGGCCCTTACCTATGAGATGTCTACACTCGTACCCGTTTCTCAGACAAATCGCCAACTCAGTTCTCATCAAGTCTCTGTCCATACTTTCCCGGACGGCATGGTCAATGTTTGGATTCAAAGGGGTGTTAACACACATCAGTCTCCTCATTTCCCCGTCTCCTCCCCCTCACCCTCCTCCTCCATCCTGGCCTCGTCGAGCTCGATTGCCTGGTCGAGGAATCTCGTCATCATCATTCTGCTCGGCAGACACCTTCTTCTTCCCCTTGTGTGGCTGCGACTCGGAGGCGTAGAAATCCATGGCATCGTCCTCTCTCGGGCCCACATCTTCCTTCAATTTCGCGTCTTCTCCCTCCAAAGTGGTTCCCAACTCGGGGTCGTCCAATTCAACATTCACGGCGCGCTTTGAGATGTCCGAGAGCGGTCCCTTCTGCGTGGAACTTCCAGCAGAAGGCTCAGCAGCCGCGCCGCGTGGATTTCGACCATTGTGGCGACGCTCGCGGTCGAGCAGTTCTCTCGTCAATTTTGTCGAGGCGGTCAAGCCAGTAGGGACGCATCGGCTTGTAGCGCGGCGGTTTACCCTTCCAGCCTTCGGGACTGTTCCCGGTAAATGGTCATGAAGAAGCAGCACATTTGTGTTACCTTCATTCGGCGCTTCAGCTCGACGCTGAGCTCTTCGAACAAGCGATCGGGAGACTTGGCTCGCTTTAGTTGTCCCAGGATGTTGAGGACCCGGTCGGCGTCGTTGTCCCGAACTTCGGACATGTAGTCCGCCCATTGCTTGGGCGTCCAGGTTGAGAACCTCACGGGGGAGCGATGGCCGGGCGGATCGCGGACCTGTCCTCGGAGGCATTCAAAGTAGATTCCGCGCCGCAGATCTTTTGCTGTGAACATCTGTATGGTGTGATAACGATGGTCGTCAGCTTCCAACCAAGAATGAAAAGCGAGGAGTTGCTGACGGGCGCGGGCCGCGGATCATGTTTACAGTCAATTTCTTCGATGTCGCGCAAGGATTGTAGCGGATGTGGGAATTAAAATTCCTTCAACCTGCAGGCTGCAAAGCGATGCTCACCACAAATTGCTATAAAGATGAACTCATGATTATGAGTGATATGCCACGCCCATTCATGACCATGATACTCACACATATATCATCAGGTTTTGGGGGCAAAATTTGGCACTCATGAATACATGAACGATGAGTTGGGCTTGCCAAATACGACCTAAATCCCAATATGACCACAGCCTCGGCGGTGAAATTCAACTCATATTTTTAAGATCTTTTAGGAGCATACATGGTCATATATGCATTTATTTTATGACCAACTTCAATGGGTCCCGTGAATCGGGCATTTTTAGCGCGAGATTCGATTTCGTCGGTGGAATTTAGCTCATATTTTTAAGATCTTTTGGGAAAATATGTGGTCATATATGCGTTTATTTTATAACCTACTTCAATGGATCCCGTGAATCGGGAATTTTTAGCGCGAAATCAATGTGTCAAAACTCCATTTCCACGTTGCGTAAATTTGGGCAGTGTGCGTACAGCATTGTTGGTTGCGACGCCCGACGATAAATCGAAACCTGATATGTGGGCTGTGTTAGCAGTTCAGCCCACTTGGCGGATTCGGTGTGAGTTTTTCCGTTGGTTGAATGTGCCGACATGCGCACTTTAAATTTAATTACTTTGGAACTTAAGTTGGCGCGCGGCTACTCAGGAATGATGATTGATGAGGTTTGGTGGAAATTCAAAATCGGGAGTCCGCACCACGGTCAGGGATGAGCACGCATGTTCACTGCTGTTGACGACGTTGCAATGTCACCTGTTGTGTTCTCTTCGAATTTTTAGATTTCAATGTCTTCCGATTTCTCATGTCGCAAGGGTGAAGGGCAGGACGCAGGAGTGGGTGCAGACGTCCTTGCGCGCACCAGTTGTTTTGCAGTTCAGCGTCTTCCGATATCTCATGTCGTAGGGGCAGGAGTGGGTGCAGACGTTCTTGCGCGGACAAGTTGAAGCTTGAAACCTCTCCCTGTGAAGAATTGAGGTAGCGCAGGGGAGCGATACATACGTATACAGAGAGGAAACCGCAGTGAAGAGTGCAAGATCCCTCCAATCGTCATTATGGTCCCCCAGTACGGCTCTTCTCCGCCTCCATCCACGCCGCCTCCCTTCAAGCCGATGTCGGACTGCTCACCTTCCTCTTCTCGAGACTCTGAAGACTCCGAGGCTGGCAGTGTGCGAACACAGGCCGAGATAGTCTAATCACCTAGCTTTCACTAAGGACTGTGTTCGGAGAGAACTGAGATGAAACAAGTATGCAGTGTCGGACTAATTACAAGAGGGAGGCGAGGAAGAGAAAAGAGGTGACTGGAAGAATGGCGTGGGAAATGTGGAGGATGGAAGGGTTGCTATGCGGAGGTGTGGGAAAGGGAGAGCTGAAGATAAGAATAGTAGATAAGATAACTGGCCATGTGGCGAAGCCACGTGTTGCCAGCACATCCCCACCCAAAACGAGACAACTGTCCTCAGTTGTGTATGAGCGGGAGGAACTGCAACGGGCATGAAGTGAATAAGAGAGGGAGCGAGATGCGCATGGAGGGATGGGAAGGGAATGGAACTAGGATGCTGTAGCTGTGTGAATAGAAGGCAGTCGTGTCGTGAAATGCAACCGCCCGGATCGAGTACCGAGGTCGATACCGAAGTCGGTATCGGTCGGCGGGGACAACGTGCTACTGAGGGGGAGGATGGTGCTTTAGCCGGTGAACATGGGCAATGCTGTGAGCCCGAACCGCCGTCCACCAGCTCATCGCGTCACGAAGAGTTCCTTGCAGGGTAAGTCGGCACGGCGTGATGACGGGGAGGAGATGTGCGCCCCTTGCTGGAGTCCGGCTGCCGAGATGCATATATCATCGTCGGTCTCAACCGTGGTCGCAATTTCGGTCCTGCACGATGCATACGTGTGACTTGTATGCATTTACTTGACCTTTGACACGTCCAGGATCGTCCGACGGTCGTGATTGTTGCGCGTGGCGAGTTGCGAAGGCCGACTGCCGAGGAATCCTGGCGCTGCTAGTCGGCAGGTGCGCCTGTCATGGTCGCGTAAGCGGTGAGGAACATATCCGTTTGCAGTACCCGTGAGTAGACGCGTGCGGCGTATTGGAGTCAGGAGTGTCCGTAGGTGCCATTGTCGCAGGAACGGAAGCGGGGAGCGAGGAGGAACACCAAGAGCTGAACCTGTCGTTCAGCGCCGAGAGCGCGAGGCAGAAAATGCGCCGAGACGCTGCGATCCGGTTGTCTGACTAGGGCTCTGAGCAATGACGAGCTGCGCTTGCCCCGGCCAGGCGTCCGCACGTTGAGCGACACCCTGGGATTCGCCGTACTTCCCGAAGGCATATGTGATCAGACCGGCCGCTGCTCCTCCTCCCAGAACGAGACCACCGAGGGTGCTGTCTATGAGACCAACGCGTTTCAGGGAGATGGCGGAGACGATGGGCGTGCCGATGACGCAACGCTGTGTTCGACGGGAGAGCCATTCGAGCGAGGGGAGGGAGGGAACTGCTTGCGGCTCGATGTTGTGATGGCGGCTTGTCGATGTCGGTCACTGAGCACGAGTCGGCCGACGCCCGAAGCAAGCGGAGGAAGATGTTTGACCGTGACGCTGCGTGTCAAGACGGAAGTGGGAGGGAGGATTCGAAGTCGAAGCTGGCGTCCAGACGCCAACGCGCGAAGAGGAAAGAAACTGGTCGCACCCGCAGATTCGATGTCGTCCAGTCGTGTGGCCTGAAGCCGCTGCGCCGGTCCACCCAGGGAAAGTGGAGGAGATGCCTCGACTACGCACCTACTCGGGTGGCCGGCACAGAACGTGGATCGAAGCTGGCGTCCAGACGCCAGCGCGCGAAGAGAAAGGAAACCGGTCCGACCCGCGGAGTCGATGTTGGCCGGTCGCGTGACGCGGAGCTGCTGGGCCCGTCCATCCAGGAAAAACGAAGGAGATGCCTCGACTTCACGCTCTTGCTGGGGTGGTCGGCGCAGATCCTTGAAGCGCACGCGACAGGGACAATAAACAGGCCAGCTGCTGTAAAAGAGAGAGAAAAGAAGCGGTTGGAAGAGAGGAAAGAAGCGGTGTGCAGGAGAGAAGAGAGCGGTGTGTAAGAGAAGAGAGTGATTGCTGGGAACGGTGTTCTGGTGGTCGAGGCACTGGAGGCGCTGTAGTCGTAAGACTGGGAGGCCGTCGAGTGCGAGGACGAAGAGGTTGAGAGGCGCGCTTAGTCGGTAGACTGTGGGGCCGTCTCGGGGTGGGGGTCACTGTACTTGGATCGGTTCAAGTCAGTGAAAGATCCCCTCTCATCACCATGTGCGAACACAGGCCGAGATAGTCTAATCACCTAGCTTTCACTAAGGACTGTGTTCGGAGAGAACTGAGATGAAACAAGTATGCAGTGTCGGACTAATTACAAGAGGGAGGCGAGGAAGAGAAAAGAGGTGACTGGAAGAATGGCGTGGGAAATGTGGAGGATGGAAGGGTTGCTATGCGGAGGTGTGGGAAAGGGAGAGCTGAAGATAAGAATAGTAGATAAGATAACTGGCCATGTGGCGAAGCCACGTGTTGCCAGCACAGGCAGCGCCTACACCATCAACTCCAGCTCGGAGGGTTCCGACGCAGACGGCGAATTCGAACTAGACGACGGTTACGAGTTAGAGTTTGGTGAGTAGTCTCAAGTCTGAAGTCTCAAGTCTGCTTTCCCTTACCCTGCTGGCTGCTACTAATACACACTCTTCCTTCGCAGTTGAGAAGGATCTCGAAGAAGGTGATGAATACATCCCAGGCCAAGACGAGGGCGAGGAGGAGGACGTGGACTATGCATTCGTTGCCGAGCATACACCGCCTCCCGGTTCCATTGTTGTTCTCCACAGTGAGTTACTCTCTTTGAGTCGGTTTCGTTTTCCGGACTGTAGCGCCGACACCTATTTTTTGTTCGGAGCCCAACCAGCCATACTCGCCTTTGCAACCCTTTTTATACTAGCGAGCCTTTGTAAGGAGCCAGTAGAGGGAGCCTGTAGAACCGTAATGTGCAAGATGCAGAGAATGAAGAGTGAATATATGACAAGGGAGAGAACTAAGTACAATGATGAGCTCGGGAAGGGTAAGGATGAGAGCGAGGGAAAAGTGTGACGTGGGAAAAAGTGGGGAGAAGTGGAGGTAGGGTGTTGCTATGCAAAGGTGCGTGAGAGAGAAGGGAGAGACTAGAGAGAGATAATGGGAAAGAGATAAGATACTGGACCCACGTGTGTGACCACGTGGCCGTCCAGCACATCCCCACCCAGAAAAAGACGACTGTCCCGAGTCGTGGTCGAGACTGGGAACTGCGACGAGCATGGGGGAATAGAAAGGAATGGCGACGAGCGCATGGAACGAAGGCGTTGCCAGGACGGGCAGGGGAGAGAAGCTGTGTGGACTGTGAAGCGAAAGCGGCAAAGGAATTGACATCGAAGTGAGTACCGATGTACCACAAGGCCCAAGGGTCATTGTACTCGATCTTGGATTTGGGAGTGGATGTCGGATGAGCGCGTGAAACCAGGAAGCCTGAAGGGAACGAGAAGGCATGAAGCGGGAAGAGCCAAGATCCGAAACGCAAGAGCCGGAAGCAAAAGGTCGATCATGGCGGGCTGGGGCCTGGGCGGACAGCAGCTCGGAGACGAAGAACTACGAGCAGGTCCCTCGCACCCGTGTCTAACACTCCGGTCACCGGTGGGAGCACGATGATGACGCGGTGACCGCCATCCCATGCGCGTCCGACCGCCCGGACCGAGTACCAAGGTCGATAACGAGGTTGATACTGATCGGTCCGAAAGGCACAGGGGCGAAATTGCAGTTCTGCAGAAGGTCTGGTGCGTGGCAGGGGCAGGAGGCCAATAAATGGTGTCCGAAACGGCCGCAAACCACGGATCAGAGGCAGGAGCAGTAGGTGCATTGGGCACCGGGGGTCACAGCGCAGAGAGGACGGGTGTAGAGAGCCGGTTTGCGAATGTATCGACACTCGACCGGAAGGGGTGAACGGGTGACGGTGTCGGAACTGAAGCGTGGCACAGGGAGGGATGCTCTTGCAGCAGGGGACGCGCATCCGGACTTCCGGAGGTGCGTCCGGAAGTGAGTCCGACGGTTGTGATGAGCGGGAGTAGAGTCGGGCAAGAACGCCAATGTTGCGTCGACCGGGTATCCGCCGTCGCTATCAGGCTCTCCCTCGGCATGATGCATTGTAAACCGGCTGTCGTGTGCTGTGTGTGCCGCCGCGAAAGCAGCGTCCGCGCCAAACCCTGATGTCGGATACAACGCGTCCGCAATGACGGGCAGCGGCTGGATGATGACGTCGCCGATCTCCGCCACGGATGCAGCGCCGAGGCCCAGCTCCGGCTTGTTGTCTTGTTGAGATGCTGGAAACCAACCGTCGAACCCTTTGTTCCCTTCCCGCAGCAAGGCGAAGCCATTCACCACCGTGTCCAACCGGCCGTCCATTCGAGACATCAAGCGGCGGTAGCTTCTGAGTCCAGTGAGGATCGTGGCAAGGGTGGCGCCGGCGGCCGGGAGCGATCCGACAAGGAAGCAGCAGGGGAAGGAGTGGATGTTGTTGCGCTTGCGACTGCACCGGAGAGAAAAGACGAGGGCCGGTCCGATAGGCGATGGTCGGAACAATGTGGCGAGGTTGGTACCGATGTGGGAGCGCGACAGCGCGTTGCGCCCGGCCCTGAAGTCGGTATCTGTAAGATCAAAGGGCAATAGAAAGACTTGTGGGTAGGCTTGCCGATAGGGTGTGCGTCGGAAAGTAAAGGAGGTGCGGGAAAGGCGAGAGAATATCAAGGCCGTAGTCGGGGTCGCGTTCGAGGCCGACGGTGATGATCTTGATGTCTTGAGCCTGATAAGGCGGAGGAGAAGAGAGAGAAGAAGTGCGAAGGAATTAGGAAGAAGAGATGCGAAGAGAAATGCGAGGGAAGGGTGGTCAGGAACGCGCGAGGGTCGAAAGAGGCTCGGCGGTGACGACGGAGAAGAAGTCGGGAACGCGCGAGGGTCAAAAGAGGCTCGGCGCTGTCGACGGAGTAGAAGTCGGGAACGCGCGAGGGTCAGATGAGGCTCGGCGTTGGCGACGGTGAGAACAGAGGGCCGGAGCAAGAGCTGAGGCGGTCTGAAGTGGTTGGTGTCTCGACGAGAGAACTTGGAAGTTGTGATCGTCGTGGGCTGCTGAGGATCGTCGGGTCGATGGACAGCAAGAGAATCCTCTCATCACCATATACTAGCGAGCCTTTGTAAGGAGCCAGTAGAGGGAGCCTGTAGAACCGTAATGTGCAAGATGCAGAGAATGAAGAGTGAATATATGACAAGGGAGAGAACTAAGTACAATGATGAGCTCGGGAAGGGTAAGGATGAGAGCGAGGGAAAAGTGTGACGTGGGAAAAGTGGGGAGAAGTGGAGGTAGGGTGTTGCTATGCAAAGGTGCGTGAGAGAGAAGGGAGAGACTAGAGAGAGATAATGGGAAAGAGATAAGATACTGGACCCACGTGTGTGACCACGTGGCCGTCCAGCACACTTTTACTCAAGCCTACCCTCGACGTAGGCAAGATCGACGCGCAATTTAATCACATTTCTAACCTCGCAAGCCGCTGCCTGAACGCTCAAGCGTACATCATCGATCTGGACAACGCCTTCTCCATGCTACTGACGCATTCTCTTCGAGCTGCCGCCTGCAACACTTGGGCTTCGAAATCGGCCGACCTCACCGCCACATTCTACGAACATGTCCTTCACAAGGACCGGATCACTAACCAACTCCGACACGAACTTGCTCTGGCGGCCGCGACTCATGTTCCTTTCTCCTTTACCTGATGTTGCCTTTACGTCATGTCTTCCTTATGTATCATCCTCAAATCACAATTTGAATTTTATTTTACTATGTTGCCTGTCGGTGCCTTTTCTCTCCTCGGCCGCCGCCCGCAGGGCGCTCCCACATTTACTAGATCATACATGAAATGGGATCCAGACTCCAGGCATGTTGAGCACTGCTGCAGAGTGATGGGAAAAAAGGATGAGGTTTTCTAAGGTAACACAAAAATAATCTGTCAGTAATCAAATGAATAGGTAGATTTATCCATAAGATTAATGAGTAAAGGTATAAAAGAATAGATGGATCAAGTAATTATCGAACAAATAAGTAAGATTGTGTAGGTAGATATATTCACGAATAGTCGAATATAAAAACAAGCAAACCAACCCGCAACAAACAGACAATTAAAGATCCAATCAAAATTTCGGTACAGAGCATGTCTGGCAAATGGTAATAAACAATATAAATAGCGCGAGTCAAAAATTTTAAATCTCAATTTTTCCGAAATTCTTGCGACCAGGCCACCAGCAGTCCTTTGCAGTTTTCAAGTGCGGGTTTAAAGAAAAAAATCCGCAGCTGCGCGCCTGGCCACCGCGGCTATTCGTTATCTAATTCTGTTGACACAAAACCCCTCTTCCAGAGTTCAAGTCATACAGATCACGAAAGATGTCAATGCGTAAATGCGTTTGTAGAAGAGCAGAGGCTCGAGGCTTCAGTCCTCGTCGTCTTCGGCCGTCTGAAGTTTGAGGCCCTGCTCAAGACCCTCCAGCTCAACTACGACCAGTGATCATCACCATTTGTCAATTCAAGGCTCGGACAGTTACTTACAGTTGTCCATTTTGGGTATACAGTACAGTACAGTTACAGTTATAACTTACCGCCAGCGCCTAAAGTACAGTTACAGTTACAATTAAGTGACTTTAAGTTACTACAGTTACTGTATTTTTTTCGTCGCGCACGGACCTCCAATCCCAGTTTAAGTCACTGTAACAGTTACTAACAGTTACTGTAGAAAAAGTCTCAAAGTAACTGTAACTTAAAAAGTATTTTAAGTCACAGTTTTGCCTTTCAACTGTAAGTAACTGTACGTGGCTGTCAGTGGCGGTAAGTGTTTTCTCAAACTGAAAGTGACTGCCAGTAGTTTTTTCCAACTTAAACAGTGCTGTATAGTCATAGTAAGTTTGAACAGTTTGGGGCCCGAAAAAAATCCAACTTAATCAACCATTAAGTTGACTATACCCGGGCCCTACAGTTACAGTCAACTTAATTATTTTTCCGGATCCGCCGCCTACAGTACAGTTACAGTTATGACTTATTAAGTCAACTTACCTACAGTTACAGTGGGCACAGTTATACAGTCGCCGGGCCTTGTTTGTCATACATATGAAGTCATATTATGCATACGACAGAATTATGACAAAAAAATTGTCATAGTCATATGACAGGTTTATGACAAAGTCTCATTGTCATATTTATGGCCATAATGCCTCCCGTGGCTGTCATATGACAGCTTTATGACAGAAATATGACATAATTTTCCCGCCCTAAATTCTGTCATATTCTGTCATATGACAATGCAGAACATATGCCTTATGTATGACAGTATTCTGACAAAACGTCCACAGCCGGGCCGAAAAGATGCATAATTCTGTCATATGGTCGTGCATAATGATGTCATATTCTTGGCAAATCTGACATTTTATATGACCTGAGCTCTGAATTCTGGTCAGGCTCACCGCTCAGGCGCCGAGTGCCTGGCATTTTCAGAATAAAATTAAGCGTTTTGGCATCTTCCGTGTCTCCGGCATCCCCCTGGGCCCTGCCCCTTCTCCCGATACAAAATAAAAACGCTCCGGAGCTCAAGATGGCTCCCAACATGTTACATGTTCCGCAGCAAGATTCACGCGCCTGTTCTGGATGGCTGGATATGAGGTAAAAACTGCGCCAACCTGAAAGAGGGAACGCGGCGACGCGGCTTGACGCGCTTCGCGGTTCACCACATGGCGAGACGCGCTTCGCCACGCGATATTACGGTCTACTCAGAGGCGGAAAGTTTGCTTACGTAATATGACAGAACTATGACAATTTTATGACTTCATATGACAGAAAAATGACATTTGCATAATGCATATATATGACATCGCCTTCCCAAAACTAGATTGTCAGAATGCAGATATATGACATCGCCCAAAAAATTGTCATATATGCATCATAATGATCACTGTACGACTGCCTCAGCCGCAACATTATAGCGCGCAAGATTGGCGTCGACCACGGCCTCCTCAAAGCTGAGGTCGGCTCGTCGGCACTTACCCCCGCGCTTTCCCCAGCAGGATCGCCCCACCACGGACGGCTGCACGGCGGGAGACGGAAATCAGTTCCTCTCCCTTTCATCACGACGGACTAGGGGCTGCAGACCATGCTCATCGACTTCTCTCCCTTCCTCGTCCCGCACTTTGCGGAGAATGCGGCCAATTTAAGAACTAAAAATCACGCGTGCATTAGTCAGCACCTCACAGTTCACATTTCTATCCTCTCACCCGTACCGACGCGTGGTGCGGGTTGTTTTTGTTTTCTATATGTACGCGTTGATGTCTGGTAGATTGCACTTGTCTTTTTTACTTCATATTGATGAAAACAAAAAGGCCTTGGCCGGTTGGCCCTTGGTATTTGGTAATGATGCAAACGGAAAAGTCAGAAAATGCCTAGATAACGTGAAACGTTCAAAGGCCTTAAAGATAAAAAATAGTCCTCATAACTACAGTCAATTGCTCCACGTTTTTTGGTGCAGTGATTCAAATCATCAACTGACATGCATATAATATGTTACATCAATATGATTAAGTCTTACACTCTTCCTGCCAAAAAGGTGCTTGATCAATTTTTTTCGAATGATAGAGAAAAGGTTACGCTGGTATACCTATTCTGTTGTCATATATTTTAGTGACGTTGCTATTGTCATATATTTAGTGACGTTGCTATTGTCATATATTTAGTGACGTTGCTATTGTCATAAATTTAAGTGACGTTGCTATTGTCATATTTTTAGTGACGTTGCTATTCTCATATATTTAAGCGTTGCTATGCGGGAAGCAGAAAATTGGTGTCCACAGCCCAACCATCATACTCGCCTTTGCGACCCTCCTGCTCAAGCCTACCCTCCACGTCGGCAAGATCGACGTGCAATAACCCACCTTTCGAATCTCGCAGGCCGCTGCGGCGCTGCCTGAACGCTCAAGCTTACATCATTGATCTGGACTGCCACGGATCAAATACAACGCTTACCCCACCGCCTACGCTAAATTGAACGCTGAACACTGCAGGAGTTGGCGTATGGGCGTAGGCATTGCGCCTTAAAAGTGGCGTGGGAAACCAAGGTCTTTATATGATTTGAGTGCTGTAGAAGAAATGGTGGCAGAGACCACCAGTCCACGCACACGCAGCACACTTCGACTCAGGTCTCAGCCCCAGCTCGAAACGAAATCGAAGACAAAATGCCAGCATACATACCGAAATCGAAGAAGAAGTCCGAAGACGAGAAGCAGAAGGAGGCCCATGTTCCCAAAATGTATGACCCAAGTTAGTGTCTTCTGAAATCATAACACATGTTTCCCACATATAAGGGGCGCCTTTAAGCTGATACATCCATTATGGCTCAATTTTACAGATCATGTACCTGAACCCCCGGAGCAGCGCCTGCTTACAAAGTTACAATGCTAAGGGCGTTCGGAGTTCGAACGCTGAAGGTCTCTGGATTCAATTTCGCCCAAGCCAAGGCCAGCAGGCGTGCATTCATGGCCAGTTCACAGTTGGCACCCCGACAAACACAAAAACAACTTTCGCGCCAACGTGGGTCTGCAAACATTCAACTCAGGTTGGAAGGACACTTGCGGCACTGGAGGGCCTGAAGCTTGGTGGGCAAACATGGAGATGAGGTACCTTACTAAACCGGGAAAAGGGTTCCTGGAGGAAGTGAAGCGTTGTGTCATGTGTGGAGAGGTGGATGCAGTGGAAACTGGAAAAGGATGATTACAGTGGAGGATGACGCTTAGAAGAGCGAAAAGCAGCGGGAGGAAGAGGAGAGACGGTGGCAGGAGGGGCTCAGGAAACTGGAGGAGAGAATGGAAATAGAGCGGAAACTGGCGGAGGAACAAAAGAAGAAGGAGAACAAGAAACGTTGGGCAAAGGAGAAATTGGAGCGCAAGGCGGCGTATGCTAAGGGTAGGGAGCCTTGGAGTTGGAACGGACTTTCCCCTGCCCAGCAACAAGCCATCATCGAACACAACCAGAACATCAAGAATCAGAAGAAGAAGTTCCGCAAGCATATGGCGAAAGCGTACAAGAAGGACGGCGAGAATCCGTTCAAGGTTCCGAAACTGACCTTTAAAAATGACAAGTAGTTCTTCTTTCCCTCTCCTGACATGCCCCTGCCCTAACACTGTTCGAACCTCCTCACGACTCACCCATACCCATGCACACATGTTTCAGCCCCTAATCCCTATGCAATAAACCTTATGCCCTTTGCACATCGGTCTGTTAATGTGAGATGGATACGAAACGCGGAGCGGCCGGAGGCATACAATGATCACTTGCATTTTTTTGTTTTCGAAAAGATTTCCTATTGGCTACTTCTGTACTTCTGCTGCAAACGTGTGCGATAAAGCGCGATGAGGTCGGAGAGAAAATTAATTTTAAAGGGGGGGGGGGGGGTTCAGGAAAAGTCACGAACATTATTTTTTAGCTTGAGCTCGAGCCTCGATGAGAGAGAGAGAGGGGGGGATTTCATTGCATGTGAATAAATAAGGGCGCAGACCGCAGTGAAAAGAATGATCCCACCGGCCTGGCTTTTGAGCCAGAGTGTTCCCCAGACTTGTCCATATGCTAGTCACCAACATGAATTCCACATGGAGTGTCACTTCAAACTTCAATTTACATGTTACATACATGATACATGTAAACAACTGAAGCTTTCCTCCTCAGTAGAAATGAGACGCCGTTGAAATGCTACTGATACAGATAACAGACACCACTTGTGGCGGACCACTGCCAGACTCAAAAAGGCTTTGTGACAGCATGGTTAGATAGACGGCATTTAAAGTTAGTGAGCGGAGCACCCGCCGAGGCTGAGCGATTTTGGCAGTTTTTGACCCGTTTTTGGCCCCGGAAATGCCCACTTCCGGCTAAGGCCACACGCGCACACGCCCTGCACCTCGTTGCGTGCCAACTGCCACATGAGCGCGCCGCGGTACTTTACATGCTTCCCCTTTATCACAGACGACGGTCAGATAGACACGAGGGACCGTGATCTCGCGCGCTGGAGGTGGTCAAGAGTCGAGACCGGGAGCGACAAGACCGTGCGTGCTCTATTCTGCGTGGGAGGCAGAGGAGGGTATGAAGAGGGTGTGTTTGATGTGGCCTTGATCCCCACTTCGGGCTTCGGCTATGTGTATTGTGGATGGGCTCGGCGACGGATCCGGAAAGAGAGAACCAATCGCCGATCCCTGTGGCGAATGCATCTGGCACGTATTTAAACAGTGAAGGAATCTCAGTTATTCCCAATCCCTTCCTCACCATCATGCGTCCATCACCCGCCCTTACTATGATGCCAGCCACTCGCACCCGCACTGCCCGCAGTGAATCCAGCGTCCGTCCGGCGGCTCACGAGCAACCGACGCCGATTGGGCGCGACAAGCAGCGCAGCTTCCTCATGGCCCACTCGCGCAGGCCCCGGCGTGCCCGGCATGGCGGCAACGACCACGAGCCCGTCTGCGAGGTCGAGTGGAAGAGGACCACGGAACCTATCAGGCTCTTGAACAATCCGGTGACAAGGTGAGTTCTCTGCTACACAGGCCCCAACACTCTAATCTGACCTATTATTTTTCCTCTCATGATCAGGATTCAGGGAGCTCATGCTCACTCTCCTCGCGCGCGCGGAGGCCGCCGCCTCGGCCGACGACAGGAACAAACCCAACACGGCAATGGATGCGCGCAAGTCCCCGCGCGGTGTGGCCTCCGCCAAGAAGGAAGAAAGGCGCCGCATCGCCAAGTCACTCACTCCGGGAGAGACCGGCCCGGATCCCAGCAGCGTCCGCCAGGGCCTCGCACAGTTCCCCTTCACAGACGAGACCAAGCAGCCCGTCGAGGCTCTGCTTGCGCTGTGCGGAGGCCCCATGCGAGATAGATACGAAGCGCGGAGCGGCCGGAGGCATACTATGATCACTTGTACTTTTATATTTTCGAAAAGATTTCCTATTTCTGTGCTTCTGTTGCAAACGTGTTACGTGTGCGATAAAGCGCGCTGAGGTCGGAGAGAAAATTAATTTTAAAGGGGGGGGGGGGGGGGTTCAGGAAAAGTCACGAACATTATTTTTAGCTTGAGCTCGAGCCTCGATGAGAGAGAGAGGGGGGGATTTAATTGCATGTGAATAAATAAGGGCGCAGACCGCAGTGAAAAGAATGAATTTGCTGCATTGAAACGTTATAAAGCGGCGAAGCTGATTGTGTATTTACATGGATCGGCGGAGGAAGGGAGGGGAAAGCAAAACAGACGGGGAAATCCGAACGAGCGAGTGCGAGGTAAGCGTGGAGATGAAGTGCAAGGAAAACGCCGAGCCGGGGAAGAGGGGGTCGGATTCTGGATGCTCTGAAAGTCTGAACGGACGGACAGGAAAGCTAGGTGCGTACATGGCCAACCTGGCGGGATGATACCAGTGTCAAACTCGTGTATTGTACAGGTATTGTTCTGGACAGACTAAAGCGGGATGAACCTGGTAGCATCTAGCACTTCAAAGCGGTAGCATTCTTGAATGATTCTTGGGACGATTCGAGGGCAATACCACGGGAGTATTCCGGTATCATACCGAATGTTCATTCCCTGCTTATGCATCTCCACTATTTACAGACAGTGCAAGGGGACTATGGTGGTATCGCACCCACTGCTCATTCCCTGCTTATGCATTCCAACTATTCCCATACAGTGTTGCATCTCTCAAAGTCAGGCCGGTTCCTCGCGCGCCTCGTCCTCGTCCACCTGCTCCTCGTCGGCGTGCTCAAAGTCGTCCTTGAGCTCGCTCTCCGCGAAAGGGGCCGGCTCGTTCACCAGGGTCCCGCACTTCCCAAACTTGGCGAGGTCCCAATTCAAAGCCTTTTCAAACGTCCTGAGTGATGAATGCGATGTTCAGAAAACGTGGTAGTAGTATATCAAGCGTAGGCCGTAGGATCATGTCTACTCACTTGCGGGATTGGACCTCTGTTAGCTTTATTATTTCATCCAGCTCCATTTGTATGTCCTGCCAGAAGCTGTGAGAGGCGATGCTGACCCCACCCTCCACCGTGCACATCTTGCGCTGGAATAATAACACACAAGAGTCAGAGTTCGTCTTGTATCAATGCTTTGCTTTCATGATCCAGTGACAAATACACAATACTCACAACCCATGCAAGGCGACAAAGCACATCGTACGAGCAGCACACCCCTCCCTTGGCGGCAACTAGCTCGCCAAGCTCCCGCAACGTCTGTGGAGAGCTGTCCTCATCATCTATCATTGAAATTCGGATCTGAAGAACATAAGGAAGGATCGATTATTGTCAACGAGTGTATCACGACTCTGAACGTCTGAAGACGTTGAGCCATGGTTCACAACACAGCGGCGAATATACTCACCAACTTCTTTACGTCGCTCCGCATGCGTGTACTATCACTCTTGATAGCGCCTAGTATGACGCTGCGCGTTGCGGTGTTGGTATTTCGGAGCTGATGCGTGCCGTGGGCGCCGAGAAGGTTGACATCCTTTCTCAGGCGGCGCTGATGTGGGACGTCATGTGGAATGTGATCAACCACAGGCCACAGCAGCGAGAATCATAATTCATCACAGGTACTAACCAGTATGACTTGCAAGAGCACTTTTTCTCCAGGTCCCAACGCCGGGTTGCGCGGATTGAGGAAGACTCGGCGTACCATGGCCCGAATGTTCCTCTGTTTAATGATGCAAGGACTTGAAATCAGTTACCAGGCTGTAAAGTCCAAAACTCCAAAGAGTCGTCCACGTCACACATGTGACATGCATCACTACTTGCCTTTCCCTCCATTGTCAGCTTGTTTGGATCAATTTTTGGAGTGGTGGGTTGCTGTACCTGCTGTACCTGCGTGGACGGGGCTGTGGAGTCTTGATGAAGTCTCGAGCGTAACATATCCCACATAGACAACTGGATGCCCTGTTCCATGATGTAGTGGTCGGGTGCATCGTAGTGGAAGTCATCGTCTGCGACCTCCAACTGCTCAGTGTATGGAGGAAAAGATGAATGAGAACCATGACAAGGCTAGGCACTGAAGGGAAATCACTCACATCGATGTTGGCATTATCGGTATAAGCTTCGTTCAGCTCACCGAGGATGCTGGTGGCCCTGTTCGAAAGCTTGATCTTCTTGGCAAACTTGAGGACTTTGGCCGAGCACACGTTCGCGTCCTCGTCGTCGGAAGCTCCTGGACCAAACGCCTCGGTCCCACTGCGACGAGAGCCGCTGCGAACGGAGCTTTGGGCACCGAGGCCAGTGCCGATCTCCTCGTTCTCGTTCGGCGCTGCTTCGCCTTCAGAAGACGGACCTCTCGCTTTGCGCTGGCTCTTGGAAGCGGGCATGGCGCTGGCGGCTGGAGTCAGGACTTGAGAGAGGAGAAGAAGAACAGGAGCAGCTGTTACTTTGTCAGTCAAAAGCAAGGAGCCAGGTGCCAGGTGGAAAGACAAGGAGGGTTAGAAAGAGAAGGACGGAGCAAGACTTCGAGGACGACACGAAGCACCAAGCTGATGCATTCTGCAGAGGAGGCAATCAGCGAGGTACGAGGGTAAGGAAATGCCCCTATGGCCGCATGGGGAGTGAGTCAGTGTCAGTTGTCAGTGTCAGTTTCAGACTTTCAGTCATGATGATGGTGGAGGTTGCAGCAAAGGTTGCGTTCGGACCACGCGACGCGTCTTGACTCGTTGACTCTTCTGCTCCGCACACAGCAGCGCGTCAAATGACAGATCACCCCCACCTCAACACCAGTTCATCAAGACATCAAACATGTCGGGTCGAGGAGGACGCCGTACCGGACTGGACGAGATTGGCGAGGCGTTGCTCCTGGGTGATGGTGAGAGGACACACCTCACGGTACCTCTGCGCTCCGCGACTGAATTGCTTCATTTCTCCCTCAGATTTCCGCCTTGTCGTCAGAGGCAGTGAGCGCCTTGCCGAATGTCGCGTCTGCTTTGAGCTTGCGGGTCGTCCCATGAAGTTAGCAAAGATTCATCAGCATCGTCAGACAGCGGCACACGAGCGCGCGCTTCGTACGCACCGAGTTCCCCTCCAGCCACTGCTTCGTCCGCAGCCGCAGCCCCGTCCCGAAGCAGGCACGCAGGGCAGTTGCGGCGGCTCGGCCTTCGCCAATCATGGCGTCCTCACGATCGGCCTTGATGCCGGTGACGACGGGCTGTTCGACGTCACAACGAACCGCGCCCCGGTTGTTCCCGTGCTTTCTGCTGCTCCACGCGACCGCTTGCTAGGCTGAATCGGACAAGACCCACGATGTGGACGGCACATGATGCACTGTCGGACGAAGAGGGTAGTCAGGACGGAGACGATAGGCTCATCCTTCAGCTCATGTCTGAACTCACAGTGGACAATCTGGCGTCAAAAGCTCATGAAGACTGGTATCCCTTTCAGAACAGAGCAGTGAGTGTTTGTGGGCAGCTTGAAAAAGCTCAGGGGTCTCAGCTCATAGAGAACCCGAACTTGCCTCTTTCAGGAGATGTTTTCTTTGCTCATCTGTCAGAATCCCCGCCATCTGCTCTCCGTACCTGTACAACAAATGCTCCTCTCCTTCGCCCGCTCTTCGGGTGGACACGACATCCCTTCACAAAAAGGTTTGGACCGATGCCGACACGGCATTCGTTCGACACTGGGTGCGCCGCCTCTCAAGGAGGTTGAGAAAGGTTCTGGCAACGTGTTTTACAGTTCCTCGTTGGCGGCAGCGATCGCCAGAGTGGGTATACCGCATATCAGTCAGGAACGTCGGATGAGTTGTGACTCATGATTGATAGTCTAACGCACCTTTCTCCTTCCTTACAGGACTTCGCAAACCCGGCTCTCCGCGAGAGCATGCAACTGATTCCAAGACGAACAAGCACGATCGCTAGCATACAAGACGCCCATTTCTTTCACGAGCTTCCTGTTGACCTTGCTGGTCCCTGCCTCCCTGGGCCAAACGGCTCCGTTCTCTTCACCGACGAAACGTACGAGCTGCAGGACGGATCACGGGTCAGGGTGAAGTGCTGGGTAGAGAAGGAGGATGGGATTGCGTACGAAGAAGGCTTTGCTGTTGATCGAGAAGGCCATGTGGATGAACGAAAGCTGATCAGTTTTAAAGCAAGCTCAGTCCACAGACACGCCCCCGGCAACTTTTCCATGCATCCACTGCGCGACAACGAGGTACTTTTGTTCTTGGTGCCGATCATTATGCAGTGCGACGACCTTTCAGGAGCTCGCAGCAAGAAATGGAATCTGCATTACCAATTGACGTTCCAGAACGGCGCCCTCTCGCCCTCGGTGTTGGCAGAGGAGGGTAACCTCCACCTCTTCGCCGTCACAACCACAGCTTCTCCTCTCGATCTCGTCTGCGAATTCGTGCGACAGCTTAGGTTAGTGCAGCCTCTGCTCGTCGATTCTCGAGTCTCATCTGACCCGCTTATATCCCAACTTCCAGGTCAACGTTCTTGCAGCCGATCAAGGTGTGGGACGTCCTGCACAAGACCGAGGTTCGCGTCCGGCCGTTCCTATACCTTGTTCTGGCCGACAATGTGATGGCTTCCGTTCTCTGCTCTCACATCGGCACGGGGAACAACACGTTACCTTGCCGCATCTGTCTATACGGTGGAACAAAGAAGGAGAGGAGAGAGACGAGAGGATTGGCAGCTCTGGTCAAGGTAGGCACTATTCTGCAGAGAGTTCTTAACCCCCATCATAGATAAGAAGCTGACGAAGCAACATACCCTCTTTCTCACGCTATAGGCAGGACAACCTCGTACGTCCGCACAAACAATCAATTCATTGAGCACGCAGAGAGCCATTGCCATTCAAGGCAAGGCGACATCATACTTTGAGGAGCAACGGACCTCAGGAGCGAAAGACGAGATTGTCGAGGAGATCACGGACATATTGTTTGAGCTGCGCAAAGTTCTCCAACGCAAGGTGCCCGCCCATCCACGCACACCGAGCCAAAAGATGAACAAGGCTCTCATCGACCATACGGTCAACGAAGAGTCGGAGAGCCTTTGCGCGGATGTGTGGTTCAATCCGCTATTGTCTCTCGGTGGTGAGTGCTGGAGGTGACCTGATGCATCAAGTAGATGCCAACTCTTCATCTATCGTCATGCTCTGACCACTGATACTCTTTGTGATAGACCTTTATGTTTTCGATGTTCATAAGCAATCCCCAGTAGAAATTCTCCACACCCTGTGGCTGGGCCCAGTGAAATACCTTGCGTGTGCCACCGCTATACTGATCGACAAGGACATCCTACGCACGTACCTTGAGGCCCTCGACACCGATGGTCTCGACTGCGGCGCCATCGTTTCAGCAAAATACCTGCTCGATCATACTCAAGTCAATGGAAAAGAATACAAGTTGCTTGCGCAACTCATGCTCTCTGCACTTGGTCCTTTGGTGCACCAAAAAGAGGCCACTCCGGCATTACAGCAGGCCTGGGTGGCCGTGGGAAGGTTCGCCAAGGCTGTGACCCCTCCGACGTTCTCCCGAGCAAGCTTTGAGGCACAAATGGTGAATAACATCCCCTCATCTCTTGACAGGATCTTGGGAGCTGATATACGAAAGATGCTGACACTGCTGTCTGCAGGAAGAGCTTGAGGCAGCTCTACTCAACCTCTTCTCATCCTTCTCACAGATTCAGCCTCTTTCACTGACTGCTCGTCCTAAGTTCCACATCCTTGTCCATGCGGTGGAGAGTATCAAATCCTTCGGACCTGCCCACCTTTTCAATACAGAACGATTCGAGGCCTTCAACACTCCGATACGCAATGCATCCGTCAATTCGAATCGTCAGTCTCCTTCAAAGGACATACTTACTCGTCTGCTCGATCAAGAGCTGGTACGATACATCTTGAATGGCGGCTACTGGATCGTGGACGGCAGGATGCGGCAAGCTTCAGACCGCGTACTGTATTTTGTGAAGGATAAGAAGAATATGATGGTGATGCAAAAGTGGTCACTCCAGCAGGTGAAGCAGACCTTCAAGGCCGGTTAGTAGAGGCAGAGTGGTCATGTTCTTTGCACCTGGCTTATAATCTTTCTGGCTCGCAATTTTTACAGGACAGGTATCGCTCAAGCGCAACACCCCATCGCAGCGCATCTTCGCGGATGTAGAGATGCAAGAGCAAGCATCGATATTGGCGGATGATCTCATTGCTGCAGAACTCCATCAGTGCAAAGACGTTGGTACTCTCGCTCTAGATCGTTGCGCCGTCGCATCATTCGTTCTCATCGACAATGCGGACGACGAACGCAACGTCTCAGTCGCACGGATCAGAGCCATCTGGAGAGGAACCGATCGTGCATTTGTGCAGGTCGATATAATGGAGGACATCGGTTGGAGCAAAGCGTGGACAATGCGACGTCTGGTCTGGAAAGGAAAGAAGTCTGTGATCGATGCATCTGTGAATATCAACCTTCCTCCCCATTCCGCTTCCATTCTGCTTGCTCATCTCAAGTGGTTCTTTCCTAACTTCGCAGCAACTCATCGTCCAAGTGAGCGTACAGCACGACTGTATTGAGCACAAATGCACCATCGACTCGCAAGGTCGAATTCTGGTGCAGGAACGACAAGAGACGAACATTACCACGCCCGCGGTTCTCCACAAGACGAAGCGGAACGGGAGGGAACACTATGTCATCAACCATTTCCTGCTGCGTCACACACCTCCCGCTTTTGCCGCATCATTTCCCGGTCACGAACACCGTTCATACAGCATCGGTGAGGTGGTGAATGGTATGGAGAAGGAAATGCGGCGGGCTACGCAAGCACACGCGGCGAAAAAGAAGAAGCAAAAGCGGGGCGAAGTTAGCGAGCAGTCTGAGGACGAATCTGGCGATTCCCATGAGGACGACGAGGACGAGGGTGATGAAGATGAGGGGGACCCAATGGATCTTGACAACGAGTCGTGACTGTGGAAATCAGACGCCGGATCCATGGAGCGCGAACGTTTTCTCATGGCAACGCGGCAAGGCATAATCTTCCTGAATTCATGTAGTACTTCTGACTTTCTGAGTTCTGACTCAATCCCACTGCGGACTACCACGTGACTCAAACCCGATCTTTGAGTGACTCTAGCAGTGACTCGTTCATGAACCAAGCCCAAGATGTCTAAACAATCATCTACACACTCGTTTCTCATTCTCGTCATAATCAATGTCAGTCTCCTTCAACATAATGTAATTAGTCACTCTCCTGTTGTTGGAACTTCTTTACGGTGTCGAGAACTCCAGTGTCTTGCCTGCAGGCTGCAGCCTGAGTAGTCTGACAGGAGACGTACAGCGGTACAAGTGTGCTCCTCATGACCAGACTATGACTCAGGCCCTGGAAGCGCACAGCGAGCCTCCAGACCCAGGTCGAAAAAGTTTAAAAGGAGACGGGCTCTCGCACTCGTCTTACGCCTTGCGGCCATCCGCACCCGCGCACTCTGCTTCCCTACCATAGGAGTAAGTATCCTCGGCCGCGTCCAGAAGTCCAAACAGTTCTCTGGCTCTCCATCTCTCTCGGCGGACTGCCTCATAACTCTAATGACCTCTACTTCGAGAGCCTGAACCCCTACCTGTTCGCTCCCACGAAGCAGTGCATCTCCCAGGGCGACCTCACGCGCCCTCGCTCCCTCGGTGGATTCAATCTCCTCCACCCCGATCACATGGTCATTGCACTCAGCATCTCCTTCCTCAGAAACTACCTCCCTGACCCCGGACCCATCGGCTCCTGGCTCCGCTTCAACCTGACCGCCGAACTGCGACACCGATACTCGGCGACCCCCGCCATCCTTCTCGCCCGCTCTAGCCCCGCTTTCACGGCCCTCCAGCACGCCGATGCGCGAGCCGAGGGTCTGTTCGGCCGCCTCCTCCACGCTCTGGCCAGCGTGAACCTCGGCATCTCCCAGGACTGGAAGGACCTGCCCGCCCCGGCCCTGATCACGTTGCCATGGCTTCTGCTCTTCCCCCGCCTCGGCCTGACCGACCAGCGGCAAGCGAAGTACCTGCGGACCCGGTGGATCACCATGGGGGACATGCTCTGGCTGAAGCTCCCCATCACCGCGGATGGCCCCGTCCCGACCGCTCTGGGTCTTCCACCGAGTCGATCGGCCACCGCGGCCAGCCGCAGCTCCTCTGCTGCTCCCGCTTTGGGCGGAGTTCCATCCCTCAATTGGCCCGCCCTGTGGCATACCCTGGCACCCCACCACTCTGCGAAGCTGGCCACCCACTGCCTGGGCACCCCTTCTCCATACCGCCTCCCAGGCCCCTTCCACGTCGACACCCTCCGCGCACGCACACCCTCCGAAACATGGGTGCCCCTCGCTGTCAACCGGCAACCCCGCCTATCCCGCCTTCCCATGGCACCTTTTGACGATCGCCGACCGCCCATTGGTCTCTGCGACCCCCCGCTCCGTGCGGCGCTCGCTCACTCTACAAGAACCTCGCATCCCCGGATACCAAATTCTGGCTCCAGGTGTGGACCGAGCTGGAAGCCTCCCCCCTCCTCCTCGACATGCGGTCGGCGTGCCTTCTTGTCCTAGGTCGGAACCTCTGGACATACCGACCCAAACCCCCTGCGGCCCAAACCTGCTCCGCCAGATGCCCCTCCGCGTCCGACTCACCCGCACATGGCATTTGCCTGTGCCCAGAGGCCCTCCGCGTGTGGATCGCGTGCCTGCCTCTACTACGCGCCATGGGCGTTTACGCGCTCATTTCCCTTCTACCCCATGGCATCGTTGGCGCATGGCAACACCTTCCCAGCCTCCGCCCCAGGATCGTTCTCTGGCGCAACGCGGGCTCGTCACCCTCCACACCGCGCGCGGCGCGCGTCACTGCCGGTCGGGACGCTCGGACAACCGGTACTCCCCCAAACTTCTGCCACTGCGACGTCCTTGACGTCCTCTCCTTTGCCACGTCCTCCGTGGTATCGGCCCTCACAGCCGCCTGGGCGCGCATCTCACAGGACACACCCACCGCCGGCGATCGCTTTTGAGCCCGCTGGGTCTCGTCCTCCGGTCCTCCTCTCTCTCGCGCATCGACGGCCTCGCTCTACACGCCTCCCCTCTGGCAAGCAGCTCGCCCATCACCCCCCTGGCACCGCAGCCCCTCAATGGGACCCCGCGCCAGTAACTACCGCCCTTACCACCCTCTCTCTGGTCCGGCCACTGCTGTGGAACATTTGGGTCGATCATATCTCACGTTTTGCCCACCAACCTTTTCTCCAGAACTTCCGGCCCTCGGCGGCGATATACGCACACTCCTTCACTCACGGCGCCCCGTTACTCAGTCTCGCATCATGGGACCGACCTGCCAGTTGCCACACCCGTATCGCCACCACATCCCCCTTTTCTTTTTTCTCCTAACACACGTCGGAATGACGATCAAGCCCACAGCACGAAGCCCACATGCCAGACTCACCCCCCCCCCCGGTCCCCACCTGCTTTTTTTCTCTCCCACACTGCCTGCTTCACGCGACCGAGACCTAGAAGCTCCCTCGAATGCTTGCGATGTACCGCCCCCCCCCCCCCCCACACACTTGACACTACTGCATGTCTGTATCCTTTTTCCCTGCATGACTGCATCGCAATTCCATTCTCCTGATATAAAAAAAAATACTTCGATTACTGCTAACTTGTCTGACTCTCTGCCGTATAACTATTACAATTCACGGGACACAGACTTCATCTCCATCTCCGCCAAGGAAATGCACTGGGAAGGCTGGTCGGATAGTGTATTTGGATCATCGTAGGACAGTTGCATTGAACATGATCCGTGGACCATACTCTAGTGTGTATTTTAGGATGGTTGCATTGGGTATCATCCGCGGATGATACCCAGATAGCATCCGCGGATCAAACTCTGCCAGATGATCCGCGAATGGTCCTAGTTGAGAGCACCTGTGCGAACACAATGGTTCGTAAGTAGGAAGCTGCGTATGCTAGAAGATCATCGATGTATTAGAAGGCTAAGTACAAAGGGAAGTGAGGAAGAGAAAAGAGGTGACTGGAAGAATGGCGTGGGAAATGTGGAGGATGGAAGTGTTGCTATGCGGGAGTGTTGGAAAGGAAGAGAGGAAGATAATGATAATAGATAAGATAACTGGCCATGTGGCTTCGCCACGTGTTGCCAGCACATCCCCACCCAAAAAGAGACAACTGTCCTCAGTTGTGTATGGGCAGGAAGGACTGCAACGGGCGCGGAGTGAGGAAGAGAGGGAGCGAGAGGCGCATGAGGGGATGGGATGTGGAAGGGATTGCAATTCTGTAGCTGTGTTGAAATGGATGGGGTCAAGTTGTGAAATACGAACTCCCGGACCCAGTACCGAGGTCGATACCGAAGTTGGTATCGGTCGGGGCGGGGTCGCGGAGACAACGTGCTGCTGATGGGGTGGATGGTGCTTTAGCCGGTGTCGGGCGGATGAGTGTAGCGACGCGCGTGGAACTGGCAGCGAGGTTGCTGACTGGTCAAACGACAGGGTCCAGGGAAGAGGGAACGGGCCCGAGGCACGCCATCATGACGCCAGCTGGGGTTGGAACATTCTCGGGGCCAGCACCCGTGCGCAGCCACAGCCGGTCCCGCTCGCGTCGCGGTGGTGCCCTCCGGCAGTCGTGCGGACGTGCTGCAGTGTTCTGAAGCGAGAGGGTGCCCGTGTGCTGAACGAGCAGCTGCTCTTGCGAATGTTGGTAGCGGGACCGTGCTGCTCCTTTGCGCGGTATCTGATCCCGTGAGATCGTAGGTTTCTCGCCGCTGCCGTCGTCATCGGTCCGGTAACGATCGCGCCTGCTGTTCGCCTTTGAAGGTGCGGAAAAATCGTGGGAGGCGGCAGACGGCAGTCGTGCGATAGTATGGCCCTTTGCGCTCTGTCGAAGGAAGGAGTCAAGGAGTGAAGGACGTCATGTTGGTTGCTGAGAAACGTCGCCGAAGCAAGCGGATAGAGACCGCACGGGGAGAGAAAAAGAAGAAGCCGCTCGCGCGTCGCAATTTGATGTCTGGAAGGCGATGGAGATGGGGTCGGGCGCGATTCTTCTGTCCGGCTCCGTCAATCCTGCTCGCTTGCCAGGTGCCTGACCTCCTGCTCTCGCCCCTCGGCTTTCATGTGTGCGCGGGCCGCGGGCGGGTTCCACTCCGCCACTGTTGTCGTCGGTCGCTCCTGCCGACTCGTTGCTGCGCAGTCGTAGCAGAAAATCGTTCCATGATGAGCTCTTTTACACTCTGCGCGAGAGCGAAGGGCTGCATATCGATGGCTGCGCGAGAGTCCGCCCGTAGCAAGCGAAGGGAGGTGCTCGACCTCAATGCAACGGATCGAAAACGGAGGAGACGCTGAGCGAGGAAGAATGATGAGGACGAAAACGGCGGCAAAGGTGACTGGGGGACGGTGGACGTGCAGCGATTCGCGAGGCGCCTGGCGTCCAGTCGTCTGCAGCAGCTCGGTGGATGTCGTGTTCGAAGCGCCGAGATGAGTCCGTCCAGAGTCGCGCGGCAGCCATCGTCGGCTGTGGAAATGGAATTCCACGTGCCGAGCGTAGGAATTGAGGTAAGGAGCCATTGTCGATATCAGCTGCACGCCGCTGGAATCTGGATGCCGATTGGTGCCGATGCCAAGGAAAGCGGATTGTCGTCGAGCCGAGCTTGCAAGGGGACGAAAAGGAGAAGGGCCGGTGGTCGAAGCTGTAGTCCAGACGCCAGCGCGCGACGAGGAAAGAAACTGGGCCGACCCGCGGAGTCGATGTCGTCCGATCGTGTGGCCCAAAGCTGCTGGGCCGGTCCACCGGCCACCCAGGGAAAGTGGAGGAGATGCCTCGACGCCACGTACCTACTGGGATGGCCGGCACAGAACCGGAACAGAAAACAGGCCAGCTATGGGAAAAGGAAGAAAGAAGAAGGCCGTCTAGGGAGGTCTTGAGGAAGAAGTGAAAGTGAAGAAAGTTGGGTGGTAATGTGTGAGAACTGAGAAGGAGAAAAAAGAGAGAGATCGAGAACGAGAGAGATCGATGTGCCGATCCGGAGGCGCACTGGAGCTGTTGAGGCTTGAGCTCGCGAGGCCGTCCGAGAGGGTGCCGAAACCAGAGGCGCTTTGGAGCTGTTGAGCTCAACGAGGCCAGTCTGGAGAAGGAGCCGGACACGAGACCGAGGCGCGCTAAGTCGTTAGACTGTGGGGCCATCGGCGTGGGTCCCACTGGACTTGGTCGGTGCAAGTCAGTGGTCAAAACCCTCTCATCACCATGTGCGAACACAATGGTTCGTAAGTAGGAAGCTGCGTATGCTAGAAGATCATCGATGTATTAGAAGGCTAAGTACAAAGGGAAGTGAGGAAGAGAAAAGAGGTGACTGGAAGAATGGCGTGGGAAATGTGGAGGATGGAAGTGTTGCTATGCGGGAGTGTTGGAAAGGCAGAGAGGAAGATAATGATAATAGATAAGATAACTGGCCATGTGGCTTCGCCACGTGTTGCCAGCACAGCACCGTCATGTATGATACCTGGACACTATTCCAAGCCATTCACTGTGCAGCCAACAGTGGAATCCGTAGTACCGGCACGAATAACCCCTACTCGCGTTGTAGGGGAGTCAGCGCTTCTCGCTCGTCTTAGTGTTGAACATGTAGTCGTGTTTAGAAAGTAGTTCCACAGACGTTAAAAACCATCATCATCATCATCATCACCTGGACACTATCACGTCCTATCTTAGAACAGTACGCTGCAAAAATCATCCCGGCAGGTTGGGGGTGTAATCCTCGCAGAGCGAGGCGCTGCCTGGGACGCGGGCGCGGACTGTGGGGCTCGAGCTGGAAAAGGGGATCAGAAGGGCTGCCTATAGCGATCAAGCAGGGATGTATTGCGGACCGGTCTGCGGCGTTTGTCAAATCTCTTCCGTCTTCCTTCGCTGTGGACTGAGCGAATCCAAAGCTGCGCCCTTACTTCCCCGCGCGCCTGTCGGCCTTCCTCCCCGTGCCCTGCCTCCCCTTCTATTTTGCGCTCGCCGCGCATATCTTCTCTCACAAGACCGGTGCGACGGCAGCGGGAGGGTAATTGTATCTCTTCACTATGAGACGCGACGGCGAGACAGTCAGAGGTTACAAAGTTGAATGTTCTATTTCAATATTGATTTCATGCTTGCACTGAGTTCACGTTGGAAGCGTTTGGGAGAGGGTATTGCCGAGCCGATGTCCTTTGCGAGACGACGTCTAGGCGCCGATGTTGATGCTGTGCTTGGAGTCCTTCTCGTCCGGCTCGCCGAACACGTTGATGTCCCAGTTGGGCTTGCTGAAAGGGGTGAGGTGCAGGGGAACAAGCACTCGTGATCAGCTACTGACCCACGAAGAAGAACGAAGCAAGAAGAAAGAAAGACTTACTAGTCCGAAGGGATGTTCATGCGAACCCGGCCAAGGTTCTTGATGAGCCCCGCGACCTTCTCCTCGTCCTCGTCGTCCAGCTTGATCTCCTTGACGTTCGTTTCGATCCGGGAGGGCGTCACGCTCTTGGGGACGCTCGACCAGCCGCGCTTGACGCCCCAGGCGATGAGCACTTGCGCCGGGTCGGCGTTGTGCTTCTTGGCGACTTCTTGGACTTCGGGGTAGGAGGTGAGGATCTTGACTTTGCCGTAGGAGCCGCCGAGGGGAGAGTAGGCGGTAAGGTGGATCTTCTTGGACTTGAGGTACGCGTCGAGCTCCTCCTGGGGCAGGAGCGGGTGAGCCTCAACCCTGTCAGTCGAGAATAGAGACGCGTCAGTTCGGAAGAGGTAGCATATATGGGGGATGTGGCCAACACTCACTGGTTGACAGCGGGGGTGACACCGGTGGCCTTGATGATGGCGTCGATCTGCTCGGGCGAGAAGTTGGAAACACCGATGCTCTTCGCCTTGCCGGTCTTCTGGACCTCGATGAGGGCCTTCCATGTGTCGACGACGGTGGTCTTGGTGTCGAGCTTGCGGGGTCCGTCCTTGGTCTCGCCGGGGAAGAGGTCACGGACGTCGCTGCCGGAGTCGAACGCGACGGGCCACTATGAGATGGAGGGGAGAGGCGCGTTGGGAAGGGTCAGTAAAGCTAGCATTGATGAGTGCATGCGTTACGCGGGGCGGGGCACGTACGTGGATGAGGTAGAGGTCGAGGTAGTCGAGGCCGAGCTCCTGGAGTGTGTCGTCGAGGGCAGGCTCGACGAGCTCGGGCTTGTGCGCATTGTTCCAGAGCTGGAATACAGAGTAATGTCAGCCGTTGTTCCCCACGCAGACTGAGCTCGGAGGGAACGAGAAACTCACCTTGGAGGTGATGAAGAGCTCCTCCCGCTTGATCTCCTTGGGGATCAGCTCCTTGAAGGCCTCGCCGATCTCGGCCTGGTTGCCGTAGACCTTGGCGAGGTCGAGGTGCCGGTAGCCAGCACGGACAGCGGTGAGGACGGCGTTCTTGGCCTCTCCTTCCTTGGTGCTCTGCCAGGTGCCGAGACCGATGGCGGGGATCTGCGGCGAGGAGAGACAAGGGGTCAGCAACGGACAGCGAGGTGGAACTGTATGGAATCGAGACTCACCTTCTTGCCGTCGTTGAGGGTGAAGGTAGTAACAGCAGCCATGTTGATAGATGAGTGAGTAAGAGTGGGTAGTGATGGGGATCAAGATGGGAAGGATGGTCGCAGGTCCCCTCTTATACATTACCCCCGGCCAGCATACACACGGACCACCTCCATCCTTTCTTCTCGGTGACGTGCGTCGGGGAACCTTCGCAGCTGTCAAAAAATCGCGTCATCGGAAGAATCGCCGCAACATGAACGGCAGGAACGACATCACACGAGCGCATACTGGGGAACGGGAATGGTATCATTTGGATCGAGACGAGTGCGAGTGCGAGCATACAGGATAAAGAATCAGATCCGGTCCAATGTTGGGTGTTGGGTGGAGGGAGGAAGGGGTCACCGCCTCCAGACGGTGAGCTCGACGACAAGGTAGGCCACGTACGCCGCCAGCAACACGACGCCGTGCCATCGTCGCCCTCCGGCCAGACAGATCGTCCACAGCGCGAGCGAGGAGAGCCAAAGGAGCAGGATCTCCTGCCATTTGATCAAGGGTGCCTGTGGTTGAGAACCGTTCGATGACAGGCCGGTGTAGGAGGCCGCCCGCTCGTCCGCTACGCCCAGGAGGGCGACGCCCGCACAGAGGGTGAGTAGGAAGGTGTTACTACCGGCCGCCGCGCCCGCCAAGGCTCCGTGAAGACCCTTCCGACCCGCCATGACACTCAGTCCCTTCTCGGGCAATGTCGTCAGGAAGGAGAGCAGCGTGAGTCCGAAGAGGGTATCGGACCATCCGAAGAGAGCGGCCAATCCGGCGCCGGACGAGGCGAGGAGCGAGCCAGAGAGGGCGAGGAGGGCGAAGCCGATAAGGGAGCCGAGGAGGCGCGGGACGATGACTATGAGGCGGGAGTCTGGGTAGGAGCGGAAGAGCCAGTGAGTGAACGGGGACGAGTCGTCTGCGGCGCGTACGTGGGTTTGGGTCTCGATCTCCCCGTCTTGTGTCTCGGTCTCCCCGTCGGGCTGTTGTTGTTCTGCTGTTGTGGCTGCTGCAGGTATGGATCCGTAGTTCTCTGAAGGTGTCGCTGAGACGAGTGTTTGTTCGTTCGGCCCACCGTGCCGTGTCCAAAACCAGCGAGACCAGACGCCTTGTCCACGCTGTTGCTGAGGCCGTCGAGCTTGCGCAAGTCCAGCTTCGTCGTCGGATGAGCTACTCCGACTGCTGCTTGATGCCGAGTCCTCGTCGTCCGTGTCCGGCGGAGGAGCGATCCAGCCGCGGTAGATGGCTGAGCCGATGCTGATCAGGTATATGCCGAAGACGACGAAGAGGATGATAGCAAAGACGCGGATGGCGTTCGGTGTCCACTCCAGATATCCTCGACGGGGTGCCTCTCCATTTGCGCCGATACTTGAATGTACTGATTCATGCGGTCGTGATGGGACAGGGTAGATCGGTCCGTACTTCTCCGCGGTCGCCTGTGCAAAGTACAGGAGCGGCGCCACGACGCTCGTGATAAGGAATTGAGCCGTCGCATAGGTCCTTGCACTCCGATCGAAGTGGAATCCTGTCCGTGGCCGACTTTCGACGCGGACAATGGCCAAGCCGGTGTCGGGATCGGTGCCAGCGTATCTGAAACCCGCAGGCAGCGCGCTTGGGTTCTCCTCGTTTGAGCCGGTAGGTGGTGAAGGCGCGAAGAGGAGGCCGAGAGAGAACGCACCGAGGATGTTGGAGATCGCTGAGCCGATGACATTCCCGATGGCGAGTGCTGAGCGGCCCTGCTTGACGGCGGCGATAACAACCGCGAGCTGTGGAGGAATCCAAGTAGGGGCTATCAGCACATTAACTTTCTTCCGGAGCAATGACAGCAACGCACCTCTTCCCACTCTCCGCCTGCTGTGAGGAGCGAGACGAGGGTCTGGTCGATTCTGGCCAGAGCTGCGATCTGTGCGAGGTTGTTGAGGGCCCAGCGGCAGCCTGTCTCGAGGAAGATGAGCCCGGTGCTGAGGACGAGGATGAGCCAGAAGGCATGGCCGAGAGACGAGGCCGAGGAAGCAGCCGCAGAGACGGACACCAGCGCGAGACCGGATTGCCGGGGGACGGCGGGCCGCGAGAGCACAGCCATCGGTGCGAGTGTGTTGCAGACTGACTACTGACTGCCTGATGCGAATGCGAATGCCGATAAGAGCCAGGGAAGAATCAATCAAGAATCAGGCATGTGTAGGAAGACTTCTTACTTTCTCAGTGCTGAGTGCCAAGAACAATATACCGCAGAAAATGCAGTGCGATCTAATCTTATCTCTGTTCGGGACAGAACAGCAGCATCCGTTCTGCAGCTGTTCTCGCACTCACCTCCTCCCGCGGCTCGCCTCGCCTCGCTCCCGAGTCGAACTGAGTGTGAAGCCAGAACGCGACGGGCGCGACCTTCGCGCTTTCTTCGGCTGACAGCATCGCAACGCAAGTCAAGCAGCAAAAAGATAAGATGAGCAGCGACGACGCGGCTGCGGTCGCCGAACTTGCCGTGCCTGTCTCCTCGTCTTCTCCACCCGCGCCCTCCTCGCCCGTCAGCGTGCATTCACCACAGCCACAGCCACAGCCACGGCCCGAAACCACCGCGCTCCCGGCAACGACAACGACGGCCACGGAGCCAAAGGCGAAGGGCAAGCGCAAGGCATCAGAACAAGGTCAGTATTGGCCATGTCGAAGCGCATCCCAGCCGCTCTCAGCTGACTCCTTTCCTGCCGCCCCTGCAGTCGATGACGACGACGATGATGACGACGACGACGAGGACGAGGAAGCCGATGCATCCCACATGGTGAGCACCCCGCTCCTTTCAGCTTGCAATCACATCTGCGCAGGCCAGGCTGATCTCCCTCCTCCCTTTAATATCAGGAATCCGCAGATGAAGCCGAGGCTGAAGGCGAGCCAAACGGAAACACAGACGCATCCAAGCCGCCGCTCAAGAAGAAGCGAAAGGTCCCATCACCATCCCCCGGGCCCAGACCACCCCCACCCCGCCCGACAGTGCGCATCAAGATGATCCAAACACAACGCTCCGATTCTCAAGCCGACCCGGCCGTACCAGCACCAGAACCGCCCACCGGAGACCCCGATGACGATCCAGATCTCTACATTATGGAGATCCCGCATATCATGCTCGAACAGCTCCGCGCCGTCGATCATCCATGGGCCACCTGGGTGAATGAGACCCAAAAGGCGGCGCAGGATGCTCAGCGCGCAGAGAAGGCCAAGGAGGAGGAGGAGAACAGACAGGAGGAGGAGCGCATGAGGCATAATGCTGCAGCTTCTGCAGCGGCTGCGGCTGCGACTGCGGCTGTTGCTGCTGCTGCCGCCGCCAATCCGCCCACGGACGCAGGTGGGATACCCACCCTCGAAGGTGTTCCACCCGGCGGGCCGCCTCCCCCCGCTGGAGCACCCGCGCTGCCCAGCGACGACCTACCACCTCACCTCGCCGCTCTCCTCGCGCGACACCAAGAAAAGCCCGCAGGGCTGATTCCGCGCAAGAGACGCAAGAAAAACGACGTCTACGATGCCACTGATCCTTTTGTCGACGATTCCGAAGCCCATATCGACGAACCCATCCAGCAAGTCCAACCGAAGAACAGCGGGTTCTATGTGTGTATAGGCGATGTCGAGGTCTTCAAGACTGCGCAGCACAAGGGTTCCGGACGCAGGAGAGTCGCAAATGCTGCAGGTCCGGCAGCTGGGCCTTCCGGCCTCAATACGAAAGAGAAGGGCAAGGCCGCTGGGCCAGCCGCAATAGCAGCAGGGGCAGCGGCAGGCGCTCCCAATGGTGCTGGGGGAGCCCATCAACCACCCTCGGGCAAAGTCAGCCAATCCGCACTGGCCTCATCCGCAAAACAGGCAGGCGCAGCGGGCGCGATGGATCTGCTCCTGGCCGCCCGGGTCAAGAATACCGGTCTGACCGTCAGCCACCATGTCGTGGCGGGCGTGCAGCGGCCAGTGCCTCCGGAGGGATCACGTGCCCAGCCCATCGCAGTGGACGACTTGACGGACGACGAGTCCAAGGCCATCCTGGCCACCGCAGTCGTTGCTGCAAATGCAGCAGACACCTCCAGCTCAAAGTTGCGGACGGGCATCTCCAGGGAGAAGTCACCTGTTAAAACTCTCGCTGCGGCGGATACTAGCAGTAGTAGTTTGGGCTTGAGAAGAACGCCGAGGCGGATGGTGTCCGGCTCAGAGAACAAAAATGGACCGGCGGTACAGACGCCTGAGCCGTCGGGGTCAAAAGCGACAGCTGCCGCCACGGCTGCTCGCGATATCAGCATAAGCATCACCAATACACCGGGCGGGTCTGGGCCTGGCGACACGTCGCTCTCGGTCATCAACAACACACCCTCCGGCACGACGAACGCGAACGTAAATGCGACTACACCGGGCGGCTCCTCAGCAACAGGCGCAAACGGGAAAAAGAACCGCTACCCATGCCGGCCCGTGGACCCCAAACTGGCCCAAGCATTCGAAGAGCTGCGGAGCGTAGTGCTTAAGGAGCCGTTCGAGGTGAAGACGAAGTTCCCGGCGTATCTGAAACCGCCGCTGGTGCGGACGGCCAAGTTGGCACTCGAGCTGGGGGAGTACAACGACAATTTCTTCAATTGGCTGCCGACGATATTTCCGTACAACCGCTTTACGATGATGGTGAGCATTCATCACCTACTTCATGACGCATTTATGCGAAGTGGCCCAAAGAAAAGACATCGCTCACTGAATTCTCTGTTATGCTCTTTCCGTTGACAGAAATTGACCAAGCGCGAGTTCTTCGAGGAGCACACGGCCTACTACCGCGACCTCCAAGAAGAGAACCTAGCCGCACTCAAGAAGCTGATCGACAAGAGCCTGCCCGTGCAAAAGCTCGAGCACGAACTGGCGGTGAAGCGATGGCACGAGGCGGGTGGTGCCGACGGCGGTGGTTCGAACAGCAAGGCTGCGGGAGGTCCGAGCAAGAACCATGGGGCCGGCGGCGATCGGAGTTCGCCGTTGACGCCTATCAGGGCGGCTATTGCTGGAGCGGCTGCTCCTGCTGAAGAACAGGATGAAGAGGAAGGGCCGGAGGCGGCGGCAGGTAAAGCTGAGGGCGGGAATGGCGAGGGTGAGTATTCCTTTTATTTTCCCTTCATCCTGTTGGGACAAGCGCTCTCCTTTCCCCTCCCTCGAGGGGTCGATTCGCTGACTTGCTGGGGTGTCTATTTTCTTTTGCAGAACCAGTCAAGCGGTGGCGGTGGACCGAGGAGATGCGTGCACATCTGCATACATGCATCACAGCGGAGAACGCGATGGTGGAGCTACAAAACGAGAAGATGTGAGTCGCAGTCATCCCCCCCCCCCCACTTGTGCTAAGCCTGACTTTTCTTTGGGTACACAGGTCATTGGAGAATACGAACAAGACAGCGTCAGATATGGCGAGACGGAAGGCTCTGTACAAGAGAGTGAGTTCCTGCCAGCGTGTTTCAGAGTAGCCGAACCCGAACGAGGGGCCTTCCCGTTGCTGACTGGATCTCAATGTCACACTCCTTCCAAACAGATCTCAGCGTTCTGGACCGACGAGGGCTGGACGAGCAGCAGTGTCATCTCAAGAGAATGTAAGTCGCGCACGAGCTGGGGATGGCAGATCGGACCTTCTGCAGAGTACTGGATATTGACTGGCTTTGGCTGATTTGGCCACTTCCGCTCGCTAGATACCAAGACGAAAAACCGCTACGAGAAGCAGGCGGCTCGTGCTGCAGAGGAGGTCTACTGAGAGATTCGCGCGCTGGCCGTCGATTCTGGACGAAGAGGCTTCGACCCGATTCGTACTCTTCTTGGTGTGGCCATGCTGCGACACCTCCCCATCCACCGCGCTTCTTGTTCTCGATCTCTCGTCAAGGAGGTCGGGTTGGGGCTGCTGTGCGCCATTACTCCTCAGCACCACTTCGCGATCGGAGCCAGCAGACCGATACACTGCCACAGCCACGCAATTACTACCTCAGGTTTTGTTCCGTAGTTCGTCTGGGAAATCCCGCTAGGTCGCAATCGTTCATGCATGTGTTACAGAGCATAAAGTACATTACTGAGGCTGTCCTGTTGAGGAAGGAGGACAGCGCATGAGAAGGGATAAACAGCATTTCCTTCGTCAAAATATAGCCCCGCCACTCCCACCCTCCCGCCTCTTCAATAAGAAGCACCCTTCGTATCCGACGTAATGCGGCGGTGAGAACGTATCTCTCCACCGGCCCACCATCCTTTCCCCCGCGACGAGGTAGCCCCGGTACCGCCATCGGCCGCGTCCGTCGGGACAGTACTCCTTCACGAGGGAGACGAGGCCGTCCCAGGAGCGGACGCGGCCTTTGAGGACGAAGTGGCCCCAGGCGGAGTGGCCCTGTGGGTGCGGAAGAGGTGCATGAAGGACAGTGTCAGCGATCAGATCAGGTCGAGCGAGCTTGAGCTGAGAGAACGAGATACGTACCACGCCCGAGATCGCAATTTCTTCCACCTCCTCTGTCTCATCGTCGTCCTCGTCTTGTGTCCCCCCGACCTCCCCCTCATGTTCCTCCTCCACTCCTTCTTCTAATCCAAACCCCTCAACCCAGCCACCCCTCCAACTGCTTCTGCCCCGCTCCAACTCAGCCTTGCTCCTCCGCACCTTCACAACCTTTTCCTCCAGCTTCCACACCTGCGCCTGCTCCCCATACTGCCCCTCGCCCATCAGCGGCCTCACTGACCCCGAAGCGAGCATATCGCGGTACGAATCAAAGTCGAAGAATGCGAATCGTCCCTCCCACGTGCCTGCGAAGTGGGTGGAGAAGTGCAGCGGTGAGAGGCCGGGGGAGAGGAAGGGAGACAGACAGGCTGTGAGACGTTGGAAGTCGACATCGTGCGCTTGGGAGGAAGAGAAGGTGGGAGAGGTGAGGTGGGTGAACGTCGGGTCGATGTTGCGCGCGTGTTCGCCTGTCTGGTCGACCTGAGACGCGCTGGCATCGGAGCGATCGCTCGACGCGCTGCGGTCGCGGAGAAGAGAGAGAACCTGTGCCAGCACGGCCCATACATCCCCCGTCCCCGTGCCATCGTCGCGCGCCCGCAGCTGGTCGAAAAGGGGCGCTATCAGGCCCAAAGAGCCCAACGAACCAGGTCGCAAGCCGGTCGATCCCGTGGCATCAGTTGCTCTGACCGCCAAGGTGTCCAGAAGGACCGTCAGAGCTGTCGTGACTTCCGCATCCGTATCCGTATCCGTCGAGGCGTTAGAGGAGGTCGAGGAGAGGAAGCGAGCATTGTTCAATACGGTCGAGGTCGATACGGCCGCGGCTGCGATAGCTGCTCCGTCGGCGGAGAGAGGAAGTTGTGAGGTAGAAGCTGAAGAAGAGGAGGAAGAAGAAGCGAGAGGCGAGGGCGAGGAAGTGGCGGCGGTCTGGATGGCGTCGAGGACCTGCTGGATGCTGATGCCTCCCTTGGTGAGGGCCTGATGGAGCGCGTTGGCAGTGATGGCACGGTTGGATATGTTTTCTGAAAGTTCATCCTCGCGCGAGGAGGAAGGCATAGAGACATGCTGCTCCGCTACGGGATCCCTGACCTCATTCGACGCAGACTCCGTATTGAGCTCGGGCAGTTCGTCCTCCTCGTCCGCATCTTGATCCTCATCTTGCTCGATCAGCCCAAAGAAGAGCTGGCAGGCAGGCAGGACCGGATTGGGCTGCGCCAAGCGGAGAACGCCGCCGCAGTAGGGAACGTGATGTACCTGCTCCCTGGGCGTGAGATCGGCAAGGTAGGGATTGTGGGGTTGGGCCTGCGTGGAAGAGGACGAGGGCGAGGAGGAAGACCGCTGCTGCTGAAGGGCGAAGCTATCGCGTGCTACGGATCCCAAGGGCAAGTGCTCGTATGTCCATGGCGCGAGGAAGGCGTCGAACTTGTGAGCGGCGAAAACAAAGGGCCTGAGCTGATAGTTGAGGCGTTCTCTTGCGGTCTGGGAGTGCAGACGTGGGAGTTGGAGGAGCAAGTTGCGGATATGGAGCGCGAGTGCGTGCGCGGCTGAGTCCTGCGGGTAGTCGTCCGTTGACTGGTGGAGCGGTAAGGTAGGGTCGGACGCGAGATCGTCGAGATACTGGAGGGTGTCGACAGCCTTGAGGACCAGCACGTTGCTCCCGTCGTTTTCGATGGTGAGGAGGTAGAGCGTCCAAAGCGTCGCGAGGTGGTCGTTGTTGTCATGGCTGTGGCTGTGGCTGTGGCTGTGGCTGTGGCTGTGGCTGTGGTTGTGGATGCGGCTGCGGTGCTGGAGGATGTGACGGATGCGGATCGCTCGATGTCTGTACTCTGCCGCGAGAGCGTGCGGCTGGAGCGCGAGTGCTGAAAACCGTCTGCCGATGGCGAGGGTGTCGTAGTGGAAGCGGAAGAGGCGCGCGTAGAATGCTGGGTTGTGCTGGAAGTTGAGGAGCGAATGGAAGCGCGAGCATGTCTGGAGGAGCGCCGGGAGATGGTGTGGGACCGGAAGGTACGCTCTCCGCGGCCGCCCGAAGAGAAGAGCGAGTGGATCTTGGTTCTGCTTCTGCTCCGTCAGCGCAACTTCGAACGCAATCTGCTGGATGATCTCCGCAGGCAGCTCCGCCAGCAGCACCATTGCGTGGGACAGGATATTTGTGCCTCCTGCCTCGCCTCAGTGAGCGTACGAGGTGGAGGACGAAAGTCTTCGAACGCACCTCAATTTTACTTAGTGTTTACACTCAAATCGCTCCTTCGGAGCTCTCAAAGGAAGTCCACAACCAATACAACAACTTGCGAGCGGAAAGCTGGAAATCATACAGCGTGTACTTGAGCAACTTTTTGTTCTTAAGTTGTCGGACCGGTTTCTGTCTGGGAAAAAGACGACTCTCAATAGGGTTAGGAGCAAAAATGAAATCACTTAATAATTTACTAATTGAATAAAAATCTCGGATTTTTCACACTTTGCTCACGTACCCATTCGCAGACAAAAAGCAGTCAGCTCTGAAGAGCAAAAAGGTGCCTATTCGTGTGTTCTATGCTTACCACCTTTCAGCTCACAAGTTGTTTGACTGGTTGTGGACTTCAATTGAGAGCCAAGTTTGAAGATTCTGAGTGTAAACACTAAGTATTTCAGAAATCATTCGAAGACTTTCGTCCTCCACCTCGTACAAAGAAGGTCGGGAAGGCTCGGAGATGGTACATAGGGCGGAAGGAATCGTTGCGCAACGCATTTGTATGGCGCGCCGTTTTGATACACCTATTTTTGACAATTGACTTTTGACAAATGACATTTGACATTTGACATTTGCTATGTGACCACCCTGGATCCCCCACCATCACTGGCCACCACCACCGTATCATTCAACCACACACATATGGAACAACTGCAAGAAACACCTCGCGCATACTTGGTACCCCTTCCGCTCCTTCAGCGCCCCTGCGCTCCGCTTCTTGTCACTCGCTGATCGCTCACCAGGCGCCAGCGCCCGTCGCTGACGTCTTCACCCTTGCATTCCCGTTTCCCCCTCTCATCTTCTCACAGCTTCTTCAGGTAACTCTGCCGTCGTTGCAAAGCACATCCAAGTGAGTATTTTTCTGCCACAAATGTGATTGCACGACTATGCTGACGTACAGTTCCGCCCATCTTCGCATCCCTCTCTAGACTGTTCTCAGCCTCGCACGCGCAGCCTGCTCTTCGCGGCCTCTCCTTCCACGGCAGACAGATCGGCGAACGGTCGCAGAGCTGCAACTGGGGCGGCGCGGACGGCGATCCACGGACCAGGAGTGGGGTAGCAGGAGCGGCAGGGCGGGTATTAGCGGCAGCGGGCGGAGCGGACACAAGACCGCGATCAGGTGCGGCAGCAACGGCGAGAGGCGGAGAGCAGCAGCAGCGGGAGGTGGAAAGGCGAGGGTGAATGGCAGGAGGCGCCGCTGTAGCAGAGAGAGGAGGGATAGGAGAAAGAGGAGGAGTGGGGGAAGACCAGAAGGATTAGTTGGTTCAAACGAGATGAGGCGAAGCGATCAATTGGAGGAAGGAGAATCAATGTCAATATGTCAATGCAAGCACCTAGCCCAGATGTATCTGCGCGCGGTGCGCGAGCTGACAGCCTGTTGTTGAAGAGAAAGATGTGAATAGGTGTATGGTATATGGTGGTAGTGGTGATGAAGCGGGAAAGCGAGGGGTCAGCAACGAGTGCTGGGGCTTAGTGAGCCATCAGCGAGCGAGACGGCACGGAGCGCAGGGAGTCTAGAGGAGCGGCAGGGGAGCCCATGTATGCTCGAGGTGTTTCTTGTAGCTTTTCTATGTGCGGATGGGCGTGATGCAGTGGGCAGCCGAGCAGAGGTGGTGGGAGGAGGAGGTGGTCCTGTAGCAAATGTCAAATGTCAAATGTCAAATGTCAATTGTCAAAAATAGGTGTATCAAAACGGCGCGTCATACATTTGGCCCAGAATTAATTACATCATCCGATCCAAAAACCAATTTTGCACGGTTCCAAGTTTCCAACACTTAACAATTTCGGACACATTTCGACATATAAATAACTGAAAAAAAATTGGCCGCCTAAAATGAGAGCTGAAGAATGTCTGCATAAGCATGGTATCTAAAACCTCACGATGCAGTGAGTCACTAATTGCTTGACCTGTGAAAGGTGTTAAGTTATAAGTTTGGTGGGTATTTTTTTTCTTTTTTTCTCCTTTTTTTTCGGTCGAGCAGCGAGCTCAAAATTTGAAGAGAATTCTCGGTCGGAGCCGCATGGTGCCTAAATTATGCTCTTTTTTAAACTAGCATGAGGCGGGTTCCAGCTGATAAATTAGATCAGGCTGAATATTGAGCACCAAGGTCCAAGGCTCGGCATCTGTAAAACAAACCTAATTACCTAACGGCTAACTGCGACCACGGTCTCCACTCTCCAAGTAAATCAACCTAACCTAGATAAACTGCGACAAAACTGCGGGCGGCGGGCGGTGCAGTCAACAAATATCTTAAGGACCTTCTGCTGCTGCTGCTGCAGCACTGGCCAGTGGCCACTGTAGCAGAAGGTAGGCGAGGGATATAGTGTATAGTGCCCCGTCTGGCTCGGTGTCGACGAGAGAGGGTTATATGTTTCATCAAAATTTGTAATCAATGTACATCACACATTATCGCCTTTCTTCCCGACTGGGCAACTTGTGGCGCAGCCGAATCTCAGCGCCAGCATATATACACACGTTCGACTGTCTTGCAGCCTCAATCAAACTCCGACGAAGGGTTGACGCTCGCGGCGGACAAGAGCACAAATGCATTCCTGAGGGGTGAAGGGGTGTTGGAGCATGGGGGCATGGAGGAGATGGGAGATCAAGTGACCACTAGGAACTGTAGTTGCCCGCGCTTCCAGATCCTAACCGGTTGGGCGTGGAGGAAGAATGGAGTGTTCGGCGTTCGGATGTAGATCATGTACTTGTCATTGTCGTTCGGACCGGATCCCGGCACCTGTCTAATGTCGAATTCGCCCCATGAAGAGGCATCCCTGATGATGGCCTCCATAGCCGCCGTCCCCGAGTGGAAACTGACGAAGTACAGATACTTGTGCGCGTGTGTGTGGTAGGGAGAAAGATCCGAATCGTCGATCGGAAGGGTTGGGAATGTTTTTGTGTGTAGGACGACGAGGTTGTAGAGGCGGCGCAGTCCGTATCCTTCTGCGCCGTGAGGTAGCAGCGTCTCCGCCAGCACTGATGGGCTGGGAAGGCCGTCTCGGAGCACCGGAGCTTCTGAGGTCAGGGCTGGACCGAGAGGAATGGGGCCGGGGACGTTTTCGGGGGCAGAGTAATGCTGGAATGAGAAGGTTGTATTACTGTTCTCGGGCAGAGGGATCCAGCTCTGAGCCTGAACGAACGAAGCTTGTGGGGGCGCTTGGGGCGGTGGGGGAAGGATCATCTCGATCAGGGCGGTCCGTGCGTATGCATAGCATGTTGAGACTCCGGGTCGGAGTCTCGACATCGCCCGTACAGGAAGAGAGCACAGATGTACTCTACTTCCTGCGGCGAACCGGGGATATCCCTGCCCAGGAATACGACGCGCTGCGCGTCGGCATACGCGAGTGCCCCGCCCGGTCCTGTGGGCACGCCTGTCCATGGAAGATCACGTCGCAAAGGAGCCTGCGCATGTGCGCACCGTTGAGGAGGTCCGTGTTTGTTATGGGCGGAGTTGCCTGCCCTGGTCGAAAAGGTATAGAAGGAAGTGGGCTCTCGCCCATCTTCCCCCCTTTCGACCCAACAGACACCTCACTCACATCCCAGACACCAACTTGGCAATTCACAGAACATTGCAGAGTTAAGTCTACCGTGTGAACAGTCGTGTGACGTGTCTACCTCTGAGATAAGATAAGATCAAGGCTCGGCAACTATCTTCACTATGTAACTATGATAACTATATAGTTATAACTAATAGTGATAACTTGACTATCCTTTGGGCGGCGAAGCCGCCTAGAAAAAATAGTAGCTATAACTTTTTCAGATCGGCGCGGAGTAACTAATAGTTGAAATAGTTATGCAAAATCGCACTTGGCTGATATAGCCACTAGATAGTCACTATGTAGTAGCTCCAGCTACTCCTAGTCACATATAGTTGCTATTTCAGTTACTCATAGCCACATGTAGTGACTATGTCGATCTCACTTCGTGCTGAACCAGTCACAGGTAGCTACTGGAGGTGACTATAGTGGCTATTTCAGCGAAAAGCCAACGAAAATTTTGCATGGCTGAAATAGTAACTATTAGTTTTTATAGTAGCTATATCTCACTTGACTATACTATTTCACGCCGAGATGACCACTCACTATAACTTGACTATACTATTTCGCAGAAAAGTGGTAACTCTAGTAGCTTGCCGAGCCTTGGATAAGATTACAACTACCTCGACTAAGGTCAATGTTTGGATTCAATCATTCAAAGGGGTGTTAACACACAACAGTCTCCTCATTTCCCCGTCTCCTCCCCCTCACCCTCCTCCTCCATCCTGGCCTCGTCGAGCTCGGTTGCCTGGTCGAGGAATCTCGTCATCATCGAAAACAGGCCGTCCAGCGCGGTGTCGCCCTCGGCCAATTCCATTACATATATTTTTAGCCGGTCTGTTGTCGTCGAGGAGGGCTTTGATCTTCTTGTTCCAGCGCTGTCGTCCTGTCTTGCTTCGGATTTTGCTGCGCTTGGCTGCTTTCTGGAGACGATCCATCGTCGGTGGTGGTGGTTTCGAACTCTTGCCTGCCGCCTTGGCCTTGCATCCAGCGCCCCCGCTTCCACTTGGAACGCTTAATCGCATTCTGCTCGGCAGACACCTTCTTCTTCCCCTTGTGTGGCTGCGACTCGGAGGCGTAGAAATCCATGGCATCGTCCTCTCTCGGGCCCACACCTTCCTTGAAATGCGCGTCTTCTCCCTCCGAAGTGGTTCCCAACTCGGGGTCGTCCAATACAACATTCACGGCGCGCTTTGAGATGTCCGAGAGCGGTCCCTTCTGCGTGGAACTTCCAGCAGAAGGCTCAGCAGCCGCGCCGCGTGGATTTCGACCATTGTGGCGACGCTCGCGGTCGAGCAGTTCTCTCGTCAATTTTGTCGAGGCGGTCAAGCCAGTAGGGACGCATCGGCTTGTAGCGCGGCGGTTTACCCTTCCAGCCTTCGGGACTGTTCCCGGTAAATGGTCATGAAGAAGCAGCACATTTGTGTTACCTTCATTCGGCGCTTCAGCTCGACGCTGAGCTCTTCGAACAAGCGATCGGGAAACTTGGCTCGCTTTAGTTGTCCCAGGATGTTGAGGACCCGGTCGGCGTCGTTGTCCCGAACTTCGGACATGTAGTCCGCCCATTGCTTGGGCGTCCAGGTTGAGAACCTCACGGGGGAGCGATGGCCGGGCGGATCGCGGACCTGTCCTCGGAGGCATTCAAAGTAGGTTCCGCGCCGCAGATCTTTTGCTGTGAACATCTGTATGGTGTGATAACGATGGTCGTCAGCTTCCAAGAATGAAAAGCGAGGAGTTGCTGACGGGCCGGGCCGCGGATCATGTTTACAGTCAATTTCTTCGATGTCGCGCAAGGATTGTAGCGGATATAGGAATTAAAATTCCTTCAGCCTGCAGGCTGCAAAGCAGTGCTCACCACAAAATGCCATAAAGATGAACTCATGATTATGAGTGATATGACACGACCATTCATGACCATGATACTCATACATATATCATCAGGTTTTGGGGGCAAAATTTGGCACTCATGAATACATGAATGATGGGTTGAGCTTGCCAAATATGACCCAAATCCCAATATGACCACAACCTCGGCGGTAAAATTCAACTCATATTTTTAAAATCTTCTAGGAGCATATATGGTCATATATGCATTTATTTTATGACCTACTTCAATGGGTCCCGTGCCTCGGGCATTTTTAGCGCGTGATCAACGCGTCAAAACTTCATTTTCACGTGTTGGGGATTTGGGCAGTGTGCGTAAAGCATTGTTGGTTGCGACGCCCGACGATGAATCGAAACCTGATATGTGGGCTGTGTTAGCAGTTCAGCCCACTTGGCGGATTCGGTGTGAGTTTTTCCGTTGGTTGAATGTGTCGACATGCGCACTTTAAATTAATTACTTTGGAACTTAAATTGGCGCGCGGCTACCCAGGAATGATGATTAATTAGGTTTGGTGGAAATTCAAAATCGGGAGTCCGCACCATAGTCAGGGATGAGCACGCATGCTCACTGCTGTTGACGACGTTGCAATGTCACCTGTTTTGATCTCTTCGATTTTTTTTTAGATTTCAACGTCTTCCAATTTCTCATGTCGCAAGGGCAGGACGCAGGAGTGGGTGCAGACGTCCTTGCGCGCACCAGTTGTTTTGCAGTTCAGCGTCTTCCGATATCTCATGTCGTAGGGGCAGGAGTGGGTGCAGACGTTCTTGCGCGGACAAGTTGAAGCTTGAAACCTCTCCCTGTGAAGAATTGAGGTAGCGCAGGGGAGCGATACATACGTATACAGAGAGGAAACCGCAGTGAAGAGTGCAAGATCCCTCCAATCGTCATTATGGTCCCCCAGTACGGCTCTTCTCCGCCTCCATCCACGCCGCCTCCCTTCAAGCCGATGTCGGACTGCTCACCTTCCTCTTCTCGAGACTCTGAAGACTCCGAGGCTGGCAGCGCCTACACCATCAACTCCAGCTCGGAGGGTTCCGACGCAGACGGCGAATTCGAACTAGACGACGGTTACGAGTCAGAGTTTGGTGAGTAGTCTCAAGTCTCAAGTCTGCTTTCCCTTACCCTGCTGGCTGCTACTAATACACACTCTTCCTTCGCAGTTGAGAAGGATCTCGAAGAAGGTGATGAATACATCCCAGGCCAAGACGAGGGCGAGGAGGAGGACGTGGACTATGCATTCGTTGCCGAGCATACACCGCCTCCCGGTTCCATTGTTGTTCTCCACAGTGAGTTTCTTTGAGTGGGTTTCGTTTTCCGGACTGTAGCGCCGACACCTATTTTTTGTTCGGAGCCCAACCAGCCATACTCGCCTTTGCGACCCTTTTACTCAAGCCTACCCTCGACGTAGGCAAGATCGACGCGCAATTTAATCACATTTCTAACCTCGCAAGCCGCTGCCTGAACGCTCAAGCGTACATCATCGATCTGGACAACGCCTTCTCCATGCTACTGACGCATTCTCTTCGAGCTGCCGCCTGCAACACTTGGGCTTCGAAATCGGCCGACCTCACCGCCACATTCTACGAACATGTCTTTCACAAGGACCGGTCACCGGATCACTAACCAACTCCGACACGAACTTGCTCTGGCGGCCGCGACTCATGTTCCTTTCTCCTTTACCTGATGTTGCCTTTACGTCATGTCTTCCTTATGTCTCATCCTCAAATCACAATTTGAATTTATTTTACTATGTTGCCTGTCGGTGCCTTTTCTCTCCTCGGCCGCCGCCCGCAGGGCGCTCCCACATTTACTAGATCATACATGAAATGGGTTCCAGACTCCAGGCATGGTGAGCACTGCTGCGGAGTGATGGGAAAAAAGGATGAGGCTTTCTAAGGTAACACAAAAATAATCTGTCAGTAATCAAATGAATAGGTAGATTTATCCATAAGATTTATGAGTAAAGGTATAAAAGAATAGATTGATCAAGTAATTATCGAACAAATAAGTAAGATTGTGTAGGTAGATATATTCACGAATAGTCGAATATAAAAACAAGCGAACCAACCCGCAACAAACAGACAATTAAAGATCCAATCAAAATTTCGGTACAGAGCATGTCTGGCAAATGGTAAAAAAAATAGCGCAAGTCAAAATATTCTCAATATCAATTTTTCAGAAATGCTTGCGACCAGCAGTCCTTTGTAGCTTCTGTCCTCGTCACTGCCCCAGTCTGGACTCTGGAAATTAATAGACTCGGTGGATGATCACTCATCACTCATCAGGCACCAGAACCGATTACCGAAGCGCCGCCTCGTGGTGTTATTGCACACCGGCGCGTCCACACCACCACACCTCAGCGCAGCGCACACCACACAATGCACTGCGCATCAGGGGCCCCATGAAAGGTATAGAAAGAGCGCCCTCGCCGCCCTCCTTCTCTTCGGGCGTCCTGGCGGCTGGCCGAACTAGTCGATCTTGCGCTTCAACGGACAACGGCGGCGGGCTCACCAGCTCGCTGGGAGGAGCCTTGCCGTGCGCGACCAGGGACTCAACGACGAACACCACTCCCATTTTGTTGGGGAACCGGCTCTTACCCAACGTCTTATAGATCTAGACAAAAACGCCGATCTCCCACATCGTGGTCGCGGGAAGGACGTGTGCCACTGGGCCCTGTGCCAGTCGTAAACATAGTAATGTTCTTTGTCAATGTCGAGCACCGTAACCTCCGCTACAGCGTTGAACCGAAGGTTCTGGTCCTCCGCCAGCGTCATCAGGAGGTCGTGGTCGCCCTCCCTGCCTGACACCCAACCTTGCTGTAAGGACGACAATGAGGTTATGTGCATCAATTATTTGAGGTCAACAGTGCAGGTAGGCACATAGTGTAGGCCAAAAAAAAATCACACAGACCCACACACATCTATTTCATCCCCAGAACGGGCTAAGAGAGCACGCTCTGCACGCGGCCACAGCGCAGAACCACTCAGCTGCGAGTCCGTCCACTGATATTTCGTAACACCAGTGGTTGACGTGCCGAGGATGCACCACGCACCAGATGTGGATCGGTTTGTGCGAGGTCATGAGCTTGAACACAACACGCTCGGGACTCACTTTGCGGGCAGCATAAAATGGCCGAGCTCGTCCAGCGCTGCTAAGTCAAGTCTAGGCGGGCCTTCATGTCTTGTCTGAATCTCTACGCAACAACAGCCGGCTATCCTAATTTCCTTGCCTGCAGCTGATCACCACTGAAACAAGAAGGTCAGGATAGTTACCATTCTAAACACCGTCACCACCTTCGAGGCAGCCGCATACTGAACGCGCCCCTCACTCGCAGTCACCCGACCATTTTGCCACGTGTTCCCCTTTGCGGCGTTCCCACACTCTGTTAGACCCAAACCCAAAAGTTTTCCACCGATGTCCATAGTACATGGGATTAGACATGGTCAACTGAACGGTGAACCTTTATCATCGGAGCGGGTATTACAACAAAGAAAGCGGACCAGCCTTGATCTTTTTCGAAAAAGATTAGAGGTGATTTAGAATTTAGATATGTGTAGGGGTTTAGTCCCCCGCCCGCCCTGTCTGATAGTGTAAAAAGATGACATCTAAAAAGGACGGGGACTACGTCACTTCCATCTCTTTGGACTTGTCTTCTTTACTTTATATTGATGAAAAACACAAAAAGGCCTTGGCCCTTGGTATTCGGTAATGATGCGGAGGGAAAAGTCAGAAAATGCCTAGATAACGTGAAACGTCCAAAGGCCTTAAGGTGAAAAAATAATCCTGATAACTAAGTCAACTGCTCCACGTTTTTTGGTGCAGTGATTCAAATCATCAACTGACATGAATATAATATGTTACATCAATATGATTAAGTCTTTGTTGTGAACATTCTACCACTATACTAAAAGGTGAGACCAGTCTCTACCCAAGTGTCATGGATGATGCATATATCCAACAGTCTTACACTCTTCGTCACTTCCTGCCAAAAAGGTGCTTGATCAGATTTTTTCGAATGATAGAGAAAAGGGTACGCTGGTATACCTATTCTATTGTTATATATTTAAGTGACGTTGCTATTGTCATATATTTAGTGACGTTGCTATTGTTCTTTGTTATATATCTAGTGACGTTCCTATTGTCATATATTTAAGTGACGTTGCTATGCGGGAAGTAATAAAACCAAAACAAAACTTAATCGTTAGTTTCGACTTTTGGATGGAATTTCTTTTTGAATGACGTGAAAAGCGTAGGAAAGCGCAGAAAGTAGAAACATTATATGTGGGGGGAGGGGGGCCCGTGGAAGGTGGGAGGAGAGTGCGATTATCGAAATGATTATGAGGATGTCCTAGACAATCTTATAAGTTATATGTGATCTTATGTGAGTTCGGCATATCTGACGTGCATTTGATGTTTTGCTTTTGACAATTTTTTTCAATCCAATGTTTCCTTGATTCTTCTATCACAGGGTGCACGTTGTAAATACGTCATGTGTCACTATCATGATTCCAGTCAGATGGTCGACATGGCACATTGGCGCTAATATCACCTACGTGACAAAAAGGAACCGCGGGGAAAAGCTCGCCCGTTCATGAATCATGGGTCTGACCGTACATCAAAAGTATCGCAAACATCAACCTTGCGGTTGCGTCTCAATTATTTTTGAAAATGCTTCAAAATATAGTGGGGAAAAATTTGATAAAAAAGGAATAGGCTTACATCCAGTATCCAGCTGGGGTGAAAAATATGCCACAAGCCTGCGTGCTAACTTTTGCAACAATTTGTTTTCTAGACTCAAGATGAAATTTTAATCCGACGCAAGACGCGACATGAACGTCTCCAGGGTTGCATGTCCTCGAAAGCGACCGCCTCGATGACATAGTAGGGAGTATGGGTCCTACAGATCACAGATGGATGGTAATTGGTAGAGGCAGCAGTACACGAAAGTCATAAAAGTAGGCTGTCCGACTGATGAGATGAGCTGTGAATAGCACACACACACACACACACACACACACACACACACACACACACACTCATAATGTCTTGCGCCTACACTCGCTACTGCAATCCTTCCATTCCTCCTCGTAGGGAGTCGAACAAGACCTCTCACCACTCTCCCGATCCGTCCTCGCCGAACGACACCCTCGTCGGCCTCAAGTTCAAGATCAAGGCCGAAGACGCCGACGCCGACGCCGCCCCTCCTATTCCTTCTGCAGTGCAGAACGCTATAGACCAATCCTTTTATTATGTCTTTACTAGCTTCTCCGCATGGACCCTAGTGCTCGGCCTGCATACTTTTCTCTTATGCGCCCTTCCTCGTCCCGGAGATATTGGCCCTTATCGCCTAGAAACTCTCCGAGGTTCGGGCCGAAATCGACCGACTTACACTTGCTAACAAGAGAGAAGAGTCAAAGAGAATGCATTGCATGTCCCGAAGCCGGTCCTCAAGACTGTGCCACGCGATCGGCGTCCCCGCCCCAAGAAACGGAACCCCCCCGCGGCCACGTGTTCAGCCTTCCGACTCAGCCGGCCCTCAAGAGCATATTCCGCCCGAAGGCGATGATAAAAACGACTGTGAGGTCGAGCACATTCTCGACTTTTGCACCCATCCCAACACGAAGGCCTTACAGGCTTTGTGTCTGGTCTCGCTCGTGGGTGGACGTCGACACACTCGGCAACGTCCCTCAGGCAACACTCGACATTCTCAAAATTCGCAATTTCAAAAACCGTGTCTCGGAACAACTCGGGATCGCACCCGAGGACGTAATTTTCGACACTCAAGACTTCGTCGTCCCTCACCAACACATGTACAACTACATTCGACTATTAAACCAGCCTCGACCTCAACCTCAGCTACAACAACAGCCTCAACAACGCCAGACACGCCGCAAGAACGTGCGATCCCTGGCTGCCCTCCAACAACGACTCCGAGAGGTGAGTTTTTCTCCCTCTCCTTTTTTTTTCGTCATTTTTTTTTGTCTGCCTTGGGCGACCTTGCCTGCTTTATGCGGCCTTTCCGCCTTGCGCGATCTTGCCTGCTTTGTGCGGCCTTTCACTTCGCTTCTTTTATTTATGATTTCTTTGTGTATCTCATACTGATCCACTTCTTTCTTCCGTATTTCAGGAATCCAATCCACAGCGGCGCGAAGGCCTCCTCAGGCAGATCGCCAAGGTCAAGCAGTGGAGTAGGATCAAGATCGAGGACGCCCTGCGTTCGCCCTCGCCAACCCCCTCCATCCAACACTCTCGGTCATCGTCCGCGACGCCATCGGTGTCGGACGATCCTCACTACCCCCGTTTCTTTCCACACCGTCCCCCTATGTATATCCCCCATTAACGCTTATGGCTGTCTCCTAATGCACACTGTTCTTACCATGCAAAGTGTTGTTCACTGAGGTTACATCCGCCCCGTACCCGACCTGCGTCCTTCTCTCTTGCCACGACCACCAGGTCGGCGCCGGATGGGAAACTCTCGCATTTTCTCCCCTTAATCTAACGAATCGACGCGTACACCTGTGCTGAGCATGTACGCGAAATCTGGGCGTGATTGAGAAAGAATTGACGGATTTCGATAAGAACTACCATATAGGGAATCGACTGATCACGATATTGAGAGTCCGGTTCAGAGGTCAAAAGCGTGTCCTCGAAAGCTTCAGAACCTAACTTTGAGATCATATTCGCTCCAAAAGATCTCACATTTGGTAGAACGTATTATATCATGGTATACAACAACTTCTGTTTGAATATGCTCCTACTTGCAATTATCAGACAACACTCAACAGTCAACAGATAATCGGACAGTGAATATAAACGATGAGACGCGAACCCATGAATAGATGAAGACATACAATCAGATACACTCGCACTGCCACGATCGTGGATCATCAGCGGCACGTAGAATGACCCGTTGCAGCTTCGGAAAGTTGTGGTGCCGGATATCAGGGAAAGAACGTGCGTTGAAGATGGGATGTATATCTTCGTCTTCTGCTTCTTCATGACCTTGCCAGTCTACTGGTCCGTTGATTTCGAGCGTTCGAAGTTGAAGAAGACGTACGTACTGAGGGAGAAGCATCTTGGGATGTGTGGCACCTGCAAAGTGACATTCAGTGTCTGCTCAGCAAGGTCTAGCTTTTGAAGATACCGCCGGTGTTGACTGGAGATCACACTCACGGCTTCTCCACAGAATCAACGTTTCGACGTTAGCACAGAACGGAAGAATTGATACCATGCTGTCTGTGATTGCCTTCACCTCCGCTCGAGGGACGTCCCACGACGGTGTGCCGCCTGGATTTTCGAAAGCAAGCGTACTTATGTAAGTCGCCAGCGTAGTGTTGGTGTTACGATCCGATTCACTCGAGCTGGAGGAGGACCGGAGGGGAGAAGCCTCGTAGGTCGCGCTGGGAGAGTGGAGAGAAAAGAGAGAGAAGGAAGAGGTAGGAAGGTAGGTATGAGAGTGTGAAGGTCGGGTACCGAAGTGAGTACCGAAGTTGAGTTGAAGGTTGAGGTTGAAGGTCGGTCTCGAGGTGAGTACCGAAGTGAGTACAGAGGTCGGAAGCAACGACTGTGGTAGGAAGAAGGAGCTCGAGAGGGATCAGGTATGGAAACCCAAAGAGAGGAGCTGAGAAGAGTGTGGAAACTCAAGGGGGGTGTAACATATGATTGTCGCTTGAAGAGAGAAGAGTAGGTACAAGTGGGAAAGGGGGCTGCTTATATACCTTTGAGGATCAAGTTAGCGACGAAGGGGAGCGAAGGAGTAAGATAGCGAGGAAGGGAAGCGAGGAGGGAGAAGTGAGGCAGGAGAGGAGAGGAAGCCGAGAGGGGAAGGAGGATCGAGGCGGGAGAGGAGAGAAAGCCGAGAAAAGAAAGAAGTCGTACGATGTCGAAGGTTTGAGAAGCGAGCCAAGACTTGCTGAGAGGACTCGAGAATCGGTGTGGCGTTGATGGTGCGATGTGGCGCGGAAGTGGGGTGCCGAAGGAGATGTGTCATGTGGAGCGGAAGTGTGGAGCCGGAGTGGGAGTGGAGGCGGAACACGGGAATCGGAACTCGGAGACGGAGATAAGAGAGCGGGGACTAGATTGGAGGTGCATAAGGTAGCAAACCTAACAGTTGGAGTGAATCGCACGAACGAACGAAGGGATGGACGACGGCGCAGTGACCACAGGGGTGTGGAAAAGCTGTCGGTCTAGCGGGACGTAACTGCTCCATGCTTCGCAAGTACCTCGCAGTGCAGCGAACGCGTGTTGAGAATCCAGGAGAGAGAAGACGTGGTCCCATAGCTCGGAAGGAAGCGAGCTCGGCATCATAGATGCAGAAGACGATGAGATTGATACAGCTACAATGAACGGGTAGCTGAGGTTCAGTATCAGGTTAAGAGTAACGATAGCCAATACAGAGAAAAGGACTTACCAATGGCTTGACAGTTCGAAGACGAAGCAGAGCCTTGCGCAGTTGGATACGGCGACGACCGAACAGAAGTGCTTTGGCGCGAATTACGTGGGGTCCTGAGGCGCAGGCTCCTCTCTGAAGCGTCTGGACCATTGAAGTTTCGAGGGAGGAAAGACGGAGAGGCGTCGAACAGTGTCGAAGTCGTAGGATGCGAAGTGACGGGAGCGATACTGATCGGAACGTCGATACAGGATATATGAGGCAAAGGTGGAGTCGGCTCGAGCTCAAAGATCATGGCTTTGAGGGACAATAGAGTTGACGGGATCCATGGAAATTGCAGAGCAGCTGTCGCCGGCAGGTAGGGAGGATCGTCTGCAGCCTCCCAGACGTAGCGTCCCAAGACATGAAGGATCTCTAGATTGGGAAGGCAGACGACCTCGTTCCGCAAGATGCCATGCTCTACGACTGTGGAAATCTCAAACCATTTCGGATGTCTGAATGTGTCAATGGGAAATTGGGAACGTAGCATTTGGTGAAGGCAACGCTTACTTACAGGCAGACCAAACCGTGACATGGCGAAAATACTTGAAGTGTTTGAGAATGATCTTGCAATGATTGGCGAGAGTCATGAAGTCAACATGTGACAGGATATCGCGAGACTGCATTGCAAGGGGTTGGATTTCGACTGTCTTCACCAGGGAGCGTAGCGCCGCATTGTTGCGGACCGTCTGGGAAAACGCCGACAAACCTCTCGGGACCGCCAACACAGGATTTTGATAAAGCAGAGGTATCGCAATCTTGTGCGTTCCTGGACTGACCCGTGCGAATGTTGCAAGTGTCGATCGAAAGGCGTCGCTGTCGTCGAAAAAAGGAAAGATGCGTTTCCAAACTGGCTTTGGTAGCTGTATGAATAATGTCGTTCTGGCAGAAGGATGAGTATGTCGCTGTTGAAGGAGTATAGAAGTCATTGACCGTAGAGGAGTGGATAGTCAAGACGGAATGCAGGTGTTTGGGAGGGAAGTGTTCTGTAAAGAGAAGGGCAGCTGGATAAGTGTGTGGTTGTGTAGCAATGTAGCGTGCAGGACTCAGTAGAACTCTCATCAGTCGAACCAACGTTAGATCCCTGCATGCAAGGCGCGAAGTGAAGCTGCCGACACCGATAGCGCACAAACATTCGCAGCTCAGGCCTCCGGCAAGTGCGAGCAGGAGCCGTACATTAATATGCTCTCCAGATTGAGTCGCTGGAAGAGAACATTGCATCGCTTGCAGTCGATAGCTGTCTAGAATATGAAATGTAAGCGGTTCGTGTACGTGATCCAAACTCTGAGTCCAATAATCCTAGAGGCTTTGACGCCTGACGACTGTTGTGTGATGTCCTTCTTTACTATTCAATAATTCAAGACACCACTCGACATTTCCGTAAGACCATAAGTCCATAACGTTTCGGCGATGAAAAAAAAATGCGAGAGTTTCCCCCCCGGCGCCGACCTGGTGGTCGTGGTAAGAGAGAAGGACGCAGGTCGGGTACGGGGCGGATGTAACCTCAGTGAACAACACTTTGCATGGTAAGAACAGTGTGCATTAGGAGACAGCCATAAGCGTTAATGGGGGATATACATAGGGGGACGGTGTGGAAAGAAACGGGGGTAGTGAGGATCGTCCGACACCGATGGCGTCGCGGACGATGACCGAGAGTGTTGGATGGAGGGGGTTGGCGAGGGCGAACGCAGGGCGTCCTCGATCTTGATCCTACTCCACTGCTTGACCTTGGCGATCTGCCTGAGGAGGCCTTCGCGCCGCTGTGGATTGGATTCCTGAAATACGGAAGAAAGAAGTGGATCAGTATGAGATACACAAAGAAATCATAAATAAAAGAAGCGAAGTGAAAGGCCGCACAAAGCAGGCAAGATCGCGCAAGGCGGAAAGGCCGCATAAAGCAGGCAAGATCGCCCAAGGCGGAAAGGCCGCATAAAGCAGGCAAGGTCGCCCAAGGCAGACAAAAAAAAATGACGAAAAAAAAAAGGAGAGGGAGAAAAACTCACCTCTCGGAGTCGTTGTTGGAGGGCAGCCAGGGATCGCACGTTCTTGCGGCGTGTCTGGCGTTGTTGAGGCTGTTGTTGTAGCTGAGGTTGAGGTCGAGGCTGGTTTAATAGTCGAATGTAGTTGTACATGTGTTGGGGAGGGACGACGAAGTCTTGAGTGTCGAAAATTACGTCCTCGGGTGCGATCCCGAGTTGTTCCTAGACACGGTTTTTGAAATTGCGAATTTTGAGAATGTCGAGTGTTGCCTGAGGGACGTTGCCGAGTGTGTCGACGTCCACCCACGAGCGAGACCAGACACAAAGCCTGTAAGGCCTTCGTGTTGGGATGGGTGCAAAAGTCGAGAATGTGCTCGACCTCACAGTCGTTTTGATCATCGCCTTCGGGCGGAATATGCTCTTGAGGGCCGGCTGAGTCGGAAGGCTGAACACGTGGCCGCGGGGGGTTCCGTTTCTTGGGGCGGGGACGCCGATCGCGTGGCACAGTCTTGAGGACCGGCTTCGGGACATGCAATGCATTCTCTTTGACTCTTCTCTCTTGTTAGCAAGTGTAAGTCGGTCGATTTCGGCCCGAACCTCGGAGAGTTTCTAGGCGATAAGGGCCAATATCTCCGGGACGAGGAAGGGCGCATAAGAGAAAAGTATGCAGGCCGAGCACTAGGGTCCATGCGGAGAAGCTAGTAAAGACATAATAAAAGGATTGGTCTATAGCGTTCTGCACTGCAGAAGGAATAGGAGGGGCGGCGTCGGCGTCGGCGTCTTCGGCCTTGATCTTGAACTTGAGGCCGATGAGGGTGTCGTTCGGCGAGGACGGATCGGGAGAGTGGTGAGAGGTCTTGTTCGACTCCCTACGAGGAGGAATGGAAGGATTGCAGTAGCGAGTGTAGGCGCAAGACATTATGAGTGTGTGTGTGTGTGTGTGTGTGTGTGTGTGTGTGCTATTCACAGCTCATCTCATCAGTCGGACAGCCTACTTTTATGACTTTCGTGTACTGCTGCCTCTACCAATTACCATCCATCTGTGATCTGTAGGACCCATACTCCCTACTATGTCATCGAGGCGGTCGCTTTCGAGGACATGCAACCCTGGAGACGTTCATGTCGCGTCTTGCGTCGGATTAAAAATTTCATCTTGAGTCTAGAAAACAAATTGTTGCAAAAAGTTAGCACGCAGGCTTGTGGCATATTTTTCACCCCAGCTGGATACTGGATGTAAGCCTATTCCTTCTTTATCAAATTTTTCCCCACTATATTTTGAAGCATTTTCAAAAATAATTGAGACGCAACCGCAAGGTTGATGTTTGCGATACTTTTGATGTACGGTCAGACCCATGATTCATGAACGGGCGAGCTTTTCCCCGCGGTTCCTTTTTGTCACGTAGGTGATATTAGCGCCAATGTGCCATGTCGACCATCTGACTGGAATCATGATAGTGACACATGACGTATTTACAACGTGCACCCTGTGATAGAAGAATCAAGGAAACATTGGATTGAAAAATTGTCAAAAAGCAAAAACATCAAATGCACGTCAGATATGCCGAACTCACATAAGATCACATATAACTTATAAGATTGTCTAGGACATCCTCATAATCATTTCGATAATCGCACTCTCCTCCCACCTTCCACGGGCCCCCCTCCCCCCACATATAATGTTTCTACTTTCTGCGCTTTCCTACGCTTTTCACGTCATTCAAAAAGAAATTCCATCCAAAAGTCGAAACTAACGATTAAGTTTTGTTTTGGTTTTATTACTTCCCGCATAGCAACGTCACTTAAATATATGACAATAGGAACGTCACTAGATATATAACAAAGAACAATAGCAACGTCACTAAATATATGACAATAGCAACGTCACTTAAATATATGACAATAGAATAGGTATACCAGCGTACCCTTTTCTCTATCATTCGAAAAAATCTGATCAAGCACCTTTTTGGCAGGAAGTGACGAAGAGTGTAAGACTTAATCATATTGATGTAACATATTATATTCATGTCAGTTGATGATTTGAATCACTGCACCAAAAACGTGGAGCAGTTGACTGTAGTTATCAGGATTATTTTTTCACCTTAAGGCCTTTGGACGTTTCACGTTATCTAGGCATTTTCTGACTTTTCCGTCCGCATCATTACCGAATACCAAGGGCCAAGGCCTTTTTGTTTTCATCAATATAAAGTAAAGAAGACAAGTCCAAAGAGATGGAAGTGACGTAGTCCCCGTCCTTTTAGATGTCATCTTTTACACTATCAGACAGGGCGGGCGGGGGACTAAACCCCTACACATATCTAAATTCTAAATCACCTCTAATCTTTTTCGAAAAAGATCAAGGCTGGTCCGCTTTCTTTGTTGTAATACCCGCTCCGATGATAAAGGTTCACCGTTCAGTTGACCATGTCTAATCCCATGTACTATGGACATCGGTGGAAAAAACTTTTGGGTTTGGGTCTAACAGAGTGTGGGAACGCCGCAAAGGGGAACACGTGGCAAAATGGTCGGGTGACTGCGAGTGAGGGGCGCGTTCAGTATGCGGCTGCCTCGAAGGTGGTGACGGTGTTTAGAATGGTAACTATCCTGACCTTCTTGTTTCAGTGGTGATCAGCTGCAGGCAAGGAAATTAGGATAGCCGGCTGTTGTTGCGTAGAGATTCAGACAAGACATGAAGGCCCGCCTAGACATGACTTAGCAGCGCTGGACGAGCTCGGCCATTTTATGCTGCCCGCAAAGTGAGTCCCGAGCGTGTTGTGTTCAAGCTCATGACCTCGCACAAACCGATCCACATCTGGTGCGTGGTGCATCCTCGGCACGTCAACCACTGGTGTTACGAAATATCAGTGGACGGACTCGCAGCTGAGTGGTTCTGCGCTGTGGCCGCGTGCAGAGCGTGCTCTCTTAGCCCGTTCTGGGGATGAAATAGATGTGTGTGGGTCTGTGTGATTTTTGGCCTACACTATGTGCCTACCTGCACTGTTGACCTCAAATAATTGATGCACATAACCTCATTGTCGTCCTTACAGCAAGGTTGGGTGTCAGGCAGGGAGGGCGACCACGACCTCCTGATGACGCTGGCGGAGGACCAGAACCTTCGGTTCAACGCTGTAGCGGAGGTTACGGTGCTCGACATTGACAAAGAACATTACTATGTTTACGACTGGCACAGGGCCCAGTGGCACACGTCCTTCCCGCGACCACGATGTGGGAGATCGGCGTTTTTGTCTAGATCTATAAGACGTTGGGTAAGAGCCGGTTCCCCAACAAAATGGGAGTGGTGTTCGTCGTTGAGTCCCTGGTCGCGCACGGCAAGGCTCCTCCCAGCGAGCTGGTGAGCTGTGCTAGACGGGTCAGGCCTTTCTTTCTTTCTTTTTCTCTACTGCTCTCGCTTCCGGAGATAGTGGCTCCACGTGGCAACTCCACGTGGACTCACTATCTTATCTCCCTTTCTCTCTTATCTTTCTTGCTCGCTCCCCTCACGTCGCTACCTTTCCCTTTGTCCTCTCTCGGCCGAGTGCCTTCCCTCTCTCGTGCTCGTCACCTTCTCGCTGCTCCCTGCACTTGTACTTACTTGCTCCGGACATGGAATCACAACTCTGAAGCACTTGTATAGCTAGTCTATTACATGGTGATGAGAGTATAGATTCCAAGTTTACACTGAACGACAGAAGGAACACACCCACCCCCCCAGCCATCTCCCCACTCACATTCGCCATGCCAAAAGGATCCGGCAAGTCTAAGGAAGAGCCGACCACCTCTCGGTCCGGTTCTCCTTTGTCCGACCCACCCGCCATCACCCTCGAAGATGTTGCCTCGACTCTGGCTTCGTTCATGACCAGGATGGACTCCCGGATGGACGCTGTGGACTACAAGCTGGCCACGTTGGCCACCCCAGCTCAACCGCCCATCGCTGCGGCTGCGGTTGCTCCCGACACCTCCACCAACGTCGCACCCGACGTGGCCACCAAATCCCCCTCTGACGACGCTCGATCGGTCTCGTCCCCTACCGAGCAGGCAGCCGCACGACTCGCCGCGCAACATCCGGCGTTGTGGTCGCGTCTGCCTTCCGATTCCCGAAGTGTCGTCACTTCCGCGCTTGGTCGCGCGGGATACACCCTCACCGATCTCGACTCGCGCCCTCCGACAGCGGCCCCTCCCGTGTCGCGTCCGCTCAAGTGCCAGCGGGAGCTCATTGGCTCCTACGACGGCGAGCCCACCCGCTTGGAGCGGTTCCTCAGTCGGGTTGCCGATATGGCTCGCTCCAACTCCGATCCCGCGTGGGAACCTGCGGTCGTGGTGGCGATTCCCCAGGCGCTGGAAGGGATCGCGGCTCGCTGGCATGCAGGCCTGCCAACGACGACTGTGCGCGGCCTCCGCACGGTGGAGGATTACGCGCGTCTGATGCGTCGCGCCTTTGCTGTAAACCGGGCGCAGCTTCGTCAGGACGCGCATGATCGCCGGTGGCAAGAGTCTCAGGAGTCTGGAATGGCTTACCTGTTTGACAAGGTCCAGCTCTTGCGTTACGCGTTCGGCGATTCGTACACGGAGAGCGTTCTGGTGCAAGAGGTGGCCGACAAGTTGCCGCCCTCCATGTATGCGTACATTCGCTTGCCGGAGGAAGGTGCCGTCCTCGATGATCTTCAGGACGCCATCATCCGTTGGGAGCCAGTCTGGAGGAAGGTGCACAACATTCCTCTCCTCGACTCGAGCTCGATGTCGTCGGACAAGGTCGTCAAAACCCCCGTCAGCTCCGGTTTCTGCCCCGATCCGGCAGGCTCCGACGTCCGCGCCCCCTCCTCGTCCTCCCCGTGCGGTGCATCACACCGTTCCTCCCGCATCGGTGACGGCCCCGGGCCCGCAGACCTCCTTGCCGGCGACATACGATCCCGCTCGGATCGTGCCGGCCGCGAATGGGCTGCCGCGCATGTACCGCCGGCCCAACTCCAATAAGGTGTTGCGGCTGGGTTGGAACTGCAATCGCTGTGGGGGGAGAGCATTTTGACTTTGAGCACGAACATCTGCTCCAAGCCGGCCAAATCAACACACTCACGGTCGCCGACTATCCGGAGATCGATGAGGCTGATCTTGGCCTGGCCCCTTTTTGAGCGTCCGCAACGACGGTAAACTAGTGGCGGGCACCGACGTCGAACGGGCCCGCCCGCCTCCTCACCCTCCCGATGCGCCCGTCGTACATGCTGCGGTCGTGGAGAGCTTGGAAGTGACGGAGACGGAGTCTGATTCAGTCTCATTTGTCCGTGACGACGTTAAACTATCGACCAATACTCACTGGTCCATCCCACATCCTTCCTCTAACCAGACTGACGCAGGGCCCTATGCCAGCCCTGTCGAAGCTGCGGTGAGGCTGGATCTTGGAAGGGAGGGAAGCGCCCCTCCGCTGCCAAGCAGCAAGGATGGTCAGCACGACTGTCCTGACGAGCTCGCGCCGGAGACAGCTCGTCGTAGCCCCTGGACTCACACTGAGACCAGATTCAAGAGCGGCAGGGAGAGGGCTACGTCCCCCCCTCTGGTCCAAGACGGGACCTCCCTGCCGGGTACCATGTAGGCATGACCATGTGTGGAGATGACAGGGAGATTGGACCACTCCCTGATCTGAGACCCCATGGGCACCTTTCTAGGGGAGTACAGTCTCCCCTTTCTGCTGAGTTGGAACGGCCTAATAAGCACGTTTCTCCATTTACAGATTTAGAATGCACAGTCAGAGATGAAGCTGTGAACGCACCTGAGGATGGGGAGGGACAACCGTCCACAAGTGGAAACGCGCCCATACCGGCGCTTGCTTTACGCATCGAACCTCTGCCGCAGTTCTTCACTGCGCGGACGTTCCCTGTGAACCGAGAGAATAGACCATTGCGTCAGAAGACGCGACGCATTGGAAAGATCGTGACAATTGCTCCTGGACCGGAGGTGGGCACGGGGACAGCATACAGACATCATGTGCCACTTACCATGCACATTCGCATTAATGACGCCTCTGGTAACCCCCCCCCTGTCCTCCCTCCTGGACACTGGCTCATCTCTCTCCATAATCGATCGCCAGCTGCTCGAGACGTTGGGAGGCACGGTCCAAGGCCAACCCCTGCCTATCCACGGCATCGGCTCCAAGTCGTCCTTGGGGTGGAGTACGATGACGTTCTTCGTCGCCGTCGATGATGCCGTCGGCCAGTCCTTGTGCATGGAGTGCACCGTCGACTTCCATGTGCTCGAGGCGTTCGCGCCCGGACTGTGTTTGGGGCAGGATTTCATTAGCACACATGGAATCGCCATCCACTCTCGTCGTGGCACTGCCGTGCTGGAGCACAATGGGAATCCACTCACGTTTCCAGTGCGTGAGCACATGCCGGGGCCCTATGCCCGTCAAGCCGAGCTTTGCACGACGCGCGACATCGTTATTCCCGCTCGTTCCCATGCCTGGGTCCCCGTCGACACCGCCCCATTGGCTCCCGGTCTCGACTACACCGCGTTTCCTCGACTGATGTCCAACGCCGCGGAGACCGTGCGCTTGGCGGGGCCACTGGCTGTGATCGACTCCCGGACGGCGCATGTCCTCCTGACCAATGTCGGTACCCTCTCCACCTCTCTTTCTCGCCGTACTCCGGTCGCCGACGCTGTGGTCGCCCAACTTGGTGAGGTGGGGGTGCATGCGGCGCACGTCTTCGACTTGCCTGCGGCCATGCCGGGAGAGGCGTATCATGCGGCCGGCTCGTCCTTGTCTTTCTCTGTCGAGGTCGACATCGACCCGCTGGACGTGTGTGAATCGGTCGATGGGTCCGATCTCCCGTCGCCGACGGAGGAGGTGTCCGTTGCGATGGTCGACGGTGTGTTCAAAGTCGGGCTTGACGCTGAGGGTCGTCCGCATCCGGACATTGTTGCGGTACTGGGTCGTCATTCGGCAGCGTTTGCTCTTGACGGTCGGCCTGGTCGAGTTGTCGGCCATGAGATGTCCATTGATCTTGACGACGATCGCAACGTTCACCCCGAGGCCCCGCGCCGCGCGAGTCCGGAGAAGCAGCGCGCCATGGATGCAACGATTGATCAGCTGTTGGAGTGGGAGGTGATCGAGCCCAGCTCCAGTTCGGTCTCCTTCCCCGTCTTGATGGTCCGCCAGGGCGAGAAGTGGCGCTTTTGCGTGGATTATCGAAAGCTGAATGCGCATACGGTGGCGGACGCGTATCCTCTTCCGACCACTGATGCCATCTTCAACTCGTTGGCAGGGAAGCGAGTGTACAGTTCACTGGACGCCCTGCGGGGGTATCATCAGCTCGGTGTGCGGGAAAGCGACCGGTGGAAGACGGCGTTCACGTGTCACCGTGGCCTTTTTCCAATACCGCACCGTGCCCTTCGGCTTGCGCAATGCGCCCGCGGTGTTCCAGCGGCTGATGGACTCGCTGCTTGGGGATCTGCGATGGAAGGTGGCTGTGGTTTACATTGACGATGTCGTTGTGGCGACGAACACCATGGACGAGCATGTACACGCGTTAGAGACCTTGCTGGCTCGCGCGGAAGACGTCGGTCTTCGCTTCAGCCAAGCGAAGTGCACCTTCGGCGTGCCGTCCCTGACGCTACTCGGGAGGAAGGTGTCCGGCGCGGGGGGTGGCGGTCTGGTCCGATCGTGCTCGTGCTGTGTTGGATTTGGCTCGACCAAAGACGTTGCGGCAACTGTACCATGCCATGGGGCTCTTTGGGTACTACCGCTCGTTCATTCCTCGATTTGCAACCGTTGCGGCCCCATTGACCGCCTTGACACGGGGATGGCGGTATGAGCGGTGTGGGGATCGCACTCGGCTCGTCGCGACCGATGGGTCCCCTGCCTCTGCGGATAGGGTCGAGATTCCGTGGGGTGACGAGCAGGACGCCGCGTTCGAGACGTTGAAGAGGGCGATTGCTTCTCCGCCGGTCCTCGCGCATCCGGATCCCGCTCGGCCTTATGTGCTTTACGTGGACGCGAGTAAGGATGGTTTTGGTGCGGTATTGCACCAGGTCTTTGAGGTGGATGATCCGGCACCGGCTGTGTCGCTTTCCGCTGCGGCGATTCCCGTGCAGCAGTCCTCGTTGCTTCCATCCACGGTCGCACGCGAGCGTTGGCATGCCTGGCTATGTCGAGACCGCCACTTTGGCCCAATCCTTCGCGCTCTGGATGCTGGTGTTGAGGAGCCTGAGTGGGTGATGCAGGATGGTCTCCTCATTCGCCGCCAAGATGGGCTGCTCGCGCTACCCGAAGGCGGTGTTCCGGACATCCTTCGCACCGTCCATGATCAACGCGGTCACTTCGGATTCACCAAGACGTATCTGGCTGTTCGGCGACATTTCTGGCGTCCGGCGCTGTCAGTTGCTGTTCGAGCCTGGGTTAAGCATTGCCCACCTTGCGTTGCAACGAAGTTGGCACGCCGGACCGGACGGTTAGATGTCGAGGATGACGCCTCCCTCCCGTTCCAGTCCATCTCGGTGGACTTATTGCTGGGTTTCCCGCGGTCGAGGGCTGGTAATGATGCCGTCCTTGTGGTGTTGGACCTGTTCTCGCGCATGATCCTGCTCGAGCCGTGCGCCGCGTCGGTCACGGCTGAGGGTGTCGCCGCTATCCTCAGCGACCGCGTGCTCCGTTACGGATGGCGACCGAGTCGCTTGATCCCGGACTCGGAAGCGCGGTTGTCCGGCGTCGTTATGTCTGCCTTAGCGACGTCGCTGGGAGCTGTGTTGTCGCCGTCGGTCCCTCATCACCACCAAGCCAACCCGGTCGAACGGTCTATCCAGACCGTCAAGCGCGTCCTGCAGACGTTGTGCTTGGACTCCCGTGCTCATTGGGACAAGCGCGCCGTACCTGCCGCGGAGTTGGCGATGAATTCCACCCCGTCCGTGTCCACCGGCGTTTGTCCGTTCGACCTGGTCTTCGTTGCCCATCCGGATGTGGTACACGCCGTCTTTGATGCGCAAGAGCATGAGGGTGTCGGATCATTTGTTGAGCGGTTGACGGCGGCGGGAGCGCGGTTGGAGGATGCTCGTGCCTCGCTGGCGGAAGCTCGTCGCGCTCAAAAAGCGCGCTATGATGCGGTCCGGGCGCCGTTGCCCTCGTATGCTGTAGGGGATGCCGTCTTTGTGCGTTTGCCGGATCGACCGATTCCGGGTTCCCAGGAGAATAAGCTGGCGCCGCAGAAGATGGGTCCTTTCCGGATCAGTGCGGTCCTTAGTGACCACCGGGTGCGGTTGGAGCTGCCGGCGGACCTGAGGATTGGAGACACGTTTGCGGTCAGTCAGTTGGATGCTGTCCCTGGGGATGAGGATCCGTACGTCACTCACCGTGCGGGTTCGCCCGTCGAGGACGCTGATCGGGTTGCGCCTGCTTCTCCTTTCGCACCGTCTTCTCGTGCTTCCTCTCCGGTTCCTCGTCCCCCCCGCGGGCTCGGCGCACTCCGGGTGTGTTGCGAGAGTATGACGTGTCGGCGCGCGTCCATGCTATGTCGTCCTCGTTGTACGATGCTTTGCGTGGTCCGCTCCATCGCGCTCGGCGTCTCGAGGTTGATGGCCGGACGGTGATCTTGACGGAGCGACCTGTCGCCTTCTTGTCCCGGTTGACCATGCCATCGGAGCAAAAGCTTGTCGCGCCTGAGCTGGAGCTGTCGTGCCTTGCGTGGGCTTTTTGGGCGATTCCTCCACTTGTTGGAGGGGGCCGACGTAACCGTGGTGACGGATCACGCTCCGTTGGGGGCGATGCTCACGAGTTCGGCCGGGGCGCGCTATGGACCGGTGATTTCGCGTTGCCGGGCGCAGCTGATGCCGCATCTCGCGCATCTGCGCTTCGTTCATCGGCCAGGCACCACACACACCAATGCTGATGCGTTGTCCAGGCTGGTCGTTCGTCCCGAGACGGACGTTCTGCTCGACGCGGGGATGTGCTAGACGGGTCAGGCCTTTCTTTCTTTCTTTTTTTTCTCTACTGCTCTCGCTTCCGGAGATAGTGGCTCCACGTGGCAACTCCACGTGGACTCACTATCTTATCTCCCTTTCTCTCTTATCTTTCTTGCTCGCTCCCCTCACGTCGCTACCTTTCCCTTTGTCCTCTCTCGGCCGAGTGCCTTCCCTCTCTCGTGCTCGTCACCTTCTCGCTGCTCCCTGCACTTGTACTTACTTGCTCCGGACATGGAATCACAACTCTGAAGCACTTGTATAGCTAGTCTATTACAGAGCCCGCCGCCGTTTTCCGTTGAAGCGCAAGATCGACTACTTCGGCCAGTCGCCAGCACGCTGCACGCCCGAAGAGAAGAAGGGCGGCAAGGGCGCTCTTTCTATACCTTTCATGGGGCCCCTGATGCGCAGCGCATTGTGTGGTGTGCGCTGCGCTGAGGTGTGGTGGTGTGGACGCGCCGGTGTGCAATAACACCACGAGGCGGCGCTTCGGTAATCGGTTCTGGTGCCTGATGAGTGATGAGTGATCATCCACCGAGTCTATTAATTTCCAGAGTCCAGACTGGGGCAGTGACGAGGACAGGTCGGAAATTGCTCTGTATGTATACATGGAAGGTCTCAGGAAGCTGTTGCATTTGGCCAAATAAAATTTCCCACTGCTCAATACTTGGGTGAAATGGGATGGGTAAAATTCAGGACTTAGGCTTTGAAATTTTTTATTATCCATTCTGAACCCGTTCTACGACCAACTCCGGGCCGGCTTGACGTCGAGTAGCCGGCCGGCGGCCAGTGCACGTCTCGACGTCCAACGGCGACGCAAACAACCTTCCTCACGACGACCATCTAACTTTCTTCTCTCCCCTATTCCCCTCCTTCTCTTACTCCCACGCAAATCATGATCGAAACCGCCCTTTCCCGCGCGCTCAAGCTCGAGATCCCCGTCGTGCAGGGCGGGATGCAGCACGTCGGCCTGCCTAAGCTCGTCGCTGGCGTGTCCAACGCAGGCGGGCTCGGCGTCCTCACGGCGCTGACGCAGCCTTCGCCTGATGCGCTCCGGAAGGCCATTCGCGAGACGCGCGCTCTCATTCGGCCGGAGGTCTCTGAGAAGAGGAAGGCCCTGGGCGCGTTTGCTGTCAATCTCAGTGAGTCTATCGGCTCGGCTCAGGTTGCTACGACAGGAGGAGTTGAGCGAACTGACGATTCCCTTTCGTACTGTGGAACAGCGCTCCTGCCTGCTATCAACCCCCCGGACTACGAAGGCTACACGCGCGCCGCGCTCGAGGAAGGTGTGCGCATCTTCGAGACCGCAGGTGAGTTTCCACTGACCAGGAGCTTCATTCGCAGCTTCTTCCTCACATGAACCTCTCTGCATCTCCCACAGGTCACAACCCAGGCGCCATCATCAAGCTTGTCAAGGAGCAGAACGCATATGTCGTACGTTTCTTCTCATTGCCCCTTCCTCCTCGCGATCCCCAGCTGCATCCACTGACACTCGTTACTTCCTTTCCCCACAGATCCACAAGTGCACCACGATCCGACACGCCCTCTCTTCCCAGAGGTTTGGCGCCGACGCCCTCTCGATCGACGGCTTCGAATGCGCCGGTCACCCGGGCGAAGACGACATCGGCGGCCTCGTCCTTGCCGCCCGTGCCTCCGACGAGCTCTCCATCCCCTTCATCCTCTCCGGCGGCATCGCCAACGGCCAAGGCCTCGCCGCCGCCCTCGCCCTCGGCGCAGCAGGCGTGAACATGGGCACCCGCTTCATGTGCACGGTCGAGTCCGAGATCCACGAGCGGATCAAGCAGAAGATCGTCGAGTCGACTGAGCGGGATACGGTGCATATCTTCCGGTCGCTGAGGAATACGGCGCGGGTGTACAAGAACAAGGTTGCGATGGAGGTGGTTGCGTTGGAGCGCCGGCCGGGTGGGGTGGAGTTTAAGGAGATTCAGCCGCTCGTTTCGGGTCAGCGCGGGAAGAAGGTCTACACGGAGGGCGACCCAGAGGCCGGCATCTGGACGGCGGGTATCACCCTCGGTCTGATCAATGACATCGTGAGTATTGACCATCTGCTTCTGCTCCTGTCCTCTGATAGTACACTAATCACCTAAGCGCGTCATACAGCCCACCTGCGAAGATCTCCTCAAAACCATCGAGCGCGACGCCGAGGCACACATCGCTCGTATCGCTGGTCTCGTCTCGAAGGGACAACAGGCGCGTCTGTGAAGCGCATTAGATCACATACCATGTCATTGAACTCTTTCATCCTCTCCGAGCATGACACGCACTTCTTTACATTTACTTCATGAAATGGAACCATGACAGTGTTGACCAGTTCCACACAAGCTTCACGCGAGGATCAGAGGAGGAAACGGTCTGAACGGAAGGGCAACTCAGCAATTCTCCCCGGCCTAAGAGAAGGAATGCGACCCCTGCTTAATGAAGGAGATGGTGAAGCAGGATCGCTCGCGCGGGACGCCAGGCAATCTCAATTTGTGGCTCGTCCTCAGTAGTGTCGTGTGGCGGTTAGCCGGTCCTCTGTCAGATCAAGATGCACATCTTCATTACTACGAACAGCTGTATCAAGGGTGGAAACCGAGAGAGAAGAAGAAGACCGGAGGACAAGTACACGATGTTGTTGTTGGAAGTCGCCACCGAGACGCAATGAAAGTCGAGATGGATGGGAGCGAGCGGGCGAGCTTGGACCCGGTGGGAGAGTCGAGACGCGGAGTAGATATGTATTTCTTGAGAGCACGGCGTCGGATGATAAGCGCTTCTCATTTTGGGTTGTGAGATCTTGGATTACATTGCCTGCGAGCCGACGTGCGGTGTGGCGTTGGTCTGGCCTGTGGCGACATCCTGGGTCTGCAGATGAAAGAGATCAAGTGTGTCAGAATTCGGCAAGGCGTGAAGAAACGGAGGTATGCTGGTTTGTATCGCCACTCACGACATCGATGTGGCCAGCCTTGGTGTTGCCTGTGAGATCCCTCTTCTTCTTGTAGTCACGGATGGCGGCGTTAATGGCGTCCTCGGCGAGCATGGAGCAATGCAGCTTGACGGGAGGCAGGCACAGCTCCTTTGCGATCTCGGTGTTCTTGATCTGGCCGGCCTGTTCGAGACTCATGCCCTTGACGCGCTCGGTCATGTAGGAGGAAGAGGCGATGGCAGAGCCGCAGCCAAAGGTCTTGAAGCGGACGTCGGAGATTATGCCGTTCTCGTCGACCTTGATGGAGAGCTTCATGACGTCTCCGCAGGCGGGGGCACCGACGAGTCCGATGCCGACGTCCTTGTCTGCCTTGTTGAAGGATCCGACATTGCGCGGGTTCTCGTACTGCCAAGATGAGAAGAAGAAGAAGAAGAAGAAGAAAGGGTGTGAGTGTGAGCTAAATGCGCATGCAGAAGCCCCAGGATGACGGTGGCGGAAGAAGAGAACGTACGTGATCGATGACCTTCTCGTGGTAGAAGCGGGGGCGATCGACGGTGGGGAATAGCGATCTGTAGGCTGCGCCGGCGCGACTGCTGCTGCTGCTGCCACCGGTGACGGAGGAAGCTGCTGTTGCGGACGCTGCAAGAATGGCTGGACGCGCGAACCCGGCGGAGGTGGAGGCTCCTGCGGCGGATGCGGATGCGAAGAGAGTGCGAGCTGAGGTGCGAATCATTGTGTGTGTGTTGATGCTGTGGTGGTCAGGAAGCGAGTGAGGGTGAAGGTGAAGGTGTTCGAGGATGTCCTATGGCGTCTGAGTTTTGCCCCACTAGGCTCCATTGAATGACACCAGTAAGAGCCTAACAAGGCAAACATAGCGAGCCACACCGTGTCGCGAGAATTCAGAAGCCACTGTGCTGCCACGTCACCACGTGGCTTCACTCAACTCCCAGCCAGCTAAAATCGCCACATCCAGCTCCTCGCCCTCCGCCAGAATGCTCGCGGCCAGATCAAACATCAGATCGCTTTGGAAGAGAAAGAGCTATAATGGAAGGAATTGTGCTGAACGATCAGGTTGTGCCGTATTCCGCTCTGCAAAATGCCTCCCCATGCGCCGGCAAAGATCGATGACTTAAGACGATGGCTCACTGCTCACACTCTCCTTCCCCTTCCAGTTTCCAGCTCACCTTTCCCTTTCATCTGCTGGCCCCCTTCTTCTTTCCACATGTAGTAACAGTCTATACCTTCAATATGAACCTATTTTAACCACAATTGGTTGCGACTGGGACGTTCTTCTCGCCTTGTAAGTGTCCCTCAGTGCTATCACTCACTGTCCACTGACCACTATCTGCTTTGGGTCTGCTATTTCACGATAACGGTACGTACAACCCTCAAACTCCTCACATAGTAGCGTTGTACACTGACACACCATTATCGCCCATTTTTGCTTGCCTCTGCAGCCTGGTTGCGCTCCCAGGACCCGTTATGGCCCGGACTGTCGGCTTTAGGGGTGAGCATCTCACCTGGCCCCTTTTTTCCGCTTCCTTTCCACTGACAGCAATACATCACACTCTCAAACAGATATTTCCTTGCTCTTAATTCCACACCGGTTCCTATGAAGCCTGTCTTGTGTCTCTGTGACCTTCTACTGGATCTTAGCATATGTCATTTCTGTTTGGGGTCATTCCGCTCTTTCTTCGCTACTATTTTTCCCGCCGCTCTCCCTTTTCTGATTTGATTCTCAGTCTGGAAGGCTCTATGAGCTCGCAATGGACATACCTATCGTCTACATCCAGATTTATGTTGTGTTCTTGGGTATTAAACATTCAGGTGTACTTCGCATCCACCGATGAATGTGTGCGGCAATGAATTACAGGGAAGTTCGGGAACACCAAACTGAACCACCCAACTGTTCAAGGTTTAACACAACATAAAAATGGTACCTACCTACTCATGCTATCTTAGGGGCCTCGCCTGCCGACTTTGAACCTGTTCAGAGCAGTATTGGCGGACGAGTGACCGTCAACGCGTGAGAAATCGATTCCAGCTCGATTCCCGCTCGATTTCTGACCTGTTTTCCTTTCCCTGTGGGGTCAGTACTGCCCAGAACAGGCTCAAACTCGGCAGGCAAGGTCTCTGAGATCATTCAAGCAAACAGGTACCATTTTTGTTATATGTTGAATTCTGAGTGGTAGCATGGTCGTGTGTGGAAGTTCACAATTTCCAGACAATGACACGACGTGCATGCCTAGACACTTCTTGGTGCACCAACTGCACCTGACTTTCCAACACCTCAAACTTCAAAAACACAAAAATGTATACGTTCGAAAGATATGCTTACTGTGAGCTCATAGAGCCTTTCAGAATGAGATTTGAATCGGAGAATGGGGCATGGTAAGGGAAAAATCATGTGTATTGAAAAAGAACAGGATAGAAACAGGATTGGCATATGCCTAGGAGCGTTAGAGAGTCACAGCGGCTCCAGAAAGCTTTCACAAGTACAAGAGTACCCTATGGAGTCAGGAAGAGCTATTTAGAGAGTGATAAGATAATATGAGCAGTGAAAATCCAAGGAAGTATGTACTCACCGGTGATCGGAGGATTTGGAGGCATCTGATGTCGCTGAAACGCAACCAGAGCCTGGAAGGTGACGAAATGAAGAGGGAATGGTATGTAAGTATGCAAATATGCTTTGGGGAACGTTTCGGGGGCGTACGTACCTTTTCACATGTATGCGAGCTGAAAATGAAACAGGGAGGAAGGACCTGGACGAGCCTAGAGTGCTCGCAAGAGCGGCAGGGGTGCTGGACCGCAGCTAGAAGAGGGAAAGAAGCTGCATTTCAAAGATATACACTATAAAGACAAGTGAGAGGAGTAAGGGATAATCAGATAGAAGAGAGGATCAGCGATCGAGATGGATGGGATGGAAAATGTAAGCATAAGCATATCATTCAAATGTCACCAGCACACAGAGAGGCGAGATATGATCCAAATGACTTCAAAATTGACCCCGTTACTCATGAAGTATCCCTGCGATATATCAGAGACAGTCAGCGTTGGAAAAATAAACAAGGGAAGGTATGGAAGGGTCAGAGTCACAGCAGAGTTGAGAAATAGGGAGGGTCAGTTATCTTTGAAAGGCCGCTGGTGGTCAGAATCAGCACCGGTTGCGCGCAAACGAGGCCCAAAGCAACTTCATCGCTACCTCAACGACTAAGGCCTTGCTTTACCTTGTGTGACTATGTGTGGATGTGGATGGCATCCAGGTGTCCAGGTAAGAGCACGGAAAGGCATGGTTGCGAGGAGGGATGTTGGCCACGCGGAGAAAGGCCTTTTCATTTTCTCATCATATGTATAACCAAGGAAAGGCGGTGTTTTGCCCTGTTAGGCTCTTATGAGTGCCATTCAATGGAGCCTAGTGAGGCAAAACTGGGAAGCCTGGGGTGTCGAGGATCTCAAGTCATCAATCATCAGGGATAAGCTAGTCTCTCGCGCAGACCTGCGATAGACCAGTGATAGACCATCTAGCGCACCCCCTGCGCGAGAGTCTGTGCTCTGCACAATCGCACACACCTAGCGCAGGGTGCGTGGGATAGCTTAGACCTCGCACAGCCCAGCGCGGGGCCCAGCGCGGGGTTCACACATCCCTCTAATCCAGGCTGCTCGCACACATCTCGCGCACCCTCGCGCGAGGAACAAGTTGCCCGTTTTGATGGTATCCAAAGAATTGATTTACAAGTCAAGTTAAGGACAGGGTTACAGCAGTCAACACTACAAGGTACAGAGTGGGTGATGGGTGAGCTGGAAGCGTGCGGAAACTACCAGCAGCGTGATCTACACCGCAAGATCTCCTGCATGCGAGCTGGGGATAGGAGAAGGAAGCTCGATATGACAAGATCCGAGTGACGAGACACCGGGACCCGGGCATGCTAGAATCTGGATGAATGCTGGCAAGAATGAAGAATCAAAGGGTTAAGAGGTTAGATTCTTCGAAGCTGATTCCTGGACACAAGACAATGTGGGGAGTGGGGACGATGTAGGTGTAGAGGTGGTCGTCAGTATAATCATTGATCCAGACTGACTCTTGCGTGGTATCCGTCCGTGGAATGAATGTACTGATCGACACATGCAATTCACGCCATTTCGGAGACGTTATGGACTGGAAGTGGGACGTGATGCGGTGCTTTCGGCGCACGAGGTTCAAAAAGATCTGGGAGTGGGTTATGGGGGATGGGTTCATAAGACGCAAAGCCAACAAGATGTTGAAGGTGAGCTATGAGTATGCGACTGTAGGACACCAAAATGCGCAATTGCCTGGGATAAGAGTCAGCACGGAGCGGAGAGATTAGCTGTCAGGAGGACGTCAAATGTCAATCGTCCATCGTCAATTCTAGCTCGTCTGTGCAGCAATGCTAGATCTGGAGAATGAAAGTATGCAACCAAACAGAAAAAGACCAAGCGATCAAATGCAGTTGTCGGTCTGATCAGTATTCGTCACTCGTCAGTAAGAAGGGCGAATGAATAGCAGCTGTTTACCGGGGTCAGTGTGTGAGAACTGAGATGTCAAATGTCAATGTTATCAGAAGTCAGTCAGTACGAGTGTTGACAGCATGACTCCTGAGCATGAGGTCTGTGAGTGAGGTTAGCGTCATGCACGTCCACAGTCCATAAAACCTGACTGTCGAGATATCGAAGCTATAGCTGTGTACCAGTGTACCGTCCTACCTACATGCGTGATGCGCATATGTCCAATCGTCTGAGGGTGAATGAGAGAAGACATCAGTAGCACCATTCAATGATTCACGCTGCTTTCTACGAGGCATGAACCACACACCGCAGGACAATCGCAGATGCCGTTCCGCCGTTCATGACCTGTTGTTGCAGACTCTTGCGGACGACGCAAAGGAAGCGATGGGCTGGCCGCTGGCGACACGTACCGGCGTACGTGAGGCAGTCCAGGGTAGCTGTGAGCGCCAGGCAGGGGCGAAGCAGGACAAAGGGAAGCTGTTGCTGAGATAATCATCGAGGTGGACTGTGAGACAGGGGTTGAAACAGAGCTTTAAGTCAAAGTCACCACGCACCATCTCACCACCGCAGAAACATGATGCCCGTCCTTAGAGGAGACAGCGGAAGAAGACTGACTGACTGAAGAAAGGAAAGGCAAGCTGTGAGATCGAGCGAACGACCGATGCAGAAGGAGCAGGGGTTGGGTAACACGTCAGCTGTCAGCATCGGACTGTCAGCATCGGACTGTCAGCATCGGACCATGACGCAAGTGCTGTAGGAAACAGGTCAGCAGTTGCGAGACACTTGAGTTGGGATATGTAGTTATAAAAGAAGGACGTTAGCCAACCACAGTCATCGCACACCATGCTAGTTACTTCCCTATTCCCTTCCTGACATTCTCTCATCTTCATAAATCTCAAGGTCTCGACATTTAACGTACTATCGTTCCTCCTCGTCGTCAATCGTCATGGAGCAAACACAAGATCAGAACAGCAGTGGTCAGTACCTGAGTCTTGACATGGAATGTGGCAGAAAGGGGGACGTGAGTCGTGACTAACATACCTGTACATGTTCGCTGCAGCAGCAGTTGGAGATGCCGCTAGTCGCGGTGGTCGCGGTGGCCGCGGTGGTCGTGGCGGTCGTGGCGGTCGTGGTGGCGGTCGTGGTGGCTCAAGTGGCGCCGGGTCCATCAACATGCCAGACGTTCCTGGCGGCGGCAACTTCAACGAGCTGAACGCTCAGTTACAGGAGTCTATGGAACAGAATAACACAGCTATGCGACAGTGGGTGAAGGACGAGGTCAAAGCAGATCTTCACAAGTACCACCAAGCTGCTGCCAGTTTCGCTACTACTCACAGTATCGCAAACCTGGAAGACGTGCAGGTCTCCGGAGTCACAGACGGGCGCATCGTCATCGTACTCAATGCTGTGGAGTTCGATGGACTGCAAGATGTTCTGAGGGGCCAATGAGAAATCAAGAAGACGCTTGAGGATACCCAAAAAACGCTTCAAGAGACCCAAGACCAGCTCACCGATGCCCAAGACGAGATTCGGATCTTGAAGCAGCAAGGTCAAACCCAAAGGACGTTGCCGCGAGGAGTCACCCGCGCCAGGGACCAAGAGGATGAGGACGAATCGACAGATGAGGACGAGTCCGGGACTCACAAACGGACAAGGACTGGCCATGGACGCAAGGACAACCGCATACAGCGAGCGTTTGAGCGTCTTCTGCGCCTCTGCATGGGACTTGCAGCGAAGGGGGCCTGGCCATCGTTCCCAAGTGTTGACAAGTCGTCGCCAGATTGGCCGCGGGAGGTACCGGAAGTGGATATGGAGGATCCAGTCGATCCAGACGATCCAGACGCCAACATCGATCCACGGCTTCGCCACCATGTACCACTGGGAAAGCCACTGCTGCGACTCGACTGGGTCAATGGACGACTTGACGACAAGGAATTTTCTGCCGTTCTTGCGGACTTGTCAGAGGAGCTGGCAGAGAACGCTGATGATCATGACTTACCGAGCGACCCAGAAAAACGCTCTGTTGAATATATTCGCAGCGCGTGCAAACGCACGCTGGTCAACATCAAACGCAGCGCACGCGAGCTTCAGGTCAAAGGTGCGGAGGTGGTGGAGCAAGAAAAGGGCTCACAAACTGCGCAACGACCGACGCGGAGGGCGACACAACACGAGACTCAACGCACGACTTGCCATTGCCGAACAGAATCCTCTGGAATTCGGACCTGCTGCCGTTGCGATGGTTATTCCTGCGTGTGTAGAAAAAGGACGAATCAGAAGATGAGCTTCATGAGGAGCAAATGCAGGGCGACAATCCTGAAGATGACCGTTCGGCGACGCGCAAAAGGGACTCCATCCGAGCGATCATCCCAGAGTGGTGGTCGCAAGAGAACAAGGACTTACAGACTCGGCTCGACAAAGAGGTGCCGGGATCACTGTCGTCGTACAGGATCAAAGCGGCCACACATCTCAAGCCCCACACTACACCACTCCACAAGTCAATTCCTCGCATCGCCATCAGCTCAACGTGGGCCAATGCTCACCCAGATCTCGTCCGCCGCGTGAAGAAGAACGCCGCTCCGTTCAAGCCGGAGCGTGGGGCACTCGCTGCCAGCGCAGAGGAGTTTGGCTCGCCCACCACAGGGCTTACTCTTCTTCAAGCAGGTTCTCTGTAAGACGATGACGGTGAAGATGGTTGATGCTGGACCAAGGCTGGTTGGGACGTGGGGATTGCGCTGAGCAGATCGTCGAGAAGCGAGTGTCAACCGACACACACACACGATGGAGGAGAAAGAGAGGCGTGATGGATGGGTGGAGGGCTCGAGTTGGCATGGCTCGGTTCATTATCAGGTTTTCTTGGAGCCCGTTGACGAAACCATTTCCTTCTATGTTCAAACTTCAAACTGATGGTGCTCACACCACTCAAAGAGGCAAATGTATAAAGATCAGTATATGTTCGAGACGGGGGACAGCAGATAGTAACTTGGAGCGCTGTGGATGACTCACTAAGTCACAAGCTCTGATGACGAAGGGAAATGGTTCCAAGAAGCTGGTCGAGCTGCAGAAACGGGGTGGGAAAGTAAGGGAAAGTGACCGAAGCAAAAAGTATCAGCAGCCAGCAGCACGTCGAGCACGATGGAAAACATTGCCAACACCACCCAAACACCAACTACTGACCACGGAGCCTACTGAAGCGTTGGACCTAGGCAAACCGCAGACCGCACTGAGAAGGCCACAAACGGAGGGAGGTTGTTGTTGTGGCTTGGTGACCACGGTCCACGAGGCGATGTCTGGTGGTGCCGTGGTGTGAAAGTTGAAGAAGCTTTTAGGGAGCAAAACAGCAAACGCAGAGGAAGGTCAGTAGGGTGAAGATTCCCGCGCACCTCCATATGCACTGCAGGCGTTCACGGCTCACCACGTCTGATCCATTGATGCGTCGTCATGAAAGGCGCCGTTGATCTTCTCCTGGAGATACACCTGTCAGATCTTTGGTGTGGATGAGGGCAACGTCGGAGCTGAGGAGATGCGCCGGAAGAAGCTCCAAGGTATTCCACTCATCTCTGCGAGTCCAAAAAGTATCTGAGTGTGGTTTGTAGGAGCTCCTCGCCGAGAACTCTGTCGAACGCCGGCACAACTTCACGTTGCCCTCGATGGCCGAGTAGGTATAACGTCGTATGCACACGCGACTTGACGTGGATGGTGTGCGACAAAATTACCTCGATGCGAAAGAGGTCCAAGGAGCCGCCTGATCCTTCGACCGCAGCGTATGTTCGCGTACGGTTTGCATTGGCCCTGCTGCCGATACTGCTGAAAGAAAGGTGACCAAAGCGCATGGTCCGATGTTGTTGGAAGAAAGGCAGTACTCGAAGCCCAGTACGCTGTGATGATGTTGGTGGCAGCAAAGGCGGAAACTGGTCGCTCCACGTCCTCCTCACGTGCTCGAACAGCTGTCCGTGCAGCTCACGCGCAAGCTCGAAGGGTCTTCCATCGGAAAGCTCGACAGCGACGACGCCGGAAGCGCCCAAGACCGAGACTGGACTCAAGAACACGGGAGCAGGAGGAACAAAAACCGGCGCACGAGCTTGTAAGGCAGCATTGATGTCGTCTTTGCTACTGGCGAGGAGTAGTCCTGATCGTGCGGTGGTGAGGAAGGCTCTGGTGTACGTGGCCTCAATTTCGCCATTGCGATGGCGGTTGGTGTTCACGCTGCCGAGCTGACCGTTCATGCGTTCGAAGTGATACGCGGAAAAATGGTAGGCGGGCCCGAAGCGTCGAACATGCTGTGGTAAATGGGTCATCATGTGTGTATTGTACACAACCCACTTCTCACCGTATAAGGTAGCCGTGGTACGACCAAACTCGCGCAACAGACGGTCAAGGTCGTCGATCTCGTGAGATGCTATACGTCGGCGAGCAGCGAGAGTAGCTGCTCCCGCAAGCAGGGCTGCATTCCGCAAGGCGTCTCGCGCTTGTATGCGTTTCGATCTGACGTTCGTGCCGGCGTTTTCTGTTCTGCTGCTCTGCTGTTGCTGATTCTGAGTCTGCTCGTCTGCTGCTGTATCGAGCGCGCTCATCGGATGATCGTTGTCGGCTGTTGTTCCTCCAGTGACTGCTATCGCTGCAGCAGCTGCAGCTGTCTCGACATCGTCCTCTGCTGCGACATCAGCGGTTGTTGTCGCTGCTGCTGCTGCTGCTGCTGCTGCTGCCACTGCTACTGCTGCCGCTGGTGCTGCTGCTGCTGTCGCTGCTGCTGCTGCTGCTGTCGCTGCTGCTGCTGCTGCTGCTGCCTCGTCTTCGTCCTCTGCTTCGACATCGGCATCTCCATTAGCTGCTGCTGCAACTGTTGCTGCTGCGACAGCTGCCGCTGCAGTCTTCGAAATGGGGGGCTCGAAGGGTAGAGAGCCGTCTGCCTCTACTAGCGGCTGCCATGCGACAAAGAGAAGCAAAAACGAGGAGACGTCTGCCGAGTGTGGACCAATGCGCTGCTGTGGCTGATCCTCCGCCTGGATCTCCGAGCCTTGCATCTGGTGCTTGCTCAGAAGGAGGAACCAGTGCCGTCAACAGGCCAGATTGGAATCGTTTAAGCTGTAGAGGAGAAATTGACTTGCCTTCGATGAGCGTGCGATGGAAAAGACGCTTCACAACACCGAGCTCGAGGTTGTGCATGTGGTCTATCGGAGCGCAATTGACCGAATGCCAATAAGGAAGGCGGTTCAACGCAGATGCGCGCGCACCTGTGCTTCGCTCGAAGGCCGTCTTAGCTTTCTTGCTCCGGAAGGGCTGTTCCATGCGAAGCGACGCGACCCTATGATCTGAGGCATCTCGCTCAAGATCCTCAGCGCATTGACTGAAGGCGGAGATGACGGTGGGTATAGTGACGTCGCAAAGTCCACAGAACTTCCCAATCCTCACCGAGTGAGGTGGAAAGCCGCAGACTTTGTTTCTGGACATCGAATCGCCACAAAACATCGCGACGCGCAAGCGAATAAGCTGGCCGTTGGGCTTCTGGAGCGTTGGTATCCGAACACCTTCGTCCAAAGCGAGCAGCTCAGTGAGCAGGGGACGGAGATAGCAGGGGAGGCGGGCGGCATCAGGTTCCTTCGGTCCCGGCGTGCAGCCCGCGAGGTAGGTGGTGGATGGATGATACCTCAAACGCTCCGGTAGGTTCAACAGCGTCATCATGATAGCTCCAGTCGAATGCCAGGACGTATATTGTGAGCTGAAGGGGGGAGAACCAATCAATGCCTAGTGCGACTAGGAAAGAATGAGAATGATCAACAAATCGCTTATCGTTCCCATCGCGCTCGTTGCTCCAGGCTGTGCCATCGTAGATGTCACTCATACTTGCGGTCGGGTCGCGTCCCCGCCATTCTTGAAGCGCTTCTTCGATACCTGGTTGATGAAGTAGCCACTTCAGCCATGCAACGAGGGACTGATAGACGAAGATAATCTTCGGTTTTCCTCGTCGCTCGTAAAGATGTTCGCCACAATGAGAACATTGAGTCGACTCGTCCGAAGTAGAGGAAGCAAGTGCCAGTTCCTCACAGGCAGGACACACTGCATAGCGGATCAAGGGAGGATCGAGGCCGAGGTGATGTCGCACAGTTGTGATTTGGCGAGGAATGGCGAGTCCAGGCTCCAGGAGGTTTGGCTGTACTTCGCGGGCGTAGAAGGTGAAGAGCATGTTGGCGCCCCGCTCCCCAAGACCCAAAAATGATGCGAGCGAGACGACCAGAATCATGACCTTTCGGCTGAGGGCTGTGTAATGGAAAGTAGACTGAGTAGGATGGGAGAGAACGAGTGATTCCACGTCGTGGTCAAGCCCAAAAACCTCCTTGTGTGTCTGACCCACCCTCTTCAGCCATTTCATCCTCCTCACAGCCGAACACCGGACGCTCCGAGTCGACTACCCTCTCCCGCTCAATGCCGTCTCCAAATTCGGAGCTCGCCTCCAACTCGTCGTCGTCGGAGACATCACCGCTGGTGTCGCCGCCTCTGGTGGTATCTTGAGGAGCAGCGAATCCAAGAGCGTCTTTGACGTCGGGGAACCAGACGTCGTTGTCGTTCTGGATGTCATCGACTTCGGCGGATGGCTCAGAAGAGCTGGCATCTTGCGCGGTCGTCTCTTTCCGGGCATGTATGGACGGGAAATCAAATGCGCTTGCGTTTTGTGCTCGAAGCGCAGCACTTCTTTGCTGTTTTTGGTGAGCATAATAGGTGCGTCGCTCGACTTTGTTCAAGTGGCGAGATTCCGTCCGGCATCCTTGGACAGTGCAGTCGCACCAGAACTTGCCGGTGGATGCGTCTAGCCCCCGGGCGGCTAAGATGCGGGCGAGCGGGAGGCATGTTGGCTGTTGCTGTAAAGACTGGATCTAGGAAAGAAGATGGAGGAGCGAAAAATGGTCAGTGACGGTACTGAGGAACAGATTACAGAAGAAGGCAGAAGCTGGTCGCCTTTCGCAGTTCGCATCACGCGGGACTCAGGAGATGAAGTAAGCCGAAGCTGCCCAAACTTGGCTTGAGCAGAAAGATGCCTTGCGCACCAGCGCATCCTCGCGCGAGATGCGCGCGAGCTAGAAATCGGAAGGAAAAATATACGGCAAGTTTCTTCTCGCGCATGTGTGGGCGAGAGGGTGTGCTAGACAGCGTCGCGCGCAGAAACGGTGCGAGAGTCAGCGCAAGCTCATCTGGCGCGAGGGGGGTCTGCGCGAGACTCAGTGCTTGATGGTCTCGCACATAGGTTGTGAGCTAGAATCTGCGCTAGACCACCCCACGCAGACCTGCGCGAGCCCTGCGCGATTTGCACCAATATTCGCGATGAATCATGTCAAGTGAGTGGCAGCTGATTGTCATTTTCGGCCGTTATTTCCGAAGCAGTATTTTCAAAATTAGCTGTATCAGGACTCACGTGACTCTGCGAGATCGGGCTTGGGGAGGGGGACGCGCGTACACGGGATGCACAGACTCGCCTCACTCACTCAGCACTGCCGCATACTCGTACACCCACAGCAGCCAGCCAACTCATCAGTCACAATGTCAGCAGGCGCAGGCGAAGGTTCTTACAGGTGAGGGCGAGCAGCAGCGCGCGCGTGTCCGGCTCTGGTGGTGCTGACTCTCCCTCTATCTGTCTGTCGCTAGCTTCTCTCTCACGACGTTCTCCCCCAGTGGGAAGCTCGTCCAGATCGAACATGCCCTCGCAGCAGTCAACTCCGGGAACACATCCCTCGGCATCAAGTGTGAGTGCAGCTGCGAGGGGGGAAGCTGCGTAGCGGTGCTGTCTGCTCGTATTGAACCCTTCTTACCTTCCTACAGCCACAAATGCCGTCGTAATCGCAACAGAGAAACGGGCGCCCTCGGCCCTCGTCGACGACCACTTCATCGAGAAGATCTCCACCATCTGCCCCAACATCGGCATAGTCTACTCCGGAATGGGCCCCGACTTCCGCGTGCTCGTCGCCAAGGCTCGCAAATCGGCGCAGGCGTACTGGAAGATCTACGGAGAGTACCCGCCGACCCGGGTCCTTGTGCAGGAGCTCGCGACCACCATGCAAGAGGCCACACAACGAGGGTAAGTTTCGCACTCCTTTTGATCAGCGCGTCTGAGAAGAAGTTGCTGACTGTGTCATCTCGGACTTGTCTGCAGTGGTGTCCGACCCTTCGGCGTATCCCTCCTCGTGGCAGGCTTCGACGAGCACAGAGGGCCGGCGCTCTACCAGGTCGACCCCTCGGGCTCCTACTTCATGTGGAAGGCCAGTGCAATCGGAAAGAACATGACCAACGCAAAGACATTCCTAGAGAAGAGGTCAGTTGGCTTTCTCTCTCTCTCCCTCTGCGCCCACTCTTTCCTGAAGACAGCAAAGCGCCACATGTGTAGGAAATCCCCAAACTGCTTGCTGACACGACACATTCTTCATCACAGATACACCGACGACATCTCCACCGACGACGCCATCCACACCGCCCTCCTCACCCTCAAGGAAGGCTTCGAGGGCCAAATGACAGAAAAGACAATCGAGGTCGGCGTCATCGGGTCAGGCTCAGGCATGGCCTCCGGAACCTTCGCAGGCACCAGCAAGTCCGGGCCCCTCTTTACCAAGCTCACAGAGGCTCAAATCAGGGATTAGTGAGTGTGTCTGGACCCAGGCGCCGGCCAGCTCATATACTGATGTCTCCCTCCCCCCTTCTCTCTCCACAGCTTGGCATTCTGAGTCCGCATCGCTTTGTGCAGACATCCCGCGTTTCTTGGCAATGGCAACCCCTTTCTCGTCTCTTGTACCACTCCCTCATCAACTGCGTCCAAGGACGGAGGGTCAGTCGGTGAATTGCATTCGGCGACCCACAGAAAAGCTGAAAGCAACGAGCATGCATAAAGGGAAACAGAGGCTGCATGCCCTGAACAAGGAAAGGGGACATACAACCCTTGCGGGTTACCGGAACAGGTATAGGAACGGGTGACTCCTGCAGATCAGGATTGGGAGAAAATGGTAGTGCTGGCAGAAATGCAAGGCGATAGAAGAGAAATTGTCGCAGAAGAAATAGTGGGAAGGGACGAAGGGGAATCTTGCGGAGCGAAGAAGAGTAGGGAACAAGAACAGAAAACTTGGTGAGAACGAATCGACCGACCGACCGACCTCCTCGTTACGCCTCCCCGGCCCAGCTCAGGTATGCCTCGGGTACCAGCCCCCTCTGCGGGCCCGTCCCGTCCTCCCCCTCCTCACTAATCTGATCCTGCCCCTCGGCAGCCTCCCGGACGACGATGGCCCAGCCGCCTTCGAGAGAGCCGACAACGAGGAGCCGCTCGCCAGGAACGACGGTGAGCTCGTGTGCGCTCTCGGCATCGAAGCCGTATAGGGCAGTATACCAGCCATGTGGGAGCCCGGCGCTGCCTTCTGCTGCGGCTGCGGCGGCGTCGGTGAGATCTTGCTGGGTGTGCCAGCCTTCGAAGTCGTCCTCCTCCGGACTGGCCACTTGGGTTGGTTCGTTCGGATCATCGCCGTGCACGGCACCCCCGGCACCCGCCCATCCACCACCTGCTCCCTCCGTGATCTCCATCTCGTGATCCTCGTCTTGCAGTTCCTCTTCCTCCTCGTCCTCGCCATTATCGGCCCCAACACCAAAGTGTCTCGAGTCCTCAAGGGCAAATCCAAAGTCCCGAACCTTGACCTTTCGAGCTTCGGGCGCGATGAGGAGACTGGTTCGTGCGCTCGTCGCAGTAGAGACGCAGCTCGTCCCTCGTGTCGCACGTTTACGCTGGGAGGTACTACTACCGCTCGCGATATCCGCACCGGTCCCGCTGCCTTTGCCTGCGTTTGCCGCCGCGCCGACACTCGACCCGCTCGTCGTACTTGCGCGCCGAGGATCGACGGCCATAGTTGATGGCTGCTCGCTCGTCGGAGACAGAGGGATACCGCCAGAGCGGGAGGAGGCCGTACTGAGATGTTTCGACTTGGCTGATGATCCTCCTCCAGCACCTGTGCTACTCCCACTGGTACTACCCGGGCCCGTCCCTGGTCCTGCTGCAGCGGGCGACCGACTGGTCCGCCGACTGGACGACGACCCCGTCTGTTGACTAAAACTGCCCACGCTCAGCCGTTTCGACGTGTTCGTACCCGTACCCGTACCCGAACCCGTGGGCGTGACCGCACCAAGCGTGTTCCCCTCCGCAGTCGGTTCTTCCTCTTCCATATCGCCAGCGCCGACGCCGATGTTAACGCCAAGGCCAGACCGGCTGGAGATCGACAGACCAGAGATCCGCTTACTGCCCCTGCTCCCCGCCCCACCGCGCGATCCGCCGCTGAGCGGCCGGAGGGACGGACTCATCCCGGAGCCAGCGCCGTAGTCGCCCAATGAGCCGAAGGCGGCATCGCTCGGCATGATGGCCGATCCGCGGCGGGACGAGGCTGCACTTGCGATCCGTTCGGCAGTCTCGGAGGAGGGTGGGATGGGGCTCGGTCGCGCTGGCGCTGTGCCTACGACGGAGGCTGATGATGCGCGTTTACTGTTGTTGTTGTTGTTGACTGCTTCGACTGCTGATTTTGCTGAAATCGGCAGAGGTGTGACTCCCTCATTCGACGCGTTGACGCGCGCAGTAGGCGGATGTGGCTGTTGTGCTGCTGCTGTCTGCGATGTGCGCGCGGAATCAGACGCAGATTTAATGCCCGCGCTCCCGCTCCCGCTGCTGCTGCTACCAGCGCCGACATCGTTCCCGCTATTCATGGCGCTGATGGGGTCTGGGGACGCAGTGAGGACGGGAGCCTCCTGTGCAGGTGCGGCTGCGGCTGCCGCTGGGGTGGTGGGATTGGCAGCTGGCAGTGCTGCTGGTTGCTGTGTGGTTGCCGTCATCCTTGGCTCGTGACGAGTTGGGTGGTGGACGTGCAGGAGGTCAAAGCTCTCACCTTGTCGCAGGTCATCAACATGCAACATGCATACAGTCAGGACAGAGGCATGCGGATCCATCAGAACGGAATACGATTGCCAGGAAATGCCAGATGGTGCTACAGTGTCATTAGTCCGGAAGAGATAGAGGAGCCAAGAGCTCGTGGCGCTCAGTTAATCAGTAGGACACTGTTGGGTGTGAAGATGCGGATACGAGGTTCAGAGGCGAGCTTGGACCATGTCGAAGGGTCAGTGGGGACGGGAACAGAACTCACTCGCACGCTCAAGCATTCGCGTCAGCTGCTCGCTGCCGTCGGAGCCGGGGACGTCGCCGATGCCAGGGGCCAGACTGAATGTTGCAGAGGAAGAAATGGATTAGCCCGGTCATGGTAACGTGTGAGATCCGCAAGAGGGACTCACTCAAGCACGCGTCGTTGCGGGAGTGTACCCTTGACCAACGCCGGGACTGTGATCGTGAAGCAAAGAGAACGAAGTCAGCACGGAAATATTGTTCTGCCTGACAGCATATACTCACTATGCTCATTCTTGTAGCCCAGCTTTGACAGTCCACGCGGCACATTCAGATCGGCAAGGAACCTGGCGATCCGGTCGTACACGAGCTGACCCACTTCCGAGTCTGGCAGGCGTTGGATTTGCGCAGATTCGCTCCCACCGTACGGCGATTCGGGGTCCGCGAAGATGTGCGCAATCTCTCGGTGTCGGTCGGGTCTGTTGATGGAAGCAAAGGGAGGGAAATGAGCCAGGTGATCAAGTTGAGGGAAGGGACTGCACCCAACGTACGAGGACGGTGCGGTGAATTCGAACACACTTGGTCCGGTGACCGCGACACTACGCAAGAGAAGATAATTCAGTATCGCATGAGCGTCCTGCTGGCACGCCGTTCCTCGACATCGAGAGCTCACCTGATTCCGTGAGGGATAATGCTGTGATCGACCTTGTACCCAGGATGCTTATAGTTCGAGAAGTGCTTGTTCAGACCGGAGATGGGGTAACTGCAAGCATGCGAAAGATGCACGCCTGCATTTCCAAACCCGATCCCGGCAAAGGTCGCAGCGAGAAGCATCTGTCCCCGAGCTTCCGCGTCGCCCTCCGGATCCCGCGCCACGCGGGGAAGATACTTGACGGTCTGCTTCAGAGCCCACAGAGAGAAGACGTCCGAGATCGGGTTGCTGCCCTGGTATGCCGGCCTCTGTATCGGGTTCGACGGCCGGGGCGTCCGCTCCGTGTATGCGATGGCGGTGTATGACTCGAGCGCGTGGAAGAGGACGTCAAGTCCGGCGCTGATGTGTACCTCGCGTGGGCAGGTCGATGTGTTGAGTGGGTCGACGATTCCAAGAAGAGGGCGGAGCGCTCGGGAGGCAATGCCCGTCTTGCTTTGGGTGGCGGAGTGATCGAAGATGGCGGTTCCCGTCGTCTCGGAGCCAGTTCCTGCGGTGGTGGGGACTGCGATGAGCGGACGGAGGACTTTGCCGATGGGCGTACCCTTTCCGATGGGCGCATTCACGAACTCGAGCAGATCCGCCTCGGGATAGCAGGTGAAGAGGTTGGCGACCTGCAGAAACATAAGACTGTGCGTCAGTATCATCAACTGCATTTATTAGAGCAGTACGAAGCCCCTTACCTTCGTCGTGTCCATCACGGAGCCGCCTCCCACGGCGAGGAAGTGCGAGAAGTCGTGTGACCTGGCGAAACTGATGGCCTCCTCCCAGCTGCAAGTTGGCATATTGAAGAACAGAGGAAATCATCAGCCAGCCTCTTTGACGGGAAGCGCGCAACACGGCCGTGCTGACATACCTCTTGTCATTGGGCTCGACCCGGACCTTGTCGAAGATCTCGAAGGGGACGCCTTCATGCTCCAGCGCCTCGATGGCCTGCTTCATAGGCGTGAGCTGGCGCACAGTAGAATCGGTGAAGACACCAACCTTGCGTGCTCCCATGTTGGCAAAGTCCATGCCGACCTCTCGTGTGACACCCTCTCCATAGCGAATGCTGGAGGCCGCGAGCTCGAAGGCGTACTCGCGCTGGAGACCGCCATCGACGGGCTGGGCATAGCCACGCGCGCTGGCCCCCGCGGAGGCGTTGTGGGACTGGACCATGTTGAGGCCTGCGCGCATCGCTCCCGAGGAGAGCCCGGTGCGGAGGGTCGCGCAGCCGTGGCAGGGGCAGACGGGCGAGTGCGCCTGGCGCATCAGGTTGTGGATCGCCGAGCGCGAGGCAGGCAGAGCGCGCGACATCTTTGCTTTGTACTTCTCTCGTTCCGACCTTCGCTCTGACCACAAAAGTAAAGTGAAGGTCAAGCTCGACCTGCTCAGCACTCAGGAAGGAGGTACTCACTGGGGAGAGGGAGGGAGTGTGGGGTTCGGGCTTCACATCGAGCCGAGTAAGCGCGAATAAGCGGCTCGAGCTGAGACACCGTCCAATCACTCCAAAAGGCCACGTCACCCTTTTGGCTCTGCTCTGCTGGCAGCCACCATCCATCCATCCGTTCCCAACGGTCATGCCTGTCCTCTCTCACGCGCAAGCGGCACATACCATCTCAAAATGCAGCTTCGACAAGCGCATGGGCATGTATCAACTGGATCAAGCTGGAAGGCGCGCGAGGAAATCCCTCACGTCAAGCACGCGCGGTTGCGACTCACCATTCCAATCCTTCTCTCGCATACATACAGCATACAGGCCAGTCGTTATGTATCTCTCTGATTCTGCGCAGCGAGCCAGCGGACAGACACGTGTAAGCATTTTCTTGCGATCTGCACGAGCAAAGACGTCCTCTGAAGTTCGGGCGCGTACAGCTGACCTTGCTCGCATCCACCACGCCTAAGATGACCTCGTTCTTACCCACAACGGACAGCATTCGCACGCATCTCTGAAAGCTGCGTGCTGCTGTCAGATGATAGCACAAAGCCGACTGACATGTACATGACATAGAGATTCACTGACTGTCGCTAGCTCGCGCTTCTCAACAATGCCTTCCTGCCTGCTGATACCCTCTACCCACTTGCATCGTTCCAGTCCTCCTCTGTCCCTTTCTCGTCAGATCGCACGACGGCGACCGCAGTCTGCAGGTATGCCAAGGGAAAGGGCACCTTACTTCTAACCTCTAAGCGTGAATAACGGACCAGCTGGTATCTCTTTCGCCTTGTGCACAGCTGACTACTTCCATCATTCTATGTCCCTTCCAATGCACCTTACATTCTCGCACAGCGGCACGCGTTCCATAGACCTTCGACGAACAGCTTCCCTCCGTTATCTTCTGATGCCTGCCGAAGCGCAAAGGCAACTAGTCTGCCAGCGGACAGGTGACAGGCAGACTCGCCTGCACTTCCTTGGCGTGTCCCTGGCCACCAGCACCTGGCCGAATACAACACGGGCATTCCTGACCTTTTCATCTCAACATCACACGACAGCAACTGACCTTTCCATTAGATGACGATCCTGCACGCATGCTGCTCAAAGCCAACGGCTTGTCTGGCCTTACGATTCCAGCAGGTTGCGAGATGATACACCCGGCTGCTGACCCTTTTCTCCCTGCTTTCCTGATCCAGTACAGTGGCAGGATGCCGCCAGCCCCCTCCTGCTCACAACACGGCACAGTCAAAGATTCTGTTTCCAAAGCATCTTCGAAACAGGTCGTCCAACGGACGGGAAAAGGCATAAAAGGAGGGCCTCTGGACGCTGATTCGTCCCCCTTTTCTCTTCACCCTCACCTTCACCCTCACCCTCACCTTCACCTTCACCTTCACCTACCCTCACCTTACCTTACTTTCACCTTCACCTTCCACCTTCACCTTCACCTTCTACCTTCACCTTCACCTTCCACCTTCCACCTTCCACCTTCCACCTTCCACCTTCACCAAGCTCTCCTCCTCAAGTCTCGGTGGACCTCTCCTCAAGCTTCAGTGGACCTCTCCTCCTTCGGTCATCTCTCCTCCTTCGATCAACCTCTCCTCCTCAAGTCTCGGTCGACCTCCCCTGCTCAAGCTTCGGTGGACCTCTTCCCCTTCGGTAACCTCTCCTCGTCGAGTCTCGGTCCCCTCCTCAAGCTTCGGTGGACCTCTCATCCTCCCTCAAGTCTCGGTCGACCTCTCCTCCTCAAGCTTCGGTGGACCTCTCCTCCTTCGGTCACCTCTCCTCCTCGAGTCTCGGTCCGACCTTCCCTCCTCAAGCTTCGATCGACTCCATGTGGGTCAGATCGATGATACCATGCTACATCGATCTAGTACACATTTCACTTGCTTTTTCTCTACCTCCAGCCTCGCACGCCACGCTCCCCTCCGGGGGGATCGAGCTCCGCTAAAACCAGGTCTTGCAAGCCCTCGCGACCAACTTCGTACCCTGGAAGACCCATCACCGTGCCGAGCACTCTCAATCCTTGTCCACCCCCGTACGCCCCGTGGGAGGTAGCGGCCGGGGTCCGCGGAGGGCAAGAGGCGAGCGTGGCGGGGAACGAGCGATGCTCGGCACATCGGTGGGTCTTGCAGGGTGGGAGGGTGGCCGGGGAAGCCGGGCCTGGTGGGTGACGGCGGTCTTTCTCCTGAGGAGGGGAGTGTGGCGGACGAGGTTGGAGGCAGGGAACCATGGCAAGGGGGGCCATGGTTCTCTATTCCGCTCTTCTCTCATGATCTACCCGCCGCTGGGCAATTCGGAGCTTGCTCTGATGCGCCCTGGCCCCCGTGGGAGAGAGAAGAGCGGGACCCGCAAGGGGTGAGTTTTCTCGGTCCCCTTACCCTCTCCACTTGCGGACTGTCATACTGATCACCATGACTTCTTCTCTTTCTCTCTGCTGCCTTTTCGCTACGACTTCACCTTCGACTCACTTCGCCCTTCGACGCTTCAACCTCTTCTACTTTCCGACGTCCTCGCCTTCCGATCTCCTCGCCCTCGACATCGCCTCCCGTTCCGACCTCGTGCTCACAACCTCGCCGTCCGATCTCCTCCCCTCCGACGTCCTCGCCTTTCGCCACTGTCACCCTCATTTTCGACCTCTTCACCCTCCCACCCTCTTCGCTCTCCAACCTCTTCGCCTTCCGACCTCATCGCCCTATATCGATTCCACTCGATTTCCACCGCTTCCACCACCCCGAGCGACGAGCACAACTCGCGACCTCGCCAAGGTGCACAGCCTTCTTTCGGTTGTGTAGTTAGTTGTCCTTCTCCCCATGTATCTTTAGACCTTACTTTGCACTTCAACTATGTTTCCCATCAACTCCTCTTTCGTCTGCCTCAATCGCCCTTGAACGCGCCGACGACACCTTTCATGGCGTTGACGATTACGATGACGATGGCGATGCGCAGATTTTGGTATTGTTCCCGCCATGAAAGACGATGAGGGCGAGAACCATCATCTCCAACTCCGGGCCCGCGCAACGCCTTCGTACCCCTGAACCCCCGCGCCGCGTGCGCGCGCAAGGAAGACGGTGTCATGATGGCCGCCGCCGCCGCCGTGCATCCCATCAAGCTCGCCATCATCGGAAGCGGACCCTCGGCCTTCTACGCAGCCACAAGAGCGCTCACCACTCCCGCTCCGATCAGCGCTGTACACATCTATGAAGCCCTACCGACACCCTTCAGTTTCGTCCGCGCGGGCGTGGCGTCGGACCATCCGGACGTGAATAATGTCTGCCATCGGTTCACGGAGGTCGTCAGGTCGGCGTCGGCGTTGGGGAGCCGGTCATCGTTGCGCTGGACAGGCTGGCGAGGGCGAGGGAGCTGCGGATGTGGGTACGGATTGCGCAGACACGTTCCGAGACATCCTTCGCCAGTTGGCCGGGGTCTGCTTCCCAGGAAAAGTTGCGAGGAAAGGACCTTGATCGCTGCTGTGTCGTCACCGAGCCGCCTGAATGTCGACGCGAACAGCATGCTGGGCGCACACTTTTGCTGCCGCCGCCGCCCTCCCTGCTTCGGTCAGCTGCGCCCCTCGGATAAGCTGCGGTGCTGCGTCTTGACCGCAGAGCAAGTAGATCCGAGGAAGGACCTGCGTCGACAGAAGACCTGGACGGATCGACCATTCCAACTCGCACCCGCCATCGGTCGCACTCGTCCTGACCACGCGAACAAAGTACCGCCCGTCCCATAGCCGCCAATCTTGAGCAGGTCCAGAGCCTGGGCTATATCGACTCACACTGCCTGTATGCCATAGCCGTCTTGATTCCGAGTCGTCCACCTTGAGAGGGGCACGACTGACCTGTATCACGGTCTCGCTCGATTGCGACTTTGGAGGGTCGGAGGATGGGTTTGACGGTATGATGGAAACCTTCCTCGCCGTAAGGAGGACATCTCCATTGACTGCGGTTCGTGCCGGTTTGGACCTGAGGGCTGCCTTCTGGAGTGACTCGGTCACCGAGTCGCACCTTAGCCAGCGACTTGCCAGGGCATCGGCAGATGACGGCGAGTCTGATCCGCTCCCGGTTCCTCGAGCCGCTGCTGAGCCGAGGGGATGTGGAGATGCTGCGTTGACCACGGATCGAAGAAGTTGTTTGAGATCCTCGTCGCTTGTCTCCGGTGGTAACTGGCTCAGTCGAACTTGCAATGCATCGGCATGCTCGCCTGATCTGATTACTGATTTGGCGAAGAGTTGTGCAACTGGGGTACAAGGGTTAGGCAGCTGTCAGATATGTCCTTTAAAGAATCACTGTCCTCCGGGATCGGTCCAGGGCTCACCTCGTCGTTCTGTGTCGTCTCGTCGATCCGAAACAGAGCGAACCCATGACCGCAAGGCATCCAGCGGCGACGGTTCGGCTGATGTAGCTAACGTCTGCGCTTGCTGGAGACACCAGCTCAGCGCCCGTGATGCCTCGGCGTTGAGCTCCTTTCGCACCAAGCTCGGGTCTTGCTCGACATCCCGAAGCAAACCCCGGACAAGATTGCGCGCGTTCTGATCGGTGTCCTCGTTCGTGGGATCCTCGGCCCATGCAACCCCTGCCGCGAGACAAGTCGCCCGAAGTCGTGACTGGAAGCAATTGCATCGTCATTCAGTTACGCCTCTAGAAGGTTGGCAATCATAAGCCTTCAGGGCGAGTGCTCACCTTCGCAAACGGTAGCAAGGGACGTCCAATGGCAAGGCTCTGCTCGAACGGGCCCATCGCCAGCCAATCCCGTCCCCGACCTTGCTCCAAACCCGCAAGCAAAGCATGCGCTCCAAATCCATCAACGCTCCGCATCCCACCAAGACCGTCCAGCCCATGCTTGACATCACGGCTGCCGTTCATGGCCCGCAGTACGGCCGTCTCGCACTGGTCGTCGGCATGGTGCCCGAAGAGGATTGTGCGGAGTTGATGTGTGCGTAGGAAGTGGAGCAGGGTGAGTCGGCGGGCGGAACGAGCTACGGCTTCGAAGGCTGTACCTGGCGCTGGAAGCTGGGGGTATCCGCCTTGTCCCCAAGTGATCGTACGGATCTCTGTCTGTAATCCTGTCATAAAGCCGTAGAGAGGCAGATATTTACGTCAAGATCATGCTACAGGTTTTCGAAGACACGCAAGCGTTCACCATGGACCTTGCGAACGTACCTAAAGCCTGAAGTCTTTCAGCTGTTAGCTGTGCTTCCTCCGCGCTCTCATTTCGGAGCCTGTGATCGACCACAATCGCAGCGATCTTCGTTGAGGGCGTATGCTCGTCCCGCCATCGGCTGACCAAGTAGGCCAAAGCCATAGAATCCACACCTCCGGAGATCGACAGAGCTACCCAAATCATCCTCCCTCGTCAGCCGGGCAACTGCGCGTCTCCCTTCCCCTTGTGTGGTCGGATGAGCTCACCGATACCCTGGCGAAGATCGTCCCGCTTCGCTTTCAGTCGGCCCATGCACCCTGCAAATTCAGAGGCTGTGATGGCATCGCCTATAAGCAGGATGCAGAAAAGACCATGAGAAAAGCTCAGTGTGGAATTCATTGCAACATAGCATGTTCAGTAACCAGGAGAGCACATACAAGCGTCGGTTGCAATCGATCGGGAGCCGGGAGGGGCTGACATGGTGTGCATGCTCCGCCGAGCGTTCTTCGAGTTTTTCCCCGGGCCGTCACGTATCAAGCCTTGGGCGCGATACTTCTCCCTCTGCGACTCGAGGTAGGTCTGCTTGGCCCGTTTTCTCGCCTGATGATTGCTCAGCAGGACGGGCATCTCCTTGCGCTCCTCCGTCGATGCGTCGGCGGTTTGTTGTTCATCATGATCGGTCTCGAGAAGCGAGTCGACCGGTATCAAGCGCGAGGTTGATCTTGAGGGGTCGTCAGCCTCCATCACTTCGACAAAGTGTTGTCGGACCAAGTTTCGGATTCGTTCCGCCTGTGAATTCTCTACTACCGGTAAGGCGTTCTCTCCGTCGTGTTCCGAAAGCGCCGGTTGGAGAAACCCTTCCCCATCGACAGCAAGGACCTCCCCTGAGCACTCGTCCAATCCGAGATCCAAATCGCCTTCCTCGGGTCCGAACTTGCCGTCCCGCCAGCGCTGGACCATGAAGTTGGCAGCTAGGTCCAAGTCCACACCACCACCTTTTGAGAGTGCGCCAGGTACTCGATGGGCTAATGCCGTCATGAGCTCGGTGATGTCGTTCGTAGGCTGAGTGAGAAGCCGGCCGAGTGGTAGAGAGCGAATGTAGCTTGGGGCTGCGGGTTCTTGAGATGCGGACTGGCTCTGCTGAGAGAGCGCGTACGCATAACGCAAGTTGAACCGATAGAGTAGATAGTCTGCTAGCACATTTGAGTCGAACAGCTCTGTACGAATCCCGGCTTTTTGCACAAGGCCGATGAATGGCAAGAAGGGATCAAAGATCAGTGACTCCAGTCCTTCCCGAGGGATGAAGATACCACGAACTCACCCGCGAGTGCTAACTTGATTCCGCGTTCAGAACCGCGCGTTCCTCGACCAAGGAAGGGGACCATGATACCAGGTGTGTCGTAGACGTATATCGGTGGATCATCCGCCTCTGAAGAAGTCTGCTTGCCATTCTCCTCGTGTTTCGAAGGGACTTCAGTGATTCGCACTGTCCCAGCTACTTTGCGGGTATGCCCCGGATGTGGTGCAGTAGCCACCGCTTTGCCTGTACGAAGGAAGGAAGCAAAAGGCCGTCAGCGTGCCAAGACGGAAATCCACAAGAGACTGGGGGTGCAAGTGTAGTTCTTGATCGCTTACCTCTTCCGACACCGACGCGTCGCAGAGCATTCAAGAGCGTGCTTTTGCCCACATTGGGCATTCCCATGATGATGATTCTGACGCCGACCTCCGGGGTAGATACGTGGCGGAACGCACCCGTCAGACGGCGCAAGGACATCTCCGAGGACAGTTGTGGAGCGCTGGCGGCTATCTTTACGAGGCTTCGGGCTTGTTCTGTGAGAGTATAGGGTTCGGACGTCAGCATTCGGGACCGCCCCACCACCATTCCAAAAGAGAACGACGAGCAGGACGAGAGGAAAGGTAGACGCACGGAGAGCCCATTTGTGAATCCGCTTCACGTCACGGTCGTTCCGAGTATCGACGAACATGACCCGTTGCCCGTGCTCTAGAAAGGCTTCGGTCAGGGGCTATACCGGAGGCCCACAGAAGAAAATCGATCAGCCTTTCAAAAGGTATAAGGAAAGAAAGGCGGAAGACTCACTGCTTCGATACGAGGGCTGATCAGGTCTCTCTTGGTGTAGACGACGAGTCGGCGTTGTTCCCACTCCGACCCAGGCTGTCGTTCCACGCCCTTTCCCTTCGATCCTCCGCCGAGAGTCATGCCGTAGACCTGCCTGAGCATCCGTTCGAAAGCCGGATTAATGCTCGTCAAGGGCAAGCGGGCGTCTCGGACTTCGATCACGAGCGGAAGAGATGGCGTGGCTCGGGCGAGAAGGGTGGGCAGGGAGCGTAGAGCCCTCTGCATGTGGCCCGGATACCATGACGGAGTTTGAGAGGGGAGCAGGAAGGACGTCCTGGGTTCAAAAGAAGGCGAGGCTGCTGTCGCTGGGCTCGAACTTGAGCTTAACCATGAAGAAGAGGACGGCCGGGTCGGGGAAGACTTCACAGCCTGCCCTGCAGCACGCAGGGCTTCCAACGCAACACTTCGCCGCGGCATGGTTCACCTCGGCTTCATCAGCTCTACGAACGATCCATAAGGCAGGAAGGAAGGAAGTGTATTTCACGTCACTTAATTTGACCACTACAGGCGTGGGAACTGGGAAGTGACCGGCAACTCCACACAACAACACAAAGGGATGAAGCTGGGCGCACGGGCGGAGCGGCAGCATAGAGCTGAGGGGAGGTAGATAAAGAGAAAGGAGAAGCGGGAATGCGGGAAGGTGATCACTACTGTGCCATCCGAGAGGTAGTTTCCAGTTGGTGGAAACCCCGTGAAAACTCGATAGTTTTCGACGCCGAAAACTAATAATGGATGGCAAGGAAGTAGGGACATATGTAAGGTAAAGGATACAGCAAGGATTTATTCTAACCGGGCGTCGCGTATCTCTCCTCACTTGGCGGCCGGCTTTCTGGAGTAGTGGAAAGGGCCGGCCTGCGCTTTGGGGAAGATGAGGACTTCAGTGACGTTGACGTGAGGTGGCCTTGAAGTTGCGAAGACGATGTCTTCAGCAATGTCTTCCGGAGTGAGTGGCGTAAGGCCTTCGTATACCTTGTCAGCGGCCGCCTGATCGCCTCGGTAGCGGGTCACGGAGAAGTTGGTTTCCACGGCTCCAGGCTGGATCTCCGTGAGCCGAATCTGAGGCGATAGGGATGAGAAGAAATCAGTTACCTGTCAAGTATTCACTTTTGAGGGTGTAGGCGTGACTCACGTTGGTGTCTACGAGCTCTTTCAGGAGTGCTTCGTTGAAGTTTCGCACGGCTGCTTTTGTCGCGCAGTAGATGGCACCCCCAGGATAACCCAAGCGTCCAGCAATCGATCCCAAGGTAACGATATGTCCCGAATTGCGCTCCTTCATGTGCTTGACAAAGACCTGAGTCATGTGGATCAGGCCACGCACATTCGTGTTGAACATGATGTCGATGTCGTCGTATTTGATGTCTCCGACCCTCTCAACGCCAAGGACGAGGCCAGAGTTGTTGACGAGAATGTCGACAGAGCTTGCCCAGTCGGGCAGTTTGGCCAGAAGGCCATCGACCTCTTCACGCTTGGTGACATCGAGAGTGATGACTGCGTATTTGCCTCCGGCTCCGCTGTTGCCCTGTGCATTGGCAGCCTCGCACTCCTGCTTGGCGGCCTCGAGAGCGTCGAGCCTGCGAGCGGTCAGGATGACATTCGCCCCGGCCCTTGCGTAGAGCAGGGCGGTGGACTTCCCAATGCCGCCCGATGCCCCGGTGATGAGGACGGTCTTGTTGTGAAGGCGGTGGGTGCTGAAGATGCTTGAGCTCATGGTTCTGGATTGGAAGAAGAGGGGGAGAGCAGGGATGCAGGCTGTGGGAGAGGGGGTGTAGCTGATGAAGGAGCGGTGAGCAAGTCGGGAGAGAGCAAGAGTTCGACGGAGCATGAATACAGTCAGAAGCAGGAGAAGCTGGCCGCCGTCGCCGTCGTCGAGATCGTTGTCGTCGAGATCGAGATCGAGATCGAGATCGGCGTCGGGAAGTTCCGCGCACGGATTGTCTCCAGCATGGATGGGATGGATGGATCGATCAGACCATTACCACGCCCACCACCACGAGCGCTCTCTGCCACGCGCGCTCCACAGTCACACAGTCAGATAGCTAGTGCCTAGTACATACAATGCCGCTGCGGATCGCCGTCGTCGGTGCCGGGGTGGCCGGGTTGGGAGCGGCGTGGGCGCTGAACGAACACTCGCCTCACGATGTCCATGTCTTCGAGGCGGGCGACTATGTCGGCGGACACACCCACACCGTCGAGTTCCAGCCCCCGCTCGACCAGCCGGGCGGACAGCGCTTTGCCCCAGCATCCGTCGACACGTGAGTTCTCTCTCTCTTCTCTGCTCATCCTTCCGCAGACGTCTGGCTGACGAAAACCTGTGCTTTCCCTCGGCCCATGTTGATGCAGCGGATTCATCGTCTTCAACGAGGTCACCTACCCCAACTTCTTGCGCTTCATCAAGCACATCGGTGTCCGTATCATCGAGTCCGACATGTCCTTTGCCGTCACCCGGACCGCCCCGCCCTCCGCTCCACGGTCCAAAGCCCTCTTCTCACCCCGTCCGACCTCGTCCTCGCCTTCAGCGACCAAGCCAGAAAGCCCGCTCACCGCCGACGCTCCCGGCCTCCACGCTATCGGTGTGCATGGTCAGCAGTCGAACCCAGTCCACGGCCAGTTCGAGTGGGCGGGAACGAGTCCGATCGCGCTTTTCTGCCAGTGGACCAACCTTCTCGACCCCAACCACTGGCGCATGGTGTGGGACATCATCCGCTTCAACTACCAGGCCTTGCAAACGCTGCGGGAAGAAGGCGCGCGACGCGCCTCCGATCGCAACAAGCAAGGCGGCGAGGAGAGCATCGGCGAATGGATCCAGAAGCGTGGCTACGGCGATGCCTTTATCAAGAATTATTTGATTCCCATGACAGCTTCCATCTGGTCCACCCCACCCACCACAGCCCTGAGCGAGTTCCCAGCGATCACCCTCCTTCGGTTCTGCCACAACCATCACCTCCTCCAGATTCTCGACCGTCCACGCTGGCTCACCTTGCACCACGGATCGCACAACTACGTCAAGCGCGTCGTCTCCCACTTGCCTCCCGGCCGATTGAACACAGGTTCCAAGGTGGGCAAGATTGTACGTGCCGAGCGGAGGAGAACACCTGGCACGGGCGATGAGTGGATTCTGTGGAGTGCAGATGGGGCCGAGCACGTCTTTGATCGCGTCATCTTTGCGACACACGCCAACACGAGCTTGGAGATCCTTGACGATCAGCTCGAATCGGATGACGTCCTCCGCACCGCCCTTGCCGGCTTCTTGTACAGCAAGAACAGAGCTGTGTTGCACGCCGATAACAGTGTGAGTTGCACTTCCAAGTTTGAAGAGCACATCACGCATGGCTGACCTTCGTATACTCCTGCCATAGCTTATGCCTGTTCGCAAGGCAGCATGGGCCGCCTGGAACTTCCTCGCCTACGCCTCAGACTCTACAGGCCGTCGCGGTTCCAGCAGGGCTGCCTCTCAAGCCGACACCGACGTCGACCAGGTAAGCCTGACCTACTGGATGAACCTGCTTCAATCCCTGCCCACCTCCCGCCACGGACCCGTGCTGGTGACTCTCAACCCACCCCAATCGCCCTCCCCGTACGCACCCGCCGAAGAACTCGTCGTCGGCGCGTGGGAGTACGAACATCCCGTCTACTCGGCCCGGACGGTGGCTAGCCAGAACAAGTTGGCGGAGCTGCAGGGCAGTCGCGGGCTGTACTTTGCCGGCGCATGGATCCGGTACGGCTTCCATGAGGATGGCTTTTCGGCTGGGTTGCGCGCGGCGGAGTGGTGTGCTGCGAGCGAACGCGGCGGTAGCGGCGGCGCCCTTGCTGGATCGGCCCTTTCCATCAACGGGAACGGAGCTGGGAGCGTGCATGGTTCGCATCAGAGCATTGACGAGGATGGTCCCCTTGGACTGACAAACGGTAATATGAACGGGAATGGCTCGATCGACCCTACGCTCAAGCTGCCCTTCGACCCGCGTCCGGACGCCGAACGAGCCGTGCCGCGCGCAGGCCTGCCGGAGCTCATCCTCATCAACGTCTTCCTCCTCGTCGAGTTCCTCCGCCGGAACGTCTTCGCGCCGGGCTTGCTCGGCCCGCTCCTCGTCGTGGCCATCTGGGCCAACCTGGCCGTGGAGTCCGCGCTCAATCTCGTGCTGGTGCTGCTGGGTAAAGGGATGATTGATGTTGAGCGGCATGTGCGCGGGAGTGCGATTCGTGCTTCGCTGAGGGAGGTGAGGGCCGGTTGGGAGAAGGCGCGTGATCAGGCTTGGGATCGGGTCGATGCTGTCTCGGCTCAGTCTTGGTCCGCCGGTCGGCCATGACCCCCCCTTTTTTTCTCTGCCCATCGCATCAGCTCTCCTTCCCTCGGCTTTACGATCTATTCACGCATCGGGCGTTCGACCGTCTTTTCCAGAACCACCCTCAGCGCCTCGGCCTCCTTTCTTTCTTCCGTAGATGGACTTTCATTCACTAGATACTCGCCCTCCCACCGCCGAGAACGGTCTTCTTCTCGTTCTCGCAACGGCTGCCGGACAGGACCCCCCTTCTTCCTTCGCATCTTCTACACAACATGTTCCCAAGGAAACCAACTACACATCTCAGCGCGTCCAGCTCTTCCCACCTTCGTTTTCCTCTGATCCCAGAATATACACCTCAAACGGACGGAGCTCTTTCTCCCCCCTCCTTCTCCCTCTCGCGTGCGGTTCGCACTGTCGTTCCCTTTCGAGTTTCGACCGTGTTCCATTCATTCCCTTTCTTTTGTACAACGGATTCGGATAACGGAAAGACCAAAAAATAACAGCAGCAAGGGTTCTTCGGCTCCTTCATCGTTGGCCTGGGTGTTTGTGTCGGCCAAGGACGTCGTGTGTGTGTGTGTGTTTTTTGAGGCAAAGGTTGCTGCAGGGCAAGAGGGGTGGGAGAACGAGTCGGATCCCGCTGAGGTATATCGGAACTTCTATGTACTTTCCGCAGGCGAAAAGGGTCGGTTGGTCGGTTTGTGCAGCCACTGGCGAGCGCGCGGGCGGGGAGAAGGCGAAGGCGAAGGCGAAGGCGAAATAGGTATCGTTGGCCATTACTTTGAATGCGAGTGCGCTCCATGAGTCGCGAGGTCGAGAAGAGACAAGCCCCTCACGCCGCAAGATCCGCAGAGCGCGCCCGCAACAACCGCTCCTTAATCTCCACATTCGCCGCATCCAGATCAGCCACCTTCTTCTGCGCGAGCCCCAACTTCCTAAACAAGAAGTCCGTCCTCGACCTGATCGCCTCCACGCCCCCCTTCATCGCCAACAGCTCAACAAGCTCCCTGAGCTCGCTCTCAGCGGCACGGACGATCTTCTCGTTGGAGAGGATCGCGTTCGCGTTGGATTCGAAGGTGCGGGTGTCGGCAAAGACGCGGTCGGCGAGCAGGCGCTGGATGGCACTTTGGAACACGGGCCGGCCGGCGTGGATGGTGTGTGGGCGGGAGTCTTGGTGGCGGACTGCGATTACGTCTGCTGATTCTAGGGCTTTTAGCGCTGCTTCGTCGCCTTTGAAGACGTCGTGCAGGGTTCCGTAATATGAGAGCTGTCCCCACGAAATAACCAACAGGGGAGCATTAGTTAGAATCGCGAGCTTGTGAGAATGGATAGGAGGTTTGCAGGTGACTCACCTCTTTCTTGCTCGCCAGCGCAGAGACGACTGCCCAGGCCTGATCCCGATTCCACGCCAGATTCTTCGCATCTTCAGCATCGTCCCCAAAGGCGTTCTTCCGCAGCTCAACAACAGTGCGCGCAATGATGTCCTGCACAGCTCCGTCTACACTTTGTCCGAGGGAGACTTTTTTGACGAGCTAAGGTGCGAGAGAGCGAGAATTTCGGGATGGAAGAAGGAGTGTCAATGAGCAATGCGGGAGTAGGAAAGGCAGAGAACGCTGCGCGGTAAAGTACGTACCGTCTCAAGATCAGTCAATCGCCCACCAAGCTTGTCGACCCACTTGGCAGTCTCTGCATCAAGACCCGGAGCGGTAGGGGCCGCCTTTGCCGCCCCACCCTTACCATTTGGAGCAGCAGTACTAGACGCATCACTCGACCCCGCCGCCACAGCCACAGGCGCCGCCTGAATCCTCCCCATATCAACAAGCTTCTGATAAACATACGAGCGCGCGCGCTCCTCGTCCGCATCAGCCAGCACGATCTGGTCAAAGGGGATGTTGGGCAGCGCCTTTGAGAGCTCCTTGTTCGCTGAAACTTGGTGGTCGGAGACGAAGACGACGTGTGCGATCTGGTTCGAGACGAGCTCGGCTGCCCACTCGGAGAGGGCGGTCCAGAGGAGTGGTTGCTTGACGCCTTTGTGGCAGAAGTGCTTCACGACGACCTGTTTGGGAGGAAGTGAGAGGAGGAAATCAGTATGGAACGAATCTCCGAAAGGTGTCCGCGGTGCGCTGAATTATTGAGATTGAAGTCACGTACCACGGGAACATCGTAGCCTGCCTCGGTATTCTGCAACGCCCCTTCGAGCACAACCCCACGCTCCGGTCCCAGCTCATCATTCTGACTGCCATCCTGCTGTACCAGAGCACCAGCCGCAGCAAGAGCGTCCTTCTCCTCATCCGACGACACCTCCCTCTTCCCACCCAAGCTCGTCTTGATCGAGTCCACACCCCGTCCGAGCTCGTTGGTGACGCCGGAGAATGCAGCCGAGCCTGCGGCGGTGATGGAGGAGACCATGCCGCCTGCTGTGCCTGCTGCTGCCTTCTTCTCCTCCTCCTCGGCAGCCACACGTGCCTCCTGCGCAGCATCCGAACGGGCCTTCTCGCTCAGGATCTGCGGAGACGACGCATTCGACCGTCCCGAAGGACCACCATTCGAGTCCTCCTGCTGTTTAGCCTGTTTGCGCCTCTTCTCCGCCGCCTTGAGGTTCTTCTCCTTAACAGCGACAAGCGCGGAGGTGGCCACGCTGAGGATCGAACGCAATTGCTGATCGGCAGGCGTGGCGAAGCCGGCCTTGGAGCCGATGAGACCGACGGAGGCGAGGTCGATCAGGTTCCCGAGCGAGTTGAGCCAGCCGAAGACGGGCCAGTAGCCGACCTCGGACGCGACGGCGGTGAGTAAGGTGTTTTCAGACTTGCTGGAGCGGGCGAGGACGTCGCAGTCGATGGTCAGGTGCTTGACCTCGGCTGGGATGGCGCGGGTGAGGAGTTGATGTTTACCCGATCCTCGGGGACCCGTCAGGGTGATGAAAGTGGAAGGATTCTCTTTGAGCCAGCCGGCGATTTTGGCAGCGGCCTGTTTGCGCTCCCACCAATCGTCCTCCTGTACGGAACCATCGTCATCCGGACGGAAGAAGGCCTCCGTCTTGCGCTTGATGTATTTCAAGATCCAGTACTGATCGATGTCGAACAGGTTCTGGACTTTGCTCTGGACGAACCAGGAGCGAATGGGATCGAAGAGCAAGTTGGCAAGTGTGCCAGCGAGGACGGCCAGGATGGGGATCACGATTCGCGGGTGGTTTGTGAACCACTCCCAGGCTATACGCAAGCGGATGACGCGCTCGTAGTTGATCTTCATTCTGGCATCGTTCGAGAGTTTGAAGCCGTACACGCAGTTGCGTGCTATGGTCGCGCCCCGCATGGCGGTGAAGGTGGCGAGGAACTCGTTCGGTTTGGTCTTCTCCAACCGCTTGATGTGTCCGTATGGCCGGAGTGTTTCCCACAGCTCTTCCTCGCCTATCTCACCCGTGCCTCCCTCGAGCACGATTTTGATGAGATGGCCGGGGAAGCGATTGAGATCTTCGAGCCAGGGTCGACCTCGGACGACGTGGGCCGACGGCTGGCCGAGAAAGAAGGCCCAGGGTGTGTTGATGGCCTTGATACTTTTTTGAAGATGGTTCTCGATATCGAGGAGCGCGGTGTCGCGTTCCTCCTTCTCGCCTCGAAACGCGTCGTCCTTGAGGCGGTATTGGAAGACACCAAAGGCGCCCCCGTCCTTGAGACGCTCCTGAACGTCGACCATCTTGAAGTCATGACCGACGACGGCTGCGGGCGGGATAGCCTTCTTGATCCGGTCTTCGATGTTGGCGCGGTTGAGGGAGACGAGGTAGGAGCGGACGTCCCACCAGGCGATGCGGATGGGGAAGATGGAGAAGTAGAGGTAGGCTGTTTTTATCTTGGGATCCTGGGGCGAGGGTTGGGCCGGATGGTCGGGCGAGTACGCGGGTGCCTCGTCCGGCGTGTCGGACTTGGGAAGGGGGGCGGATGCAGCCTCCTCCCGTCGCGTAGCCGAGGTGAAGAGCGTGCGCGGGCGATTGGTAGACGCGGACGCGGACGCGGACGCAGACGCGAACGCAGACCGAGACGCGGCCGCGAAGAGGGCGACGCGTGCGGAAGATGAGGTCGAGGCCGCTGAACGCAAACGCAGCGCGAGTGCAGGAGCGCCGTTCCTCAGCATGATCCTGTCCATTCTTCTACTTCCACTTCCAGCTCAGCTCGTCGTTGTCGTCGTTCTTGTGCTCGGTGTCAAGATGGAGGTCGCCGCCGTCGAGAATTCCGCATGTAGTCAGGTGCGTCATGGTCCATCGGGGGAAGGTAAAGGTCGGCAAGGCAAGGCAAGGGCACGGACGTGGTCGACTTCCCAGTTCCCAGTCCCCGTCCTCGACACCGCCGTCCTCGTCCTCGCCATCGCCATCGCCCTGCCCTGCCCTGCCGTGCCGTGAGAGCGACATCGAATAACTGAGAATGGCATCGAACGCGCTGCTGCCGATTGCGGGCGTGGCTCTCCTCGGCCTCGCCATCCTCTACCAGACTAACCTGTCCGCCTCGCTCCATGCCTTCGCCGGAGTCACACGCTCGCTCGACCCCAACATGACCGTCCTCGCCAGCTCGCAGTGCCAGTCCTTCCCCGACATCGGCGCCTGTGAGGATGGCTGGCTCCACGAGGACTCCGGCCTGCTCTACCTCGCATGCTCGTCCCTCGACGGCCGTCGCAACTGGACCCCAACGTGTGTTCCTTCCATAGCATGTCATAATGCGCATTGAAACGATACAGCTGACATGGCCTTCTTGCGTATTGGCAGTATGGACAAGCTCAACGCCGCCAGGCGTCCGACTACAGACGCCATCTACGTCGTCGACACCCGCGCCTCAGGCTCCTTCGCTTCCCGGCTCACCAAGATCCAGCCCACCAACTATGACGGCACCAACGGAGACGGCACCCTCAATCTCCACAGTCTCGCCGTCCTCGAGGTGCCCTCTAAGCCCAAGCCGACCGAGGGCGACGATATCGCCTTCGACACCGGATACACGCCCCCGACGCTCTACCTCTACCTCAACAACCACCGCCCGCCTGTGGACCCGCTCACGTCCAAGCCTCTCGACGCCCACAAGTTCGGCGCCAACTCGACCGTCGAGATCTTCAAGACTACGCTTGGGGACAAGACGATGGAGCATGTTCGGACGTTCGCGGATGAAGTCATTGCTACCCCGAACCGCGTCGCACCTGTCAGCACCGACTCCTTCCTCGTCACAAACGACCATGGCAGTCGAAAGACAGGTCTCGTGAGCGTCATCTCCCTACATACTTGTGCCCGTTCCCTAGCTGTTGAAACCATGGAAGGGTTAGATCTCTGACACTTCTTACGCTTGAACAACTTCAGCTCCGATCGCTCTCCTACGTTACCAACGATGGAAGCATCGGTTTCTGCGACCCCACGGGCTGCAAGATCGTAGCCGACAAACTTGGCTATCCCAACGGAATCATCGCCGGCGCCGAACCGAACCAGTACTGGGTCCCCACCATGCGCGACGGTAAACTCAAGCTCTTCGAGTGGCAACCCAAGGACCAGTCCCTCGTCCTCGTGAGTGTTCCTTTCCTTCCCACCCTTAGAATAAACCCCCCTCCCCCTCTCATTTTCAGCATGTTCATCTCGAAAACTGACATGCGACCACGTTCCCCTCTCCCCCGCCTGAAGATCGACGACATCTACCTCGACGGCCCACCCGGCTACCCAGCCGACAACCTCTCCCTGAACAAACGCACCGGCGCAATCCTAACCGCCTCCTTCTCCCAAGCCTTCAAAGCCATCCTCACCCATTTCCCCAACTTTGACAACCTCACCCCATCCACGGTCCACCGGGTCAGCTTGAACGAGGGTAAGGAGAAGTTCTTCGGCGCCAAGTGGAAGACGGAGAAGGTGCTTGAGTTTGATGGGGTTCAGTTTGGAGGATATACGACTGCGATTGAGGATGCGGATCGGAAGAAGATGTGGCTCATGGGTATGTAACCCCCCTTTTTGGCGTGCTTTCTCTTGCATGATCTGACCAGATCGCTTCGTTTTCTCTCCCTGGCTGTCTACAGGCGTCGGCTGCCCCTTCGTCACTGTCTGCAGCATCTCCTAAGACGAGAGCGGACATCAAGTATGTACCCTACCTAATCCTTTCGAGAAAAGGTAATCCAACTACTCCGGAGTGCGCATCCCCCCTTCATCGCGAGTGCCTTCAGGCTTCAGTGCGAGTGAGAGAAGTATGAACTTGAATTTGATTGGTAGAATGAATACAAAGTGTCAGAGTAAAGGTCTCTTGCTCCAACTGGCCACCGAATATCGTCCAAGGGATAAGTTATGTAGAATTGGGGATCCTCGATCCCCTCCCAATCCGATCGCCCATAGCCATAAGACAGAATATCATCTCCCGGTCCTTCCTCTTGTCGATCTAGCTTCCTAGTATCTAGCTCCGTGCTGGAACCGAAGCATCGGCTCCGCCGTCGTTTCCCGCGCGCCGCCCTCAGCCTCAGCCGAGTCCAAGCGGGGAACCGTCGCATTCGCGTACTTGCTCAACCAGCCCAGCACCTCGTGGTGCCATCGCAAGCTGTTCCGAGGGTCGGTCACCCAGTGATTCTCGTCCTGATGCAGAAGCGGGAGAGAGAAGGGGCGCACGAAAGGGGGGTCAGCCCATTTCCCATGAGGGGGAGGGTGGAAAGTAAGGGAGAAGACGCGACAAAAACTCACAGGGAAGTACAGGAACCGACTGTCAACACCTCTCCTCTGCAGCGCATTGAACGCCGAAAGACCTTCGGACTCCGTCAGGCGGTAGTCGCGTCCTCCGTGGATGATCAGCTGGGGCGTCTTCCAGTTCGCGACGTGGCCCTGCGGGTTCCAGCGCTCGTACTGCTCGGGGACCTCCCAGGGCACACCGCCGAACTCGGATTGGGGGAACCAGATCTCGTCCGTCGAGTAGAACCTAGTGTAGAGTCAGAAAAGAAAGGCAATCAGTAACTTGCCGACCGCTAACATCGCTCGGTGAAAGGAGAGAGAGAAGAGTCAAACTCACGTCGCGAGCGTGTTAAAGACGCCATCATGACAAACAAGCGCCTTAAACAACCCATCATTATTATGCCCCTGCAACCAATTAATACTATACCCCCCAAACGACGCACCAGCAGCAACGACCCGCGCACCATCGACCCCATCCACAACCCTCACAACATGATGCACCCCCGAGAGAATATCCTGATAAGGCCGTCCACCCCAGCTATTCAGGATCTCCTCCTGGTAGGATTGGCCGAACGAGACCGAGCCGGCGGGGTTCGGGGTGAAGACGATGAAACCTGCGGCGGCGTAGACGGCGGGGTTCCAGCGCACCGACCAGGCGTTCGTCCAGGCGTCCTCGGGACCTCCGTGGATGAGGACCACGAGCTGGAATAGACGAGGGAAAGTCAGGTCCTGCCCTGGATATGACGCATATTCTCAGTGGATTCTCGGAAACGTACCGGGTACTTCTTGGAGGCCTTGAAGCCCGGCGGCTTGAGAATCCAACCGCTGCGAACGAAGAGCAACGATGGGGCGGAAAGGGACGATCAGCGTCAGAACTCTCCAGCGCCGCGCCAGTAACACAAAGACAACTCACTGCGCAGTCCGACCGCCCGCACCAGCCCAATGAATCTCCTCCGACTCCGGCCCAAAGTCCACATCAGCAAGTGCAGCACTCTCCTCCCCAAACTTCGTCAGCTGCACAAGTTTGCTCCCAGCCGTCGGCGCAAGCCAGTACAGCTCCACCGTGCTGAAATGGGTCGAACCCGTGATGAGGGCCCCGCCGTGGATCACGGGTTGGACGGCCTTGACGGAGACTGCACTGACGAGCTCTTGTGGCTCGCTTGCGCTGCTCGACACGTCCACACTCCCATCCTGGCTCTTCGTGAGCGGGATGACGAACAGCTTGTTCTTCTGCTTATGGTCCACGAGCAGGTGGAGCTCCTTCCCCGACGCAGTGAACGCGATCGACTTAGGCGAGTAGATCCATTTCGGGAAGATAGAAGTTGTCTTCCCCGATCCCAAATCGTGCGAGAACAGCACGCGTTTATCAGACTCAAACCCGTCTTTGGCCATCTGGAGCCAGAAGACCGTCTTGCCGTCCGGGCTGAGACGGGGCGAGGAGGCGATGCCGTGCGTGCCCGAGGTGAGCTTCCGTGGTGCGCTTTTGCCGGAGAGCGGGGAGATGTAGATGTCTTGCTTGGTGTGCCAGGCTGTGCTCTTCTTGGGGTCCGGGTCGCGGGAGGTGAAGACGACGTGCTCCTGTCCGACATCGTAGTCACCTCCGTCTCCAAAGGGTGGGACGGGAGCCTCCTGTGGGAATCATACGCAATGAGTGGAGATGGGTAGACAGAGAGAAGGGGTCGAGAAGATGCTCACCAATTTGGTACCCTGCATCAGATTGCGGAAGCCGTCTGCGGACAAGGTCCAGGACGAAGCTTGGTCCTTTGATCCGCGGACAAGTTCGATCGCAAAGAGCTGGGAGCGCTTGTTAGCCTTGATCCAGCGGTCCCAGTGACGGACAAAGGTAGTGTCATAGGCTGTTCAAGAGACGTAGACCCAGAGTTCTGATGAGCAAAAAGGGCCTACCACAGAGGGTGCATGGGAGTGACATACCTCGGACACGCTCCCACTCCTGTTCGACATCACTTTCATCGTGATCCTTGACCGCCTCCAGCTTTCCATCGTCATAGACCTCAGCGCTAAAGACAAGGGTGCGCTTCTTGTCGGCTCCCTTGTGGGGAATGACAGCCTTGAGCGTCGTGGCTTTGACCGGGAACTCGCCAATCGCGGTACCGGGAATGAAGGGTGCAAGATCGGTCTCGGAGACGTTCTTGTAGTACAGGACGCCCTCGTAGATCCACGCCGCTTCGTCGTCGCCGATAAAGACGGCGTCAGTGACGTTGTAGACGAGCGGCTGTGGCTTGGCGAGAACGGGTTCCTTCCCCTTCTTGCCATTGGCAGCGATGTGGGCGGGCAGAGTGAGGTGGTAGATCGTCTTGAGGGTGGTGACCTTGGCGGGCGAGCCGATGCCGTGCTCGGTGACGCCGATGAGGGCGTGGAGACCATTGGGCGAGGCAAGACCTTCGCCCGCTCGAGGTGCTTCGATCAGTTTCTCGGGCGTGAGCGGGCTGAGGGAGGACCTGGCGGCGGCCACTGCTACCGTCGCAGCTGCGGCCACGCTCACTGTCAGCGCCGTCGTGAAGCGCATCGTTTATAAAGAAATCCGAAGAGGGTAAGTATGTGAACGAGTGGTGGAAGTCCTGATCGACAGGAAGATCGAGCGAAGGTTCTTCTTCCTGCACTGTGACGCAGGGGAAGGCCCGTGCGCGGACATGTCACACGATCGAGCAAGGCAAGGAAAAGGGCAGCAGCTTTCGATTTCGAGCAGAGGACTGAGGAGACAGGGGGACGCGTGTTCATGTACGGATCTCTTACTCGCGCACCTGGCCAGCGTGTGAGACGTGCGGAGGCTCACCCCTCTCGTTGGACTGCGGGGCGAAGTGCGGCACGTTTGGAGGCATCGAAACGTCGTGTGCCTGCCATCGAGAGGGTGCTCAGCATTTTCGATCTTCAGGGAAGGAGTGAGAGGATGTGTGTGAGATAGTAATCATCAAAGGAGCTCACATAGATCGGTTGGTGTACTTGGTCTCCACCTCGACCGCCTGTGGAGAGCTGGCTGAGCTTCGACTCTGGGTTGGGAATGAGGTTACAGGCACCCTTTGAGTCGGCTTTTGTGACTCCCAACGAGCCATCGTTGCCTCTGGATTCGCAGAAGATGGGAAAGGATGTCAAAGGCCGTCTTTGCAGCTTGTACAGCATGTATCTCGGAATAGGGAATGATCACCCACCGAGTGATGCCAAGTTCTTGCGCGGTGGTAGGGTCGTAACGCTGGGCACCTGGGGTGTACAAATTGCCCTCAATCGTGCTTGAGGTGTTCGGAAGTCCACCCTCGGGACCTTGACCGCTGATACGGTAGCCTTGAGAAGGAGGAGGGCTCGACATGACTGGCTGAGGACAATGTTCTGGGACAGAGACTGTAATAAAAGGAAAAGGAAAAGGGAAGAAGGTGAGCGGTCAGCTGGGCTTTATACCTCGTCCTTGTCCCGCATGTCGCACAAGCAGGAGTCACTGGAAAGGAAAGTAAGGCGCGATCAGCCAGTTGCATCAGTTCGATGTCAGTTCATCGTCTCTCTCGCAGGTGTCCAGTCAGTCGGTCGGTGGTCAGCAGATGGAAGCGTGGTATGATATATGATGGCAGGGCCCAAACCCCTGGCTTGCTGAAGCCGATCGGACTCAAGTCACGATGGCGGCTACGAGCAGGGGCGGGGCAGAGGCGCAGGGAAAGGGGAAGAAGGGTGGGCAAGGCATAGGAGAAGGGCTTGGGTGGTGGTGGTGGCAAGCAAGGGTCCAAGCGCGCCGATCACCAGCGAGCCACCCATCAGGCCATCCTCACCAGAGCTTCCTTCCACTCACCATCACATCACCAACCCAAAGACCGACATAAAGATGGTCTTCATTCACGTAGTACTTGTCAAGGTAAGCCAGCGGATGAGCCCCAAGACCAGTGAAGCGAGACGCTGGCTGACATCCCTCTTCGTTCCTCACGTGTGTGTTAAGGTCAAGCCTGAGGTTGCCTCGTCCAAGCTCGACGAGTTCATTGCCCATGTCGACAGTCTCAAGTCGCTCGACGTCGTCAAGGAGAAGTGCACCGCCGTCGGACACGGCCCGCCTGTGATCGCAGACCGTGCCCAAGGCTTCGACTATGGTGAGTGAAAGAGAGAGCTCGTCGTTTCCTTTTCACAATACCTTTGACCTCTGCTTAACGATGATCGACCGTTCCTATACAGGATTGTACACCCACTTCAACAGCCGAGCCGACTACGAGGTTTACCGCGACGACCCTGCCCACCGCGAGTGAGTGTATCTGGGTCCCCGTCTTGCTGGCCTGTCTGACGAACGCATCTAAATTCGCCTTTCGCGTTTCCAGCTTCGTGCGCACGATCCTTGCACCCAACACTGACTCGGTGCTCGCGTACGACTTCGACAACCCGTAGACGGGAAGGAGCACCTGTAGCTAGACTTCACCTTGCCCATCATTCAATGGAAGCCTTTTGTGAACATGCATTCATTCACCCGTTGTCCCAGTTGCCTTGAATAATGCGCTGTGAGGTGAATGCCGCCACGTGACATGTGGAATCGTGGAAGACCCGCACAGACGGGAGAGAGAGGAACGAGGTTGCCTTGCTTCTTGACAGCGACGACAGCGACGACAGCGAGTCAGCCAGCGAGCACGAGAGCGAGAGCGAGAGCGAGAGCGAGACCGAGCCAGCGACGCGCGCGCAAGAGACAGCGAGAGAAACAGTAACCACCTCCTGGAGATCTCAGATCAGCGACCACGACCCCATTCATCACCCACCCACAATGCCTCAAGACGCTCTCGCCTACACCATCATCGCCCCCCTCGATGACGGCGTCGATCTGCCGTCCCAGGACCTCCGCTCCCTCCTCCAGAAGGCCGACGATGACACCAAGGTCGAAACACTGCGGCGGATCATCATCTCCACGCTCAATGGCCGCCCACACCCGTCCCTGCTGATGCCCATCATCCAGTATGTCCTCCCCTCCAAGTCCAAACAGCTCAAGAAGATGCTCCACTTCTACTGGGAGATCTGCCCCAAGCTCGACGACCAAGGAAAGCTCAAGCAGGAGATGATCCTCGTCTGCAATGCCATCCGGAACGACCTCCAACATCCGAACGAGTACATCCGCGGCTCCACCTTGCGCTTCCTCCAGAAGGTCAAGGAGCCCGAACTCCTCGAGCCCCTCGTGCCCACCATCCGACAGTGTCTCGAGCACAGGCACTCCTACGTACGCAAGAATGCCGTCTTCTGCATCTACACCGTCTTCAAGTACAACGAGGCCCTCCTCGTCGACGCACCCGAAATCATCGAGACCTTCCTTGCCGCCGAGTCCGACGCGACCTGCCGACGTAACGCCTTTGTCCTCCTCTGCGACGTCGCTCCCGAGAAGGCCGTCGAGTACCTGCTCACAGTCTATGATCAGATCTCGACCATGGATGAGCTCATGCAGCTGGCTGTCATCGAATTCATCCGCAAGGACTGCACCTCAGAGAGCCCCAACAAGGTAAGTTGCCGCGTTTTTCTTCAAACGATACGTTTCTTTGAAGGATCTCACTCAACCTTACTGCACCTACACCATATTCCAATACAGGCCAAGTACATTCGCACCGTCTCCGAGCTCCTCACCGCACCCAGTCACGCCGTCAAGTACGAGGCAGCAACAACACTCACGAGGCTCACCCAAAACGCAGCAGCCATCAAGGCCACCGCCTCCGCACTCATCGAGCTCGTCGTCAAGGAGAGCGACAACAACGTCAAGCTCATCGTCCTCGCCCGGCTCGACGCCCTCCGACAGCGCCACGACCACGTCATCGATCCGCTGGTGATGGACCTCCTCCGCGTCCTCTCCTCGCCGGACATGGACGTCCGTCGCAAAGCCCTCGACGTAGCGCTCGACATGGTCTCCAGTCGGAACGTCGAGGAGGTCGTCCTCTTCCTCAAAAAGGAGCTCCAGAAGACCACGGACGCGAACTTTGACAAGGGTCTTGAGTATCGCCAGCTTCTCATCCAGAAGATTCACGCCTGCGCCATCAAGTTTAGCGAAGTCGCGAGCAACGTCGTCCATGTGCTCATGGAGTTCCTCGGAGACTCGGCCAACCCGAGCGCGGTGGACGTGATTGCCTTTGTGCGCGAGGTCGTGGAGAAGTTCCCCAAGTTGCGCTCGAGCATCGTCGAGAAGCTGCTCCGGACGTTCTCCGAGATCAAGAGCGGGAAGGTGTTCCGCGGCGCGCTGTGGATTGCGGGCGAGTACTGCGAGAGTGTGGAAGATATCAAGGAGGCCATTCAGCAGATTCGCAAGGTCATCGGAGAGGTGCCGATCCTCGCGGCCGAGGAGCGGCTCCTTGCGCAACAGGAGAACGCCGAAGAGCCGGATGACGCTCAGGCTGCTGCTGCTGCCAAGCCCACTACGGTCACGAGAGTCCGTGCGGATGGTACCTATGCGACGGAGACGGCTTTCTCGGCAGAAGCGAATCAACAGGCGGCTGCGTTACAGGCTGTCAAGACGGCCATCAAGCCCCCGCTCCGCAGTTTGATCTTGCTTGGCGACTTCTACACGGGCACGGTGCTGGCGTCGACGCTGGTCAAGCTCGTCCTGCGCTTCTCGGCCAAATCGACGGACGCGAAGGCGAAGAACTCGCTCCGGGCCGAGGCCATGCTCATCATGACCTCGATCGTCCGGGTGGGCCAGTCCAAGTTTGCAGCAGCGCCGATTGACGAGGACTCGCAGGAGCGCATCATGACGTGCGTCCAAACGCTGGCCACGCTCCGCGCGGACGAGGATGTCGAGCGGGACGAGATTTCGGGTGTGTTCTTGCACGACACGAAGGCTGCGTATGCGAAGATGGTCCTTGCGGAGGAGCGGAAGCAGGCGGAGAAGGCTGCGAAGGAGAGCAAGACGGCGAAAGTGCAGCCGGACGATGTGCTCTCGTTCCGTCAGTTCAAGAAGGACAGTATGTCCGCGGCCGACGAGGGCGGGGATGAGTATGAGAAGGAGCTCACCTCGGCCATGGGCACGGCGGAGGCGAGCAAGGACGACTTCATCTCGAAGCTGCAGCGCGTGGTGCAGCTCACGGGATTTTCGGACCCCGTGTATGCGGAGGCGTATGTGAACGTGCACCAGTTTGACATCCTGCTCGATGTGCTGGTTGTGAACCAGACGAGCGAGACGTTGCAGAATCTGTCGATCGAGTTTGCGACGCTCGGTGACCTGAAGCTGGTGGAGCGGCCGTCGAATTATACGCTTGCGCCGTTTGGGTTCCAGAGCATCAAGGCGACCATCAAGGTCTCGAGCACGGAGACGGGCGTGATTTTCGGGAACATCATCTACGATGGCGTCGGACCTGCCGCCGGCTCGTCCTCCTCCACTGGTGCTGGCGCAGGAGCGGGAGCGAAGGGCAAGGCCAAAGCTGCTGCTACCACCACTGTCAGCAAGTCGATGAACTCGGTTGCGAATGCGACGGCGGCGCCGGAGGGGAACTGTGTTGTTTTGAACGATATCCATATCGACATTATGGACTACATCAAGCCGGCGATGTGCACGGAGAGCCAGTTCCGGAGCATGTGGACCGAGTTTGAGTGGGAGAACAAGGTCAATGTGAACACGAGCATTCGGTGAGTAACGGTTTGCCTTCTCCTTTCTCTCTGTACTTGGATGTGTTCTGACTGACTGACCTTACTTCTCTTTGGGAAACAGCAACCTGCGAGGCTACCTCGACCACATCATGAAGTCAACGAACATGGCCTGCCTCACACCCGAAGCGTCCCTAGCAGGCGAATGCGGCTTCCTCTCCGCGAACCTATACGCCCGCTCCCTCTTCGGCGAAGACGCGCTTGCGAATCTCTCCATCGAGCAATTAGACGACGGCACGATGCAGGGACATGTGCGGATTCGGAGCAAGACGCAGGGGATTGCGCTCAGTTTGGGGGATAAGGTTGTGCTGAAGGCTTCGAATGCTGCAGGGGCAACGACGAGTTCGGCGGGTGCGCTGGTTTGATGGAACGGATTCCTCGGTTACCCTCTGCTACTCCCCCCCCTTCTCCTCCCCCCCCCTTTTCCGGCTGCGCCTCTTTCCCCCCTTTTGTGTCATATTGAGCGCCGACTTTTACGTTGTTCCCGACCGTTCCTCAAAATGAAACTTTGGAGACCTTCCATCCTTCACACTTTCCCGCTCCGTACAGGGAGGATCGGAATCTCGAAGAAGCATGAAGAAGACAGATATTGATGTTGCAAGGAGATCGACCAGATGGGAAGGGGGTGGGTGGGTTAAGATAGATGCAAGCAAAGGGTACAAGAGGGAAATAGATAAGAGACGGGCGGGGAGTCATTCTACAGGGCCTGGGTTCGATATGCTGGATAGCCAAGACGGGGGGAGAGAGGGGAAAGCGAGTAAACAGTAGGCGAAAGCGAAGGGATCGAGGCTGGCCGAGGGTTGGTGGCGGGGGTCCGAGGGGCGGTGCGCCTGGTTTTGGTAGAAGTACGAAGTGGTGATGGGCAGCAGAGGCACAAGGTCGAAGAGGAGGAAGGGCCGGGACGAAAGGAAGGGGTCGAACGTGGCGAGGCCGGAGTGAAGCAGGAAGGTACGTACTGTTCGTTCATTCCGCGCGCACCTTCAACCCATCCAAAGCGCGAATGTCAGCCGAATGAGCCCTCCCATCGAAGATCAGCTCGGCCATGACCTTGCCCGTGCCGAGGGAGAGAGTGATCCCCCAGCATGTATGACCGGCCGCGACGCCGAGTCCGTGCTGCTGGGAGAAGTTGATTATCGGGTTCTTGGTGGCTTCACTCATGGGAAGGAAGCACTGGGGGCGCGAGAGGAAGGGAAGAGAAGGGAAGGCGTTCAAGTGGCTGTACCTGGGATTCACGTCCGTAGGGGTGGGGAGAGACTCACAGCTTGTCGGACAACGATCTCTGCGTCTGGTCCGAATACTTGAGGGGCGACGACGGCCGTCTGCTCGATGAGCTTCTCGACTTGCCGCTCGGAGAAGTCGACGTCGTCGGCCGTATGAGGCAGTTCCTCGCCGTCGGGGGCTGTGGAAGAGATAAAGAAGGAGATGAGGGGAAGGGGTACTCTGTGCTCGACTCGGTTTGGGACTCACCTCCGCAGACATATACGGTGCCATCAGGACGGCAGTAGAGCTCCGGGTTGCCCGCCTTGGTGGCGGAGCGGGCGGCGAGATAGGATATCTTATTGACGAAGAGTGCATGGTTACCCACGGGCCGGGTACCTCGGACGACGATGGAGTGGGCCCGTTGGCCCCCGATCCGGGAGGCCGTCTTGACGAATGGGAGGCGTTGGAGAGGGGAAGTCGGGTCGATGGCGACCTTGAAGAAGGCGCCAGTCCATGGTCTGTGGAAGTCCCAAGGGGAATGATCAGAGTGTCCCGGCACTTCGAAATCATAGGATACACTCACCCTGCGCATACAATAATGTCCGTCGCCTGGATTTCGTCCACCACGTCACCCTCTCGGCTGACTGTGAGAGAGGTGACCCTGCCGTCGTCGCCGGTGTGTATGGAACGAACAGCCGTTCCGAGCAAGAGATCCACGTCGAGCCGGTCCCGTGCGTGCTCCAGGAGGAATATACTCAGCAGCCCCGGGGTCACTTGCGCGGTAGTCGATTCGTCTCCCAGGAGGTCGAGCTCGGAGGCCAGGACGCGGGGATCGATCCAGTCCAGCTCGCGGACGTCGTGATGCTGGGGAGGGATCGTGTTATCAATGTCGGCCTCGTACGTCTATTCGAAGGCCATGCAATTCAATTCGATTGGAAATGTTGATGATCAGCGAGCAGAGAGCATGCCATGCATGTAGGGACCAAGACAGAAATACTCACCTTCAGTCTCCGATAAGCCCACCTGGCCTCGCCGTCGTGCTCCTCTGCCAGCTCGGAATGCAGGCGGAAGGACAGGGCAGCGAGGCTGGCAGTGCCGTGATCGTGCCAGTCGGAGGCAAGGAATCCACCGCTCTTGGAAGATGCACCGGGCGCGATCAGGTAGCTCGTCTCGCACACGGTAATTCTTGCAGCGTGTCTACCTGGGTGGGACGCGAGATAGTAAGCGGTGGCAGCGCCGATGACTCCGCCGCCGACGACGACGATGTGGCGCTCGGGGACGGGGACGGGCGATGCTGCTGCTGCTGCTGCGACCATGCTACTGTGCTGAGTGCTTCTGTGGTCATGCTCGAGTCATGCTGCGTCCGACCCTTAACCCTTCTTGCCCTTGCCCTTGCTCTTCCCTTCCCTTCTTCTTGCTGACCATCACCTCCATCACACAGCACACAGCATACACACACATTGATTGCATAGCACGCGCTCCTCCCTCTCCCTCCCACCCTCACCATGTCTTCTGCGCTCCGACAGTCCGCAGCTCGTCTGCTCACCAAGGCACCAACAGCAACAGCGACATCAGCAGGAGCGGGCTCCAGCTCCAGCTCCAGCTCGACCTTATCAGCATCGTCCGTGCTGCTGCCCAAGCGCACACCAAGAGCCCGCTACGCAACAGACGCAGCCGAGCGCCCCTGCGCACGCTATCTCGACGTCACCCACCCGGACGACGCCGGCCTGGCCCCAAACTCAGCCATCGCTCAGAAGCTGGACTCCTTCACAAAGACCACCCTCGCCACCTACTCGCGCCCGCCCCTCATCTTCACACACGGACGCGGACTCGACATCTACGCCGAATGCGACCCGCTCTCGGCTGTGAACAAGGGCATCAGCGAGCGCAGATATCTCGACTTCTCCTCCGGCATCGCTGTCAATTCGTTGGGACATGCGGACGAGCAGATTGCGGGTATCGCCGGTGAACAGGCTGCTCGATTGATCCATTCCAGCAATCTCTTCCATAACGAGTGGAGCGGTCAGTTGGCCGAGCGGCTCGTCTCCCTCACCAGGAAGTACGGCGGTTTGGGTATCCAGAAGGGTACCACGAACGAGGACATCCAGCTCAAGGTCTTCCTCTCCAACAGCGGGACCGAGTCCAACGAAGGTGAGTGTAGCTGCCGTCTCCAACGTATCAAAGCGTGCAGGATAAGCTCAACTGTACCATCCTTACTCGCAGCTGCCCTCAAGTTCGCCCGCAAATACGCCCTCCACACCAAGCCCGCCGCCGACGGCCAACACCCAAACGCAGGCCTCGTCTCCTTCGAGAACGCCTTCCACGGCCGAACCATGGGCGCCCTCTCCATGACCCCCAACAAGAAGTACCAAGCGCCCTTCGCACCCCTGCTCGGCCAAGTCAAGACGGGAAAATTCAACTCGCTCGAGAACATCGAGTCCCTGATCGACCACACCACCGCGGGTGTCATTGTAGAGCCCATCCAAGGCGAAGGAGGCATCTACCCGGCCTCGGTGGAGTTCTTGCGCGCGCTGAGGAAGCGGTGTAACGAAGTTGGTGCGCTGTTGATCTATGATGAGATTCAGTGCGGCCTCTTCCGAGCGGGGACGATGTGGTGCCACTCCGACTATCCCGTCGATATCCACCCGGACCTGGTCACCATGGCCAAGCCGCTGGCGAACGGGTACCCGATCGGGGCCGTGCTCATGCGTCAACACGTCGCGGACGCCATCACCGTCGGCGATCACGGCACGACGTTCGGCGGGGGTGCGTTGGGAAGTCGGATCGCCCATCATGTGCTCGGAAGGATGGACGCCGAGGTGCTGCAGACGAACCTGCACGCTTCGTCCGCGCACCTCTTCCAACGGCTCGAGCGCGTCCGTGAGCTCTTCCCGGACTTGATCAAGCACGAGCCGGCCGCTGGATCCGCCTCGCCCCGCGGACGCGGACTGATCGTCGGTATCTCCATGCACAAGCCCGCCCATGCGGGCCATGTCGTCAAACTTGCCCGGGAGCGAGGGTTGATCGTCCTCAGTGCTGGGTCGGACGCGGTTCGGATTCTGCCGAGCTTGACGGTCACGATTGAGCAGGTCGACGAGGCAGTTGATATTCTGGAGTCGTGCATGATCACCCTCCAGTCGGAGGATGGCGGGCGGTGAAAGGCCTCCAATCACTCCTTCCCCCCTCCCCTGGTGCGAGGGGTATCTCAACTTGGTTTGCTGACTGTAGAGACGCCTGAGTCGGAATGCACATACACATAACACATAGAACCATCTCGCTCAAGCGCGTTCTCCAGGCCCTCCATCAGGCTTGACCTCAAGCCTCAAGGGGGCAGAAGAATGATGTGCTACATAGCCACAAAACCATTTTCATTGTCGTCTTGGATGGGATGAATGCCGAATGGATGGGATGGAGAATGGGAGAGCGAAGGGGGAAACACGAAAAGAACAAACAGACCGTCATTTGCGTTTACGTATGCAGCAAGGAGATGGAGCGGACGGTCCAGCCTTCCTTTTAGCCAGCCCTTGAAGGCGGCCCTTCCTTTCCTTGTATCGCCCCTCTTTCGTTCCCCCTTCGCTCAGGAACCCGCAGCCGCAGCCGCCGCCGCCGTAGGCACACCATCCCGCCCTCCTTCCTCAATACCCACACCAGCAGCGAACGAAGCGCTCAACGCTTTCAACGTCGGCGATGATCCCACATCCCCCTCGCCTGCGATCGCGATCGCGATCGATCCTTCCTCCTCGGAAGATACGACGTCCGACGACGAGATGGGCGTACTGCCAGAGACGGGCGTCGCAGACACTGACGCGGACGCTGAAGCTGGGTTGGACATTGTCGTCGTCGTCGTGCTCGGCACAGCGCTGCTGCCAAGCACCCAGTCCGGTCGGGCGGGTAAGCCATGCTTGGACGACATAGAGGCCGCCACCGTCGATCCCGCCGCTGCTGAGGATGGTCGGGATGTCTGCTTATTACGGGAAAGAAAAGAAAAAATCAGACCATGAGAGGCAGGAATCCCCATAATGGAGAACCAGGGACGGGAGTCAAGAGAAGAAGAGAAGAAGAGAGAAGAAAACGTACCTGCTGCCTCACAACATTCGCAACCCCACTCCCATTCCCAGCTCGCGCCGTCCCTGCTCCCGCTCCAGCAGACGGACCATAGATCCACCCAGACCCAGCACCCGCACCCGCACCCTCCCCCACGCCCACGCCAACGCCCCTAACGAACGGCGACGCCCGTCCACTCGGTGCCGCACTCCCACTCGCATCCCCAACAACAGCAGCCGGGTCCCACCCGCGCGCCCTCCCCGCGTCCGAAGACCGTCCACCGAGACTGGGAACAGGCGACCCCGTCCCCGAGGACGAATTCGGCGTCCCGCTCCCGCCGTTCCCGGTCCCGTTCCCGGTCCCATTCATCCGGCCTTGGAGGAAGTAGCCACTACCATTCGTGAGCTGTTGTTGTTGTAGACGCGCCCCACCGCCGTTGCCGTTGCCGTTGCCGCCGCTGGTACTGCTACTGCTACTACTCCCCCCCGCTCCCGCTCCCGCTCCGGTTGAAGAAGTAGCGGCGATAGGCGCCATCCCGCGGATGGTCGCGTACTGTCCCTGTGCATTCCCGTGCGCCTGTGCTTGCTGCTGGGCCTGGGCCTGGGGCTGAGGTACAGCGTACCCCTGTCCATACTGCCCACCATAATACCCACCCTCCATCCCTTGCACATACCCATACGGCACCTGTCCCTGTGTCCCCGCCCCAGCTCCATACGCCCCACCACCACCACCAGAACCATACCCCAGCACCAAATCAGGCGAATGCGAAGCCGGCCTCTGATACTGCTGCGTCTGCTGGGGATACCTCCCACCAGCAGCCGTATGATACCCCGCAGCCGAGGAGGAAGCGGACGACGCGGGAGGCGCGGGGGAGGAGGAGTGCGAGCGTGAACTACTCGCCGTAGAGGAGGACGCCGTCGTTGCTGTCGTAGTCGTTGCAGGGACGTTGTTGTTGTTGTTGTTGTTGTTCCAGCCATTCTCGTACAGCCCTCCCGCTCCTGCTCCTGCTCCCGCCGCAGCACCAGCTCGAAACCGACCCGAGTTGAGATTCTTCGTCGCGTCGGCGGGGGGAGCACCGGTGGCAGAGGCCGGAGCGGGGGCAGGGGCAGCATTAGGACTGGGACCCCAGCTTCCCGGCGGGCCGTACGGGTTGAACAGTTGTCCCCCCTGTCCCTGCCCCTGTGCTTGCCCCTGCCCCTGTGCCTGCACTTGCCCCTGCGCCTGCGCATGAGCTTGAGCTTGTGGATGCGCATGTACAGGATGAGCTTGTTGCGGCAGATGTCCATACTGTCCCTGCCCCTGATGTTCCCCATACCCGCCTTGGCCGAGGTACCCACCATACCCCATCCCCATCCCCATGGGAACCTGCATCTGCATCTGCGGAGCGTACATCGGCGGGTTATACATACCCCCCTGCACCTGTCCCTGATACCCCTGTCCCTGCCCCTGCCCCTGCCCCTGTAATTGGTACCCCTGCTGCCCCTGGTGGTACCCATAGCCATATTCCATCCCGTGCTGCTGCTGCTGGTAGGAAACCACAGCGGGGGCAGCGTACGAAGTCGAGCTCGATGAGGAAGCAGAGGCGGAGGCGGAGGCGGAGGCGGAGGCGGAGGCGGAGGAAGCGGTGGAAGAGGAAGAGACGGGCCCAGTGCCGAATCGCATACCTACACCCGCGAGTGTATGTCCCGATAGATTCGTTCCTGCTCCCGAAGCCGAAGTCGATGTCGAAGTCGAAGCTGAGGAATCAGGGTACGCCGCCGCCGATGATGCTGACGATGGGGGAGGTGGTGCTGGTGGGTACCACACCCCGACACCCTGCTGACCATTCGCAGCATACCACCCTCCCGCTCCCGCTCCCGCTCCCGCTCCCATGCCCGATCCACTAGCGCTGGCAGGCGGAGTCGAGCGCGCACTGTGCTGACCGGAGGAGATGGACCGTGGACCGAGGGTGGCTGTGCCGAGGCCTCTCCCGGTCGTTGGCCCTGCTCCCGCTGCTGTTGCTGTTGATGAGAGTGCGAGGGAGGAGGAGGGCAGGGAGCTTGTAGAGAGGGACGATCCTGATCCTGATCCTCTCGTAAAGTCCCGTCTGTCATTCGTTCCCGTTCCCGTACCCGCCCCCGCTCCCGGCCCAGCTGCAGCGACGACCAAGTCCTGTTCAACAGCACCAGCACCATCTACAGCAGCAGAAGGAGGAGGAGGAGGCGTAGTAGTGGTAGAAGCAGCAGCCGAAGCCGGTCTGAAATCCTGAAAGATCCGTTCACGGGCCTCCTTATAAGCAGCCTCGCGCTCTTCGATCGTCATATTCCTCCTGTCCTTCTTCCTCTGCGGCTGCTGGGGTGGGAGGGAGGCAGTGGAGGAGGCTAGCGAGAGGTCGGAGGAGGACGAAGCGGTGTGGGGTAGGGAGAAGGGGTGATTTGACGTCGTTGTTGTTGTTGTTGTGCTGTTGACTCCGTTCGGCGTTGAGGCTTGTGAGTGCGAGGTGGTCGTCGAGGAGGAGGTTGAGGGTAGGAGAGCGTCGTCGGGTAGGGGTGTGTCGTTGAGGACGAGTCTTCCGGGTGGGATGCGTGGTGCGGAGGGGTCTCTTCTCATGATCTTGAAGGTGGGCGTGGTAGGATTTCCAAGACCGAGGGAGGAGGATGCGGAGGCGGAGGCGGACATGCTGCGTGAGGTGGGATCTGCTGTTGCTGTTGTTGGACTTGCGCTTGTGCTTGGGCTCCTTGTTGTTGTTGATGATGATGATGATGGTAGAAGCTCTGCTGGTGTCTCCGTGAAGGGACTGAGGATGGGCGGTGGAGCGGTGGAAGGGACACGCTGTGCGAGTCTAAAGGGAGGACTGTGGGAGAAAGGAGTTGAAATGAGATGAGAATGACAGTGGAACAAAAGAAAGGAGACTCACGCCGTGCTGGTCTCGAGGACGGAGAGAGTGACGACCTTAGTGGTTGGGTTGATGTGATGGGCGAGTCCGAAGAGATCGGCGCATCGGTGTACGAGGAGACGCTGGTAGGAGTTCATCAGGGGCATGTCGCGTGGCTGGTGGGGCGGTGGAGCGTTGAGCAAGGCGAGCATGTCGCGTTCTGACTGGAGGACGAAGAGACGGTCGCGGTTTGTGCTGAGTGCGTCGATGAGGATGGGGTCGAGGTCGAGGTCGAGGTCGAGGTCGAGGGTGTGCTGCTCGGTGTCGGTGTCGGTGTTGGTGCTTGAGAGTGCCATGGTGGGCTGTGGCTGTGGTGGTGAGCTTGTGCTTGTGATGATGCTCGGTGGTGGCTGCTGTTCTGAGTGCGAGTGCATGGCTGCTGTGTACATATGTATGGATCACAGAACGAGTGAATCAAGTGAATGCTGGCCGGTGTCGAGATCGAGATGTCGCGGCTTGAGCTCAAGAAACAGCGACATGCGAAGATTCATTCGAAGCTGAAGGTGCTCACAGTCACTGGTCACTCACTGGTCACTGGTCACTGCTGGGCGGTCGGCTGAGGTGGCCAGTCACGTGATCGTCTCTCGCTCTCTCGGCCGAGAAACACTCCCCCAGCAAAAGATCCCGCACTCGCTCGCTCGCTCAGCTCATCAGCAGCAGCCAGCAGGCTTCTTGACAGCGAGCACCACACACACGACCCACTCACGCTTCACTCACACACGCACCCAGTCAGCGGCTCTGGCCCCCTCAGCGAACATGGCCACCTCACCATCACCATCAGAAGGCTTCCTCTACCCACAGGCAGGACCATCAACAGCGCCACAGCACCCACCCTTCTCCATCCCACCATCAGCAGCAGCACCATCAGCATCAACAAGGAGGAAGAGCAAAGCAAGAAGAACAGCACTCTCAATCTCACACGCACGCTCCATAGCAGCCTCCCTCCCGCAGCCATCACAGCTCCTCTCTACAGACATCGCGCAGAAGAACCAAGGCATCGCATATAGCACACCACCCACCCCCGCCCTCGCTCACCCCTTCGTATCCAGCCCACTCGCTGCACACCCGCTCCTACTCGAGTTCACTCCAGAACAGCTACACCGAGCTCAGCAGGTCGCACATCGACTCACACAGCCACAGAGAGTAGCACCACAACCATCCTCCGCTCCTCCTGCCCCCGCTCCAGCCCCTACTTCTCCTACCACTCTCCAAAACGCAAAGGCACCAGCATGGTCAGGTCCACCCCTCACATGGGCACAGCGCGCAGCCGGAAAACAAGCATCAACCGCAGCATCAACCGCAGCAGGAGGCGGGAGAACAGCTTCTTCATCAGCCACCTCCCCCTCTTCCTCCTCCCCTTCGTCCCCCTCCCTCCTACGCTCCGCCGCCGCCACAGCTACCACCACGCGAACGCCTACTCGTAAATCCTTCCGCGCCAGGCTCGACGAGGCGGGTACGACGTTCCATGCGCCCCTTACCCATCCGCGCGGCTTGATCAACCAGGGCAATATGTGCTTTGCCAATGCCGTGCGTTTCTCTCCACTCCCTCCCTCTTGTAACACCCTTCTGTTGTGGGAATGGGTCCAGGCTGATCTTCTTGCTTTGATGTGCAGATCCTGCAAGTGCTTGTATATTGTGCGCCCTTCTTCAACCTGTTCACCCTCATCGGACAGAGTATACCCCAGGACCTCGCAAACAGGAATCCACTCGTAGAGGCAGTGTGCGTATATTCCCCCTTGCCATCTGACAAACACGAACTGATTCGCCTCTCTCGTTACAATAGGGTCCAATTCCTACGCGAATTCCACCCCGTCCTGCCATCGGCCGTACCCGCGCTCACAGACGACGCCCTCCTGCCGGAGCTCATCTACAATGCCATGCGCCACAACCGCCGCTTCGAGGCCATGCTCAAGCACGGACATCAGGAGGACGCTGAGGAGTTTCTCGGATTCTTTCTGGATACGCTCCATGAGGAGCTCTTGTCGGCGATGGGTCGCTGGGAGGCCAAGTTGGATCCTCCCCCTCTTTCTTCTTCTCAACCGTCGCTTCGGGCGAAGGGCGCTGGTGGGCCGAATGGGCATCGGCATACTGGGATGAATGGGTATGCGCACAGTGAGGCCAGCGTAGCCTCCAGCGTAACTGGCGATGGTGATGGGCGAGAGGGAGAGGACGAAGACGAAGAGCGGGAAGTGATGCGTCCCCGGGACCCGCACCAAGCCAAAGAAGACGACGGCTGGATGGAAGTCGGCCAAAAGGGTCGGACCTCCTTCACCCGAACGACCTCGACGTCCGAATCGCCCATCACGCGCATCTTCGGCGGCAAACTTCGCTCCGTCCTGCGCGTCCCGGGAGCCAAAGACAGCGCCACCTTGGAACCGTACCAAGCCCTGCAGCTCGTGATCGATGGGGCGGAGGTACATACGATTGAGGATGCCCTGGGCAGGTTGACTGCGCCGGAGATGCTGAGTGGTCTGGCGGGGCCGGGGGGAAGGAAGGTCGATGGCACCAAGACGGTGTTCGTGGAGACCTGTCCGCCCGTGCTCGTCGTGCACCTCAAGCGGTTCTACTACGACGAAGTCGGCGGGGTGGGCAAGATCATGAAGCGGGTCGGCTACGGGACGACGTTGGAGATTGGGGAGGAGGTGCTCTCGCCTACGCGCCGCAATGGGTCCGGTGGTGCGGGCAGCAGGATGAGGTATAAGTTGTTCGGGGTGGTGTATCACCATGGACGGTATGCCACCGGCGGGCATTATACGGTCGACGTGCTCCGGCAGGACGGGGGCGAGTGGATCCATATTGATGATACGGTGTATTATCATGTGCCGGTGGAGTTTGTCAGTTGTTTGGCCGCGGCGGGGGTGGAGGGTCAGGGGGGTGGTGGGACGGGGACGGGGACGGGGACGGGGACGGGGACGTCGACGCCTTTGTTGTCGGTGGGAGGGACGGGGACGGGGACGGGGACGGGGACGGGGTCGCCGGCGCAGTCGCATGCTTCGTTGCCGAATGGACACGGGGGTGCGTCCTCCTCGAGACCGGGGTCGATCCCTGTGACGACTGGGAACGCGGCGGCGGGTGGTGCATCGTCGCTGAATGGGGGTGCGGCGGCGGGGACGAAGGGCTCGACGCGTCGTCGGCATGATGGGTTGGCGTACTTGCTCTTCTACCGGCGGGACGACTCGGTTGGTTCGGCTGCTGCTGCTGTCTAGGCCTCTCCTTCCTCATGGCAGGGGGCGGGGCGGGGCGGGAGGCGGGCTTTCCTTTTCGCATTTTGCACATTATCCATTCCATCGTCCATCCCAGACAGATACAAGTTCCTTTTCTTCGTCCTTGTCCCCTTCAGCTCGTCCTTCGTATACGTGGTCTGCCCGTTCCGTTCGCTGCCCGTACCCGTCGTGGACGCCCGATCTGCAATGCAATGCATGGGGTGATCATGTGCATCGGCGTTTCTGCGTTTCTGCAGTCTGCCTGGCTGGTCACGTGATGGCGATGCTCAGGGTTCTCTGTCTGCGAGTGAGTGAGTGGTTCGTGCCACAGTCACTGCCACCTCCTATCGAAAGTGAGCAGCGACCTTCGTTCTTCTCACACAGCCGACACGCAGCAAGCAGAGACTGAAGCAAGCAAGCAGTCAAGCAAAAAAGAACGAGAGCGCGGGTGAGTGTCTGTTTCGGGTTCGGGTTCGGGTTCGGGCTCGGGTCTGGGCCGGGGGTTCAGATGGGAGATGAGATGGGCCGAGATGAGGCGATGAGGCGATGAGGAGGGTGATGCTCGCGGGGGAGGGGAGACATCGACAGCAGGAAGACACTCACTCACCTCCAGACGCTGAGTGCTGACTCTCTCTCCCCCTCTCTCGTTCCTGATTCGAAGCATAGACAGACAGACAGACAGACAGACAGACAGACAGACAGACAGCGATGGACCCAACCTCCTCCAGCGGGTTCTCGTCCTCGATGATGGGGGGCCCCACCACCACAAGCCCACCGTCCTCACAACAACCGCCCCTCCCACAAGCAGCCTCCTCTCCAACCAGAGCACAAGCACCGGACCTCTTCGAATTCGCTGACTTCGGACAGCTCTCCCTCGATCCTTTTATTGGCGCCACCCCTCTCGTACCCGGTCCCGGAAACGACGACGAGAGCGAACAACAACAACAACAACAACGGCCGGGCATGCATCGGATACCTACCCATCATAGCTCGTACGACGACGCTGATTCAGAACATCATGCCCAGCTCATCGATCGCGCCGCCCAGCAGCAGACTCGCAGTCCCGGCGCTGGAAACGAGCGACCGGGATCATCGGCGGGACAGAATAAGCTGCCTCCCATCGTAGCACAGTCCAGCACCTTCGCCAAGCGCATCAGCACAGGTCGCATGTCCCGCTTCTCCTCCATTGGTTCCCTCCAGGGCGTTGCGCAGACTCAGGACCAGCAAGGGCAGGGACAGGGACAGGGACAGGGGCAGATGACTGCTTCTACCAGCGCAAATTCAGGAGCGGACAGCAACAACCCTCTACCGCGCCCACCTGCCCTCTTCGGCGGCAGCGGTGGTGATCTCTCCTCAACAAGCTCGCAGTCCTTCTCCAGCGCGAATCAACAGCTCGGATTCGGTACCCCAGGAGGAGCGGGGGACTCCTCCGGCAGTGGGAACCGTCAGAGCGTGTTTGAGTACCAGCGTCGGACCGCCCAGGGGCAGGGTTTGGACGATGATGATGAGGACGGGTTGGCAGAGGCTGAGGCGCTTGCTGCGGGTGGGGGAGGTCGGACCACGCCTGGTGGGTCTAAGGCTATGGGCGAGGAGGAGTATGTGCCGCGTCCGGCCTCGCGGTCGTCCTTCTTCGGTCTGGAAACGGCTGCTCCTTCTGCGACGAACAATGGTGCCCGCAGCGGCGGCGGCGGCGGTGGTGGGGGTGGGGGTGGGCCAGCTACGTCTCAGGCGGAGCAGATAGCTGCTTATCATCGTTCGACGGATTCTGCCCTCGGCGGCGGCGGCGGCGGCGGGCGCGGCATCGGCGGTCCTGCGCCTCCTCCAGGGGAGAAGGGCGGATATCGACAGTCGTCCGGTGCGTTCCTTCCACAGGGTATCACCGCCCCCACACCGCACGCCATCTCGCCCATCGCTGGCGGACCGGGCACGAACAGCTCGTCTAGTGGCATGTCCTCCTTCCCTCCCTCTGCTGGAGGCACAGGCTCTGGTTTCCTCAATAATGGAGGCACAGGCTCTGGTTTCCTCAATAATGGAGGAGGCGGGATGGGCGGGATGGGTCCCTCCGGCAGCACCCGCCCCCCGTCCATCGCCCCAACGATCAACTCGACCTACGGCGGCACCGCGGGAAGCGTCTACGGTGCGGGCATGCTGCTCGACCACCGCCATCTCCAACCGGGCAAGCAGGCCGCGCTCCTGAGTCACGAGAAGACGTTGGAGCTGTACCGGCTCAATGCGAAGAAGACGAACGACCCGAACTTGATGTATGAGTTTGCGGTTTTCATGATTGATGCGGCGAAGAGCATGGCTGCGGGTGGCGGCGATGGCGCCGGGGTGGAGGGTGTCACTCCTTCGGGCAGTGCGTCGTCCTCGGCTGGGCTCAGTGGCGCGAACGCGGCGGGAGAAAAGACGAATAGTCGGTCTGCCAGTCCCGTGGGCGCCAACAGCGGCAGCGGCGGCGCCCGAGACGAGTTAATCAAAGAAGCCATCGGCCTCCTGAAGCGGATCGCCGACCGCGGCCACGCGGACGCGCAGTACTTCCTCGCCGACTGCTACGCGAACGGCATCGGCACGCCCAAGGGTAAAAACCACGACTTCGACCGGGCGTACCCGCTCTTCGTCCTCGCGGCCAAACATGGCCATCCGGACGCGGCCTATCGCGCGGGCACGTGTTATGAGAAGGGGTGGGGATGTCGGAAAGATGCGGGGAAGGCGTTGCAGTTCTACCGCAAGGCGGCGTCTCCTGGTGATGCGGGTGGACATGCGGGTGCGATGTACCGGCTCGCCACCGCGGAGCTGAACGGGGAGCTCGGCTGCAAGAAATCTGTCAAGGAGGGCGTCAAATGGCTCAAACGGTCCGCGGAGGCCGCCACGCCCGAGTTCCCACATGCGCTGCATGAGCTTGCGCTGCTGCACGAGCGCGGGATTGACAATGTGCTCTTTGTGGATCCGGAGTATAGCTGTGAGTTGCTGGCGCAGGCGGCGGAGTTGGGGTATGCGCCGTCTGCGTATAAGCTGGGGGTGAATTATGAGTATGGGAGGATGGGATGTCCGCAGGATGCTGGGCTTAGTATTCACATGTACAACATTGGTGAGTGTTCACCTTTTCCCCCATGGGAGTCTGGTGTTTGGCTTTTAGAGGGAAGATGATGATGCTGAATGACCTTCCCTTTCTCTGCCTCGCTCTCTTGTGGGGGACTGCAGCCGCACAGCAGGGTCATAAGGAGGCGTGCTTTGCTCTGACGGCGTGGTACCTGGTCGGTGCGCCGGGCATTCTGCCACAGTCTGACACGGAGGCCTACCTCTGGGCGAAGAAGGCTGGCGAGCAAGGGCTTGGAAAGGCAGAATATGCGGTCGGGTACTTTACCGAGGTGAGTTTTTCGACTTTCGCGTTTTGCATATTGGTATCCCTTATTCTAAAACTGAACGCATCGTGGTATTCTCCACAGATGGGCATTGGAACGATCAAGGATCTGGCCGAGTCCAAGGCGTGGTACAAGCGGGCCCAAGAGCACGGCGACAAGCGTGCGAACCAACGACTGGCCGCTCTGGGCTCGAGTAACGGCGTCGGGCTCGGGTTCCCACGGAATCCGAACAGCTCCGGCGGCCCCCCACCTCCCCCGCAGAAATCCCAAACGGCACAACAAGGCGAACGTCAACGGATGTTACGCGAGCAGCAGGAGAACGAGGAGTCTCGTCTGGCTGGGTTGAGGGACGACGCGCGGAGCGCGAAGGAACGCGAGCGTGCGCGGACGACGCAGAAGACGCAGAAGAACAAGCGGCAGTTCGACTTCGTGGCCCCACCGGAGCAGATGCGGATCTCGCAGTATGGGCTGCCGGATGCGAATCGGAGGGCGGCGGCGGTTGCTGCTGCTGCTGCTGCTGCGAATGCGAATCGGCAGAGTGTGGCGCCGAGTGAGCGGCCGATGAGTCAGATGCCGGCGAGTATGGCTGATTTTCGCGCGTCGGGGTATGGGAATAGCTTTGGTGCGTCCGGGCCTGGGCCTGGGAATGGGAATGGTGGGAATGGGAACTTCTATCAGGGTCCTCCTGGTGGTCCACAGCAGCAGCAGAGGCCGATGTTGCCGCCGGGAGCAGGACAGGGACCGGGACAGGGACAGACGAACCCGAATCGGAAGTCGAGCCTGCCGCCGGGCGCCATGGGCGGCGGACAGGGTGCGTACCCGACGTACGAAACTGGCCAGTCGATCTTGAAGAAGAACGGAAACAATCCTTCGGCGTCTCCGCCTCTTCCCGGGTCGGGCAGGAACGGGTACGGCGGACCTGCATCGCCGCCGTTGTCTGGACCGATGTCACCCGGCGGAGGAGGGGGACCTGGACCTGGATCTGGATTTCAGCAGCAGCAGAGGCCTGAGTTGGACAAGCGGTATAGTGCTGGGGGACGGAGTGTGAGTGGGCCTCCTCAGATGTATGGCGGTCCTGGGGGTCCACCGGGGCCGGGGCCGGGGCAGGGGCAGGGGCAAGGGCAGGGTGGATATCGGTCACCGCCGCAGCAGTACTCTCCCGGTCTTGGACCTGGTGGTGCTCCCCCTCCGCCTGGTGTGCTGAGGTATGGTGGGCCGCCGGGGCAAATGAGGGGTGGTGGTGGTGGTGGGCCGGAGCAGGGTGGGAGGGGTGCGCCTCCGCCTGGTGGGCCTGCTCCTGGGCCGGTGCCGGCTGGAGGGGAGGGGGGCAAGAAGAAGTGGTTTGGCAAGTGAAAAGCTCTCGACGGTCGCGGACCTCCCTCTCGAAACAAACGGAAACAAAGAGCCCAGCGCAAGATCGAAAAACCTGTCTCTCTCTCGCTCTCCTCCTTCCAAGGCCAACAACGCTCTCGAGTCTCGACTTCTCCTCAACCAAAACTCAACTGGACGATTCCCCTTTTTTCCCCCTTCTTTTCTTCCTTCTCCCTCCTCTTCTCTTTCCTTCCCTTCCACTCACGACTTTCCAGCTCTCCGGTCTCTGTGCCGTCTGTCTCTCGCTCTTCCCGTGTCTCCTCGCCCGTGGGCCGTGTCTCCTCGTGATAGAAGTCTGGGTCCCACGTGATCGAATAATTCATTTGGCTGCTTGATCGGGAATTGGTGACCGAATTGGGTAGTCTGGTCACACCAGACCGTCGACGCACGTGATGAGAGGACACAAGATCCCGTGGAGACGGTCTGGCACCACTCGACTCGATTTCATTGGGCACCTCCCTCACTCAGAGCCAAAGTTGTCTACCTCATTTCGTCGCCCATCTCGCGCTTCCAGAGGGCTCGCGCACGGGCCCTCACTCACTCAAAACTCCGTTCGACTGACTGAGCAAGGCTGTTGCTATGCAGAGGAGTGGAAAAAAAGGGCTGAGGTAGCAGATAAAGGAAGAGACCAGAAATGCGGTTGACAGAAGCGTCAGCTACGACCATGGGAAGTGCCGGAATACCAAAACAACACCTGGACTGTGTACTTTGGGTGTAACCCTCACAAGGCCGATGACTTTGTTCTGACATTGGTTGATGAGTAAAGGTGCTGTGAGGCATGGAAGTGTGCGTTGGTTGGATGCAAAAGGAAAATTTTGCGGGAGGTGTCACTCAAATTTCGTCAAGTGGAGCCAGACCGCGCACAGCGCGGTCTGGTGTGACCAGACTACCGAATTGGGGAACGCTTTTGGCCTCCCCCGGCGCGCGCGTTAGGCAACACGGGTCCTGCTGCCTGCAAGCGAATGGATGGCATGCCTTGCTTCTTCTTCTTCTTCTTCTCGCTCACTCGCTCCCATCGGTGATCCATCTGCCGTAACTTCGACCCCATCGAGAGAGGCTCGCCCGCTCCTTGCTTCTGATCCCAGAGGCCCTCAGACAAGCAAGACGGCCGAAACGGATAGACCGCTTTTCCCGCGCTCCGGGCACCTTGCGGTTCGGTTGGGATCGGCAAGCAAGGGCAAGGAATAGCGATCCAAGCGCGCCGATTGTGAGAGTATAAAGGGGAAGCAGGTGTTCACTGTTGCTCCTGCTGCATCTCCCAGTCAAGCGGACAAGGGTCCGTCGGCCCCAAAGCTAAGCATCGCAAGCGCTGCCAAAGGTTGATCGCGTCCTTTGGCTTGGGTCTTCCTTGTGTGTATGCGCATGACTGAAAGGTATGTTCTTTCCTATCGGCGCGTCCTTTGCTCGCTCTACTCGGCGGCGCGTGATGGCGAATGCTGACTCCCCTTCTCTCCCTTCCTTCCCAGCTACATAGTCATTTCTCACCATGCTCGACCTTCTCAAGCTGTACCTGGCCTCCATCCCGATCCCCGCCTTGTCAGGCACCGCCATCTTCGCCCTCGTCCTCGTCGCCCTCACCGCCATCATCTTCTCCTCCCTCTCCGCCGCAACATCCACAATCACCATCCACAAGAAGCTCATCGGCCACCACCTTGGACACGGACTTGAGGAAGGAGACGCACTCGATGTGTCTGATTTCGAACCTGAGGATTTGGACGATGAGGGGAGACCGCGCCCGCCTGCTTCTGTGAGGTCGCCCTCGGTGGTTAGGATCACCTCCTCCGATCCCTCGTCCCCGCTCTGTCTCGACCCCATCCGCATCATCGACGATGGCTCGGGTATCTCCGGAAATCGCATAATTCTACCCCCTCCCGCACCCGAAGTAGCCGCGCCCAAGCCGACGCTGCTCTCACCCATCATCACACAGGATGCCGGTTCGATAACATCCAGCATCGCTGGTTCCGACTCGTCCTCCATCGCAGGATCCGACTCCGTCCAGCGCAAAAAACATATCGCAAATCGGAGATTCAGCGCACAGTCCCCGATCCTCTTGGCTAGACGGAATTCCCAACTCGATTCTGGCCGATCAGGCGCTACTGCGGGAAAGAAGCGGCCTGACAGTATCGCCCGACGCGCGCCCAAGCGCAACAGCAGTTCCACCCAGGGAATTGGTGACGCAAGTCCGACTTCTCCAGAGCTACGCAACAGCAGTCGCAGTCCGTCTCCCTCCGCATTTTCGCCCAATAAGGCTGCTACGGAAGCTGCGTCCGAGTCAGGGAATTCTTCGCCGCTTGATCCGTTTTTCTCACCTGCAAGCTCCGATGCGGATGGCTCATGGCATGACGCTGTTGAGGACGAGGAGGAGGATTCGGACGAGGAGCGTGCCCTGGTCGATGCGACTATTGGCGCGGGTATCTTGAACACGCCTGCTGGAGCGATCATTGAGGAGGAGCCTTCGTCGCCAATAACGGCGGAGACACCCGAGTTGCCAGTCACAGACGCGGCACCTTCGCTCCCGAAGGAAGTCAGTTCACCATCCTCGCCATCCTCAGCGCCTAGCACGCCGTCACCGACTCTGTTGCCCATCTCGCCCAATGCTCGAGCGCGTCGCGCTGCCGCTTCCATTCAGGCATGGCATGATTCCCCTCCTGCTGCTCCCAGCGGAGCTACAGGCAACAAGAAGAAGTACCGCTCTCCTCCGAACGCACCTCTTCCTGCCACGCCCACCTCCCCTACCTTGTCATCAACGGGACCTCACAAGGGTAGGATGATGAGCGACTACCATTCATCCTCCGACACCGAATCGGTCGGGCGATTCGCAGCGCTCAGCCACAAACGCTCGACACCGCCGTCGATCCTTCGTCGTCAGCCACAGCCTTTCCGCAGTGCGCTGCTGCCGTTGCCGAGTAAAGGCCGGGCTCTCAAGGCAGCCCGCTTTCTGAGCTTTCCGCCGGAGTTGGAGAAACAGTGGCAGGCACAGGTTCAGCGCGCTCAGATTCAGCAGGCCTTGTTGAATCGGCAGCATTTGCATCAGCAGCAGCAGTTGCTCTCGGGTTCTGCACCAGTCTCGCAGCAGCAGCAGCAACATCTCGCCCAAGCTGCCTCGTCCGTATCGACAGGAAGCTCCGCAACGTCGTCTGCTGACTCGTCTTTGACTTCGAAAAGTAGTGAAAGCGGGAGTGTTTCGACCACAGAGAGTGCTGCACCGACCCCGCCTACGAAGGACGACCCTTCTCAGGTGCTCGGTCGGCATGTCCGGACGCCTCCGCCCACTCCCCTTAACACTTCGATCATCAACAACACTCCGATCATCAACAACACGCCCTGGACACCCGTCAGTCCCTGGGTGGACACCCCCTTAGGCCCCGCTTCCTTACAACAGCAACAACAGGCAGGCACCCCACGGACTGCCGCGATCGGGCCGATGAAGAGAAAACGGACGATTGTGGTGCGGGAGCCGGACTGGACGCCGTATGCGCTGAGTCATGCGCGTGCGAGGGAGCGGGAGGAAATGCGCTCGAGAACGTTGGTTGCGCGTCGGGCTTCTGTCTCGTCCTCCATTTCGTCGTCGTCGTCCTCGGTGGGGCCTACTGCGCCTCTTACCAATGCGCGGTCGGAACGGCGGGACAGTTCGTCGTCGAGGAGGCGGAAGAGGAAGAGCATCGGTTCGTTGCTCGGTGGGGTGATGGCTCCTTCCTCATCGTCTTCGGAGGGCGGAACGCGCGGCGGCGCGGAGGAGACGGAGGAAGGAGGAGGTGGCGGTGACGAGATGGCGTGGGAGGAGGAGGAATCGGGAGAGGCGTTGGCAGATGGGAATGTGTTGGGCGTGTCGATCCCGATCGTCCGGGTCGAGAACGACTCGACGGATGGGGCGGAGGTGGATGACGATCAGGAGTTCTGGTTCGAGCGGTTTACGCGCTCGACGGCTGCTGCGGGTAAAGATTGGGATTGGCGCAAGCGGCGGGCACGTGTGCTGATACCCAGTCCTCCTCCGCCTCCAAGCGACACGTCTGCTGGCGGGGGGAAGGGATCAAAGGCGGATGGGCCGTTGCCGCCCTTGCCCGGGTCGGCGGCAGGCGGATCGAGATCGCGACCGAGCAACGTCGGCAAAGATGCAGTTGACATCGTGCACGAGGATCGGTCCTTGTTGAACGTGCCCTCGGATGGGAGCAAGTCCACCAGTGAGGGTTCGGAGAATGGGGGTATCGTGACGAAGAGGCTCATCAGCCCGCGCGCGTCGCCGCGCAAGGCGAGCTTACCGCTTTCGGCGGGGAAGAGCGAGGGGACTGTGAATGGGGGAGGCAAGGATGTGGGATCGGCTGGGGAGGCGGCTGTGCCGATGCTTGTTTTCAAGGCGAATGGGAGCCAGAAATCGGCATCGGCATCGGCACTGTCGGCGTCCGATGCAGGATCTTCTTCTTCCTCCTCCTCGTCAAATGTGGTCCGGTTCCCACAAGGTTCTCCTGAGGCGACCCGAAGTGGTCCTCGCGCTGCGGGCTCCGGAGATTCCGCCCAGGGTTCACCTTCGTCCTCGCCCAAGTCGTCCCGTCGTTTGGCATTGGCCTCGCTTACGCGGAGCGATCACGGAAGTGGCAGTGGTTCCGGCCCGCCTTCTCCGACGTCTGGTAGACCCAGTCTACGCTCGAAAATGGCGATGCGCCTTAGCGCTTGGACGAGTGGGGACGCGCCTGTTCTTCCTCCTGTCGAAGGAGGGGGAGGGGGAGATGATTCTGATGTGCCACAGGAGGACCGACAGCGCCGGATGAGCACGGATTCGGACTTGGGTCAGAAGCGAGGTTTGGATCTGGCCTCGGCTGAGCGGTTCAAGATTGCGCGGAGACGGACGTCCTCGGAGGGCCGGGTTGTACAACTTGGTGGGAATGAGAGGGAGGAATTGGAAGGATATGAGGAGGAGGACAATTCCCCAGCGTCCTCAGGAGGAGGGGCGCTTTTCAGGAAGGGGTGGCGCAAGAAGAGTGATGCGAGCGTACCTGCCCGGCTGAGCAGCTTGACCTCGTCCAAAGATCGCCCGAGCGGGAGTGGCGGTAGCAGCAGATCGCAGCGCCAGGAGCGACATACGAGCTTTGGGAGCTTGTTGGGGGACGACGAGCGGGTGCAGCGGTTGCTTGCTGAGGCGGAGGTGCTGTCCAGCGATGAGGATAGCATCTTGGGCCGAGTGGGCAGTAGGGAAACTCAGCAGCCGCTCTCGTCTGGGCTGTTGTCTGCCTCGAACACGCCGAGCACGCCGAGCATTGTGCTTAACGGTCATCATCGAACTGAAGACGGTGGGCAGCCCAGGATCACACTGTTGTCCAGCTCGCCTTCTACGGCATCCCCGAATCTCTCTACCAAATCATCCTCGAATGCGCTCTCCGCAGCGCCATCTACCCTTCATCATCCTCCACCCGCGCTTGAGGTCTTCCGTGCTCCTGCGGGCGTACCGCTCGCCAGCCCGCGAACGACGTCGATGCCGAAGGATGCCGGCCGGCCGCGAGTGTCTGATCCGGGTCAGCAGAAGCTGACGACGGTGCGGACGTCTCGGTCACGTCGGACTTCGGATGCGTCATCATCGGCCTCGAACTCAGCCTCGCTGCAGCAGCAACGACAAGGCTCGAGCAGCAGCAGTAGCAGCATCACTGGATCGTCTCTTGCCAAGAAGGCTTCGAGCGGCTCGTTGAGTTCTCGGAGTAAGATCTTGAGCGATGCGAAGAGTGCGCAGATCGTGCCGGCGTTCCATAGCTCGGCGTATGCGATCCGGAGCTCGACTGGAGTTCCAAACGCGGGTTATATCGGTGGTGGTGGTGGCGGGAACGGGAGCGGTTTTTTCACACCGGAGCGCAACCCGGTGTTAAGCTCCCCGTTCGGCGCATTGGGTTCGGCCTCGTCTTCATCTAACGACTCCGATCTGGCAGCTCTTCCCCGCAGTGCTTCGCCGGCGTGGGGAGACTTGGGTCTGCGTCTTCCGCATCGTTCGTCGAACGGATCGATGAACTCGACGTACTCTTCGTCGAACGGGTCACTTTCAGGTGCTCCTGGTTCTGCCTTATTCGTTCCTGCCCCAGCATCGTCATCGTCCTCCCGCTCTCGCACGAAGGGTACAGCAGCGTCATTCCTGCCATCCTCGTCCTCCTCCTCCTCGTCCTCGTCATCGATCTCCATGCCTTCTTCGCCCACGACAGACGGCCCGCTCAAGCATCGCTCTGGAAGGACGAGCCCTGCTCGGCATTCGAGTCCTTCGTTGGGTGGCACTACCACGGCGGCTTCTAGGGAGCAAGAGTATCGGCGGACGAGTACAGGGCTTGTCCAGTCCGATCTGATCCGGCACTTCTCGCGCACGGATCCTCAGAGCATGTCACCTCGTCCTTGATGGGCGATTTTGAGTGGACAACAAGTCGGCGAAGAGAGTCACAAGCTCCAGCACTCCTCCACTCTCCCTTGCTGCTCATCCAACACCATGCTGCTGTTCCACCTCTGGAGTCTGGACCTGCTACCGTTTTTTCCCCTTCTCCAAAGCACCTTTACTTCTTTTTACATCGCTTCACCGCTGCTTCGACACGATGCAACTGGCACCTAGTACATTCCTTTACATAGCCAACAACCTCCTACCTCCCAAGACTCTTTCACTATTTGCGTCTTTGCCTTCCTGCCTATCCCCTCACACGCTTACACGCCTTTTGCCCTTTCCTTCGCTTTTTGTCTTCTTGGGTGCCCCCGGCTTTGCAATTGAATCATCGAATCGACAATATGCTTGCGCATCTTACACACATCCTCTCGCCTTCGATGGAGCTGTGCTGTTCTGATCTACCAGCAGGGGCAAGGCCGCGAGAAGGAGGGTGGATTCGATGAGATGCGAAGCGAAAGCTCATTGCCAAAGAGCAGAGGAGAGGCGAGAGATTTGGGTTCCTGCAACGGGGTGCAACGCGGCAGATTCAGGAAGAGGCTCCATCCGGCCGCTGCATCAGCTTCGCGGTAAAAGCCCGAATCGTTTCCTCGTCGACCGTTTGCCCACTCTCCGCAAATGGCTTGAGCAGATCGAACAGCTGGGAGCGGAAATTTTGATAGTGATCCAGTGCCGATATCATCCGTTCCCTGGGCAGATGGTTGAGCGCGGCTAGGCCGAGGCTGTAGGTCGATCCGGACTCGGAGGGGGTGGATGTTGGTGGAGGTGAGAGCGTGGCTTCTTCAGTGAGGACGAAGGGCAAGTCGGACCAGGTGGGAAGACACTTTGAGAGCAAAGGCGGTAAGTCAGCAAAATCATGTTCAGACACGGTGCCTGCTAATGCGCTTGCCAGAGGTGGAGAAGCTCACCTGTCCACAACGGCAGATGCGCTCCCGGAAGCTCGGCATGAGGAACAGATCCAGTCGGACCTCCTCCGAAGGGAGCTGGCCATCAAATAGACTTTGCAATGGGCGTCGACAGGAAGATGCGTCAAGGGAGGATGCCGGTCCCAGTTCGCTTTCCCTTGCACGCTTTGAAGGACCAGCCTCGTCTCCTGCAGCCTCTTCGCCCGATGGCGACAGTGCGCGTTTCTTTCCATTGTGGTTCGCCTGCGCTTCTCTGGTGACTGATAGATCTGTCGGATCGGCGGCAACGGGTGTATCTGCGGCTGAAGGCAGAGCGGTGTCGACATTGCTTTCATCGTTCGTCAGCACGCCAGCAGGCACTCCGAACACCTTCCACGACTCGACCCCGTCATGGAAAGTGCGTACCGGCTGACCGGCCCACTCGAGAGGTGCGACGACGTCTGAGGAACGACCACCCGAAACACCGTCGGATGATGGGCCTTCCGGTATCGCATCCATCACACTCGCCACAATGGCCGGCGACAGCATACTGGCGGCTCGTTCCGGAAGGCAGAAGATCCAACCGCCAGTGCCGATGTATGGTTCGAGTGCGTTGCTGTGTGTTCGTACGCAGGGGTCGCAAATGATGCTTTCGAACAGGTCGTGATCCAGCAACGATGGGATTTCATCACTCGCATCTCCCTCGCCCTCGGTTTCGGTCACCCCTTCCTTCTTAGTACCTTGCGCCTCCTTTTCCGATGCACGCGCCAGAGAGGTACAGCTTTCGTGGAGCCAGTCTGAAAAAAGGGTAAAGAATGCGATCAACGTGAGTGAAGCCTACTCTGTGGAAAGACTGTTGCGAGTATCAGAGTGCTGACCTTCACAGATAAGACATTGGAACATGGTCTCCTTCTCTTCGTGAGGATTGTAGGTCTTCCCCCGTTCGCAGTAGCAGAATTCACCGACGAAGTTATGGTCGTACCGGTTCTCCTCGTTCTCGACCGCGTGCGGTGGCTCTCGGAGGGTACATGGCTCAGATTTTCGTGTCGAGGAGGCCGACTTGCTCGTTCCACAGTCGCATCTGGATATTTGAGGAAATCGAGAATTGTCAGCCGGTAAGATGTTAAGCACAGCAGGACGAGTCTCGAGATTAAGGACGTTTACTCAACCTGAAGTTGCGGCGATGGAAGAGTTCCACGAGATCGTGTTCAGAATGGCACGCCACACTGCAAGCTGCGCAGACGCCTTTGGGACCGCCTTCCTCCGAAGCACAAGTCCGACAAGAAAATACGAGCTGTCGGACAGAGCCGTTGGAATGTGTGCATCGACTGACGCCGTAAGGGAAGGCTTCGTGGGCATCGCGTTCCAGTTGAAGTTGTCGATTGATGAGGTCCTGCGCGGTAAAGCCTGCTTCGACCGAAGACAGTGCGGGAGGCGCGAGAGATGGATCAGGCAGAACGGGCGCGTCCGCTGCCTGCACCTGCTGAGCCTCCCGTGTTGACGACGCGTCTGCCATTGGACCTTCTGCTTTTCGATGGGTGTCGTGCGCCAATCCGCGACCTTCCAACACTCCAACGCGTCCAAATGAATGTCCGTACGCGACGCGATGCGAGTTGGAAAACAGCCGCTGAAATTGGTGCAAAATTGGAAACTGTAACAAAATATAAATTAGTCGATATTTCCCATCTTAAAAGCATTAGTAGTTTAGTGGTAAAATAGGCGCTTGCCATCAAAAAAAAAAAATTGCGCCTGCCGAGGGTTCGATTCCCTCCTAATGCATACCGTTTTTTTCGCAATTTTTTCCGGAGTTTTCCCGACGTGAAATACACTTCCTTCCTTGAGCACATACACGTACCAGCATCTCTTTCATGACCGTGCAGGAGACATAGCTCTGGATTTTCACTCAGAACTCCCTCGCTGAGGTGAATCCAGCGCATTCCTCAGCCTTTCCCTTCCGCCCTCGATTGATGCACCCTACTCGGCAGGCCCAACAGATCCCTGCTTCCCGTGAAGGTATACCATTGCCTCCACCTTCCAATGTACACGGAAACGTCGTTGGCGGTGTCGAACGGCTTTCGCAGCAGCAGATCGCGATTTCAAGGGGCACTGGTCCCAGGTCGGATGACGGAGATGTCGACAGAGCTCATCCGTCGGGCGACGTACTGCAGCAGCTTGGATGTCGCCAGAGACGGGTTGGGTCCTCTATCGACGCCGTCTGCCAACTTCGGACCTGCCTGGACACGAGAAGAAGCAGCGGCCGGTATCGCTTGCTGAACCAGTGACTGTGTGGATACTATAGCTGCTGCTTCCTCCGCGGGCTCGTTCACCATTATGGGGGAGGCAACCGATGTCGCTGCTGGATCTCTGTGGACCGACGCCGCTGCTCGTTCTTCGTCTTCTCCTACTGCTGCTCGCATCCACGGCTCTTTGTCCGCCCCCGATGTTGCGCATCCACCCCTCGTCGACTCGAACAGAACTTCCAGCTCCGCTTTGCAGCCATGCTGTAACATGTACCGCAACTCGCTCCTGTATGCAACCAGAAGAAAGAATGATCCCTGCATTCAGCATCAACTGACACCAGCAGCAAGAGCAACAAAAGGAATCATTATAGCTCAATGAACCATGATTTCCGTTCGGATAACCGGAAACGTCGACCTGCTGCTGATGATACTGGTTCGATCGCTGGCACACGGTGCTGTCACTCACTTGAGATCTTCCGACAGCCAATGATTGGAGAGAAGGCTTTCCGCCTTCCTGCGATCCGCCGCACCGATTGGCAGCGTCCCTTGAGACACGAGTGCTTCTTGTTCGTCTTCTCCTTGCCCATCGCCTCCGCAGTGTTGAGAATAGCCTCCGTCAGAACAAGCCGTGCCACCACGGCCAGACTGCATGAAGTCCACAGTACGTAGTCCGAGCCATTGGAGGCGCTTAACCGCAAAGCGTCCAGGACGGTCGGCAGTTCCATTTCCGTACTTGTACATCCTGGTCGTAAAAGGGAAGGGACGGTTCAGACCAATCTTCGTTCGTTCGCAAGACGCTCTCCAAGTATATTTGATCTGGCAGCTGGTTTCCTTGGTGATGCATACCTGAAAATGTCAATACCGTGCGGGTCGCCGTCCGTGAGCGCGAAGAAGGACATGCTGCACATAGGGAAGAGAGATCAGAAGGGCACGAGATGCTTCCAAATTTGAGACATAGTGGGGTTTGATAGATCACCTACTCACTCTTTGAAGTTCTCCGCCAGAAAGACTAGAAACTGCTGGGTCGCTTGGTCCGGGTATCCTTTTCCCTGAGAAGGTTGACCAGCGTCAGATTACGGCCAGTGCACCAAACGAGCATCCAGGGAAAGAGATAGCGTGCTCATACAAGAATTTAACTCACTGTGATGACGAGGCCGGGCTTCAGGTTGCAAGAGGATCCCGAGGCGAAGTCATGCTGGCGGAGAACTTGGAAGATCGCCTCCTTCTCGACTACCAGCACCCAGGCAGCCTGGGTCTGAAAGGTCTCGATGTCGTGAACGAAGGGAACGAGATGTTCAGAGACAGAGCTGCCTTGCAGCCAAGTGATCGGATGCTGATGGCCTTCTCCTTCGGCCAATGCTCCCTCTGTGACTGGCTCGACATGGGATATTCGACGGAGCTGAAATCGGAATGAGCCAGTGAGAAGCCCTTTTGCCGCCGCTCGGATTCCCAATGCCTCTCGATCAACGTCTAGTGCTGAGCACAAGGATGCGATGTGAGCATCAGAGGATGTCTGACGTTTGAAGAGGGCGACGTCTCGGTAGAAGAGATCTCTGTCCGAAGATTAAACAGAAGATTAGGTAGCGATAGTGCCCGTTTCGAAAACGCAAACGCGACCGACGGAGCGAAAAAAAAGGTTGGATCAATACTCCGACGAATCCAATACCACGGGATCAGTAAGCTGGGAATGCTGGGCATTGCCTTGTCGGTGATGGGAGTGTCCCATGCGTGGTGCCAGGAGTGCGCCTGGAAGCGGGTTTGGCTGTGAAAAGAATTGGTAAGGAACCTACCGCTTTGTGATGAAGGAGCTTGATGTTGCAGCAGAGTGTGATTCCTCTAGGATCTTGAAGGCTTGCGCTGCAGGAGAAGATGAAGGTCCAAAAATCGGTGAGAAGAACATCCCTGCGTAGCGTAAGCAACGAAACTGGGGGCAACATTGTGCTGTTCACCTTGATAGCCAGCTTGAGAGACTTTGCGATTTGGAAAATTGTTGATGCTTCAAGAAGTCGGAGAAGTCATGGTAATCCGAAACAAAGCGCGTGAGCGTGAACATGCGCTTTCCGCCACTGTTTCGTTTTGACTGCGATGTTGTCTGACCTTTGAATGTAAGGTCCGGGCTCAGCTGGTCGGCCAGGAGTTACGCTTGGATATTTGCGAGGATTATCGTCACAGAGTGTCACCGATAAGTCTTTTTCCGCGGCCGCGCCTTCGCCTTCATCTTCGTTCGGCATAATACGTTCGAGGAGGCTCAATGCGCATTCCTCAATGCAATCGAGCGCATGCACGCGTCTGAGAACATGGCAAATGTCAAGTGAGCCCTGAAATGCAGTCCTCTCAGTAGCATGGGGAGAAAGCAGCAACCTATCTCTCACTGCGTCTCGATATCCATGCTTGAGCTGGATGTCATCCAAGGATAATGGTGAAGTTCAGAGCGCGCATACACCCAGTATCAGAGCAGGAAAGCCCACTCACTTCGACTGGTTGTGCAACATGGTTACGCCCGAGAAGCTCGGTGTTGGGCGCGTCCTGGAGGTGGAGGAAGAAAGAAGATACTGGCGAAAGGGAGAGAAACGAGGTTAGCGATGCGTGTTAAGCGTTGCTGTAGTGGCTCGCTGCGATGAAATGAGATGCGAGAGCGTGGGAAAATCCAGATTGTACAACCTTCCGTGGCGCGTGGCGTCCGACAACTAAACCGGAAAGTAGCGACCACGCTAAATAAGAGAAAGCACTTTCTGTCTGCACAGCGGCCATGCGAGACCACTTTATGCGAACCAAGAGCACGGAACGATCGACGTCGGAAACGCCGATGCTCTCTCGGCCGAAATTCATCATGACCTTGAGATGGATCGGATCTGACGATGGCAATGGTCAGCACGTGATCTTGTTTCGACACGTGGCCCGACGCGTTTCTTGGACAGGACGCGCCCAGGAAAACAAACAGAACAACACCTCCCACAAAGGCCGAAAAAACACCAGTTGCAACTGACGACACCGCGCGCTCACCAAAACACTCGGTCGCCTTGGTCCAACCTCCATCGTGCTTCCCTCCACAGCCAACCGCTACCCTCTCTAAGTCTGTACCATCGGCCCTAACCAACACCCAACAACAAGCCCAACGCTTCTACAGCTCCGCGGCCCTTCCTCTTCGGCACCGTCGCCTTCCGCATTAGCCCCCGCAAACACCAAGTTCTCCCACCACTGCGGGCACCGTCATCGTCGCCGAGCGGACTTTCTGATACAACGGCATCACCTCCATCAAGATCTCACACGTGCACCCACTCCGCACCAATCTGCACAGATCGGTCCACCAACAGCCAAGAACCATTGCGCTGGCTTTGGAACGATCCTCGCATCGTTCAGCATCTACACCGTCGACTGAAACATTCAGGATAGTCACTCGCATCACCTTTGACCAACTTGTCCCTGTCCCTATCCCTTCCCTAAGGATCTACATCTTGTGAGTTCTAACCATCATCCCTGTACCCTTCCACCACGACCAGAAGGTACTCGGCCCTCCCACCTTCCCAGACGGCGACCACAGGCTCATCCTCGGCTCCTCTTTACTAACTCTCCTTCTCCCTCGGTTCATGCTGCAATTCTGTGCAGCACGCATACAAGAGACAGCAATGGCCGCAGCAGCAGCAGCTCAGCCCCGCGGCGCATCACCAACGAAGCAACTTCGCAAAGCCGAACCCGTCAAGGAAGCCTCCCCTCGCAAGAAGGCCGCATCTACCAGCTCGCGCAAGGCCCAGCTTCCCAGTCCACCACGCATCATCCTTGATGCCGAAAACAACCAGTATCGTCGTGGCGCCCTTCTTGGACAGGTAAGCTTGCAGCGCTGTCTCAATTAGCTGCATCAAAGATGCTGATTGAGCACGTCGACTCTTGCTTCTCAGGGTGGCTTTGCGCGCGTCTACGAAGTCGTCGATGACTATGGAAACCACAAGGCATTCAAGGCCATTGCCAAGAGCGCTATCTTTCAATCCAAGAAGAACAGACAAAAGGTCAGCGCCATCCCCAGCCCGTAGACAAATAACGACCGGTGCCATTACTGACAGCTTCTCATCTCGGACACACAGGTCTTGGCTGAAATCATGATCCACAAGTCCTGCAAGCACCCCAATATTGTCCGATTTGAGGACAGCTTTGAAGACAACGAGAACGTCTACTTCCGCCTCGAACTCTGCCACAATGGAGTGAGTCTTCAAAGCAGCTGTGCAAGGAGTGAAGTACAGGTCAGTGCTTACCCTCTTACCTTCCCGCAGAGCATGAACGACATCGTCAAGCGGCGCGGCAAATACTCGGAGCCTGAAGCCCGCTTCTTCATGGTCCAGATTGTCGCAGCTTGCCAATACATGCACACCAACTCGATCATCCACCGCGACTTGAAGCTCGGAAACATCTTCCTGGACGCGAACATGAATGTCAAGATTGGCGACTTTGGACTGGCAGCCCTGCTCAAGTTCCCAGAGGAGCGCAAGCAGTGAGTTGTCCCTCTTTTCGTCTCTTTTCGTCTCCCTCCGTCTCGTCTAGTCGAAGCTGACAAGGTGTCTCCACTCGTGCGCAGGACCATGTGTGGCACACCAAACTACATTGCACCCGAGGTTCTTTTCCAGAAAAGCGGACACAGCTTCGAAGTTGACGTCTGGTCTGTCGGAGTCATCCTGTAAGTTGCGACTCATGTCTGCTCCTGCCACTTTGCCGTGCCCTGACCGTATCACCGCTTGCTCGTTCTTGCAGGTATACCCTCCTCGTCGGCAAGCCACCATTCCAGACGAACAACGTCGAGCTCATCTATGAGAAGATCAAGAAGAACGAATATGAGATTCCCGTGGAGTCAAATATCTCAGAAGAATCCAAAGACTTGATCCGCAAGATCTTGACACTGGACCCTGGTGAGTATATCCAGTGCAACTCGCTACTAGTTTTGTGATGTTGTGCTCACCTATTCGATTGCCGGCCCTTGTCGCAATCAGCGAAACGACCGAGTCTGATCGAAATCATGAACCACCCCTGGTTCTGCGCCGGCACGTTCCCAGCATCGGTCCCATCAACGGCCACTGAGGCTGATCCTTGTATTGCTCGTCTCCCTCGTGACCAAAGCCTGCACAACTTCGCGCTGCTCAAGATCGCATCGCACTGGAATCCTGATGCCGACGACCTAGCGGAGGAGGAGGCAGAGGATGTTGACCCTCTCGCATCAGAGAAGCGAGCCCGGGAACAGCTCCGAGACCAAGAGACACAGGAGGAGCAACGAGACCAACTGGACAAGGCATTCGAGAGGGCGATCCAACCTGGCAGCCCGATCTCGGCCCTCATCAAGGCTGGAAGACAACCGCTTGTCAAGGCTGGTCATGTTCAAACGATGCCTCTTACTCGAAGCTCAACGCGCTCGCTGGCCCGGCAAGCGAGTGCGATGTCGATAAGCGGCAAACATCAACACATCGATTCTGGCAACGGACGGCGATACGACAAAGAGAACGCGGAGCCAAACCATGGTGCGCGGACGCTCCGGAACGGGAAAGATGGGAATGGAGTTGAGGAACGCCGGCTGCTGCAGGAGAAGGCGCGTCTGGTAGCCGATGTGGGGCTTGCCCCCCTGGGCTCGGCTGGATCTGGAACGGGTAGCCAGCTGTCTGACACAGTCAGCGGACCCGAAGCCGTCATTTCGCGACTCACAAGTGCGTTGGAACGATTCGACGCCGATCAGCTGTACGAGGAAGCGGCAGTGGATTTGGTCGAGCAACAACCTGTGGTGGAAGACGGCCAAATTGTCGGTCGCCAACCGGAAATGCCCAGGGCCTTTGTCATTTCGTGGTTGGACGAGTCCAGCAAGTGGGGTCTGGCTTATGCGTTGTCGGATGGCAGCGTGGGATGCTACTTCCGCGACGGTTCAACCATGGCTTTCTCGGCGGGTCGGGGCCACTTTGACTTCATCAGCTCGGCTGCCCGGAGTCGATCGAGCAGCGTAACCTCGGCAGTCCGGGAGTCCCGAAAACAGCTTGACCACGTCCGACGGTCGAGCTTTGTCTTGCCTTCTCCTAGCGCCTTGAGCTCTGGCGGCGCCGAAGGTGTGGACGGGATCTCGGAGGACATGCTCGTCCGCGTCAAGATTATGCGCCATCTCGAGCAGGAGATTATGGAGAGGCTGTGGGGCGGCCATGAGAGCCCGCTTTGCTGGACGGATACTGCGACAACTACAGGAATGCCTTTCGTGCACAAGTGGTTCCGGTGCTCAAAAGCGATTGTGTTCCGCCTCAGCAACTCGGTGATTCAGGTGAGTCTGAGCAAAGCTCGATTTTAGGATGAGAGGGTCGCACAGGACTCGGGCTGACCTTGGAGTCCTATGTTCATTTGGATGTGCAGTTCAACTTCTACGATCACGTCAAGCTCTTCCTCTCGCAAGGTGGCAAGGTAATCTCTGCCATCGACTGTGTGACGCGGACAAATGGCGTACAGGTGATGAAGACCTGGACCATCTCCGAATTCTTCTCGATCGCCTTTGCCTGTCGGTCACAGCGGGAAGAGGAGGCCGCCGAGGCGGCGGAGCGGGACGGCGGTGAGCCTGCGATCTACCGGACCAAGGCTTCGGAACGCCGACTTGTGCGGGCGCTAGTGAAGAAGGTCCGATATGCACGGGACGAGCTCGAGCTGCTAACGGCCACATCATCTTCTCGACCGGGGAGTGCGGCTGGGTCGAGCAGGCCGGAACGTCCGTCGAGCATGGCCGGCATTGTGCGCACGGCGAGCGCGGCCAGCACAGCGAGCGGTCGGGTGCGATGAAGGCAAGAAGTCGAACCAAACCTTCCCGCCCTTTCTTTTCTATGTTCGCCCTCTTCTTGCGACATTACTACGGAACAATCTCTTGGAGCTCCTAAAGGTCGAAACGGGCTCGATGGTGAAGACGAACGACTCCCTAGATGCAGGTGGTCCCGGCAAGCATGCTCGCTCGATCTCGAAATGCGGTATAATCCTACTTTTTCCAACCCACCCCCCACCACCCTCGAACATTCCTATACATGACCTTCGACTTCGCTCCGCCGCCCCCAGGTTCCCTCCACCGGCCCACTGCGCCTCTCTGCCTCTCTCCGCACGCCTTATTGTCAAGATGCTCGAACGAAGGTGCTGCCAGCAACCTCTAACTTGCTCTTTCCATCGTCTTCCCCTCGCTCGTTGGGTTCGTCCATAACCGGAAGCGGCCTGCTGGTCTGCCACTCCGTTCCGTCGTCTGCTACATACTCCATTCCCGTCCGTTCTTCCGCTCTCGGTTCTTCGCCCGTCTCTTCTCCCATCTCACCGTTTTCTCCCCCCTCTCCTCTGTGTGTGTGTTCTCTCAATCGATATCGCATCTTCAACACCTGTTTTCCTGTCCCTCGTCCCTGCTTCCTCATTCATTCGAAGCGGACATTTGGAGGGCCACTGCAGGCAGTCAGATGCTACGTAGCGTGCTCCTATCCTCGATCCTGCGACAGAGACGTGTTCGAGCTGCCGAGACTGTTGTTCACCGCCCTTGGAAAAAGGAGCTTGGATCGCTCGGGGGCATCGGGTGCAGATGAATTTGTGACAGGCTGCTTCTTGTTCTTCTTGACCTCTCCCACCATTCCCTTCTCCTCACGCACACCTTCAGCTTCCTTGTTTCGATAGACGCTGGCCAGCTGTACGGCCTGTCGTTGTCCTGCTTTACCACAGCCAAGTCAAGTCAAGTCAAGTCACGTCACGTCACGTCAAGTCAAGTCAAGTCTAGGTGACCCCCTCTCGCCATCGCAATGGCCGTCGCAGGCGCGGGCTCTCAGAACGGCGCCCCAGCCTCGTCCGCGCGCTCACCCAGGATCACCATCACTCCCTCCACAGCCCGCGCCCCCGCTCCCGACGCCGCACCAGGCTCGCCGTCTCCGACTTTCTCCGCCGCATCGCGCCAGCTCGAGGCCATGAGCCCGTACTCGCTCGAGGCTTGCCTGGCCGAGGCCCTCGACGTCTGGCGTAAAGATCTCCGCAGTCTCTTTGACCATGCTACGGATCGGTTCCCGGATGTCGGCTGGACGGTGCCTGCAGAAGGAGCGGAAGGTGGGGCCACCACGCTCGTAGGATCTTCCTCGCATGGGATCGGAGCCAGCAGCTCGGCCGCCAATTCAGCGGTCTCGCTCGGAAATCCAAGGGAAGAGACGATCTGGGCGCACAAAGGTGAGAGCCCCTCTCCGCCCCCTTTACCTTCTGTCCCGAATGGGTCATCGTTCCCCATACTGACATCTCATGCGCACGCTTCTGCGACGCTTTTTTGTCAGCCATTTTGTATGCGCGAGCGCCCAACACCTTCCAGGCTCGCTATCTGAATCTCAGGAGCGCGTCCGAAAAGCTCGGTCACCTGGCGAACAACAGTAGCGTCTCGCTGCCGTCCATTCGCACCTCCAACGACTTCTTGGGATCGCGTCCCGCTTGGGCTAGGAGGAGAACGGTCCGGGGCTCGGCACCTCCTAGCAGCTTCGGCCTGCCAAAGGGCTACATCGCCGGCAGCGCCTCCGCCGCCAGTGATAGCGAAGATGATGCAGGCGTCGCTGAACCGAGTAATGGCTTGCGTCGCTATGACAGTCGCGAGTCTGTGGCTTCGTCCATCGACTTCGCTGGCAGCTCGGACGACCACGGGTCGGGCTACGAGACCTCTTCGGTCAGTGACGCCAGTATGGCCAGTGCCGATTCGGCGAGTACCATCAGACCGCCTCTCAACTTGGAGGGGATCAGCACCGAGTTCTTCTCCTCCATCTTGGAATACCTTTACACCGCCGAGGAGAGCATGGTCGAAGCTTTCGAGTTTCTCTACCAGGATCGGATCTCCCTTGGAGGCAGCCAAGAGGAGCGCATCGAGAAGTTGCGGCAGGACTTTGTTTTCATGTGGCGGAGCAAGCTTTTCTCAGATGTGACCATCACACTCAGTTCCGACAGCGCCCGAGCGATCCGGAGTATCCCAGATGCGACAGCCTCAGCACTATCCCTCGCATCGTCGCTCACGCACGCAGACGGCGCGGATTCTGTCGCGGGCGATGACGAGACGAGCACCTTCTCCACCCACAGAATGATTCTTGTCTCTCGGTCGCCATATTTTGCCCAACAGCTGCTGTCTAAATTTGCAGATTCACATGCTTCGACTATTCATCTTCCCTCTCCTCCCTTCACCTCGGCGTCGGTGCACTTTACCCTCGGCTTCCTCTACACCGGAACCCTATTCTTCTCCAACCGCACCTTTGACCTCACCACGGCCTTCCAGCTCTGGCGATCGGGACATTATCTGCAGGTGGAAACTCTGAAGAGCGTCATCAGCGCTCTCATCGCCAAACAATTTTGCCACGAATTCGCGTGTTCGCCGCCCTGCAAGTCCTGCATCAAGCGCGTCCCTCGAACATTGGCATTCACCTGCTCTCCCGACGTTAACGAGCCACACTTGGGCGGTCGTGCACGTGCAGCGGTCGCAGGTGAACACTTTGGCGTCTATTGGGGCAAGGAGGTCGGCAATCTGGACTACACGGCGCGCGGCGCGATCGTTGCCGACACGTGCGCGCGGGTCGAGAACAATCCGGCCCTGATGATCCCAACCTTGCGGCAGCTTTCCATCATCGGCACCAAGATCGACACCGAGCGAACATCAAAGTGGGTGGACGCGCTTCGCTGGATGTGCGAGTCGGTCGAGGGTCGGCTTCGAGACCTCCTGGAGGCACAATTCGAAGTCGTCGTTGCCAGCGCCGAATGGATACAGCTGCTAGACGGGGTTACTTTTATGCGCGATGTCTTGGACAAGGCATTGGTCATGCTCATCGACGGACTTAACGAGCGACGAGCCGCCAAGATCTATCAGGTGTTGGTGGGTACCGTTTTGCTTCGCGAGGAAGGATTTGCAGTAGACACAATCCGGCAAGCGATCGAAGATGGCCGTGGCGGTGTTCTGCGGTTCATCAAGCGGAGATGGATCGGCATCCGCGCTTTCGCAGGATTCAATGGTCTGGAGCGATGGTGCCTCAAGGAGATCTCGCATGAGATCGATGTGCCCGAGGACGAGCTCTTGCTTTCTGCCCAGGAAGTTGCTGCATTGGCGCCAGCGAAGAAGGCTCCTAAGGTTGCAGTCCTGCGGGCTGGTGCACGGCCGGGGGCCTCCCGTACTGCCTCGACCGAGGACCGAGAAGCCGGGCCTATCAATATGCGTGCCCAGGTTCTGAATCGGAACGCGGCTCGGGCGACTGTGACCGCCGCCTCTCAGCGACCTACTCCAGCAGGGTCAAAAGTAACAAGGACAAACACTGGGGCGCCCGGCGCTTCAGCGCCCGCAGCGAATGGAGCTGGTTCTTCGATGTCTCCAAGAATTCGAACCACGTCTACGGCAAGCTCAAGTGCTTCAGTGCGAAAAGCGGCCCCTCCTGCGCGAGCTATGTCCAGTGCTTCGCAGGTCTCCACCACGTCAGCCGCATCTCGGGCGTCGAGCACTCAGTCTGTCTCACGAAGCACGACGGCCGCTGCAGCGGCAGCAGCAAGAACATTGAGTGCCACCGATGCCCAGCGCACTCCTTCGCGTACGCCGCAACCCAACCAGAGCATCCGACGCATGGCTTCTGCGTCTTCAATCAGATCACAGAGTAGTGTTGCTTCGGCTGCATCGACAATCAGTGACGAGGCGCACACCCCTACTCCCAGCATCCGTTCCGTTCGAACTCCACAGCCAGGCGCTGCGCCACCAGCAGCTAAGACTCCAACGAAGAGCAGCTCGGTCGGGCGCGTCTCAGGGTCTTCGGCGGCGGTTGGCATCAAAGCCACAAGTAGCGCTGCGTCACCTGCCACGAGTCTGAGTGCCATGAGCAGTGCGTCTTCCACCGCACCTACCACGCCCACCACGCCATCGCGTCGAAGCAACAATACTAGTGCTACTACCCCCAAAGCAGCGGCGACAGCGGGAGCTGCCAGGGCCACAGCGACAACACCAACGAAGACTCACGCCTTCCTGAAGGCGACGCCAAAGCCACCTGGCGGCAAGCTTTCCATTGGCAGCGCGAGCTCGAGCTCTCTTCGTTCGCGGACGGCGTCGACAACGTCATCGAACGTGGCCACCCCGGTCAAACGGACGGCAACTGGCTCTGCTTTGAGCAAGACGTCGAATGCTGTAACATCGAAGTCGGCCCTGGGCCCGAAGCCTGTCCTGGGAGCTTCGACCTCTGTGGCCGCCAACGCCGCTCCCGTCACGCAACCGGCCCCAACACCCGTTCCGTCTCCACCGATGGAAGTGGATGAGCCTCTGTACGAGATGATCACAGAGGAAGACGTGAAGGTGGCAGGCACGAACTTGATCCTTGGCATACCCTGCATCATCTCTCCGCGGAATACACAGACAGGAAAGTCAGCCCGTCTTCGCGCCACGGTCAAATACATCGGTCCGTTGAAGGGACGCCGTGGGTCCTGGCTCGGGGTCGAAGTACCCTTCCCGCTGCCCTCGGGCGTGGAGGAGGACAGCCTCGGCGGCTTGAATGACGGAAGCGACGACGGTATCCGATACTTTGTCCTCGGTCTCCCAGACACCACCGAGAACGACGGCGATCGTAGCATGTCCGACGTTGAGAATGATGAAGTCGAGTTGGGCCGTCGTGCGCGCCGGAGACGAATTGCTGGTGTGGTCCGTGCAGCGTCGGAGGCGCTGAGCAGCGGGGGTAGCGACTACCAGGCTGATTCGTCGAACGGGAGCTCGGTCGACAATCTCAGTCCGGAGAGCGCGGCTGGCCCACCGAGTGCGAAACGGTTGAAGGGCCTGCGCGGGACCGGGCTGGCGATGAAGCGCCAGGGCTCGTCGGACCGGGAGGCAGCAGCCGAAACTCGCGGTTTGTTCATTCGGCCCCATGACGTTCTCTTCGTCGTCACCCCGGACGGACTCTGAGAACCATCTATGCATCACCCCCGTCTGTGCCGTCCCTCAACATATGTTTTCGATGCGAGAATGGCCCTCTTCCACTCTTTCCTGCCCAGTGCCCCGCTCGACCCATAACAGCTACCTCCTCCGGCTCGAGACACACATCGATATACCTCCTTCGCAGCTCGCGAAGCGACAACACAACGTCCGGTCCTTTCTTCTTCTTCTTCCACAACCCCCCCTTCCATTCTCTTGAACCGGCGTCTCATCAGGATGCGGTTGTACACATGCTCCTTTTCCAACCGCCCCCTCTCCACCCATCCGTTCATTCCTTTGCCTTCACCATGTCTGAGCTGACTTGAGCCTCCTGCTATATATCTATATTCATACCTTCGTTTCGGGCATGACCTGCCTTCCCACTACATTCATTGCTATCGAACAGGCTGTGTCCACGGCATGGCTCTGCTGGCCCCAGTCTGGTTGCGAGAACAATCCACATGTACGGAAGAGCTGATGTGTGCCGGTGTCCACTCACCACGGGCGGGTCTGCAGTCTGCACTACTCTTTCCATCGAACGCATCGCTGTCCGCAAAGGTCAGTCTCAGGTCATTCCACAACAGATTGGACCTCTGCTCACCGTTCCGCATCGTTTAGCCGCTCACGAAAGGAGAAGCATCAGGGTGTCCAAGGGAGGAACATACATGTTGATTCGGAGCACTCACGCAATACATTGCAGAATGGGGAAGGGATGATTCGCCCTTTTTAGCTCGCGACGAGGACGGTGGGAAACGAATGGCTGCCCAGTTCGAGAATTCTTGAGATGGTGGTTTCCGGATTGCCGAAGGAGAAGGGAGGAGCATGAGAGAAGAGAGAGATTGTTGAATGGCCGTACGACGACCACCCTGTGCATACTCACCCGAAGGACCCCTCCCCTCCTGGCGTCACCCTTGCCGGGGCCGATCCGAAACCCGTGATGTCTTCCCTACCTGCGCTTCGACTGCGGGGCTCCTTCGTCGTCGTCCAGCACAATCTTGCGCAACTTGCGTTTCCGCAGCCCATCATCGTCATCCGCATCACCAAGCACACTGTGACGCACCAAGGGTACTTGTTTCGAGTCGCCGCCCCCGACCGCAGCCGGGCCTGCTCCTGCACCGCCCGCAGCCAGACTGGCTCCGATGCCGTCCTTCTTGAGACCGATACTGATGCGCATCCCCCCACCACCTCCTCCTCCTCCTGCAGCGTTCGCGCCAACACCCGCACCTGCACCCGTACCGCCGCCACTGCCGTCCTTCTTGGCAGCGATGTTGAGTCGGATCGCACCCGTTCCCGAGCCGGGTATGAGGATGCCCGCTGCCCGTTGACGTTCCTGCAGCGCGGCCATCTCTGCGGCTTGCTGGGCGAGGAAACGCTCTGCCTCAGCGGCGGCTGCGACGGCGGCGGCTGCTTCGGCCTCTTCGTCCCGAGTGTCCTTCTCCTGCTCGCGACGGCGGAGGTTGAGCCGGTGATGTCTCCATCGGGAACTGTCAAAAATGGGAAGGGGCACCAACATAAGTTCAGCGTTTGTTGTCGAGCAAAGGGGGAAGGGTTTCGCGTAACTAACCGATCGTAGTAGAACATCTCCTTCTCTTGCGCCTCCTCCTCTGTCCAACTCTGGTAAAAGCGAAGCATACTCTCCTTGTCCCTCAGTCTTCTTTCTGCGTCTGACTTCTCTTTTGCAAGCTCTCGCTCCCAATGTGCGATTCTCGCCCGCTCCCGTCCTACCGCGCGATGTTCGGCCTGTGATCGAGAAGACGGAGTGTGTCAGAAAGGGCGTCCCTAAAATAGGATATGTTTCGCCAGCCCAAGAAACGAGTTTGCCTACTCACATCTCTAAAGGTCCGTTCATCATCAGCCTCTTTCTGCTTCTTCCGTCTCCGCTCCTCGATCTCGTCACGTTCCTCAGGGTCGAGGTTGCTCAAATCGTCCGCTGCTGCTCCCTCCTGTTTGACCCGCTCAGAAACAAAGCCGAGGGGTCGGTTGTACGACTGTGGATCGGCGCCCGGTCCGAAGCGACCGTGCCCACGGGAACCAGAGGGGCCTGAGGAGGAGGATCCGTTCGGCCCACTGCGTCGTTCCCGCTCTTCTCGCTCCCTCGCCCGCTGTTTCTCCAGCTCGAACTCCTTCTTCCGAGCAGCTTCCTCACGTGCAGCGGCGGCCTGACGGAACTGTTCGATCTCGTTGAGGACGCTGCCACGGTGCTCTTCGGGGAGGTCTTCTGATGTCAGATCTTTGAGATGGGCAGAGATTTCGTAGGAAGGGGTTGATGTTTCTGCGCCTTCGTTGCGGGCGGAAGGGTCGTTCATTCGATTGACGATGCTCTGGACGCGGGATATGGCTTCTGAGTCGTTAATCTCGTCTTGCTATAGGATCAAAAGTCGCATATATGCGGGCAGGTCAGCCGGGTGCGTACGAGCTATGCTCGAAGGAAGATATGATGAAGAGATACTCACGTCGGTCAGGATCCGCTCGTTCTCCCATCCTTCCATGTACTTTTTCGTCTTCTCGTCCGCCTTTACCATGAGTTTCTTCGCAGGCTCGCCGCTTTGGAAAGCTGGTAGCTCAAGACCGCTGAGAGTTTTAAGAGCGCGTTTGACGCTTCCCGGATCGTGGAACTCAGCGAATGCGAAGGCCTTGTTCGGTCTCTTCAGCTGGCGCAGGCTTCCGCAGGCCTGTGAGGATGATATGCAAAACGCGAATCAGTCCAAGTTTGACGCGACATCCGCACGCATATATGCAGATGAAATGAGTGCTCACCTCGAGAAGGCGAGTGACCCAGACATCGGTTACGCCAACCGCAATGGATCCGACGAAGAGGGTGGTGGCAGGCTCGGGAGCGCCGAGAGGGACGGCAACCGGGGGCGGGCCAGGAGTACTGGACCCAGGCCCGGTAGGCGGTGGACCCGGCGGCCCACCCATCCCCTGATTCCAGGCGGGCGCAGCAGGCAGAGCGTGTTGAGGATGCTGTCCATTGTGGTTGGATGGGCCGCCCGGGCTCATGAACTGGGGGGGAGGACCGGGGAGCTGCGCTGCGCCGCCGCCGACGCCGATGCCTGGGCGGGAGGGCCGGGCGGGAAGCGGAGTCAGGTTCGGGTTGTTAGAATTGCTTGACCAGCCTGCGCTGCTTCGGTTCGCCATTCTCGCCCTTGCTCTTCTGCAGGAGTGCCGCCGTGTGAAGTGGGATCCTGATGCTGATGGTCGAGGTATCCGGAGTGGGGAGTGGATGTGGAAGTGGAGGTTAACCACAGGATGGTACACAAATTCTCGAAAAACCACAGGATGGTATGCTCACTAGATTAGGCGGCCTAGACAATTGGCGCAAGCCCGATCTGCTCAAAACACGTGGAAGGAGAATTAAGCTTTTTATATGGTCATTGGGTCTTTCTTGGTTTGATGGGATATATTGTACCAAAGATTAAGGGCCTTCATCCAAGGCCGCCCACTCTGGCCGAGCGGTTAGGACGTCTGGTTAAATCTGTGGATGCCGCAGGTTCGAATCCCTCTTATTGCAATTTTTTTCTCTGGTGACAAAGAATCTGGTTGTAATGCTGGGCTAGAGCTTGTGTAATCCTCAGTTAGAGACGGGCCTGCTGGGTTAGAAGGTGACGGGTTAGGGTTAGGATTAGAGACGAGTCTGTGAGGGCGGGAGCCCGAGCAGGTAGGATGGATATGGTGGAGATTACAAAATAGATTACAAACACGGTTAGAGTCGAGGTTAGAGGGGGGGGTCGAGGGGGGGCACAGCCCCCCCCGCTCTGGCTTGATTGTCACCACGTGTTGTGAGCAGATCGGGCTTGCGCCAATTGTCTTGGCCAACCATTCTGCTCACTATCTAGTGTATATAATAAAACGCTCTGGCTTGATTGTCACCACGTGTTGTGAGCAGATCGGGCTTGCGCCAATTGTCTTGGCCAACCATTCTGCTCACTATCTAGTGTATATAATAAAATCTGGCAAAAGGTGGTGACGAGGGCGGGACGCCGAGATGATCCGAGCGGGACTTCACGGAAGGTCCCGTTTCCACTGTCCACCAGCAGTGGTCCCGTGCATGCGTCGCACCGGGCAGATTGGCCATTACAGTGGAGCGTAATGCATACAAACTGATTACAAAGTGTCGCACAACGCGTCGCGTGAAGAGAGTCGCGCTTACAGCTTCCATCCACCATCCTTCTCTCTTTCAAGCTCGCGATGTCCATTCTCCACAGGGCCACAGGGCTGTCAGCATGACCGTCTTGCCTTTGCCTGCAGCGTTGGAGGTCGAGCGCTCCATGGATGGCGCTGCAAGCGTTGCCTTGGCAGCGCTGACGAGCGCTGAGGTGCTGGAAGAAGCAGCAGCACTTCGAAAACGGCTATGCGCGACCCATCTGGACAAAACACAAAGCAACTACGACAGCTACCTGGCGGAGTACGAGAAGTACTGCAACGACCGACAGCCGCCCATAGAGCCCTACCCCATCACCGCGTCCAAAGCTGCGCTCTTCATCGATATGACAATGAAGCGCGAGCATGTGAGTAGCCCTTGACTTTGTTTCTCCCAGTGCCCACCACTCCACCAGAGTCCTAGAAGATGTGGACAACGAGCAGCAGTTCATTCATCATTGGATCATACTTTCGTCCGTCATGGTCAAGGCTGGATGCGAAGGGAAGGGGCAAGGGCGGTGGTAATGTGGTACCACGAGGTTGTCGAGCGTGAATGGTCTTCGAGCGTGATGGTCTCAATGCGTTCGGCTCTACAATCCCTGTGGCCTGTGGTTTCGGAGTTTTGGACACGCTCACACGCTGACAGCCTCTTTTCATTTGTCTGCAATCCATCTTTCTAGTATGTCAGCGGTCGAGGAGCTGGATCGAGCTCTGAGGCAAAGAAGACGATTGCAGGAACTCAGTTGGGGTACTCGGCCATCAAGCAGCGTATCAACGCGTTGGAATGGTTTCGAAAGGTCAATGAGGACGATTGGCGAGAGCATCCCGACTTTACTGCTACACGGACAAAGCTCCGTGACAATGCGACCATCAACTCGCTGGAGACTACCTCCAAGAACGACAAACACAACAGAGCGGGCGCAGGGCAAGAGCAAAAAGGCCCTCGGGTCTTCCTCTGGTGAGTACCAAGTCAACCTACTCTCTCCTGTAGCCTATTCCCTTGTCAGAAGACCGCAGAACAGCTAACCTCACCGTTGATACTTGATGTGCAGCTACGCTTAGAAAAGAAGAGGTCTTGAAGTTGAGTGAGTGGGCGCTGGGACAAGGTCGTACACCAGCCAAGTTGGGCACCGCGGTACGAGATCGGTCTATGCTTTTGCTATCCTTGGCAACTGCGTTTCGAGGAATGATTTGTTCGTCCATCATGCAACTGTTCCTTCCCGTGGCGATGCGAATCCAATAAAGGCAAGCGCATCCTGGTGTGGTGTGGTGTGTTCTGCCTCTACTTGTACTGATCTAACACTCTTCCACACTCTCTCATCACTAATGGACTAATTCAGCTTCTAGCACTTCGCGCCGACAACAGCAAGACGAATCAACAGGGTCGCTTGGACGAGTTTGCCGCGGCGCGGCACAAAGACCCTCTTCGCTGTCCTGTCGGCGCGCTGGCGATGCAGGCGCTGTGGTCGATGCAACTTGGAAGCCGAGGGCGACCTACCTTTGCGCCCGACTTCAAGAGAAAGACCCACGGCAAGTACGGTTACAGGGAATGGTGGGGTTGGGTTGTCTTCCGTGGACGACATTCTGCATCAAGCAAAGAGATGAGCTACAAGAGTGAGTAGTTCTGCTGGAGCCGGGAGAGAATAGAGATGGTTGTGGATTGCCGATTGGGGTTGAGGTTTGGTTGGTAGGAGCTCCATGGTTGATGGTTGGAAAACTGTTTGGGATGAGGGTTGGGAGGGCGACACGCACGCACACATGCTGCTGTTATGGTGTTTCTCAATTTGACGAACGTTTCCTTCTCCCCAATTCATCAGCTCATGACGGCGCGGTGCGAACGATGTTTCGCCTCAACAATGTTGATGTGGGCAAGACCACACACGCAGGGCGTACCGCGGGAGCCATGCACGCTCGCGAGAACGGGGCCAGTGTTTCTGGAACGAAGGCGCTCGGAGGGTGGTCCGACGGTGGAGCGTTCCGGTCCTGCTACGATCGTTCGTTCCCCCTTGATGCGATTTGGGCGGTCGCTGGATTCAATGGACAGGACCTGGACTCGTACTATGTTGCCAGGGCCCACACAAGTAAGATCCCGCTCTCCATTCCTTCACGCTCGTCAACTGCACAGTTCTAGGTTGCTGATCGTTGCTCTTCTCCTCTCCATCTCTCCACTTTAGAGCCTCCCGACGTCCTCCTCTCCCAGCTCTTTCCGTGGATCGAAGACGAGCGAGAGAAGCTCAAGGAGCGACGGACGGCCAACGAAAATGCGTCCGACTTTGCTCTCTCTGCCTTCTTGGATTGTCTCGAATGGTTCCGAGAGGTGCTGCTTCAGGATGCGGCGATTCTCAGCCAGCATCCTGCTTGGTCGACCTTCAAGCCCTTCGCAGCGTGTCCGACCTTCTCCAGTCCGCAGTTTCACGCGTTTGCAGCAGCTCTCAACACAGCAGTCAAGGCGGAGGACTCAGAGGCAGAGAGGCAGTTCTCGCAACTTCCACAGCAGCTCGGAGCCGGGGTCAAGCTGGCGCTCGCTGATATCAAGACCGGTTTTGAGCGCAGGGACATGGCGTTGAATCAAAAGCTCGACCTTTGTCTGCAGCTTCTTGTCTTTCAAAAACCTCCCGAGTGATGCACGATATCATCAGCAGCCTGCCCCCCCTCTCTCCACCATCACCGCTTCTGCTGCTCGTCCTCTCCTTTCGGTTTCCAACCAGAGTCTCTCCCTTTCGGCCGGTGTCGGCACCTCCAACTCCAAGGATGTGAGCAGCGCGTCAGCTGCACGTGCGCCGTCTTCCTTCAGCAGCGGCACCCTCAGCAGCAGCGGTACAGCAAGCAGCTCCCGCGCCTCGGCATTGTGTTCCTCGATCTCAACCACCACCAGCAGCAGCAACTCTTCGCACCTTTCCTCTCGGCACCCGTCTGGGCACGCAACAAACCTCAATGATGCTCCTCAGCAGCTCCTTTCTCCTTCTTCGGCTCCGCAGCTCTCTTCTCCTCCCTTGCCGTCTTCGATTTCGGCTCCTTCTTCCCCCGGAACCGTCCTGCGCAACGCCGCACCCGCCATCACCGGTCCAACCCCTCCCATTTCCCCACCCGGGCCGATCCACCCGACCATCTTCGACCAGTCCTGCTTCAGCCCTCAGTCTGTCGCTCTCCTGGCCGACTTCATAACGGCCTCGGCCTCCTCCATCGCTGCCATCTCCAGCGCCTCTCCACCCTCAGCTCCGGCTCCTCAGTCCTCTAGCGGCACTGCCATCTCAGGCGCACAGCAGGAGAGGATTCAGGAGTTGAAGTTGAAGGAGGAGGAGCGATGGGGAAAGCAGAAAATGGATGCGAACGAGCCATGGCAATACGACGTCAACAGGGACACGGTCTTCCCCTCGTACCAATTTCGTCCAAGTCCTTCGGTGCGAGACGTGTGGGTGGAGTACATCATAGGCGTGAATGGGAAGTTCGGAACGCGGTGCATGGAGGAGATGTGGGGGACGGTGTGGAGATCTGCGCCGGGCATGAAGCAGGAGTGGAGTCGTCGGCGAAAGGTTATCGAATTGATCGAGGAGATCACTCGGTCTCGCCCGGCGTGGAAGCAAGACACGCGCTCAGATTCTTTGAGGCGTGCTACGGCGGCTACAGCGCGAGAGGTCTCTCCGACTGGCTCTCGAAGACATCTGGCTTCAAACGCAAGCGCGCCGACGTCGACCACGGGCGACATCAACAAGACGCGACGTCAGCTCGGGATGTGATCATGGGACGGCTTCGTACATGGTTGCCCTAGCTCCAACATCAAGCAGTTGCTCACTTGCTTTTGTTCTGAATCTTGATCTCCATCTCTCTTCACCTTCTCTCTTCTACGATCGCCCGCTCTTTCTCGCATGTAAATTGTAATCGATCGACTCGACGCCATGTATAGGTCTAGCTGCGGGCTAATGGGAAGGATAGGGATGCCGGATGTTAAATCAGCTCGCAAGTCCAAATGCATGACTTCCCTTTGAGCTATCATCGCCCCTGGCCTGCAGAGTGCCAGAGAGTAGAGATGAAGTGAGGATGGTGGGAGACGATGGTCAACAATGCTGAAAGAAGGAGGCAACCACATCCTCTTCTTCCCGTCCTCCCATCCTCTCAAATCCAGCATCGAGATTCGCGCGTGTCGACTATCGTAGGCCTTTAGGTAGGCGTCCTGAATCCTGATTGAGCTTGGTAAGCCCTGAGGGAATAAGACATCGAGAGAGAATAAGACATCGGAAGTGGAATTTGGCGACATCAGCAGGGAACAGGATCAGAAAAGCAGTCAGCCGAAGCCAGCGTAGCAGATGCAGACGGCGCGCAAAAGGATCATGTATGGTGCTATGCTGTGATCTGGAAGAAAATGAGCCGTCATTCACCAATAGTGCCATGCGAGTGTGCGAGTGTACCGCGTGTGGGACGTGGGCAACGTCGACCATATTGCGTACAACGTATGCAATCTGCTCAATGGCTCAACCTCAAAAAAGTAAGGACATCAGTCTGTCATCACTCATAGCATCCGCACTCTGAATAGAAAAATTTCCCTGAACGTTGAAGCTTCGATATCGTTGTGTGCGCACTGTTTAGACGGGAGGAAGTGGCGTGGAATTGATCAGTGCCGACACATCAGACAACAGACTACATGCGGCCAAAAACCACAACTTCTGCTCACTCACGAACGAGAACGAGTCTGAGGACGTTGGGCGCCTGAGAGCCGAGCATGCAGACCTGTTCGAGGTAGAGAAATAGGGGAAGCAGAATCAGTGACATTGAAAGATTTCTGAGCCACGGTTAGGACGCTTACTCACCATGTATGGTCCAAACACACGCACTGTCGGCCGTCAGACGCCGATTCGCGACACGCGCACAGCACAAGAAGGGCAGAGAAGAGATGTGGATTGCGAAGCTGTTGAAAGAAAGGTGTTTGATCAGTAGTCGTGGAGAGGACGGACAGTTGGAGGGAGTGAGGGAGAGTATTCACCTATTACAGTGCCCTATTGGCCGTCAGCTACAGCAGAGAGCTTGCTCAACTATCCTCCTTAAATTTCTGCGGCGGCGGATAGGAAAGGAACCATCAGCTTGTCAGCTGGTCCCAGCTTGGTAACCACTTCCTTTGCTATCCAATCATGGTGATGTGCTGCTTTGTTGACCAAGCGGTGGTGACCGGCGTATAGGGCGTCTTTACTTTGATCATTACCCAGACTCTTTAGAGTTGGGTTTCTGGAGGCGGTCAGTCTTACGGCCGTACCACTAAAACATACATCACTAGAAAAAACCTTTTATTTTCGTCCTCAAACCGCCTGAATTTTTCACACGAGGATGATATCCAAATCCTCTGTTACGCCGCCCAGGAATGGCCCTTATCCGATTATGGCGATGGGTACTTCGTTCGAGTCGAGGTGGTGAGGATGCGGAGATTGTTGTGGGCGCTCTCCTGGAGATACCATGGTGCGCACCTCGGAGCATTTCCGTGGAACATCATGGAACGCATGGAACAAATTTTAGCTGCGCACTCTCGACGCGCTCGACGCCCGACAAGGCTCCATCGCTTCACCCACCAGTCACCACCGTCCTCGACATCTATGGGTCACCAATTTCAATCCCTTGGGTTCTGACTGCTCACCGCCCACTGCGTTACTGATTGCTCACTCCTATTCTGTTTTTCCTCGCTCACCTTGATCACAATCTCCGCTGTGCTTCCAGCCTCACTCCGTCTCAGGCCTCAGCATCTCCTTTATCGTCACCCAAGGTGCTTCAACAAGGTGCGTTCGCAAGTCACTGCTTCCAGCACGCTCGCAGTTTTGCTCACTTCTCTTCTCTTTCTTTATCATCTCGACACGACAGGGATAGCTGCTGGCCTTCGTGACGGTCCGATGCTCTCCTCGCCAGCCTCGGCTCCAACATTATGGGTGAGAGCAGTCTAGTCGTTGAGCTTCCAACCCGTCCTCTCCCACCCCTCCCTCTCTGCAGAGTGTCGAGATGACTAACGCAACAGCAAACTTCGCCGACCTATACATCTTCCGCGTCACCATTGAAGGCATTTCCCCACTCATAACCACGCCGATCCCGCAGACGCGAGCTCCTGCTCCTGCTCCTGCTCCTGCTCCTGCTCCTGCTCCTGCTCCTGCTCCTGCTCCTGCTCCTGCTCCTGCTCCTGCTCCTGCTCCTGCTCCTGCTCCTGCTCCTGCTCCTGCTCCTGCTCCTGCTCCTGCTGCCCATGCCCGACATTCTACGTCGGCAGCGCAGCACCTTCCAGGTACCACCAAGAGTTCAGCTCATGCATGGCCGGGCCCGTCCCCGTAGGCGTAAACTCATTCGAATTGTAAGCCGAAGCACCCGCCCCCTCCAATATCCCAGAAACTGACCTGCTAGGGTTCACCGTCATAGCTTGTCATCGATCGTGACCTCCATCACTTTCTCTCTTTCCTCTCTCTCTACCAGCACATACTACAGCCACACACACACACACTCACCACTCTCCCCGCCATCATGCTCGCAACTGTCGCAGCACGCAGTACAAACACAGCCATGCGCTTCCCAGCAGCATCCTCTACCTCATCAGCTTTCGCACACGCCGTCACCTGCCCGTCCACATGTTCGTGTCACAGCAGAGTCGAGTGGTTCTTTAAGCCCTGAATCATTCGATTCCGGCGCGCTATCTACGACGGCATCGTCAGAGGTGCTAGAAGCAGCCTTCTACATTCCAACTCGCGGTCTCAGGAGGGCACGACAGGCGTGGCGGGCGAAAGTGGAGACGCGCACCGACGGTTTCTTCTTTTCGTATCACGCGGTGTTGGCCAATCGTTGGGGTACAGTTGCTCGTCCTGTCTTCGCTGACTTACGTTGCTATCTTCCCTCCTTTCAATCATTCTGCTCCCTCCTCCCATCCCTTCTGCCCCCTTTACAAGCCTCATCCCTTTCTCTTCAGCTTTTCACACGGTACTCTCAGCGAAGCACAGGAGCTTCGCCCTCCGGCGGCTGGCCAGGATGCTACTGCGACCTATGATGTCAACGAAGAAGCTAGTCCCATTCCTTGCGCTCGCTGCCCTCGCTCCAGCCGACAGGGCTCTCCCGACCCAAGGGCTATCATCGACAGACACAATGTGGGCAGTCCATACTCCTGACCCACTCCAGGCCACGTTCTGATAGAGACTGACATCATTGCTTTGGCATTACGAATGCTTTCCCTCCACGATCCTTTGCAGAAGCACAGCCTCCTCAACTTGACAAAGCCAATACCGACGACGACGGTCCCTATTGAAGTCCCCTTCTCGGCAGGAGGAGAGTCATACGCCTACAACCTCTGCAACTCGCTCAACGAGGAGGCCTTTGCCTCCAAGTTCGAGCTGACGACAAGACTGTCCATCGTCCATCTCCAGGTAAGCGCAGCACTCAGCAAGCCAGCCCATCTTCCACCCTCCCGTCTTCAGTCACTCACATCCGCCCTCTCCCTTCCCTCTCTGCAGAATGTCGAGATGAACAACGCAACTGCAGACTTCGCTCGAACCGCCCGCCCCCTCTAAGATCCCAGAAACCGACCTGCTAGGGGTCACCGTCATCCTCCTTACCGCCTCCTACAAGGACGCCGACTTCATCGGGGTCGGCTATCACGTGAATAACTTTCTCGAGAAGGCGTATCTGGAGTCAAGGCCGGATTTACAGGAGCAAGTCGATGATCCGAACAAGGCGTTGGATCTTAACAAGGTCGATTGGACGTCACCAAGCTGAGGAGAGAGGTGCTCGTCTTCGAGTCGTGGTGAGTTTACTATCTCTCACACACTTCTCGCAGTGTCAGACCGTTGATCATCAGTCTCACTACGCAGGGATTTTGAGGATGCCGCGGCGGTAAAGTCGCAGGCGCGTCAGCCGTCAACTAATCAGCTCAGCGATGAAGGGTTTTATGACCTAGCTATTTCTCGCGCATGCTCTCTCTTCCTGCCCGTCTCTCATTCGGTTCGTCCAGACAATGTACGAGTGTCGAGTTTATCCAGCTCGCGCTCTCCATCTCGCCAGATGAGGGAAATGAGTTTTTTGGGAACCTGACCACCACTCACTCATCCAACGCACTTGCAGCTCACCAAGTCTCTCCAGTATTCGAAGCGTTGGCTTTGGACAGGCCACACGATATATGAGAAGACAAGCTGACCATTTTCCCTCGCAGGCGCTTCTTCTCATCAACCGCAAGGTTGTGGCTATATAAAGGTTGACGCTTCTCCCTTCTATTTCCCCTTTTTCTGCCTCCACTCTATGCTACTTCGCAGACTGCTCCATCCAGCACCTTTCACCGCGGTACACTCAAATTCACATCGACCGCCTCGACAAACCCGTGCGAGGAAGTGATCGCTGCCTTCCCCAACTTCGCATCCGCTGAGCAGGAACAGAGCCTGCCCGGTCTCGAGAAAGACCTCAAGCCAGGCGCAGCTCATTTCCAGATGACACAAGCTCCGCAGCGGCAGCGAGGAGTGTAGCTGCGCTCGCTGGTGCCTCCGCCTGCCCCGCTGCCGCTTCAAAGCCCGACTGTCGAGCAAGAAACGGAAGAGTTCAAGCTCGTGTGAAGGCGGTACAGGAATGGTGGGACAGTCCTCGATTCAAGGGCATCAAGGTGAGATTTCGTCCCGCCTGAATGGCGCAGGTTTCATCGTACAAATCAGCGCGAGCTCATCTGGATCTGTCTTCTGGTGTTACGATCTGCTGCGGCGCCCATGCACTGCCCATTCAGTTGTGACCAAGCGAGGGTCAATGCCCGTGCAGCCTCCTCAGTCGGCTCTCCCCGCTGACAAGCTCTTCGCATTGCTCTCAGAGCGCGCCAAGGAGCGCAAGCCGGTGCACACCATGGGCGCCATTGATCCCATCCAACAGTCCCAAATGGCATACAACCAGGAAGTCGTCTATGTCTCCGGCTGGGCGACCAGTTCTGTTCTGACGACCTGCAACAACGAGGTCGGGCCGGATTTGGCGGACTACCCGTACACGACGGTACCGAACCAGGGTCAGCGTCTGTTCAAGGCGCAACTTTCCCATTACCGTAAACACTACGACGAGAGGTGTCAACTTTCGCCTGAGCAGCGCGCTGAGAAGCCGTGGGTGGACTACCTTCGACCCATCATTGCTGATGCTGACACTGAGTGAGTTTCTTCATCACCGCGCGGAAAGGAAATGTAGTTTGATGCGCATGTACTTCAAGCTGACGACCCCTGTTCAACCGCGTTTGCAGACACGGTGGTCTAAGCACTGTGCTGAAGCTGGCCAAGCTCTTCGCCGAGCATGTAAGTACCGTGTCACGTCGTCCTGTGGAGCATGTAGTCCAACCTTTCTCACACTCATGTTTCGCTTTATCTCAAGGCGCGGCAGCAATCTAATTGGAAGACCAGCTGCACGGCGGAAAGAAGGTGAGATTTTCGAAAGCCCAAGCTAGGTTTCAGGAAAGAAGGCATTAAAACGTTTCCTGCTTGAATCAGTGTGGTCATCAAGCAGGAAAAGTTCTTGTCCCCACCTCTGAGCACATCAACCGTCTCGTAACTTGCCGTCTCGCCTGGGACGTTCTCGGCGCCTCCAACCTCGTCATTGCCCGCATGGACTCCGAGTCGGCCAAGCTCATCTCGAGCACCATCGACGCTTGTGACCACGAGTTTGTGCTGGGTGTCGTCGGCTGGGACGATGCGAACGGGTCCAAGCTCAGTCTTGCGGACACGTTGGCCAAGGCGGACGCTGCGGGTAAAGTGGGCGCCGAGTTGGGTCAGGTTGAGAAGGAGTGGATGGACGGCATCACACTGAAGACGTGGGATGAAGGTACGACATGACTTCCTCTATTCATGACTTTGGGCCACCTGAGCTGATTTCCATCATTATCGCCTCCCTCATTCGCAGCTGTGATCGATCACAATGCAAACAATGCATCTGGCATCGAAGCATATCGATCCGAACTGGCCGCCGCAGCGAAGGCGTCCTCCAGCCTGGTACCCATCTCCCAAGCGCGGGCCATCGCCGCCAAGGTATTCGGCGGTGCCGACAAGCTCCCACACCGGAGCTGGAACGCACCCCGGACAAAGGAAGGCTCTTACCACTTCCGAGGTGGCGTCGCTCCCGCACTCAAGCGTGTCAAGGCCTTTGCGCCGTACTCGGATCTGCTGTGGCTGGAGACCAAGACGCCGGACTTGGATCAGGCTCGCGGGTTTGCGGGGGAGATTCATGAGGAGTTCCCTGGCAAGTGGCTGGTGTACAATCTGAGTCCGAGCTTCAACTGGAGTTGGCATGGCTTCAACGGTGCGTCTCGTTGCTCTTCATTGTGCTTTCGAGTCCTCTCGCTCCACACTGATGAATCTATTGCTGTCCCTCTTCGTCAAGTCCTTCATCTGGGATCTGGCCGAGTCAGGCTTCGTCTTGCAACTCATCTCGCTCGCAGGTCTGCACTCCACCGGCATGGTGAATGGTCACCCACGAGATCAGCACACGGTTCAAGATGGAGGGTATGTTGGCGTATGTCAACTTGATCCAGCGACGGGAGAAGGAGCTCGGCTGCGACGTGCTCACTCATCAGAAGTAGAGCGGAGCTGCGTATACCGACCGGATGGTCCAGGCTGTCAGCAGGTGAGCTATTGTCGGAGAATGAGTATACCCTACGGCTTAGTGCATCAGATTACTGATTGTCCGACATTGTCTCCGATCATTTACAGCGGAAGCAGCGGGACGAGTGCGATGGGCGCGGACAACACCGAACACTCATTCTGATGGATGCGAAAGGCTTCTACGTCCGGGCGAATGGAATTTTTGAAATTGATTTCAGGATCATGCCGAGTCATTCTGAGAGAGTCATCGAGCCTATGCTACAGGTGGTGGAGAAGAACAATGCGAAGGAGAGTGCTTTCAGGCCCGCTACATGCTGGTTCTTGATGAGGAAGAGCGAAACCGAAAAGAAGGAAAGGACGTTCAGAAGTTCTGGAGATGGCCACGTTGGCAGCGGCCCGCGAATACATCCTGAGAATTCAAATGGTTTGCAAGCCTGAGAGTCATCTTTCTGTACTAGTAACCATGTCTGAGAAATGCAATCTTCCTTACTTAGTAGCCTCGGACAGCTCTGATCACTTCCTGCGCCCGACCACGACCATGATGTCCGACACAGGGGGAACCTCTGCCATTTTTTTTATTTAGATTGACAGAAATGATAGATACAGTCTTCCTGATCATGGATGTCAAGGTTTGAGAGAGAAAGAGCCAGAATTGAGCGAGATTCATAAGGTCAAACTCGGCGGGTAAGAAGTACCCCTGCGCGCGAGCCACATATCGAGCCAGAACTCGCCAGCGCCGCTTCTCGCAAGCATCAAGCATCACACGATAGTCAATGACACTCTCAAGCATCTTTATGTAATAGCTATCATCTGTGAGAAATGCATTCTACCTTACTTAGTAGCCTCGGACAGGTCCGATCATTTCCTTTGCCCGACCACGACCATGATGTCCGACACAGGGGGAAACTATGTCATTTTTTTATTTCAATTCATGGAAATGGTAGGTACAGTGTTCCTGAGCACGGGTGTGAAGGTTTGGGAGAGATTGAGCAAGAATTGAGCGAGATCGATAAGGGCAAACTCGGCGGGTAAGAAGTACCCCTGCGCGCGACGCACATATTCGGTCAGAACTCGAAAACGACGCTGTTCTCGAGCTTCAAACTGCACACCCTAGTCTATCACACTGTCACACATCTTTCTCACAAGACCGGAGAGAGATTGAGTCAGAGTTGAGGGAGATCCAACTGTGTGAAGGATGCTGTGTAGGAATACGTGAGGTTTGGATTTTGTTGAATATGATCAGGATCTCCGGGATCAGACTCTGCACACAGTGTAGAGGAAACGCTTAGGGGATGGGATTGCAATGGAGAGACTACAGGGATCTTATAGGAAGCAGGACAGACTGATAGGAGAGACTGAGAGTGAAGTAGTAAGGAAGGTAGATGTTGAGGACGACTGTTGGACCGTTGATCGTTGAGCTTGAGGTGCAGGTCGGAGTACTGGTGAGGAGGAAGGTCGGTCCGGTTTGGCCGAGATGTATGGTGTCGCGAGGACAGGTTCCAACACTCCCTCTCAGTGAAGACAAACCAAATTCCGACTACCACATCCACCACCACCACCATCATCAATGCCACCGCCAACAACACAACAACGAACGACCATTACTAGTAGCTGAAGGTGAGTTCTGTGGTGTTGTTGCTTATGTTGCTGCGGTTTTCGTGGTCCTTGATGGCGAGGTACTTAGTGCTGATGCCGACTCCCTCTTCTTTGATGCGCAGGATGCCGAGTGGGTCGTTGCGGTGAGTGTAGGAGATCCGGATCGCGTCTCCCTCTGGCTTGGACGCGTCGCTGACCTTGATCTCCTTGTTCTTGCCTTGCAGATACTCCCTCTGCTCAAGGGCACTGGTGCTGTCGGCGAGGCCGAAGTCGAGGAGCGCGGAGGAGGAGTCTTGCTGCTTGGTGAATATGGCGCGAGCGTATGCGACGTCTCGCGGATGCATGTCTTGCTGACCGATCATGTCTTGTCCTTCGTCAGGATTGTTGAGCAGGTCGAGGAGAGGTCGGTTGCGTTCCGCCGCGTCCTGCGCTGCTGCTGGTGTGGTTCCGGGCTTGATGCGGCCGGTGAGTACGGCGTCGAGGTCTTGTGGCTCGCGCGCGTGTATCGTGTACTGACCCTCCTTGCGTGTTGCCGTTGCGACGCAGGTTTGATCAGGGCGGGTGACTCGACAGGTGTCCTTGGCGAAGACGACCTTGAGACCCTCATCCACCATCTTCGACACAGACAGTAGGTTGGATACGGCTCCGGGCACATACGTCGCCCCATTGATACTGATGATCTCTCCGTTCTCCGTACAGACCTTGACGGCTCCGATCTCGAGGACGGGCATTCGGTCTCCGTTGGCGGTTGTGACGACGCGACTCTCCTCGACGGGTTCGAACTCGGTGAACCATCGGAGGTCGGTGACGATGTGCTCGGTAGCACCACTGTCGACTATGAAGGTGAGTGGCGACCTCGTTCCTTCCTTGTCGGTACACAGCATGACTTGACCCATGTAGATGGTCTCGCCGTGTGTCTCGCGTCCAGTGTACGCATAGTCCGCGCGATCACTGACGCCGTTGTCCTCTTCTTCGTGTCGCTCCTTCGTGCGACACACGTCTTCGTCGTGTCCCTTCTTCTTGCAGTACTCGCACCGCGCGTTGCTGTTGCCTTTGCCGCTACGGTCCGGTCGGGGAGAGCGCTGGCGGTCGTTGCTGTTCTTGAAGGCCGATGCGTGGTGAGCAACCAGGGCGGTCTCCTTCTTTTCTTGCGCCGTGTAATGCTGCTGACGATGTTCCTCTTCTGTGATGTGGACTTGCAGCCGCTCGTAGGTCGCGGCGCTACCGAGGACATCCATGGCCATGGCGAGGCCGCCGTAGCTGCTTGGGAGCGTGGCGAGGAGGTGGACGACCTTGGCCTTCTCGGTGAGTGGATAGCCGACGGCATTGAGGTTGCTGAAGATGGTGTCGATTTTGCCGATGTGCTCACGCATGTCCTCCTTTGGTTCAGATCCCAGGTCGATCAGTTGCTTCAGGAAGCGGGCCGTGTTGGCGTACGAGCCACTCAGGCATTCCTCCTTGGCGACCTCGAGCATGTCGATCGGTGAGTGCTTCTTGATGACCTTGGCTTGGATCGAGGGACTGCAGCTGAAGCCGATGATATACGCAGCTCGATCTTGGCGCTTCCGGTACATCTCGACGGCGAGAGGATTGACGGGCCCAGCTTCCTCGTCTCGGTTCGGGACGGCCTCAGGATCGATGGTGTCGAGGAGGTAGAAAGATGGGGGGATTGGGCTTCGTGGGGATGTAAGAAGTGAGTAGAGGATGTGTGTTGTGTTCTAGGCCAGCTAGGGGGAGGTAGGGCTCATAACCTGTTGAATATGATCAGGATCTCCGGGATCAGACTCTGCACACAGTGTAGAGGAAACGCTTAGGGGATGGGATTGCAATGGAGAGACTACAGGGATCTTATAGGAAGCAGGACAGACTGATAGGAGAGACTGAGAGTGAAGTAGTAAGGAAGGTAGATGTTGAGGACGACTGTTGGACCGTTGATTGTTGAGCTTGAGGTGCAGGTCGGAGTACTGGTGAGGAGGAAGGTCGGTCCGGTTTGGCCGAGATGTATGGTGTCGTGAGGACAGGTTCCAACAGATTTGGAAACCTTTTCTCGGCCGAAAGAAATCGCCCAAGCTTTGTTCCAATTTCTAACAACATACACAAATGAATTTGGGAGATGGCCACAACCTTGAGTCTGGGTAAAACCTCTGGACTCTAAAAGGCCAGGCCGGTCCCGATGATCATCTCGGTCCCAGCCGTCACCATACGAATTCTACCTTACCATGGGAGGGTATGAGGACCTTGTATGGCCGACCTCATCTCATTAAGCACAGATCAAAGGTGTTTCTGGGTCGAAAAGTCCCATTTTTTTGGCCCGCCTCAGACCGCCGAAGCTCTCGCGGCTCCTGAATGAATACACTGAATAACTGACCTGAAAATCCAATGGTAGGCGTGTGAGGCTTATAGGAGAGCAAAACAGGCCTTTCTGCGATGCGATTGGTTGCGATTAGAGGGTTCTGTATCCTGAGACTTTTCTTCTCAGAAAGCACTTTCACTCTTCTCCTCGAGATGAGGTCGGCGAATGGAATCTCCGTACCCTCCCATGGTAAGATAAGGGGCATACCATCCTGTGGTTTTTCAAACATCTCCGTACCATCCTGTGGTTAACCTCTGTGGAAGTGGGTCTGTGTATGGAAGATTTGGGGCGGTACTTCCCCGGTACCACTCAGCAACTACATAAATGCCTCCCTCCCGTCTCACTCTCCCTGCTCCCTCTGGGTGTGGACGTGGTTGTCAAGATGAAGGCGATCCAAGGTGAGCCTGCCCTGGGTTGAGCCTTTCGATGCTCTTCTCCAGGAGCGCTGCGTATGCTGACTCGAAGTCCGACCTTTCTGACCTTTCTGCGTCACTTTCCAGGCGTCCTCTTGACCTGGTAAGCTCCCAAGTCGTCTCCCATCGCTCTCCCTTAAGTAACTTAACCGTGTCCCACCTGCCTCCATCTGCAGCGATCCCGCCTTGAAGCAACTCATCCTCCATCTCGATGCCGCCGCAACAAATAATCGCTTTGTTCTCCAAGATCTCGACGCCACCCATCTCTTCATCAACGCCAAGTTCATCGAATACATCAGAGAGCATCTCGAGGAAGAGGTGCGTGGTCCGTCCCCATTTCCAAACCTTCCTCCTCTTTCCTGTCTGAGTTCTGACCGGGTCGATCTCCTTCTTACCCTGTTGGATGCAGCTCGAGAAGAACACGTACACGATGGAGGTGTCCTGATCTTTGTGACAATATCACTTTATGTCGTGCCTCTCCATCGAACGTCGATCTGTTCTTTACAAATGCAGTTGATTTCTATGGTTCATGTAAAGGTCAGGACTTTCTCCCGCTCCTTGCCACCGGGTACATGCACAGCACCAGCCTCTCGCTCAAACTCGTCCACGATCTCCCAGTCCTCCCATTCGACCACCGAGCCAGCGAGACCTCCAATGCCCAACTCCGCTCCTGTCGCCCGGCTTATGTTGCTAGGCTTCAATGCAGCCCGTCGCTCGGAAGGCGACTGCCCTATCCTTTCTGCGAAGAGAGCATCTTGAATGAGAGCAGGAGGTGCAGTGGGGTCGGGTACTTTCTTGCTTGTCTTCGCTGAGGATGCCCGCGAGAGCATAAGGTCAACCGTATCGTACGCGTCGTACATTGTCGTTGCAATCACCCCGACCGGACCGCGGCCGATCCAGCCCGTCGTGTATACGTGGGGAAGCTGACTCGTGGACACATTCTCACCCTGGTCAGCAAGGATTGTGTCACAGTCGGCTCAGGCGCTACATGCTCGCGACTCACCTCGTTCTCGTTCAACCCAAGCTGAGCAATCGCTTCTGAATCCCACTCCACCGTGCCCTTCTCATTTTTAATCACACCCCGTCGATGATCGAAAGGGATGATGTTCTGCCATGTCTGCGAGGATGTATTCTGCTTACTCGCTTCAGATGATGAAGACGGCAGAGGCAGAGGTGCACCCACATAGCCAAGACTGTACACCACCGAATCGGTGTCCGTCGTAGTCGTGTTGCCTGTGGGGCGCACTGAACCCCACTGAGGCTCCGTAGTCTGAGGCGGGCTACCGCCACCCCATGTCGGTGTCTGTAATGGTGATGTTGGGGCTGGGCTCGGTGAGGCGTCTGCTGACGAGTTCGAGCTCGAGGGTACAGGTTCAGTGACGGACCATCGGATCTGGCCGACGTATCCTCGTCCGTGCGTGCTGCCCTCACCCGAGGCAGAACTTGTAGAGGGTAGAATGGCCTCAGGAGCACGGAAAGGTTCCAAGCTCCAGCTCTTGCGATGGCCCGCTGCGTCTGGCTTGGGCGCCTTGCTACCCTTGATCAACAAGTCGACGAGCCGCTTCCGTATTCTAAGCTCGCCTGCCAGCTCCGATGCGTGCTTCGTGAAGGTCTCCTTCTCCATCGACCCGAATTCGCCAGCTTTGAGGCTCCTCGTCGCGCTGTCAGAGAGTTGCTTCAGCCGCGCCACGTCGTCCAGCGCAAGCTCACCGGACTCTTTGGAGAGTGGGACAAAGTCGATCCCTTCGCTTTCGCCTAGGGTCAGCATCTCCCTGACCTCCTTGTTCGTGAAGGCCACTTGAGCGACGCCTCGTCTCGCAACGATGCTGACATGCTCCACCCGCGTATCGGCCAGTCGACTGAGCACAGGAGATGGAATGTCGGTCCCGGCGAGGAAGGTCGATGTAGGGGTGCGCGCGCGGAGCAGAATTCTCGCCACGTCGAGTGCCACATTGCCGGCTCCGATGACGGAGACGTGACGCGCATCTGGCCGAATGACATCAAGCCAGGGATTTGCCGCTGCACTCCGTCCCCCCTCCGATCCTGCGGGCGTATGCGCGTCCGGATGACCATTGTACCAATTAACAAAGTCCAAAGCCGAACATACCCCGCCCAGCTCTTGCCCGCCGACTCGTGTTCCAAGCGTACGAGCGCGGGCGGAGCCGTACGCAAGGATGATGTGTGTGTAATGCCGCAAGAGCTCTTGAAGCGGAAGTTCAAGGGCCGTGCCGCCCGTCTGTGCAGGGTTGCGGGAAGAAGGACCAGCGACGACGCGGACGTTGCCAAAGAACCGGAACGTGCCTGCTCCACCCGTACCCGCACTCGCAGCGCCCTCGCCTCCGCGCTCCCTAGCCTGTTCAGCGCCATGATGCCGGCTCCCGAGCGCCGATGCCGACGCCGACCTGACGACCTCCGTGAACCGATGGGTGACATTCTTCACGTCCGGATGGTCCGGCGCCACGCCCGCGCGGACGAGACCGAAGGGTGTCGGTAGCGCTTCATAGATGTGTACAGCGCTGATCGGAGCGGGAGTGGTGAGCGCTCTTGTGGCTGCGTAGAAGGCCGAGGGTCCGCTTCCGATGATGGCGAGCTTGATGGGATGCACGGCGGCGGCGGCGGCGGCCATCGTGACACCGTCTTCCCTGCTTGAGGTTCAGACTTTCTTGCGCGCGCACGCGGCGCGGGGGTTCAGGGGTACGAAGGCGTTGCGCGGGGCCGGACTTGGAGATGATGGTTCTCGCCCTCATCGTCGTTCATGGCGGGAACAATACCAAAATGTCCGCATCGCCATCGCCATCGCCATCGCCATCGCCATCGCCATCGTCATCGTCAACGCCATGAAAGGTGTCGTCGGCGCGCACAAGGGCGATTGAGGCAGACGAAAGAGGAGTTGATGGGAAACATAGTTGAAGTGCAGGGTAAGGTCTAAAGATACATGGGAAGAAAGATAACTACGCAACCGAAAAAAGCCTGTGCACCTTGGCGAGGTCGCGAGTTGTGCTCGTCGCTCGGGGTGGTGGAAGCGGTGGAAATCGAGTGGAATCGATATAGGGCGATGAGGTCGGAAGGCGAAGAGGTTGGAGAGCGAAGAGGGTTGGAGGGTGAAGAGGTCGAAAATGAGTGTGACAGTGGCGAAAGGCGAGGACGTCGGAGGGGAGGAGATCGGACGGCGAGGTTGTGAGCACGAGGTCGGAACGGGAGGCGATGCCGAGGGCGAGGAGATCGGAAGGCGAGGACGTCGGAAAGTAGAAGAGGTTGAAGCGTCGAAGGGCGAAGTGAGTCGAAGGCGAAGTCGTAGCGAAAAGGCAGCAGAGAGAAAGAGAAGAAGTCATGGTGATCAGTATGACAGTCCGCAAGTGGAGAGGGTATAAGGGGACCGAGAAAACTCACCCCTTGCGGGTCCCGCTCTTCTCTTCCCCACGGGGGCCAGGGCGCATCAGAGCAAGCTCCAAATTGCCCAGCGGCGGGTAGATCATGAGAGAAGAGCGGAATAAGGAACCATGGCCCCCCTTGCCATGGTTCCCTGCCTCCAACCTCGTCCGCCACACTCCCCTCCTCAGGAGAAAGACCGCCATCACCCACCAGGCCCGGCTTCCCCGGCCACCCTCCCACCCTACAAGGCCCACCGATGTGCCGAGCATCGCTCGTTCCCCGCCACGCTCGCCTCTTGCCCTCCGCGGACCCCGGCCGCTACCCCCCACGGGGCGTACGGGGGTGGACAAGGATTGAGAGTGCTCGGCACGGTGATGGGTCTTCCAGGGTACGAAGTTGGTCGCGAGGGCTTGCAAGACCTGGTTTTAGCGGAGCTCGATCCCCCCGGAGGGGAGTGTGGCGTGCGAGGCTGGAGGTAGAGAAAAAGCAAGTGAAATGTGCACCAGATCGATGTAGCATGGTGTCATCGATCTAACCCACATGGAGTCGATCGAAGCTTGAGGAGGGAAGGTCGGACCGAGACTCGAGGAGGAGAGGTGACCGAAGGAGGAGAGGTCCACCGAAGCTTGAGCAGGGGAGGTCGACCGAGACTTGAGGAGGAGAGGTTGATCGAAGGAGGAGAGATGACCGAAGGAGGAGAGGTCCACTGAAGCTTGAGGAGAGGTCCACCGAGACTTGAGGAGGAGAGCTTGGTGAAGGTGAAGGTGGAAGGTGGAAGGTGGAAGGTGGAAGGTGGAAGGTGGAAGGTGGAAGGTGGAAGGTGGAAGTAAGGTAAGGTAAGGTGAGGGTAGGTGAGGGTAGGTGAAGGTGAAGGTGAGGGTGAAGGTGAGGGTGAAGAGAAAAGGGGGACGAATCAGCGTCCGGAGGCCCTCCTTTTATGCCTTTTTCCGTCCGTTGGACGACCTGTTTCGAAGATGCTTCGGAAACAGAATCTTTGACTGTGTCATGTTGTGAGCAGGAGGGGGCTGGCGGCATCCTGCCACTGTACTGGATCAGGAAAGCAGGGAGGAAAGGGTCAGCAGCCGGGTGTATCATCTCGCAACCTGTTGGAATCGTAAGGTCAGACAAGCCGTTGGCTTTGAGCAGCATGCGTGCAGGATCGTCATCTAATGGAAAGGTCAGCTGCTGTCGTGTGATGTTGAGATAAGAAGGTCAGGAATGCCCGTGTTGTATTCGGCCAGGTGCTGGCGGTCGAGGACACGTCGAAGAGGCTCAGGGAAGTCTGCCTACCACCTGTCCGCTGGCAGACTGGTTACCTTTGTGCTCCGGCAGGCGTCGGCAGAGAACGGCTCTTCGAATGTCTATGGAATGCGCACCGCTGTGCGAGCATCAAGGTGCATTGGAGGGGACATGAAAGCAGACAGCTGTGCATCCATAGGCGGAAGTGAGATCGGTCGGTCCGCTGTACATGCTTACAGGTTAAAGGTGAGGTACATACCTGTTTCCTTCGGCATACTTGCGGTCGCCTCCGTACAATCTGACGAGAAAGGGACAGAGGTGAGAGGAAGACGAGAGCGATGCAAGTGGGCAGAGGGTATCAGCAAGCAGGAAGGCATTGTTGAGAAGCGTGAGCTAGCCGCTAGCGGCGGTCGGTGGGTCTCTATGTCATGTACATGTCAGTCGGCTCTGTGCTACGTCTGACAGCAGCATGCAGCTTTCAGAGATGCGTGGGAATGCTGTCTGTTGTGGGTAAGATGGAACGAGGACATCAAGGCGTGGTGGATGCGAGCGTGGTCAGCTGTGCGCGCCTGGACTCCAGAGGACATCTTGCGGATCGCAGGACCATGCTTACAGGTATCTGTCCGCTGGCTCGCCGCGCGGAATCAGAGAATACGACTGCCTTGTATGGAAGTGAAGGATTGGAATGCGGTGAGTCGCGAGTGGTTGACGTGCGGAACTCCCTCTCGCGCCACGTTGCTTAGGCTGTCACATGCCCATGCGCTCGTCGAAGCTGCATTTCGAGATGGTGTGAACCGCTTGAGCGTGAGGGAGGACAGGCCTGACCGTTGGGAACGGATGGATGGATGGTGGCTGCCAGCAGAGCAGAGCCAGAAGGGTGACGTGGCCTTTTGGAGTGATTGGACGGTGTCTCAGCTCGAGCCGCTTATTCGCGCTTACAGTACTTGGCTTCGGCTCGATGTGAAGCCCGAACCCCACACTCCCTCCCTCTCCCCAGTGAGTAGTGAGTACTGAACCTCCCCCCTGAGTGCTTGTACAAAATGTTCTGAATTACTTGGTGGTACAGGAAGGACGAGTACGCAGCTCGCGAGGGATGTTACGGGCTCGATCCGGGTCGTCTCGGTGCGTTCCGCATGACTCTGCCCGTGGTAGCGGTGACGATTAGGGTAAAGGTCGCACGAGGGCAGAAGTTGGGAGTGTCCGGGTTCTTGCAACTTCAACTTGGGCGGCATCATTCCAGCTTTTCCACTGCCAACAGAGAGATTCTGATCAATCTAACAAGGTCAGGATCTCGAATCATAGGGACGAGGGAACGTACACTGCTCTAATCTTGACAACACGACCGTCTTGCTGGTCTCCTCGATCTCTCCTGCCAGGAAGACCTCGTCTAGAATCGCATACACCTGCAGAGACGAAGGGATGGTCAGCAAACCCCAGCATGGAGCGAGCCCAAGTGGCGAAGGATAGGGAGGCTCACCTTGTAGAAGTTGAAGACGAGATCCAGCTCGCATACATTCCCAAAGAATGTATCTGCAACAGCATAAATGGAAGTCTCAGTAATCTCAACTGAAGCCATGCTGTGAAGGAAGGAAGACAAACTCACCGAGGATCTCTACAAAGAGATGTATCGCCTCAAGGTATGCCAACTCGTTGTCGTTCGCATCAACGCAGACACAGAAGAAGAGGCCCGCATATCGCCGATAGACAATCTTGTGATTCCGATACTGTCAGAGCAAAGAAGAGGGTTTAGATCTTGGTTACAAGCGCAAGGCGCGCGCAGATTGCAGGAGGAAAACCAAACTCACCTCGACAAAGTTGGACTGGTACTTCTGATCTCGAGGGGCGATCAGACGGTGGACCTCGCCCCTAATGCGGACCTTGTCGTCGTCGTCATAGGGAGCCCAGAATTTGGAGAGGCGGGATTTGCCTTGTCTGTTCTGAACGATGATCCAGCGCAGCATGGTTGTGTGTGTGTGTGTGTGTTGCTGCTGCTGTTGTTGCGGGCGAGGAGGGTCGTTCGGTCCGTCGGTGTCGAGGTTGGAGTCGTCGCTGTCATCCTTCGAGCCGTGCGCAACGAGGAAGGTCAAGCTCGGAGCCTTTTTTTTCTGTCACTCACTTCCTCACAACTGTCAGCACTGACTGGGGAGGGGATGGCCACCCACATCTCCCCCTCTTCGTCGTAACAATGTCGTCCCTAGCGGTGCCAGCGAAGAAGAAGCCCTCGATCCCGCCATGGGCCACGCTGGCTTCGGGAGCGACAAGCGGTCTCGCCTCCTGCGTGCTTCTCCAGCCGATGGACCTCCTCAAGACACGGCTCCAACAACAACAGCAGCATCAACCACAACTCCCCGCCGCCGAGTCTGCTGCCGGAAGTAGGAGTAAACCAAGCGGAAGCCGTCTGTCGCGGACCATCAAGCTCGTCGTACAGACTGACGGCGTCAGCGGGCTCTGGAGGGGGACGACACCGACCATCATCAGGAACGTACCCGGAGTCGCGCTCTACTTCTGGTCCGTCACCGAGCTCAGGGCCTTTCTGGCCCGCAGCTCAATACCGGTGCTATCTCCTGCTCGGAATTCGGCTTTGTCTGCGCTAGGTTCGGGGTCAGGAGTGGGGTCAAGCTCGACATTGCCCAAATTGGGCACGCCGGGAAATCTCGTTTCTGGCGCGGTTGCCAGGGTTACGGTCGGATTTATCCTCTGCCCCGTCACAGTCATCAAGACGAGATACGAGGTAAGTTCCTACTTTTGACATCCAAGCCGTTGCCTAATTGAAGCGGAACATCACTAAAAAAACCTTTTCCGACCCTCCCCTCCCCTCTCCCTTATCCGCGTGCCTAAAGTCCTCACACTTCTCCAAGGACGCCTACCCATCCATCCTCGGCTCCTTCCGCTCCATATACAGAACCTCGGGCATCCGAGGCCTATACTCCGGCTTCACAGCAACCGCCTTACGGGACGCGCCCTATGCAGGCATCTATCTCGCCCTATATGAAGGCTTTAAGAGCGCTCTCGGCCGCGCAAGGGAGCGGGCGGATGAGGCGGCGTATCTCCTCAGGAGGACGGCATTAATTGGGGAAGGGTCGCCTGTGCCGGAGCGGTTACCGCCTCAGCAGACGGATTGGCTGATTACCAGTTCGAGCGGTCAGTTAACCCCCCGGGTTCCATTGCATGTGTGTTGGGAGGTGGTTCTGACTGACCCTGTCTCCCCGTAATAGGTCTCCTTGCGGGTACCCTCGCAACCGTGATTACCCACCCCTTCGACGTCCTCAAAACTCGAATCCAAATCCGCGTCGACCCACCTCTTCTACCACCTTCAGCCTCAGCTTCGAATCCGATCTCTTCACTCACTGCAGCAGCAGCAGCGGCCAGTCGTCGACCCGGCATCGTCGCTACCGCGCGCTCAATTGGACTGCGTGGGCTCCTACTGGACGGTCTTGGCTTACGATGTCTGAGGAAAGGTTTGAGGTGAGCATTTGTGTAATCCTACGGAGCTGTGGCTGCCCTTTTCCCACCTTTAAGGCGAACGGGGTCTGATTATCGTGGTCCCTTTACTCCAACAGCGGCGCCATTGGATGGACCGTCTTCGAAGCCGGGCGCGGGCTCTGGGTCCGAAAGAACTCATGAGAGTCAAGAGAGCGCTGCTTTGGCATCAACCCACCATCGTCACTAATACACGTCAAGCCCCAATTCTCCCGGGACGGCCCACATACACAGCAGGTTCTCCGAGTCGATCAGAGTAGTCCCGTTACCTTGCATCCCACATCTATACTTGCATCTGCTGGCCTGCGATTCCCCCTTCTCAACCCCGGACTGCACATAGCACATTCACCATCCCTGGCTCATCACCGTCCCGACCCTGGACCCACAACGTGCAAGAGAGCGACATAGAGAGATAGGAAAAAGGTGTCTGGGAGGAGAGCAGTGTGATCAAGATGGTACAGTGTGAATAACGCGAAGCACGAACGTGAGAAGATGGAGGGGGCGCGCGTGAAGGTCGTAAAGCGTAAAGATGTGTGAGGTGGGTGAGGGTGCAAAGTGGTGCAAGATGCGGCAAGGCACACATTACGGAGATCAGATGGGGAGGGAGGTTAGTGAGATCGAGCAGGTTAAAGGGAAGGGGGGGAGGGAGGGAGGGAGCGGTCGCTGGAGAGCCCATAATTCGAAACGTAAGATGGCGTGTTTTGTTTTTCTTCATCAGTCGCGATGACTCTGCTTTCGATCCTGCCTGACTGCCTGCCCAGAAGGGGCCTTCAGGCTTCAGGCCTCGGGAGCCCCACCTCGGGTTGTTAAGCCTGCTCCATGTCCTCCAAAACTTCGCTCAGCCCTCGCCGATGGGCGCGTTTCCGCCGACTGGTGAATTCGCCCCCGAACGAGTCCGGATTCCTCGGGTTCGGACTCGAAGAGGCGAGATGGGCTTCGGTCGGAGACGAGTTACCGTCCTGCATACCGAGCACGACCGCCTCTTGTTGTTGTTGTTGTTGTTGTTGTTCGTAGTGCTCCCCCTCCTCCTCTTCCTCCTCCTCCTCCTCCTCTTCTTCTTCTTCTTCCAACAGCGAGTCGTTATCCAGTCCAATCGTAGAACTCGACATCGAGCGCGCAGGCGACGTAAACAGACCCGAAACCGACGCACCCGAGACAGCAACCGCACTCGCCGTGCCCGTCAACAACGACCCGCCACCGGAGACAGAAGCCGCAGCAGCAGCAGCAGGCGACACCTGGAAGCCCTCGCCCCCAGAAGTCGACATCATCACCCCACCACTCCCACTCCGCAGCCGATCGCGCGTCAAGCGCAGGCTCCCGCTCGAGTTGCGCCCGATGCTCGCGGCGCCCAGCGGGCTCCGGAACCCATCGCCTCCAATACCCGTGAGACTCTTCCCGCTCTTCGTCGTCCGGTTCGACGGGCTGAGCTGCAAGGACACGCTATTCGACGCAGCGGGCGAGGGCGAGGATGTGGCTGTGGTCATCAACATGGAGGTCGATGCCGAGGTTGGAGTTGCGTTCGTGCTCGTCGCCGTCGACGAGGGCGACATCGGCCTGCCACCACTCCCACCTCCCCGAGGCGAATCGTGGAACGTAAGCATAGACACGTCCGCCGAGTCCGCATCGGCCAGTCTCTTCAGCATCCGCGGCGACAGCGGACTCGGCGACGGCGTTCCCGCAGACGAACTGTCCGTAGAGGACGACATCAGTCCGAGTCCATGTGCGTACAGATCGTTCCCATTCCTGTTCCCGTTTCCATTCCCGTTCGCGTTTCGGGCCGTCGACGAGTTGTTCTCTTCGAACACGCGCGACGTGAGTGCCGGCGGACGACGACGCGAGTTCGGTCCTCCTCCCGCTCCCCTCTTCCGGCCCGCTGCAGCTGCAGCTCCCGCAGCCGCAACAGCAGCACGAACACCCCGAGTCGGCGAGCCATCCCCATCCTCATCCTCATCGACCGACTCCGCCATGCTCGACTCGCTCACACTGGCCAGACGTCCTGCCGCACCGGCCTGGGTCCGTCGAAGCTGATGCTCCAGTCGCGCCGCGTTCACATCCACCTCCTCCAGATGATCAATCACGCTCGGACGGCGCTCGCGCTCGTTGAGGTCGCTGCCTTCGACGCCGCTCAAAGCATCCAGGTGCGCCGAGAGCTCAGAGCCATACACAGGCCGGATCTCCGCGTCGACCTGGTCGAAGATCTCGTGATAGCGCTCAATGCAGACCTTGATGATTGTCCCCAGCGTGGTCTCGGGCGGACCTCCCTGACTCTTCGCACCGCCCCCGTTCGTCGACGCACCACTCATGTTCATATTCATGTTCTTGGCCATCGGCATCATCGCCGTCATCTGGCCCAGCCCATCAACGCGACACATCGCCATGTCGCGCGCAATGTTGCCGGACCCGACCAAATTGGGCGCAAAGACCGTCGCCAGATTGGCCGCGTCCATCCGGTTCGTCCCCGATCGTCGCGCGACCTCGTTCAGCAGCTCGAACACGTACGACAAGAGCGGGACCGCACTCGGCGGCTCGAGTACGGCTAGCAGCACGTTCCGGATATAGTGCACCGTATCCTGCGCCCCGCTGTCGTCTGTGCTACTCGAAGGCGGAGGAGGTGGACATGCCTTGATGGTCGAGTAGAGCGAGCTGGGGAAGATGCTAACGGGCAGACTGCGGAAGAAGACTTTCAAAAGGGCGGCAGCGATGTCCGGGTTTTGGTAGTGGAGCGTCAGATTGACAGGATGGCCCCGGTCGTAGCTCTCCTGCACCGTCTTCAGCAGAGCCGAGGGAGGCGAACGTCGGAAGAGACCCTCGGTGTCGAGCGGGAAGATCGGATCGCCTGTGGTAGCGCTCGGGATTGGAGTTCGCAGCGCCTCTACACAGTCCCGCACGACGCGTGGAATGCCGCCCTTCTCGCCATGCAAGCCCATCAGCACCTCCAGCGAGACCCCAAACATCTGATGTTGCTGGTCATAGTCGGCACCGCCGGACGCATCCCCTTGCTTGGCGGGCAACGTCACAGCGGACTCATGCGCTCGATTCGCCTGTAATACCTCGGGCGGGATGTCGATCTGGGTGAGAGGGATGTGTGTCGCGAGTTGGGAAAGCGTCTGGACCTGGACAATCTTGCGTGCAAATTTGGGAGAGACAAAGTAAGAACCTGTCGAGATGAAGTCCACAAAGCGCTTGGTGAAGAAGGTCGGATGGACAATGTAGAGCCTCTTGAGGTTCTTTCGGAATCTGCGCATGTTCCAGTGTTGTCAGAGAAGCACGCCCTGCTTTGCCTCTGATTGAGTCTTCGAACCCCGACTTACTTTCGACCTATTCTTCGGTACGTCTTCCAAATCCATGACCATCGTACCGCATGCTGCCCTCCGCTCGCAAAGTAGATCAGGGTGTAGTCCGTTTCCACTGTTCAGGTCAAGGGAATATGAATGAGTCTACACCCTGGTGCGAATAGGACAGGTCGGAGCGTGAAGTGACTTACCGAACAGCTCCATTGTCTTCATGATTCGACTACACCATTACCAGAAGGAACGTCGTCAGTGACAGTGTCCAAAGCCCACAAAGCTCAGAACTGGACCTAAAACTTGAGAGCACTCACTCGAAAAGCGCATCATGATCGACCTCCTTCGGATCAGGGATCCCACACGACGCAAGCACGACCATCGGACGCGACTCATAGTCCACCCCAGCCTGGAAAACCGCCTTGCCGACATACGCGTCCAACCGTTGCGCCCGTTCGAGTGCCTCTTGCCAATACAGAGCCGAAGCCGGCCCCGCAAATGCACTTCCTCCCATCCCTCCCGCAGGCCCACCAGCGGCAGAACCGACCCTTCCCCCTCCTCCGCCGCTGCCGCCAAAGAGGGACGACGCCCCATGCCCGATCGTGCCAGCCTGTGAGCTCGTCCCAGAAACATTCCGCAAACTCGCGCGAAGCGAAGCGGCGCTCGCGCGTGTCCTCACGCGGGAAAGCGTCGCGTATGCACTGCTGGGATGTGCAGACGATGCGTTGCTCGCGCTCGCACTTCTCGTTCCCGCGTTGCGAAGGATGGACGATGCGCGGGCGGGTGTCCGCGGTCCTGGTCCGTTTTCGCTCGTTGGGGACGGAAGGGGTGCTGCGAAGGAGGCCGCGTCGGCTACGCTTGATGTGAGGTCCTGGAGCTGTTCTTTGCTCAGGGTGGTCCGCGCGGGGGAGTCTTTGGGCGGTAAGGTGGTGTAGATGAGCGGAGTGACCGGTTTGGGACCGATGTTTTCCTTGCTGTCGGTTTTTGACGTGCTCGCGGTTGTCGGGCTGTTGGTGGCAGTGGTAAGAGAATTCGAGGGGGAGGGAGGCGGTCCCAGACCGAAAGGAATCGCAGCTCGCGTTTTCCCTCTGCTTCCTGCTGCTGGCGCTGATGGGCCCCCTCCTCCGCCTCCGCCTGCTCCTACAACCGTAGCAGCAGAAGCAGCCGCATTTGGACTGGCTCCCCAGATACTGATACTACCAAACGGATTGGGGAACAGGTTGGAGAAGAACGCCGCGGTGACCGTCTTGGTGGGCGAGGCTAGGGGTGAGGATGGGCCTGAGCCTGATGCTGAGCCTGAGGCCGAGCCTGATGCTGAGGATACGGAGATGTTGGAGTTGCCCGGTGTTGGGACCGGTGGAGCGACCGAGCTCTTCGCTGCGGGAGCGCCGGCTGGCATGACGAGTACGAGCACTCGAGAAGCGTGAGACCGTTCTTCGTCGTCGATGTGTCTGCGGGTGATTAGAAGCTCAGCGGAGGCAGAAGGGCTTGTGCGTGGCTCTTGAGGCTGGAGGCTTGCTTGAGGCTTGAGCGCGGGCGAGGTTTGGGGTCTGGGCGAAGGGGGGCCAGCGCGGGCAGCTCCTTATATTCCCAACCACAGCCAAGACGCGAAGGCGAAGGTGCACGGTATCAAAGAGTACAAGTACGAGTGCAGGCAGATCCAAGGTTCCTCGTCGTGGCAGCTCACCTCCTCACCTTTGTCTGTGCCTGGATCCGTGTCGGAGAACGAACGGCATGCGCATGGCGGTGCAACTACTCATCACGGTCCGTGTCGAAGTCGCGTGACGCCGACGCGTCCGCGCCCCGCGCGTCCCTCAATTTTCGTCCTCATCAACCGTCTTGAATTCCATTTCTTTCAACAGCATCTGCATTCTGCGGACTGCGTTCAACAACTGGGATGGGGTGCCAGGCTCGACCAAGCCGTGCAACAGTTTCTGTATGTATGATAGGAACAATACACGGGTTTTCCAGATCCATCACTCAAAGTCGAGCGTCCTCCGCTCCGCTGCACTCCTGCGCGCGAGATCGAGCACCTTGATGGCATCGACAACCTGCGCCGGCTTGACAATCAGATTGGCTTCGATTGCCTGTGTGGCCGCCTCCACCGAAGTGACACGCGCCTGGTCAGCCGCCGCGATCGTCTGTCCGATGTTGATGTAGTAGTCGATGTACCGACCGGGCAGGGTGGGGATGTCACTGGCCACAAGGGGAGGCACGTAGCCTGAGCCTGGGCCCTTGTCGGTAGGGGCCGGCGGGGCCGAGCCTGACGTCGCATTGGTGACGGATGCAGGTAGCGTGGTCAGACGACCATAGTGAACAGAGGCAGGGTCTACGTCGGTCTGATACGTCCCAAAGGAGTCTGGGTGCGATCGCGGACTCCAGCCCTTCTTGAGTTGGTCCTCCTGCGGATCCACGCCGCGCTTCTCGTAGCTGCCGTTGAGAGCTTCCACGCGGAATCTGGGCTGTTCGGCAGCAAGGTGAGCCGAAAGACACGAGGCTCCCAACACGACCTGAAGCCCGGACAGCTTTGTACCTGGAGCAAGCGAGTCTGGGGGGAGTGGCGCCGAGGCAGGGTACGACAGTCGAATGGTAAAGTCGTCGTCGAGCTGGGAGGGAAGCTGACCACGCTGGTTCTGGACGAAGGCCGTGACGCTGGCGGGAGGTCCGAAAAGGCTGAGTGCTTGGTCGACCAGATGGCTGCCGAGGTCCCAGAGCATGCCTCCGCCCTGTTCGGTGGAGATCTCTTCACGCCAGCCGCCCTTGACGAGGGGCCGGAACCGATCGAATCGGGATTCAAAGTAGGTGGGAATGCCAAGAGCGGGCGGTTGGGATTCGTGCCCTTTAGGAGGGGCCATGAGTGACTTAATAGTGAGAAAGTCACCGTCGAATCGTCGGTCTAGAGAAAACAGAGAGAGTGAGCAGATCGCCTTTCCTTCGTCTAACAAAATTCCCTGCACGTACTCTGATAGGCGGAGCAGACGAGGCCCAATTTAGCAGACAGCTCGGCGAGCATTTGCGCATCTTCGACAGTCAGCGCCATGGGTTTCTCAATCACGACATGGTAGCCTGCCTCGAGCGCCTTCTTCGCAAGCGGCACATGAAGCTCGTTCACCACGGTGATGATGACCAGCGACTTCTTGGGCAGGGCGTCGGGCCCATCACCGATAAGGGTGTCGACGTCGGGAACTTTCCTGGCTGTTGGGAAGAGGCGACTGGCATCTTCCCCCTTGGATTCGGGACGCTGTTGGATTGCGTAGAGGGTGAAGATGTCCGGCAAGGAGAGAACGAGGGGCAGATGGAAGGTTCCTGGGTATCATAAACGAGGGATATCAGCATGCGGCAGGTCGAAGCTCACCGCATACAAAGACTACTCACGACTCGAGTTTCCAAATCCGATGACACCGACCGGGATCTTGGGACGAGTGGCAGACGCGGCCGACATGGTGATTGGGGACGAAGGGGGAGGGGAGTCCTGAGCGAACAGAGCGCGAGTGAAAGGGGGAGGAGGCGTGAGCGCGTGAGCGGTGAGCAGAATCAGAGAAACCTCAGTGAGAGAAAGACAGTCAGCGTCGAGCAGGAAGTGATGGAAGGCAAGAAGGAAGATCTTCCCCTCGCTTCATGGAAGAACACCTCGCCGCCCTCGCCGCCCCCGCCGCCCCCACCCCGTCGCTAGTTCTATCTCCAGTCTCCCCCCTTAGCCGCGAGCTGTTGGGCCAGCCATCGTAACATCGCACATCGTTCACGCAGGCTGCACGCACGGACTCCCTTCGGACGCCCCCTCCTCCTCCTCATCCTTTCCCTGCTGCTCGCGATTCGCGCTCGGTTCCTGTCTGCAACACGTGAGGCAGGCTCGATGGGGGGCGCGATGAAGCGCGTCGCGCGTCTTTCGGTGTGTTTTTTCTCAGCGCCCAGCAGGGCCAGAAGGCGCGTTTCCCTTTCTCTTTCGTGCAGGACACTGGTGCAGTGCTGCGGTGCCTGGTTGCTGCCGCGAACTTGCCGGCGTAAATTGGGTGGAGCATGACGCGAGTGAAGGTCAGTGGGACATGGGACAGCCAACCAACACTCTGTTGCTTTGTTTCCACGACCATCGCTGGCTCGTCTTCACTCTGCAGCAGCACACGTTCTCCTTCCCGACGTCCATCTCCCTCCCTCCCTCCCTCCCTCGCTCGCCCACTCCCCTCCTCCTGACACGCAGGAAATGACAACCGATCACATGGCAGAGCGGGCCCCGCTGGCTGAACTGCCTCTCGACCCCTTCGTCCGCGCAGCGCAGCAGGGACAGGAACTCCTCCAAGCCGATAAGCTCCTCAAGTCCACCTCTGCCTCCGGCTCTGGCTCCAACGGATCGGCCTCACCGAGCTCCGGCTCGTCTTCGAAGGCGTACCGCCAGCATTCAGGTACTGCCGAGCCTTTGATCTCTCAGCACCATTATCAATTTCATCACCACTTGAGGGGATCGTCCTCATCCTCTGCTGGGTCCCGGCCTCACTCGCCTGTGAAGCCATCACCGCTCTCCCCGCATCATCACCGCCATTACCAACAACCACAACTACAGCGGAAAGCGCCAGGCACGCCGTCTGGCAAACTCTTCGAGAGCGAACTCAGCAAGCGCGGTCTTCCTACCGATGGAGCTGATGAGTTGGAGAAGAGCCCTGCCACAGTACCGGATTCATCCTCGGTTACTGGATCTGCGACGAAGGGCAAGAAAAAGAAGCAGGGAGGAGGAGGAAGGGGTCTCTTGATGATGCGGCGAGAGAGGGAGACCTCGCCTTCGCCTTCGCCCTCACCGTCTCCATCTCCGTCCGAATCACCAGGTCGGTTGCGGGTGGAGAGGGAGAAGACGCCGGTGTTGCAAGTGGGCACGGAGCCGCGGAACGAGCGACCGCATAAGGATCGCAAGTTTGGGATTAAGGACGAGGCTGTCGTGGCTGCGGCGGTCGAGGCTGGAGTGGAGGTCGAGATTGAGACGCCTTCGCTGGTGGTGGAGCAGGAGGAAGTCGATACGGCCGGCAGCCCGACTGCGGCTCGGGAACGACGGCAGCAGCAGCATCATCACCACGATTCCCCATCAGCGTCGTCTTCCTCCTCGGCGCAGGCAGAAGAGTCGACGACGGTTCAACTCGCCCTGCCTGTCCGTGATGTGGACCTAACTGCCGTACCTGCCACCAGTCTAGGACCAGTAACGCCGACGCTGGGCTATGACGAGTCGGAATCATCGGCGCGATTCGAGGGTGTTGGTGCGGCTGTGCTGGAAGGGCCTGCGTCGGTGATAGCAGGCGTCCCCGCGAGTCTGCCTCGGAAGAAGGACCGGGTACGAGCGGCGGAGGTGATCCAGGCCCATCGAGAGGCGGGACTCTCGCCCAGTCCGCGCAAGAAGGTGGCTACGGCGGGTACGGGTACGATGGTGATGGAGACTGCCCCTCTGCTTGGGTTTGCTGCTGGTGCTGGGGAAAAGGAGGAGGAGGGCCCGGCGAGTTGGGATGGGGCGGTGTTGGCGGATTCGGAGGAGGAGTTGGAGATGGCGCTTTCGGGTGCGTATGCGGTAGCTGCGTTTGAGGCCCGCAAGGAACGGAGGGAGGCACGGGTGGGCACCGGGACGGGGACGACACATGCCAGCAGCGACAAGGGCAAGAGTGTGGTGAGACCGGTCGCTGGGCTGGCGGCGAGTGTGGGAGCTGCGGGCACGGCGAAGCTTTCGGCGAAGAGGATGGCGCCGAGGCAGAGTCCTTCTCCTGCGACGGCTTCTTCTGCTGCTTCTGCTTCGACTCGGAAACGCAAGGAGCGGGTCGATGGCGAGGGTGCTGGTGCGGCTACGGAGGAGGAAGGAGCGGGTATGAGCAGCACAAATGCGGCTGTTCTGGCTCCGGCTGCACCGGCTCCGACTGCTCTTCATACGATTGATGAACATGAGGGTGACCATGAGCTCGGTCTAGAGGGTCCACAAGTGCTCGGACGACCTTCCAAAGTTCGACGCTCGGAATGAGTCCCAGGAAGGACCACTCCCAAGCAGCACGACGACGACTTAATCGACGGCAACACACGACTTGGGGTCGAGGCGGTTCCCATGCACATTATACACGACACCATCACGGCATGCCACCGTGCTCGCTCGGAATGGGTCGTAGGAGCACCTGCCCACCCACGACGACGAAACAGGCACACGGCCTGCAGTTTCATTTCCCCGACGACACACGATACGATTATGCCCTGCTTCACTTCTTCTTCCCTTTGTACCATTTCGCGCACTTCCACTTGCTTTGCACTCACTCTTTCCAACGTCCACGGTCCAATCAATAATGTTGAGAGCATGGGCGACGAAGTCACGTGGGATGTGGCTAATTCGGCGCTAAGGAGAACTCGCACTCAGAAGAGCGAGCGTAATTTAGGACTCGGTATGCGCTGCTCGTTTCTGAATTCTGTGCGACCTGCGACGATCCTGACTTCCCCATCGGAAGGAAGACGTCCAAGCAGCTGTGCCTGTCCGTCGTCACCGCCTCTGCGTTCTTCACTCCCTCGCGCGCCCGCACAGCAAGCAGCGGCAGTATAGCAGCGAAGCGCACTCAGGCCTCAGCAGTATCAGTGAACACGTAAGCCGGATTCGCGCGCGCTTGGGCCGGGACAAGCCGATCCTTCTCCAGTTTTCCGTGTGAGTTTCATCTCATCTCGTGCCCTTCTCCCCGCCCCCGCGTGGGCGTGACCGCCGACCGGTCTGCGGAGGGACTCTCTCTTACCTCGACCCCTTTCCCATTTTCCCTTCCCTTCCCTTCGACCCCGTATAACCTCGTCCCTCCTCCTCCTCCTGATCCCTTGTCATTCCCCTCCTCACTTGTTCCAGTCATCTAATCCCGCCTTCTTCCCACTTCTCTTACTTTATCCCTCGCCCGTCCTTTGACTCCCCTCGACGACTTGCCGGGAGTTTTCTCCATCAGTGGCCGGTCCTTGCTCTCAACACCCTGCAGGCGAGCAACAAGCGCAGCAGCATCTTCCTCCAAAACTTCAGCTCCGACGAGAGCAGCATCTTCGTTTTTCATCTTCTCATTCCTCTCTCTGGAAAGGGCTTCCCTTCAAGCGATCTACGCACTTCAACAAAACAACGCAACGTCACGGATTTCCCGAGCGCTGTAGCTTTCAAAAGCGACTCTCGAATACCCCCTTCAGCGCTTCGGATTTCAGGGGTACTTCAGCAGCAGCGCCCGCCCTTCTCTGCTTTTTGTTACAGCAAGAATCGCGCGGGCACGCTGCTTTCTCTTCTTCTTCATCTCCATCAGCACTCTCAACTTTCTCAGTCTTCAGTTCAATTTCAAGAATTTCAAGAAACCAAGGCCCCGTCTCCTTTCTTCTGTGGCGCACTTCCCATCCATATATACCCCTCGGTGGTCCCTCCCCCTTTCAAAAGCAGCGGGTCGACCTCTTCTCATCGCTCTCCACCAACAGTAACAAACCACAAAAAAAAAGCTATAAAGTGTCGACCTTACACTCCCAAAAATGAGTCGGCCGCCTGCTTCTCACGGCGCGCAGCCTACCCGCTCAGGAATCCGCAGCACAGGATCAGCTCCCAGCGCGCGCTCGGGCTCATTCGGTCCTCAGCAGGATACAGCATCGGGAACCCCAGGCAGTGTCCACTCTGCCCCCGCCGTGGGCACCGGCCGATCCAGCAGTGCAATTCCAGCATCGGATCCCTTTGGATCTAGCGCAGGTCCTCAAGCTCCTGGCTCGCCTTCCAGCGCTTCAGGCAAGAGTATCCTCATCTGCCTGCTCCGACTCGACTTGAATATTGAAGATAATGCCCTCTTCTACAAGTGAGTCTTCTTCCCTCCTCAACTTGCTCCTTGTGCCCACAATGCTGACATTCTCATTACACATTTCAGCGCTCATCAATCCGTCGCTCCGCCTCCGCATCCCCTGATCCAGGGCCGCCTCGATGTCAAGCCCGAGGACGGAGAACTGTATTCGCAGTCCGAGTTCCTCCTTCCCCTCTACGTCTTTGACGAGCGGGAGATCGAACTCAGCGGCTTGCCCGCATACAAGCGCAAGAGTCCCGAGGCCAGGACGCCACACTATGGCTTCTGGAAGACCGGCGGTTTCCGAGCCAGGTTAGTGCATTTCTTCTGCGCATAGGTGACATGCTGACCAAAAAAAACTGATTGGGCCGCATATTATGCTGACTTGGGTATTTTTCATCTCTAATTCATTTCCTATCAGGTTCGTCGCTGAATGCGTCTACGACCTTCGATCCCGCCTCATAGAGCGTGAATCGAACCTGTTGATCCGCTTTGGCATCCCCGAAGACGTCCTCGATAACCTCGTCAGCGCTTTCCAGGCTCGAGGCGACCATGTCGAAGGTGTCTGGATGCAGAAAGAGATGACTGAGCCCGAGGCCCGGGTCGAGGATACGATTCAGAAGCGGATGGCAGCCAAAGGTGTCCCCGTTCGCTTCGTCTACGGCAAAACGCTCGTCCACCCCGCCGATCTGCCGTTCTCGATCAACGAGACCCCCGACGTATTCACCCCGTTCCGCAAGCGAGTGGAAGCCCTTGGCGCGAACATGGTCCGCCCCACTCTCAAAATCCCGCGTCGGTTCAAACCGTTCTTGCACGACATCCCGGAGACGGACGACTATTCGCTCGATTTGACCTTCGAGGTCGACATCTATGGCGAACGCACCGATCTGCTGGAGCGAGACGAGAAACGGACGGGCGAGATATCTTTCAATGATATTCTCGATTACTTGCTTCGTCCACTCAATGCCCCCGGCCAAACCCGGCCTTTCGAGACCCAGTTCCATTTGCAGCAACGTCACCCAGCCTCGGCGTTCCCGCTCCGAGGTGGCGAGACCTCGGGTTTGGAGCGACTGGAGTGGTACTTTGTCCGTGGCTCCGGGTCGGACTCGAGTCGCTGGGGCAAGCAGGACGCCCCGCCGGTGGCTCGCTACAAGCAGACGCGGAACAACTTAATCGGACACGCGTACAGCACGAAGATGTCCGCCTTCCTCGCCTACGGCAGCATAACCCCGCGCCAGATCTGGGAAGCCCTCGATGCGCACGACCTCAAATTCGGCTCGAACCAGAACACGTACTGGGTCCGCTTCGAGCTGCTCTGGCGCGACTTCTTTGCGCTCATCGCGACCAAGTACGGCCCGCTTCTGTTCGAGCTTGGCGGGTTTGAGCTCGCGACGGACCCTCGGCAGGCCCAGAAGAAGATCGAGGGCGACTGGTGGAAGAAGTGGAACCCGGAACGGGACTCGGGGGAGCACGATGTGGTGCGAGTCTTGGAGGGCAAGACGGGAATCCCGTTCATCGACGCCAACATTACCGAGTTGCGGGAGTCCGGGTTTATGAGCAATCGCGGCCGGCAGAATGTGGCTAGTTTCTTGAGCAAGGATCTGTCGTATGACTGGCGGATTGGGGCCGAGTTTTTTCAGAGTCATTTGATTGACTATGATGCGACGTCGAACTATGGGAACTGGCAGTATGTTGCTGGGGTGGGCACCGACCCGAGAGCCAGTCGTCAATTTGTGAGTGTACCTCGCGAACGAGCGTTGGCAGGGCTGGATGCGGCGAGGGGACCCGGGGTGAGGGTTCCAAATCACTAACTTCCTTCCGCTTCCCCCAATTTTCGCAGAACGTGATCAAGCAGTCAAAGACGTACGACCCCGAGGGCGAGTACATCAAACTCTGGGTTCCCGAACTCCGCAGTCTACATTCTCCCGTCGTGCACCACCCGTGGACCCACCCGCGCGAAGCGGCCAGACTGGCGGGGACCTACCCGAGCAAGCCGCTCATCGAGTCGGACACGTGGCATAAGCATTATGCTACGCCGACGGCGTCGCTCCGGGGCGGTGGGGGCAGTTCGGGTGGGCATGCTGGTGCAGGCGCGGGGGCGGGGGCGGGGTCGGGAGCGGGGGCTGGTACTGGTGCTGGTTCTGGTGGGTTTGGACGGCATGCGGCTGGTGCGGGCTGGGGTAGTGGTGCGTTGGGAGGTAGTGGTGCCAGTAGTCTGAGTGGGCTGTCGTCCTCACCCACGTCGACTCGGGGGATGGGCACTATGGGACCCGGCATCATTGGCAGCGGGATGAGCGGGCGGGGAGGCGCTGGTATGGGGATGGGCATTGGTTCTGGTGTAGGCATTGGACGGGGGCCTTCGGCGGGGGCGGGGGCGGCGCTGGAGCGGGCGGGAGCGTTGGGTTCGGCGTTGGCTGCCAGGGGTGGTGTTGGTTCCAGTGGGCTGCCGAGCGGGGGGCCTGGGATGGGCGTCACGGGTGGCGTAGGGCCGCTGGGTGCTGCGGCTGGTGCCTCTGGTTCTGGTTCTGCTGCGACGTCGTCGGACTCGCTTCGTGGCGTTGGGAGTGGGGGCTTTGGTCGGGGGTCGTCGGCGAGTACTTGGTTTGGACGCGGGGGTACAGCTGCTGCTGGTGCGTCATCGGCTGCTCCGGGCTCGGGCCGACAGCTTTCGTTCGGTGCGGGGTCGGGCAGCAGGCCGTCAAGTGGAGTGGGGACGGCTGCGGCCGGTCGCTTTGGGGCTGGATCGCGCGGTTCGATTCATTCGCCTGCGACCGCTCCGGGGGGAGGACCGGTCGGAGCTGGAGCTGGAGTTGGAGCGGGGACGATGATTGGGGCTGGTCCTATCTCTCCTGGGCTTCCTGGTCCCTATGAGGGCCAGCAGGGTGGTGGTGGTGCTGTTGTGGCTCCTGCTGCCGGTGGCCATTCGGAGGATGTGATACAGACTCTAACGGGCGAGCTGCGTTCACTGCGGACCGCCCTCGATCTTGTCACGTCGACTCTTCTTCAAGCTCAACCACAAGGCCCGCCCAGCCGGTCTGTGATGGCCCATCAGCAGCAACAGCAACATCAACATCAGCAGCACGGTATACGGTTTAACATGAACGATCCCGCATCGGCCGCTGCTGCGGAGCGGGCTGAGGCCATGGCGGCGGGTCTTTCTGCGCTGAATTCGTCCAGTGCCCTGCTAGGTGGCGCCGCTCCCTCTTCCTCTGGCATGTCCGGTGCTCTCCCGCGCGTGGGAACTCCGGAGTCTCATGGTCTGTCCAGTTCGCCCGCTGGGGGACGACGACCTCCGTACCGTGCTGCTGCGATTTCTTCGTCCCCTTCGACTACTCCGTTACCCTCGGGTGGAGGATACGGAGGAGCATATCCGTATGGTTTCCCATCCCAGCAGCAGCAGCAGCAACAACAACACCAGTTGAGCGGCGGGTCTGCGTACGGCAATGGAGCGACGGCGGACCGGGATACGGATGAAGCGATGGAGCGCGTACGACTGGCTGAGGAGCAGGGTCGAGAGCTGCGGGATCAGATCCAGCAGTGGGAGGGCCGGGTTCGGATGCTTGTTGATGAGCTGCGAGTGAGCCGGAATCAGGGACAGGGACAGGGTGGAAGTGGGAATGGGAATGGGAATGGGAACGGGTCAGGAACTGAGGATGGGTTTGGGGGAGGAGGCGAACGTCCGCGGAATGGGTCGGGAGGTGCGGCGGGCGCTGGGATTCGAGGAGGGTTTGGGATTAGGGGTGGAGGGGGCCGGTTCGGTCGAGGTGCCTGATGAGCGATGAGTGCAGCAGGCGGGGGGTTTGGACGATCCTGATCAAGGATTCGTTGATTGCGTTCAAGGCTCCTCGGTCGTACAAGAGGGTGCAGGGACACCTCCCGCTTTTTTTTTCCTCCTTATCATTATCGACTCTGCCAGGTCCGGTCAACCCTCACCTTCCATCCCCTCCCTCCAACTTCAAGGTCTGGGCGGCGTTTCCGTTCCATTTTGGAAGCCAACCCAGGCCTCCCCGCAACTTCTTCCTGCGACGCCATCTCCCGCCTGTTTTAGTACCTGTCAACTGCCCGCCTCCGCCTCCCGCCCTTTCGACCCTTTCCTCTCCCTCCTCGCATCTCCCTGCTGTCTTTCTACCAACGCTCCTGCACTTCGGTCTTGTCTCTGCGCCGTTCGCCATTCGCCATTTCTTCCCTTCTGTCCAAGACCCACACGCACCTCCTCCTCCTTTCCGGCACCTTCGTCCGCAGCAAGTCGGCCCCCTTTCCCCACTTCTGGGGGACGTCTTTGGCTTCTGTCCGAGTTTCCATACATCCATCCTCAAGACCACGGAAACAGGAGGATGCTCTCCACGCACCATCATCTCACATACAGCAGCAAAACGTCGAACGCAGAGATCATCTGCCCAACCTTACACTCCCCATCGGCCCTCCTTTATCAAATCAAAAGGGGTTCAGTTTTCTTTTTCTCCATCACTGTAGAGGAGGGTCCCGATATCGTTCCACCAAACCAAAATCCAAAGTCAGCATTCCCACCCCTCGTTGTGAAGCGAAGGGGTCGTCTTTCTCTCATCGATCCCTATCTGGTTCGCGCCTCGTCTGAAGGTTGTCAAGAAGGGCTGAAGCATGTGGACCATTATTCCTCGTTTCGTAAAGTTTTATTGGAGTTGTGAAGCGACTGGGCAAGTGCCAAGTATGTATGTACAGCACGCTCGAAGGCGTCCAGTGGGATGGATCACTTTGCGACGGAAGAAGCAATCCCCACAGTTCGCATGAGAAGGAAACCAGTTCCTGCTTCGGTTCCCCCCACTTCAATCGACGCGGATGGCCTGGTACAACCTTCGGCACGCCCAGAAACAAGCACTGAACCCGATGCTGCCGAAGAGGAGGAAGGTGAGGAGCGAGATGAGCGAGAGGTAGCCGAGGAAGAGCACCTTGTTCGCGATCCCGGGCAGGTCGAGGCGGGTTGCCCAGTAGAACAGCTGTTTTCGTGATGGACAAAGAAAGAGAGGAACGAGGGGGTCAGTGAGTGCCCTGATCAGGGAGAAAGAGTATGGAAGAGAGGAGACGTACCCCGTATGCGAAGAGCCAGAATGCACATCCTCCGCCCGTCGTGAATGCTCGCCAGTGCCATCTGTACTCTTCTGCGCACAGATGCTGGTAGCAGAGCAGGATCGTGATCGTGGCAACAGTCTGAGGGGTAAAGGAAGCGTACATGCATCAGCCAGGGAAGCCATCTGTGGCCTGAAGCAAAAAGCTGAGAAGCAACTCACCAACGCCGTAGCGGCAAAGGTCAGGGCACAGAAGCCAAAAGCGTAGTACACCTGTCGAAGTTCGAACAAAATGCCATCAGCTCCTCATGCTCCCAATCAGAAAGTGGTGCAAGTGCATAAAACCGAGACTGGGACTCACCTTGGTCCCAAAGAGCGAGTTCAGCAAGAAGAACAGCTCCACGAACGCAGCCAAGAACGGTAAAATACCTCCGATCAGTGCCGACGGCAGTGGACGGAGATACCAGGCCGTCGGAGGTATTTGTCGTGGGATCTGGTTGACCCGGGTCGGTTGGGTGAAACCTCCCTTGCGCATGCCCGCGTACGAGCCCAGCAGGGTCAGGGGCACGTTGATCAGGAACCAGAGGGCGACGAGGGCGAGCAAGGTGCCGAAGGGAACTGCGCCGGATGAGGCGGAGAAGACGAGGAAGAAGTTGAGTAGGCTAGTGTTGATTGGAAGGAAGGGGAGAAGGGGGAGATTCGGAAGCGGTTAACGTGAGTTTAGAGGTGAGGAGCAGGATGGATGACTGCGCCTCGACACTTACTTGACCATGGCGAAGATGAGCGACGGGAAGAGGGTGGCCTGCAAGAAGATGGTTCGCTTCCAGTTGTCGCCTGTCAAAGTGAGAATAAAAAAGTCAGCACACAATTGGAAAATAGGACCTTCCCAGCATCCACTCGGATGCCAACTCACCGCCAAGACTAGCATACACCCGCATGCCAACCCAGCCAGCAATAATGCCAAACAGAGTCCAGGTAACGATCATGACCGTCGCGATACTTCCCCGATTACTCGGGCTCACAAAGCCCAGGGCGGCAAAGAGGAGCGTGGCACAGGCCATGCCGATGAGCTGCGAGCCCGTGCCGACCATGATGGCGAGGAGCATGGGCGAGGGCGGTGGGCGGAAGACTTCGCCGTGGACGAGCTTCCAGCCGAAGTCTTCTTGGACGTCCTCTGTGAGGTCGATGGCGTTGTATCGGGTCAGGTCGCGGCTGATGGATCGGACGAGAATCATTGCGACCTGAATAGAGAATCGGACGGGCAAGGGGGTGTTAGTTCTTCCTCTTCCTTTCTGAGGACGCACAGGGTGGTACTTCTTTGAGTTTGAGAGGTAGAAGCACACGTACCATGATGCAAAGGAAGGTGTCAATGACGATTGAGTTGACCAAGCTGAGCCAGTGAATCCGAGGGTCAAAGACTTTCAAGTAACTGTCCCACCGCGTCGCCCACGGTACCGGGCTGGGTCGCCAGTACGTGCTCATCGTGTACGCGACCGGATTTCTGGCTCCCTCCTTCGTATCGAGCTGGAAGGGACTCGGTGTCTTGCAGTTGGGCTGGCTGCTTCCCGAGCTGAGGGACTTGATGGACATCGGGTAGACGACGGCGCCCACGATGCGAAACTCGCCTGGCGATCGCTCGTGGTAGTCGATATAAACCTCGAAGTGGTTATGCAATGCCGGGGGTTTGAGCGGCTTGTTGTTTTCGTCGAGTATCGATCCCATGAAGAAGCCGATCGAGAGCCCTGAGCGCAGCCATGAACCGCAGCGCAGGCAAGATGGGAAGATTTTGATTGTGAGAATGTGAGTTCTGATAAAGCAGAAGTCCAGAGGCGACTCGGTTCACTCACACTTCTCGTGGGTCTCTTGTACGATATTCTCCTGTGCGACAGGAAGGCCATCGATCATCCAGTTGACAACATATTGCTGCTCGATGAACATGTTCATCTGCATAGCGTCCCCGTAGTCCTTGTTCTGCTGAGGCACCTCCGACGTGCAGATGTGGATACAGGACTCATTCTGGAGGACATGGGCGGCCATGGGACTGTTATAAATCCGATCGCCCATGAGAACACTCCCAAGTCCTTCGCTCTGGGGTGTTGGGTCGACAGCCTTGCCTGTGAGGGGATCCCGGGGCGGGCAGAAGTGGAAGGCAGGGGTATAGTAGTCGAACGAATAGACCGACTTGATCTTATCTTGCGAGGCAGCAGGTACGAGCCGGTTTACGTTGAAGGGGATCAGGTCGCCTTTACGGTACGAGTTGGGGGCTGAGCCGGGCAGATACCACGCCCGTGCTGGCTGAGCACATGCGAGGATCAAGACGAGGCAGGCGCTGAGCACGGTCAGCATCCTCGCCGGTGTCGATGTCGATGTCGATCTTGATGTTCTCCCGGGCCGCATCGTGGTGGGGAATGCTTGCGCTCCCGTGCACTTCGAGGCTTCCATGCTCGCTCCGACTCGGCGCACCATTTCCATGCGAGAGTATGTACTTCAGTCCCTGATGATGGTCGTGCCCATGCATGAAGGCCAGAGCGAGGCGAGCGAGAAGAAAGGCTGGGACCCACCCCACGTGGCTACGATCTGACCATGCATGCTTCCTTGCCTTTAGTCTGGTAGAAGACCAGACCGTGTCACGTGATGCCAGAGCATCTTGCCGTGTACACGGTCTGGCAAGATTCGAGGCGATTTACTTAACACCACCCCTCACTCAGAGGCCTCCGGCGTTGGCCTCCACATTTTTTCCCGGACGGATGTCACGTATCTGAGCCAATACAACACCTTTTACAGAACGGAAAGCGGCAGTACCTGCTCCAACAAGTCGCCACCACCTTTGCTTAATGCTTCAGGTCATGTTGTCCTGTGGCCTGTGGTCTGGTGGTGTTTCCCAGTATTTGACCTTTCAAGAAATGATCAGAAAAAGCCATGATCATCGCCGACCATCTATAAGGAAAGCTTAATCTCGTTGGCAGCGAAGTGCCTCTTACTGCCAGTTGATTTTGACCCCCATTCCTCCAAGTGATCAGGCCAAAGATGACACGAGCATGGTCTGTGAGGAGTAGAGCAACTGCTCATGTGGTTTTCTAAGTGTTTGAGTGACATTTTATAAGTGGTCGAAGGTCCACCAGTTGTGGTGCTTCGCTCAAAATCCGACCCTCAGCGTCGGTGGTTCCTTTAAAATGGTGTTGAGTTCTACCAGACCGTCCTTCGGACGGGTACGCTGCGCCTCCGCTGCTACAAGTCTGAAGTCACGGTCTGGTCTCATACTCGTACCAGACTACCTTGCCTTCACCACATCTCGAAGCGCAACTCCCCTGCTGCTGCTCGGTGCTCCCCCGTCGTCGGCTGCCTCGTCTCGTTCATCCCCCCGGCCTGCGCGCATACATTAATGAGCATCGTCCGCGCGCTTCCTCCCCGTATCGCCTCTCTCACCCGCACCGCTCGCCCTCTCCGTCTCTTCCTGACACCCCTCCTCGGGTCACGGACCACCAGCAGAATGTCGTCGGACTCCGCTGCCTCCGCCTCGTCTTCGTCTGAAGCTCGGCCCATCGTTCTCTGTGGGCCCTCCGGCGTCGGGAAGAGTACCCTGCTCAAAAAATTGTTCGAGCAGTACCCTGAAGAGTACGGGTTCAGCGTCAGCCGTGAGTAATGCCAAATTCTCAAGCAAGTGCGTTCATGATGGACCGATGAGCTGACATTCATCTTTGGCCGGATTGTCAAGACACCACACGCGGACCCAGGCCGGGCGAGGTGCCCGGAGAGTCGTACCACTACGTCTCCCGGAACGAATTTGAACAGCTCATCGAGCAAGGCGCCTTTCTGGAGCATGCCCAGTTCGGAGGGAATCGGTACGGAACGACGGCCAAAGCGGTGGAAGCCGTGTCCCAGCTCACGACCAAGGACGGCAAGCGCAGGCGCGCTGTTCTCGATATTGATGCACAGGTGCGCATTTACGCTGGAAGCTGTCGTTTGCCTTTTTTTTGCCCTAGATTGCTAATCATCTCAGGCTTCCAGGGTGTCCGATTGATCAAGACGAACCACGCCTATCTGAACCCTTTCTTCATCTTCATCTCTCCACCCTCTTTCTCCGCTCTCAAGGCACGTCTGACCGGTCGTGGGACCGAAACCTCAGATTCGATCAGACGGCGGCTAGGTATGGCCGCCGAAGAGCTTGCATACGCACGGACGCCCAACTCCTTCGATGCCGTCGTCGTCAATGATACCCTCGATCGTGCATACGAGCTTCTTCGCGGACTCATTCGTGGGGAGAAGACGGAGGGGGATCAACTTCCCGCAGAAGAGCGAGAGGCAGAGGCAGCAGCCAGGAAGGAGCTGGAAGAGGCCGCATGACAACGGGCATGGGCCTTCCCGGCGAGATGCGTGACCAGCTTTTGTTGTATACTTCGTATGAGGACGCAAATTATAATTCCATACATGCAAGAATCCAGAAGACTCAGAGCTCGGTCTCGCAGATCACCGTCTCGACGAGTCGGCGCATATCGTTGGCCCGCTTGCGACCGACCTCGAGCACCTCCTCGTGATTAGCCGCCTCAGCCTTCTCCTTCGCAGCGACCGCCTTACCCACATCAACCTTCCCTTCTTCTCCTTCCGACTCCTCAGCCAAAGCTGTTCGGCAGTCAAAGTACGGACTGACGACGACCTTGTTGGTCATGAGACTGAGCACGAGCACACGCATGCCCGAATGCGTCGCGGCTATTACCTCGGGCACCGTCGACATTCCTACACAGTCCGCACCGGCCGCCAGGAGGAAGCGACATTCGGCGCGAGACTCGTATGTCGGTCCGAGTGCCCAGGCGTACGTACCCTCTTGGACGGAGTTCGCAACCGAGCTCGCTGTGGAATTTGCGGTGGAGTCCGCAGCCGTGCCCGTGTCGCTGGCGCTGTTAGGATCGGAGGCGTTCGCTACGACGGCAGCAGTGTGCTCCACACCTGCGCTGATGCTGGAAGCGTCGCTCTTGGGAAGGGGGGCTCCCAGCAAGTTGAGCTTCTTTGCGGCGCGGAAGAGGGCCATGCGCAATGGGACATCGTAGGCATTGGAGAGTGGCGGGAAGCGAGGACCGAAGGCGAGGTTGGGTCCGATCAGAGGGTTAGATGCCTGTTATCGGAAAAAGCTCGCATGTCAGAGTCATTTGCATCTTTAGCATAGGCCGACGCCGTGGTGCACACACCGTCAAAGATGGCAGCGAGATATGGTCGTGCAGGGCCACGATAGTTCCAACCTCAAACTTGGGATTGATGGCTCCAGCCGCGTTGGTGACTGAATAATGCGCAGGTGAGGGCCGTTCAGCACAGACCGCATACACACAGCTTGAGCAATTTCATGGGCTAAGACTCACTGACAACGGCCTGGACGCCCAGGCACCGCATGACGCGGACAGGGAAGACGACCTGGTCGAGCGCATAGCCTTCATAGTAGTGGAACCGACCAAGACAGGCAACGACAGGAACGCGCTTCTTTGGGTTCTCGGCGGAGGTGAGATATCCAAACGCCAGCGCTGAGCCGTGTCCAGCGACGGAAGAGTGTGCGAAGCCCTGGAAGGTCCAGCAGAGCGATTGTCAGCTCTTTTTTTTGCGTTGACGACCGGCACATCTTCTGAAAGATCGCCGCTCTGGAGGATCCCAGCAGGCCGTACTCACCGGAATCTGGGAGTATGGAACCTCGACCTTGTCGACGAGGCTAGCTGCCAGACCCGAGAGACCGGAACCACTGGGACGCACAACATTCAAAGAGAAGATTCAGGGAGGGAAAAGCCATGGGCGGTGTCAGAGCTTCCTGTCCCTTCCCCCTTCGGGACGTGACGTCAACTCCTTACCATACGATGCCCCAGACTGGCTTCTGGAGGGTAGGATCGGCAACGGCTTCGCGGATCGCAGTGACGGCGGCTGCGAATTGCGGAGGCAGGAGAGAGACGTCAAGAGCGGCGGCGGACATGGAGACAGTAGTAGTTTCAGGATCCAGGAGTCCAGGGGGGAAGTGTCTGAGAAGAAGGAGGATGAGAGTAAGGTTGTTGGGAGCAAGGGAAGGAGAAAGCCGAGGCAGTCAGTTGTGGGAATCGGCCAGATAGAGAGCCGCGAGCCCGCGAGCGCCGAGCAGCCGTGCGCGGGTTCTTGGGCGCCCGATGCTATCTTATCTTATCCACGGCCTCCACTTTTTAACGTGAAGTTCTCACGGTCCAAAGGAGTTCCTTCCCTCGAGCAGCCTCCCAAACGTCCCTGTCCGTTGAAGCAGAAGCGTTTCAGGGTCGGATTCGGGAAGCCTATGTCTGCTATGCTCAGTACCTGTACCACCAGGGTGAGCGCGGCTGCACCCGGGCACCCAGGCACCGGTCGTCCTCCAAAGCAATCGCCGTCGGGATGGGTATGGTATGGTCTAAAGCTCAAGCCAGGTCGTAACGAGCTGGAAATCCCCTGATGGCCTGATTGACCCTGTTCGATGTTATTGCCACCACCTGCTTGACTGGGCACACTCTGATTATTGTTGAGAGGCCAAGGGGGGAGAAGTCACAGCTCACTAACCACTCTCTTGGGTTGACGTTCAACGGTCACTTTAAAGCTAACAGCTTCTTCACCATTCCCATCCATTCCCAGCTCTTTTACCTTCTTCAGCCCAATCCCACCTCCTGTACAGAAGTGACCAGGCAGGTCGATATACTTCGGTCTTCGGCCCCACACTTCTCCTCGGCCAGGCGCTGAAGGTTTATTGAGGAGCTTCCAGAGTCTTTGTGAGGCAACATGCGCCTCCATCCCCAAGACATCGCGACGAACAAGAACGGAAGGACGGGTAGATCCTGGAACATGAACCTACCGATATTCTCACGCTAGTGTATATCCAGTGCGCCGACCCTGCGCCTCTCTAATCTCACCGCCCACTTGACATCGTCCCGCTCTGCCCCTTCTTTCCCGGATGAGACTTGCCTGGGCAGGCGTAAGGCTAATGTCCATCCTTTTCTGAGGCAGGCACACAGAGTACGGAGAGACCAGCCGCGTCACGTTTTCGGGTAATCAACAAGCTACTCTCTGCCTTCGAACTTTCAGAGTTAGTGACCTTCTCACTAGTCCGAAGCTGAACCCCTCACAGTTCACACGCAACAATACCACACGCCGGGCAAGACGGAGACGTCCGTTGCTGAAGTCTCGCACAGGGGACAGGATGAGCAACGCCGTCAAGGCTTGCGCCTGACTCCCAGTGCCGGGTCCGTGACGCCGAATGTGCCAGGACACTCGCACACTCCCCTGCCATTGACGTTGACACTGGGAACGCATCCTCGGGTCCCTCCGAAGCGATCGCATGTCAAAGGCCGCTGAGGTAGCATGAGGTACTGCGCTGGGCATGCTTCTCGTTTCCAGATCCTTTAAAGAGCATCGATGTACTGACACTTTTTTCCCTTCTTCTCTCCTCATTAACTCATCACTCTCTTCTCGTGGCTGTGCCATTCCCTCACTCTCTTTAATCGGACCTCTTTTCCCTCCTTCCGTCCAGGACGACGCTATCTAAAGGAGGGCTTACCTTAATCACTTATTCTTACCCAATATCCTCGTCGCCCACACCGGCACACCTCAAAGCTCGTCCTCACCTATTCAGCAGACCCAAGCGATCAACTACGATGCGTTCTATCCTATCCACCTCCGTCGCCTTCCTGGCCATTGGCTCTAGCATCGCCGCTGCCCACCCTCGCTCACACGCAGAGTCTTCCAACTCGTCACCAGCGAAGCGCAGCGCAACCCACTACAAGCTCAAGTCGGACAACGACGGCCTCGACCTGAAGAGCGTCAAGGTCATCGGCAACATTGCAAACGACTTCGAGAAGCGATCAGCTACCAAGATTACCCAGATCGCCGACAACGACCTCATCGATGCCAAGGGGCTCAAGCTCGTCGGCAACGTCCTCAACAGCTTCGAGAAGAAGCGAGCGCCTTGCAACAAGATCACTCAAATCTCTGACAACGACCTTATCGACGCCAAGGGAGCCAAGGTGGTCGTCAACGCACTGAACGACTTCGACAGACGGGATCCCTACCGCAAGATCACCCAAGTAGCTGACGACGACCTCGTCGATGCCAAGCGTGCTAAGGTCATTGTCAACGCATTGAACCTCGACAAGCGGGAACCTTACCACAAGATCAACCTGATCTCGGACAACGACTTGGTCGACGCCAAGGGAGCCAAGCTGGTAGGCAACATCCTCAACGACTTTGACCGCCGCGAGCCTCACCGCAAGATTACACAAGTAGCCGACAACGACCTCATTGACGCCAAGGGAGCCAAGCTTGTGCTGAACGCCCTTAACGACTTTGACCGCCGGGAACCCAGCCGCAAGATCACCCAGGTTGCCGATGAGGACCTCGTCGATGCCAAGAATGTCAAGCTGATCGGTAACATCGGCGAAGACTTGGAGCGCCGCAGCCACTTCAGCTACTCGGACGACGACCTCATTGACCTCAAGGGCCTCGGTGTCAACCTGAACCTGCTCTCTGGAAAGTCTCACTACTGCATCTCGCTGCCCCACAACTACGAGTACCGCCCTTCGCACAACTGGAACCACCGTCCCACCTCGCGCCCTGGCAACTACAAGTCGCACCCCAACAAGTGGCACGGTAGCAGCAGCAACTACCAGTCATGCCCTGCCGAATACAAGCGTGGTGAGTCTCTCCCGTCTTCACCTCACTCGTTCACTTTGTACCCTGTTACTCATCCAACTTGCCTTGCTCCTTTCTCTCTGAACAGTCTCCTACGAGTCTTCATGCGGCAGCGCCTACTACAGTGACAACGACCTCCTCGACCTCAAGGACGTCACTCTCAACATCTGCCTGCTGAGCTCCAACGGCAAGTGCGACGGCCACGCTGACAACACCCCCAAGTGGAAGTGCACCTCCCGGCACGGCTGCTGCGTCCGGAGATCGTCCCACAAGCACCACTCTTCCCACAAGGGCAAGACGATCGTAAAGGACAACGACCTCGTCGACCTTAAGGGTGCCAAGGTCGGCCTGAACGTGCTCAGCGGGAACAAGGGCGACTCGGTCACTGGTGGCCTCTTGGGCGGCACTGGTGGCGGCTTGTTGGGCAGCACCGGTGGTGGCCTGTTGGGCGGCAACGGCGGCGGTCTATTGGGTGGCGCGGGTCTGGGCGGTCTTCTTTGAATTCGCCCCCTTCACCTTCACCCCCGACTCCGACTCCGCTTTCCTTTCGCCTCCCCCGCCTTGGGACTCCCCCAGCAACGCCTCCCCGTCGAATAGACATCCCCTCCTCACCGCCACACAACTATAGCGTCTCCTCTCTCTATCGGAAGCCTCGCCCAATCGAGGAACAACACCCGGTCCACCCCACCCCACACTCATTTTCTACCTCTCGGCTCTCTCCTCTCTATTGTCAGCCTTCGGTATGGGACCTCCACCACGAGCGGCCTACTCCGGAATACGGCTTCGACAGTCACAGATACCACACTCTCTTGATAAGGGACGGGCCGTAATACGCTCTCGCCCTCTGTAGCCCACCTATTTCCACTCTCGTCATCGTCTCTCTCTCTCTCTCCTCTCTCTCTCTCCATCCTCTAGTCTTGTTCTCCTCTATCTGTCCCTAATCGCAGCTGTAGCATTGTTCTCCCACCTCTCCCCATCTCGAAAGCCTGTGGCGCGCGAGTCTGTCTCGCCTTCTCTTCTTATTCCACTGGTTTTTCGAATGCATACACTGCGTTTGTTTGAATCTTGCCTTCGGTCTGCGTGCGATGTTGCTTTCTGGATACAACCCCTTCCTTTGCCTTGCCCACTGCTGGTAATGACTTGACCTGTCAGACACTGCTGCATGTGAAGCACGCTGAAGATACGCCGCGTTCCGATTTCGGGCAATCATAGCGTCCGTACACTTCGTATTTGGACGCCGCCATCATCGTCATCCTCCGCTGCAATAGCCACATCGTCCGTACCAGAAAGGAAGTGCTCCAATCTCCGAACACACTGATCCATCGCCGTATTTCTCGCCGGCCCGCATCGAACAAGAGCAATGGCGCTCTCGGGATGCATAAGATCGCAGCTGAGCAAAGCACGAAGGACAGCCTCACCGTCGATCTTGCTTCCCTCCCCCTTCTCGAGTGAAGAATAGGACGGAGACAAGAACTCGAGGGGAAGGAGCTTTCCTTCGCGCACCTCTTGGATGGCTGCTGCCCTCTGAACAGGTCGAGTCGAACCAATATAGGAAGCTGCGAAAGCCCTTGCGAGAATGATACAGGCTTTGCGAGCTTCCGAAGGTGAGGATGCGTTTGCTTCTGTGGATGCGGCGAGCTGGGCGAGTGCGATGGCGGTACAGCGGGAGACGATGCGGACTGGGCCTCGCAGTCCGATGTACATGGCGTAAGCCAGTGTGGCGGCTGTTGAAAGAAGGTTGTCTTAGCAAAGTCGAAGATGAAGAAGAGCTATGCAACTCGCCGCGATCTGGTCAAAGAGATGAACAACTCACCCCTCCAATGTCCGAGTTGGGAGCAAAGGTTTCCCATTGAAAGAGTGATCCCTGGGGTATTTGTCCACTACTTATATGAGTTTTGAAAGGATTTAGTATGTGGCAGGTTGTTGAGAATGGACAGGACATCCTACTCACATGAACAGACTTCCAACCATCTGAGCGTTCCTCTGACCCGTCCCAGATAGCCTCTCGCAAGCCGTCATGTGGAAGCTGTGGAAGCACGCGACTCGCGATTCGGAGAGCGAGTTTGCGGGCTATGTCATGGTCGGCAGAGGCAGGATCCGAAGATAGTAGTTTGGTTGCGCTGCGAAGGGCGACGTCTAAAGCCTCTTTGGCATAAGAGAACTGGACTTCTTTACTCTTAGCCTTCTGTCCTTTGCCATGACCAGCTTCCCCAGGCCCTGCGATTTCCCATCGTGAGATGTCGCCTGATGAGGCTTCAGCCTGGTACCATGTTGAGAGATGTGTGGACCATTCTGTTGTGTTACGAAGGAAGGCTGTGGCGAGAGTCAAGGCTGCTCGAGGGCAGTTGTTCCCGTATAGAGCCGTAAGCGACCAATCTGCAGAACTGGGTGGGAAAGACACCGATCGTCATGAGTTCTGCCAAACAAGTAGAAAGCGACTGGTAACAGAGTTAGGTCAGACTCACCTAGTTTGTGAGAAGCACGTTTATCGGTCTGTAGCTGTGTTCTGAGAAAATGATCAAGCGCAGGGGCTTCAAGCTGAACTCGGTCGGAATCCTGCCAGACGTCGTCGAGGCTTTGATGGGACTGGGAGATATGAGCGCCGAGGATGCCCATGAGTTCTTGCGAGAGGAACCACGAGTCGTCTTCTCGGACGGGCTCGAAGTTCTTCTTTGCCTCTTCGATGGCTCTTCGAACCCGGGCCTCTCGAGGCGATTCGGCTGGGCTACCTTCACTCTCAATGGCGGAGCTCTTGACTTGCGTGACACTGGGACCGTCGCCATGGTTCCCTTCGCCATCGATGAATATATCGTCCAGGTTCTGACCGAGTTCCAACAGAACCTCATTGTGGTTGGCCATCTTGCTGTTAGCGGTGAAGCGATGAAGGAAGGAAGGATTCGTTGAAATTGAGGAAGCGATTGTTTGGAAGCAGGGCAAGCGATGAGTTTCACGCGCTGATGTAAGCAAACAAACGTTTATCCGTTCGAGATTTCGAATTTTGGTTCGACCCTCGCCTGGAAAGTCGACCTGTGCGCCTGCGCGATACGAACACCATTCATTCATTCTTCGGGACTTGCAGTTGCATGACAGACTCGGACAGCGACTCGCGAAGGGTACGAGCAAAGACATGACAGTGATTCGGGACCAGGCATCGTCGAGCTCAGCAGCGGCGAGACAAGCAGCAGCGCCCTATCCACCGACATCCGCTGCGGCTGCAGCGGCATCCCGCTCTCTTAGGACGGCAGACCGAGCACCGTCTCCTTCTCCGACAGCACAGTCACCTTCATCAACAGCGATTGCAGGCGGTCAACTCGAAGCTGCTTCTGCTTCTGCTTCTGCTTCTACTTCTACGCCTACGTCGTTATCATCCGCAGCACCAATACAGGCGGACGCGGATGCGGATGCGGGCATGTCAGATGCAATTCGGGCTGAGGCTGATGGACTGGCCCCCACGAGTCTTCAAGCCCAGCTCCAGTCAGCACGGGGAGATGCGAATGCAAGATCAGCCGAAGCTTCCAGAACACCCTTCGCAGGACTGAATTTCCCTCCAGGGTTCCCCCCGCCCCCTACATTGCGCGAAGGCGACGATCCGTTGACTCAGCTCAATGCACTCTCACAGTACTCTCGCACACTCTCAGCATTCTCGGAACGATTCAGTTCTGGTGCGCCCCTTCTCCCATCGAACCCGCCATCATCATCTGCAGCGCGCATGCCTCCACCTCCATCACGGCTCGCCAACGACCCACGGCAACCAGCTTCCCTCCTCAACATATCTCCTGCTGCAGCTTCCGCCTTCATTTCACCAAACTTCATACCGCCTCCTCCGCAGTCACTGTTTGATGCTATCGGTCGCTTTGACTCTGGCGTCTCATCCCAAGGTGCCCTTCCCTCCATTATACCGCCTCCTCCGCAGGCATTGCTTGATGCCGTAGGTCGCCATGACTTTGGCGTCTCATCCCAAGATGACCTTCCCTCCATTATACCGCCTCCTCCACAATCCTTCCTTGACGCTGTCCATGCTTTGATGTCTGGAAGCCAAGGGGGTCATCCCTCCGGTTCATTGCCTTCTTCGGAAGCGATTCTCGAGATCGCACGTGCTTCTGCCTCGAAGCTCGTAGCCTCGCAGTTGCGCACTCCAAATACAGCTCCAGCCTCCCAGTCGCGCGCTCCAAGTACAGCTCCAGCCTCCCAGTTGCGTACTCCAAATACAGCTCCAGTCCAAGCTCCACGTCAAGCTCCAGTCCAAGCTCCTAAAAAAGCCAGTGTCGGGCCGGAGTCGATCAACGTAGACGCCCTCTCAACTGTGCTTGAGAGCAACAAGCGAGCTCTTCGGATCCCAATACCGCATAAAAGATCGACTATCATCCTATTAGGCATGCGTGGAGTCGGAAAGGTGTGTGTGCGAGGAGCATTTCAGCATGCGCAGCTCGGATTTCTAACCATGTCAACTGAACATTCGCTTTCCATATCTACGCAGACCACACTCGGACTGATAGCCAGCTCAGCTCTTGGGTTTCGTTTCCTTGATGCGGACAAGGTTCTCCTCAATCACCTCGGCATGTCTGCACAAGAATTTATCAGCAAAAGCGGCTACGAGGAATATTGCAACCAAGAAGCCACCGTGTTCGAGTCCTTGCTCGCCGAATTCCCCTTCGATGCCATCATTTCCTGTGGGGGAAGCTTGGTAGATGATACCCGTATCCCGACCCTCTTCTTCTCACTCAAGTTGAAACATCCTGTCATCCATGTCGTCCGGGAGCGCGAAGAGGTCGCACGGTATCTTTCTCTTGAACAAAACAGGAAACGATACGACGAAGATCCGGTGAAGGTCTGGAGGCGACGCGAACCCTTCTTCTGGATGTCGTCTAACTGTATATTTGCGAACCTGACGCAGCCCATCTCTGCGCTCGCAGAACATGACACAAGCCAGCCACGATCAGCTTCCAGACACCCTCTTGCTTTGAAGAGCGTCGCCCAGTCCTTCCTTCGCCTGCTCGACTTTGTGACCACAGATGGTCCCGGAGCGATGACCTCGCCGCCTGGTGGTACCTCCTCGTCCTCCGGTCGTGGGCAAGACAAGAAACAAGGCCGTCAAAAAGATGACAAGATGATGGACTCTGTCGACGACATCTGGAGAAGAGTCTCGGCCTTGCCAGGTATCGCAGACGCAACCGACCGCGACTCCCTGCTCCGGGCCGGCCAGACGTCATACCTATCCCTCACCTTCCCAGACTTGCGCAAGGTCGACCCAGCACTATTCGAACAAGTCGTAGAGGGCGTCGACGCTGTCGAGCTTCGTGCCGATCTCCTCGATTGCATGGCTGGCACCACGCGAGAGGCCTACGAGGCACTCCTAGCCGAGCATGGCGTGATTCAGGGATCGCAGCAGATCGATTTTGTTGAACTGGCAATCCAGATCGAGAAGGCACGAGCGTTGTGCAAGAGTGTGAATCTGCCACTTATCTTCACTGTCCGTACGTCGCGCGAAGGCGGCAGATACCACGATGATCGAGATCACGCCTCCGGTTCCATGAAGTCGGCTCATAGCGAAGGCTTCTACTTCCTTCTCTTGAATATCGCTCTCAGCATGGGCGTGGAGATTATCGATCTCGAGCTGGCATGGGCTCCGGAAGCAACTAAACAGTTCGCAAGTCGGAGGGGCAACTCCAAGATCATGTGTTCCTATCACGACCTTGTAGGTGCTCTGCGGTGGGACTCTCCCAATGCCCGGGCTTTGTACGACCGCGCTTCCAGTTTCGATCCAGACCTCGTCGAACTGATCGGGACAGCGTTGCGGGTCGATCAGAATTGGCACTTGCTTTCGTTTGCGTCGCATGTCAACGCTGCCGCTGCAGCCGACTCCTCGCGGCCACCTCTCATCGCCATCAATATGGGGCAGATCGGACAACCCAGTCGGCCGTTCCAGCCTATTCTCTCGCCTGTGGGTCACCCGGCCCAACCGTCGGTCGCTGCGCCAGGACAGCTCAGCTTACAGGAGATGACGGAGATTGCGGGCAAGCTGGGCATCATCAAGCCTCGCAAGTTCGTCCTGTTCAGCGGGGTACGCGGAGATAATGGATCTGGATCCAGTCCAGATCTCGTCCAAGCTCGGGTGCTGCGGCAGGCGATCCAGCGAATTGGTCTGCCTTACTCTGTGAATATCGAGATGGAATCGGGTCGGATGACGATGCTGGATCGCTTCCGCGACGACAGCTTCGGAGGTGCTGCTCTTCCCGCGCACACCTACGAGTTGCAAAGTAGGCTCTTCGAAATTGTAAAGCAGGAAGATCTCACCTTCAGCATGACGGAGGAAGCTATCGTCGTCGGCGCGGTCGACCAGGTCTGCTTAGCCGAGCTGGAGCCTGAAGGCGTGCGGGTGCAGGGTAATCAGAGACGGCAGGAGGCACATGCTGTTCCCCGCTGTGTTGCGCATCACTCGCTCCCGCATGCTCTGGAACGCTGTCTTACAGACCACTTCAGCCCACTCAACAAGCCCGGTCGGGACTCTTCGGCCGTCATCGTCCTGCCCCAAAGCGATGCGTGGCATGTTGGCCTGACGATTGGGTTGCGATCCGCGGCAAGGGCTGTGAAGAAACTTGGGTTTGGCCATTGTGCCGTTGTCGTCTGCGGATCGTACCCAGGCATGGACCTCTCGGAGTTGACGAACTTTGTGCGACCGCCGTCGGAGGATGCCGATGGGGAGGGGACGTGCTTTGAGCTGCAGCCGTCTAGTGCGCTGGTGGATCTGCCTCGGAATATGAAGGCTTCTTCGCGGTCACATCTCAGCGAGTCTGACCGAGGTGCGGAAGGGCCGTCAGAGGGGAGCAGCAATGCTGCGAGCAGGGATGCCACCAAACAGCCAGAAGAGACGATCCGGACACCCTCGGCTGTCATCCTGATCGGCGGCTCCGAAGCCCAGCACGACCTGGCCCTGAGCTCGATCTTTCATGACAACGAGCAGCCTTTCGATAGCTCACTCTCTCCCTCGGAGCGGGCCGACCTACCCCTGCCCGCCGAATTGTGGAACGGACCACTGGGCGGGGTCTGCATCTCAATCCCTACGACAACGACAACAGCGACGACCCAGTTTCGGCCGCCTACACTCGAAGCCAAGCTACTTAAGCGGGGTTGGATCAGCGTCTCGTCTGCCCAGCTCGAGTTCGAGCGACTCGCGCATGGGATCTTCGAGCCGTGGACGCGGAAACGGGCGCCGAAGGCGACGATGCGGACGGCGTACCTGCGTGCGCTTGGCAGTGGTTGTGGTGGAGGGGATGAACAGGCTATTGGGGTTGCGGATGGAGGAGACACGGAGATGGAAGTGGACGGGCATGTGGAGGTTAGCGGGACGGGGAAGGGAAAAGGGAAGGGGAAGGAGCGTGATCAGCAAGGTGCTGCGGAGGCGTTGGCGGGGATGCGGTATGGCTGAGGAGAGGCACAGCTTTGACACCTCCTACATAGGAAGTACGAACAACAGGCGAATCAATGCTTACTACTGCTCTGAATGCACAACGAATTTCACTGGCTTGACATCCTGCATGTGCAGGGAGCTTCTCCAATCTCCGCGAGGAACGACCTCCCTTCCGCTGAATCGTAACATACACAATCATTATGGGCAGAGATCAGGTTCGGAAGAAATGTAAGGATGCCATTTGGAAAGCAGGACATGGTGAGGTAAGAGACGGAAGAAGAAAACATGAGGATGAGTGAGCCTTGATGCTTGATGGATGACGATGATCGAAGCTGAATGGGATGCCAAGCTGCAAGAAAGGAGTGAGAGAGCGAGTCACAGTGCGGAGAAGGAGAACCTGCCTAAGGATGTTGGACGAGTTCAGCCCGAAGCAGACGGAGGCACACCCTCATCCTCCTTCCCCTCCTTCGCCGCCGCCACCACAAGCGCAGCAATCTCCTTCTTCACCTCCTCAGGCCATCCCTCCTCAGTCTCCTTCGCCGCCTCCTTACGCTCCCGATCCATCTCATCTCCCAACGTCCGGCGCAGTTGGGCGAGGTGGGACCCGCTCGACTGGACTGGTGCGGGTCGGTCGAGATGGGGAGAGGAGGAGGAGGAAGAAGCAGCAACAGCAGGGGGCGAAGCTGGCTCGCCGGGAAGACGGAAGGAGGTGACTGGTGTTCCGGCGCGGGGAATCGTGGACGGATCAGCCACCTGCTGCTGGAGGATCGACGGGGGTGTCTTGCTGAACCGTTTCGAATCGCGGGCGTCGTCGGGAACGGCGGCGGGGGTGGTGCTGGCGGTGCCGGCGCGCTGGACGTCGCTGACGCTGTGAGCGAGCGGCAGACTGAGAGAAGCCGGCGGAGGGCGAACGAAGCGCGGCATACCGCCACCTTCTCCGGCCTCCTTGTCGCCATGACCCTCCGCCATAGCATCTTCCTCACTCCCACCAGTTCCGGCCTGGCCCACACGCTGACGTTCCTCATCTCCGTCCGAGCAGCCTGATCCACTCTCGGTGGTGTCGTTAGTATCGGCCTTGTCTCCGACCACACGCTGCTTGACGGCATGGGCAGGACTGGATATGGTCTTGCCTCGAACGGCACCGGGTCCATTCTTCGGCTTGCGACGCCAGAAACTGTCCTTACGCCAGAAGCAGACGACGTCCAGTGCGAACTCGGAAAGGGCGTGGAACGGATTCCATGGCTACCATCGAATAGAGAAGTGAGTTCTTGTATTAGCGCCAGCGAACTCCGCTAGAATAAGGGTGGAGCGGGCTGTACTCACCTGCTTGTCTCCCGCCTCGCTGGTGGGACGAGAAGTAGGCCAACTGAAGGTTATGCTCTTCGTTTGTGTCAGCGTAGCTGTGCGTCGGACGACATTGGGACCCAGCTTGCCAATGGGAATGGTAACGCCGTGGCACAACACGGATGCAAAGACCAGGAACAGAATGATCGGGTTATAGATCTCGCGCAGACGGTTACGGAGCTCGTCGTTGGGAAGCTCTCGGAGTGCCACTTGGCCATAGAAGATTGCACCGATGCCTGTTATGCGCAGTGCCGCAGAGGTCAGCTTTGTTTGTGCAATAGAGTTGGCCTTCAGGAGCAGTAGGGCTCGGCTTACCAATGGGCCCGAACCAGCCAGTGAAGGTAGCTTCCTTCCAGTTCGACAAGGCGGGAATGATCTTGTACGAGGCGAGAACCCACGGCGGACGGCGCAAAAGCAGGACTGAGACGCAAACGATGGGAATGAGCAGGCGTCAGGACAACAATGGACTATCACGAGGGGGCTCACCTAGCACAGCAAGGACCACGAATCGCCAACCGGCGATACCTTCAGCGTTATTCTTGTAAGCATCCCAAGGTATGATCAGTCCCAAGTACAGAAATGCTGCGTTGTTCAACAACATGTCGAGGATGTCCTGATGGACGTTCAAAAATGGGGAAGTCAGCGCCCTGTCCGATTCGTGTTTCAAACACTGTACCCACCTGAACATCGCTCTCCTCGGACGAGATACGGTAACGGTCATCCCACGTGAAGCTATTTCCCGCGACAAAGCAGGCGAATATGTCATCAGAGCCAAAGAGACCGGTGGTGCCGAGGGTGAAGAGAGCAAGAGCGAGACCGTAACTGAAGAAGGACTCGCGATCGATCAGCTGCCTTTCTTCGGCCCAGCGCAGCGTCTTCCGAGCAACGAAGCCGATGACTGTTCCGTATGCGATGGAGAGGAGGATCTGGTAGACGAGTACTCCATAGGCCCATCGGCCAATCTCCTCACCAACGGACGTGCCGCGGTCCTGGTCGAAGCGCGCCAAGAGATAGAGGCCCAGAAACAAATAAGGGAATCCAAGGCCGTCGTTAGCGCCCGCTTCCGCATTGATAATGTTTCGAACAGCCGAAGGAACGTGTTTGTCTGCAAAGCGCCCCTTGACTATAGAGTTGGACAGCACGGGGTCGGTGGGCGTCACAGCGGCTCCGATGACGAGAGCCTCGAGGAAGCTGAGGCCCGGTATGATGCCCCAGATGAGGAGAGAGGTGACGAACCAGGCGGTGGTCATGATCAGGGTGAGAAGGACGGTGAGGGACAGGATCTCCTTGCGGATATACTTTGCTGGCAAACTGATGCCGGTGAAGAGGACTTGCGTGCCGAGCCTGGAAGCAGTCGAAGCTCGTTTCAGCAAAAGGGGGAGTCTGCTCAGGAGGTTTCTGTAGACAGGGAACTCACACAAGACGGGTGAACTGGTAGGTGATTTCGTTCACCATATCCGGTTCGGCCCATTCGGAGGGATTGACCCAGTTGAGGACGTAGGGACCGACGATTATGCTGCAAATACAAATGCATCAGATCGATTCAGACTGTTAGGGAGACGGCGACATTTTTGCTCACCCTACGGTCATGGCAATCATGGGCTCGCTCAGGTAAAGTCGCTCCTTAGCCACGTAGGAGATAAGTCCATACTGCAAAAGAGAATCAAGTAGATGTCAGTGATTTTTACTGAGAATGCATGTGATTCCAGAGAGCATGGAAAGAGACGCTCACTGAGACTATGAAGCCGCCCAGGACGGCGAAGGACTTGGAGACCTGGGAAAGGTCTGTGTGAATTGGTGACTCAGGCATGATGCTAAGCTGAAGAGTCGAAGGAGTGGGTCGAATTTAGTCCGGCCTGTATGGAAAGAGACAAAGACGAAGGGGAAGGGATCTGACGATGATCCCAAGCTTATCTTATTGAGAAGAAGTAACGGAAGAAAAGGCGCGCAGGTTGGTGGCGGCGAGCATGGGAGAGGGGTTCTCGGTCCAGGCGGGTCAGGGCTTTTTTGGGTGAGAGCCTGAAGTTTACGGCCACCACAGGGTTGAAGGTGTTGTTCAGCAGAAGCGGGCGCGAATGCAGAGAGCGTGCTGCTGACTGGCTAACAGTAACCTCGATGTTGAGGAGGATTCGAAGGTGGTGGTAAGATCTCAGGAGGTAAGCAACTCGTATGCAAGGCCAAGGTCCAAGAGTACTCAGTTTCTTCTTTCTTCGAGCGATGCGTTTTCGCTGGTTTTCTGATAAGATAAGATAGCATCGGGCAGCGCTCGGAGCGTTTAATCCAGATGAGGTTGCCGGTTGGGCGTGAGCGTGTACTTTCGAAGCGGGCCCCTTGCCTGGCTTCCACCACTTCTTCCCCACCCTCACTCGATTCTCATCCCATTCGCATTTATTCGCATCGTACAGGAGGAATGTCGGAACCCTCTGCGAACGCAGATACACAGACCCCCGCGGCGGCGGCGACGGCGGCGACAGTGGCGGCGACCTCGCGTAATGAAGATGACGTTCAACGTCCTGAGCCGGTCGGCCCTCTGGACCCTTCGCAGTCCCCAGGCTTCCACAGCAGCAACACTCGGGCCTCCGCCAGCCTTCGTACAGCAGGGCGCACCCAAGTTGAGCACTCTCCAAGCACCGGCTACGGCTCTTTCGACGACTCTCCAGCCAGGTCCAACTCTCGCTCAGTTTCGGCCCAGGACCTCAGATACAGCACCATCGGCGGACAAGCCAATGCGACCTCGTCCTCGCTGAATAACCCGCAGTCGCAGTCAAAGAGCAAGCTCTGGAGAGCCGTGAGCTCCTCTGTAACAGCTGCCAACGCACTCAGACGGAGACCCGGAGGCTCCAGCTCCAGGGATGCGAACCGACACAGCGGCATTGATGACGAGGGCATGTCCGGTACCCTGCGCCCGCTCTCAGGCACATATACCGACAATTGGCAAAGTCTTGCCCATCTCTTCGAAGGTCCGCAAAGCCCCACACCTCGACATGAACACACTACCTCGCCCTTTTTCGCCTCTCATCATCCGCAGTCATCTGGCATTTCGGACGCCCAGCCGTCTGCAGCTTCCACTCCCCGGACCGAAAGACAGAATCCCATGCGACCTTTCTCCCGCACACGAAGGTCAACTCGCAATTCGACTATCCGATCCTCAGCGTCTTCGATGCTCTCTGCTTCATGGGCGACACACCAGGAAGAGGACGAGTCTCCGGCCACTCCCCGTGCCACCTCCCCGTCCAACAGAGGCTCTCGCTTCACTTCGCCTCCGCCCAACATCCATCGCCAGTCATTCTCTGCAGAGCCAGACAGCATGCTGAACCCAGACACAGACTGTATTCCCGATGATGCCGATCCGCTCGAGTATGCCGATGGCGATGATCTTCTCGATGACGATTCCGAGGAGGAGGACGAGGAAAATGCGTATCGCATGGCTCAGGCCCGGCTTCAGAAATACAGACAGTCGAGCTTGAGGAAGAAGGCGGAGACCAGGCTGAAGAACCTCTTCGCTGGCGAGATTCTGAGTATCGACCAGAAGGGAATTTGTGAGTTCATGAATGGCAAGGAGAGTGGCTTTGACGAGTGTTGCTGAAGTTCCTTTCGAACAGTGAAATGCGCCATTGCGTACTACATCAGCGAGCTGTTCACATTCTCCAAGATCCTTTCGGACTGGACAGCCAGTCTCCTCCCGAATCATGATCCAGATATCAAAGTACCATTTGTGAGTGCATGGCGATCTGGACGATGGCCTTTTCCGCTCGGTACTGACGGAAGTTCTTTGGGACCCTTTGCAGTCCAACCTGCACATGATCGCCACCATCGCCGTCTACTTTCATCCGGCAAAGACACTGGGTGCCATGCTAGAGGCCGACATGTTTGCCTTCCTGGCCTTCGTATACTCCGTCGCTCTCGGGCTGAGCTCCATGGCAGTGGCGGTCTGGCTACACGACGCAGGCCATCCCATCTTCTCAAACATCATCAGCGTGCTCCTCTTCCTCGGGGTGGGTATGGCCTTGGTCGGATATTCGAAGGTCACGATCGCCAAGCCGACGTTCAACGTGGCTTGCTCTATGATTGGTGTCATTGTTTTTACTGTGTGAGTGAGATACGCTTCCTCCATGCTCAACAACTTGCCTGGTTTTTTTGGCTGAGCCCTTTCCCGCGACCAGAATTGCCAAAGAGGGCTCCGCTCATCTCGGAGTGTTCTCTGCGGACAAGATATGGCAGGTGAGCTGGGTTGAGTGCCTCTCTCGCTTTCCCCAAAGGCTCAAGCTAAAAAGACTGGCATGTGATACCTCCAGGTTTCGATTGTCGTAGTGACTGGAATTCTTGTCTCCAACGTGATCTGTTTCCTGATCTGGCCGCAAAGTGCCTGCACAAACCTTCAGTGAGTCGCTCTGCTTTGAATTGGGAAGACGGACTACGTCTGACCGTTCACTCGCTAAATCATCTACGTGCAGAGAGGACATCGTTCGGAACTTGAGCGGCTTCTCGACCTTGCTCAAGGTACTTACAAAGACATTCCTGCTGGACGACCCTTCGCAATTCCACTACAACTCGGAGCGGATCAAGCGTGCCATTGACAGTCATCATGCTTCTTTCATCAGCGTGCGTATGATAAAGGATGGGAGGACTCTTCTAGCCTACGGTAGCTAACGATTGTCTTGGGCCTATTGTCGAACAGTTGCGGAAAAATCTTCAAGAGGCGAAGATGGAGGCTTTCGTGGATGCAAGGATGCGACATGTCAGCGATCGTTATGTCAAAGCGGTCGAATCCATGAATCGTCTCGCTCAACATCTGACCGGGTCAGTCCAGCGACAACCTCACTCCGCACTGGATAGATTGCACTTGCTGACCATGAACCAGATTGCATCCCCCACAGTCTCCGAAGTAGCTGTGGCCTACAACATCAGATTATGATGGATCGTCGCAGAAACGAGATGACCAACGAACTGGGTGAGGATGAAGACCCTTTTGCCGATCCTGTCAAGCAGCCCGGGTCCGAGGATAGCTCGTATCAGCGACGGAAGCGGGGATTGGACACGCTTCAGGCCCGCGCATCTTCCTTTGAGCACTTTGCTGCCAATATTGGTCCTCACATGCGCAGTCTTGTGGTGAGTGTTTGAGATTCTCAAACGAGCGATTTCTCGAAGGCACTTCGTTGGGATCCCAAATCTGACGTGCCATCTTGAAATGAAATCCCAGTTCACATGCACACGCACGTTGCGTCGTGCAAGGGGTACCTTTACATTATCGGCTCAACCAACCCTGGCATCCCGCATGAACGACCGCAGACCGTCGACCATCAGTCTCGGATCGGGGGATTTTTCTCACCTCATTGAAAATCTCGCTGCGGCTCTCGTCCGCTTCCAGACCGAGCAGACCGTTTCCATCAAGCGCATGTACACCCTTGAACCGCCTCAAGGGGCCGCGGACGAGGCGAAGCGACGTTCGAAGATGCTAGCGACCGTGTCCCAACGCAACTCACAGAGTCAGAATGGGAACGGCCATAGTGGCAATGGCGGCAACGGTGATTCAGCGGACTCAATTCTCTCAGCCCATATCAACCAGGCTGCCGCGCGGTACGGAGCCGCCGACATCAACCCGGACGAGGAAGTATTTCTCGTGTTCTTCTTTGTGTTCAACCTGGAGGAGTTCGCGAAGGAGACCTCCGTCTTGCTGCGAGAGTTGTCTGCGATTCGGGCGGAGGAGGAACGGATTGCGAGGAATCGGAGGATGGGGTGGTGGAAGTTTTGGAAGTTTGAGACGGTGCCTGAGGAGGCTGCGGGGAAGGGAAGTAGCAAGCATGGACGGTTTGCTTCGTTCCTTCAGCGGCTGTGTGAGTGCTCGTTCGAGATCGAATTCTACGAGGTATTCGTACTGATTAACGCCGCCTTGACATTCTTGCGATGCAGTCCGCCAAGGATCCTGGGCAGCGAAGCCCAGGACGGGTCCGATCTTTCCTTCCTCGCGTCGTCACCAGGTTAACACTACCCAAACACCAAAAGCACAGACGTTCCGCCAGAAGGTCCAGAAAGTCGTCTGGACCATCGGCGAGCTGCTACGCAAGGTACGTTTTCCTGGCACTCCTCGTCGCTACATAGAGCTCCAGAGCTGAGTCTTCAATTTACTGTGTCACGGATATGGAACAGCCGGACACCAAGTTTGCCATCAAGACGGGACTGGGAGCTGCCGCGCTCGCTGCCCCTGCTTTTATTTCTGCGACTCGCCCGATTTTCACGGAGTATCAGGGTCAATGGGCTCTTGTCAGTTTCATGGTGGTACTCTCGCCAACCGTTGGGCAGAGCAATCAGATGAGGTGCGTTGACTCTTGAGGGATCTACTTGGTTCGTCAAAGAGTTCTGTTACTGACTCAAGCTGTCATTCCTTCACCCTGAGAATAGCTTACATCGGGTCATTGGTGAGTCGAGCTTTCCTTTCATGGCCGTCGATGGCGTGGTACTGATGGGGCATCTCCATCACAGGTACCATCGTTGGAGCTTTGGTGGCATGCGGAGCGTACACGCTCTTTCCGGATAACAGCACCGTACTTCCGAGTGAGTCCTGCCACCGGCCTGCAAGCAAACACACGAATGCAAATTTGTTGTCGCTTACAAGTAACCGCTTATGGGGACTCTTCAGTTATCGGCGCGATATTCTCCCTGCCTTGCTTCCGGTACATCGTGGCCAAGCCTCAGTTTGCTTCCAGTGCACGATTCGTCCTGCTCACCTACAACCTTACCGCTCGTACGTACATGGATAATGGAGTCCTTGCATATCTCAATGTTTAGCTGACATGTCACTCTTCTATCTCCACAGTATATGCTTACAATCTTCGCATCGTGGGCGTCGAGATTGAGCAGGTCGCCTTCCATCGGACCGTGGCTGTCGTCATCGGTGTTGTGTGGGCGACTCTGCTCAACCTTATGATCTGGCCTTTCGAGGCTCGTCGTGAGCTCGGACTTGGCGTCTCAGAGTAAGTTTGATCAGCGCTCTCGTCTCGCAAAGGTCCGAAGTGACTGAACAGATTCCTCCTGTACTATTTTCATGTTGCTTTCCTGCAGCCTTCTATTCAAGCTCGCCTGGCTGTACCAGCGTCTGGTGCTCACGTACTCGTCGCAGGAAGAGGACGGAGCCTTTGAGGAGGACGAAGATATTCTAGCTGCAGACCCGGAAGCTCAGCCGCTGCTACGCTCGAGCAAGCGGGATCGAATCGGCGCGGACTTTCAAGCGATGTAAGTGGCCCACCTTCTATCAGGTCTCCATCGATGCTTTCGGGAAAGGTTGACTCAAATGCTTTCCTCACAGGGAGCTGCATCTGCAGCTGTCCATCATCAAGCTCGAGGGCTTACTGGCGCAAACACGGCACGAGCCACGACTTAAAGGTACGCGCGTCGATGAGAGTCAGGTCTGTTTGGAGTGAAAATTTCTGTGCTCACTTCCTTTGCTATATTTCAGGTCCTTTCCCAGTCTCGACGTACAAGTCCCTTCTCGGATGCTGCCAAGCTATCTTGGACAAGCTGCACAGCATGCGTTGCGTGACAACGCGAGATGCCTGGCATAAGGACGTGCGCCGCGACTTTGTCATCCCAGTTGATGCGCAACGGAGAGAGATGGTGAGCGAATTCTCCGTTCTGTTTCCGCCCGACGAGATGGGAGCTTTGTAGACTGACCGCCATGTTCACAACTTTTACACACAGGTCGGTAACGTTTTGCTATTCTTTTGGATGCTCGGGTCGGCGTTCCACCTCAAGACGCCTATGCCGCCGTACATGCCACCGGTAAAGAGCAGTCGAGAGGCCCTGATTGCGCGCATTCGCGAGCTGCCAGTCGTCCAGAGGCGTTCGATTCGTGGTTCGAGCGAATACCTTCTTTACTTCTCCTATGTGCTGGCGATGAAGGGTGAGTTGCGGCTTGATACTTTCCGGACCGATTCGAAACTGAACTCCATTGACAATCTTCATTTCTTAAACATCCCATCGTAGATGTCATCGATCAGCTGCTACACGTGAGTTATTCCAGGAAGTCATGCTTGCCCCATGTCTGGTGGAGATTGCTGACCGTCTTCTTCGGATTTCTTCGCCGTCCAGCTCGGAGAGATCACACAAGATTTGTTCGGTGTGCTGGGTGGGAGCACCAGTGCGTTCGAGGCTCAGTTCCAGGCTGCAGCCGGCTCCAGCGATCCCACGCCGCGAGCTTCTAGACGGGGATCATTACTCCACTGAGAGTTGGGGATGCCTCATAGCCGTTTTGTTTACTTTTTTTTTAATGATTAATGATTAATGATTTTCGAAGGTAATTTGCGTCTGAAGCTGGCTCGAATGTCGAGATGCTCGCTCGAGAGGGAACGCTTGGTCCGACCTCCATGGAGCCACGGTCATCCAGCGCGCCGCCCTTCTGACATGGAAGAGGACGGCTTCGAGATGCTCGATGGACCTCCGCGTTTTGGATCTGCTCTGACGCCAACAGCACTCGCGGCCGGCGCTCTTGTCCTCGAGCTCGCTGGGGAACGCAAACGAACCAGCGCCGTGGAGGCCTCGCGCGACCAACCACGCTTGCTCGCTTTCCTGAGCCGCTCCGATAGCAGCACTGTCTGGCGCACGTTCGACGTGGATCTTGCGGACGAGCAGATAACTCTTCCCTGGCGGACCATACGGAGGCGACATGACGATGACAACGACGTTGCTCCCATCCCGCTCAAGCGCTCGGCCGGCAATGGAACTGCTGCCTTGTGGGCGCTGTTCGTGTTGATTGCGCAAGGAAAAGCTGAAGCGGAGTGGACGATGGAGGAGGAGTCGGAGACGGCGCAGCGGACAACGCGGTACCTGTTGGTCATTCGGGTCTCGATCTACGCAGAAGAAGACGGAGAGGCGGTAGCGCGGCTAGCTGTCAAGCGGGAGTCAGGCCAGGTGTCCCTTGCTTCGAGACGAGCATTAGCAAGGAGCGAAACGAAGGATGCGATTCAAAATCGGAAGGACCTCCTCTATGCTCTCAGAACCGACGATGCGGCAAGCAAGAAGCAGGGCTTCTCGATGGCAGCAGCTGTACAAGCCGCCCCGCGCTGGCTGCTCCATGACTCCGACGCGGACGCCAAGTTTACGTTGCGCGAGCTCTACAATGCAATCCCCTCCCCTCCTCGAGAGCCCTGGCGAAATGTTTCGGAACGTTGGCAAACACTGGTCAAGTCTCTCGTTCGCGACGACGCCCCGCCAGGCATTCGGACCAAAATGTTCAACTACCAGCGGCACACAGTCGCACAGCTGCTCGTTAGGGAGCTCAATGCTGGCGTGGACCCCATCTGTGATCCGCGCCTCATCGAGTGTACATCCCTGAACGGCGCCAGATTCTATGTGGACGGCTCCAACTTCACGATCTCGCGTCGGCGACGGGCGCTCCCTGATTGTTCAGGATCCATCCTGAGCGAACATATGGGCCTGGGCAAGACGCTGGAATGCATCGCGCTCATCCTGTCCACTCGCAAGCAACGTGCCATGTTGGATCCTCCGGGCGAAGTCATCGATGAGACGCCTGATAATGAGAGCGACAGCGACGATGAGGTTCAGGAGGCACCACCGCCGTTTTCCTTTCTTTGTCGTCCCCGGCCCTTGCACCGCCCTCGTGCGAATCATCGCGCCCCTCGCGTGGCCATGCAACAAGTCCAACCGCTCCGGATCTTCCGGTCGTATGCAAATGTGGTATGTGTCCCGATCGAGTTGCTCAGGCAGTGGACAGACCAGCTGGAGGAACACCTTGCCGTCCCCCCGGAAATCACTATCTTGGGCAAAGAGTCGCGCAAGAGCCACAACAGATATGATGACGACCTCCTCGACGTAGGAGGTGCAACCGGGAACGGTGATGACGATGAGGAGGAGGACGAGCTTGGGATCCGGTCTGGCAATATAGATCAAGTGAGGCGCGACGGTGAACGAGGACTGCGGGTGCTGATCTTGCGTGGAAACACGGGCGAGATACCGCCAGCTGCTGAGCTTGCGACGTACGACATCATCCTGCTCACCATCCGTCGACTCCAGGCAGAATGGAAACGATGTGGCGGACTGATGCTGCGTTATCGAGGGGTCGGGCAAAAGTGTCAGTGTGCCCTAATGAGTAAGAAATGTACATGTCAGGCGAGTACGCTCTCCAGTCGATCTGTCTCCATCTTAGCTCCGAGCCTGACTAAAACTTGTGTTGCGGCATCTCAAAACGATATCTTCTGGAAAGCAGAACAAAGAGGAGGATGCTCCAGTGTCCCCGTTGATGCAGTGCCAATTCCGGCGCATCATCGTCGACGAGGGCCACGTCCTTGCCAGCACGACTAGCAATCTCGTCTCGATGGCCAAAGCCATGAAATGCCAATCTCGGCTGCTCGTGAGCGGAACACCAACAGCTAATCTCGTCGGTACTGCACATGAAGACATCGGGATGGGCCTGCCGTCATCCAGCTCTTCGCAGCACAAGTGGACGGGAGCTGAAGCAAGGGATTTGGAGCGAGTGGGCCGATTGATGGAGAATTTCTTCCTCCACCCCACCTTCCAGCCAAAATCCAACCACGCGGCGGTGGACGACGACGACGGAAAGAGGCTGGCACAACGCGACTGGAATCGAGACGTTATGGCGCCACTCAACATCAAGAGCGAAATTGTTGCTCCTGACGTAGGTGCAGTTCAACGACTCCGCAAAATCTTTGCTCGCATCTTCGTGCGCAGCGGGAACGAGGCGAAGGAAGAAGTGAATCTGCCGCGGTGCAATGCTCAAGTCGTGGAGCTCCGGATGAATTCAGCCGAACGAGTCACGTACAATGCGATTCAAGCGCTCATCGCACTCAACAATTTGTCTGGTGCCAAGGGCTTCCACGAGAAGGGCAACGAAAAATATCGCGCCCAGGTGATAGAGAAGTAAGTCCGATTCTACCTGTTCGTGGGACATTCCTTGACTGATGTGCAACGTCTCCTCCCTCAGCATCAAGTTGGCTACGTTTTGGTTCCACTCACCGGAAACACCCGAGCTGGTCGAGGACGCCTTAAAGAGACCGGAGGCGCTGTACCGTCCGATGCAAAAGGAGATCGATGAGCAGGAAGCAGCATTCCGTCAGCTGCGTCTTGCGATCACAGAGGTCGATGAGAATGGTCGTCCTGGGGGTACTCTTCGATACTTCAGTGCGGCCACAGATCCATCTATTGCCTCGTGGACAGCCGTAAAGCCGGTGAACGATGCACTGCCCAAAAACTTCACCCCAGAGGCTATCATCTCAGTGAGGCGTGCGTTGGACGAGGTCCAATATGCAGGTCAAGGATTCGGACCGGAGGCGACGCTTCGAAGCCTCCGGCATTATTACGATACCATGATCAACACCGCATTCAACGGCTCAGGCTCTGAAGAAGATTATGATGAATTGTTCGATCCTTCGCCTGGAGTTGCGGATCCCAACAAGCCAGTGATGCCGAGATACAAAATGGCGAAGAAGAAGCGGAACGACCGGGCGGTGGACTACGCGCGCATCACGGCAGATCGCTATGTGCCTCCTCCCGTTGCGAAGACGCAACTGCAGGCCACGTCTTCGACGAAGCTTTCCTGGGTGATCAACTATGTGCGAAGGATTCCTGCGGACGAGAAGGTGGCCATCTTCAGCTCGATGCACAACATCCGCCTGGCGGTGGCAAATGCGTTCGAAGTCGCGCAGATCGAGTACGCTATGCATTGTCCTGAAGTCCACAAGGACGAACATGGCCCCGCGCTCGATCGGTTCCGTGACAAGCCCATCGTGCGTGCGGTGATCATGGATTTCACGACCGGTGGCCGGGGTCATAACATCCAGTGTGCCTCGCACTGTCTCTTACTCGAGCCGGTCTGGAATCTTGATCAAGAACTTCAGGCGATCAAGCGATTCCATCGGCTGGGTCAGAAGAGGGAGGTCCATGTCACGACGCTCGTCATGCGGGGCTCGTTCGAGCAGGAGATCATGGCGCGTCGGAAGACGATCAAGCGTCAACAGGCCGATGGGAGTATCACGACGTACATGTCTGGCGTCTCTACCTCCGTCGGCGGTCGACAGACCGACATCCTGTCCGACCCGACGATGAGGGACTTCCTCAGTCGGGCCCGGTATGTCGAGTTGGAGCCAGACGTCGAAGAGGAGGGAACGCAACGGCTACCGTTCACCAGACTTGTTCATCCGATGTATCCTTTTGCGCACTACCACCCGACCACCGGCCAGCTGATGCTCGAAGCGGACGACGAAGACGAGGAGGAGCCGGGAGGAGTGCGGAATTCTGTCGTCGCACCCGCCCGCCGTCGGGTCGCCCGGGCACTGCCGGCGTCCCTTGCCAACGCGCGGATCCAGAACCGCGCAGCGATCGAAGCAGCTTCTGCCCAACCAGCAGTTCGTGTTCTACCAGCAGAGCGTGCACAGCCGAGCGGGAACGCGAACGCGAACGCGAACCGGATCGGGGATGGACCCGCGAACGAGGCCCGGGCTGTGATCGAGCTTCGGGACGCGATTGAGGTTGCTCGAGCTCATCAGGACCAAAATCAAAGTCAGGGACGCAAGCCGGGTCGGACGGGTGAGAACGGCAAGAACAAGGGCAAGAGCAAGGGCAACAAGAACAACAGTCCTGGCGCGGTTGCGGTTGCGGTCGCTCGGCGCTCCTCTGCGGGCGTGAAGCGGGAGAACAGCAGCTTGAAGGAGGAGGAGCAACAGTCTCCCGTGCCGAGCCCTTCGAAGCCCGGCCCTTCGAAGAAACGAGCTCGGTTTGCCTGAGCACCGATCACATGCATCCGCATTGCGCTGTCCTCACTTCCCTCCCTTTCTCTTCGCTTCACGCTCCCTTCTGTATTACTCTACGTCGCATCTTTTTTGTTTACCTTCTGCCCGCTTGTCTGCCTTTTGCGTTGCTGTAGTAGTGTTTCTCCAATTATTCTCGTCACGTAGATACCATCCTAATGAATTCCACGCCCCGTACATCAGAACGTCTTCTTGTAACTCGCGTCGTATCATCGTCTCGCTCTAGATTTGGTTTGCATTTGATTTGGTTCTGCGATGGATGGAGGTATTTTTCCGTATACTTTTGCATGCTTCGGGTTGTGGAAACGGGCGGAAGGGAGGATAGGAGAAGTCCCATACGTGGGCGCCGGTCGGCTTCACCCAACTTACTCACCAGGCAAGCTAGCCAGCACGAACGCCTCGCTCGCCACCCGCTGCTCCGCCACCGCCAACCGGGCCAACGACTCCTGCAAAGCCTCCCACGCCGCCTTCTCCCCCGCACTCAACAGCGCCGTCATGCTCGCCGCAACATCTGTCCGTTCCACCTTATTAACGAGCGCGCGCTCCCGCCTCAACTCCTCCCCGCGCCGCTCGCCGAGCCGGGCGAGCGTTTGGTACATGCCCTCGAGGAGCCAGGCGTACGCGGAGGGGAGGTCGACGTACCAGAGGAAGAAGGTCCGACCTGGTTGGCGGTCGTTTGATTTGGGGACTTCTTGTAGGCCGAGGAGGGAGGATTCGAAGAGGCGGGCGCAGATGTGTCTTGTGTGGGAGAGACTGAGCAAGCCGAGTTTGGAGATCTGTGGGGTGAAGAAAGGGGGGAGATGGGTGTCAGAGTTAGGGAAACAGGGTACATCCAAAAGAGAAGACTTCCCCACACTACTCACGTATTTCTCCTCCAACTTGCCCTTCTCCAACAACACCCCAATCACCCGCACAGCCGCCGGCCCAAACTTCTCCCCAACGACATCCTTCAGCGCAGCCCTCTTCAGCCTCGCACAAATCTCAGCATACTCCACCACATACACATTCGACACCCGCGTCCCGCCCGCCGAGACCGTCGTACCCGCACCACCCCCAGCGGCACCGGTCAATTTGGACGAGGTGGGGCGGGATGACGTCCCACCGCCGGCGCCGGGGGCGTCACCGTTCGCTTTGCCCTTGCCTTTACCCAAATCGCCGCCGGCAGCAGCAGACACAGCCGTATACGCCGGCGCCAAGAAGCGTCGCTTGCGCGAGGCGCCGGCGATATCCTCCGCACAGCTCAGCACGGCGGCGTACTCGGCAATGAGCTCGGCGCGGGAGGGTCCGCCTGCGTCTTTGTCTTTGCGTTTCGAGGAAGAGGAGGAGGAGGAGGTGGTGGTGTTGAAGGCGCGTTTGGGGAAGCCGTGGTGGAGGTTCAGTCCTTCGGGGAGGTTGATGGAGAGGGCGTTGAGGGAGATGGGAGCTTTGAGAGGAATAGCATTTCTGAGGTCAGTTTGAACGAAAACACTTTCACTGCCGATGTCCCCAACGGAAGGGAGGAGCTCAACACTCACCACTCCGCTCATCCTTTATGCTCGTCATAACCGAGCTCATTCCCCCCTCCCCGCCGCCCGCTCCTCCCCCACCACCAACACCAGCACCTCCAGCTCCAGCACCGGCAGCCGAATCTCCAAATTCGCCCGCCTGGGCAAAGAGCCGGAACACGTCCGCGGTCACGGTGTTGTACTGTGCCCGGACGGCCTGGTAGACGACACTGTCGCGCACGTGGACGTCGAAGCGGTCGTAGTTGAGTCGGAGGTAGATGTCCATCTGGGAGAAAAGCAGCAAGAAGGGAACGAAGTGGGTTTTAGTAAAAGAGGATCTGGGCCATCTGGTCATTTCCCTCTCCTTTGTGAAACTCACATCAACTTCACATCCAATCAACGCAGGATGAGTCAAGTTCATATGATCCAACTTCCCGCGTCTAGCCAGGAGCGCATCTTCATCCATCCCATCATCCACCGCGGACTCAGCCGCAGCGTGGTGATCATCGCCTGCTGGTCCCTTGGATCCGCCGGCTGCGGAGCGTGTTGCGTCGAGCTTGCGTTTCTTGTTGGCGCGGGACATGGAGGAGGCGGCTGCTTTTGCTGCTGCGGTCGCGTCGCGGACGCGCTGTGTGGAGAAGGGTGGGTTTAGAAATTAGTGGGGCAGCTGTTGGGGCTAGAATAGAAGGGAGGGGAGACTACATACCCGAATGCCTAATCGACCAGTCGACCCCAACCCGGCCTTCCCACTCCCATTCTGTGCCGCAGTATTGACAACCTGAGCAATAGCCGCAGCCTGTCCTCCCCCACCCTCCCACTCCATACGCTCCTCAGCCTCGATACGAGCTGCGACGTTGTCCTTGAGTTCTCTGAGTTCTTTAGGAGTGAAGATGTTACCGCGACGCTTGAGCTTGCCTTCGACTTCGTATGCGATGAACTTGTCGCGTGGGGAGATGTGTGAGGATGCGAGGGAGGGACGGATGTAGGTGCGGTGGAGGAGGAGGAGGAGTAAGCGTGCGATCTTGCGGCTCTCTGCGGAAGATGGGAAGAGAAGGGACACAAGCGGTTGAGCAAATGCGCACCACAGAGCAGTAGTAATAAGATGGAATGCAACATACTGTCGGTGTCACCTGCGCTGAGCTTGTTGCAGATGTCCTTGGCCTGAAGCTTGCCGTGCTTGAGGATGAGCTGAATGATATCAGCCGCATCGCTCCCGAAGCGATCCTGCGCCATGCCGATGTACGAGCCAAAGCGGAGCCGCGGGACGATCTCGTCCGGGTTGATCTCAAAGTACTCCTGGTATCCCGCGCGCATGGAAGCGGCCTCCGCGGGTGAGGTTGCTTTTGCCCATTTGGCATGGAGCTCCTTGAGTGCCTGACCGAAGACGGCGGCGCCTGTCTCGTTGGAGACGAGGACGTGCCATGCGCAGTTGTGCTGGATGAGCGCGAGGAGCGTATGTTCGACGGTGGCCGGACTGATACGAGTGGGCGTATTCGCGCCCGCCCCCTGCGCAGAGGACGTCGCAGAACTACCTCCAATGCCCAGGGGCCCACCGCTCGGCACGCCTGCGCCGACACCAGCAGGGGCACCGCCGACGGCGGAGGGTGTGCCCGTGGAGGCAGCGGGTGCGGAGTTGGCAAACTTGACGATCTGCGGGGTTGCGAGTCGGCCGCGTGCGAGGAGGACGGCGGTGATGGCTGCTGCGGTGGATCCGAAGTGGTCGTTTATGATCTGGTTGCAGAGCTTGATCTTCTGCTGGCTGTGGTGGCTCTCGCTCACCGACATCCTTCTCTCTCTCTCTCTCTCTCTCTCTCTCTCTGTTCCCTTCACTACGCGTCTCTGTCTCGCTGTCACTCTCCCAAGCGCGTCGGTGTCGTGGTTGAGGTGGTCGATGTCAAGATGAAGCCAGGCGCGAAGTATCGAAAGTCGAATCGAAATTTTTGGGAGAGAGAGGGTTGAACGGAGGCAGCAGTTCTCAACTCGTTCGAGAGGAAGCCGTTCGAAACGGGTGTGAAACGGCCCAGTCAAAAAAAGTTGGAAGCTCGCGACTCGCGAAGAAGCTGGCTGGCGACGTCGACGACCTCCAACCTGATCGCCATCGCCATCGCCATCGCCATCGCCATCGCCATCGCCATCGCCATCGCCATCGTCAACAACAGCGCGCAATGGAAGGACGAACAGTGGGAGTGCTCGGCGCAGGACAGCTCGGGCGCATGTTCGTCGAGGCAGCAGCACGCCTCAACGTACGCGTCATCCTCCTCGACTCCGGCACAAACACACCCGCAAAGCAGATCAACGTCCTCCAGCCATCATCTACTTCTGCTCCAACACACGAAGACGACTCCCACCTCGGACACATCGACGGGCCCTTCTCACACACAGCGTCCATCCAGCAACTCGCGCGCAGGGCACACATCCTCACTATCGAGATCGAACACGTCAACACCGCCGCCCTCCAGCAGGTCCTGGATCACAACCTCGTGCTCGACGTCCAGCCACGGCCAGCGACCATCGCCCTCATCCAGGACAAGTACGCGCAGAAGTGTCATCTCCAGAAACACAAACTGCCTCTCGGCCAGTTCGTCCCCATCGGTCCCGCACCCGAAGACGACCCCACTGTGTCCGCATCCGACATCGCAGCCGCACAACTCACCCACGCCAAGACCGCAGCACAGCAATTCGGCTATCCCCTCATGCTCAAATCCCGCAGACACGCCTACGACGGCAAGGGCAACGCCGTCGTCCGCTCCCCCGAACACCTCGAACCCACCGTGCGCTCGCTGGGCAAAGAAGGTAAACAGGGTCTCTACGCGGAGAAGTGGGTGCCCTTCCAGCTCGAGGTCGCCGTCATGGTCGTGCGCAGCGTGAACGGTGAGGTGCGTGCGTACCCGGCGGTGGAGACCGTTCATAGGGACAACATCTGCCATACCGTCACGGCTCCGCTCCGGCCCCGGTTCACACCTACCAAGATCCACCAGCCCACATCCTCAGCATCACCATCGTCGATAGCAATGACAGCATCCGGCTTCCCGGATCCCACCCTCGCCCAGCGCGCAGAGACCATCGCAAAACAAGCAGTAGCAACCTTCCCAGGCGCCGGCGTCTTCGGTGTCGAACTCTTCCTCTCCTCCCACGGCGAGCTCCTGATCAACGAGATCGCACCCCGTCCACACAACAGCGGACACTACACCATCGAAGCATGCGAGACGTCCCAGTACGAGAACCACCTGCGCGCGATCCTCGGCTGGCCACTCGGCTCGACAGCACTCAAAGTGCCCGCGGCGGGCATGATCAACATCCTCGGACTGTCTGACCTCGATGTCGATGGCGAGGCACTGGCACGCACGTACGCGATGAGCGTGAAGTCGTTGAGTGTGCCCGGGGCTACTGTGCATCTGTATGGGAAGCAGGGGTGTCGGGTGGGGAGGAAGATGGGGCATGTGACTGTTGTTGGACCCACGGACGCCATTGTGGCTGAACGACTCCGGCTGATCGACGACGCCCTCGAACGAGCGAGGTCGAGCGCGCAGAAAGGCCCCTCGTCTAAACTGGACTCCGACCTGACCCTAGACGGCGCCATCAAGGAAGCTGCCGACGTCAACACCACTCCCTCCTCTTCTTCAACAGAGAAGAAGAAGAAGGCCTCCAGTCCAGCAGACTGGTCCCACCCGCACCCGCTCATCGGAATCGTAATGGGCTCCGACTCCGACCTGCGCACCATGCTCCCCGCCGCCCACATCCTCACCGCCTTCAACATCCCGTACGAGCTCACCATCGTGTCCGCGCACCGGACCGTGGACCGGCTCATCGCCTATGCGCGCACGGCGCGCGCGAGGGGGTTGCGCTGTATTGTGGCGGGCGCGGGCGGGGCGGCGCATTTGCCGGGCATGTTGGCGGCGCAGACTGTGCTGCCGGTTGTTGGGGTGCCGATTAAGGGGAGTGCGTTGGATGGGGTTGATTCGATGCACAGTATCTTGCAGATGCCCGTGAGTATCTCCCCTCCTTCTCTCTCTCCTTTCCCCCCCCTCCCCCCCCCCGGTTTTTATCTGAACCATTCTCTCTCCACAGCGCGGCATCCCCGTCGCCACCGTGGCGATCAACAACAGCACCAACGGCGCCCTCCTCGCCATCCGCATGCTCGGCGTGCCGGCCTACCTGGACCAGATGGAGACCTACATGCGCCAGATGGAGGAGGAAGTTGGCGGGAAGATCGAGAAGATGGGCGAGTTGGGGTGGGAGTATTCTGCTACGAAGTTCTGAAACGCGCCCAACGAACTATATGGGGGCCGGAAATAGAAGAGAACCTGATGCCTTTCAACGCTCTGCTCGCGCATGATTCGGGCACACGTGCGAGTTGGTCTAGCGACGAACCTGATAGATCTGTATGGTTTGATTGTGTTGCAAAGAGAAGGGAAGAGCGAGCCAAGACAGAACAGGGGGGGACAAGATTATTACATGGGGGAGGATCTTTTAAGCAAGGGGTGAATTATGTACGTACGCTCAGTGTGCAAAGCCGGGCAAAGCAAGTCGGAGAGGAGGGTAGCGAGATGGAGAGAGAGAGAGGGGAGTATAGAGAGGGAAAAGGAGTACGTAGGAAGGGAAAGAAAACGACGAGGGCCGCGCGGGGGGGGGAGGGAGGGCTTGGCTTTCCGCAACCCGACCCCCTCGCACTGCTGGAACGGGAACGGACGGCCCCCCCGGCCCTCACAACCTCTCCAAAACACCAAGAACCTCAACAGCACTAGGCCTCCTCCTCGGATCCGTCTCCAACATGGCCCTCAACAGCTCCCGCGCCGCATCCGGCAGCCGCCCGCCACCCGGCAGCACAATCGCAGGCGCCCCGTCCGACACGTACGCCCTTCTTTCTTCCTCTTCGGAGTCGGAGTCCGAAGCTTCGAAGGGCGGGTAGGAGCCCGCTGTCGAGGCGGAGGAGAGGGAGGAGATCGATGGTGCTTTCCTCGTATGCGCCTGCGGATGCGGATGCTTCTGCGGCTGTGTCTGACCAGAGAACGAGCGCTGACCACGGTATCCCATCCCACGCACAAGCGGGACCGAAGGCCTGCCTCCGCCGCCGTTCTTCTTCTTCTGGGGGGAGACCGAGGTGGAGTTGTCGAAGGAGCGGTAGTATCCCCCGTCCCCGTCCCCATCCCCATCCCCATCCTCGCCCTCGCCAGTCTCGGCGATAGGCGTAGGAGGCGCGTAGAAGAAATCATCATCATGAGACAACACCCCCGTCCCCGGCCCCGTCCCGGACCCAGCGCCATCCACTTCCATCCCAGACCGACCCACAGCCCCAGCATGACTCGCATTCACAACCGCCCGCAACCCACTCCCGCCCGCACCACCACCCACACCCATATTACCAATGGACGTAGCCCTCCCCCGCGCCACAGAAGCAGAAGGCACCTCCATCCCCAACCCCAGCCCACCCGCACCCGCACCCGCACCCCCAGGCCCAGCATGCAGCTTCACACTATGATGCCTCGACACCGCCCCCGCCGCCGCTGCAGGCCCAGCCCCATACCGAAACGGCATACTCGGCGTCCTCCTCACCCCCGCACCGCAACCGCCACCGCCCATCTGCGCTCCCGCCGCGGGGAACAACGACGACGACGCGGAGGAGGAGGAGGAGTCGACGGTCAGACCCGGGGGACAGCGCTGACGACTTTGGGAGTGGGAAAGGAGCGCGGCTGTCCCTTTTCTCAGGGGTGAGGAGTCCCCTGACGCCGACCCCGACGCCGATCCGAAAGGAGGGTTCTCAGCGGGGGCAGCCAAGAACCCGACCGACGTCGTCGTGGGAACACTCCTCCTCAACGGCCCCCCTCCTTCTCCTCCTCCTCCTTCCCCCGCCTCAGATTCAACCTCCACCTCCACCTCCCCATCATCAGCAAGCAACGCAGCAACAGCAAGCGCACTCGGACTCCGCCCATCCATATTCTGAATACTCGACGCAAGGCTGTCCACACTGTCCGTCGAGCTGTCCCTCTCCCTCTCCCTCTCCCTCTCCCTCTCCCTCTCCCTCTCCCTCTCCCTCTCCCTCTCCCTCTCCCTCTCCCTCTCCCTCTCCCTCTCCCTCTCCCTCTCCCTCTCCCTCCCCTCCTCACGTCCGAAGATGGTCGCCATCGAGGACGACGACGGGATGGAGGAGGACGCAGATTGGCGGAGGAGGAGCGAGGGGTAGCTGTGGCTGTGACTGTGGCCGCTCCCGCTGACACTGATGATCCCGCTGGGCTGCTTGGAAGGCGACGAAGGAGGAGGAGGAGCGCCCAACCCGAGCGAGAGCACCTTCCCACCCTCCCCCGATCCAGCCCCCACCCCTGCCGCCCCCGGCCCCGCCCCCATCAAATTCTCACTGGACCCCCTCGCACCCCCCACCCCCTTCCGTCCCCTCAAACTCCCCGTCCGACTGCCCACCCCATTCCCACCTCCATTCCCCACAGAAGCCCTCGAGCCCGGCCTGGACGAGATCGCCGACATGCCGACCTCGAGATCGAAGCGGGAGGTGCGGTCTGCCTCCTCGGTCTGGAAGAAGTTCCGTTTCCGGTTGAGGATGTCGAGGGTCGAGCGGGCGCGGGCGAACGGGGGTTGGTCGATTGCGAGGGAGTAGAGGACTGCGCCTGTTGTGAATGCGTGGGGAGTCAGTCAGCGGGGCCCCTCCCTTGAGAAAGGAGGGATGAGGACGTACCAGCACTCCAGATATCCACCTTGACTCCAAAGACATTCCCCTGCTCCCCTCCCGCCTCCGAGGAGACATACCTCCTGGCCCCAGCCCCAAAGCCGGCTGCTCCGCCGTGCAGCCCAGTCTTAGCCAACTCCGGCGCAGAATAAGCCAAGGTGCCCAATCCGGCCCCACCGACAGCGCCGCCACTGCCACTGCCGACATCCATCCACCTCGCACTGCCCAAATCGGCGACCTTCAAGACGAGGTCCTCGGTGAGCAGACAATTCTCCTTCTTGATATCGGCATGTGCGAGGTTCCTCGCATGGAAAAAAGCGAGGGCGGAGAGGAGGTTGTGGGCCCATTGGAGCCATTGGGCGTAGGTGACGCGGTGTGGGTGCAGACGGGCGTAGGTGGATAGTTGGTGTGGGAGGAGTTCGAGGAGGAGGAGCATCCGGGGCGGGTCTTGGTTCGGCGTTGTTGAGGTTTCGCTCGAAGGAAGGAGGGAAGCGGACGGGGACGGGGACGGTGGGTTGTCGACCGAGATGGAGGGAGGGGATGATCGATCGGGGACGCGTCCGGTGGGAGGGGTGGGTGAGCGGTCGCCGTAGGTATCGCTCGTTGAGCGTGCGTGGTGTGACTGGTGGAGACGGGTGCTGCGTTGAGTGGGCGCTGCGAGGAGGAAGGTCGAATTGGGCCGCTGCGGGGAGTCTGGCTCGAGCTCGGCTAGGCCCTTTATGGATCGGATGCCGTATGGAGCGAGGGAGGAGGATGCGGAGAGGGAGCTTAGGCGGTGTTCGACTGGCGTGCCGGGGTTGGCGCGGAGCACGGCGGAGAGAGGCTGTTGTTGTTTCGCCCTGGCTGTCGATGAGGAGGATGAGGAGATGAATCTTCGACCGGCCAGGGGAAGTCGTGTGCTGAGCAAGTGAGTGCCGCCGGCGCCTCGCTCGGGGACGAGATCGACTTCATCCCTAACATCGATCAGCCTGACGACATTGGGATGCGGGCCCAATCTCCTGAGAACAAAGACCTCGTCCAGGCCGAGCAGGAGCGATTCGCGATCAGGATGAAGCCGTTTGATGGCGCAGAGATGCCATGATGGTCGTGATTTTGGGGAGCTGGCCTGCTGGAAGCGGAAGCGGTATGAGCCGAGATATACGTCTGAGTGTGATCCGATGCCGAGGAGGTACTGGTTGCTGAGGATGAGTCTGATGCGGATGTCTAGTGTGGAGACGGGTGGCGAGCGTGCGCGTCCGGGGAGGGATGAAGCGGGTGGTGGTGGGTGTGTGATGATTTCTGGTGATGGAGTGGTGGTGGCGGATATGCGGAGGGATGGGATTGTGGGTAGTTTGGGCAGGACGGGGGTGGGGGTGGGATTGTGAGTCGGTCTGAGGGAGGGCAGCTTGGGTGCGGGAGTGAGGATGGGAGAGGGCGCGTTGAAGATGTCGTTCTTGTTGGTGGTGCTGGTCTGAGTCATGCGTACGGAGTCGGGGAGGGAGAGCGGAGGCAGCTGGTGCACCTTCCCTGCTGGTGAGCGTCTGGGCAGAGCGGCTGCGTTGGGGGGTGTCAGTGGGGATGCTGAGGAGGAGTCCGGCATCGTCAGTAGTACGCATCGCCATCGCCATCGCCATCATCATCATCCCTCAGCCAGTGCCAGACACGGAGAGAGATGAGGTGAGGTGAAGGTGGCTGAGTTCCAAAATGCCTCAGCCAAGGGTTAGCTCATGATGAGAGTCTCGAATTTTACCCATGCCACTTAGTCTGGTCACATTCAGTAGAAAAAAATGTGGATGGTTCGTGGAGGTTTGGTGGAGTCTCCACGAAACCTCCAAAATGAACTTTTTTCTCCACGAAAGCTCCACGAAAGCTCCACCAAACTTCACTCTTTAAATTTGGCTTAGCGCGCTTTTTGCCCGACAGTAAAAATGAGTGGAAAGCGCCTGTGTGTGCTCCCTAGGCCCAGCACGCACGCCTTCCCCTTGCCCCCTCTCCTTCTGCACTCCCGCTCTCACGCGCTCCTGTAGCCATCCACAGTCACTCAACCTCATCAGCATGCCCTCTCTCGCGTAAGTTTTGCCTCAAACGGCGTTGTTGCGTCTTTTTATTGAGGATCGTTATGCTCCCTTTTGGTGTGTGACTGTTTTTGAAGGTGGTGAAAAAAACTCCACGTGATCGTTTTCGATGCTCGGCGACTAGATTCTCAACCGCAACGCAAATTTGGACAACGCTCACGTGGCAAAGGTGGCAGATCAGCTTTTGGCAGGGGTTGCGGTTTGCTTTCCACGGATGCTCCACAAAAGCCCCACAAACGGTCCATTTGGGCAATTTCTCCACCAATCCTCCACAGTTTTTTCTACTGAGCGGTCACACCAGACCACTCCAGTTCAGCTGTACGTGGTCTGGGGACACTCGACCCGATTTTATTAGTATCTGGACAACTCCAAATGTACTACTATCACCATATCCCCATGCTTCACACCGGAACCAACACGCATCCTCACAAACATGACGCCCCAAGCAGAGCACCCTCGGTGAGTATAATGCACACACGCTCAGACAGACATTTTGCGACGGTGCAGCGGCTTGCTACTGTGCTGCAAGCGAGGAAGGTGACAACCGCAGTTTCGTCCATCGGCGGGTCTATACTCTATAGAATCACTGACAACCATTGTTCCTTGTTTTAAAACCAAAAAATTGGCCTTGTGAAGACGAAGAAGAAGGGAGGCAAAGACCCAGATCATACTCATGCCTGATCCCGTCCCCGCAGCAACGACTCCATCCATGCCGCCGAGCAAACGATAGACCGCCTCAACCTGCCATGGCTTCGGCTCGAATGGAAAATCACGCGTGCTCATGGCAGCGCGCACCCTCTCAATCAATATGTGTCTGGGAGGTAGCACATCTCGCTCCTTCCCAGACAGGCGAGGTCGCACTCGAGTTGTATTGGGTCCTGTGTTGTGGAAGGGAAAAGAAAGGTAACCAGAAAAAATCTGTATATGAGTAGCCGGCAACAGTCCACATAATCACACATCGAAAGCAACTCACTTTTGCGTTTGCTGGCGCGTGTCTCAATGCCATGTGAGGCAGACGCTCACATTTCCATGTCCTCCACTTGATCTGATCCCTGCCGAGCATTGATTGGCCCAACACCGGGCTCCGGCGAAGAAATCCGACGTCTCTGGGCGATGAGAATAAGGGAAAAGATCACAGTCAGATATTAGCCGCGTGCGATTCAAGCTCTGACCTCTGACGCTATTCTCGGTGCGCACCTTTGAACTACAAGGAGATGATTCATATCCGATGTCGGAAGGCAGGCGCGACGATTTCGTCAGCGGGAGATGGGCGCTGAGGATTGGCTGATGCTGGATGAGGTACGTTGTCCAAGACCGCGAACGGAACGCGACTCGGTCTTGAGCATGGTACAGCATGGCCTGGCATGTCTGAGGGAGAAGTAAAAAGGCGCATCATGCACGTATCAGTTCCGTATATAGGCCAATGCAGTAGCGCGGGGACGGGAAGCTCACTGGTACTCCAGGGGATGGTGAAAGAATCTTGAAGCGTACCGGGTAGTCGAGTGGTCGTGCTGGCGTGCAATAGGCGTGCGGGCTGCAGGATGAAGAGAGGATAGGGAATGGGGAGGCATGAGCACACGACCGCAGAACAATCAGCTTGATATACCGTACAGCAGAAGACGGATGATGGAGGAACTCACAGCTGCGCACAAGGTCGTGATCCAGTGAACAGCAAGCCGTAAGCTGTGGAAGCGCGTTTGCAGCGGGCGCGCCGCGCGAATGAGCTGCTTACATGACGTGGAGGGGATCCGTGCGTCTTGTGGTGTCTTGTGGTGTATGGGAATCGAAATGAGACGTTGGAGGGGACAAGTTGGGCCCCCCATTAGTGGGAGATCCAGCCAAAACTGCCTCGAGTGTCCCCAGACCGTCTCCACGGGATCTGTCCCTCATCACGTGCGAGCGACGGTCTGGTGTGACCAGACTACCATGCCACTTTACCCACGCGGGGGTAAAAAGTGGGTAAAACTGAATGATTGAATAGGCGGCCTCTAAGCTTCCATGTTTACCCACCGTTACCCATGCAGACCCCCAAATTTTACCCTGGAACTTTTACCCCACGTGGGTAAAAATGGTGCCGGAAGGGGTAAAATTGTTCATCTCACTTGCAAATCCTCACTTTTACCCACTGAGGAGCGGGTTTTACCCACAAGCGCTTTACCCCTTGAGACGGAGAGACCCCGAGTCTCGACCACGTGCTTGGGGGTCTACCCTATATGAGACCCCTCTGACCACTTCCGCTTCTCCGAGCCAGCACTCGCAGGGCCGCGGTATATTTCCGGTATCCCCGACGATGAGCTCGAGCACTCCCATCTCGACGAGGAGCCGCAGGGTGAACGATTTCTAGGCCGAGACGAGAAGGGAGGCAATCGTGGGGACCATAACTTCGATTTTAAAAGTAGTCACTGGGTAAAACTTGAATGGGTAAAATTCGAGGGCATGGGAGTGAGGAAATATTTTTACCCCACGACTTACCCACAAGGGGTAAAGACTTGTGGGTAAAAGTCAGAGTCCACATCTCAATTCAGCACTTTTACCCATTTCCTGAGCCATTTTACCCCGAGGGGTAAAATGAGTTGGGTAAATTTGGGCACCCTGCGTGGGTAAGGATGGGTAAAAGTGGAGGTTAAAAAGGCGCATGGACAATTTTACCCCCGAGTGGGTAAAACCTGGGGGTAAAATTCATGGGTGCCAGCTCATGATGCACATGTTTATCCGGCATGCACGTGTCAGTCTCTCACATGTCACATGTCACGTGGCAAAGTCTCCGTCCAGTCCACCCGGCACCCCCAGCCAGCCAGGATCGATCTGTGCTCCCCCATCGTTCCCAGAGTCAAGTCAACTCCTCGCTCACAGATCTCCCTGCCAGTCATGCGCTGCTCATCCTCTGTGCTCGCGCTCACCTCGCGCACCCTCCTCCGCAGCACCACCACCGCAGCACCTTCTCTCGCTCTCTCCCTCCTCCCTCGCACGCCCCATTCCCAAACAGCACCAGCACGAGCACCATCTACACGCCGCACCTTCTCCACCTCCCCTCCCCACTCCAACACAGACACATCTACACCCACACCCACACCCACAACCGAGTACCAAAACATCCTCGTCTCCCACCCCGCACCACGCATCACCCTCATCACCCTCAACCGTCCCAAGGCACTCAACGCCCTCAACTCAGCACTCTTCACCGAGCTCAACCACGCCGCACAACAAGCAGATGCAGACCCCTCCGTAAGCGCAATCGTCATCACAGGCTCCGACAAAGCATTCGCAGCCGGTGCCGACATCAAGGAGATGAAGGACAACCTCTACGCAGATGTCTACAAGAACAACTTCCTCGGACACTGGACCCTGCTCACCACCGTCCGCAAGCCGATCGTAGCCGCCGTCAGTGGCTACGCCTTGGGCGGAGGCTGCGAGCTCGCCATGATGTGCGACATCATCCTCGCCTCACCCACCGCAGTCTTCGGCCAGCCCGAGATCAACCTCGGCGTCATCCCGGGCGCAGGCGGCACACAGCGTCTCACCAAAGCCCTCGGCAAATCACGCGCCATGGAGATCATACTGACGGGCGCGAACTTGGATGCCGACCAGGCTGCTGCCGCGGGCCTCGTCAGTCGCGTCGTTAAGGACGGCAACGTCGTCGATGAGGCTCTTAAGGTTGCTGCCAAGATCGCTGCCAAGGGTCAGCTGGCCGTACAGGCTGGCAAGGAGGCCGTCAATGCTTGTGAGTCGTCCTTTCCATTGTCAACATTGGAAAATTTCACTAATCTCTGATAACAACGTTCAGCGTACGAGCTCTCCCTCGCCGAGGGAAACCGTCTCGAACGCCGTCTCTTCCAGTCCCTCTTCGCCACCAAGGACCAGAAGGAAGGCATGGCCGCATTCGCAGAGAAGCGCAAGGTACGTTCTCCCCTCCCTCCCTCCCTCCCTCCCTCCCTCACTTTCATCGTACCATGTATTTTCCTCTGACTTCCTACGACGACTTGTTCACAGGCCAAGTTCACCCACGAATAGAGAGAATACACCAGTCCTTCACACCACATGTTCTCCTCCAGGCCCAATTCAGGAACTTCGAAATGCAGAAGCCATCGTTCTGATGTCCATTTTTGGTGAAAGAGTTCAAACTCGAAGAGTTTATCTACAGCGCTTGAAGCGTAAATAAGCAAGGGGTAGAGAAAGCAAGATGCATACGAGAGAAAAGCTCACACCTCCCAAGCCTTAGCCTGCCCATCATCCCTCGGCACAAACCTCCGATCAACCTCAACCTGCACCCCCGCCGTCCCGCTCCCAGGAACCTGCGACAGGCCCTCCACCTTCGGACGCCCGTTTGCCCCAGCAGAGGAAGAAGCCCGCCTCGGAGCGCGCGAAAGCGTCTCCTCCAACTTCCGTCGCTTCTCGATCTCCTCCGTCGCGTACGGTCCTAGACCGGGAACGACCGTGGCCCCTTCCTCTTCCTTCTCCTCCTCAGCAATAGTAGAAGAGGCAGCCCGCCGCGCAGACGACATCCCCGCAGCAGCAATAGCCATAGCCTCACTCTCACTCTTCCCCTCCAACCGCGCCTTCCTCCGCGCCTGATCAGCCATCTCAGCCCACCTCCGATGCCGCTCCACCTCCTCCAGGATCTCACTCGCGCCCCCACCTTCAATCAACGCCCTCGCGACGCGTACGCCCAACGCGCGCGCCTCTTCCACATTCTTGCAAGGGGAGGAGAGGGACGAGGAGCAGGAGCGCGCACCGTCGAGGGAGACGACGGTCGCGTGTAGGTGCAGCACGGCTGGGGAGGCCGGTGGGGTGCATAGGTCCTCGGCTGCTACCGGGCACACGTACGGTGGGCTTTCGTCCTCGGTCGGGTTGGCCGCGGCTGCTATGGCCGCATCGAGCGAGTCCAGTCGGGCCTGGTGCTCCACCTCCGTCTCCGTCGTCGGGATCGACATCGACGGCATGGATGACAGTAAGGGCCTCACCGCGTCCTTCTCTGTCTCGCCGTTCCCATTCGCACCGCCGTTCGGACCGAACCCATCATAAGCATGTCGCACCGGCGCGAAATGCCCCTCGACAAGCCGCTCCTCCCCCGTCTCCCCATCCACCAACACAGTAGGAACGCCCTCCAACTCCTTCCTCCCCGCCTCCCACCCGCCATGATCCTCAAAGCGACTCTCCACCCCGACAGGAATCGAACACCCGCCCTCCAACTCCCTCAACAGCGCCCGTTCCGCCTCCCCCCTCCAGGTAGCCCTCCAACAGCCAATACTGCCAATCATCATCTTGATCCGCGCGTCCCTGTTTTCCCTCGGAGTGGCGCCGGGCGGCGGGGAGCGGACTTCGATGGCGAGCGCGCCTTGGCCGACGGAGTAGTACAGCACGGGGGAGGTGAGGAAGGCGGTGATGCGGTGGGAGAGGTTGAGCCGGATTAGGCCGGCGGCGGCGAGGACCAGGGCGGTGTACGGGCCGGAGGGGCTGTCGAGCTTCGTCAGGCGGGTGTTGATATTGCCGCGCTGTTTCATCATTCGAACGAGGGTTTTAGTCTACTGATGCTTGGAAAGGAAGGAAGGAAGGGAGGGAGGGGGATACGTACCACGTCGGAGAAGACGAGTTGCGGGTATCGCCTGCGCAGTTGGGCGACGCGCCGGACAGAAGACGTGCCAATCACAGAGCCCGGTGGCAATTCATCCAAGGTCTGCAAAAACCAAGAGACATAAGATCAGCAATTCCGAACCTAGAATCTCAAAGACGAGAGAAAGGAGGACTGACCGTAAAAGGCAAGCCCTTCTTAACAACAAGCGCATCCCTCGGATCCTCCCTCTCACAAATAGCAGCCAACTCCAACCCGTCCGGCAAAACGGTCGGAATATCCTTCAAACAATGCACAATAGCATCAATCGCACCCTCCTGCAACGCAACTTCCAACTCCTTCGTCCAAATCGCCCTCCCTTCCCCACCAATGACATAAAGCGGGCTCCGCTGATTCTGGTCGCCCGCCGTACTCATGCTCGTAATCGGGAAATAACAAGGTTTGAGCAGGCCCATCAGGTCGATCCGTTCGCGTATGCGCGCGCCGTCGGCCTTGGATGGGAGGAGCGCGGGTGTGAGGTGCGCCGCCATGTCGGACCGGGTCAGGAAGGCGGGGGAGTGCGAGCCGTAGTGGGCGTCGAGCATGGTGGAGACGTGCGATGATTGTACCAGTGCGAGTTGGGAGTTTCGAGAGGCTAGGACGAGCGAGTGGGTCGGGTCCAGCGTCAACCCGCCGCCGTCTGGCAGTGGGTTTATATTGGCGTCCGCATTCTTCCTCTGCTGGACCTCCCCGCCCGGCGTAGGCGTAGGCGTAGGCGTAGGCGGTGCGGTACTGGTCGAGTAAAACGCCGCGAGGGAAGGCGAGCGGGACAGCGGCGGGGTGCTGGTATTGTAGTCTTCGAGGGAGCGGTAGAAGACGCAGCGTGCGCCGCCGGGGAGTTTGAGGTTGGATGGGATGCCGTGTACGGGTGGGTGGCCGGGGGGCAGGGGTTGGTTCGGCACGTGGGTTACCGGGCAGACGGCTTCTTGCGGGTCGAGGTGGGGGGGTGGGCGTTGCTGTTTCTGCTGGGGGAGATCTGCTGCTGAGCCTGAGCTCGTGGCTGACTCTGGTGCTGGTGCTGGTGCTGGTGCTGCCGACATCGTATCGTATCGTATCGTATGGCAGAGAGAGAGAAGTGAGAGAGTGAGTGAGTGGCAGAGGGAAAGAAGGGACGTCGTGGAAGGCAAGGCAAGCAAGACAGAACAGAACAGAACAGAACAGAACAGAAGATTCGCAAGCTGAGCCAGGATGATGACAATTCATTCATTCATTCATTCATTCATTCATTCCCCCACCTCGGAGCCTTTCCCAATGAATCCAATGGCGTGCCTCGCATCTCGCATCCAATTCAAACCAGAACGTCCCTTGCAGTTTCACAGCAGCAACAGTACAAACGGGCCACGAACGGCGATCCATCGACAGTCTACACCCTCGCCAGCCAAGCGTCCACACTGCGCCAGTAGCCAAGAAGGTCGTGTCGGCCCAGATCACAGTGCGCCGCCTTCTCCCACCGCACCAGCCGCACACCCGTCTCCTCCTTTCGTACCCCCGCCCCCGCCCCCGTGTCCGTCTCCGTCGTCGACCCCTCCCGACTCTTGCTAAACGACGTCTCGAACTTCGCACTCAGCTCCGCCCACTTCGCCATCTCCGGGTCCACCGTGCCCGCGCGTGCCGCCGCCTGCAGGGCACTCTTCTCCTGCTTTTCAAGCTCCCCCGATTCTTGCTCGATCCGTTCTGGGTTCGCATGCGTGTCGTCTACTTGGATCCGAGCGGCGTCCCTTGCGTGTCGCTCGACTTGTTTCCAGGGTATGAGCACGTCCGCGCGGGAGTACAGGTAGAGCCTCGGTGGGAGTTTCCACTGTCCCTCCTCGTTATCGGAAGAAGCGGAAGCGGAAGCCCATCCCCAACCCCACTTCCCCGGACTGTTCAACGCAGCCCTCATCCGCTCACTATCCGTCGGCAGTCGACGCACGTACATCCTCCACGCCAGCGCCACCCGAACATACGCCCACACCCCCGCCCGGACGAGGAACACGATCCAGGCGGCGTACTTCTTCTGTAAGGGGATGGTGAGTGCCAGCGCGGAGGTGGAGGCTGTTTGGTAGCCTGGGGAGGAGTCGAGGATCAGCGTCCGGAGGGGGGGCAGGCGGGCGTTTGGTGAACGAAGGGAGGAGGAGGAGGGGGAGAGCTCGTTGAGGAGGGCCCAGAGGTTGCGTGCACCGCCGTCGGAGAAGGAGTGGATGAGCAGTCCGCGGGGCGTCCGTAGTTCCGGAGCCAAATCACTCTCCTCCGCATCCTCACCGTCTTCTCCCTCTTCGAAGGCTCCCATCTTGCTGATGGACAGCGACTCCCCTCCCACGCCGGAAGCTGCCACGTTCAACTGCGACCCGGACATCGCCTTGATTTGTAAGGCCTTCAACCTCCTCACCTCCCGCTGCTCCTCGCTATCCAACGACCGCTCCCCCCTCGTCCCCTCGATCTCCCGAATTTTGCGCCTCAAGTCCCGTCTCGCCAGCGCCCTCTCCTGCGCCCGTTCCACCAGCTGCACAATCTTGCGCATCCTAGCCGAACGCTCCTCCTGGCTGATGAAGAAGCTCTTCGAGGTAGACAGTCGGAGCAGGAGGGTCGAGGTGGGGAAGCGGGCTGTGTATTGGTTCACGTACTTGGACATGATGCGTAAGGGCCCGTCCATGAAGCCGAAGAGGAGGATCACCGCGGGAGCACGGACGCCGGGGAGGAGGGAGGGGATGTGTGCTGTTTTGCTTTTGTCGGTGGTGGTTGCATCCTCGGGGAGGGCGGTGGGGTCGTAGATGTGGAGGAAGGGGTTGATGGCGCGGAGGGTGGGTGCGGGCGCGTTGGCTGTTGTGGTTGTGAGCGCGTCGTTGTTGTTCGAAGGTGATGCTCCGTTGGCTGTGTTCTTGTTCTTGATGGAGCTCCCAGTGGGAGGAGCAGTGCGAGCAGCAGGAGCAGCGGCGGGCATGATGTGTATGGATGACGATCTAGAGGAGAGAGAGAGAATGGGACTGCGGAGGAGAAGAGAAGAGATGCGGTGGTACATGAGCAATTCAGATGAGCATGCTGGGGAGTGGTACTCGTACATAGTCGCGAGCATGGACCACCCTTTCCCGCTTGGGGATGGAAGAGGTGCGGGGGCGGATATGAGATGAGATCCGAGATAGCCGGTCAGTGCACGTGGCAGTCAGTTGGAGTGTTGCTGTCACGTGAGTTGCTCCACCATGACCTCGTCCCAATCCGAATCCGCAAGTGACAGACACGAGACAGCGGACACACAGCCAGCTCGTTGCCATCGCCATCGCCATCGCCATCGCCATCGCCATCGCCATCGCCATCGCCATCGCCATCGGACAAGGGACAGGATGAGTAGCAGCACACAGCAACAAGATACCAGCACCCCAAGCCAACGCAGCCAAGGCGGAGATGCTCCTCTCTCACCTCCAGCTTCCGCTTCTGCTCCAGCTCCAGCAGCCGAGCTCGCGTCACAGCCAGACCAACACGACTCCGAGTTGACCAACATCTCCCTCGACGAGGACCAAGACCAAGTGCCTGAACCTGAACCTCCAGCCCAAGCCCAAGCCTCGCAGCAGCTGAGATCCGAACCAGCGCCCTCCATCGAACTCTCCCGCCCCTCCCTCCCCCCCAACACCTCCACACCAGCAACCCCAGGCACAGGCACAGCAGGCTCCCCAACAGGCACCCACACCCCCTACGAAGTCTTCGCCGACCGCTCCACAGCGGACGCCTCCCAGATCCTGGACGACAGCACACCTGTCATCTTGGGCATCGCCGTCGTGGATTTCAACCACCTCGTCGGTCCCCAGATCGAGTTCGCGCATCCGAATTCGTTGCTGGACGATCCGGATCTGGCGTCGAATTTGCCGTTCCTTGCGTTACCGGATGGCTCTCATCTCGTACGTCCCCTTTCCTTCCCCTCCCTCTCCGTCTCAATAACATTGTGCTGATCGCCTCTCTTTTTTTTTTTTTTGTGGAGCAGTCCGACGAAGACTTCTGCTACTTCCACTTATACGCCCCGAACCTCTCGCCCTCGACCATCTTCGGGATCTCGTGCAATCGGCAGATCGCCTCCGACGCGCTCCTCCGCAAAGGAGCCGAAGTCACCCGCAGCACCGTCCAGAAGGCAGTCGTCGTCCTCGCCCGCGAGGTGAGTCTTCATTTCCCCCCCCCCCTGTTCTCGCACCTCAATTGAACAAATACTTAAAACTCGGTTGTCTGGAAAAACACCCAGCCCGTCTTCGGTCCGATCCGCGAAAAGCTGGGTATCGTCACCCGCGCCTTCTTCGCACAGGGCGATCTGGCCGATATCAACATCCTGATCGACTTCCATGCCACCTTGGAGGCAGGGCTGCAGAGCGGGGGCTTCTCTTCCGACCGAGAGGCCGCTCTTCACATGGGTGCGTTCACAGCCAACACTGCGAGGCGGCCTTTTTCCAGGTTGATCGATATTGAAGTTCTTCTTCTTCTTCTTCTTCTTCTTCTGCTGCTGCAGGAACGTCGCTTCGTGAGTTTATCTACAAGTGGAGATCGAAGACGTTGGTCCTTGTCAAGATGCTCCTGCTCCAACGCAATGTTAGTAGAAGTCAAGATGGCACGCCCGTGCTGCCATTGGCCATCAGGGTTTCCCCTCCCTGCTCCTGGCCTGAACGACTTACACACATTCTAACACCTTTTACAGATCATGTTCTACGGATACCCTATCGAACAACTATGCACCCAACAATATAGCCTCGTATCGCTCATCCCAGGTCCGTGTTCTCCTCCCATCACTCTTACTCTCCTTCATTCTTGCTGAACCCCCATTCCAAACAAACGAACAGGCCTGCTCGCCTCCCTCCAAGACGCCGGCCTGCCCAAGCTCGACACCCGCACCTCCACCCGCGCCAAAGCCGAATCCCTGCGCACCTCCGACCGCAAATCGCTCCTCCGCTTCCTGGGCTTACCCCTGAACCTCTTCGCGCGGGACGCCTTCTTCCAGCCGTATTTGCCCTTGCAGCAGATCGACCTGTTGAAGGGGGCCACCTATTTGGTCGGGACTAGTAATAGTATCTATCGGCAGCAGAAGGATTGTGCGATTGATGTTATTGTTGATGTGAGTTTTTTTCATCCTTTCTCCTTTTCGATAAGATCCCCCCCCCCTTTTCTCAGAAGCCCGTTGACAGATTTCTCCCTCCCTAACCTTTCTCCTCACTAGCTAGAACACTCCACCCTCGAATTCGTGAACCCACACGCCCAAAAACTCTCAGCCCTAACAGCGCCCGACCGCAAATGGATGGCCGAGCTCGAACAGCTCGTGCTCTCCACCTGGAACCCGGCGGACCCGACCCGGCCCGCGGGGATGCAGTACGAGGGGTCCGATGACCATCTGCGGGCGCGGTTTGAGGAGTATATCTGTGCACTTTTGTCGAGTGTTAAGTATTATCAGTTTGAGCAGGGTCAGGGGCTGGGTCAGGGGGCGGGGAAGGGTGATGCTGCGCTTGCTGGTACCTGTACGTATTCCCTTGGTTTCACAGTTGTGGGTATAGGTGGACCTTCGCTGACCTTCGCTCGCCCCGCTCTAAAACACAGCCGCAAGCTCGACCCAAGCCTTCGGCACCGACTTTCTCGAAGCCTTCATGCGCACCAAAGCCTTCCCCTCCTGGAACGACTCGACCGACCCGATGATCTTCGACCTGATCGACCACCGACACCCGTGCGACGGCAAGACCTCCGCCATTGAAGACGTCGGCCTCCGACTTGCCGCGGGATTGCAGGATATGCATCTTGAGGAGAACTTGGCGGCGCCGGCGAGGTTGGCGATTGGCTCTGCGATTCAGGTTGGGGGCGCTGGGCTTTATCGGTTCGCGAGTGGGTTGAGGAGTGAGGTCGTTAAGTTGCGGGAGGCGAGGTTGGGTGCTGGTGTCGCCGGGAATGAAGATGGTGCTGGTGCTGGTGCAGGTGGCTCGAGACCGGTGTCGGGGACGCTTTCGGCTGGTAGCGCGGGGGCGACGAACGATAAGCGTGCGTCGGTCTCGTCTGTGGCGTCGTCCAATGCTAATAAGGAGCTGCCTGCCAGTCCGGCCGCTACCACCCCGCTCTCGCCAGGCTCGTTCATGAGCAGCTTCAGAATACCGGGGACACCTTCGACGTCGGCTTCCTCCTCCTCACACACCAATGCGGGCGTAGAGGGAGTCTCTTCGTCGGCATCCCCATCATCGCCATCGGCAGGGGCAGGGGCAGGGGCGGGAGCGACGGCGAACCAAATCGCAGACGTGGCGGCGCAAACGGCCGACCGCGCCGCGCAAGCTGCTGCACAGGCGGGAACGCAAGTCCGCGCTGCGTTTGGGAACTTTGGGTCGTTCCTTGCTAAGCAGCAGCGGCAGTGGGCTGCACCGAGTCCTTCGTCCCCTTCTTCTGCTTCTACCACTACAACCGCGGCCGGTGGGAATGGATCTGCATCGCGTCCGGCGTCGATAGCGACGTCCTTGAAGTCGTCTACGGCGAACGCGGGTACGACGGCTGCTGCCGCAGCGGCCGGCTTGGGCAATTGGGCCTCGTCCCTTGTTGCAGGCTCTACTTCTACTACTGCCCCATCACTCCAACAAGAACGCCGGTCTTCCACCTGGTCGTACGCCCCGTCTGTGGCGAAGGAGAAGGAGTCCTTACCGTCGTTGCCAGCTCAAGGACAGGCACAAGGTGTGCCAGCAGCGACGCATAAAGACGTACCGGACCTGCCGCTCCCGCCCGCACCTCCGGTCCCGCTTCCGCTTACTTCGGCCGACGGGAAGGTGCCGCAAGAGGAGGAAGAGGAACAGGTGTACGTCGTGGCTGACGACTCGGACACGGTCAGTCGGGAATCGGTGGCAGAGGTGACACCCTCGACCTCGACCTCGACGTCGTCGATCACATATCCGCCCACGTCGAGCGTCCCTGCTCCATGAACCCCTGTCGCTGCCCTAAGTCCCGAAGTCCCGAAGTCCCAAGTCACACAGATCGCTTATGACCAATCTGCATTGGGCTCCCCCGGACGTCCAACACAACCCAGCATTTCAGCATTTCAATCGCGAAACCATCTCGCCTCCTCCCCACGCCTCACGGGCCTTACACACTTACTTTGCCCCATCAGCCTCCTTTTACTCATTTCTTTGCCCACCCGTCTCGAAACGCAGCTTGCATTCTTTGCTTCTTTCGCTTTGTCCCCCCCCTCCCTCTTATCTCTCTTTTTTGCTCCCAGCATCATTATCCCGTGCCTTCCCAACTTCGAGTTACCCACCCACCCATCTCATTTATTCATCCAGCTTTACTCAGATCGCCTTGCACCCCGCCGGCGAGTCCGTCTGAGAGGGGCAAAGGTCCATTAGGTTCATTTCAAGGGATGAAGCTCGCAGGAAGTCAAGAGTGAAAGTGGGGAGGTGACCGAAGACGAGGGGCTGACTGACGGGGCTGCTGAGTGCTGGGAGGCGTCAGGACAAGATGGAGCGCAGGGCAAATGGAAGAGCTTCTTGAGAGACAGAGAGCGGTAAGTAGTGGATAGTTGGATGAGAGAACAAAAAAACAGCAGGGACTGATGAGGGGGAAAGTCACAGGACAGGGCCCAGGGAGGAGGAGGGGAGAGCGGCGAGAAAGAGACCAAGCGCGGGAAGAGAATCAGAAACAATCTGGCGGGCCCGGGGGGAGGGGGAGAAAGATCGAGAAGCAGAGAGAGATAGAGAGGCTTGTGTGTGTGTGAGAGGGGAAAGTCCGTTTCAGCTAGGGTAAAGAGAATGGGAGAACGAAGGGTCCGGAGAGATTGAGGGCGGGGCCGAAAAAGGCGTAGGCCCCGCGTACGACGTGTGTTTGTGTGTATATTGCGATATGGCAGGGGCGGTGGATTCGTATAAGATCTGGTCGGAGTTGATCCAATGGGGGAACGCCCGCGCCGGCAAGAAAAAAAAGGATCTTGGTACGAAAGGCAGCAAGGGGGGGGGGAGGGAAGGGAAACCCGAACCCCTCCTCAGTTGTGGCTCGTCAACGACCAATCGCTCAACGCAACCTGCGGCGGCGTCTTCGTATCCGCCGCCGACAACACCGCCCACTGCGGCTGCCACAGCACCTGCACGCTCTGCTGCGAGCCACCCTGCAGCTTAATGCTCAGCACCGTCGCATGCGCGTCGCCCATGTTGCCCACAATGGTGTTGTTCGACTGCGCCATCGAGACATCGTCCTTCTGGTAGAGGAAGTTCTTCGAGCTCGCGATCGCAGCGGCAAACTTGGCACCAGCAGGGCTCAAAATCGTCACTTTGACCGTCTCCACCTTGTCGAGATCCGCTTTGATGTCGTACCCGGCATTGGCGCCCGTGATCGTCTTCTGCTGCAAGGTGGCCGTCAGGCCGTCGGAGGAGATCGCAACAGACGCATTCGTCTGCACGCGCCACTCAATGTCACCCGTCACAGTCGACGCGATGTCATCTTGGACCAGGATCTGTCTCCGGCCGTTGAGGAACCGGATCCCACGGACGAGCGAGCCGGAGGGGAAGCCAGTGGTGCCTCCACTGGTCGAAGCATAGCACGAGGACATGTCGGTGGCGAAGTACGCAACATCAGACGCGCTCGGCACGTAGTTGGGATCCTCCGACTGGGACGGGTTTGTAGATGCAAATGTGTTCGTGGGTTGGCAGTTCGTCAGCTGGTTCTGGTTGTTGACCACGAGCGTGTTCTGGCCTTGCGTCGCCTTGCGGTAGTACATGTACCGGGTCGAGTTGTAGAGCTCGCCGGAGTCGAAGCCATTGGCGGGGGTCTGGCATCCAAAGTAGCAGTAGGAGAGGTAGTTGCCGTTACCGTACTCGCCCGCCCATCGGGTACCTAGAGCGTCGAACACAAAGTCGCCAGCGTCAAGGTCACCGTGGGTCTGGTGCCCTGTGCCGTTCGAAGACTTGACTCCGAGGTAGGTACCCTGGAAATCGGTCCAGGAGCTTCGCATCGAGGCCCAGTTACCCTGTGTATTGTTGAACCATTGGTCGAGGGCAAGACCGTTCCAGAAACCGCCCTTGGTCGTGGTGTCGTACCAGAACATGCTGAGCGGATCAGCTGCATCTGAGCGATCACGCTGGTACAGCGCATAGATTGGGTTCTGGTAGAGCCGCGCCCAGTAGAACATGCCGTTGGCGTTTGCGGAGTACTCTGTGGAGAAGGACAAGTACGAAAGTAAGAAACCTTGGCATTCGGCGTTTTGTTGCATGTGTACATCCGCTTTGGCTACTCACTGTTGGGTCCGTTGTCACCGTAAGCGAACAGACCGGCCATACCACCGATGAACATGTGGAAGAGACCCGTCTTGGCAAAGTTCGGGTTGGCATCCGAAAGGCCCTGGTCACTGCCGACGGCCGTGGTGAGAGCAGAGACCGCGCGCGCCTGGGCAGCGGTACCAAAGTACCAGTAATCTGGTTGTGGAGAGAGTACGGCGGTGAGCACACATTCCAGAGAGCGTATGACCAATAATGTGTGTGAGAGAGAGAGAGAGAGAGAGAGAGAGAGAGAGAGAGAGAGATACTTACTGGCAGTTTCACTCCAAGTTCCGTCTTCGTACGCGCCCGTCATGCAGCCGATCTTCATGTTGGGAACAGCGTTGGTGAGAATCTGATTTGCGATGCCGGAAGTGTCATCGCCGAGGATGGCGAGGGCGCCGAGGATCATACCCGAGTTGCAAACACAGTTCCAGTTACCATTGTTGCTTCCGGGCATCTTCCACCATCCGTCGGCGGTGGTGTATTGGTCCATGCCGGGAGTCAGACCATAGTCCTTGATCCAGCCGACGAGCTGGGTGCGCTGAGAGTCGGACCAGTGGTTGTAGAGCCAGTCGTACCCGATGGCAAATGCCGCGGTCATTTCTGCTACGTCGAGGAAGTGGACTTGATTCCAGTGTGGGGCCTGGTTCTGACCAGCCTTGGGGAAATCGGCGACAGGAGTCTGACCGAAGGGAGTGCTTGTAGCACCTGCTGCGGTCGAGAGCTCGAGCCAGGCGCGGTCGACCCACTTCTGATCCTGAGTGCGCATGTATGCGTATGCAAAGGTCTTTATGCGGAGTTGGACCTCTCTACTGACGTCGAGAATGCCGGAGCCTCCGAAGCCGCCATCGATGGAGTAGTTGGTGGGAGGCATCCCCAAGTAGTTGGTCGCATTTTGCATGATGGAGAAGTCCCACACAGTGAGATACGCGTCATTTGCAATTCGGTTTGCGAGACAGTCCCACTGGGACTTGGGCGCAAAGAGACGCGGGTGGCTGCGTGGTTGATTCATGGAGGGAGTCTCTGAGTCTGCTGCACATCCACCGGGCTCGGCCCCTCCCGCGGAAGGCTTGGCAGTATTCGCGTTCGCCTTGAAGGCAGGGTTTCCGTAGAGGTCCGTGCCCAAGAAAGCGAGCTGATCACCCGTCCCCTTGCCAGCGGCTGCGGAGGCTGCGGAGAGGACGTTTTCTGGGTAGGCGCTGAGTCGGGATGCGGGTGCGCCGTTCCAGCCGGCGGACACGGGAGTCGTGTTGGCGGTCACTTTGTTGGCGTTGAGTTTCCAGAAGACGATGCCGCCGACGATGCCTGCGACGACGAGGACGAGGACGATGGGGATGCCGATCTTCTTCCACTTTGCGGTGGTTGCCTTGGTGCGGGCGGGATACTGTCTTGTCTGTGCTGCAGCGGCGCCTGGGCCTGCGAGGGGTGCTCGTGGGCCTCCGGTTGGTGGTTCCCACTGTGCATTGTTGTACTGATAAGGGGTGCCGAGTGGCGAGCCGGCGAGACCGGGGGCGCCCTGTCCCTGCGGGGGTGCTAGCTTGGAGGTGGAGTGGAGGGAGGACTGGTCGAAGGAGTCGGCGTATGGACGCATGGGATACGAGTTGGCGTCCTCATCGCGGTAGGCGCCCTGCTGGTACCGGTCGTCGAACTGGGACGCATTGGAGTGTGTGTACGTGTCTTGCGGGTGGCTGTACGACATCGTGGGCGGTGGGCGGTGGGCGGTGGGCGAGCACGTGACTGTCGCTGTCGCTATCGGTGTCGCTGTCGGTGTCGAGATCAAGGGCCTCGCTGTCGTCGAGCTCGGAGTTCAACAAGAGATGAAGGGGGCGAACAACTGGAGACTGGAGAGGCCAGGGTGCTCAAATTACAAACTTTGTAATTCACAGCCGGCCGTCTCTAATCGATTTTTAAGGCTCCCCAACGCCCCCTGATTCTCATATCGCTTACGTACGCAGTCCGCTCGACTCCGGCGCTCCACCACATGGTAATTGGTAATACACACTGCGAGCAGGCGAAGAAGAGACAAAGGAAGGGAGGCCTATGATCTTTTTTGGAATTAATATTCTCGGAAGATGGGAGCTCGAATGCATGGACTTCAGCAGAAGTCCATTCTCGTACGTCCTTGACTAGGGGACGCAGAGCCGGAACAGTCGAGGCCAGACCAGTGGGAAGTGTTCGGCTTGGAAGAAGGCGTAGGGGGGCATGCGGGCGTGTGGTGTGCAATGCGGGCGTCGGTGGACGACAGCATTTACTCCCAGGTACCGGCAGGCTCGGCACCCTCAGCAGGCGCAGCGCTCCAGTCCTGGCCGGTAGCGCCGTCGGCGGACCAGTCCAGGTTGCCTCCGGTGGGGATGGAGGCGGCCACAGCGGGGTTGAGGGTACCGGCAGCGCCGTCGGTAATCGAGTAGTCGAGGTCACCACCAACGAGGGCAGCGTCGCCGTCCTGGCCGGAAGTCTGCTGGCCGGCAGCCTTGGCAGCGAGAGCCTCCTGCTGCTCACGCTCGACCTCCTCAGGGGCACGGTAGAAGAACATGTCGACCATGATTCCCCATCCGTCCTCAGTGCGGGGGATGGCGCCCTTCAGGCGGAGAACCTCGCGGCAGAGCAACCACCAGAGGAGACCGATGGAGTGAACGCTCTTGTTGTTGCCGGGGATCGCAATGTCGACGAACCGGAGGGGAGCGTCCGTGTCGCAGAAAGCGATGACGGGGATGTTGACGTAGGACGCCTCACGGATGGCCTGGTGGTCCACGCGGGGGTCGGTGACAACGATGACACGGGGCTCCTTGAACGAACGAGTGCCCTGGTTAGTGAACGAACCGGGGGTGAATCGGCCAGCGATAGCCTGGGCGCCCGTGTTCGAGGCGAACTTGAGCACAGCGCGGTGGCCGTACGTGCGGCCCGAGATGACACAGATGTCTCCGGGGTTCTCAATCGCAGCCAGCACGCGGGCAGCGAGGATGAGCTTCTGCCACGTCTTGGCGAGGTCGAGCAGGTGGACACCGTCAGCGCGACGCTTGTAGATGTAGCTGCCCATCGCCTTCTCCGAGTTCTTGGTGCCGATGTGGGTCTGGGCGGCGAGGAGGAGGGAGATGTCCTGCTCGGTGGGCGCGAGGGCCGCGGGCAACTTGGGGGCGGAGGCCATTTTGAGTGTGTGTGTTTGTGAAGGGTTGGGGTTGTTGAGGGGAGTCAAAGGATCAACAAGCAGAACCGAACAAATCGTAGATGGTGGTGAGAGCAGCGTCAGTTCGAGGCGCAGGCGCGACCAAGAAGAAAGTGAAGCGTGGGACATTTTGCCTGCCGAGCAAGTCACGTGGTCAACCGGCCACAGCACCACAGGTCCACAGCACGCCAAGGCCGCCAGCAAGGTGCCAAACTGCCATGGCAGATCGCTGGGTCTTGATGGCGGGCAGTAGAAATACACAAGCTCATGGACACACTCCGTATCCTACGACTCATGGAATCAGTGTAATGTGTGTGGATGCCCGTTGGGCCTTGGGGGTGAAGAGGACGATGCACACTTGCTCCAGCTTGCAATGTAGTCTATATACAAATACATGGCAATTTGTGGCAACATGGAGGTATGGTCTAGAGGTATGATAGCTGCTTTGGGTTTATCCCACGTTCTTGCAGCGGGTCCCGGGCTCGAATCCCGGTATCTCCCACCTTTTTGCAATTTTTATTTTTTTGGTTCCATTATTTAACACACCTCGACCTCCAACATCCCCTCAGTCAGTGCCATCATCATCCACAACCCTTTCCTACAACTCTCTCCCAATGTCGCATCCCTCGCCCCCATTACCGTACGCACCCCCACGGCCAAACCACGCACGACACATGAGCACAGCCGACCTCGAACTCGCAGGACGGAGAACACTTCTCCTAACCGGACTAGCCACGGCACTGGCAATCTTCGGAGTCCTCGGCGGCTGGGAATGGATCACGGGCTCGGTCCCTGCGGACGGCGAGGTGGCGGTGTTGCGGTGGCCGTTCAGTGTGGGTTACTTCTTACCTCTCCTCGTGCCACTCTCTTTGTATGTGGTCATTGCGCGCTGGACTGGGGACAAGCTCTTTCGGCATTCGTGAGGGAAAGGGACTCAACTCAAGTCGGGGGGGGGCGTCAATCTCAGCCTTTTCTTTCTCGGTCTGTTCCATAACTGGAAGGCATCTTGCGTGGATCATGTGTGTGTGTGTGTGGTTGTGTTTGTCTGTGTCTGTGTTGCAGAGGATGCGTAGGGGTAGGACAGGAAGTGGAAACATTACATCTGCTCCTTGAGCTGCCGCAGCCGTCTGCGCTCCTGCAGAACCTCCAATCCAGGCAACTCCGCCGCCACCGTGCCAAAGAGCGCATCCCGCACCCGCGCCGCGCGCTCGTCCAGTCGATCCATCCGAGCCGTCCCACTCGTCCCGCGCACACCCGTCGTCTGCACCTGATCAATCTCACCACCGTCTCTCTCGGGCAGCAGTCCCGGGTCCTTCAACGCCTTGAGCACGGCCTGTGGCAAGGCGGGCACGAAGGATGGTGGGGCCTGGGTGCCGACGTACGGGTCTGTGTATCGTTTCCGCTCTTCGCCGGCGACGCGGAGGGCCTCGCTGTGTCGGGCGTGCAGCGTGAGGATGTCCTGGTTCGCAGCTTGCTTCGAGCTCTGATGGCGCGGAGCGATGAAGCGGAGCTTGGACCGGTTGTTGTCGGCCCCGAACGGTGCGCCGAGGTTTGATGAGGACGGACGGGGCTGGGTCGCCGATCGCTTGGGTGCGAAGATGCGGTCGAGGGAACGCTCGGCTTCGGGCCCTACACGGCTGTCACTGGAGAACCGCCCACCGGAACCACCCATACGGCCCATCAAGGGCGGAGCAGGCTGCGAAGGGTCATACACCGGTCCACCCGCCGCCCGCCCATCCTTCGCCGGCCGCGGCTTCTCCAGATTCTCAAGCAAGTCACCCGTCCTCAGCGCCAGCACGGGCCGGACGATGTCCATATTCTTCGTCTGGTTCCGCATGCCGGACTCCATATCCATCATGATCTGGATCGAGGAGCGGATGACGGAATCGAGCGCTCGGCCGTGTGCCTGGGCTTCGGGTTCCGGTGGGGACGCGAGGGCGCCGAAGCCGGCTGTTTGGGCGGGGGTGGGGAAGAAGGAGGGACCGAGGTGGTAGAGCTCGATGGCGGAGCGCAGGGTGCGTTCGTGGGCGCGGTGTGCTTTGGGAGAGGTGCCTTTCGGTCCGGAGGTTGACGGGGTGGTGGAGAAGGAGCGTCGGGCTGTGGTTGGGTTGGGCTGGGTGGCTGCTGCTGCTGCCAGGAGGGTGGAAGTGGTGGCCCGCGCACCGACAGCGCCCGCACTGGCGACGGCCGTGCTCGCGCTTGCGCTTGCTCCTGCGATGTGGAAACAGAGACTGCTCATTGCTGGATACACCTTTGTGCGTGGACGTCGATGCTGTCGTGAAAGGTTCGCAGTCGTGCTCTCTTCTTCTTGCGGGAGGCGAAAGGAGAAATTTCACAGGATGACCCCCATTTTTATCTAAGTTGACAGAATGACCCTCATGTACAGAATGACCCCCCGATTGGAACCACCACTTTCGGATGTCCAGTAAAAGCTCCGCCACGGCGATCAGAGGCTCGAACACGTCGAAACTACCTATGGCAGCGCGGCTACCCACGCTGAAGCTCCTCCCGCTTTTTATTGACAATTCGAGAGACGCACCGTCGAGCAATGGTCGCGCAAAAAAGGGCAGAACGAAGCGAACAAAGAGCGCCTCTCGGCCGAGAGAATTTTGCCTTGGAATTGACCCTTCTCTCAGCATCTACTGCTCATCTTTGGATGATTCGATTTCAATACCTTCAACGTTGTTGGCTTTGTTGTAGGCGCGCAAAGCTTTGTGCCAAACGTCAGCTGTGTTCGCCTCGTTCTGTGGTCATGGTGTGGATCAGTAGAGAAAGGTTTTTCTCTGCTTTCTGGGAGGGGGTCATCCTGTGAAGAGATAAGGTGAGGGTCATTCTGTCAACTTAGATATAAATGGGGGTCATCCTGTGAAATTTCTCGAGGCGAAAGCGATCTGCTGTCGGAATCCTCCGGAACAGCAGCCCGTATCCTCCCGAAGCTTAAGTTCAACTTCAACGCCTTCGACCTTTGCCGCTTGCGACCATGGCCCCTCTCAGCTCACTCGGTATTGCCTTCCCACGCATGCATCCATCGCCCCGAGCCCTGGGGAGAGCTGAGGATGGTCCCCTGGCGTGCATCAGCTTCAGGCTCTAGGGCCCAGGTACGCCTCTGACGGTCACACTATTATAGGACGACGCTTACGGGTCCAAGGCTTCCATCCGTGCATCTAGCGGCTCGACCGCTTTACGGTAAAAGACAACCACCTCCAACTGAACCCCAGATGTTCCCTCTACCCTCCGGGACCCCAGGCCGTGTCCGAGTATGAAGCGGTGGGGAAAACAGAATGCTGTGTATAGACTGCAGCTCGAGCGTTACCCTGGCAGACACTATGACCAGCCGTGCAGCACGACCACAGAGGCACCTCAAGCTGAAGCAGAGAACCAAAAGACGGTGGGATCTCGACACCTCTCGATGTCCTACCTCTGCAAAGACTGTGCATGTTTGCAAAAGCAGCGCTCTTGCAGCATTCTGGGCTCACGGTTCTAGCGCGTAGATTCCTCGAGCATGGCGTTTCAACATCTTTCCATGGGCTTTCCGTCTCCTGTTCCTGCGTTCAGAGTGACTGCTAATGCCTGCTGACCCTTGCTTCCCGGCTATAAGAGTCTACGCTTCCCTTCTATTATCCATTTGATCTCCGCATCTCCACTCCTCAACTCCAACTTCCCTTCACACTCCTTTCTAGGTGTTCCAGCCTCTCCCACACTCTTTTCCCCCCTTGAGGTCTGCATTCTCAAATCATGCCTAACCCCGCTTCTACCCCCATGAGCGTCAAGCCCTCCCAAGCGTCGGCCATGTCTACCGGAGCAGGACTAGCTCCCCAAAACATGTCTCGTCTCGGCAGTGTCGCTCCGACTGACGGGCCCACCAAGGCATCCGAAGCCCTCGTCGAAGTCCTCTCCGCCACCCTTGCTGCGGGTCCCATGCCCACTCGTGGCGTAAACGGTGCCGTCCAATCCTTGCCAGGAAAAGTGGAGCCCTCGCACAGTCTCGCCCACACAGCTGGCGCGCCCGTCGCAGTCGTCACCAACGAGACGGAGAATCAGCCTCGACCGACGATCGGACTCGGCCACGCCATGCCCAATACCGACATGAGCCGCGGAGGCTCGCGCCAGTCCAACCTGGGCGCTGGATCCGTCAAGGGTATGAATACGGACCCGTCCCCGCTGATCGTGCACCATCTCCGCCAACTTATCAGCGAGGAGATCTCCCGTGCTGACTCGTCGATAGGTTTGGATGGCACCGCCGCTGAGGGCACTACGAATCGGATTACTCGGGGTCTCGAGCTCCCGCGCGCCTCGTTGGCTTTGACCAACTACCAGTCCGCCCGGGTCAGTATGGACAGTCGCTCGACGACGACGGTGACCGGTCATGCCGGTGTCAATGATAAGGACGCCGCTTTCAAGGAGTCGGAGCTTCCTCCGCTTTCGACGATGGATGTCTGGGGACGTATGGGGCCCATGACTCCGTCGCAGACTCATCTTCCTCTGGCTGAGAAGAAGACGTTTCCCAACCCTTGGGCTAAGGCGCGTTATCACATGCGTGAACCGATCGCGGAAGCGCTTGGAACCTTCATTCTCATGATTTTTGGCAGTGAGTTTGTTTTCCCACGGTCACTGTTGCAATTGGTGCTGATCCATCATTATTGTAGCCGGTATCAATGCGCAGGTTAGCCTCTCCACCTTGGTCAACCCTTCGTCTCCAAAGGGAGACTTCCTTTCTGGTATGTGTTTTTGTTTTCGTTACAAGGCTTTGGCTCTGTTTCCTCATTCAGAGCGTAATGTTGATGACCTTCTCGCCATGTTTCAATCTTTACATAGTCTCCTTCGGCTGGTGCGTGTATCTTGCTTGCGTGCCATCGAACCACTGCAATAGCTCTGACCATCTTTCCGCTCTTCCTCTTCCAGGGGCATCGGTGTCGCCATGGGCGTCTATGTAGCGGTGAGCAATCACTGGCGCACATCGCATTGGGAAGAACCACAAGACACTGACCTTTGTCTTCGTTTCTGTATCCTGTCAGGGCGGTGTCTCCGGTGGACACATCAACCCCGCCGTAACCATCTCTTTCGCTGTCTTCCGTGGCTTCCCGTACGTCCCCAACCCCAACTCTGACGACTCATCCGAGCACAGCTGACTTCCCCCCCCCCACCGCTCCGATTCTCCTAACGTCCGACAGGTGGCGCAAGGTACCCCTCTACATCCTCGGGCAGATGGTCGGTGCCTTCCTGGGTGCACTGGTAATCTACGGTGTCTACTCGAACCCGCTCCACGCGGTCGATCCACGTCAGACAGAACTGACAGCAGCGATCTTTGCGACCTACCCAGGTGAGTGATGAGGAAGCAGTTCTTCAATTGCGTATGCCCGGTGGGGGAGATGCTTAATGCTCAGAACGATCCCTTTTTTTTTTTTTGGTACCTTTCCCCAGTGGAATACCTGCGCACGTCGACGACCCGGATCTCATGCTTCTTCAACGAATCGGTCGGCTCGGCAATCCTGCTGCTCGTCATCATGGCCCTCGGTGACTCGAACAACACGCCTCCCGTCGATGGTATGGCTCCCCTGGCACTCTTGTGGCTAGTTGTTGGCATCGGCGCCTGCTTGGGCTGGTACGTTTTCCTTCTGCGAAAAAAGGTGTTTGACAGTTCGACTCGTTGCGGAGCTGAGAACTGATTCGAGATATGCCCTTTCCTACAACTCCCGTTCTTCCTGCAGGCAAACTTCGTACGCGATCAACCCGGCACGGTAGGTTCCCCCTCCATCTAGGACTCCTCGTTGAAGTTTAGACGATGTATGCTTACGCCGTTGTCCTGTTCTCCTTCTGGTCCCAGTGATCTCGGCCCCCGTCTGATGCTCTGGGCCGTCGGCTACACTCCCGACGTCCTCTGGAACTTCGACGCTCTCTACTTCCTTTGGGGCCCCATCCTTGCGACCATCGTTGGCGGCCTTGTGGGCTGCTTCCTGTACGACGCTGTTTGCTACACGTGAGTTCCTTTCCCTTTCCCTTTCCCTTTCCCTTTCCCTTTCCCTTTCCCTTTCCCTTTCCCTTTCCCTTTCCCTTTCCCTTTCCCTTTCCCTTTCCCTTTCCCTTTCCCTTTCCCTTTCCCTTTCCCTTTCCCTTTCCCTTTCCCTTTCCCTTTCCCTTTCCCTTTCCCTTTCCCTTTCCCTTTCCCTTTCCCTTTCCCTGCTCCCATTACATCCTTGCTCAACCATCCGCTTCCTCTGCTCCCTATCGCGGTATGGATTCGCAGCGGTGCGGAGAGTCCTGTCAACGCCGAATGGAACTTCCCCTCGCGCTCGTCGATCTCCTTCTCGCCGTTCCGGCGCGGTAGACGGCAGGCACAGACTGATGCAGAGGCCAAGCCCTAACGTTACTTCGACTTCTTCGTGGAACTAGGCACCAACACGCGCTCCCCTTCGTTCCCCTCGGCCCTTTTTCGCCATTTCCTGTCCGCTCAGGGGCCCTTCGCCGCCCTTTCGTTATACCCACCCTTGGCCCAAATCGTCTTTCTACCTTCGCCTGCCAGATATTTCGGTGCCCCCTTCGGATCCAAGGATTTTCTCGTCCCTTGCCCTTTCGCAACTGCACTCCGCCTCGCCGCCAGTCCCAACTATCTCTTCCCTTGCTCGGCAGTCCTTCGCTTCCTCGTCACTTCCGTTCGTTCTGCGGTCTCCCCTGCGGCAAGCTCAGGCTTCGTATACCACCAGCATGCAGCTCTCGCCCCGTCGTGTCTCCCTCCCTTCTCGTGTCACCCCTGCTAATAATGGACTCTCATCCTGCCTCACCACATCCTTTCACCCTGGCGTGACGACCAGATGATACAGGCAAAGAAGTGAAGAGCAAAGAGCATTTCCAAGCCGAGGTATCGAGGACGCAGACGAATGGAGGAAGGGTACATTGGACCACCAAGACAGAGGCCGAAGTTGGGGGCAAAAAGTGAAGATCGGCCTCGGGGAAGATGCAGAGCGAAAAGGAGTTCAGGGGAGAGCCTGATCCTCTCAGATGTCGTAAAATTTTGCGGAACCGTGTTGAAGCGAATTGGAGGGCGGGCCTGCGAGCAGTGTGTCCGCGATCTCGATGGTGTGTGTTTGTATATGTGTGTGTGGTGTAGTTTACAGCTTTTCCTCGGAAGCCTGGCGAAAAAGGGATTTGACCCGCCTGGTCCCGACTTCTCCCTTGGGCGCCATCGTGCCCGCCACTTTGTCATTCCGCCAACCCCTTCCTTCCTCTCTCTTTAAAAAAACAGTATACCCTTGAGAAGGTTCTTCCCTCACCGCTTTCGCCCTCGTGCACCGGCTCCACCAGCTCCTCGTCCCACGCCGGCCGCATCCCCATCGATGGCTACACTGGATGAAATGTTCATGGAGGCTGCGGTGACATCGGCTGCTGTTGGTGTTGGCGGTGCCGCCGGCGCAGGTGCCGCGTCTGAGGGTGGTGGTACTGATGTGAGGGAGACGTTGCCTGAGCGGAAAGCGGTTAGTTCGCGGACGAGCTCGTCCCGTTGACGTGAGAGTGTTTGAATATGTTCGGTTGCTGTTAGACGAAGGTGGGAGTGTCAGGTTCATGAACCCAAGGCTTGGCCCCGCCTTTCAATCGGAAATGTCAAACGCAAATGGTACACACCTTTGCTCAAGATTTCCCATTTGCTAGTCTTCGGCCCGCGCTCGACTGGCAACTGATCGCGCAAATCATCAAAGAGATCCTTCATCTCTCTCCGCCGCTTCCGCTCCGCAAGCTTGTGACTGACGCGCAGCTCGGGCGAGCGCGAGTACGGCGTCTCCTTCTTGAAGGACGACGAGTGTGGGTTGAGGGAGGAGGACGAAGTTGAGGCTGAGGAGGATACGGCGGCCGCTGCGGCTGCGGCTGCTACAGCTGCGGCTGTGCCAGGGTCGAGGAGGGCTGCAGCATCCTCTGCGTCGATGTCGAGGTCGTGATCGTGGTGGTGGTGATGATGATGGGCATGATGATGATGGCGAATGGGTCCGATTCCGCCTGGATCACTAGCATCGATATTGTGGCTCTGGCTCGGGTCGTGGTTGTGGCTCATCTCCTCGTCCTCGTCGGGCGCGTTGATGGCAGGATCATGCACGGGTGATGTATCATCGCCGTTAACGTCTGTTGGGTAGGACGGCTCCTCTACACCAGTCGGGGCGGAAGGGTCATCGTTGAAGTAGTACGTGGCGGAGGGGGGCCCGCCTTGGAGACCCAATGGCGGCAAGCCTGAGAGTGACTCCGATGGATCAGGAGCCGAAGCGGCGGGAAGGTGAGATGTGGAAGCGGACGAGGAGGCGGCGGCCACGGTTGCAGCGGCGGCAGCGACGACTGCTGCGTCAGAGAGGGCGGTAGGGTCCGGGGCCGACGCGTCGGTAGGGATGCCGTCCGTGAAATCGATGTTGAGTTCCTGTTCTGCCATGGTCTCCGTCGCGGTTGCGGTTGCGTTGTTGTTGTGTTGCTGTTGGTTGCGGGTTCGAGCGCGTTGGGTGCTGGGCTGGGCTCCTTGCTTGTCGTGGTGGTGGTGGAAGTGGAACGGATGGATGCATGGCAGCGCGTGGCAAAATGCGCTGCAGGGGATGGTTCGATGTGAGCGTGCACGTGGTCTGCATCGACACAAACACGTGATTATTCCGCCCTCCGCACGTTCCCGACGCGTCAAAGCAGTCGCAAGTCGCAAGTCGCAACAAGACGCGTTCCAAACACCTCGATCTCTCTCCTGATGCCCACCGTGACCCTCCAAAAACGCGTTCGGTGGCTCACAAAGGCTCGGCAAGGGCGCAGTAGATTTTTACAGAGCTTCTGGTGGCCTCAGAGCGTGGTGCTGATCGGACTGCGGCGATATTGGGTCCGATGGGCCTGATGTGAGGGCGTGAGGCAAGGGACAAAATTGTGTCCAGAAGCCACACCTCACATGGCACCCAGCATCGGTAACAGCAGATCTTGCATATCGAACACCGACTGGAAAGAGCACGATTCGGCTCAGAAAATTCAGTCGTTTGGGGCGGGTGGCTTTCGTGCTGTGTGCGTTGCGATACAGGTGCATGGTGGTCAGATTCCAACCCGCGGCGAGGGGGTGAGTGTGACTGAGTGTCCATATTGGAAACCACGTGGCAAAGTCATGATCACACGATGATCACTCTCCTCTCTCCCTCGACCATCATGCTCACTGGGAGGCCGCAGCCAAATCTTCTTGACCGCGCTCAGCATCATCCCATCGCCCTGCCCTGTTCACAAGATGTCAGTCCTACGCACCGCACTCACAGCCGCCGCGCCGTCGGCCCGCGCAGTAACTTCTACACACATTCGCTGCCTGTCGACCTCTTCACCTCGCGCGATCGCTGCCTCAGTCGCCCGAAGGGCCGAAGCATCACCATCAGCATCAGCATCAACATCAGCAGCGGCAGCATCATCATCATCAGCATCAGCATCCTCAGATGCGTCTCTACCAACGCCGCAAGCGCCGGGGAGCGCTCTTAACCTCCGCCCTCCACCATTAGCAACCCTTGGATACACAAAGGACAACCTCCCCACCCAAACCGACCCAACCCTCGCCTTCTTCGTCGGGATCCTCATGCGCGACGGCAAAAAGGCATCCTCCAGTCGGACCGCCATGGACGTGCTCGTCCACCTGTACGACTGGACCTCATCTCCACCGCTACCCATGTTCCAACAAGCCATCGCGCGAGCGTCGCCCCTGGTCCGAATGCAGAGCTCCAAGAGCGGCGGCAAGATTGTGCAGATTCCCATCCCTCTCAACCCGCGGCAGTCCATGCACAGGGGGATCAAGGCTATCATCGACGCTAGCAAGAAGCGCAACGATCGGTATATCAGCACCCGGTTGGCTAGGGAGATCATTGCTGTGCTTGAAGGTTCGAGCCCGGTCTTGTCCCGCAAGGAGGAGCAGCACAAGGTGGCCATGGCTAACCGCGCCAATGCCAGTGTCCGCATTTGATGTGCATCGCAGGCGGTCATCGTCCCTTTTCCCTCAACCTGCCATCTCTCTTCCTCAGCATGTCGAAGGCAATCATCATCTTGAACACGGCGGATGCCTCCTTTTGGCAGTCCCCTGTTTGACAGTCTCCCGCTTGAGCGTCCCGATCATGTTTGAGTTTCATTTCGAAGGCTTCTTGCGTACGATACCCAATGCCGCCGCAGCCTTCTTCTTCCTTGCCGCTGCTGTTGTACCACTACTCCCTGCCCCAGCCCCCGCTGCAGGCCTGCTCGGTCCAGCACTGCTTCCACCAACCCCCTGCTCCTGCCCCTTGACCCGCTTAGACACGTCCTCACCAGCCACCTCGTCCGCAGAACGCTTCACGCCAGCCACAGGTGCGGAAGGAGACGTCATCGCTGCTTTGCCTATTCTCGCTTGGGCTGCGTTGGGAAAGGCGGCCTTGGGTGGTGGCGCAGGGGAGGTCGAGAGTGCTGAGCCAGTTAGCAAGGCGAGCGGATTGGTTGGAGAAGGAGCTCGGACGAGCGTTGCTCTAAAGGGAAGACGAAGACTTGTCAGACTGAGAGCCCCTCCCCACTTTGAAGTGTGCATGTACGACTCACCTTCGAAATTCGAGCAGCTCTTGTTCCTCCTCACTCCGCTTCATCGCTTCCTCCGCCCGCTTGTCCGCGGCGACCTCGGCCAAGAAGACAGTCTCGTCCTCGTCCAGCCCGCGGAATTGGTTGCTCAACTTCAACATCTCGTCGATCTTCTCCTGCTTGGCATTCTTGTTCGCTTGCAGACGCTGTAACACACAAAGAGCAGGGATCAGCGCGGCGTCGGTCATGAAGGTTTCATGGGGGGGACTCACCTCGAAGAGACTGCGTGGGTCGTATTCGGCCCCGGTGTCACCCTTGGTCGCAGCCAGCGCTTCCGCAGGGGCGTCCTGGCCCAGACGTGCATATGCTGCTCGAACATCGGCCTCTCTGCGGGCCTGTGCCTCTGAGAGCTCGGTCTGGGAGACGAAGCGGGACGCTACCGACGGTCCTGGCTTGAAAGGGTCGGCCATCTTCGCACAGTTTTCTCGATACAGTCAGTGTAGTCGCTGTCCCTCTCCTCATCTGGAAGCGGGGCATGATGTTCTGCTCGGAGCCTTTATTTTGAGGTTGCTTCGCTCTTTGGGAAGGCTCGAGCGGGCAGCCCATGCTGGTACTTCTCCAAGGATGACGGGAAGATGAGCGCAGCAGAAGCAGCACAGCTCGTGCAAGCCCGCGCTCCCGGCTCGAACGGCGCGCCTGATCATGCTGCGGGTCCGGCGGATGAACTTGGCGGGTTGGCAGCAGAGGCAGCGGCGACGGTCGAGGAGCGCGAGCTCGCTTCCTTCGAACAGATCGACGAGTTCCGGACGCTCCTTGCCGACTTCCTGGCTGCTACTGCTCCTCCTGGCTCTGAGCCGGGAGCGAAGGAGGGCGAGGTTCGGTCCGCGGTGAAAAGGGGAGTTCTTGCCCAGCCTCCGAACCCATACCAGAACCCCCTCATAGCGAAACTCCTGGCCATCGTGAGCATTTATCATCACTTCTCTATGTATGACAAGACGAACAGCTGACGAAGGAAATCCGTGTCTTCCCCTTCCAGCTCTCCCCGTACCAAGAACAGCCGTACTTGCTCGACCCGTACCTGGACGAGCTCGTAGTTGCGCCCGTGCAAGCTCTGCAGCGGATCATTCGAGGCAGTACGGACGTCGGCCCAGTGTCGCTGGATAGCTTGTATGCGCCTCAACTGCAGGAGCTCGCGGTGCTCATCTACTCGTACACCAAGATCCGGGGCGACAAGGTCATCAGTGCGTTTCCCCTGAATTCAGGCCAGGGAACATGCTGGGTTCTGTCTATGGTGTGCGAGCTGAAACCCCTTGCCATTTTTGTATTCGTCTTCACAGCTCGATTCTTCCCGCATGAGGTCGATGATCTCCTACCAGTAGTCGTCTCCCTCGAGCTCCTCAGCTCCGCCGACGCTTCCGAGTCCACGCCCTCGACACTCAAGCCCGTCGGAAAAGGCCCCTCAGCAGCAGCAGCACCAACAGCAGCCGTCTGGGAGCTCCGATACGTCCTCCTCCTCTGGCTGTCCCTAGTCTGCATGATCCCCTTCGACCTGCGCCAGCTCGACCAAGTTGCGCAAGAACAGGACGGAAGTGTGCTAAGCGTGGCGGGGCGGATCGAGAAGCTGGGTAGGAGGTTCTTGGCGAGTCCGGGGAAGGAGAGGGATGCGGCGGCTATGATGATGGGCAAGCTCTTCCAACGGTACGTTTTGTGTCCCTTCGCTTTGTTTTCTAAGGACGTAGGAATTGACAATGTTCTGTCTAATGTGTGTAGTCGAGATCTGAAGGATGAAGCTCTCGCTCGATTCTTGGAGTGGTCTCAGCAGTCTGCTAGAGCCGACGAAGCTTCCTCCTTCCTAGTGAGGAATTCCTGACTTCTCATTCGTACCTCCTTCCATCCCGCTCACATTTTCTTTTTGGTGAGATCCACAGCAAACGGGAATCATGCAAGCCCTATGCGAGATCATCAAAGTGTCCGATCCAGGGTCCATCGAGACTCACCTACCCGCCCTGCTGGACCTGTTCGATTCCTCGGAGTCGGCGTCGGGCGGCTCAGACGCGGCGTCTCAGAATGTGCTCGTCTTGCGGTACGAGGCCAAAATGGCATGTCGGCTTGGATTGAAGCTACTCAAGCCGCGGAAGACGAGGCGGACGAAGACGGGTGAGTTGTGACCGTCTTGATCTTCTTCACTCTTGCTAACTTATTACGCAACCCTTTACGATCCCTGAAGCCAAGTCGCTCGATGCAAATCTCAAGACAACAGCAACAGGGCTCACGGACCAGACTGCTTCGGCAGCAGATGCTGTGGCCGACGAGGATGAGGACGAAGACATCCCTGAGCAGGTGGACCAATTCGTGTCCAAGCTTTTGACATGCCTCGAGAGCAAGGTGGGTCTGAGTACGACCAGGGCCTGGCTCTGACGTGTATGTTGTCTGAGAGTGCTGACAGTTCGGCTTTTGACCTCTGTGCGCTCGTCCAAAAGGACACAACAGTACGCTACTCCGCCGCGAAAGGCATCGCCCGCCTCTGCGAGCGTCTGCCGCCTTCGTTCGTATCCCAGCTGACCGATGCCATCCGCTCGCTCTTTGCGATCAACGTCATCGAGCGCGACGCTGCAGGAGGAGGAGGGGAACCGGACTTGAGCAATGCGTCGGAGCATACTTGGCAAGGCGCCTGTATGGCTATTGCGGAGTTGGCGAGGAGGGGACTTTTGGTCCCCGAGGAGCTGGATGAGACGATGAGGTGGATCTTGAGGGTATGTTCCTCCAACCCATCTTTGACCTCTTACGCATACGACTCGGCGCTTGAAGATGGATCTCACCCTTCTTTTCTCCGCTGTCTCTGTACCAGGCACTCACCTTCGACGTCCGTCGCGGTGCGAACTCAGTCGGCTCAGCCGTACGTGATGCGGCATGCTACGTCCTCTGGGCTCTAGCGCGGGCGCATACGAACGCAGAGGCCCTCCGATCACACGCGCAGTCGATGGCTGCCCAGCTTCTCGTCGTGGCTACGCTCGATCGGGAGGTGTCCATCCGGAGGGCGGCGAGTGCGGCGTTCCAGGAGTGTGTGGGGCGGATGGTGAGTTCTTTGAGTTTGTGTGTGTGGCAGCGTCTTTTGTTGGTGATTTTATCGATCCTCGATCCTTTTTGCCTTTTGCGAACAGGGCAACATCCCGCACGGAATCGACGTGCTTCGTAAGACGGACTTCTATGCGGTCGGCGTGAGGCGGAACGCCTTTGTTTCCTGCGCACCAGAAGTCGCGGCGTGAGTTCAAGCCTCCCACAGCTTTGTTGGCAGGGCCCTTCCACGAAGCTTATGTCTCTCGACATTCAATGCTTCCCCCTTACCCGCTGCAGACACGATGTCTATCGACCTCCGTTGCTCCATCACCTCCTTACCGTTACGATCTCGCATTGGGACCGGAGCATGCGCACCTTAGCAGCAGAGTCGATTCGGGCCTTAGTCGATATCGACTTCGAGCGACAGGCAGAGTACGTTGCATTAAAACTGGTGAGAATGATTTTCAAGACGTGGCGGTCTGCGATTTGAAGGCCCGTAGCTCACTCGATACTTATTGCGTTGCAGGCGGAGTCGGTCAAGAGACACGATGCTTTCACTGTTCATGGCAGTCTACTTGCCCTTTCACAATTGGCTGAGCTCTGTGAAAAGCATGTGGGAAGCGCAGTTGCTTCGAATGTGCTTCGGACAGTGAGTGATCATATTGGGCTTCGCTGTGAGATCAAAAAGATAGATTCTGACAAGTCCCTTCCTCTCCCAGTGCCTCGACGCGCTACACCGTGCTCCCCTCTCCGTCTTACGGTCGACAGGTGCAGCCTGGCCCCTCTACGCAGCCTGCGAACTCATCCGGACAACGTCCACGACTTGCCTCACAGTCAACCAAGCTTCTATCTCGGTCCCGACAGACACGCTGGTGAAATGGAACGACGTTCTGGATCAAGCTCTGGCGCGCCAGGAGGAATACGTGCACGAAGCGCTTGTGACGGCTCATGGCGCCCTGAGCCGGGTGCAAGATCCTACGACGAGAGTGCAAAGATGAGTACTTCCACACACAACCGGCATTGGGCCCCCTGCTTGAATGATTTTTGCGTGAAGAGATGCCTTGACAAATTTTATTCTTTCCGTATCTCCACAGTTCTGCAGGGATGGAAGAGTCTTCATCCGACGCGCCAGCAAAGCAATGCTCTGCTACTCGGCTTCACAAATTTCACTAATCGATCTGGGCTCTTCGAAGAGACGATCCGCTTCCTACTTTCGCTTCTTGACTCAAAGGTGAGCTTTCCCGCGCGGTAGCACTGGCCAAATGAAGGCTGCTCAAATCTTTGCTGATCTTTTACGTCGACTTTGTCAGGACCGGTTGCATTCGACTGTCATTGAAGTTCGAAGGAATACGGTTCGGTCGATTGATCAGGCGATCCGAGGGCTTAGACAGGAGCTTCCTAGTAGTGAGTCCTTCTCTCAGCGACGTTATTTGTTGACGTGATAGTTTCAGTGTGCTGAGCAGACGAACCTCTAGCCCTGTCCCCGGAAACCAGCGAGAAGACACTGGAGACTCTCTTGGCCTGTCTGGAGGACTACACCATCGACCAACGAGGCGATGTCGGTTCCTGGGTTCGCATCGCCTCCTTGACATCCTTACGACACTTCACCGAGGAGCACGTGCGGCACGTCTCCGAGCCAGAGCTCTCTAGACGCATCACCAAAGAGCAGTTCGACAGGATTCTCGCAGGTGTACTCAAGCAGTGCGTGGAACGGATCGATGCGGTGCGGGAACATGCTGGTGCTCAGCTTGTTGCGATTCGAGCTTGTTCTCTGCCGTTGCCGAAGATGGAGGGAGCCGATTTGTTAGCGGCAGCGTTGCCAGAGTGAGTCGTTTCTTTCCTCAAACGAGAGGACGTGATTGTTTTCTCGAACATGATCTATTGATGCTGGACTCGGTCCCCTTCCTTCTTTCGTGCAGGGGTGAAGAGGTGAAGTTTCAAGATGCAGGCTGGGCGTTCCCGCGCATCATTAATCTTCTGGAAGTGCCCGTCTACCGCGTGCCGATCCTTCGGGGAATTGCGACGAGCATAGCCAGCAAGTCTGACATGGCGGTGAGTCCACATAAATTCACAGTCTGAATTTGCCGGTCCTGATTCTTGTCCGAACGCTCCGCTGAAACCCTTGTCCCAACAATGCGCCTCTCTCTCAGCAACGAATCGTCGGCACGAGTCTGGTAGACTGGGCCAATGCCCAACCGGATCGATTCGGTGTGCTCTTGCGCGAACTGCACGGCTTGGCGGTGGCCAACTTCGGTGCGAACTCGACGTTTGTTCCTGTCGTATCTACGATGACGCTGCTAATAGAAGGCGGAGCTGCGGACGAACTTGACGGTGCTCAAGGCGATGAGCTGTGAGTATTCCCCTGAGCGCTGGCGACAGTGGAAGCAGAGGAGATGCGGACTGACGTTGGGTGATGTTGTCATCTGCAGGACGAGGAAGCTCGGCAGGCTTTGCACGCAGAATGTGGACAAGATCAAGAGCATGGCTCGTGTTCAAGCTTCAGCGGCACTGTGAGTGGGACTATCAGATCTGGGCACAGGTGTCAGGACACTAAGAGGGCTTTGATTCTTTCTATCCCCTTGTAGATGTGTCAATCTCCTCCGTATATCCACGGCCCGAAGCAGGTCGCTTGATGCCCTGCCGCTCTTCTTGCTGCACTCCTTTACAGCGGTGAGTCATCCTTTTGCACAGGTTCAAAGTGATCAGCAGGATTGCGTGCTTACAACCACCCGACGATGCTATCCTGGCCTCCTGCCCCACTCGCACTTTGCTTCTTCTACACGCAGATCCGGACCTCTACGGCAGAGCAGCTTTACATCGTCCTGCAAGACATTGTCGAAGACGAGATCCCTGAGGAAGCCGAGGAGATCCTCTTGAACACGAAGTGGTACGTCTTCGTCTGCTCGGTCGATGTCCTCTTTGACCTTGCTCCGTTCTGACAGCATCTTTCTGCACCTCTCACAGGGCACATCGAGTACAGAATGTCCAAACAGCCAAGCTTCAGGAGGTCTTGCGAGCGAATCTGCTGCTCGAGTAATACACATGCAGTATGCACAGTCCTAATCCTTGTCAAACGGAGGAGAAATATGTAGATCGATGAGCACTGGCGTGAGTGCCCAATCTGTAATGCCGTTTGCAGTGAAGAGAGGAGAGAACAGACTACATATGCATGAGGGAGGTGGACATGTCGAGAAAATGCAAGTGGGGGGCGAGATGAATGACAAGGGTGTATGATGAGGGTAAACAAACGAGCAGATGATTTACTCGTCGTCGTCGTCATCATCGTCATCGTCGTCGTCATCGTCGTCATCATCATCGTCGTCCTCGTCCTCCTCGCCGTCCTCCTCGCCGTCCTCCTCCCGCTGTGCCTCAAGGCAGGCCATGGCGATACGGTCCAAGTCACGCATGCCGTCCTGAGAGATGCGGCGGCCACCCTTGGGGTCCTTCTCGAGGACTCCGATGCCCTCGAGACCCTGGACAACCTTGCGTTGGACGGCACCGGAGGCGGGAGCGTGCTTCTGGGGCTGGTGGCCGCGGTTGAGGGGTCCACCGTGGAGCTTGGTCAGGGCGCCGATACCGACGGCCTTGCGGAGGTAAATGTGTCTGGCGAGGGCGGCTGCGGGTATTAGGGAAAGTGTGAGTTTGGGGGCGTGCATGAGTGGGATCGACGAAACGAGGGGAGGTAGTACTCACCAGCGCGGACAAAGTACCAGTCAGGGTCATAAGGTGCCTGCTCCTTGTAGGCACCGGTCTTGACGATGTCGACCCATGTGGGCACCTCGATCTTGCCTGTTAGGGATGGAAGGGAGAGTAACGTTCAGCCATCATGCTCCCGAAGGTGCAGGGCTCGCTGAAATCGTTTGGGAAGGGGGGAGGGGGGGATTCGAGGCCTTGGTCAGCGCGCAACGCAACGGAGTGCGAGAGCGTGAATGGCTGGGGCACTGGCGCTGGGGATCGTCGGATGTGGTGCTCGGGGCTGGACGACAGGATGGACTGGACGTAGCCAATAAACTGGGTGCGCGAGCTCATTCGCGAGCCGAGGTGTTTTGCAATGTGCCCGCTCGCCTGCTCGCCCAGCAGCAGACCCTCCTGTCACATGTCGAAGCCCCGCTCCGGTCCTCCACCCGCTTACCGCATCGTTTCGGATGCGTTTCCTCGATTGCCCAACCGCAGTATAGACCCGGAAGGCGACCATACAGAGCAGACCGAGAGCCGCGCGCGCGCATGGGATGAACGATTGGGGCCGACCGGAGACAGAGAGAGAGAGAGGCGGATGGGCGATTTCAGCAGCCGGGGGAAATGCCACGACGATTACTCACCTGATCGCTTGAGGTGCTGGGCGTATGCGTTGATGAAAGTGTCGGGGGCGACGTCGCGAACGTTAGGCATGTTGGGCGAACCTTGGGGGGGGTGTCGAGTGTGATCTTGAGGTGGACGGTGTCGAGGATGAGGTCGGCGGTCGGGAGCGAGGTGTGGAAGATTGGCAAGCGCGCGACTGTGAGAAAATCTTTCGTATGGGGAGTCCGGCGGTGATCACGCGCAGCGTTGAAGTGATCATCGATCCATTCCACGTGACAGCAACGTACAGACCCAAGCCACTGGGTCTCTGGAAGTCTGCTTGCGTCTTGGAAAGTCTGTACCGATCACCACCTCCGTCAACCTCGATCGTGCCTCTCTCGAAGCTGGCTTTGGACTCCTCACCACAGCGCTGGACATCAGCAAGGCGATGTGCAAAGTCAGGCAGGCTCCGGTCTGTATTCCGACTATCGTGCCCAGGTAGATCTACGAGCTCAACTTCATTGGCACCTGGTCGTCAAAACTGTGAAGCGATGTTTGTCGTCCATAAATGCTTGAGGCATTCGAATTTCGCTGCAGCAGCCGTACAAGGGTCGCCGAGGACACGGCCTGTGACTGCGGTGTTGATTCATGTGAGTCACGTTGAACTTGCGGTCTATGGAATTCTTGCTGACTGGACGAGGTGCTTTCGCAATTGCAGGTCTCTAATATTGAGGCGGTGGCGAGTCCAGCTGTTGTGCCGCCTTCCCTTCGCGCTGCTCTGAGAGCGATGTCCTCCAAGGCACAACCGGCAGATGAGGAACCGATTCGCAGCGGCGATGGAGGCAAGGTCCAGACTCCAGCGGGAAGACACGGTGAAGATGCCGACGTCCCTTCCACGGACAATGGCCTTAACGCTGCCTCGGCTTCAACGAAGGACTCCACCTCTGAATCCATCCCGGCGGCGGAGACGACGAACAAGAAGAAGGAGACGTATGCCGAGCGTGATGCACGCCTAATGGCTCTTTTTGCCGACCGCGAAGGTGGTGCGGCCAGCTATGGGAGCATCGAGGGAGATCGACTGTACGGCGGCATGGGTAGTCAGACGAAGCGAAATATGTTCCGTGTCATCTAGGTCCCCCCATAACGACCTTCAACTGGAGCCTCTGCCAGCTGTACCTCTCCCTCTTGCTCATCCCTTTCCGCATCTTTGTATACTGTACGCATGGCTGTCAAGCTTTCCTTTTCCTTGTGTCCCGAGATTAAACCATGGTTTAGAAGAAGTGGGACTGACTTGATGGAAAGGCAACACTCCCTCTTTGCTCCACCACCACCTCATCGTCTGAAGAACAACATGTCCGCTGAAGAACCCACCACTGCCCCCGCCGCTGCCCCAGCTGCCCCTGCTGCCGCTGAGACCCCCGCACAGGGCGGTCTCGACGATGCCACTCTGACCAAGGTACGCGCTCTGCCTCCTCTTGCGATGGATCTTGCACGGACCAGGCTTTTGACCCATTCTCCTTTCCCTCCTACTTGCGCCAACAGTACAAGGCCGCCGGTGAGATCGCGGCCAACGCGATCAAGAAGGTCATCAACCTCGTCCTCACCAAGCCTGAGGTCACCGTACAAGAGCTCTGCAACGAGGGTGACGCAACTGTGACCAGCCTGAGTGCTGCCATCTACAACAAGCCCAAGGGTGTCCAGAAGGGCTCGGCCTACCCGACTTCGGTTGCTATCAACGGCATTATCTGCAACTCGGCTCCCCTCGCAAACGACCCCCTGGCTCAGCGCGCTCTCGTGTCCGGTGACGTCGTCAAGATCCAGATTGGCGCTCACATCGATGGCTTCCCCGTCGTCGCAGCCGAGACTGTCGTCGTACCTTCCAAGCCCGGCCCCGACGCTGCCTTGGACAAGTCACCGGAGACCGTCGGCCCCAGTCGCGTGGCTGACGCTCTCAAGGCTGCACACGTCGCAGCTGAGCTCGCGATCCGATTGATCAAGCCGGGAGCAATGAGCATCGACATTGCCAAGACTGTCGACCGGGCGGTCCGGGATGAGTTCGGGCTGTTTATGGTGGAGGGCATGAACTCGTGCCAGATGGAAAAGGATGTTATTGATGGCAAGAAGAAGATTGTCTTCAACCCGGAGCCAAACAACCGACCGGAGAACTTCAAGCTGGAGGAGAACGAGGTGTACGGTATTGATCTGCACATCACCACTGGGCCAGACGGCAAGGTCAGTAATGTATCTCCACACATGCTTTGGCGTGTACCTGACTCACCTCTCCACGCTCGTATCTACAGTCCAAGCCCGACACGGCACGCACGACAATTTACAAGCGCATTCCTGCGGCCTCGTACCTGCTCAAGATGGCCACCTCCAGACGCGTCTTTAGCGAGGTTTCAAAGAAGTTCGGTGCTTTCCCCTTCCACCTCGGCGCGCTCGAAGACCAGAAGGGTGCACGCATGGGTATCAAGGAAGCTGTTGACCACGGTCTCCTGCAAGCATTCGACACCTTGGTCGTTGCCTCGGACGGTTCCTCTTCCGCCGCCTCAAGAACAGCCGACAGCGCGGCTGCCGCTTCCGCCAAGGCCATCACGACTCAGGTCTCCTTCAGCGTGGTTGTCAACTCCAAGGGTGCCATCCGGCTCAACCCCGAGGGAAGCTGGTACCAGGAGGGCAAGACGGTCAAGTCGGAGAAGGTCGTCCAGAATGAGGAGACCAAGAAGCTGCTTGAGACTCCTGTGAGGAGCACGGCGAAGACCAACAAGAAGAAGAAGAAGGCTGGAGAGGGTGCAGCGGCGGAGGCTACCCCTGCTGCGGCAGCTTAAAGGCGCGGGATTTGGACGAGAGGGAGGGTGCATGGATGTTATCTAGGGGTGTATCTTCGCCCCTAAGCCGCAACGCAAATGCTTATTCGCACGCATCTGTTTCCCGCCTCCCTGGCATTGCCTGTCCGCGCAATCGAAACTGAAGTTCCTTCGCTGCAACCGTCGCTTTTGTTCGTCTGTGTGTTCGCTAGCAATCCCGATGGGTGTGGAGAATGAGGCTCGCTCGCACAGATGTCATCGAGGCGGAACACCATCACCAGCTCGCATCAACTAGCCTCGCCTGAGCATGGCCAGCGGCAGCAACTCCAATAACGTGAGCGGGCTCTCGCGCCGTCGCCCTGTCGGAGCTGGCGCCAGCTCGGCGACATACGGTGGCACCTACTACAGCGCGGATCCTGATGAGGAGCTCGGGGGGACACCTCTAAACGCCTCGCCGAATCCCTCAGGGGGGAACGGCAATGGCCACCAGTCGTCTGCCGCGAACACGTACAGCGCCCGCTCGAGCATCGGCTCTGCACCCATCGCATCGGATCCTCGCGACTTGCAAGACGAGAGCGAAGTAGCCGCTCACCCGCGTCTGACACTCATGGAGGAGATCCTCCTCCTCGGGCTCAAGGATCGGCAGGGCTACCTGAGCTTCTGGAACGACAGTATCAGTTTTGCGCTGCGCGCGTGCATCATAATCGAGCTTGCGCTGCGGAAACGGATCGCCGTCGTCCGGGAACCGACCCGGCGACGGTTCGATGTGCAGGATCGGTTGGTGGAGGTTGTGAACCCGAAGGGGACGGGGGAGGTCTTGTTGGATGAGACGCTAAAGATGATGCGGACGAGCGAGCTGATGAGTACGGCGCAGTGGGTCGACTTACTCAGCGGTGAGACGTGGAATGTGATGAAGATTGGGTACCAACTCAAGCAAGTCCGGGAACGACTGGCCAAGGGGCTGGTGGATAAAGGGGTGCTGCGGACGGAGAAGCGCAACTTCCTGTTATTCGATATGGCTACCCATCCGATTGAGGACACTGCGGCCAAGGACAGCGTGCTGCGGAGGATGCTCATGCTCCTTACCTCGAACTCGCCCAGCGTACACCCCGACAGCTTCTACCGGGAAGACGAGAACCTATTGGCGGGGCGAACACGAGCGGGTGGAAGCTCACGACATCGGGATGAAGATCTCAACTACTACGGCGGCGGCGGCGAAGCAGGCCCATCACACGCTGGGATGGGGAACGGCTCCCCAGCGCCAAATAGCGGAGGCGCGCCACCGAACTCAGGCAAGAGGATAGCCTTCCGAATGACTCGGTCGCTCTGTCTGCTCTGTTGTGCCTTCTCAGCCAACGTGCTGGAGAACGCGTTGAATCACCTCTCGTACGACGCACGGGAACTCGCGTTCCAAAAGGCGGACGACTTGATGGCAGACTTTGCACAGTGGCCGATGGCGCCACATTCGGGCGGGGGAGGAATTGGGGGCTCAGGTCCCCCGGCTGGAGGGGGGCTTTCTTCCAACGGATCGTCATCGTCACCATCGGCGGGGCCAGGTCGTTCTGGCAAGGGCATCCAAGTACGGCCAGGGATTGGGGAAGGGTCTGTATTATCCTCGGACTCGGGGAATGGGGGCAGAAGACAGGAGGTGAACATGGGTGTTGGGGTGGAGGAGCTGGCGAGGGCGATTCGGGCTGAGTATGCGGAGCAGGGTAATGAGAACCAGTACGAGGTCATTGCGGGTGTGCTGCATGTGCTCAGCCGGATGGACGCTTTGGTGAGTGATGTCTGTGTGTGATCTCCCTCCGTATACAGGCTCTCTAACCATTCACTGCGTGGCCTCCTGCAGATATGAGGCTCCAGTCTGGACGGGCTCGCGGAAGAGTCATCAGTCAACCCCTATCCTTCGCCCACAATCGTCGTGCCTCTCCTCGCGGCTCACGCCAGCACTTACTGCGCTCACACTTCGAGCGGGACAATACCTACAGCATCTCCATCTTTCACACATGTACAACCTGCCCTGCAACTCATTTCGATTTCATCCCACCAGGCGAGTGATGCTCATCAGGCGAAGAGTGTATGGAAGAGTTTGGATTCGTAGTCGATGCTATGGTCTATGGACAACAAGATCACAACACAAAGGCATCGTTGCCGGGATGATATAAGTAGGAGAAGGGGAGGAGGAGGGAAACAGGAGGTGTGGCGAAAGTTGATATGCCCCTGGCCCTCGCAGTTTCTGACTCTGCGTGACGACCTAGTTGCTGCCCAACGATCCCCGTAAAATAATACTCGCTCTTCACCGCGGCGAACAGTCCGTCAGCAAGCTGACGAGGGCAGTCGCAGCGCACTCTCGCGGGTGTCGAAGAGCTGACAGTGTCCCGAAGCGAGGAGCGCAGAAGCGGTGGTGGAGCTCCACCTCGAACTGGGAAGGTTGGAGCGGTTTATATAGGCAGAGTCTCACCTACGCACCTGGAGTCTCAATGCCGCTTGAGACTCTGCTGCTGGGAAGGTTTTTTCTCACACTCCCTTCTGACAAAACGCTCCGAGCGCGTGGGTGAGAAATTGTATCGGCCGAGAACGCTGGTTGCTGGTGCCCCCACCCACACTTGACATTTTCTTCGAGCGCCTGCCCGACCACGAGCCCACCACAAGTCCAACTCCTCAAGCACACATCAAGATGCCGACTCGTTTCAGCAACACCCGGAAGCACCGCGGACACGTACGTATCAGCCCCCGCTCCGCCCGCTCCTGGTCAGCTGCTTGGGTTTACTGACACCCGCTCTCCCGCTTCTATCTTCCACTTGTGATGTTAAACAGGTCAGCGCCGGTCACGGTCGTGTCGGAAAGCACCGCAAGCATCCCGGTGGTCGTGGTCTCGCTGGTGGTCAACACCACCACCGCACCAACTTCGACAAGTACCACCCTGGTGAGTTGGGACTCCCGAGCGGGAATCGATGACTGGGACAGGGACGCTGCAGCGGGAAGCGGAAGCGGGCCAACGAGGGAGAGGAAGGATCTTTACAGTGCGCATGGTCACCGGAACGGCTGGAGCGGTGGCTGTGATTGGATGAGCATGCGGCGGTCATGTCAGACAGATGTCATGACTCATCCTTGGCCACCGCTGGAGCGGGAAGAAGCCGTTTTGTGGGAGGCGGTGCGGCGGGGGTTACAGTCATGCGGGCCGACCTGCGGTGCCTTGGGACGGGGTCAGGCCTTGTCGGCAATGCAGCGTCTTGTCCTTCATCGGTCTTGTGCTCCTGTTGCGTCCGGCGCTGTCGCTGATCGCATTTACTTTGGTTGCCAATGTCCTCAGGTTACTTCGGTAAGGTCGGTATGCGCCACTACCACTTGACCCGCAACTCCACCCACAGGCCCGTCATCAACCTCGACAAGCTGTGGACCCTCGTTTCCGCTGAGACCCGCAAGGCCGCATCAGCAAACTCATCAGAGGTCCCCGTCATCGACACTCTGGCTGCCGGGTACGGCAAGGTTCTCGGCAAGGGCCGATTGCCCCAACTGCCTGTTATTGTCAAGGCTCGCTGGGTGAGCGAGTTGGCGGAGAAGAAGATCAAGGCGGCTGGTGGTGTTGTCAAGGTGAGTACTTCTTGGACATCCTTGGTCGCATGTCGAACTGGTGATGATTGACATTGCTTCCTCTTTTCTACCTCTGCAGCTCGTCGCATGAGCGCGTGAAGAATTTCAAGTCAATCCATGTTACCCGTTTGGGACACCACATCGAGCACATAGATCGCAGGGATTTCTCTGTGTTCATCCACGCCTGGAATGCGTGCGGGCGTGTGCGCATGCGAGGCGGGGGAGCGGTTTCCCCCATCCTATACATTCCTCCACGCCTAACTTTCCCAACCACTTGCTCGCAGCACAGTCTCGTTCCTCACATGTACCACCGCAACTTTCTCTCTCTCATGCCAACCATCGTGACCACGATGTTCTATCAGACCTTCCTGTGTGAAATGCCTGTCGGGTCGACTTACTTCTGTGATCAGTACATGAGTGATCATTCGCGTCCAGAAAATGTGACGCGTCGCGAAATCTGAAAACGCGAGCGCGTCTCGACTTGGGAAAGACGCGTTTGGACGCGCGAAGAGCAACACGAAGACCATCACTTCACCTTGGACCCGCAGTTGCGCACCATAGCAAGGCCGGACACACGCGCGCACTCGTATCCAGCATACACAGCGCAACAGCAGAACCGCTCACTTAGGCAGTAGTTGTTGCCCAGCATGCCGCTGCTGCGTCTCGAGGTCGAGAACTTCAAGAGCTACCGAGGGCGACAGTCGATCGGTCCCTTCCACTCCTTCACCGCAGTCAGTGAGTAATGCCTGCGCACGCGTCACCGTTCTCGAGCTTCCGCGCAGCAAAGTGCGTTGCGCGATGACTGGTGGCTGAACATATCTCCTCCACTCACAGTCGGACCTAATGGCAGCGGCAAGTCAAATCTCATGGACGCGATCTCGTTCGTGCTCGGTGTCAAGAGTAGTCACCTGCGCTCCAACCAGCTGCGCGACCTCATCTACCGTGGACGACGCCTTGCGCGCGAGCCTGCCGAGGGTCAGGAACAGCCGGAGGACATGGACCTGAGCGATGATGATGGGGATGGCGAGGGTACGGCGACGAAGGCTAGTGTGATAGCTGTGTATCGGGATGGACGTGGCATTGACCATCGCTTCCAGAGGAGGTAAGTTTCATCAGCTGAGTTTCGCATCTGGCTGCTACGAATGCTGAACGTCCTTCTCTCGCGTCGGTGTTGCCTACAGCATCACCCTGACAGGTGGCAGCGAGTATCGGTACAATGGCCGGGTCGTACCGCACGCCACATACGACGCGAAACTGAGCTCCTTCAACATCCTCGTCAAGGCGAAAAACTTCCTCGTCTTCCAGGGCGACGTCGAGGCCGTCGCTTCCCAACAGCCTCGCGACCTGAGCAAGCTCATCGATCAGATCAGCGGTAGTCTCGAGCTGAAGGAAGAGTACGAACAGGCTCGGGAGCGGCAGGATCGCGCGATTGAGGCGAGCACGGCTGTCTTTAGTAAGCGGAGAGGGATCAATTCGGAGCTCAAGCAGGTCAAGGAGCAGAAGAGCGAGGTGGAGCGCTTCGAACGGTTGCTCATCGAAAAGGTCGGCATGGAAAACCAGACAGATTCACAGCGTACGCAGGCTGATTTCTTGATTCGCATTCACATCTGCAGGATGAGCTGATCCGGCATCGACTGATATGGCGACTGTTCCACATTGAGGACGCCATTGGAGATAACGTAGAGTCTGTCGACTCGATGAACGCTCAGCTCGGGCCTATGCGGAAGACAGAGGAGAAGGCGGAGCGGAAGACGACAGAGTTGCGCCAGAGTGTCGCTCGGCTTAGCAAGGACATGATCCAGCAGGAAACCACGGTGCGAGGGAAGGAGAAGGAGCTACAGAAGACTGTAAGTGTTCTCCAACTTAGAGGATCACACGTTTGGCGTCAGAGGGTTTGATCTCACATCCTCACTCCATTCTTCAGCGGCCGGAGCTTGACGCTCTCAATGAGCTCATGAAGTACTCGAAGGCCAAATCCGAAAATGCGACCAATCTGCTCAGCCAGGTTGAGAAGGATCTTCACAAGCACCAAGAGGAGCTGCGGCGGCTCAAGGTGCTCCAGACGGAAACCCAGCGAAGAGCTGATGTCGCGGCGCAGAAGCAGAAGAAGCTTCTCGAGTCCTCAGGTCTGAAGCTGGGCGAGGCTGATCTGACTGAGTACAACACACTGTGAGTTGAGCACTGGGCTCAGTATTGCACTCAGCTGCTGACAAGCTCCTGATACCATACAGAAAAGCGCAAGCAGCAACGCAAGCTGTGCAGGAGCGACAACAGCTCGAAGCGTTGCGAAGAGAAGCACGCATCAGGTCGGACACGGTGCAGAAGATTGAGGATCAACTTCAAGAACTTCAAAGAAAGCGGAACAAGATCGAAGAGGAGGCCAAAGCAGGGAAGGAGACCATGGCTCGTCTGGAGGTGCTCAACAGCGACATTTCAGCCAGGCTCAAAAAGCAGCAAGATCGCCTTGGGGCCGTCCGCACTGAGAAATCGAGTATCAAGTGAGTATATGCAGTGCCATTCCCTCTCTTGACAGACACGCATACTGATACCATCTTCCAGTCAACGGGAGACGAAGCTCAACGAGGATCTGCAGACCTGCTATAACAAGCTCTTGCAAGCTAACCACGACCAAAAGGAGAGTGAACGGGAGGCCAAGATGAAGGAGGCCTACAGTGCCTTAGCCAAGATCTTCCCAGGAGTTCGGGGCCGTGTCTTGGACCTCTGCCGGCCCACCCAGAGGAAGTACGACCATGCGATCACAACTGTACTCGGCAGCTTTGCGGACGCCCTCGTTGTCGACGCCGAGAAGGTTGCGATTGACTGCATCGCGTACCTACGTGACCAGCGCGTTGGACAGGCGACCATCCTGCCACTCGACACGCTCCAGGTCAAGCCTATCAATGACCGGCTGCGCAGCATTGCAAAGGGCGCGCGACTGGCGGTCGATGTCATCGAGTTTGCGCCGGCCATTGAGAGAGCTATCCACTTTGCGTGCGGGAACAGCGTGGTCTGCGACAACTTGGAGGTGGCTCGGGAGATATGTTACGAGAGGGAGCAGCAGGTCAAGGGTGAGTCACAGAGTGTTTATTCAATCTGGGATTTATGGGCAGCTAATCCTTTACATCCTCGTGATCAGCCGTTACTCTCGACGGAACTGTCATCCACAAGAGCGGTCTGATGACTGGTGGTCAGACGCAGGGACAGACGGCGAGACGCTGGGAAGATCGCGAGGTTGCTGGCCTGAACCGGCAGCGAGACGAGGCCTTGACGGAGCTGAAGGAATTGAGCAAGCGGAAGCGTGTTCTGCCGTCGGAGGAGGACTTCGTGGCCGCGATTGGCAAGCTGGAAGCCGAGCTGTCTCAAGCAAATGGAGAGCTTGTGAGTACCGGTTCTACTCTCTTTGCGAGCGATCTGGCGCTGACTTTGGTATATGTTTTCGCAGGTCCAACTCAAGGGCCGCATGACGGGTATCGAGGACGAGATCAAGTCTATCGACTCGCAGAAGAAAACACTCGATCCCAAGCTGAAGATAAGCAGAGGAAACCTGGAGGAGACCACTTCGCAGATTGCCGAACTGGAGGTTACTGTGAACGCTGCTGAGGACGCAGTGTTTGAGGTCTTCTGTGGTCGAATTGGGGTTGAGAACATCCGCGACTACGAGGATACTCAGCTTAAGGCACTGCAGCAGCGGAGCGATGAGCAGGTCGAGTACGAGTCCCAGCTCGCTCGACTAAGTCATCAGTGAGTGTATCTCGAGCCGTCCATCTCTGAGTTTCGTGTGTTGACGTAGCCATGTTTGCAGGACTAAATTCGAGGAGCAACAAGTTGAGAGCATACAGGAACGACTTGTAGCTCTCCGCAAGACGAAGGACAAGGAGGCAGACAAGCTGAAGAAGTACGAGCAGGACCGCTCAAAGCTCAGCGTGCAGCTCGAGTCCCTCGAAAAGGACCTGGCCGAAGTGACTAAGACGTACGAAGACCTGAAAGCCAAGCATGCCGAGAAGTCGACCGCGCTGGACGCAGCGAAGAAGGAGTCCAAGAAGGCTAGCTCAGACCTCAACCAGGTGCTCAAAGAAATCGCGGCGGCCAATGTCGAGATTGAGCGGTTGGGAACTGAGCGTCTCGGGATCTACCGGAGATGTCGATTGGAGGAGATTGAGCTCCCGCTGGAGAAGGGCTCACTCAACAAGGTCCCGCTCGAGGAGGTACGTCTCTCTCGAATCCAGTGAGATGTTTGTGCAAGGTGAAGATGCTGACTTAGCATTGACAACAGGAGTCCAAGGATGACGATGAGATGGATGTTGACGAGTCCACGCAGGTAGTCGCCGAGGTTAAGGATTACGGCGTTGAAGTTGACTTCTCAGAATTGAGCGACGCGGAGAAGGAAGTAAGTTACGTCTCACAGAAGCTTGAATCATCTTTTCGGAACTGTAAGGCTGACCTGTCTATCGTCTGCGTTTAGGATGGCGGTCCCGAGTTAGAGCGCACGTTCAGAGATCGGATCAACACCGTGGACCTCGAGATCGAGAAGCTGTCCCCGAACATGAGGGCTGTGGATCGGTACGTACTCTCTTTCCGCAGCATGCGATCAGCATGATGACTGACTTATGCAATTCTTTTACCACTCCTCCCTCGAACAGCCTCGGTGACACGGAAGCAAAGCTAGCCAAGTCCGAGAAGGAGTTTGAACGCTCACGGAGGGAAGCTCGCGACGCCCGAGAGGAGTTCAACCAGATCAAGAAGAGACGGTGCGAGCTCTTCAATAAGGCGTACAAGCACATTTCCGAGCGGATTGACAAGGTCTACAAGGCCCTCACGGCTGGCAAGGCGGCGCCCATGGGCGGAGTCGCCTACTTGAGTCTGGAAGATGACGAGGAGCCGTACCTGAGTGGTGTCAAGTACCACGCGATGCCGCCCATGAAGCGGTTCCGCGACATGGATCAGCTGTCGGGCGGAGAGAAGACGATGGCTGCCCTGGCGCTATTGTTCGCCATTCATTCATACCAACCTGCTCCCTTCTTTGTGCTCGACGAGGTCGATGCCGCTCTGTAAGTTCTTCGAGTCTGGGACCGCCGTTTCCTGTTGTGCAACGCGGCGCTGATCTTCCCTGTGCTTCTCGTTCTGCAGTGATTCGCAAAACGTTGCCAAGGTCAGCAATTACATCCGCGAACATGCCAGCGACATGATCCAGTTTATAGTTATCTCTCTGAAGGTAAGCAAGTAGCCGCTTGGTTCAGGTTCGTACACACTGGGAAGCATAGGCATGCTCACGTTTCGTGCTCCCATGACCTGCACCATAACAGGCATCTCTATACGAGCGCAGCCAAGCCCTGGTCGGCATCTACCGCGATCAAGAGCAGAACTCATCCTCATCGCTCACTCTCGACCTTGAGCAGTACGATGTGGCGGAACGAGAGGCCAGAGATGCGAGCGCGAACCCTCAGCGTGGTGACACGCAAGACCGGGATGAAGCCGGGCCCTCACAAGCAGCCACGACCGGTGGTGACTCGGCGGCGGCGGCATCGCAGTCTCTTGCGGTCGCGGTCGGGTGACAGCTCGCGTCCTACTGATCCTTTCGCCCTCTCTTTCTCTTCTCTTTTGCCGCCCTCTTGCTTCCCTGTTTGTGTGTGTTGAAGCCTCTGTTTGTTAATCTCAGTCAAGATTTGTGCTTTTCTTGCTGGCTTGGCGATAAGAGTGCGAAGGCATCACACAAGAGCCTCGTGCATGAAGAAAGAGGTGCAGTTCCAGGGTTGAGCGACGAAAGGCAAGAAGAATCCATTATGTGCTGCTCAGTTCGGTGATGATGCCGGCTGCTACCGTCTCTCCCTCTCGGCGGAGAAGAATGCGAGCCATCTCCTTGTTCGTCTTGAAGTCCTCGACGGGAATACCTCGGCTCTGGCCCGCAGCTCCACCAGCCATGACGGTAATCCGCACCTGGGCCGTCACACCTTTGCTCAGCACACGTGGTTTCCGTTTCGTCGGCTGTCCCGTGGCCTTGTCCGTGATGGATACGAGCTCGGTCAGCGTCGCGGCCACGTTGGCGCTGTGGTGGAAGAGTTCGACTTGAGAGCCGGCCACGAGTGGGTATGAAGGCTCGAAAACGAGGACTTGGGCGAGGAAAGTGCTGCAGATGGGGACTTCCGCACCAGGAGTGCAGAGGACGGAGCCGATGCTGATGGAGGTGTAGAATAGTGTGAGCAGGAGGTCGATTCCAGGTATTCAAGACACTGAACGCTATACTCACTTGACGTGCACTTGGTCGATGGATGAGAGGTATAGCGTGACATTGGATCCGGCTACTGCCCATGGAACCTGTTCATCATCCGCTTCGATGGCTGTGGAACGGATCAATCGACGATGGCGTCAGACGCACATTCACTATCAATATCCAGCACTTATACCGGTGATTGCCAAAACTCACCACGAATTACGGCCATCTCGTCGCCAGGCACGACTCTCAGCCGATCACCGACCTGGACCACGCCGCTCACGAGTCTACCAGCTGCGCCGATACCGGATGCGATTGCCGTCTGACCCTTGAACACGTTTGTCAATGGCATCCGCAAGGGAGCTCTCAGCTGTCGTGATGGTGGCTCAAGCGTGTCTGCAGGAATTGTTAGAAGAGATCAGCGAAGGCTTGGATGGAAGATGACGAAATATGAAGCGTGGATATCGCACCCAAAACGTCAACAAGGACCGGACCGGAGTACCAAGCATTTAGAGGTCCATCCGGAGTTCGTTCTGCCAGGTTCTCGCCGATCGCAGCTCCGCATGGGATGAACCGAATGCTACCGACGTCGAACCCGCTCTTGTTGAAGAACGGCTTGAGTGCTTCCACGATCTCGTCGAAACGGGACTGATCCCATTCCACCTGTGAGCACACGAGCGGAAAACGAAGTATCAGTCCTCCGTGACGAGGCTAGGAGGGATTCAGGCAAAAACTTACCGCATCGAGCTTGTTGACAACCACAACGAGCTGTTGAACACCCAAGCTACGCAGGAGAAGGGCATGCTCTCGAGTCTGACCGTTGGGACCGAAACCGGCCTCAAATGCCCCGAGGGAAGCGTCAATGACGAGTATGGCAGCATCGGCTTGGGCAGAGCCGCTGATCATGTTTGGTATGAAGTCGCGATGGCCCGGGGCATCGAGCAACGTAAACTGTCGATGCGTCGTGCTGAATGAATCTTGTGCGATGTCGATGGTGACACCTCTGCGAAGGTCATACTCCAAAAAATATCAGTCAGACCGCCTCTTTTCCCAGAGCAGTGCGGTCAAGATCGAAGCCCTTCTGACACTCACCTCGAACGCTCTTCTTCAGAAGAGTCCAACGCCCAGGCGAATGCGAAGCTGCCTTTACCGATCCGGGCACTCGCCCGCTCATTCGCCGACTGTTCTCGATCAGTAATACGCCCGAGCTCATGGAGGAGCTTGCCCATCAGAGTAGATTTGCCAGCGTCGACGTGACCTATAGCAGGAGGGAAAATAAATGGCGGCAAGTGTAAGATCGCGCATGGATAGAGGTTTTTGAGGAGGGGTGCTGAGATACGTACCGACGACGATGAGACTGAGCGCCGCTTTTCCAGTCTTTTGCTGCTTCTCCCATTCCTCGATGATCCGCTCGTTACTCAGCGCAGCTTTGGCGGGAACGTGAGGAGTCCCACTCCCACTTGCTCCGGCATCTGGGTCAACCTGCACATTTTTGGAATTCGCAAGACCCATCCCTTCGATGTCCGACTGCAGTTGGCTCATTTGCGCAGGCTCCACTTTGGTTACCTGAGGTTTCGCACCGCCCGTTGCACGGTTTGTCGCTGCTTTCGCAGGACTGGCGCGCGATGCGGGAGCTGGCGACGCAGAAGCCGCTGTCGCTCGTTTCCGTTCCGCCGCCTCTGAATAGTCAAATTTCAATGGGTCAATTCGCCGGTCTCTTCTCAAGAACGTGACCGCGCCTTCTTTTCCCAACCCTCTCCCCTGATCCTGTCCTTATGCGCGCCGTAACGCTGCCTCATCTGCCACCGCCCGCCGTCGCTGCCACCTTGCCAACGCCTACTCGACCTCCGACGCCCAGACGCGTGCCCTCTCGAGCCTGCATGACCTTATCATCGGGACTGGGGCCTTCAAAAGCAGCGCGCAGATTTGCCATCCCCGAGCCCGATTCGCTCGCCGGTTGGGACCCGTTGATGGTAAAGAGCTGGGGTAACCTTCTGTGCGACTCGTCCGCGGTCGACGCGCCGTTCTCGTCTTGTGGCTTGCTGAGTCCGGTGACCAGGAGGGAAGGTCCAAAGGTGACAGCAACGTTGGCTGCCGACGCATATCGTTCCGCCGAGGCATCGGGAAGGGCGTCATCGATCTGCATTTGGTCGAAAGATTGCGGCAAGCTCTCCTGGGCCGATGCGACAGGAAATAGAGAGCCTATTGCGAGGCCAGATGCTAGCTGAGCTTGTGCATATTTCGCGGCTGTCTGAGTCGCACTTAAAGGCGTTTCTGCCTCGATTTCTATGGCCACAACTTGAATACCCTCTGAGGCGCCAGATGCTTTCGTAGCTGTTTCCTTCGCTTTTGCCTCTTGCGCTGCCTGGATCTTTAGTTGAAGTCTTGACAGTGGCTTGCTGCTCGTAGTGGTGGTGGTAACTGGTGCAGGGGGAGCGATGGCCGGCGATGACAAGCCCTGCGCAGGGGCTCGAGCAGAAGACGTCGGTGTTGAGATTGGGGCTCTGGCTGCATTGGAGCGCGCCGCAGCGAGCGCGGCAAGTTTTGATTTCGGTGCGGGGGCTTCAGAGGCAGCGCTTTGGGCAGAAGTTGGCGTCGATGTTTGGCGTTTAGCTTGTCTTGCTGCGGCGAGTCTCTGCAGTGCAGTCATAGGCTTGGACGGTTCTGTGGCTGGGGGCGGCGGACTGGCGACCTGGCTGACCTCTTGCGCAGCTTCTTCTTCTGTACAATAGCGAAACCCGCCAATACAAAGACAAGGAGAGCCAGTGAGCGAAATAACCTGGTCAGCGATTTCGGTCAGCTAATGCATACGAGTCGGCATTGGGGAAAGCGGGAGGAGATGAAGCTCACCTTGGATAGCAGACGGGACGGCTCCCTCCAGCATCGGTCCTCCAGCACTTCCCACCCCACTCCCCGAGCTCACATTCTGATCAAACTCACCTTGTTTCTTGAGCGCGCGTGATTGGCGCTTGCCTTGTTCGTCCAGGAAGTGTGCTACGGTCGACTGCACGTCAAAGTAGCTGTCCCAGAGGACGTCCTTGATCTCTCTGTCGGTGAAGCCGCTCGACTGCGACGGACCGAGGACCTCGATGACGCCCGCCAGCGCGTTGTTCAGATCATTGCGTTCTTGATCGGTGATATCCTCTGAGAAGGAAGAGCAGAGGGTCAGCCGGCGTACATGCACACACATGCGTTGTAAGATTGAGCTCACCATATGGATCATCGGTATGGTCGTATGCGTGATCGTCGGCGAGCTCTTCGTCGAGGTCGAGGTTGCGCACGGCGCGATGGCGGGACATGACTGGATCTTGAAAAGGAGCGTGTCCGCCTTGCTGTTGTGGTCGTCGTTGTCGAGGACGCGGACGAGTATGATGAGGGCGAGGCTCAGGTCAGCGGATTGATCCTCGATGACGTCCCCATGGCCTGCTTCCTGTGTATGGCCCACCATCTCTTCCTCGTACTGAAGAGAAGGTCGAAGCCGTGAGCCGGGAATCATGCTGACGTCTGCCGCTGCTGCTCTCCGACGCTGGAGCGCTGCCAACTGTCTGACGAGATCTTCAGCTGCTTCCGCTTCTTCTTCGCCGGGCTCAGCAGGGCTCTCTCAGTTGGCCCTCCAACGACGTGCCTTCATGGCTTCCTCAACCGCATCAGCATCGTCCTCCGGAAGGAGTGTGGCCGCGCGGCCCCCGCTCCTCCTCAGCCCAGCCGCGCTGAGCAAGGCCCTCTCGGAGACGAGCTCAAGCAAGGCCATCGTCACCCTCGACGCGACCTGGTTCATGCCGAACCTCAACCCACCCAGAAATGCACGGGCCGAGTTTTCGAAGGGACCTCGGATCCCAAACTCACGCTTCTGGGATGTCGACGAAGTCGCAGACAAGAGCGTGATTGAAGGGCTCGGGTCTGCCCTGCCGCATATGATGCCCGACGGGTCGACCTTTGCTCAAGCGGCGAGCGAGGCCGGCATCGAGCCTGAGACTCACGTCGTTGTCTATGTGAGTCAATTTCATGGATTCCTCGTATTCCCCCTGATGTATGCTGACTATATTGCCTGTATCTCCCCTCAGGATACTCATGGGTAGGTCAGCTCGACGTGCTGACCCCTCGGTCTCCCAAAGCTGACATTTTCTCTGTGCTTTTCCCCAGCATCTTCTCCGCTCCTCGCACAGCATTTACCTTCCTTGTGAGCTTCCCACTGAGCGTCGAGCCTCACCAATTCAGAAGTACCGCTGACTTCCAACTTCTTTATTCGCAGGCATTTGGACACCAGCGTGTGTCTGTTCTTGACGGCGGACTGCCGGGCTGGGTCGCCTCCAACTTCGAAGTTGAAGAAGGAGAGCCCAAGGCACAAATATTAATTCAAGTCAGTATTAACCCTAACCAACGCCTCCCACAACAGAAGAGGATCCACTGATCGAGATTCTCCCGCCCTGCAGAAAACAAGCTACCCCGAGCCCACTCTGCTGCCCAACCGCATTCGTTCCTACCAAGAAATGCGGAGCAACGCCGCCCTCGGCGAATCTCGCGCCCAAGCCGTCCTTGACGCCCGACCCCAACCCCGCTTCGCCGGAACGGCGCCCGAGCCACGGCCAGGCCTCAGCTCAGGCCACATCCCAGCCTCCTATAGCTTACCCTTCTCCTCCCTGCTCGACTCCAAGTCGGCCGACGACAAGACCTACACCGTCCTCAAATCTCAGACTGATCTCTGGCGGGTGGTCTCGGGTGCGTTGGCGGCGCGGCAGTCGAGTTGGGGGGCCGGGGCTGGGGCTTCCGCGGACGAAGGTGGGAATAGCTCTGTCGATCGGCTGCGGCAGGAGAGCAGTGGGCAGGGTCAGGTTGCTGTGACGGCCACCTGCGGCAGTGGGATGACTGCCGCTGTTATCTGGCTTGCCTTGCAACAGCTCGGCATCGAGTCCGCTATCTACGATGAGGTGGGTCTCTTTCTATTACCGCTCACTTCCTCTTTTGATCACATGCTTACCGTCTCTGGATTGGATTGGCCAGAGCTGGACTGGATGGGCATCTCGGAAGGACTCGCCCATCGTCAAGGATGAGGCCTAAGGACGCGTAGAGCAGGCAAAAGGATACTGCAAATTTCACGTCTTCCCCTTTTCTGCATTTCTATGTTTCAGCATATTCAGCACCTTCGTAGTGACCATTCGCATCTTCCATGCCGGCGTCTGGCTCGGCCTGGCCCTGGGTATCGTCCCACCACGCAGGATTCCCCAAGCCCTGACCAGCTATCGAGCTCTGTGAAGAAAAAAGAAAAGTCAGACTTCCCGGGACGGTAAGAGACAGGAATGAGATGGGGAGGAAGGGCAACTCACAATAATGATGTACGGCGCTAATCTCTCCATGTAGGCAGCGGACGCAGGCGCCGCGGCATCATTTTGCCCATGCAAATTCGGCCCCGTCCCAACCTCCCCCGGCGCAGCACTCGCAGCCGAAGCAACATTCCCACCAAGAGCCCCCGAAGGTCCTACGCCCGGCGCATTCGGTCCAGGCGCCGAACTTCCTGGCGGAGGCGCAAAGGCACCCCCACCAATCTTGGCACCTTCCGCCAACCCTGCCCCGCCCACGGCCCCCGGTCCCGGCTCGGGATCGTTAAACTCGTCCTCTTCGACGGCGAACCGAATTCGGTCGCCTGCGGCTAGGTACAGCCGGTCCTCGCGGTCGGTTGTGTATGGGTCTGAAATGCGGTCCGGTGAGGGTTCGCCTGTGACGGGGTCTGGAGGAGGTTGATAGACCCAGAACCAAGCGCGGTCGTGATGGTCGCTGTAAAGTAAACGCACACTTGTCAGCCATTCTTGATGAGGTAGAAAGAGAGAGAGGAACGTCAGCTGGGCCACGGTTCAACGTACAATCCACAGATGTCGGGCATCAAGTGCGGAGGCACGTAAATGTCATCAAAGAAGTCCATGCTGACTGTGGGATTATGCGTGTAACTTGTCAGTGACTCAGTATAACAACAAGATGAGAAACAGACTCACTTCTGATTCCATCTTCGTCTGAACTCTTGATGGAACCTTCGAGGACCTCGCCCGGGAATGGTCTGAACAACAACATTCGAAATGTGCCTATTTGGGGAGGCGATGGAGCGCATATATGCGGTTCAACGGGAAGAGACGAGTTAATCAGCATTTCTTCCCAAGCGACCACGGTCGGGATGTACTCACAGTGATGATAGAGACATCCGTCTCCCCAGCGCACAATGCCGTCGCTCGCTTTGGAAATGTCGAATAGGAAGATGCACAATCCAACGCCTTGCAGGACCTGGGAAAAGGTGAAGCACACCATCATCAGTAAACTTCAATCGACCTTGCAGCGCACTACTGGCGAAGCAGCTTTTTGTTGCTCACCCTGTTGGCATATTTTCTGTTGATCTCGTCGGACAGGGCTTCGACCCGGTCCTTGCCCATGTTGCAGGGCTCGATCCGGATCGTGTCCTACGCATCGCAAAACACACAACACAGGGCGAGGGCGGGAGCGCAGGCAGAAAGCGGGGACGCAGAAGTCGTGGACAGACCGCCGCCAGCGCGCCGCAGCAGGGACGGAAGGGAAGGAGAAACAAGACCATGTTCAGAGCATTTCAGAAGGACGGCAAAAGGCCCCGAGCTGAGGAATTCCTGCCAACGTACCTCGATTTCGGCCAGCTGGAACATGGTGATCGCGAGTCGTGCGCCTGCGCTCGAAGGCTGGTGGTGAGATGGGCCGCGGCGGCGACTGTGGGTCTGCGCGTGTCGTGCTTTGCTTATGAGGTCCCCGGTGCAGTTGGTTGTCCTGAGGAAGGAAGGTGTTCAGCGTGCCTTCCCAAATTTTTGAGGATCGGGGAAGGGCGGAAGGGGAGGAAGATGACAACGAGCTTGCTGAGGCGGAAGTTGGAACCGAGGAAAGGAAAGGAAAGGAAAGGAAAGGAAAGGAACGGGAATGGTGTTGCAAAACAAGTTCAAGGCTCGTGCTTCGGCGCGCTACAACGCGACGCGTGGTGGGAGTGAAGGCGGAGGCCGAGGCCGTGGGCAATCAGGAGGGGCAGGACGCGGTTATCGAGGTCGTGGTCGCGGTCGGGGTCGCGGTGGAGGCAGTGCTCATGGCGGTCGTGAGGAAGGCGAAGACGACGACGGAGAAGATGACGGCGAGGATGAGGATGAGGAGGAAGATGGAGATCCTGCTGATGCTGCGTTCCCGACTCTGCAAGCTGCGACTCTTGCAGGGCCATCAAGACCAGCAGGGGGACGAGCCGAGGTCGAAAAAGTGCCAGCCAAATACGCAAGACGGAAGCTGGAGAGCAACGCGTGGCGGTACAAGGAGGACGATGCGGATCCAGATCCAGGTGAGTTGCTTTACGCATGTACTTATGCTTCTATTTTCTCTATTACTGACGCAGCCCCCCGTCTGTCCGCAGATGCAGAGCCGGAGCCCGAAGTCGACCTTTCGAACCTCTTCGCACGCGTAGCCAAACTCGATTCCAGCAAGAATGCGGTCATCTCCCTCGGAGCTCCTCAGCCTCTGGATGCCTCGGCGGACGCGGAGACGGCAGAAGATATTGAAGCGGATATCGATCACTCCCTCGCATATCTGTATGAGCGAGAGCGGGCACGAGAACGGGCAAGGACGGGCCGGGCTAAAGAGCACGAACAGCGGCAGCAAGGGCTATCAGGATCGAATGTGATTGAGGTTGCTTCTATGAGTGCAGAGGATCGGAAGAAGATGGAGGAGGAAGCGGAGGAGATGAAGGCGGACAAGGAGAAGGCTGAGGCACTGCGAGGTGAGCTTTTCCATCCCTTGGTTTGTGAACCTTCCCTGTGCTGACCATGAGGTTCATCTTTACAGCCTTGAAGGAGCGGTTTCAAGGTCACGCTGTTGGAGAGCGAGTCAAGACGTCCAACGTCCGTCGGCTGATTCCTGCTCAACCTTCCTCCTCCGAAGGCTCGTCAAAGGACCTCGGACCCAAGCCAGCACACTTACAACCCAAACGAGACCGATTACCGGACCATGCTCGTTCCTGGGCCTCAAGAAAGACCGAAGATACAGCCGCAGAAGACTTGCGAGATGACTTCTTCTTTGATGAAGTTGTCGCGTCGCCGTCGACTCGCGAAGGCTCAGGCGAGACTGCACGTCTGGCGGACGTTGCGCAAACGGGTGGCTCGGCTTCGGTCGACCGTAAGCCAGCGTCCACCAAAACGGATACGAAGGACATGGAGGACTTCCTCGATGCTATGCTGGGCTGAAAGCCGCTGCCGTCTGTGCCTTCACCGTCGTTTCCATCGCATCTGTACATAATTCTATCTGCCGTCCCTACCTGGCCCTTTGTGATTACGTAACGCTGCACTGACCCGCCTTGACCTTGACGTTTTGGAAGGTCGGCGCTCGAGGTTGAAGCGGACAACATCGACACTGAGATCCAGAGCGAAGCCATGGACGAGGCGGAACGGGAGCAGCAACATCGCCGAGGTCGTGGAAGCGGAGGGAAAGCCGGTGGGGGAGCTGGGGGCCACAGCAGCAGCAACAGCTTGGAGAGGATCGGCGCCAACTTTGCCAGCCTCCAGCTCGCCCCGCTCTCCCTGGCCGAGCCCCACCCGCTCCTCGCCTCGAGCTCGACAGGCGACTTCGACCCGGACGAGTTCCTTTGCAGCCGCGCAACGGGCACCAAGCTCAGCTCGATCCTTGCCGAGCTCGAGGCGCATCATGACGAGCTGCAACAGCATCTGATCTCCCTCGTACAGTCGCATACCGGCGTATTCCGTGACGTCGCTGCGGCGGTGCAAGAGGACGCCGCGACGGTCGAGCAGCTCGGGCAGGTCAACTTCGCTGCGAATGCAGCCAGAAGATCCACCGAGACGCGTTCTCGAACGGTCTCAGGATCCCAGTCAGCTGGAATGCATCACGTACAGAGAGTGTTTGAGCAAACGCGGGACAAGCTACACGAGGTCAAGACGGAGGTTGATGCGGTCATGGAGGAGCGCAAGCTGTGCATGCAGGTTCAGGTGAGCTTCATGAAAACCCTCGCCTGCGCTGACGATGGTCCAGGCAGGTCAGCTGATCGCAATGAGGTCTTTCGCAGTCGCAACTATCCGTTCTCCTCGCGTTACACCAATGCATCCTTCGTCTTGAATCGCTGCTCGGTATTCCGGCCTCATCCTTCGAGAGGAGAAGGACAAGCAACCGAGCCGTGCCATCAGATTCAACCTCAACAGCGCGAAAGTCGAGCGCCACACTTCGGCTGGAAGCTGCGCGCCGGGAAGATCGCGAGGCGGATGAGGATGAGGAAGAGGATGAGGCTGATGCCATACTGGAAAGTATGGGCGGTCTGACGGGTCACGGCGGCATGCACGGGCTCGGAGGTCACACAGATGCGCAGCACTACGGAGCCAAAGCAGATGTCGAAGCCGAACTGCTCGGACTGTTCTCCCAGGCAGCAGAGGACGTGTTCCGCACGATACTGCAGGACGAAGCATCAGGCTTTGATGCTATGGTCACCGCGGTTTCTTCCATCTCGAACTCATCCTCCTTATCGGATCCGCAGAGGTCACCCAAGTCGCGTCGGAAGAGTCTGGCAGCGGTGAGGCGATCTTCGTCAAAATCGATCAGTATGAGCGAAGCCACAGCCGCGCTTTGGCAGACTTCGGGCGGTCCAGGTTTCTCAGCTGCCCTATCCATCAAACCCAAGCCCAAAGTGTTGCCTCTGCCGCAGAGGCTCGCCAAGGCCATGGAGGAGCTCCTTCAACTCATCACTCTCATCAACCGAGCGCTCGACGAAGACTTGCGCATGTTCATTAACGCACGGATCAGAAGATTGAACGGGATAGGCAGCGCGCTTGCTGGTGACCTCAAAGTTCTATTATCACAACTTCTTGGTCCTACCAGCTTGATCTTCCACCCGCCTGACAGGCTCTCCGCGGACGACCTTGCAGAATTGTCGGCTGTGGCGAATGGTTCACGAGACTCCCTATCGGGTTGGACGCAGGTCGATGCGGACGAAACGTCGGATAGACTCTCTGTTGTCGAGCGCCGGCGCGATGAACAATACTCCTGGTTGCACCTGTCCCTTCGAGCCTATACCGCGCTGGACAGTCTTTTCCGATCGACGGCTTCCATGACACCCGAATCTACCTTACCTACATCCGCAGGATTACGTGACGACCTGAATGCTACCTTACGGACAGGAGTTTTGTCCAGATGGATTCATGATGTGAGTTCGCATCATTCTTGTCGATCGCAGTGTCATTTCATTCGCTCACCGCATGGGCTTTCCCCCGCTCGTAGCGCATCCGCTCATCCTCACACACCCAACTCATCAAGTATTCCGCAGAGCCCGGAACTGCAGCTCGCGGACCTCGAATGGATACCCAGGGCGACGCATTCCCCACCCCGGCAACTTCAACTCCGCAGATCTCCCCTATGGTCGTATCGGAGACAGGAGCGTCACCAGAGGAAGAGTCAGATCTGAAAAGTTCAGAAGCGTTGCGGAAAGTCTACAACGAGATCTTGCGGTTCCTTACCGAGGACGCTCAAGGCTTCTTTGCCGCATCTCAGTCTGCGCTCTGTGTTGAGTCGGACTGGTACATCGACAGCTTTGGGGTGGCGTGGGACGAAATCAGTCGGGCGCTCCTGGAGGATCTTGGCAATGTCATCTTCTTTGTTGGCAGACCAAATAGCTTCCAGCAGGTATGTGTTTGAGTCGTGTTACCCCCTCGTTTCCTGGTAGCGGTCGCACTGCTAATGGTCCTCTTCTCGCCAGAATTACAACATCACGGCTCGCTTCCTGCAATTGGTCGCACAACTCGTGCCATCGCCAATTGCCCTAAGAAATCTGCACGATCATCCCGGCTTCATCGCCTTCCAGAAGCGGTGGCAGCTTTCCGTCTATTTCCGAATTCGTCTTCGGAACATTGTCACGGCGTTGGAAGCTGGTCTTTCCAGCGGCTTGAGCCCTGTACATTCCCGAGGATCGTCAAATCAGCCCAATATCGCACAGCTACAGGCAGTGCAGGCAACGTACGAAGCGTTCGCAACACCCTGGCGGTCCTCCGTCCACATCAGACCGCTGACCGCTCGAGAATGGACCTTGAGCCTCCAAGTGATCAGTCGATTCAAGACATGGCTGGAGACGGAAGTCTTGAGTGAGGCGACGAACGATGTCGGGGGCGGCGCAGATGCTCATTCTGCAGGGCATGGGCAGAACAGCCAAGTCGATCGCGATGGATCGAACGGACATAGGCGGACGCCCAGCTCGAGCTCGCGGATAGGTGGTACCGGCCGTGACTCGCCGAACCTGAGAAGTCGCATCGACTCACCTGCACAAGGAGAGTCCCGCGCTCAACAAGAGGCCTATCACCGACGATTACTTCGTTGGACCTGGATTGCCTCGGACGTGGAATGGCTCGACCGAAGCCTTTGGGACGTGTATGAGGCCGACATCGTTCCTGCGGTACGGGCCGGGCTAGCCATCGATCCTACTGGCCGCACTCTGCCGTCCATCGATGGCGTCCTGAAGGAGATGAATGGTGAGAATGCTACGCCGTCCGGACTTTGTACCGTCGATCGAATGACTGACCCGTTTTCCCTCTTCAGATGCGCTTCGGAATGCCCTTAGCTACCGAAGAGGCTTCGTTTCGGTACTCGGTCGTAACATCGTCACTCTGCTCAAACAGCGCTGCGCTGCTTCCTTTGAGATCCTCAATCGAACAGGATCCATCACACGGCAGTACCGCGCCGGTGGGTCAGGCTCATCAGCGGCTGGGTCTGTTCCTTCTCAAACGTTTGTCGGGCAGATGATCGCACCGCTGCAAGAGTACTTCGGCACGACAACGACGGTAGTCACCAGTGGCACAAGTGCGGTCACAAAGGAAGCCTTGAGCCGGATCGACCTCGAGACTCGCGTCGTCTGGGCACAAGACGTGGTCGATGACATTGTCTCCCGATACGCCAGTGCCCTCTTCACCATGAACAAGACGCTCGAGTCCCTCCGGCGTTTGAAGCGCGGAAGCACCACGCTCGGCTTTGGCTCCCTCTTCGGAGGCGGTGCTCCTGCACAACCAGTCCCGACAGCAGCCGTGCCACCGACGTCGGACGGGGCCGAGAAGGAGGCCGACCCGGAGTCTCGCCGGACGAGGAAGCAGATGCAGGCAGACGTGGACGTGTTTGAAGCGGAGGTTCGGGCGTTGGGAGGTGTGGGCGTTGCCGTGGTATTAGAGGGCCGGGAAGCGTGGGAACGACTGAAGCGGGCGGCAGATGGGTGTAGGGAGGGTTAGCCCATTGAGCGGCGACCATACATGATGCACCATGTACCCGCTGAAGGAAATATAAAGGTTCAGCGCCACGTCGCGCTGTCCAAAGTGAACAAAAGAGATGATGCGTGAGCGTGTCAGTGCTTTCGATGACTAGCTTCAAGAAGAGACGTATCACAGCATTGTCACGATGGTGGCATGAAGATATTGCCGGAGCTGGCAATAAAGCTGCAAGGAATGATCAGGATGTTTGCGGAATCACTGCCATTCACAGCAGCTTCACGAGTAAATTGCTTGCCCGGGGTGACACCAGAACTGTACGCGCGGGAAGACATGATGCATGGATTTCGACGTGGCCACAACCGCGACGAGGACCCGCTCCTTCGGGCCTAAACCTTGAGAGGCTGAAGCACTGGAAGGCGTTATACTTCACGAGTCGAACGGAGGTTGATACAGAATCCGTGGCGAGCGAGCGATCTCTCACCGTCGCCGACGAGTAGACGTCGTGCTAGCCACCTCGTCGTCGTCCTCTCGTCCGCGCTTCGACCCAGCTCCACCCTCGCCTTTACCCGCCCTTCTTTCCGCCCTCGCTTTCTCCCGCGAGCCGTCGGCGCCGTTACTGTCCCGCCGCTCATCAGCCTCCGAGACACTCCTGTCCCGTTCGCGATTACGATGCCCAGAGCTTTCCCTCCGGTCACGATCGTCCCGCTCCCGTTCCCGTTCTCGCTCCCAGTCGCGATCGCTCCGATCACGTTCGTCGTGTGGGGACCGATCGCCTCCTCCTCGTCCTCCCCGTCTTCGAGAACTTCGTCGGTCGTCGTCATCCCGTCCACTGACGCTGCGAGGCGGCGGACTGCTCGCCTCGCGCTCTTCGCGTCGGAAGGTGGGGTTGCTGGCACCATAGTCGAGTGCATCCGGTGCGCCAGGAACCGTGTCTCGATCGTTGTACCGTCGCCCTTTGCCTGCTCCGCGCGGGCCTGTGGGGACATTTGGTGGCAGTGTAGCCGGTCCAGAGTTGCGATTTCGCTCGGCAGCTGGACCGGTTGGCGGGGGACGGCCGTTGCCCCCACTGGGACCTGTGGGAGTGCCGGGAGGCACTCGAGCACCCCGACTGCTTCGCGGTGCGCGACCGTGTGTTTGTGCTGCTGGTCCAGGCGGTGGTACCTGATCTTGTGGCAGTCCATTGGAGATCTGTGAGGAATAAGAAGGTTCAGTGCGAGTGTTCACGTGCGTAGCAAAAAGGGGAGGAAAGCACTCACATCGCCATCTTGGTCCGTCGTCTTGCTTCGATCGTCATTTTCATCCTCTCCAGCCTGAGAAGGTCGCTCTTGGTCTTCCAACATGGAGGCTGCATCTGCGGCTGGCCCAGAGGGCATACGCAGCGGACCAGATGCCGCCGGACCTGTAGGCGGACGATGGGGCAGGCCTTGTTGACCCGCCGGACCCGACGGTATTCTCCTATCGGCCCGAGGTCCACCGGGCGGCGCTGGCCCACCTTGCATACCTCCGCCCATGCCCATGCCCATCCCTCCAGGACCACTCGGTTGAGCTTGGTTCATGTTCATGCCCATGCCCATCGACATGGGTGGCATACCACCCATACTAGGCGGCGGACCCATTCCCATCATTCCCTGGTTGGGACCTGCGCCGGGACCGGACGGGCCACCACCACCGGGGCCTCCTCCTCCTCCGGGGAACATTCCCATCATATGAAGCATTTGCGGAACGAGACGTCCATGGTGATTGACTACGCCCATCTGTTGGAGCATGTTGATCTGTTGAGGCGGCGGCATACCGGGAGCCATCATGTTCATAAGTTGTCGAAGCAGTTGATCGTGGTTCGGAATATCGTCGTGACCGCCGCCAGCAGCTGCCGATGCCGCCGCATCCCGTGCGGCCTGAGCCTCCCTGGCGTTCTTCGCAGCTGCTTCAGCCGCATCAGCCTCGGCCTTACGCCTCTTCTCCTCTTCATTCTCCCGAGCCCGGATCCGTTCTCGCTCGCGCTCTTCCTCCCTCTCCCTCAAGCGATCCTCGCGAGTCTTCATGAGTTCACGCTTGCGTTCCATGTACAGTCGCCACGATTCTTCGTTGAAGCCGTAGTTGAAGTAGTCGGTCAGATCGGCACCGGCGCGTCGCCAAGGCCTGTCGGCGTAGGAGGAAGGGTCAACTTCGTAGAGCGTCGGACCATCGGGCTCGTCGTCGTCCTCCCCGACTTCGCCATCGGGCGCGGTGGAGAGACCTGTGCCTGGATCGATGTGGAGAGCTGCGCGTCGGGGCGACAGTTCCAATCGAGGCGCAGTGGAAGGAGGCGGACCAGGAGCAACCTCTGGGCCAAGGTCCTTGTATGCGGCGTACTGAGGCTCGAGCTTAGCTCCGAGAAGGCCGAGCGAGGTGACGGGCACAGTGGGTGGAATCGAGCCTTGATACGGCTGCTGCTGTTGCAGTTGGGGGCCTGCTGCTGAGGGTGTACCCTGTCGAGCAGCGTTGGCAGGCGAATCGGGCAGAGGCTTGGCCCGAGAGAGAGGCGTGTACTCAGATGTAAGGCCTCCGCTGCCGATGTTGGCGTTCGATACCTCTATAGAGACGGACGTCGAATCAGTCACCATGCACTTTTGCATGCACATCATCGTTCCCAGGACTCAGAAAACTCACGTCTTGGAGCCGGCCCGCCAGATACTCGGCCCATGTGTGGGGGCCTGACGCGACTGTAGGCCGCTGCCGTCGCTGCCGCCCCAGAGCCATCGAGAGGAGCTTCCGTGATGATTTCGAGATCCTGCGCATTCAAGAAGGAGAATCACCAAGGCCCAGCGATAAAGGGTCAGATGCCATTGCGAGTAAAGTGAGGAAGCGGGGGGTGTACACGATGGGCACAGCCGCACGCGCTGCGCAAAGGCAATAGTGAGAAGAAAGAGATGTGTTGTATACACTCACGTCGTCACTCTCCTCCTCCTCCTCGCCTTCCTCCTCTTCTTCGTCTTCGTCATCGTCGGCTTCACCCTCTTCGCCTGCATCTTCTCCATCGCCGTTCGCATCTACACCCTCTCCCTGTTTCTCCGATACCTTGGCCAAGCCATTCGCATCCGCAGAAGGTACATCCTCCGTCCCTCCTTTTTCGTCTGGAGCTGGCGCAGAGGGAGCAGCGCTGGGGCTGGTCTCCTCCTCGCCTGCGCCGTACAGGAACGCGTCGTCGTCTTCCATGGGGGTTTAAGCTGCGTCGGGTGACAGACAGTACAGACGCCGGGCGGGAGCAGCTCTTGCAGGCCAAAGGTCAGGAACTTCCTTGCTGATGCGCTCTGTGCAATGTGCACGGCGATGCGGGAAGCTGGAAGCTGGAAGGAGTGAGGATGGATGGCGATCGCATGCATCCAAGTCAGTGATCTTTTCCGTGGAAAACTCTTCCCTTCCTTCCACCACACCAGCATCGCACCAGGAGCAAGGATACAGCATCCCATCAAGGCCAAAGAGAGGATGTAAGTGCCATATGTGTACGTGCTCTCGGTCCATATCCTGATGAGCTGGGGGACTCCTCCCAGCCTAGACGAGGTCAGAGGCAGGCTCAATCAATTCTGAGCGAGCAGGTCCTTGCCGACATCCATTCTCCCAAAGCGCAAGAGCTCTCCTTGCGCTTCTCTCTGATCGAACAACGAAGCATTCCCTTAATCCCTTCTGCTGTATGTGTCGATCGAGTCATGCTGACAACCAGTCTGTACAACAGGTTCGATTGCTATATGTTATGCTTGACAAAGTGTCTATGGCCTGGATCGCCAGAAAAAAATCGAATGGATAAAGGAAAAGTGCTTCGCAACGTACTTGTGTATGCTCATTCCTGCGTCTGCTGAGCTCTGAGCGAGGTCTCAACGGGTGAAGGACAGAGGGAGTGCCTTGCCCGTGATGGTGGTAAAGATCGTCTCCAACGCAGCACGCGCAATGTACTTGTGTGTGACCCGGGAGGGATGATAGATGTCGAAAAAGACGTGCTTGTCCGGGTCAGAGCAGAGGGAGCGCACGGGAGCTTCGCCAGGGTAAACTCCTTTAAGGCAGGCATCCTCAACGTTCCAGTCCGGACGTTGCTTCTTCTTGTTGATGAAGCTGGTCAGCGCGGTCCTCTGGTCGAAGAGGACAACGGTGGCGCCCTTGCCTCCCGCGTCGTCGACGTGAGCCTTGAGATAGTCGTAGAAGGCATCACCGTAGGAGTCGAGGGAGGGCTCGTACGCTTCTCCATAGTCGTTGACGTACGGAATTGATTGAAGTGCAGCCACGCCAGGAATGAGGAAGTAGCGTGCGCCTGGACAGAGGAGAGATCTTGGATGAGAGGGGAGAGCATAAACGAAGAAGTCAGAGGCTGGGATCTGCTCACCAGCTTTGTAGAGCCGTCTAGAGGCCGTCAAGAGGTCGGCGGCGGTCAGCCTGGCAAGCTCCTCGGGCGCGATGGGTCCACCAAGTCCAAAGAAGGCACTATACACAGAGATCACGTAAGATTCAGGGTCACACACACAAAAGGGCTATCAATAGAGACTTACTCGTTGGAGCCACCCGAAATGACGAAAAGACTACGGGAGATGCTCCCCTTCGAGCTTGATTTCAGATACGTGCGGACCTGGCCGAGGACAGAGGGGACGGGGACGGTCGAGTTGTATCCAGTAAGGCCCTGAATTCGCGAGTTGTTGACAGTGGCCCCGCCATAGGCCAGATCGAGCAAGTCGGCAGGCCCTCCTCCTGGGTGAAGGAGGACGCCAATGTCTTTGGCGAGGTTCTCGACCCAAGTCTTGCCGTTGGAGAATCTGCCCTTGTAGTAAGCCTTGTCTGCAGGCCAGGTGCGATTGGTGAGTCGGTAGACGTTACCATTGTCGGAGAGGGAGTCACCAAAGGCAACGACAGAGCCAAAGTGGGAGCGCAAGGCAGAGACCGGGTTGGCGCTGGTCGAAGTGGCGGAGAAGAATGCGACTGCGGCGGCACGCAAAAAAAGTGAGGTGAAATGCATCTTGCAGAGAGATGGAAAGACTGCTCTTGTGGGCAAAAGGAAGAGGGAGAGTCGGTGTGAAAAGGACACCGGAGATTGGGATGCAGAAAGGTTCTGTCAAGGAAAGGATTAAAGAGGGCGGTCGGCACCGTTTGACGGCGCGCGCAGGAAACAAGAGAAGACGAAAATGGAGGAAGGAGGAGCGGCGGAGATGGAGTTAGACGATCCTTTTATACGGCACACGGTCAGAGACAGCGACGACGGGACGGGAGAAGGGCCCCTGACGTGGGAAGTTGGTGGTCCAGGATCAGAGAGTCTCCCACACCGACAGTCAACACATGCCGATGCGCAGGCAGGCAGAGGGCTGGATGGCCCTGCAGGCTGCAGCTGCACACGGAGGAGCAGAGCGAGACGGACATGACAGCAAACAAATGAATCACGCAGATGCAGCGACAGAAAGGAGGACGGACACAGACGAAGCATTGGAGACAGGAAGGAATTGAGATTGAAAACGACCTGCGGATCGCGAGCATGAAGGAGTACATGGAATGCACACCCGCATCGCTGGACCACAGCCAAGGCCAAGGAAGACCTCGAACCGCCGATGAAGGAGATGTACGATCCCGTCTTGCAACCAAATCGACCGAGAACGAAGCGGCTGTAATATGTAAAGTGGGAGTGCGAAGAAGAGCTGTTCTTGCCAGCCGTTCCCTCAACTTGACTCCACGGTGCACCGTAAACCGGTGTGAGAAGCCAATGATGAATATGGCGGGCGCAAAGTTTTATATGGAGGTTCTCCGGAAGGACGGGGGCAAGGACAGCGAGAAGAAGTGGGAGCGGCAGGAAAAATATGTGGAGGCAGATCTTCCCACGCTTCGGTCACTCAACCAGTTCCGGTCCGCAACCCATCATGCTCGTCCACGGCGGCAGCGGCACCCCTTCGACACCGTCACACTCGCAGCAGCGGATTTCGATCACATACGCGCACAGGTAGCACCGCAAAGCCAGGCCTGCGCATTCAGGCTGCAGCTCTTTCCGCGCACTGGAAGGCGCACATTCTCCCCAGGATTGCAGCTCGAAGGGAGGGCTCAAGTCGCTGCAAGAGAGACGCGTATCCCACCTAAACCCCTGCCTGCAGCACGGTTACGATCGGACACTCCGAGCTCATCACAATGGACGGCAAAAACGGAAGTAGGCACCCGCATACTGGTCCAAATGGCCATGTGTACAATGAGGCCGTATGGCGCATGTTCATGAACCTGAAGAACAAGTGAGTCATGATGGCCTCGGTGTATGCCTGTTGCACCAGCCCCTCCACCTGTTGCGCTCCCAGATACTGATGCGCGCGCTTCTCTAATCCCCACAGAAACCCAGCAGTCCGCCATGCTGCGAGTCTGGAGCTTCGCGAGCATGTAAGCCTTCGCGCGCCGTATAATCTTGCCGTCCGCAGCGGTGACCTGACTCTTCCTTGAATTCTTCCGTACCCGGCTGCAATCACAGGTCAAGCACATCCCGGTCGAGCTTCGCTTCGATCCCAACTCCCCCCTTAACAGCGATCTCAGCCCGCTCATGTTCGACATCACCCATACCCCCGTCCCACATGAGAAATTGGGAGGCATCGCCGCCATCGATCAACTCATCGATCTCGACATGGGTCCAGGAGACGAGGCCAAACGGTATCTGTATCGTCTCTATCAGCTTCTGCGCCACAATCTCCCTACGAACAATGCAGAAGTCATTGCGGAGGCGTCTAAGGCTTTGGGCCGCATCGTCAAGGTCGCCGGAGCCTCTTTCACAGATCAGTTCATAGACATGGAAACAGAGCGAGCGTTGACGTTGCTGGGCGGTACGTTTTCTCCCCATTTTACTGGCTTGCCAAGGAGCTCTGATTGATGATCTGACGACCTTGCTCGGGTGCCACAGAACGCGACGAATTCGGGCGTTATGCGGCATGCTGCATCATTCGAGAGCTGGCCTACAACGTGCCCAACCTGCTATACCCTTTCGTGACACGCATTTTGGACCAGCGCATCTGGGTCGCCTTGCGAGATTCCAAGGTAAGGACCTGACAGGAAGGAGTCCCTGCTACAGAAATCGCGTCGGCTGATTCCGTTTGAACTTCCCTCCTCATCCGCAGCTTCACGTGCGCGAAGGAGCCGCAGACGCGCTCGGAGCATGCCTTCAAATTCTTTACAGCAGACAAAAGCAGATGGGCTCACAAATATTCAGCAACATTTGGATCGAAGCGAACAAGGGCTTGATGCGGAAACTGCCGTCCCCGCTCCCGCCGGAGACGGTCCACGGCAGTCTGCTTGCGGTTCACCAGCTGCTTTCGCATTCAGGCACTTTTATGCGCGATCATCTGGCCGAGGCATGCGATGCCATCATCCCATTACACCAGAGTCGGGATGCGCAGATTCGGAACACGGTCAGCTTGCTCATCCCACAACTGGCGCAGTACGACCCTTCCTTTTTCGAGAAGCGGCTGACTGGAGTTGTCAATGCGCTGGTGGACCAAGTGCGGAAGGATAAGGGCAATCAGGAGACATGGGAACAAAGTGAGTCCTGATTTTTGCAATGTTCACGGGCTTCCGGACCTTTCTGAACCTGTTTCTTTCCCTTCGCTTTCGCACTGTGTAGCATTCAAGGCTATGGGGCTTCTCTCAGCCGCGATGGGCGGCAAGATGAAGAATCACATCGAGGTCATCGTCTCGTGCCTCAAAGAGGGCCTCCTGATGCGTGGCAAAAAGAACGCGCCCGCGGAGAAGAACATGTTCGAATGTATCGGGTACCTCGCCACGGCCGTAGGGCCACATCTGTCGCTGTACATGCAGGAACTTCTCAACCTCATGTTTGCGTGCAGTCTCAGCCAGGAACTGGTGGATGCCTTGGAGCGGCTGGTGAATGCGATTGGGCCATTGCTGCGGACTGTACAAGGTGAGTGGTGCTCGATTTCTTAACGTGGGATCTAAAAACTAATCGCTCAGCATTTTCCCCTATTGCGATCAACGAAAAGAACGACTGTTGGACAAGCTTTCTATGGTGCTCATCGGAGAGCCATACCGTCCCTTGGGACCCCCTTTCCGACCGGGCGTGGTCTCTCGGGATGTTGTCGCGCATGGAGTCGCAACGGAAAATGCAGAAACCATCGTCATCGCCCTGAACACATTGGGGTGGTTCAACTTCAGTGGTGAGTTGACTGTCTGATCATCTCGTATCGCAGCCTCATTTCTGACTTTGTGATACCTTCAAACGGATCCAGGGCAAATGCTCGGCGACTTCGTGAGAACGTGCACGCTACCGTACTTAGAGGACGACAACGTAGAGGTACGCAAGGCGGCGGCGATCAGCTGTGCAAAGCGGTTCAGTCAGGATCCAATTTGCTATCAAGTCAGCATTCATGCCATCGAGATAGTGAATGATGTCCTGGACAAACTCATCTCGGTCGGCATCGCAGACCCAGGTAAGTGTTTCAAGAAGCGGCTCCGACTCTTGCAAACTTGCTAAACCAGATTCCACCTGATCCCGCGCTCTCTCCTTCAGATCCACGGCTACGATATCTCGTTTTGCAACATCTCGAAGGGTTCGATCGACACCTCGCTCAGGCAGAGTATGTTAAGACACTGTTCATTGCACTCAACGACGAGGACTTTGCCGTACGCAGCATTGCTACCACGATCATTGGTCGACTTGCAAAGGAAAATCCGGCTTGGGTCATGCCATCTCTGAGAAAGGCGCTGATCCAACTATTGACAGAGTTGGAATACTCCAGTGCGAGGTGAGCATGCTTCTTGTGGAAGTGATTCTCTTACAGCAAGTTGATCTGACAACATGTTCGCGTTCCACAGTCGGAAAAAGGAACAGGCGGCAAAGCTCCTCACTGAGCTGTTGAAATCGTCACAACATCTGGTCAAGTCATACGCGATTCCGATGCTGCACGTCTTGCTGCCAAAAGCCAAGGACGAAGATCCTGGTGTGGCAGCACGGGTTATCGAGTGCCTGGGAGAGCTTGCCAAAGTCGGAGGCGAGGATCTGTCAGGATCGGTCAACGACCTTCTTGCCTTGTCAGTCGATCAGCTCAACGCCAACATGGGTGTTGGCAACGTGGCCAAGCGTGATGCCGCCCTACGAACGCTGGGACTCGTGGTTTCGAATTGTGGTTACGAAGAGAATCCGTACCTGCAGTACCGGACACTGTTAGGAAACTTCATCAAGATTCTCCGCACGGAGCAGACCGCAAGTGTACGGAGAGAAACAATCCGTGTGATGGGTGTTCTCGGCGCCCTAGATCCCTACCGGTACAAGGTCAGTTGTTCCCGATGTTCCTTAAGCCTGAGTCCATACTCATCGTCTTTGACCCACTCTGCAGCTCCTTGATCGTTCCTTTGGCGACAGCGCTTCGGAAGCAAATAAGGAGGGCAGCGTGGACCTGTTCGAGCTCGCGATGACGGCCGGACCGACCTCGACCGAGTATTATCAAAACGTGGCGGTCGAGGCGCTCTTGGGAGTACTAAGAGACAACACCTTAACTGCGCACCACTACTTAGCGATAGAAGGCTTGACCTACATGTTCACGACGCAAGGTCTGAAATGTGTCAACTTCCTGCCGCAAGTGAGTGTCAGGACATGCACATGTTCTGCAGATCCGACCTTGCTAACCCATTGTTTTGTGTCTAGATCATCCCCGCGTTCTTGAATGTTGTTCGAAGCTGCCCGGCCGCCAACGCCGAGTCGTACTACTCCAAACTCACGCAGCTGGTCGGGGTCATCAAGCAACACATCAGAAATTACCTGCCCCAGATTTTTGCTCTGATCAAGGACAAATGGGCAGCAACTCCGAACGCGCAGGGTCCAATCGTAACCCTCGTACAAGCGTTGGCCCGAGCTCTCGAGGGCGAGTTCAAGGCATTCCTGCCTCAACTCTTACCAAACATGATACAAACCTTAGAGGCCGACGTGGCGTCACGGCGCGAGGCGGCTATGCGAAGAATCCTGGACACCTTTGGTGTGTTGGGAGCCAACCTTGAGGAGTATCTCCAACTGGTCTTGCCAGCGATCATCAAAGTGCTGGAGAATCCAGATGCGCCGATCAAGCTCCGGATTGCTGCTGCGCAGACACTCGGTACATTGGCCAGACGACTGAATATCTGTGACCATGCTTCCAAGGTTGTGCAGCCTCTTCTGCGATGCTTGAAGACCGGACCACCCGAGCTGCGTAGCACCATCATGGACACGCTCACGATCATCGGAGTGCAATTGGGCGGCCATTTCATCATCTTCATCCCGGCCATCAACAAGGTGACGTTCCAGCAGCGGATTCAGCATGGGCGGTATGAGCAGCTAGTCGCAAAGGTTCTCAACGGCGACAGGATTCCTGCCGAGCTGGCGGGCCCTGATCCCGCCATTGCCGCCAAAGTACCAGAGGCTCCCGTCGCGGATCCACAGCAAATGCAGGTCAACCAACAACATCTCAAGCATGCATGGGACACTTCCAACGTCTCCACTGCGGAGGACTGGCGGGAGTGGCTTCGACGAATGGCAGTCGAGTTTCTGCGGGAATCTCCATCACATGCGCTGCGTGCGTGTAGGACATTGGCCGAAAACTACCAGCCGATAGCCTTTGAACTGTTCAACGCAGCCTTCGTGTCATGCTTCAGGATGCTCTACGACCAATACCGCAGCGACTTGGTGAAGGCGATCGAGTTGGCCCTCCACTCGCCTGATGTGCCAGATCAGGTGGTGCTGACGATCCTCAACCTGGCTGAGTTCACGGAGCATGACTCTGAAGACTTGCTCATTCCAATCCGGGTGCTCGGTGATTGTGCGCTCAAGTACGGTTCGCATGCCAAGGCACTTCACTACAAGGAGACCGAATACATGCAGCAACCTTCGCCTGAAATCCTCGAGTCGCTCATCGACATCAACACGAAGCTTCAGAACGCTGATGCTGCCCTCGGTGCGCTCAACATGGCCAAGGCAAGTTTCGACGTGAGCGTACATCAAGAATGGTTCGAGAAGCTGCACAGGTGGGAAGATGCTCTTCATGCCTACGACGAGAAACTCAAGATCAAGCCCGACAGCTGGACCTCCAACTTTGGGCGAATGCGATGCTTGCACGCACTGGGCGAGTGGGAGCAGCTATCCGATCTGGTGCATGACCGGTGGACCAATCCAGGTGTGCGACAGGACCAGCTCAACAAGATGGCTCCGTTGGCCGCTGCGGCAGCTTGGTCACTCGGTCACTGGGACAGGATGGACGATTACATCGGCGCGATGCGGAGCGACTCGTCGGAGCGGTCATTCTACCGTGCTCTCGGATATGTGCATCGCGCCCAGGCGGACCAGGCACAGAAGCAGATCGATCGCGCCCGTGACCACCTCGATATGGAGCTCAGCAGTGCTTTCAACGAGAGCTATGGGCGAGCGTACAGCCTCATTGTGCGGACCCAGATGTTGTCCGAGCTGGAGGAGGCGCTTGCGTACAAGACCACATTCAGGGATCAACGGGACCGACAGGCGAGCATCCGATCGATGTGGATGAAGCGTCTGGAGATGTGCCAGCCCGAGGTAGATGTCTGGCAGCGCATCTTGTCGGTCCGGAGCATCGTGCTCACCCCAGAAGAGGACATCGATTCGTGGATCAAGTTTGCCAATCTCTGTCGCAAGTCAGGACGTATGGTCTTAGCTCAGAAGACGATCAATTCCCTCCTTGGTGCGGATCCAAGACAGTGGGAATCTCAGGGCGATCAAGCCCCGCCGCCGGTGATCTATGCCCATCTCAAGTTCAGCTGGGCACAAGGAATGAAGGCGGTCAGCTTGGGCTTTCTCCGCGAATTTACCAAAAATCTGGCAAACGATCTTGGTCTCGGTCCGCGTGATGATGGCATGCCAACGGACGACTGGAACCCACCGACCGTGCAGCAGAAGGACGCTCGCCTCCTCGCACGCTGCTACTTCAAGCAGGCACAGTGGCAGGTAGACATGAACGAGAAATGGGTCACAGACAACGATTGCGACGTCATCTGGTCGTACTGGCGAGCCACTCAACTGGATCGGAATTGGTACAAAGCCTGGCACGCTTGGGCCCTCGCAAACTTCGATGTGATCACCTACCAGGGCCGACACGGCGGAGCGAAGGAGCTCATGGAGAACAGCATCGTGCCAGCCATCGAGGGCTTCTTCCGATCTATCGCTCTCGCCCAGGGCAGTTCGCTCCAAGACACGCTTCGCCTCTTGACACTTTGGTTCGACTTCGGTGACCAGGTCAATGTCAACGAAGCAGTGCGGGAAGGACTGCGAAATGTCTCGATCGACACCTGGCTCGGGGTAATTCCTCAGATCGTCGCGCGCTTCGAAAACCCGAGCGAGAGGGTGCGGGGTCTCATTCACGTGCTCATGTGCGAGCTCGGCAAAGCCCACCCGCAGGCGCTGGTGTATGCTCTGGGTGTGGCTTCCAAGTCACCGTTGCCGTTGCGGGCCAAGGTTGCCGACGACATCATGCAAGAGATTCGCAAGCACTTCCCTGACCTCGTCGAACAAACAGAAGTCGTAACTCGGGAGCTTATCCGCGTTGCCATTCTTTGGCACGAGATGTGGAACGAAGCCCTTGAAGAAGCTTCGCGGCTGTACTTCACCGAGCACAACATCGACGCCATGTTTGCGACGTTGCAGCCGCTGCACGACCTGCTCGAAAAGCCACCGGAGACGCTCAAAGAGCAGTCATTCCTGCAGGTCTACGGGCGCGAATTGTCGGATGCGTGGTCCTGTGCGAACCGGTACAAGCGCTACGGCGAGATTGCGGATCTGAATCAGGCGTGGAATGTCTACTACGATGCGTTCCGGAGGATCCAAAAACAATTGCCTGTGAGCACAACGCCGCAACTTGATCTTCAGTACTGCTCTCCGCGGTTGCTAGAGGTCCGCAACCTGGAGCTCGCGGTTCCAGGCACGTACGAGGTCGGCCGGCCTCTGGTCACGATTCGACAATTCGAGCAGAACGTCATTGTGATGACGTCCAAGCAACGGCCACGCCGACTCAAGCTGCGTGGAAGCGATGGGCGAACGTATCAGTACCTGCTCAAGGGCCACGAGGACACGCGACAGGACGAGCGCGTGATGCAGCTGTTCGGCCTGGTCAACACGCTACTTTCGACCGATGCGGAATGCTACAAGCGCCGACTCGACATCCGACGGTACGCCATCATTCCGCTCTCCCCGAACGCCGGTATGATCCACTGGGTCGAGGACACGGATACGATGCACGTCTTGATCAAGGAGTACCGAGAGCAGGAGAAGATCTTGCTCAACATCGAGCATCGTCTGATGCTGCAGATGGCACCCGACTACGAGCATTTGACACTGTTACAGAAGGTTGAGGTGTTCCAGTACGCCCTCGACAACACAGGCGGCCAAGATCTGTACAGGATGATGTGGCTCCGATCTCGGAACTCGGAAGTCTGGCTGGAGCGAAGAACGACCTACACCCGGTCGATCGGGACAGCAAGTATGACTGGGTACATTCTTGGCCTCGGAGATCGCCACCCGAGCAACTTACTCTTCCACCGACTCACCGGCCAGATTGTGAACATCGACTTTGGTGACTGTTTCGAATTTGCGGCCATGCGAGTGAAGTATCCCGAACGGATACCGTTCCGGTTGACGCGGATGTTGGTCAACGCGATGGAAATTGGCGGCTTGAAGGGCACCTTCCGGATCACATCCGAGCATGTGATGCGCGTGCTGCGGGACAACAAGGAGAGCGTACTGGCTCTGCTCGAGGCCTTTGTGCACGATCCACTGATCACGTGGAAGCTGGCCACAATCGACACCAAGCCCGGCGCCGGAGGGGAGAAGAGCAAGTACGTCAATGCGGCTGCGGGTGAGCGGCATGCGCACAACGACGAGGTCCATGTGAATCGGGCGGGTCAGATCATGGAGCGGATCGAGAACAAGCTGAAGGGCCGGGATTTCGACGAGGATGAAACGTTGCCGGTACCTAAGCAGGTCGAGAAGTTGGTACATGAGGCGACGTCGTTGTTCAATTTGGCACCCGCTTTTTTGGGTTGGTGCAGTTTCTGTGAGTAAAGCCTTCGTAGCACACACAGTTTCCTGAGCTCATCGCTCATCTTGGGGGCTTTGCTGACTTTCCTTACTTCTGTTCTTCTTTCAGGGTAAATCGACTCCCGTCAAGGTATCTTCCGTCACCGCATGCTTTCTGCGCCATGCATCCCTTCCATCCACCCTGACCCCTCGACATTATTCGGGAGCGACGCGGCTAGCCTGTCTCCGACCCATGCTCGACTTCGTGGAAGCACGCCACCACGCCAACTCGCCACCTCTGAAGAGATATCGCACCGAGCCGTCGAGAACGATACCTTTTCCTCGCATGTACGTTAGATCTCATGATGTGTAAATCTAGGTGCCCTCAAAGATCCCAGCAGCAGAAGCAGCTCGACTGTCATCGTCACCTCTCCGGGTGCAGAGTGCGAACCCACTTGCACATTTTGGTGACAGGTGAGGAGAAGCGTGGTGGCAGAAAAAGAGCAAGAATTCGTATGGCAGACCCATCGAGCGGCGGGCTGCCTCTTCTTTCATCCCGTCCCGCGAGGGTTGCCGTGCCTGCCTTTCTTTGCCTTGTCTGCTTGCCCCTTCGTCGCTGCTTGGTCCTTCTGTTATTTGTCTTGTCTTGTCTTGCTGGCAAGTCCGCATCGGTCGGACGAACGTGTCAGCGGACCTTGTGAGAAGCTCCGACTGGAATTTACGAATTTACGGGCGAAAATGGTCGTGCGCGTCCGCCGCCTCCCTTGCGACCGTCAGAAGCAGAACCACGACGTCCATCACCAGTCAGTAGGAACCACGCAAGAGCAGGATCACCCGCAACGAAGCCGCCTCGCATCTCGGACTACTCCAGCGAATACGAAGCCTTGAACAGCCAAAATGTCAGCATACCAACCTGCGTCCCAACACGTCGCCGTCGAGGTGGAGGAGAAGCACGACCCCATCAATGGCCACTCGCGGGCTGGTGGACCCTCGTCACCCTCGTCACATGGCGCTCATCACAGCGGACCCAGCATCTTGCCGGGTGGCGGGTCGTCAGCGAAACCGAATAAGCCCAAGCTTCACCCTGCATTCATCATCGCCCTCTGGATCTCACTCAGCAGTAGTGTCATCGTGTACAACAAGTGCGTTTCCGCTGGTTTCCATTCATGCTGCGAGAGCGATATGCGCCCGCGCACGCTCTCTCTCGCTCTGCCGCTGCGCGTATCTGGCCGAAGCTGATCTCTGTCGACCGAACCTCTCCATTTCCTTCCGGTCGCAGATATGTGCTCGACAAGAAGGCACTGAACTTCCCATACCCCATCTTCCTTACGACATGGCACATGTTTGTTGCCACGGCCGGAACACGATTGCTCGCTCGGTATACGAACTTGCTCCACGGTCTTCGGGATGTGGAGATGACTCGGGAACGGTGGTTGAAGAACATCTTGCCGATCGGTGCGCTCTTCTCTGGCAGTCTGGTGTTCAGCAACATGGCATACCTCACGCTCAGTGTCAGCTACATTCAAATGCTCAAGGTGAGTTTTCAAGATAGCGTTCCTTATGAGACTCCTTTTTATCCGCTCTGGCAACTGACCCCGCGTCGCGTTTTCTCGTCTCACAGGCTTTCATGCCCGTTGCCGTACTACTGCTTTCCTTCGCAGTCGGCCTCAAGGCAGTCAGCGCACCGCTGCTCGGCATTGTGCTGGCCATATCGTGCGGTGTCGCGATCGCATCGTACGGCGAGGCGGAGTTCATCTACTCCGGCTTCATTCAGCAGTGCATCGCCATCGCCTTTGAGTCGAGCCGGCTCGTGATGATCCAGATCTTGCTGCAGGGCCTCAAGATGGACCCCCTGGTTTCTCTCTACTTCTTCGCGCCCGTCTGTGCCGCGATCAACACGATCCTTCTCATCGTCCGAGAAGGTACCGAGCCCTTCAACAACCTGTACCGACTCGGTGCCTTTGTGCTCTTCACCAACGCCGGCGTCGCGTTTGGTCTCAACATCGCCATGGTCTTCCTCATCGGCGCCGCCAGCAGTCTGACATTGACATTGGCGGGCCTGTTCAAGGATATCCTCCTCATAGTTGGGTCTATGTTCCTGCTCGGCAGCACGGTGACCGGTATCCAGGTCTTCGGTTACGGCATCGCGTTGGCAGGCCTTATGGCGTTCAAGCTGCACAAGGGTTAGAGCGCGCATTCTTTTTTTCGACGCGACGTGCATCGGCAACTGGTCCTCATCTTGCGAAGTTGACAACAAGGAGCGTCAGCACCATGGTCTCCATTCGAAAAGACCCAAAGCCTCTACTTTTCTCGCAGCGGTGCAGAAAAATCACCTCTCTCTCCATCTCTCTTTCTCTCAAGCGGTCATCGATAACTATTCGTCGGACTTCTCATCCTTGCTCGCCCTCGTGTCTTCTTGGAGCCTCGGTCGAACCCATACTCGGAAGCATCGCACCCCGTTTTGCCCTTTTCTCCGAACCAAGCTCTACTCGCCTTCCTTCGGCCCCATCCTCTCTCTCTCAGCTTCCGTCCGCGCTCAAGTCACCTATCGAGTCTTGATTCGCTCATCGCCACCCACCTTCCTTTCTGCGCACTCCCGTCGTACGTCGGTTGTCCTATCCTACCTTCCCTTAGAATTGACCCTGCATCGTAATTGTCCCGTCGCATTCATTGATCCGAAGTGAATCGCGTCGCGTCGCGTTTGCGCAGACGCGCTCCCCCTTGCCGTGACTAAGCAAGGTGTACTCTCCCTGTCTGCCTTGGTTCATTGTCGGATCTGGCATGGATCGTCAGGGCGCCAGCATCGACCTTGCGCGCATTGCGTTCTGGTGCTGCTGCTGATCGGCCAGGCGCACGGTGAAGGAAGAACGCGCGATGCAGCTCGGTTTGGGCGCGAGCTCGCACATTCATACTGCTGGGCCTCCTTCCCTCGCTGGGCCCATCACCTACAGGCACTTACTCTCTGCAGGCACCTTGAATCCAAGCAACCCGCTGCGTGTGATTGCGCACTGCGACGTCGATGCTGCCTATGCTGCGTTTGAGGCGAAGCGGTTGGGGATCGACCCGCACAAGATACCGATCGCTGTCCAGCAGTGGAACGGCCTCATCGCGATCTCGTATGCTGCGCGCAAGTGAGTTCCTCTCTTCTCGCATGCCAGTACAACAGTCTTGCGCGCAGCGCTCCAAGATTGACGAGTGCTTGATCCTCCATTCTCAGGTTCGGGATCACGCGACACGAGACCGTTGAAGATGCGACGAAGAAGTGTCCCGAGCTCGTCTTTGCGCACGTAGCTACCTACGCTCAGGGATCCGACCATGCCGAGTACCACGAAGACCCACGTCCGCAGACTCACAAGGTCTCTCTCGATCCGTATCGAAGAGAATCCCAAAAGATCCTGGCCATATTCAAGAAGACGTGTCCGGCGGGCGCGGTAGAGAAGGCTAGCATTGACGAGAGCTTCTTCGATCTTACCATCGAAGTGCGGAAAGCGTTGCTCGAAGAGTATCCAGTCTTACGAAGGCCTCCCGAGGACTCTACCGCAGGCCTGGATACTCCTTTACCCGACCCGCCTCAGGATGCTCAACGGCTCTGGGCCGGTCTTGGCCACCTCATTCCCATCGAGGGCGACGTCGGCGAAGGTCAGGACGTCAACTCCGAGACGAGAAAGGCCATTGCGCTCAAACGGCAGAAGAAGCTTGCCAAGGGCTCGAGATCGATGGCGCCAAGTATGGACACGTCTGCCTCACTGAAGGCGCTCCAAAAAGCGCAGGATGAGAGAACTTTGGACGCGTCAACAGGTGGACCAGCCAATTCGGAAGCTCGCGATGCTGGGACCGAGGAGATGATGGTGGACGACTCAGCTGCGCCCGCTGCTTCTATTCCAGCGGACGAACGACCACCACCGAGCGCACAGCGTGATCCAAATGCACCTATCGAGGATGAAGAAGGGGGGGATCAAGCAGCCCGGGACGAGACAGCGGAGCTACTCGAGCTCGAGGATGTCGAAATTACGTGGCAAGATATCGCCCTCGCCATGGGTGCTAAGCTGATGAACAAGGTGCGGGCGGCGGTGCGAGACGAGCTGGAATACACGACGTGAGTTCCCCAGTCCCGAGCCAGCGTTTCCTTTTGTTGAGCTGGCCAGATCAACAGAGGTCTATGATGGGCATTATCCTCTGTGATCGAACTGAGAGCTGGAACCATGATTAACGGTCCTACTTCCTGCATTCACAGATCGGCAGGTATCGCGAGCAACAAGACGATGGCAAAGTTGTGCTCTGGGTGGAGGAAACCGAATGCGCAGACGATTATGCGTCCTGCGGCTGTCAAAAACTTTCTCAGTGAGCTTCCGAGGCCAGCGACACCAATTGAAAGCTTTCAGGGCAGACGACTGACTCTTCGCCTGCTTTGACAATCATTGCGACATCCGCAGAGGTCCTTCCCTTTCAGAAGTGAGTGATATTTTCCTGGGAACTTGTATCCGACACTGGACTAAATCTATTCGTGTTCCCCTGGGCGCAGAATCCGATTTTTGGGCGGAAAGTTGGGCGATGCCATGGCGAACGAATGGCAGTCTGCGACGGTGGGTGACCTGTGGAGTGTCACCTTAGAGCAGATGCAGGCAAGGTAAGTGCAGCCCTTGCGGGAGTTTCAGATTGAATGAAGACACTGACCGCGATATTTGACACACAGGTTCGGCGAGGAGAGTGGTTGGGTCTACAATGTGGTGAGAGGCATTGATCACTCGGAGGTCAAGGAGCGCGTGGCGAACAAGACCATGCTGTGAGTTGTAGATGCTTGCAAATCTATACGCTTGCGCACCACTCCTGATCCACTCTTGTTCATGCAGTGCGTCGAAAAACGTGCGGCCTTTTATCACGACATGGGCTCAAGGTCAACACTGGCTGTCGATCCTCGCGACCGAGCTTTCGATTCGTCTGGCCGAAGGAAGAGAAACGGAACCCAACCTCTGGCCCAAGACGATTGTGCTCCGGTTTTTGCGCATAGGCGATTCAGCCCGCAGTCGACAGGCTGCCTTCCCACTCGCCCGTCTAAGCGCCGATCTGGTGCGCAAGGCGGCCGAAAAGCTCTGGACGGACGCTTTTGGCGAGATGCCTACCAAGCTCGGTGGCGGCAGCGGCAGCGGCGGCAACTCGTCGCCTTCGAAGAGTGGCGGAGGACGCGATGCTGCGGGCGCCTCCAATGAGGGGATGGATGGGAAGGAGGTCAGACCTGGCATTGTCACGATCGCGCTTGGCTTCAGCGGACTCGAGAAGACGGCGGAGAACGGGCAGCAGCGAATCGATCAGACGTTTTTTACGAAAGGTGCACAGGCGACTTCTACTACCGCTGCGTCTAATCAGCGGCAGTCAGATACAGAACACTTTGGCGACTCTGCGGTCGCGGGGTCACGGTCTTCTCCCTCGTCTGCAGCGGAGCAAGTCGCTGAGGCTGCGATCCCTTCATCGGCGGTGACGACAGGCGATGGATTGCTCAGTCCTCCAAGGAAGAAGCAGAAGCGGACGAGCTCTTTGGAGACGATGTTCCAGACCCAAAAGGAAAAGCGGACCTCCGACCTCGGTTCATCCTCGCCGTTCGAGACAGATCCGCAGTCGTCGCATGGCGCTGTCGAAGGGTCGAGCAAGTCAGTTCGGGAGACCAACTCAAAGGCGCCGCAGTCCCGTCCTATTCGAAAACGTGCCTCCTCCTGGAAGTGTCCGCAGTGTGGCGAGGTCCTTCGACCGCCGACGCCAATCATTCATACTTCGCCCGTCTTGGGGTACAACGAAGCTGGCCAGGACTTATTTGGAGATGATCCCGACGATCGCAATCTGAAACGAAAGGCACCCTGGCCCTTCGACGAGGACGACGGCGGAGAAGCGTTGCAACAGGGAGGGAGAGGCAGCTCGTCCAAGGTGAACCCGGCCCACGTCGCGGACGAGGCTTTGGAAGCCTTCGACGATATCGACGCAGAGGCATGGCTTCAGGCCGCCCGGGTCGCACACGAGGACGAGCATTTCGCGCGTCAACTGCAAGAGGAAGAGAATAAGCGAAACAGGATGTTAGCGGGCAGCCAGGCTTTTGCTGCCGCTCGAGCGGCCGCGGCCTCCTCCTCTTCCTCGTCCTCATCACAAGCATCGTCTCAAAGGCCGACGACTGGCAAGAATTCGGCAAAGAGCGGGTCGGGTTCGTCAGGAAAGAGCGGCAAGGCGAAGAAGAGTGGTGGTACGAGTGGCAACATCGCTTCTTTCTTCTCTCAGAAACCTCGAAATACCTGAGCCACTGTGGGTCGCGGACCTTCGCTGCTCTTTGCTCAATCACGATTTATGTGTCACACCAATTGCAACCTGTACTTTCCTTCAAGCATTTCAATGGCATGTCTATAACCCGCGACTTCTCAAGATACCTGAAGGAGGGAACGCCGCGGGGACAGTCAGCGCTATCACTTTTTCAAGTTCACCCGGAAGTCAGTGGCTGGGACGTACCTATCCAGCTCCGCCCGCCCCATTCGAGGAACGATCGGACGTTGCCACTCGTTGTGGATAGCGCATCGAGCAGGGCCGGTCGCTGAGCCAGGCGGCGCAGCAGGTCCTGGGACGAAGCCAGTGTACTAGAGGGCGACAGCAGGTGGAGCTCTGAGGAGTTTGTAGCAAGGCATGCCAAAAGAAAGGTTAGCTGATCTCAGCAACGAGGTCGACGACAGCCGGCCAGGAATTGTATTTGGTCTCTCACCTCCGGCCAGATAGGCAAAAGCCAGCCTTGCCCTGATCGCATACCATTCAGGACCGTCGAGACTCTGACGCCATGCCTGGGAAACGAGTGGTGAGCGGCAGGCCTCGTCCGCTATTCTTCCCGCTCGGCTGAGGAGGGGAAGGGGATCTGGCAAGGCTGGGTGTTGGGGCAAGAGGCGGAGGAAGGGGAGGGCCGTCTGGACACTTGAAGGGAGGGAGGGGAGCGGGAGTGGGTGTGCGCTTTCGAGGGCGAAGGCCTGTTGCGTTCGATGCGCAGGTAGAAGGGTATACATCAGTATGAGCTCGCAGTCACGCATTCAACACCTCATTCAGCACATACATACCTTCAGTAGGTAATCTCGCACCGGATCGTTCGAGGCCAGCCTCCTCTGAAGCATAGCAGTAACAGTCTGCAGACCCGCACTGCTCGCGTCCTCCGGGCTGCCACCGCCACCGCCGCCGCCGCTGGAACCGTTGCGCAGCTCAACCTCCTTCGCCTCGAAAGCTTGGGCGCAGGCGTCCCGATCCCATGCGCTGAACAATGTGCGTTCCACCGACGTGCGCGCTGTAGGCGGACCGGGGAAGAGGGCCCCGATGGTTCCCCTCAGCTGGTCGGTGTCGTCCCCGCCGCTCTGGGGTGTCGGCCGACCGCGGTAGAAGTCGTTGGGAAGGTGTCGTGCTCCGGCCACGACAGCAGCGAGGGTGAAGCCGTGCGACGGGATTTGAGGCAATGCGGCGCGCAAGAGCGCTGCGCTGCGTGAGGCTGTCATATTCCTTGGCGATGTGAATGTAGAAGATTGCGCGCGGGCGAGTGGTGGTGGTACATAATGGGGAAGGAGCAAGTCGGCCGCGAGCTTCTCTCCAACTCGCGACATGCTTCCTATATCACGCTTCGCGCTTCTTTACGCAAGAGACGCACTCTCAGCTGGACAACAAATACAAGTGAATGGCAGGAAAGAAGGATGAGGGGCCTCTATGATGGGGAAAAGACGTCAACACGCCCAAAGGAAGGGCTAGGGGAGTAGATCCGATCCGATCCGACCCTTGTCACGGTGAGCGCGACCGGGCGATGCAGCTGGAGACGAATCGCGAGCGGGCCTCGAGGTCGAGCTGCTTCTTCCGGACTGTGAGCGTATCAGCTCACTTGCTCGTCCAGCCGGGGAAGCACGCGGGCAGTTCCTGTTGTGAAGCGAACAAAAATGGACGAGCTAAGTCAGCTACATGTGCTCTAATCGCAGCATAACAGCAGCGAGGGTGACCTCCAAGTCATGCGCAACTCACCTTGCTGTGCTTCTCTGCGTGTTGCTTCAGTCTGCGGGCATGAAGTAAATACCAATGGGTGAGCTAATACGAGCGGGAAAAGCGGGCGGCAGGAGGAGAGGCAATGAACTCACGCTGGCTCTCGGACGGTGGAGAGGAAGGTCTGGAAGCAGACGGAGCACTTGACGTTCATGGCTGCCTCGTTGGTCTTGAGCTGCGACTTCGGATCGCCCTTCGCGTCCTTTGCGTTGCGATCCCGCTTCTGCTGAGCCCTAAGGGGGGTAAAATGACGAGTCAGTCTCTGACCGGGCAGCATTCCCAAGGCCGGGCTGTGGCAGACTCACTTGTTACCGTTTCCCATGTTGTATGCTCAAACGATGCGCGCGCAAGAAGTGTTCGGAGTGACGCTGGCGAGAAGAAGTGAGGTCGACGACGAGATCCAACAGCAACAGGCGCGCACTTCCTGAACTTTTTCTTCGCGACCCCGTTCGTCCCAAGCCGTTCCACTCCGAAGCTCCTAAAACGGTACCTGAACGGAGTAGCTGAAGTTCGCAAGTTCGCAAGGACCAACCGCCTGGCTGCGTTGCCGGAGGGTCGATCCTGGACATACATACATGGAATTAGACTGGTACAAAAACTAGGTGCAGGAAGAATGCAAAGAAGGTGCACAGGTGCGAATAAAAGCGTTCCGGAAGCAGCTTATGTGCTGTGTATAGAAATCGAAGTTGTCTGGCTGGCCGATGAGTGTGAAGTCGAACTTTGTCTAATATGGAGGATGGGTCGAGAGGGCGAAATTGAGATTGAGAGCGAGAGCGAGAGCGAGAGCGAGAGCGAGAGCGAGAGCGAGAGCGAGAGTAGGAGCAAGAGCGAGTCCGAGAACGACGCGCGAAGGGTGAAGGGCGAGAGCAAGAGCGAGAGGGAAAGGTGAAAGGGCGAGGGGCGAGGGTGAGGGCGAGGGCGAGGATGCGTGGGCGGGGTTTGACACCGCACTGGACAAATACTGAGTTCACCCTGTAAGCAAGGATCAAAATGTCAGTCTGGGATGCGTCCGGAAAACGGTGGGCGGCGGAAGCGGTAATCGACTTACAGAAGCTGCACCAACCCAGGAAAGAGGGTGCCAAATTGAAAACGGACGTCGCCTCTGCCACCAGCTTCTCAACTTGTTCCGGCACCGCGAGCTCTTGAGCGGGGTCAAAGTCACGACCTTCGAGTTTGCTCTGCAGTCGATTCATGATCTCCGCCACTCGATCCACGCGCCGGCCTCCGTCTTGCCGTGCGTGCCGCTCACCCGCGGCAGCCGTGACGTACTTGCTCGTCTCGTCCCCTTCCGGCCTCGTCTCGGGCGCCAACATCTTCCATGTGATGAGCGGGTCGAGGACGAACGCTTCCAAGACGGCCAGTACGCTCTCCTTGTTCTTGCGAAGAACGCGCATCACATGTTCCGAAGTAATCTTGAATGTACCCTTCAGACCCCCGACTTCCATCGCGTTGATCAGCATCCGTGTCAGTCGGAACGGGACTCGTTCTGGGTACATCGGACGCATAGTGGCAAACTCGAAACAGTCGCCAAAGTCGATGTTCACGATCTGGCCGGTGATTCGATGGAAGAGCAGATTGCTCGGGTGGCGATCTCCAAGGCCAAGGATGTACCCAGTCATGCTGGCTGTCCCAATCGACCGGGTGTAGGTCGTTCTTCGCTCCAGCCAGACCTCCGAATTTCTGGACTTGAGCCAGAGTGTCCGATATAAGTCTTGACCTTTGGTGTTGTCGAGGGCGTATTGGAACACCTCAACCTTCTGTAGCAGCGTCAAATGCTCATAGTCGGGTGCCATCTGCAGCATCAGACGATGCTCGATGTTGAGCAAAATCTTCTCCTGCTCTCGATACTCTTTGATCAATACGTGCATCGTGTCTGTGTCCTCGACCCAGTGGATCATACCGGCATTCGGGGAGAGCGGAATGATGGCATAGCGTCGGATGTCGAGTCGGCGCTTGTGGCACTCCGTATCGTTTGAAAGCAGCGTATTGACCAGGCCGAACAGCTGCATCACGCGCTCGTCCTGTCGTGTATCCTCGTGGCCCTTGAGGAGGTACTGGTACGTTCGCCCATCGCTCCCACGCAGCTTCATCTGCCGGGGCCGCTGCTTCGATGTCAAGACTCTCACAGTTGGTTCAAACTGACGGATCGTGATGAGAGGCTTGCCGACATCGTACGTGCCAGGAACGGCGAGATCCAGGCTGAAGGCCTCAAGTAGGCGTGGAGAGCACTCCTGCAATTCGAGCCGCGGTCCCGTGATCAGCGGCAATTGTTTCTGGATCTTGCATCGGACGGCATGATAAAGATCTCGAGCCTGGTCGAGGTCAGCGATCTGACCGTAGCGCTGGTATCGTATAGCACAGCTCCACGCATCGCACAGCGCCCGACCAAAAGCCTGAGTGAAGGAGACCTCCGTCAAAGTTTCGGCGCCATGCTCCAGAAGTTCTTGCAGTGGGTGTAAGAGCGCCAATACGGCGTCTGCCTCAAGTTTCTCCGTTTCTCCCAGAGCTTCGGCCCACATCTCGTGCCAAAGAATGGCAACGCGAATAAGCTCCCGTGTAACGACCTCGGTCTGTTCGACAAGATCCGAGGAGTGCTTGCGGATCTCTTGCATGATGTCGTCGGCAACCTTCGCCCGCAACGGCAACGGTGACTTGGATGCCACACCCAGGGCATACACCAGCGCTTGCGGATGGACTTTGCCGAGCTCGCACATGAGCACGTGGATGAGACCCCGCACCCTCTCGCTCGGATTGTCAAAGCGCGCGACGATTTGAGGAATCACCCCGAGCCAAGTGTCGATTGAAATCGTCCGCAATCCTTCCCGAACCACCTCATCGACGTTGACTTGATCACCAAACTTGAACCACAAAGTCAAGAGGCGGAGAATGTCTTGCAAAGCGCTGCCCTCGGCGAGAGCAATGGAGCGGAAGAAGCCCTCGATGGCTGGTACGATGCTGGCTTCCATCAGCTGTTTCGCTCCGCCGTGCTGTTCTTGATACGTGATGATCTCAAAATTCGCGAGCGCCCAAGCGTGCCATGGTTTGTACCAGGTCTGGTCAAGCTGGGTCGCACGCCAGTATGACCCGATTACGTCGCAGTCCCTGTCCGTGACCCAAGCTTTGTTGCGTTCCACCTGCCATTGTGCTTGCTTGAAGAAGCAGCGGGCCAGAAGTCGAGCGTCCTTCTGTTGAATTACTGGCGGATTCCAGTCATCTGATCCTGTCGTACCATCCTCTCGTGGACCAAGGCCAAGATCGATTGCCAGATTCTTGGTGAATTCGCGGAGATAGAGCAAGCTCTCCTCCTTGAATCCGTGTGCCCAGCTGAACTTGAGATGAGCATAGATCACCGGTGGCGGAGCGTGCTCGTCCACGTAGCTCTGGCCCGTCTGGTCAACGCCTAGTAGAGAGTTGATCGTCTTCTGAGCCAAGACCATACGTCCCGATATGCGACAGAGATTGGCAAACTTGATCCACGAATCGACGTCCTCTTCTGGGGTGAGCACGATGCTCCGGACCGACAAGATGCGCTGCCAGACATCTACCTCGGGCTGGCACATCTCCAGACGCTTCATCCACATCGATCGGATGCTCGCCTGTCGGTCCCGTTGATCCCTGAACGTGGTCTTGTACGCAAGCGCCTCCTCCAGCTCGGACAACATCTGGGTCCGCACAATGAGGCTGTACGCTCGCCCATAGCTCTCGTTGAAAGCACTGCTGAGCTCCATGTCGAGGTGGTCACGGGCGCGATCGATCTGCTTCTGTGCCTGGTCGGCCTGGGCGCGATGCACATATCCGAGAGCACGGTAGAATGACCGCTCCGACGAGTCGCTCCGCATCGCGCCGATGTAATCGTCCATCCTGTCCCAGTGACCGAGTGACCAAGCCGCCGCAGCGGCCAACGGAGCCATCTTGTTGAGCTGGTCCTCTCGTACACCTGGGTTGGTCCACCGGTCATGCACCAGATTGGACAGCTGCTCCCACTCGCCCAGTGCGTGCAAGCATCGCATTCGCCCAAAGTTGGAGGTCCAACTGTCGGGCTTGATCCTGAGTTTTTCGTCGTAGGCATGAAGAGCGTCTTCCCACCTGTGCAACTTCTCGAACCATTCTTGATGGTCCTTAACCTGATAATCGTCCTCAGCCAACTGGAGTGCGCCCTGGGCGGCATCGATATTCTGTAGCTTGGTATTGATGTCGATCAGGGATTCGAGGATTTTGGACGAGGGTTGCTGGAAGTACTCGGTTTCCTTGTAATGTATTGCCTTGGCATACAATCCGTACTTGAGCGCGCAGTCGCCTAGCACCTTCGCATCGATGGCCATACCTTTTGAATCATGTTCGGCATGTTCGGCCAAGTTGAGCAGGGTGGCGACGACTTGATCGGGAGTATCTGGCGCATGAAGCGCGGTCTCGATCGCTTTGAGTACATTGGCTTGGCAGCTGTCCTCGAGCAGCTTGAAGCATGAGGTGAATGCCGCGTTGAATAGCGCGAGGGCGACTGGCTGGTGATTCTCGGCCAACGTTCTACAGGCGCGAAGCCCATGCGATGGCGACTCGCGCAAGAACTCTACTGCTATTCTTCGAAGCCACTCCCGCCAGTCCTCTGCAGTGGAGACGTTGGAAGTGTCCCAGGCCTGCTTGAGAACTCGTTCGTTCACCTGCAATTGCGGTAGATCCGCGACAGGAGCCTCAGACACTTTGGCAGCGATGGCAGGGTCAGGACCCGCTAGATCTGGAGTGATTCGAATCCCTTGAAGAGCCCTGGTAGATAGTCGCTCGTAACGCTCATGCCGGACGTCTTGATGAGCAATGACTTTGTTGATGATTGGAACGAAGATTTTGAAGGTATCACCAAGCTGCGCGCCGATGACGGTGAGCGTGTCCAAGATGGATGACTGCAGCTCCGGGGGACCGGAGCCGAGGCTACGAAGCAGAGGTTGAATCACCTGAGACGCATGATCGCAAATGTTCAGCCTTCTTGCCAACGTGCCGAGTGTCTGAGCAGCAGCAATCCGGAGCTTGATCGCAGCATCTGGATGCTCCAGCACTTGAGCGATGGCAGGCAAGACCAACTGGAGATAATCCTCGAGATTGGCTCCCAACACAGCAAAGGTGTCCAGGATTTTTCGCATAGCCGCCTCGCGCCGTGACGCCACGTCGGCCTCCAATGTCTGGATCATGTCCGGTAGCACTTGTGGGAGGTACGCCTTGAATTCTCCTTGGAGCGACTTGGCCAGCGCTTGGATGAGGTCCACAATAGGCCCTTGAGCATTCGGAGTCGCCGTCCATTTGTCCTTGATTAAAGCGAAGACCTGGGGCAGGTAGTTTCGGATGTGCTGCTTGATGAAACCCACCAGTTGAGCAAGTTTTGGGTAGTACGACTCGGCATGTGCGGCTGGACAGGTTTGAATGACGTGCAAGAAGGCAGGTATAACCTGAAGGGAGGGACGAATCTTTGATAAGCAATGTGCCCCAATAGCCCTGAAGAAGTCTCGTCGAACTCACTTGAGGCAAAAAGTTGGCACACTTCAGACCCTGCGTCTGGAACATGTAGGTCAAGCCCTCGATGGCTAGGTAGTGATGTGCAGTCAAGGCGCTGTCCCTGAGCACCTTTAATAACTCCTCGACCGCCACGTTTTGACAATATTCATCAGATGTTGGGCCTGCCATCATCGCAAGCTCGAATAAGTCAACGCTGCCGTCCTTCGCTCCTTCCCGTGTGCTGTCGTCCGACGATCGATCAAGGAGCTTCAGGAGAAAACGGTCAATCAGCCCCAAGCAGTGTTCAGCATTCAGGAACAAGTAGCAAGATCCAATGAGTACTACTTACTTTGTACCGAAAAGGATCAAGGGCTCCCAGCACTCCCATCACCCGTATCGATTCCCTTCTGATCTCGGGTGCCTGCTCCGTTCGGAGGATCTTGATGAGGTTGCCCAACAGCGCGCGATGTTGCAGATAAGGATTTTCCTCGTATCCACAATTGGACACAACAAGCCCCAGCGTTCGCAAGGCGGCATCACGCTTAGAAGTACTGCCGGCTGTCGTGTTCGCGTTCAGTTCATCGACTACGAGCGCGATTATGTCCTTCACGGACTTGGAAAGGTCGTCGCCTCCGATCTTGGCAAGCTCTCCAAGACACTCGATCGCGCGCGCGGCCACACGGGCATCCTCGTCTCTGGCCTTGGGTAGTAGGACGTGGAGTATCGGGAGAACATACCACTTGAGTAGGTGCTGAGACGATCTCAAAAGCTCTGTGAGTAGCTTCGTCGCTTCCCTTTTTCTCCGACTGACAAAACAAAGATGCGTCACATGGTCAGGAGTGCCATAATAACTGGAGAACAAATAGCACTTACTTGAGCACTGCGTAGTCCAACTCTGTCAGCAGTCGTATTAAAGCTTTCCGCAACTGTGGCATGACGACGGAGGGCATCTCTTGCGCAAGTCGGCCGATCATCGAGGCGGCCACGCGGCGGACGTCGAAAACTTCATCGTTCAGGGCGATGAAAATAGACCGCACATGTTCATCCTGGGCGAGGTGATGATCAAATCCTGTGAGGTGCTGTAAAACGGTGCAGCGCAGTATGGGATCTGGTTGGGCAGCAACGGTGAAGGTAGGACGATCAGCTTCAGGAGATACGTTCGGAGTCACCAGTGTCGATCTCACCTGGATCTGCAATCGCGACCGCGACAAGCTGGTCTAGAACATCATTTACAACCTCGATTGCGTGGATGCTGTCCGAGCAAGAAATCGGATCCTGGCTGAACCATTTGGCACAGCTGACCGCTGCTGCCTTGCGCACCTCTACGTTTTCGTGCTTCAAGTGCGGTAGCGTACACGACCTTACGAAGTTGCTGAGCATATGTCCTACAAGTAAAAGGTTCCGCCATCAGTGCTTGTCAGATCATCCAGAAGGTAAGACGCAAACCATATGAGCGCTCACCATTGAAATCGAAGGAGCCTAAGGTGTTTAGGGCAATGACGATAGCTCCAGTATCTTCAACGATCTCTGGTGATGCAGAATCGCGGGATCCCCGTCTTGACCGAGGGGGTGACACCGCGCTGCCTTCCGGCTTTTTGATCAAGACCAATGCGATATGGTCGAGGAGGCGGTCTGTGTAAAGAGATAATACTCCGTGAGTCTTACACGTGTCGGAGGTACCCGAGTCGGATTGACACCCACCTTGTACTCTGGGCTTCAGCGATCCGTCGGAATCGACCATCTTTTCCAAAGCATCGACCAGCTCGGCGCTGATTGGGCACGTCAGCATCAAGCGCAGCAATTCCGCTGAATAAATCAGACGCTCGCCTAACGCGATGGCAAGATTGCTGATGCATCCGAACATGTATGCCTCGAAAGGTGCATTCTTCTTGCCACGCATCAGGAAACCTTCCTTCAGGCTTGAAACGATGATTCGGGCGTAAGGTTCGATACCTCCTCGCATGATGGAGGCGAGGAGTCCGATGGCTTTGAAGGCTATTGAAGTGCAGATATACTTCCTTTAGCTACTCTGTCTTCGGATCGATCTGTGTAGAAGAAAGTAGAGACTCACATTGCTCCCACGTCTCTCTGTCTCCCTTATCCTTCCTCATTTGATCGATTAATGCTGTTATAACGCCATGGAGCCGCTCTTTGAACAAGATTGGATCGCACCTTGCCAATCCCGGGATGAGGTCGCTGACCACTGTTCTCCGAATCTGCAAGTCGCGACTCCGGTGAAGCGGAATGATAGCATCGCACGCTTCATCAAGATGGTCTTCCATGAATGCGCGGGAGTGAAAGCAGAGTTGCTGCACAGCGAGTAGGTTGCCGTGAATCGCCTCGGGTGCCGGAAGAAACGCTGTCTTCTGCACGATGAGCCCTTCGTAGGCCTCCTTCCAAACGCTGCCGGGCACATAGGAATCAAGTGTCTTGGATCTGCCGGACAGTATTTTCAGACAGGCACCGAGGGCGCGAGCAGCAGCTTCCCGTATTTGTAACTGTAAGTGAGTATTTGGAGTGAGTATGGCACGTCAAAGGTGATTACGATCCTAGGTCACCTACCTTTGTATCCCGTAGTGCAGACCAAATGCGATGGTCCAAAATGCGAGGGACGAATGGGTAGAGCAGATTCGGCACGCTAGAGGCTAGCTCTCGAATGATGCAAACTGCTGCGTAGCGCCCAAACTCGTCGCGAGCTGTGATGATCTCGAATGAAGCTAGTCAGCGCGGAATATATATATTGGACCACGCTTTGGGACGGACTGACCACTCAGAAGATCCAAGGCTCTATGTGTCTCCATCTCCATGAATTGGTCGGTGAAGGTCGGTCCCGCAATTTGTACGATCATACCTTGATTAAAGGAAAGAGGGTTAGCAGCTTGGGAGGGAGCAGAGCTCAAAAATGACGCGGAAAGCACACACCAAGTGCCTTTGAAGCCTGCGTCATGACTTCCGCGCTGTTTGATGGGAGGTTGTGACGCAACAATTGATACAGGCGGTAAAGGTATCGCTTGGATTCGTCACCGGATCCCATGTCCACGTGAACCAGTTGCTCTACGGAATCAAGTCACAAATAGAAGTCAGTCATGTCCGCGAGCTTTTCGGCGCCACAGCTCATTCGTCGTGAGCAATGGTTACTCACCTATAGCCGCGATTCCGCCCAGCTTCTCGGTGACACCGGCGGCATGCGACATGCCCACCGTGCGCATGGTGAGATCATTGTTGAAAGCTGAGAGGGGATCGAGACGGAACTCGGCAGGAACTTGTTTAACCTGCGAGAAAAGGGCGGAGACAAAGGAGGTCAGATAGAGGTTTATCAACGTTTTGCCTGCGCGACTGGGGAGCGCTCACGTATTTGCGAAGCTCTAAGCTTGCGCTGCGACGAATGGATGGCTGTCTGAAGGCAGAAGAGGATGCGAATAGCCATCAGTATTGATGCGTATGCGTGGCTGCCACGAATCGGTGGACAGGACAAAGGGAAGACTCACTCGCTCTTGAGCTTGCTGAAGATGCGCGAGAGCACCTCCGTATGAGGCAGCGACTCGTTGGCAGCCATGTATGAGAGCGGATGGCCACCAGTGACGAGACCGAGATCGTGGCTGTAGGCTTTCCAGCACTTTTGGCCTTATCGCTCGTCCAATAGCAGTTCGCTTGCTGAGCACCTCGGTCGCCTGCAGCTCGTGTATCGCGCTGGCTCGTCGCCGGTTAGCGCTCGACTCGGTGTGTCGCGTGGAGACCCGGACGCGGATGGATGCTGGGCGAACACGGGCCGCGTTGAACGCTTCTACCGCGCGGTGCTGCAGCTCCTCTGGGCTCTGCCCTGTTCTCGTGGCCCGGAGAGTGATGGGTGCACGATCCATACACATCCATCGTCGTGCGAACTAGTTGCGACCTCAAAATCCGTGAGTGGATCGGGAAGCAGGAGGCACAGACGCCCGAGAATCGGCTACAACCGGGACAAAGGAACGGTATGAGAATGGCTTATAATAAGCTTCCCACACTCGAGGGACGATGACTTTCGACCAACAAGTTGACCGCGACGGTGACAACGCTTTGGTAGGGTGGTATGATGGAGTAAGTACGCTGGAGACTGGTGGGAGAGATGCGTGCACTTATGTTGCCGTCACGCCGCGCTTCCGTATCGAGCAAGCATCGTGCCTCATTCCCGAGCCCGGCGCGCTTCTACACCGACTCTGGTGTCAAGAACCATTCAGACCGATCAGCTTGGTCTTCCGTATCGAGCAAGGTGCTGGGAGTCGGGACCGACATTGTCTTCGTACCGCGCCTCCACGATCTCTTCGTCCGCCAAGAAAGACGGACACTGTCACGGCGAGGCCAAAATCCGGACAGTCTCCCTTCCGCCTCGAACGATAGATTCGGTATAAATCAGGGCGAAGGCGCTGTCGACCATTTCGCGCGGAGGATCCTCACCGAAACGGAAGGAGATGATTTCAGAAGATGGCGACAAGATCGGCAAGCGGATTTCCCTACGATTGAAATTCTACGCTGGTTGGGTGCTAGGTGAGAAGTCTGAATTCAAACGATGGCGTTTACGATGTTGGATTCTCACTTCTTGCATTACCTTCACAGATGGGCGGCCAAAGAGGCAGCATACAAGGCGCTGTACCCGGACTATCGCTTGCGATGGAGTGATCTCGAAGTGCACAAGTCGTCACCTGGAGACGACACCGACCAGGATCGAACCAGCAGTCCAAAGCCATTCCTACGCTTCTCGAAGACCTTCGACCCATCACGGCATGCATCAGCTCGTCCACTTCCCACTCTCCATCTGAGCCTATCACACGATGGCGACTACGTCCTCGCCTTCGTCATTGCCGAGTCTCGAGAGCAGAAAGTCGTCTGAGCAGCGGATGTCCATCATTTCTGTCATCGATCTACGTTATTTACGTTATAATTACAGTACAAGTTATAGACACAGAAGGCGTTCAGCCATCCTTAAAATACATTCGAAGATTCTCCTTCTCGTGTCGACCTTGAACGGGGTTCCCCAACCTATGTGCTTTCGTTCCACTCTCCTCCGCGAGCAAGCGTTGCGAACCGGCCGTTGACAGCCATCAGCTGTTCATAAGGCCCACTTTGCACGATCCGACCTTCGGATAGGACCAGGATGCGATCGCACCGCTGCATCACCTCCAAGTTGTGCGTCACCACAACCGCGCTCACGTCGGCTGCGTTGAACCATCGGCCGAATGCGGTAGGCTTCTCGGCGTAGGCTTTGTGCTGTCGAAGGACGAGCAGGTCGATGAACTCCGCTTGCTTGCTGCGATCCAAGGCAGACGTAAACTCGTCGAGGATGAGCACCTTGGCGTGCTCTCGCATCAGCGCTCGCGCGATCGCAATTCGCTGGGCTTGACCGCCTGATAGCTGCGAGCCTTCATCGCCAAGTCGCGTCTCGTAGCCAGCTGGGAGCTTCCGAATCGTCTTGTCCATCTGGGCCCACTCTGCCGCCGTCTGTACTTGGTGCTCTCGCCGATTGGAGTCATCCCATGCCGACGTCAAGACGGAAGTGGGGAAGCCGTTGGCACCGTACGAGATGTTCTCGGACATCGACATGTTGAACAGCGTCGGCGACTGTGAAACAATCGCAAGGTGTTCGCGCAGCCAGCCAACGTCTAGAGCATCGATCGGAATCCCAGCAATCTTGATCGAACCAGAGGTAGGCTCGTATAAGCGCTGCAGGAGACTTGCAATCGTTGATTTGCCGCACCCGGAAGCGCCAACAATGGCAACTGTTTCGCCCGGCTGCACCTTGAACGAGATCTGCTTGAGGACGGGCGCTCGGGACTCGTTGTAGCGGAAGCTGACATTGTCGAACTCGATCCCACCATCCAACCGAGCTTTCGCAGTGCCGACAGCTTCTTCGGTCTCCGAAGGCAAGAGAACGAGGCGTTCCAGACTCGTGACCGCCTGTGACGCTTTGGCGACTCCCGGCAGGCCCGCAAGCATCTGTGATGAGAATGTGACAGCGAAGACCATCAGGTTGAAGACGACGATCATGCGCTCGAAGGTGTAGTGGCCTTCGACGATGAGAATCGTGCCCACGTAGAAAAGCACTGCTTCCGCCAGATAGGTCATAGCCTCCGCCAAGCCGACTCCAAGACCCAGGATGGGCCCAGTCCGGATCCCACTCCGCAGTGTCTCCTGGTCCACCGCTGCAAATCTGCACATGAAGATCTGGTCCAGCGCCATCGACCGGATGGCTCGGATGTTGGCCGTCATGTCGAAGAATCGCTTCGTCACCGCATCGCGCTTTGCCTTGTTGGTGGTCTCCTTGCGTGCAAGAGCGCGGCTCTGCAAATACACGACACCACCGAAGAGCGGCACGAAGGCCAGGCCGACGAAGGTCAGCTGCCAGCCGACGATGATGGCCCACATGAACGCGACGACGATCATAGCCGCGATGGCCAGCAGCTGGCCCCAGATCTGACCGACAAGATCTCTAGCATCTTCCCCGTCCCGGACGATGCAATGAGATACTCGCTCCGCCTGGTTGTCCGGCAGATGGAACCATGCCATGCTTTGCTTCAACACCCGATCGTATGCCTCTTCTCGAAGATGCCGAACCCAGAGCTCGGCGACCGTCTCCATCACGAATTGCCGCAGGAAGACGCAGACACCGTCCAAGATGGCGAGCAGAAGTGTGAGTATGGCGAACCTGCGCACCTGCGAATTTTGTCCCGTCGCAGTCATCGTCGCGAGAAGCCGAGCCAGGAAGTAGGAGAAGATCGGCATCGTGCATCCTGAGACTATGCAAGCGAAGAGCCCGAGCACGGTAAGAGCCTTCTTCTGTTGTTTTGTCCATGCTCGGCGCGAAATGGCGGCAAAGGTTGTTGAGGGAGCTTGTTCCTGCGGGATTTTCTCGAGATGTGCCTGATCGTTCGTCGCAATCTGCTGTAAGGCTGTCTTCTCACTCAGTGCTCTCCTACGATTGTTCTGGCGTCCGAGGGCTGCCGCTCTACCGGCCCTGTCCAACCATTCTGCCTCAGTGGCAAGATACCCTCTCCCCTGCGTCGACCGTTTCGCCGCATTGCGTCCCTGGATCCAGTTCAGATGAAGGCTCCGCCGTCCACGGCCGATGGCAGGCGCCGACGGATCGAAGGCGACAGAAAGGGGTCGAAGACTCAGTCCTCCGACAGTCCCGAACATGGCAGACCTTTCCAACTCGTGGTCACCATTTGCGCCTTGTTCCAAGACCTGGGCGAGTGACAGGGAAGCTTGGGCTTCCAGGCCGGTTGGACTTGTGGGAGTTTCGGAACTAATGGGATCGCTGACGGCGAGAGTCGAGATGCTTTGAGCCTGCGCTTTCAGAAGGGCGCGTAGTTTACCGTCCCTTTGCCTCTCGATATTGCGTCGGTACCCGTTCTCGACGATCCGGCCGTTCTCCATGACATAGGTGTAGTCATCCGCTCCGATTTGGGTGAGGTCGTGCGTGATGATGATGGTGGTCGATCTTGCCCGCCACGTCCTGACTGCTTCATGAACCAGCAATCGGGACGTTTGATCAAGTGCTGAGGTCGACTCGTCGAGCACGAGAATCGTAGGATCACAGAGACGGGCGCGTGCGATAGAAAGCCGCTGCTTCTGACCGCCGCTAAGATTCAACCCTTTGCTGCCGAGGATTGTATCGTAGCCGTCGGGAAGCGAGATCACAAACTCGTGAAGGAGCGCAGTCCGACTGGCAGAGATTACGTCCTCTCTCGATACGGTGGGGATTCCTGTCTCCGGGTCGACCTCGCCGGATTGCCTGGCTCGTGCCGTCCTTCCAATCGCAATGTTGTCGTGAATGGACATGTCGAAGAGTACCGGGGATTGAGACAAGACCAGGATATTCTCCAGACACCAGTGTGGGTCCAAGAAGCCGATGTTGTTGTTGTCGATGTAAATTTCACCGCTCAATGGCTTGTACAATCTCAAGAGCAAGCTGCCGATCGTGCTTTTGCCACTGCCGCTGCCGCCGACGACAAAAGTTGTCTCGCCGGATGGGAAGAACATGTCGGCGTTGGTCAGCGCTAGCACACCTGGTCTTGAAGGATATGCAAAAGCCACTGAACGAAAAGAGACCTCCCCACTGCAGGCTTTTGCCGGCCGAATCTTGCGCATCGCAGCGACGCGAGTCGATTTGGATCGTTTCAGGCTTCGTGGACTGAGGCTCAGAGCGGACGCTTGTTCAGGCGAAAGCGTTTTGTTGACCGGGGTAGATGGCGTTGTTGCGTGTGGAATCGCGTCGATGGGCATAGCGGTGGTACGAGGGGAGCTAAACTCAGGCTGTCGCCATCTCAAGGCTAGCCGGCGCCAAAGTGTGGGTGGATCGTTAATAAGAACGCTTCGGCTCGTCGTATATGTGCTGGAAGGTTGAATGATGCACATCGTGCGAATATTGGCTGCCGCGATCTTGCCCTTCTGCAACGGCAGCATGGCGCGAAGAGCTTGCTCCGTGCTCGTGGTTACCAGGAGGCAAGACCAAAAGACGGTCATAACGATTCCTGCGGATGCTTGTCCAGTCTGCACGAGGTGAGAGCCGTACCAAAAGCCCTGGACGAACATGGCGAGCATCATTGATGAAGCAAGACCTGAACGTAGACTCCAGACCAGACTGGTGCGGTTCCAAGCCTGGCTGCTCTGTTGCAGTACTGCGCGAAGTCGGCTGAACTCCCTCTTCTGCCCATTAAAAGCCTTGACTGCCGTGATAGAGGTTACAGTTTCCTGAACCAGTCGGCCTGCTTCGGAGAGTGCGTTTTGCTCGGCATGAATCAACGGACCACTCGCGCGCTCGCAGAAGCCGGTCAGAAGAGCAGCAAGTGGAACGGCGGCGAGGGTGACGAACGCCAGCTTCCATGAGTGCACGAAAGCGAGGATGAACGCGGTGACCGTCGTTGTGAGAAAGCGCAACAAATTCCCGAACGAGCTCGCGTACGCATATCGAACGTCGTCCGCATCTCTGCATAAGCAACGCTCAGAAACGTTAGGATGACCCAACATTGGCAGGAGGGAGACAAGTATGGCGCACAAAACGTACCTTGAGAATTTCGTCGCGAGACCAGCTGCACTTTGACCTGCCTCCTTCTGGTCTGACTCCGTGTCCTGGACCATGCCCTGGTCAAACCAGGCAATGTCCTTCTCAGAGATGGCCGTGTAGCAATCCGTACGCGCCCTGGAAGCCGTCCGCTCGCCCAAAGACGTCCATGCCGTCATCGAGATCAGGTTGAGGACCAGGGTGGCCACGGCCAAGAGCACGAGCTGCCATACGACCGTAGCTATGGCGTGCTTCAGGACTTTCTTCGCTTCCTCAGGTACGGCATTGATGGGTTCTCCGCTCGGGTTGAACTTCGCGAACGCGTCGAACGCTTCTCGAAGGATTTGGGTAAGAGCGGCCGGAACGAGTCCGGAGCCAACAGCACACACAGCGGCCGGTATCCCGATGAGAATCAAGTCTCTGCGGCTCGCGATGTCAAGGAGGACGGCAAACGTCGGCTTGGCAGTAACAACCTGTGGTGAGGGAGGCGGTGGCAGCGCCGATGCCACTCCTTCGATAAACCTGACCGTGGGCGAGGGCGGAGGTAGCCAGCTGTGCTCAAACTCCGTCGAAGAGGATGTGCTTGACCGGGGTCGATTGGTATAGAACCCGGCGGAGTTCTTGAGCTCCAAATTAATGGAAGACCCATATTCCGAATCGCTCCCACTGGCCGCGGAGCAAGCCAAGTCGAGGCTAGGCGGTCTATTGGATCTTGTTCTTCTGCGTGTGCGAGCCCGTCTTGGGGCTGTGGGCTGTTCGACCTGCACAAAGGGAGATTCCAAACCGTTCCGTATTGATGCATGGTTGTCCAATACCTGAACGGATAGATGAACCGACCAGGATCAGCATCACACGCGTGCACACCACACAGGAACGAGAGGAGCTTGTACTCACCTCCAGAGAGTCCGCCTGGCTGATGGGCTGAGCGTTGTCTGGCTCACCAAACGTGAGCCGTCGTCTTGGTAGGGGATCGCGACGCCCTTCCTGGTTCAGCGAGCGTGACATGGCGGTGAAGAGGGCCTAACTAGAAAACAGAAGGTCAGGCTGAGGAATTGGGCGGAATGGAAGAGAAGAAGGAAGTGGGCCCTGCATTTCCTTTGGAAGCTCGCAGTATTTGTGGGAGGCAATCATGGCCTGCCCAGTCGACGAAGCTCGTGTTTACCACCTGTCCGGGTCTCATTCTTGTTCCGGGCGAAATGAGAAGAGAACGGCTGCCGGACTACCCGTGTCATCTTGACTCTCGCAGCTCGCTGAGGCGTTTGCCTCACGAATCCTTTGTCCGAGGAAGAGGGTTCATGAGGTTTAGCCTTGGGCAGAGGCGGGCGACGTGATCAAGGGCCAAAATCAAGTAGGGCGTAGTGCTGCCCGCAACCCGGAAGGGCCGCGACTACTGGTGAGAACTGAGATCTGCGCCCAGACAGAGACCCGTCTTGTGCCAGCCTGTGAGACGAGATAAGATATTTCAGATGAGATCAAGGGAAGACCACCTGTCAGACAAAGCAAGGCTTAGAAGCATCAGCGCATCAGCAAAGATTGTCAGTTCGAGTCAAAACATCCCGCCCGCGACGCGCGGCGCGCGCTGGACGAGTCTGCGGAGGCGAGGGATCCATAATTGGATCAGCGACGATCAGCATTACACATTGAGCATGTGCCTGCCACGACGGCATGGACCGTCGGTAAAGTTGACTGACTGACGAGGTGCCAAAGTATTTCTCGTGCCCCGGGTGAATAGGCGCTCCGAAGAACCGTGGTTAATAGTTCCAATACCCAAAAACAAGGAAAGTGCTTCAGGGGCTTGTTCTACAAACCCTGCCTGTGGATCAGGCAGGCTGCCCGAGGCCGCCTGAGGCGTTGCTTCGCCGATCTTGCCGCGCTTCCTTTGTTCGTCGAATTGTGAAGCGGACAAGGTCAAATGGCGGATAAGCTTTTGGGCTTCTTTGAGGCGTAGAAACCGCAACGCACCAAGTTTCCTTTGTCCCACGCCGCCAAGACCCAGCATGCATATATAAGGTCAATGAGTTACCTGAGTGGGACAATGAGGTTCAGAAATGTTAATCTCAGCAATAAGGAACGGGCGAACGGGTGCTCTCTTCTTTTTTTCCGACGGCCGGAGCGCCGGAGGGGGCAGATAGACCTGTATGAGAAGTTGAGACTGAGTATGTATGTGCGCGCGCTGGATGACGAATTCGACGGGTAAATCAAAGAACCAATGTTCCCAATCATGCCCTCGGTTCAGTGGGATGTGTGTGTATAGCCCCACACAATCACAAAAAACGTCGAGCAAACGGACACGTGCTGAGCGCGCTGAAGTTGCTGTTCAGAACCCAGAGGCGGCCAGGTTCGACAGGCCCGAGTGCCCAAGCTGAGCCAGATGCGTCCGAGAGGCACATCGTCCCAACCGCACGGCAGTCCAGAAGGAGAGGACTTTATCGTTCGCCCCATGCCCGTGTCCCTTTGTTGGCGAACCTGTGCGATCGCGGGTAGGCGACGTGCTCGGGCGAAGGACTGAGCCTTCCAGCTGCGTATTGTAGCTTACAAACAGTCCAAACTTGGTGCATGAGTGGTTTTCCCAGGGCGAAGATGCCAAGTCAGCATTGTGAACAAGATACTAGCTTTTTCTCAAGGGTCGGAGAGATAGCACTACTCACCTCAATCTCTCCGCTGGCATCATTCCCAAGCGCCAGTTCTAGGCTGATCGTCGTCCGATGTCCATTCTGCTTGAACCCGGCCTTCCGCTTCCCAGGTCGCCTCCTTCCTGAGCGCGACAGATCATCGTCATCCCCATCAGCTCCGTCATCATTAGCGTCAAAGTCGACATCGTCGTCCAACATGTCGACCGAGTCCTCCATGATGTTCCCCAGCGTCGCAGCCCCGTCCAAGTCGTCCAGCAGATCGTTGTTCGGAGCAACGGGGAAGCTCTCAGCAGACGGCGTCACCTGCCACGGTAACCGAAGCGGTGTCGCCACACTCGTTTGGATGCTCGAGCCCCCGGGACTGAGAGGGATGCCCTCTCCAGGCGATCGAGGCGAGCGAAGCTCAGCACCAGCAGGGTGTCCAGCATTCTGTGACGCCCCAAAACCGTAGCCGCCAGCTGCCGCCGCGGCCGATGGCTTCGCTACAACAATGGACACGTTCATCCTGTCGGGAAGAGGATTGGCGAACACCAGCTCGTAGACATACTTGCCTCCCGGCCGCAGGTTCTCAACATCGACCGCCCTCGGGGCGAGGAGGCTCGACTGTGTGCCAGGGACGGAACTCATGCCAGAGCTCAGCCCCAGACCTGCCGCACCAAAGACACTCTGCGGCCGTCCCCCCGGTCGACCACCCATGCCTGCGCCAGTACGTATGCTGATCGACGTCCGCCCCCTCGACAGTCTCGAGAGCGCCGATTGATCCGAATTGAGGTCCATCGGCTGGAGTGCAGAGGGTGCGACAGTGATGTCGGGGACGTAATTGCCGAAAAAGGTCTTGATCTTGAACCGGTGGAAACCAGATTTGACATCGGGTCTGATGCAGATGTGGTTGCAGACGCTGCAACGCTTCGTAGCGCGGAAGGAGGCAGGCACGCGCTGTGGTCTCAGATCTCTGGAAGGAGAGGCCCCATTGTTGTCAGTCAAGCGAGGAGCGTCCAGAGTCAATCAACATGAAGGCATACTCACTGCACTCGCGGCGGCAATGTTGGCGCAGTCCACCGTTGCTCCAGGCTTGTAATGAGCTGATCATCCGAAGTCGCCCGCACGAAGTCGCGATTCGACTCTTCCCTCCTACCCAAGACGCTAAGCTCCTCCCCAGTCGCGGGCGCAAAGCTCGTCTGTGCCTCATAAGGCTTTGGATCTCCGGGGAACGTCCACTCCGTGATCGGCTCCGGTCTGCCACCTTGGCCGCCGCGGCCGTGAAAGAGGCTGGGCAGCGCTTGATGCGATCGACCTTGGAGGTATTTGGAGTTTGTGGCGAGGGCGGGCACGTCTCTGAGAAGCTTGGAAGCGCGCAGGGTTGCTGGCGTAGACCTGTGTGCCGATGTGCCGTCCTTCTTCGAGGAAGGCTTGAGCACGGAGGCGAAGTGATCCTGGAGCTTTTGCAGCTCGAGCACGTCGTAGCTTTGTTCTTCAGACCGTTGCAGCTGCACTTCGGAGCGGAAGAGGGACCAAGATGTGGACGCGTGTCATTTCTGGACATGCTCTGAAGTCTCGGAAAGTCACGAAGGTATCGAGGCACTCACTGCTCAGGCCAGTCGGACGCTCAAACTCGAGCTTGATCTCCTTGCTGTCCCACTTGCAGCACGTGCAGAAGAGATAGTACGGCGCGCCTCCAATGCTGGCCTCCTTACTCTCCGGCGGGAAGTCCTCCTGAGGGTCCGAGGGCACGGTGACGAGGGTGTTGGTGCAGATGGGACACAGGAAACAGTTTCGGTCGCATCGATTGCGCTGCTCCTTGATGTGAGACGACTGGATGGTGAACATGCAGCTCGGACAGAAGAACTGGGAGATCTCGATGTTAAGACAGCGGTCGCAGCGCACTTGGTCGCAGTCGTCGCAGAAGTAGAGATTCTGTAGGGGGAAGTACGAGTACACCGCCGCGGGCGAGTACGAGGGCAGCGAAGGTGGTTCGCTCTGCTTCGGCTCGTCTGTACACGGACAGTGGAACAGCACCGACGTCGGCATCGTGGGAGAGCAGCGCCGCAGATCCTTTCGCTCGTTCGCCCGCTACCTCGCCGCTTCTCGTCGCTGCCGTTGTCGTTGTTGGCAGCGAGAAGGACAGTGCGCACGAAGATCGCCTCTTGATGCAACTTGGTGTTTTATTCTTGAGTCTGCCTGCGTGTGAAGCTGTTTACTAGAGGTCATAGAAGTAACGAGTATCCCTAGATACACGTGCATGTGTAAGACCCTGAGGTCTGGCAAGTCTGTCCCAAAAGAGAGCCTTCCCACCATCCCATAATCCCGAAGTCAGTCGCGACAAAGGAGGGACGCCGGTGGAAGGACTCTGAAGGGACACCGCCGAAACCATTACCCACGTAGGGATTGGTTCTTCTACATCACGCATATCCAGAGCTTTGATAGATACTTCACAGGCGACCGCCATGTGAGTTCAGCTCGATTGCAAGGGTGATTGGAGAGTATCAAACGATCTCGACATTAAGGCAGTCGAACGACATGCCAGGAAGGAGGAAAGCAAACGCAGACCAGAGAGAGAAAGGGAAGGAGAACAACGAGATCACGACGGGGCGGCCTCAGCAATGGCCGCCGCTGCGCGCTCGTGCGCCGGCAGAAGTCCGCGCGCATATTCCCGAAGGTACTTGAGGACTGAGTTCCCCTTCCACCCGCCAATCAGCTTGATTGACTTGATGTCGGTGCCCGTGTGCCAGTACATCGTGGCGTCACCGATGCGAAATGAATGTCCTTGGAAGGCCTCCTGGCCGGACCGGACGAGAGCAGCGTTGAAAGTGGTGAGGAACTTTGTTTTCGAGAGCGGAAGGACGAGCGTCGAACCAGGCATCGATGAGGAGCGGAAGGCGAAAAGAGCCGTGGTGGAAAGTTCAGAAACCGGAACAGGAGAGAGCCGGAGATGGTTGTCGAAGGCTTCGACGGGGCAGAGGGTCCCACCGACCTTGACGACGTGCTTCTGCTGACCCTTCTCTTTTGTCGTCTTGGTCCATGGCAGGTCAACGCGGACGATCTCCTTGCCGCCCAAGACCTGCCGATGCGCCTGAACCGAAGCCCGCGTAGCATTTCGAGAAGGAGTGAAGGATGGGGTTGAGGGAGACGTTGTCTCCGCCAGTCGACAGACTGCCCACCAGGAGAACAGAGAGCACGCCCACACAGCGGCGTGCAAGGGATCGGAGTCGATATCGAGATGCGCCTTGACGGCATGCAGATGCGCGGCGAGGATCGGAGGCCGTAAGTCGTTCGCGGGAGGCTGAAAGTGTTTGAGCCCTCGCAGGGCGTACGTGACCTGGGGGAAGATGACCCAGTCATGTCCCCACAGCCGATGCCAAGTTGCGACGGCCCCCAAGTATTTCTTGGCCGTGTCGGCCCTTATTTTCGCGACGAAGGATGAAACGAAGGCGAGGAGAAGTCCACTTGACGGTGGACACCGGTCCTGGATTGGGATGCCGGCAGAATCACAAAAGGCGCAGTATTTGATGATGGCGGTGCTGTACGAAACACAAGTGGATTCCTCGAGGGAGAACTCGAGAACCTCAGTGACCGAGCCGCTCATGAGGCCAGAAGGGTCGAAGTTGAAACCTGAAGAAGTTGAGAGAGAAGAGGCTGGGCCCGGCGAAGGGGCCCACCGAAAGATCCGATTCGAGGCCGTGATGTATCGCTCCTCGCAGATGGCGACGTGCGAAGGAAGATCGTCAGTCGCGCCTTGGATCGATGGGGGAAAGAACGGAGTCGGAGTATGTTGCCCCGTCGGCATTGGCGCCCCCGCGACCGACGACGAAGCCCTCCTCCTCTTGTCCACCGCCCGGTGCTCATTGAGCACTTGGTTGAGCCCCCCGTACGTCATCGAGGAACAGTTGGACGGGGGCTGGAATGTTGAATGCAGGTAGCATAGGTCCGGGAGGGAACTCCCCCCGGGAAGGACCGTCGGCCGGGTTGATGGCCGTCGGAACGTACTTGATGCGCAGCTCAAACTTGTGAGCGCGCTCGAGGTTGACGATCCGTTTCAGGACCGTGTTGGCCTGGCGACCCCGACACCGACCGAACCGGAAAGCGCCAATCACGCCCTGGTTGTCGCTGTGGATTAGGATCGAATGGCCTGCCCCGCCCAGCTCGATGGCGACGAGCAAGCCGAACTCGAGGGCGACGGCCTCCGCCCACAGGATCTGGCGAGATTCCTGTTGCCATCCCGGCCGAAACTTGTAAGCTGCCCATCGATCTCCGCTAGTGATCCCGATGCCCCACTCCGTGGAGGCATCCACAAAGATGTCGTGCGGGAACGGCGGGCCCGGAGCAGCGAAGCTTCTGCGTAGGGGTGAGCCGAGGGCCTTCAGCCAGACCTTGGCCTCGTCTTGGACTCTCGCCGGGATGAACCTGTGCTGGAACAGGTCGTCACGGTCGAAGACCCCGAGGAACTCGGCGAAGTCGGCGAGGTGTGGACCAAAGTCCCTGGCCATGATGACAATGTGCTGCAGGCACCCAAACACCCGCTCCACGTCCTTGAGGCGCACATGGCCCGACTTGGTGAAGGGCAGTACTCGCTCCCGATACTTCGCCGCCTTGTCTTCCGGAAGCATGACGACGAAGGTATGGACGTTGAACTCGAAGCCGAGGTATCGGACCTCGCTGGCGAACTCGGACCTCTTCTCCGGGTGCCACGGGAACCCCAGGGGCTCCGTGACCGCGAGCACGTCGTCGAGCAGCAGATCGGAGGACGGGGGCTTCATGAAGACGAAGTCATCCACCCATTTCACGGCCCGTAGGCCAACCTCCGTGTCGAAGTGGGCGTGGATGATGGCGAGGGTGACATCGGCCACCGAGCCCCACACCCCTGTCGCCGAGGCCAACCCGAACGGGAGCCTCGTGTCGATAATGAACCATCCAGAGGGCGCCAGGATCACGAGGCCTGGCCACTGATCCTTGGCCGCCCCCACAGCCCGGAACGCCTCACTCGCATCCGCCATCGCGGCCAGCGAGCCCGGCGGCATGAAGCGCGCCTGTCACGAGGAAAGAGCAGGAGGTTAGCACAGTCGATCGACATGTGTGAGAAGGGGAAGCCAGCGCAGTGTACCGTCGCCGGGGTCGGCGAACGCCAGACCCTCCCAAGGCCCAATGGCCCTCCGTCGGCAAACGCCAGACAGAGAAGACGGGGCAGCCGACCGGCATGCCCCCGCTGCGCAGTCGATCGACATGCGCGCGCTCCACCGAGGCCGAACGGCACTCAGGGATGGTGGTCAACCGACACACCAGCTGTGACCCATCGGTACACAAGTCCACCGAACCCAAGTCGACTCGAGCGAGACCGACAACGGAGACAGAGGAAGAAGGAAGAAACTCACCAGGTCTACAAAGTCCCAGTAGCCATGCCAGGCACAAACGAACTCATCGGACGCGATGTAGTTGTTGATTGCCGGATAGTCGCCCTTCCTCGGGTAACTGAAATCTTGCACCATCCGCCACTTGCCGTTCGGCTTCGGGACCAATCCCAGCGGTGAAGTCTGGAAAGGCCCGATAAGGTACTCGACCTCCTCCCTCGTGTAAGGTCTACAGGCCCGCCCCAGACCGATCTCCTTCTCGATGGCCGAGTTGAGAATCTTGAGGTCCGAGGTCGCTGACTTGTGGTTCGGAGGCGTTCTCGTGACCGTGATTGGGGGAATCCCAAAGCTGAACCCATTCTCCAGGCCTTCCATCAACTCTAGGAAGGCCGACAGCAGATTGTGTTTGTCGAGCAGCGCCTTGAACCCCTCACTGCGGAGCGGGCTCGAGACGGGAGCAAGCGGAGGCTTGGTGCCCGGTGTCGCCGCAGACACTGCACTCGTGACGTCCCTTGCCGCAGTTGGATTGCTTGCAGCCGGTAAGGTTGAACTGGTGGCAGATGGTGGAACCGTCAGAGCGCCGGACGATGTTGCCGTCCTTGTCTCGTTTGGCGTGGGCATCGTGCCCTTTTGGAGCTCCAGTACAGGACTTGTACTTGTGGTTCGCGTCGACAACCCCGCAGATGATGCAGCCAGTGACCCCCCTCCGCGCGGGCTGCGATGAGGGGTCTGACCGAAAGGGCTTCGACTTCTTGGATGAGGAATCACCGCCACCCGAGCCAGACGCAGCTCCTGAGGACGACTGCTTGTTGCTGGAGGCGAGTTGAGCGTGTATGGCCGCTTGGGCCGCAGCAACAGCGGCTGCCGATGCCGACTGAATGGTGGCCGAGAGCTCCGCCGCGGCAGTCCGCTTCTGGACAGTGTCGCTGATCTGGCGGAAGAGCTTGTCCCGGATGCCGAAGGGTTTGATGCGGGAGCCGACCGGTCGAAGATATATCTCCTTCCGGATGTTGTCGACGTACTCAGCCAGGATCGGCCAGTTCTTGACCGGATCCTCCATCACGAGCTGGTGGTTGAAGACCTCGTTGAAGGCCTTGCGCCAGCCGTCTCGTTCTTGAGTGAGGAGGCTCTTCTTGTCCGGGTCGACAGCATCGTTAGCTATGATCGCCATATACATCAACATGTTGTTGGCGGCCGCCCACATCTCTGGCAGCGAGAGATCAGCGTCCTGACGCTTTGGCTCCGGGAGCGCCGCGGACTTGGCCACCGAATCGAGCATGCCGCTCAGCGAGTCCGGAAGGTCCTTGGCCTTAGTCCCACGCGCATGGCCAGAGAGCATGCCCTCCTCTGTGAAGTGCCAGAGGGGGATGAGCTCCGCGTTTGCAAGGCGCTTGAGGACCGAGTTGTGGGGGACGGTGCTCGAGCCGAGCCACTCGTTATCGTCGTCGTCAACCCACGCCGATTGCGGTGGGCCGCTATGCTCAGCGGGTTGCTGGCGTTGGTGCTCGAACCTCGCCGGCAGCGGGTCGTCCGCGACCTTCGCCCTCTTGTGGGCAACAGGAAGACCATCCGGAGAGACGTAGAAGGGTCTCTTGAGGACCGGCAGATCCTGAGACTGTGGGCGTACTGGGGAATGGTCTTGAGAACGACGTTGCCGGTATGGGTTGGGCCCGGCCGCAGCTTGAGATGGAGGATCACCCTTGCTCCCCGTCTTGTCATCCGGGCCGCCCTGCATCAGCCACTCCACTTTGGAGCGAGGAGAGAGCTTCTCAAAATGTCCGATGAGGTCCACGTGTGCCTGATGGAGGCCACTGGGTGGGGTGACAGGCCGGTGCTCTGCTGGGGCCTGCTCGGGGCGCGGCGAGACTCGACGGGCCTTGCCCTTGGTCGATGCCTTGTTCTGGCCGGGACGAGGATCTTCGGATTCCTGGAGCATGTCGGCGATGACTTGCTGTCGGGCGACCACCGTGTCGTGGTCAACACCCGAGGAGGGAATCGGTCCCACCGTAGAGGACTTGATCGCCGTGGACGACGAGGGACCGGACAGAGCGGACCGAAGCTGAGGCCGGCCGCTTGTCGAAGGCTGCTGAGGAGCCTGAGTCGGAGCCTTGAGCGAGGCCGACGCCGAAGTGGATGTCGGGGCAGAGGCCAACGGTTGGCTTGCCAGGAGTCGCCGCTGGAGATTGGCGATCTCCTCCTCGGCGGGACTCGATGAAAGGGCACGACCCTTCGTCTTCTTGGTTATCGTCATCCTGTGAGCGTAAGCTGCTCTTGGGGGAAGAAAAAGGGAAAGAATAGAGGTAGTGCGAAGGACTCTTGAGGTGGTTGCTGTAAAGAAAAGCTAGCTGAGCAGAAGACCTTGATGTGTCTGTCTGCGAAGCTCCAAGAGTGTGGAAGAGAGGAGTCAGGACGAGTCTGGCGCACTCGTGAAAAGATCTTCCACACACGGTCGCGTGCACCGTGCGCGCGACGCGTGTCGATCATGATCACAGCACAGACACATCTCAATACTCGTAGACTCAAGACTCCGCGGCTGACCTTTGTTACATCCGTCAGACAGGTTGTTCTTTTCTTACGGCCGAAAGAAAAATCCCCCAGGGTTCACCACCCTTAAGCGGTATTACCTCGGTACAGGCGAAGCTCAAGGTCCTGGCACTACTTCCAAGACGAGCAAAAGGGGAGCTCCAAGGACGATCCATGTCTATTGCTGTATCCTTCCCACTCTATGCGGAGCGTCCCAGAGACCCCAAGCCGGCCCCCCAACAGTCCTCATATAATCAAAGGCCAGCCCAAACCAGATGATCATCCCGATCTGTCGATTCGCCGTGAACTTGCGCCAGCAGTCCGGGGGCGAGTTGAGGTCGACCGTTCGCAGCTGCCAGACGAGGTGGGATGCTGCGCCGGTGAGGGCGACGAGGAAGGCCGGGTGGGACGTCGTCAACTTCTCAAAGGCGGCTTTGAGTTCTTGTGAGACTCGTTCGAACGTCCAGCTCTGGCTCGGGCTTGCGCTTGGGACGGCTGCCGCTACAGCTGAAGCTGCCTTTTCCGCGACTGTTGCCTCTCCTCGCTCTTGAGAGACGGTGTTGCTCTGCGATACGCCCCATGCGACAGCAGCGATGAACCCAATGCTGAACAATGACAAAATCGCCTTCGTCCGTCCCTTGAACAACAGTGCCGTACTCTTCACCCCAGCCTTGACATCGTCCCGCTTATCCTGATGCGCGTAGATGGTATCATAAACGATGGTCCAGCAGACGGTACCCGCATAGATGGGTAACGTGACGGCCCAAGCCGACGAGCCGGCCACGGCGGACCAACCGAGCAGGGCGCCCCAGTTGAAGGCGAGACCGAGGACGAGTTGGGGCCAGTATGTGATACGCTTCATCAGCGGGTAGACGGCCACCAAACCCAGCGAGGAAGCGCCCATGACGATGCTGGGTTTGAGGAGACCTCGAAAGTCAGCCAATAGAATAGAAGGGGCAAAGCGGACGGAGTGGGAGGGCACGCACCTGTACCAGTTCAGGTTGAGCAGAACTGCGAGCCCTGCCGAGAGCTGTACACCAAGGAAGCACCAAGCCTGGAACATCGTAACCTCTCCCGCCGCAATCGGTCGCATACTTGTCCGCTCTGTGAGAAAGGAAACGAGTAAGGTCTCAGAGTTCAACAGGGGAAAGAACACCTTGCGAAGTGACCTCGCTGCGGCGACACGAACCGACCATCCGATCGACTTTGACGTCCCACATATCATTGATCGTACACCCCGCGCCGCGCATGACCAGCGCGCCCGTACTGAACAGAACCAAGTTCCACAGCGGCACAGCAGGCGGTAAAGCCAACGCCTGCGCTGCCAGAGTGATGGACCATGCTGCCCAGCATGAAATTGAACACCATCAGCAAAGCCAGAAGCGCCTTAAAGCAAAGACTCGGGCGAAGGGAACATACCACAGGGCCAGAGCAGGAGCAGGGTTCCTATAGGCTTGTCCATCCTTGCCAGTCGAAGGTACGGATCCAATCGGAATGGTCGACGCGCCTCCGCCTCCGTCTTCGCCGCTGCCTCTGCCGCTACCGACTGATCAGACTTCGACGACGAATTCACAGCGCCGCCGCCGCCGCCAGACCGACTCAGCGACGTACAGAACATGCGCGTATGGGTTGAATGATGGTGCCATCTAGCAGCAGTACCCATCCGTATCCTCTCGCTCTCCTTCCATCGTACTTGCTGGGACGTGGGCAGCTGCCGGGGCGCCGCCGTGGTTGTGAAGAAGGAAGCAGCAGCGCGGATTGGCAGCGCTGCCCTGGACGTACCCAGCCCGCAGCAGGTGGTCCGATGCCGGGCCTGGAAGAGGACGCGCGCGCAGGTCGTCGCAGCCATTCTCGAGGGACCCGTATCGATGCTGTTGCAATCGACTCGCTGCTGATGTGCTGATGGCTTGAGTGAGTGAGTGAGTGTAGCTACGATCTTCCAACCTCGAACGAGCCTCGCCCGGATCATCCCGAGGCCGCCTCGAAGCAACACTATACTCTTTTTCTCGACGTTCTTCTGTTGTTCGTAATGTGGCATTGCTTTCGGTCAGCTCAGAGAAAGGTCCTTAAAGGAGTCTACAGTACACGGGTCGAGCCCGTTGCATTCATTGGCGAGCGATGCAAGAGGCGAGCAGCCAGCAGGGGAGTCGAGAGGGGACGAAGCATGTCTCGTATATGTACCCTCAATCACCTCCCTCCGCCGCCACCTCCCAAACATCCGCCCCCGGCCTCCCCGCCGCCATATCAATCAACGAATCAATAACCATCTCCGGTCCGTCCACATGCCAATCCGCCAACGTCTTCTTCCCACTCGGCCCGACCATCGTCGTGAAAATATGCTTCTTCCGCAACTCCGGCATCAGAATCAACGGCCGGTTGCCCGAGCCTGTTTTCTGCTGGGCTTGTTTGGAGGGGAGGTCCGTCTCGCGGTCCGCGGATGTTAGGGTTGGTTTTTCCTTGTCGGTGGGCGCGAAGGCAGTCGAGCCCGAGACGGAGGTGGCTGAACTTTCCGTCGTGGTCGTTTCGTCGCCCGAAGCGGACATGTCCAAGACGGACGAGGACGAGTGCCCCGAGATGGACGAGGACGACGCCGTACTACTCGGAGCCTCCGAAGGCACAACAGACGTCGAAGTCGCCTTAACACCCGCCGCCGCCGCCTTGCCAGACCCACCACTCGTCTTATGCCCACTCCCACTCCCCAACGGCGCAGGAGGACTCATCGTCAACGGCAGACTGAGCTCATGCGACGACGAGACACTCCCTCCCCCACCTGCCTTCTTGGCCGACTCCTCCTCCTCATGCTCCACCCGCTCATACGTAGGCGGCGACATACTCGCCAGCGCCGCAATAGCAGCAGGAACCCCATTCGGCCCGCCCGTCCGAATAGGAGACACCCCACGCGCGACGTCGTCATCCAGCTCATTATCATCCTCCCCACCGCTGCTCCCACCACCCCCGCTGGCGTTGAACATCTTCGCAAACCGACTCCGCCCCGTCCGCGCCGCCGAGATCGCCGCCATGACGAGCGGCGTCGCAGGCTCGAGACTGCCCAAGGCGCGAAACATGTCCTCGTCCGTCTTATCGTCCCCAACGCAGAAGACAAAGTCGACCTCCTGCGAATGCTGGTGCAGGATCCGCTTGACGATCTCCCCCTTGTTCACCGCCAGGGGCCGGACCTCGAGGTTCTTCTTCCCCACAAGAACCTCGACCGCGAGCTCGTTCTGGGTCGTCAGGTTCTCGAGGTGGGCCTGGCATTCCTTCGCTTGGAACGAGCCAAAGTCAGGGTCCGCGTTCCGGTAATGCCACGTTATCGAGCTCTTCTTCTGCTCGATGAAGCTCCCGCCCGTGCGTTCGGTGTAGTACTGGAACACCTTCTTGACCTCCGCCATCCAGCCCATGTCCAAGTCCTTCGTCAGGTTCGCCCACTGGTCCGAGCCCGGCTCCTTGACGAAGCAGCCATGCTCGGCACTGAAGCCTATACCGCGCAGATGGCCCAGATGCTTCGACAAGAAGCGCTCGTCCCGACCCGAGATGATGAAGATCACATTCCGCGGATCCTCCGTGAGCGTGTGCAGCGCCGCAAGGAGCTCCTTCGACGGCAGCGCAGCCTCAGGATCCTTGACGATGGGCGTAAGTGTGCCGTCGTAGTCGAGCAACAGGAGCCTCTTGCGCGCAGATATGTACGCATCTATAAGCCTCCTCCGCTCGAGCGGCGGAGTGAAGTGCGCAGCCTGCCCACTCTCCAACCGCACCAGCAACTGCTTCACAAGCTGTGCCGCCCACGTGTGAGAGGTATGGCTGGTAACTTGGGTGTACAGCCTCGCATGACGCTCCCTCTTCTGAGCCGGGTCCAGCCGCAGGCCGAAGTCGATCGCTTTGGCGACACCGGACGTGTTCCAAGGGTTGACCTGGATCGCCTCGCGCATCCGTCCTGCTGTTCCCGTGAACTCGGACAGGATGAGCGGGCTCGGTCCGGTGTAGTCCGGGTCGGGAGTGAAATGGCTGTCGGAGGCCTCGCCATAGGCTGCCGCAGCTGCAGCCGCCGTCTCCGCCTGGAAGCGAGCTTCTTGTGCTATCACATACTGTACGATGCAGGAGAGATGAGCATACAATTCCGAAGCCAGAGGCGGGAAAAGAGAACTCACCTCAAGGCTGGTAGTGTTCATGCCATCCCGCACACTCGTGATCAAAGCCAAATCCGCAACCGCCAAGAGCGCAAAGTACTCCTCCCGCTCGATCACCTGATGGTAATGATGCACCGGCGTGAAACTCAAACTCCCAAACTCGCCATTGATCTGACTAACAAGCTCGCTAACCCTCCGCTCCAAGCTCCGCGACTCATTCGACGAGGGCGCCGTGACCTGGATAAGAATGACGTTCCCGCGCCACTCGGGGAAATCAGCGAGCAGCTTGTAGAAAGCCTGCAGCTTCTGCGTCACACCGCGCACGACGTCCAGCTTATCCCGCCCAATGATGATCTTCTTGCCCCTGTACATCTCCCGGATCGCAGCGATCTTGGGCTGGACGCCCGGGGCGGAGGCGTCCCGTCGGACCCGGTCGGCGTCGATGCCGATGGGGTTGTATTGGATGGAGGTTGTGTGGCCGGAGGGTGACTCCACGGTGTTGGACGATGCTTCGAAGCCGCAGACTCGGATGCAGGAGCTGAGGAAGTGGCGAGAGTAGGAGAAGGCTTGGAAGCAGGCAAGGTCGCTTCCCAGCATGCCTTCGATGATCTCTCGACGCTCTGCAGAGTTGTATCAGAGAGAGAAAAGGGTGAGCTACTGGAGATCTCAAATGGCGCCCGTGTGCTGTGAAGTAAAGGCACAACTCACTGGGAAGACAGCGAAACACCTCGCTACTCGGGAACGGCGCATGCACAAACAACCCAATTGGCGCGTCCGGAATCAGCTTGCGAAGCATAAGAGGCACGAGCAACAAGTGGTAATCGTGAATCCAGACCATATCCCCGGGCTGGTACTGCTCCGCAATCCGACGGGCGAAGGCCAGATTGGCCGCGTGGTAGTAGGCCCATGTCGAATTGGGTGGGTCCCGACAGACGAGTTCGGGCGCGAGCTCGTTAGCTCCTCCTCCTCCTCCTCCTCCTCCTCCTTCTTCTGTCGGCATGCGATCGCGCTCTTGGCCTGCCTCGTGCACGTGTGTGTGTTCGTTGCAAGGCTCGTCTGCGTGGCTCTGTTGAAGATGGGCATTGGTAGACGAAGTTCGGGCTGAGGTGGAGGAAGCGTGGTCGTTGGGCTTGGGCTTGTCGTCCTGGTCGGCGGGGTGAGTCGCTCTTGCCGGCTTGCTTTGTCTTGACTTGAGACTGGAGAACATTGGTTGGGGTACGTCTTGCCAGAGGAGGTAGTGGAAGAGCGGCCAGAGTGCTAAGAGGCGTGGTGGAGGCCAGCGACGTCAGACGAGCATGCGGATATGTGCGCATGGAAGGTGCGGAAGGGAGAGACTCACTTTGCTTGCAGTATCCCTCGTAGTGTCCATGTGCGACATTGTAGTCCATCCAGACAGGCACATACTTGATGCCACGGGCAGCATCGTCTATGGTCGACGTGGGATGTTGGCCGTCCTGCTCGTTTTGCTGAGCGGACTTCTGAACAGGTGGAGCCTCCAACTCGCTCAGGAGATCCTCAATCTGAGCTCGATCGGAGTCCAGCTCGGATGGCCTGCAGTCCGGGTGCTGAGAGGGACCTGCTGTGGTTTCCTCGGCGTGCTGCTGCTCGGGCACGTCGGAGTCTTGCGGGGGTGGGCAGGTGGGTAAGTCGCCCGGCCAGCCGACGAAGACCTGCTTGTGTGCCTCGGTGAGGGAGCGAATGCCGGCGTTGAGGGCAGTGTGTCCGCGACGGGGGGAGAGTGCCCATCGCCTGTGATGATGGTGGTGGTGTGGAGCAGCGGTGCCTTGTACAGTGGCTTCCTCGGCATCTCCAGCCACTGCGCTATCGCTGGCGCCTTTCGGTTGCTGCTGCTGCTGCTGCTGCTGCTGCGGGGGTTGCGTGGGATAGATGCGTTCCTGAGCGTCTTCGAAGCGGACATGGAAGGGGAGGAAGTGGGAGACGTGAATGATGCGACCGCTGAGTTCTGCGTGGGGATGCTTTGCGTTGTAGTCTTCTGTGAGGGAGGAGATTGCGCTCCTGAGCTGTGCGAGGGTGAGGAAGGAGGTGTGTGAGCCGAGGTCTCCGGTGGCTGCTGTGCCCTTGCCGTCGCCGCCGATGCCGTGTGCGACTGCGTTGGGATCGCACGGCGGAACGGTGAGCGAGCCGGCAGCCTCGAGGACTGATCCGGCGAAGGAGGGTTCGAACATGATCGCTGGACGGGAGAGGCTGGGCAGGGTGCCGACGGGAGCAGCGCTGCTTCCTGCTGCTGCGGGAGCGGGAGCGGGAGCGGGAGCGGGAGCGTTGTTCGCTTTTGCAGGCGGAGTCATGCTTGCGTCCGCTTCTTCTTATGCGTATCGTATTGCAGTGTGTGTGGCTTCGTTCTTGTTGGGCAGTCGATCGGCCGATGACGGGCTTGGCTGAGAGAAAGCTTGATGCTTGATCGCGGGGAGATTAGAGATATCGAGTGTGAGTCAGCGCTCAGGGCCGGGGCCTGCGAGTCTCGCTCTTATAGGGGGTTTCGTCAGTGCGGTGTGCATGCGTGCTCGAACATTCTGGCTCATTTCGCTGCTCGAAACTTTGCTCGAGCATCCGGCGTTTCGGTGATTCCTCAATGAGCGATGTGCCAGAATGTTCGTGAGCCAAAACGCGCTTCGAGGCCGCGTTTTGGTCCATGTACTCGTACATTCTGGCACACCTCATTTCAATTCATTCTCCTTCTTATTTTCTTGACACTCGGTGAAGGGTCGCGCACGGGGTCTTCATTTGGAGCGGTCAAAACTGCACATTTCAATGACCAAAATGAAGAACATGTATGAATGCACACCTCTGACGAAACCCCTTTATGTACGAGTATCTGCGGGTCGCGCTGGGAGGGAGAGCAGACGTCTGGAAGGATCGAGAGCGAGCGAGTGAGTGAGTGAAGCTCGCACTGACTGATGATGACTGACTCGTTCCAGAATAATCAGGACCCAGCCAGCAGCGAGGCGGACCGAACAGGCACCGAGTCATCCTTTTCCCGCCCAGTCACGTGACCCAATCCATCACCACCTTCGCACTTCGCACTTCGCACTTCGCAGCTCTGCCCAGTGCCCAGCATCAACCAGTCTTCCCAGGCTCTGAGCAATGGGTGAGTCCCTCTTGTCTTCCGCGCTTGAATATTGCACTGACAATCGTGGTGCTCTGCCTCTCCCGCAGACTACCAAAATCGCGCAGGTAACAAGGGCGCCGGTGTCGCAGGCGCATCCGAGGCCAATGTCGATCGCAGGGAGCGTCTCCGCCGCCTCGCCCTCGAGACAATAGACCTCGCAAAGGATCCGTGAGTGTACTGACTCCCATGCGCGAACCAGCATCTTGTTTACTGACACTTCCCACTCCACACCCAGATACATCCTTCGCAACCATCTCGGCTCCCTCGAATGCCGCCTCTGCCTAACCCTCCACACAAACGAGGGCTCCTACCTAGCCCACACCCAGGGCAAGAAGCACCAGACCAACCTCGCACGCCGCGCAGCGAAGGAGGCAAAAGATGCCGCGCGCGGCGTAGGCGGGCCCGGCTTCGGCGCCATCGGCTACAAGGGCACCCTCATGATCACAGGCGCAAACGCAATCCCTGAAAAGCCAAAGAAGCGGTTCAACAAGATCGGAAGACCGGGGTATAATGTCACCAAGATTCGGGAACCGCTCCTTCCGGAGGAAGCCATCGAGGCTAGTAAGCGGCTGGCGGATAAGGAGGATGCCGCGGCGGTTGCTAAGGCCGCGAAGGAGGGCGGCGGGACGGAGGATGCGGCTATAGATCTCGATGCGGATGCCGATGCGGATGCGGATATGGAAGAAACCGAACAAACACACACACACGGCGCCGTCTCCGGCCCAGGCGGCCGTCAAGGCCTCCTCTTCCAAGTCCAACTGCCCCTCATCGCACCCAACGTGAAACCACTGCACCGCTTCATGTCCTCCTTCGAGCAAACCGTGGAACCCCAGAGCAGAGCATACCAGTACCTCGTCGTCGCCGCAGAGCCGTACGAGACCATCGCTTTCAAGATCCCGTCGAGGATGGTCGAGCGCAAGGACGGGGTCGCGCTGCCGGACAATGGGACTGCCGCTGCGATTCGCGGATCCATTGCGCCGGGCAGGGTGATTGATGAGCCTCCGACGTGGTCGCACTGGAGCCCAGATAGCAAAACATACAGTACGTACAATCTCTCTAAACCCCTGAAGACCCTCTTCGTACTAACCCTCGTTCCCCCTTCGCAGCCATTCAAGTCATCTTCCGATGAGCGACGCCACAACACACCGTCCGAAAACCTGTACTTCTAGCCCTTCGCAAAAAGCAACTTCTACTTATCTTCCACAGTGAAGTTATTCTGATGAAGGATGAGTGATCCCATTGAAGTCGCTTTCATGCGTTGTCCCAACTATTATCAGGCACCGGCTCACGGCCAGCCTGGCCAAGGATACCGATAATGCCTCCTTCCACGTCTCGAATCGCCTCGACTTCCTCCTCCGAACGAGCAAGTAGCAAGCCCGCATATCCTGACGACAAAGGGAGAAGAGGGGGAATTCAGAACTCATGCCCCGACCCAACTGTCCAAATTGGCACAGGATGACGGGAGTGTAAAAGGATAGGACCCAAACTCACCTAACGCATTCACGCTAACCTCCGTCTCCCCACCCGCCTTCAACGGAACCCTCACCTCCCCCTTCCCCCTCGGAACCAAATGAAACGCCCTCCTCGAAAGCAACAGATTGAAGCTCGGTTTCCCCCCTTCCAAGGACCCACCGGGCGCCATCGCATGCACCCGTCGCGATTGGAACTGGGCGTCGATGAGGGACATCAGGCGGGAGGCCATGTAGCTCTCCAGGCTGGCTAGTTTGGTTTCTTGGGTCTCTTTGGGCGTCGAGGGGGAGGTGGGGACTCTGGGGGGGTTGATGAGGCGGACGAAGTGCTGCCATGGGACGGGGAGGGCGTGTACGTGTTCTGTGAAGATCCCACAAGAGAAAAAGGGCGTGAGGATACCCCGTGCATGGTTTTCGCAGGTTGCGAGCCTTCTCGGAGGGGAAACAGAACGTACCATCTTCCTTCCCGTCCTGCTCGATCCGATCTAACAGCCCCTCAATAGGGATATTGTGCCGTTCCTCCTCCCCATCATCCCCTTCCTCCTCCCCGTCCTCTCCAGCACCACCGCTCTTCGACGTCCCCTTCCCAACCGCAATAAACTGGACATGCTGATGCGGCTGCGAAGCGCCGGAATGGACACCGCAGTTGTAGAACGCCATCAGCTCCGAGGAGCGCGAGGCTGGTTGGGTGAGGAGGATCCGGTAGGCTAGCGCGAGCATGCGTGGCGAGGGGGGTAGTTCCTGCGATACGAAATCTGGCATAGCATATGGGGGAAAGACTGTAAGTTCGGCCAGGCCCCCCGGTCCCTCGTATGTACGCTGGTTGGAACACTCACCGCGAGTGACGAGAAGGAAGTGTCTGGGCAGCACGGCGAACTTGTTCAGCAGGACCGTGAAGTCGTCCAGCTCCTTCACGAGCAGGTTGGGCACGTAAGGCGGCGCGAAGACGTCCTTCCTATTTTGCTCCGTCCGTTTCCCATCCCCATCCCCATCCCCATCCCCATCCCCGTCCGCATTACCATTCCCCTGCGCGCCCCCTTCCTCCCGCCCCTCCTTCGCCTTCTGCGCAAGCGCAGGCACGCACGTAACCACAAACTCAAGATTACTCCCCGTCGAGCTGTCCGAAACGACCGTGCGCGAGGACTCGTAGAAGAAGGCGTCCCCCGCTGCGATGGCGGCGTCGAACTGCTTGGAGACGCGGCGCTGGAGGTCGCTTAGGGCGTGTACGGCTGGCATGGTGTTTGGGGGGCGTACCGCTGGGTTGGGGTTGTGTATCTCGTGGTGGTCAGGAAGAGCAAGGTCCACTCTCCACTGAGGGGCGGTACGCGGCAAAAGGGAATTGACAGATGATGATGATGATGTTTTCGATTGAGATTGGTTTGCGACGATTGCTCTAAAGGTACAAGATGGGGTCAAGAAGCTGGGAGTAGTGAAGTGCGTGTAAAAACCTAAGTGGGTAGTGAAGTGAAGTGAAGGGGATGAAAGAAAGGAAAGAATGATGGAGAGAAAGGCAGGTCGAAGGTCGCTCGCCGATCATGCGAACCCGAGCTCGAGCTTGTGAGGGAAAGGTCGAGCAGCAGCTCAAGGCTTTCTGAACTCGGACAGCGTCGGGTAGATCCGATTAAACGCCTCGTAGATCTCCGCCCGCTCCTTCGCGCCTGTGAGCACGATCTTGCCGGACACAAAGATGAGCAGCACGACCTTGGGCTTGACCATCCGGTAGATCAGGCCGGGGAACAGCTCGGGTTCGTACGAGGAGAAGACACCGTGCGAGTATGCCAGACCTTCCAGTCGGATCGGGAACTTGACGTCACATCTGTGTTTCGTGGGGAGAGTCGAGGGAACAAAGGTCAGCAATGAGGAGGGAGACAAGCGAAGGCAACGACACGGCATAATGATACGCACGATCCGACGATGTTCTGGATCTTGAACTCGGTGAACTTGGCCTCGAACCCAACCTTCTGGATGATACGGGCGTACTTCCGCGAAGCCAGCCGGGAGTCGTCCTCGCTCTTGGCACCCGTGACAACCATCTTGCCAGAGGCGAAGATCAGCGCCGTCGTCTTCGGCTCACGAATGCGCATGATCACAGCGGCAAAACGCTTGGGGTTGTACTCCGCATTGCGTGCGTGCAGCGCAATCGTCTTGAGATCCAGTCGGACGTCGAGGTTGACTGTTGCGACGATATTTCTGTGGGAGGGAAGGGAGAGGAGAAGAGACATGTCAGTACCATCAACCTGCATTGGTAGGATGGATCGCCCGCGAGCAGACTGACTGTAGCGTTGGCACGATGCCGTGTGCAGGGGTCTCAGGCAGAGGGGTCGGGGCTGTTGTCGAACCAGTCGAAGCAGCCGCCGCACCTTCCCTCTCCTTTCCCTTCGATGCTGCCGAGGGTGAGGTCGGAAGAGCCACAGCACCACCTCGACCCGTGTTCATCATGTTGAGTGTAGAGTGCAGTCGCGGAGACGAAGCGATCGAGATCTACGCTCTGGAGGTGGGGAAAGGGACTAGAGGTGGGTCAACGATGCGATCAGAAGTTAGGCGGAGGCATGGTTGGGATACCCACTGTTGTTGCCTTTGCGAGAACAAACAGAGGAGAGACACTGGGCAACACGATGATTTAACGAGGGGAGATGGGCTTGATTGCGAACTGGGTTGTGAGCGTTTCGACCGAGCCTGGATTATTCCGCAGTCGATGCGAAGGTGGAATGTGCGAGGGGGGGGGGCGGGCTGCGGGCGAGGGTGGTGGTCGTGTGGATGGGGGGCCTCTATTTATACCTTTCCCCCTGACCAATTTCAACTCCGCCCGCTTCCAGCAGGAAAAACACGACACGCGTCGGTCTCAGCTTCACCGACGCGTCTCATCTCACCGCGCGCCTCGACAGGAAAGGTGGCACACGAGAACCAGCACGCTCTGGGTGAGCAGGGTATTGACGAACTACTTACTGGACATGAGGGAGTATGCTGGCGGAGAAGGACGCCGTCTTTTTCATACAAATGCGGTGGCGAGAAGTCATCCCCTCACAGCGCGCAGCTCACGCCTCTTTTCCCTCCCTTTGTGCTCTCCCATTTGCCCCTCTCTTCCTTTCTCTTCATCGCTTCATCTTTGATACTCCCAGGAACAGGCCTTCTCGTTCTCCACGGCAGCAAGGCCTATATTTATCAGACTGTCTCAAAGCTTTGCCCCTCCAAAAAGATCATCCTCCCTGGACCGTGGACGGCAACAGCAAGCGCAACCGGCAACGAGTACTTCCGTCAAGAACAGGAATCTGAGCCAAAACCGGCGGCAGCGGGGGCTATGCGCACCGACTTTGGCTTGCCTCAAGTGGCGTATGGCTATCTCACGCAACCGGACCGCGCGTCCGACAAGATCGCTTCAGACTTCTATTCGCCCTCCAGATCGCTCGGTGCGGATGTGGACCAGCGACACAGAGGGATGACTCGGCCTGTGTACATTCACAGGCGCGGATGCGAGCGCGTAATGTTTATAATCATCTGACCCTTTTCCACGCTGACATCTTCTTTTTCCCTCGCTGCTTTTCCTGCTCCCCCTTCGTCAGCATCTCGATTCTCGAGAATAGATACCTCGGGAGTCTTCGCGGGAGCCACAGCGCTAACGGAAAAAAAGCTTGGTCAGGCACAGAATCATGGAAAGCTCGCGAGTTGGCCGACCCTTCCGGTCAAGCAGGCGACTGATGTGATTTTTTTCCCTCTCTGAGCTATGGCACAACGCTGGGAAGGAAGGGTATAAAGTGCATGTATGCCGCCCACACCCTCGAGAAAGGTCCCTTCATATCCACCACACCTTACGAAAACCGCCACAGCCTTGCCGCGCTGCGCATGTCCAGCTGCTCGTCAACTTGATCTGACAATGATTCATCCTTGCATCCTTCTGCCTATCCTTTCTCCTCTCCTTCTCGCCACCCCTTCCGGGTCTGTGCCTATTCCTGAAACGGTGTGCTCTTCCTGTCAGGCTCTACCTCAGCCGCCAAGTGTGAGTGGCCTCATCGATCTGGCCGATGATTTGAGTGCCTCCGATCAAGCTTCTGAACCTTTCTTTGTGCTGTGCAGCCCGTAGCACGCGCAGGGCCCCCAGTCGCACAGCCATCCGATATTGTGAGCCACATATACAGTGAGTGCTCTCGCATGTCCGGAACGCGACTCTTCACTCACGTGAAGATGTATCTGACAACAAAGATGCCTCGTCTGGAGCGTCTGCGGAACAGTGTCCCATCTCCACGACTGGCAGCGCTACCTGCTTGAGGCGGAGCGCGCAGGAGCCCTTTAACTCGATCGTCTGCCACCTGCCGATGCGGAACGCGTCCGGCAACTGCTGGCGGAGGCACGCCTTGCTGCGGGCCGGATGGATCATGTCTGGCTAGAGATGGATCGACTTTTTCGGCTCGAGAACATAGCCAGGCTCCATCACTGAAGCCATCTTCGCAATGGACCGTATAGCTTGAGCATCACAGGAGAAAGGGGGTTAGGATTGTTTAGAGCAATAGCTATACAACAGCTATGCTATTGGGGGGGGTCCAATAGCCTTGTCAATGAGAGATACGCCTGACAAGCTGTTGTAAAATCCCAATCCCTTTAAATTGAAACTTGGTTTTGACGCTAAAAAGTTTCAGAGTCTCAATCCCAACCCGCTACCCTTTTCTGGAGGCGATCTGGATGGGTGGCGGTCGTCTGGACACCTGCCCCGGCTCGCGGAGGATGCTGACGCTGGGAGCGTGGCCACACGATGAGTGCACCACCCCCCGCCCTGCCATTCCGCGAGGAGAGTATATCAGGCAAGCGTAATTCAATGGGCCTATGCCCGCGGTGATCCTGCCGCGTTTGGGCCCGAGCATCTGTAAGGTCAGGACTGAGCACGTGACTTGACGCGTCGTCGCGTCGAAGATACTCCAAACACGGGTGAGGTGAGACTCGTCTGGTGGTCTTCTGCGCTAAAAATAGGTCCAAAATCCCTGAACCTGCAATAGGTACGACAATACCCTTAAGGTATTGACAAATCCCAATCTTGCCCAATAGCTGTACCTATTCGGAGGATTGACAAAGAGATTGGGAGGGCCATTTCTCCTGTGCATGATGCACCTGTTCCAGACCTCGGGCATGTAGGCGTGGGTTCTCACTTTGAATGAAATAGACAAGCAGCGTACAGTTATGTAGTTCCACATGTACGAGTACTTCGCCATACATACATGCGGCCATGCCTGCCTGGAAATGTGGAGGAGGACCTCCACCGCTGCTGTGTTGTCGCCGAGCAGCCACGAACGTCCACCCGAACAGCATACTCACGCGCTCACGCTACTGCTCACTGCTCACTGCTGGCGGCCGTGCATCCATCCGTTCCCAGCGGTCAGGCCGGTCCTCTCTCACGCTCAAGCGATCCCATCTCGAAATGCAGCTTCGATCAGCGCATGGCGCAACTGAAGCAAGGCGGCGCGAAAGGGAATTCGTCACGTCAAGGACTCTCGCGGTCGCGACTCATCATTCCGATGCTTCTCTTGCATACAGCAAACAGGCCAGTCGTTATCTCTCTGATTCTGCGCAGCGAGCCAGCGGACAGACACGTGTAAGCATTCTTCTTGCGATCTGCAAGGGCCAAGATGTCCTCTGGATTCCAGGCTCGCACAGCTGACCATGCTCGTATCCACCACGCCTTAGATGTCCTCGTTCTGACCCACAAACGACAGCATTCCCACGCATCTCTGAAAGCTGCATGCTGCTGTCAGATGATAGCGCAGAGCCGACTGACGTGTGCATGACATGGAAACTCACTGACCATCGCTAGCTCATGCTTCTCAACAATGCCTTCCTGCTTGCTGATACCCTCTACCCACTTGCATCGTTCCGGTCTCCCTCTGTCCCTTTCTCGTCGGATCGCACGAAGGCGGCCGCAGTCCGTAGGTATGCCAAAGGAAAAGGCACCTCACTGCTAACCTCTAAGCATGAACGACGGACCAGCTGATCTCTCTTTCGCCTTATGCATATTAGCTGATTATTTCCATGTCCCTTCCAATGCACCTAGATGCTCGCATAGCGGCACACGTTCCATAGACCTTCGACGAGCAGCTTCCCTTCGTTCTCTGCCGATGCCTGCCGAAGCGCAAGGTAACTAGTCTGCCAGCGGACAGGTGACAGGCAGACTCGCCTGCACTTCCTTGGCGTGTCCCTGGCCACCAGCACCTGGCCGAATACAACACGGGCATTCCTGACCTTCTTATCTCAACATCACACGGCAGCAGCTGACCTTTCCATTAGATGACGATCCTACACGCATGCTGCTCAAAGCCAACGGCTTGTCTGACCTTACGATTCCAGCAGGTTGCGAGAAGATACACCCGGCAGCTGACCCTTTCCTCCCTGCTTTCCTGATCCAGCACAGTGGCGGGATGCCGCCAGCCCCCTCCTGCTCACAACACGATACAGTCAAAGATTCTGTTTCCGAAGCATCGTCGAAACAGGTCGTCCAACGGACGGGAAAAGGCATAAAAGGAGGGCCTCCGGACGCTGATTCGTCCCCCTTTTCTCTTCACCCTCACCTTCACCCTCACCCTCACCCTCACCCTCACCCTTACCTTCACCTTACCTTTACCTTACCTTCACCTTACCTTCACACCTTACCTTTACCTTACCTTCACCTTACCTTCACACCTTACCTTCCACTTCACCTTCACCTTCGCCTACCTTCACCTTCAACTTACTTTCACCTTCCACCTTCACCTTCTACCTTCTACCTTCACCTTCACCAAGCTCTTCTCCTCAAGTCTCGGTGGACCTCTCCTCAAGCTTCGGTCAACCTCTCCTCCTTCGGTCAACTCTCCTCGTCAAGTCTCGGTGGACCTTTCATCACGCTTCGGTCAACCTCTCCTCCTTCGGTCAACTCTCCTCGTCAAGCTTCGGTGGACCTCTCGTCCTCAAATTGCGGTTCAACTCCTCCTCTTCAAGTCTCGGTTAGGTCCTAACGATATTCACCAGAAAGCCGACAACTATGTCGGCATCAACTTCGATGACGGTGAGTCCTTCTGCATGTCTACACTTTGCATTTCTCCACGGGTTGCTTACTCTTGAATCGCTTCTGCCTGGTAGGTCCAACCTAGTCTACCACTGCCCTCAACCAGTTCCTGCGCTAGAACAGTATCTCCGCTACTCGTTTCCTCATCGAAGGTCAAGTGGCTGGTATGCCGGACGCTTTCAAGGACATCAGCCCGGCCTCTCCTCTTCAAGTCTCGGTATTCGGTTCAACCTCTCCTCTTCAAGTCTCGGTCGACTTCTCCTCTTCAAGTCTCGATTCGACCTCTCCTCCTCAAGCTTCGGTCGACCTTCCTTCCTCAAGTCTCGGTCGACCTCCGTCTCCTCAAACTATGGACGATTCCAGCAAGACACGTCGCCAAGATCCCCTGTGAGTTAGATCGATGGTACCATGAGCTAGATAGATATAGTATACATTTTCACAATTCTCTTTCCTTTCCTCCAGCGATCCCCTGTGAGTTAGATCGATGGTACCATGAGCTAGACAGATATGGTACACATTTTACAATTCTCTTTCAGTTCCTCCAGCCAAGGCCAAAGCACGACCCTTCGACGGGGAGACGCTTCTCGATCACGCCGAACCTCATGGACCGAGGCTGACTTTGCGATTCCTAATGGCTCAACCAGTTGCCTGTCAGCTGGAGCGCCTGCGGCTCCAGTGTGTCTCCGAATCGTTCAGCTACGCGACACGCTTCCGGCGTCGGCCTCCCTTGGACCGACTGCGACGGCGGCCATTGCTCGCCCGGCGGCCCGTTGGACACGGGGGACGGTCGGAGCCTCACACGGTACTGAGGTCGGTGGTACCGGATCGACGGCTTGAGTAAACTGGGGTCGAAGGAGGAAGAGCGATGGTGTTCCTGCGTTCGGTGGTTCCTTGGTGAGTTGGTCTGCCTCGTGCCCTGGGTTCTGACGGTGTCAGGCCTAGTACGTGCGAGGGTTCCATGGACCTTATTCTCACCCTTGAGGAACCACCACTTCCATGAACGCACGAACAGGACCGCTCCTCCAACTTCGATCACCGGTCAAGCCGTCGGTCTGCACCGACTTCGGCCGTGTTGGAGGTACTCCGACCAGTCTGCCCGGGTCACGGAGCGCGCGCGGGCTGGTAGCTTGGCGTCAGTCGAGTCGGTACCTTGAGGAGGTAACGGCGTCGTTGAAGGTGTCCGTGTAGCTGCGGTCGGGGATGGACGGGCAACGAGCGTGCTCGGCACGTGGTTGGGCCTGTGGATAGCGAGGTCGGCCGAGGGACGGGAGGTCTGGCGGGTGACGGAGGTCTTTCCCCTGAGGAGGGGAGTGTGGTGGACGAGGTTGGAGGCAGGGAACCATGGCGAGGGGGCCCTTGGTTCCCTATTCCGCTCTTCTCTCATGATCTACCCGCCGCTGGGCAATTCGGAGCTTGCTCTGATGCGCCCTGGCCCCCGTGGGGAAGAGAAGAGCGGGACCCGCAAGGGGTGAGTTTTCTCGGTCCCCTTACCTTCTCCACTTGCGGACTGTCATACTGATCACCATGACTTCTTCTCTTTCTCTCTGCTGCCTTTCCGCTACGACTTCGCCTTCTACTCACTTCTCCCTTCGACGCTTCAACCTCTTCTTCTCTTCGACGTCCTCGCCTTCCGATCTCCTCGCCCTCGACCTCATCGCCTTCCGTTCCGACCTCGTGCTTGCTCACAACCTCGCCGTCCGATCTCCTCCCATCCGACGTCCTCGCCTTTCGCCACTATCACCCTCATTTTCGACCTCTTCACCCTCCAACCCTCTTCGCTCTCCAACCTCTTCGCCTTCCGACCTCATCGCCCTATATCGATTTCACTTGCTTTCCACCGCTGCCATCATCCCGAGCGACGAACGCAACTCGCGACCTCGTCAAGGTGCACATGCTCTTCGGTTCTGCAGTCATCTTTCTTCCCATGTATGTATCTTAGACCTTACTCTGCACTTCAACAATGTCTCCCATCAACTCCTCCTTCGTTTGCCTCAATCGCCTTTGTGCGCGCCGACCACATCTTTCATGGCGATGACGATGACGATGACGATGGCGATGCGGAGATTTTGGTATTCTTCCCGCCATGAACGACGATGAGGGCGAGAACCATCATCTCCAAGTCCGGCCCCGCGCAACGCCTTCGCATCCCTGAACCCCCGCGCCGCGCGTGCGCGCAAGAAGTCTAAGCTCAAGCAGGGAAGACGGTGCGGTGTCACGATGGCCGCCGCCGCCGCCGCGCATCCCATCAAGCTCGCCATCATCGGAAGCGGACCCTCGGCCTTCTATGCAGCCACAAGAGCGCTGACCTCCGCCCCTACTCCCGCGGCCGCCCCGATCAGCGCAGTACGCATTTACAAGGCTTTACCGACACCCTTCGGTCTCGTCCGCGCGGGCGTGGCGCCGGATCATCCGGACGTGAAGAATGTCAGCCATCGGTTCACGGAGGTCGTCAGGTCGGTGCCGGCGTTGGGGAGTCGGTATCGTGGCGCTGGACAGGCTGGCGAGGGCGAAGGAGCTGCGGGTGTGGGTACGGGCTGAGCGCTGAGCAAGCACGTTCCGGTTCTTTGGCAGCGTCCGCGTCGTCGATGGACCTTCTTCCCCCAGCCGTACACAGACGGGCGGCACGGCTCTCGAACTCCCGCTCCAAGAGCTCTTGCAGCATTACACGCACATCATCCTTGCGTACGGCTCCGCCCGCGCTCGTACGCTCGGATCACGAGTCGGCGGGCAAGAGCTGGGCGGGGTATGCTGGGCTTTGGACTTTGTCAATTGGTACAGTGGCCATCCGGACGCGCATACGCCCGCAGGATCGGATGGGAGACGGAGTGCACTGGGGAGTCCCTGGCTTGATGTTATTCGGCCAGATGCACGTCACGTCTCTATCATCGGAGCCGGCAATGTGGCACCGGACGTGGCGTGAATTCTACTCCGCACGCGCTCTCCGACGTCGACCTTCCTCGCCGGGCCCGGCATTCCATCTCCCGTGCTCAGTCGACTGGCAGATGCGCGGGTGGAGCATGTCAGCATCGTGGCGCGACGGGGCGTTGCTCAAGTGGCCTTAACGAACAAGGAGGTCAGAGAGATGCTGAACCTAGGCGAAAGCGAAGGGATTGACTTTGTTCCACTCTCCAAAGAGTCCGGCGAGCTTGCGCTGGACGACATGGCGCGGCTGAAGCAAACTTTCCGACAGCGCGACGAGGAGCCTCAAAGCGGGCGAATTCGGGTCGATGGAGAAGGAGCCCTTCACGAAGCACGCGTCGGAGGCTGGCGGGCGAGCTTAGAATGCGGAAGCGGTTCGTCGACTTGCTGATCAAGGGTAGCAAGGCGCCCAAGCCAGATGCAGCGGGCCATCGCAAGAGCTGGAGCTTGGAACCTTTCCGTGCTCCCGAATCCATCTTGCACTCTACAGGTTTGCCATGGGCGAGGGCAGCACGCACGAACGAACGAGGATACGTCGGCCAGATCCGATGGTCCGTCACCGAGCCTGTGCCTTCGAGCTCAGACTCGTCAGCAGAGGCCTCTCCGAGCCCAGCTCCAACATCGCCATCATGGACACCGATATGGGGTGGCTGTAGCCCGCCTCAGGCCACAGAGCCTCAATGGGCTCAGTGCAATTGTCATACCTTGAGGCGATATCTTTGTAGAGGCTATCGGTGAGTTTGTCGTCCCTCTGCTTTCCTTCGCAGTATGGCTTCAGTTGAGCTTACTGAGATTTCCGTTCATGCTGTTGCAGATACATTCTTTGGGAATGTATGCGAGCTGGATCTCGTCTTCAACTTCTACAAGGTGAGCCTCCCTCCCTATCCTTCGACACTTGGGCTCGCTCCATGCTGGGGGTTCGCTGACCACTCCGTCGTCTCTTGCAGGTGTATGCGATTCTAGACGAGGTCTTCCTGGGAGGAGAGATCGAGGAGACGAGCAAGACGGTCGTGTTGTCAAGATTAGAGCAGTGTACGTTCCCTCGTCCCTATGATTCGAGATCCTGACCTTGGTAAACTGATCAGAATCTCTCTGTCGGCAGTGGAAAAGCTGGAATGATGCCGCCCGAGTTGAAGTTGCAAGCTCTCGCCTTGCCCTCGTGGGACCTTTACCCTAATCGTCACCGCTACAACGGGGCAGAGTCATACGGAACGCATCGAGAAGACCCGGACCGAGCCCATAACTTTCCTCGCGAGCTGCGCACTCGTCCTTCCTGTACCCACCAAGTAATTCAGAACATTTTGTGCTTTGCCCAACCCAACCATCCACCCCTGACAGAAGAAAGGGGACCCTGTGGAGTCGGCAATGTCGGCCCGACAAGTTGCCGAGATACAAGAGGTCAGCGCAGTCCGGGCGGGTCATCACTTCTGACAGCTTGGCAGATCAGGCCAGGCCAGCACAGCATGAACGAGTGAACTGCGCTGCTGAGCGCGCTGACTGCTGAGCAACTCATCCATTCCTCCCGACGCGAGCCTCGGACCTGTGGGACTGCGGAACTGCGGAACTGCGGAACTGCGGACTGCCGAACACACGGCCCTATAAGAGACGCAGGAGGAGAATGACCGCGGTCGATGCAGACAAGGTGAGAACCCCCACCCCCTCCCTTTCTCTTCCAAGATCAAGAACAATGCTCGTCTTACATCCCTCGTATCCTTCCATCGCTACCGCCACCGCCATCGTCCGCACCGACGACCAGGTCGCACGCCAAAATGCCCTCAGCCACGCCATGGGCGCCCTCTTCCTCGAATCTCGTGTGCAGGACTTGGAACAGTCGGTAGAACGCGCCAGGCGCGGGCATCATTATCAGCAGCAGCAGCAGCAGCAGCGACAGGGCGGCTCGCTCAGGATACGCCAGCATGGGCCTACGACGAGGAACGCGGTTGTGGGCGGGAGTGCGCGCACTTCGCCTGCTGCGTCTAGTATTCTCTCGGCCCCTTCTTCATCGTCGTGGAGTGTCAAGGGCAAGGATCGAAGTCAATCTGCTTCGACTTCGGCATCGACGGCGACGTCGACAGCTTCGCTCGGGTATGCGCGCGGGATACGCGTTGTGGATGTCAGTGTGCTCATCTACTCGCTCCGGAGCGTGCATACGTGGTTGCGCGCGGGACAGCTCGCGCTGATTGTTCCATACGGGGGTGAGTGCGGCAAATTTCCCAAATCCTGACACCTTTGCGTCAATTAATGTATCCATTCTTCTTCACCCTTGCAGCGCTGCACACGCTCGACCTGCTGAAGACGGGAAAAGATACCATAAACCATGCGGCTCGTAAGGCACTCTGCTTCCTCGAACAACGACTTACAGACGGCTCGCCCTTCGTCTCCGCAACTGATGACGAATTAGCGTCATCTTCTACCCCAAAACAACGAACGCGGCGGCGATGCCGACCGGGTCTCTTCTTCCAACGAGCCGAAGAAGGCTGGTCCGATGTGCAACTGGAAGAGTTGCGGGTTAGGAGGGAGGCACAGGAAGAGTTGGAAGCGCTCATCTCTGAGCTGGGATCGTCATCCGCTCCTCCTCCTCCTCTTCCTCCTGCCTACGAGGATGATGACGATGATGGGGAGATCATCTTGGTTGGAATGAATGCTGGCGAACCTACCTCGGAAGCGCAGAGTGCTCCGGACAGCGCGGTACAGGGATGGCATGACCTCTCGTCCAAGGGCACGACGCCGCGGCACATAGCCGAAGTGCTCTCCTGCGGACTATGGGTGCGCGACGAAGCTCAGCGGATCTACTTCGAACCATTCAGCAAGGGTAGCGGTACCATCAACCCGCAGGATCAAGACGTCTTCGCTTTGGCGGTGGCGTACCCGCCTCCTGCCCTGTGTGACCCACTCGCTCACGAGCTGGGCGACTTGGATACGTCCGGTGTGTCGATGGCGGACCTGATCTACGGTCTGGCGCGCTCCTCTGCTGCTGCTTCGCCTTCTACTTGCTCTCACAATCATCGATTGACGACGGACGGGAATGGGAATGGAAATCGACGAAGACAGCAGCAGCTGGGTCATGCCTCGCTAGCCGATGGCTTGCTCACCCATCGATGGGCGCTCTCCTTCGGGCTGGCAAGTCGGAGCAGTGGGAAGGGCGCAGATGGAGGTGCAGGTGCAGATGCGGATGAGGTGCCCTTGTGGGTTCAGGTCCTTCCTACGGCTGCGAGCTGGCTCGACTTGGGCGAGCGGAGTGAGGGAGCGGGCAGCGGCGGCGGCGGCGGTGGCGGTGCATGAGAAGGGAAGGCTTCCTCAAAACGGCTCTTGGCTCTCGGGTTCTCCAGGTACTTACTTCGGAGCTCGCAGTAAACTCATCCGCGCCCCGACTTATTCCACGACTTCGAACATCGATACGCCGGAACGGGTCACACCGTCACGCCCCTTCTCTTGGTATCCCGGGCTGTACATGTAACCATTGCAGAGTAATTCTTGTTTGTACTAGAGCGCATGCATCATGCAATTCCCGTAATAATAGTGTTTCTTCCCGAGGCAAGGCAAGGCAAGAAGAAAGGTTCCGTTCGCTGGGGCCAGCCATTTCACATAAGTACATGTCCTCGCAGCAGCCATCCCTCGCGGTTGCCGTCCTCCATGGGCCGATCTTCTACCAAGATGAGCGCGCCCGAAGGAGGCCCCATGCCACGCTCGTTCTCTGCCACCAGCTCCTCCTCCTCGTCCGCCTCGGCATCAGCATCAGCATCAGCATCAGCATCAGCATCAGCATCATCAGCCGACCCGAGCCCTCCCTCAGCAAATGCACAATCCTTCCAGCACATCCTCTTCCTCCACCCCATCCGATTGACTCTCTTCACCCTCCTCCACGCGCTCTACGCTGTCCTTCTTCTCCTGTCCGACGCGTGGAACTGGACTTCCCCCGCCGACGCAGCTTCCCAAGCGCTCGCGATCGGTAATGCCATCTCTGCCTCAGCAGGCGAGGCTCTCACTCCCAAGGCGCAGGCGGCGGCAACGAAGGAGACGTCCTCAGGCTCAAACTCGATACAAATACCCAAGCACGTCGCGCTGATCTTGCAAACGCCAAACACGGGTCTTCCGCCAGTCCATGCTGCCGCTGACGACGAGCAAATACCGCAGGACGAGCAGGTGCAGGCGTACGAAGAAGAAGCGGAACGGCTGGCTGTCGAGTCCCTCCGGATAGAGGTGCGGAAGGTCGCGCTATGGTGCGATCAGCTCGGGGTGGGCGCGTTGACTGTCATGGATACCGGAGGCCTTTTGGCCAAGGCGGGTTTGCAGGGTCATCCTGTTGAGCAGCAAGGCAGCGCGCTGCAGAATGGGTCGGCAGGGCTCGTGAATGGAGCCAGCCATCTCTGCGTCGAAGGGGAAAAGGGGGACGAAGAGACGATATCCTTCGAAAAGGCAACTATGCGCAAGCGTCCGCGGTCCAGATTACGGACAGGAGCGAATGGTTCCTCTTCACACCCTGGCGAGGACTACGAATGCGCGTCTGCAACAGCACTATCGTCTCCCAACGGCCACACCACTCCATCTTCCTCCAGCTTCGACTTCAGCACGCTCTCCCTCCGCACGCGCGTCCTCTGTCCGAGCGAGGGCGAGAACATCTTCGCACAGACAGCCGAATCTTTCCGCCTGGAGCTCGACCGCAAGGTGGACGAAGCGTTGGACAGGACCAGAGCAGCAGCAGGGCCGAAGGAAGGGGAGGAGAAGGAGAGTGGGGCAAAGGTGAAGGGGGAACAGGTTGATGAAGATGGTTGGACGGAGGTGCATGGGCGGCACGACTCGTTTCCGCAGAGCGAACCGGACTCAATACGAGCCGAAATGCTGGAATGGATCGAAGAGATCACCGTGTCTCGCGTGGACGAAGCGTTGCAAGGTGAGCGAATCTGATACACCCAAAGTCTTCATGCGGAGCCCTTAAAGTTTGGCAAAACACAATGCTGAAGATTACCCTTTCCTTGTTCATCCCTCAGAACATGATTACATCGGCGAGCCAGACTTCCTCATCCTGCACGGCGTTCCCAAGCGGGCAGTACAACTCTACGGTTTCCCAGCCTGGGCGGTCCGCCTCACCGAGATCTTGTGAGTTCGCGTCGCATCACGCTTTTGTTTCTGAAGCCCCGCCGGTAGACTGAACACCCAATCTATTCACGCAGCCACGACCCACTGGCCGATCCACGTAGACCGATCACCTTGACTACGTTCGTGCGGGCGATCAAGTACTACAACAGCGTTCAGCAGCGCTTTGGCAAATGAATGGAGAGTCCCGTCCCAGTATCTTCTTTCGCAACCCCTCTGCAATATTCGTTTCGGATGTTTTTCGCATTTCATTCACGGTTCATGTCTCTGCGCAGTACTCGCACCCGTATCACATACACCACAGACTTGTCTGTCTACATATGCATTTGAATTCTGAGGAATGTCAAACACAGTGTCTGTGCTCTTCCTGTCCTGTCTGAGAAAGAGGTTTTCGGGATGATATCCCGGGCCCTTACATGTACGTCCGTCGCGGTCGCGCGTCTAGATGAAAGGAAGCAGAGTTGGCACACGTTTCCGGTAGTCCTCGTACGCTTTGCCAAAGAAACGGAGGAGGAACATTTCTTCTTCTTAGGAAAGCCCGAAGAAGGGTCAGCAGTTGAGCTATTTGGAAGATTGTGGATGGGAGGTGGACGGCAGAAAACTCACTTTGTATCCGATCGGAGAAGAAGCGATAGAGGACGACGACGAAGCCGAGAGCGCTGATGGGATTCGCGAGCATGAGCTGAGTCCCCAGGGCCCAGTAGAAGAACCCGAAATAGGAAGGATGGCGGGAGATTCTGAAAAGTGCATGCGAAAGGGATCAAAGGTTAGTCTCTATTAAACCTCCTCCGACGCTTCTCCCCTCCGTCCTAGAACTTACGCGTACACCCCTGTGGTGACGAGGACGTGATCTTCGCGCTTGTATGCGGCTACTTGATGGCTGAAACTGTTTCCCGCATGAACCATGGCGAGCGAGCGGGCCGCCTGACCGACGAGCATGATACCTAGCCCTGAGGATGTTGATGAGAAAGACGTCAGATGCACCCTAAGAAGCATACGGACCAGGGGGATTCACCACGCACCTAGGATGGTGAGTGCAGTTGGTACTTTGGCGCAGGGGAAGAAGTACGCTTCGAGAACGAACTCGCATACGGCAACTCCATGAGCGATATGATAGCCGACGCCGTTCTGGAGGAGGAAAGCTGTGAAGGAAGAGCGCAGAAATGATGAGGTGAGGAATAGAAGAAGTGAGAAGCATTCAAAACTTGCCAAGCATGAACGTACAATCTGTATACAGTCGGGTAGGATTGTATCGAGCGGTGATGACGAACTCCAGCATGTGAAAGATAGCCCACGATCCGAGATAGATGCCAAACTGGGCCCGACTCCACGGCGAGACATCGCTCGACGCGCACTGCTTCAACGAGACGGGCACGAGCCGTGGCGCATTTGAACCTTCAAACAATTGACGACCCAGGGCAACGAGGGAAGGAAGCAAAGTCCACGCTGCCAAGGCACCGAGTCCGAAGGCGTTGAATGCGATGAGTAAGGCCGCGTTGCTCAGGTGCGGCGGGATCCGTTCGGTCTCGGTGGGCGTGAGGAGGGTCTTGCGTTGCTGGACGGAGGAGTCCGGCTGGGTTGGATGGGCGGGTGGGGTCCAATTAGGGGCACTCGGTGCCGTCGAGGAAGTGGAGGCCATTTTTCTCCCTGTGTAAGGGAGGGAAAGGCAGGGAGGGGGGGAGGAGGAAATGCAAAGCAGTCAGCGTGGATGGTTGGGAAGCCTGGGGGCTGGGATCCCAGATGAGCGATGAGCGATGCGACAGAAAGGGCCGCCACTCGGAGGACAAAGGGAACTTGCGCATTCCTTTGTTCGACCAAAGTGCATATGAATTTTAGGCTCCGTCCTTTCCCACGGCGAGAAGAGCGTGCACCTCACCTTGCGCGGGTTGTGACTTGTGAGCAACTGCAGTCAGTTGAAGGCGAGCTTTGGGGGAGGTGGGCCAGGACTTTGAGAGAGTGGGTGGATGACCCTACGAAAGAGGGATTCGCGTCGCGTCTTCTTATGAGGTTTCGATGAGAGAGATCGCATCGACACGGACGATCTCATCTCGTCACGCGTCACGCGTCCCGCAGCTTGGAAGGACGGAAGTGAGATGGGGACGCGCTTGTCTGTCTGTGCACGCATTCCGTCCGGACGCGTCTCTCTTCTGCATGCTTATCGAGACGGACCTGCAGCTGATATGGCTGACCTTTCTTCCCTTCTTCCCCCTCCAAGCTCACACGTCTCTTTCCTTCCCATCACTCACTCACCCACTCACTCACTCCTCCCCGCCCACCTGCTTTCACCCAGGCCTTCGTCTCTCTTGCAGTTCGAAAATCTTCTTGCACGACGAGACCACGACGAGGAACAGCCTGCGCGAAGAGAGACAGGCAAGCAAGGCAAAAGTCTCATCACACCCAGCAGCTTCACCAAGCTCCTGACCTTTCTTCGACAATGCCATCCATGCACTCGTCCATGGCCACTAAGAGGAAGAAGGCAGCGCCAGCCACGTCCGCCGCTTCATCCTCAAGCAAGCAGAAGAAACGCGCTTCTCCACCTCCGCCTCCGCCTCCCGCCAGCCACAAGCCTACTTACCTCGACATGGTGAGCTGCTACTTCCACAGCTGATCAGAAACGCAACGTTCATTCATGCTGACGACCGCGCCGCTCTTTCCGTGTCTACCTTCTCCGATGCTGTACGGAACTTGCATTCAATCACGAGCAGATCAAAGAGGCCATCAGCAACAGCGAAGACAGTGAGTTGACATGCCACCCTCTTCTTTACAAAGTGTCTGCGCTCATCACGCTTGCAATTACACCAATGTGCCTGCATTCCACTCGTACCTCGCTCCTATACGAACAACGACTTCTTCCATATCTTCGCAACATCTTTTCCAGAGCATGGCTTATCCCGACAGGGCATCAAGGCCTTCATGCGGGAGGTGTACGACGTTGACCCTGAAGCTGCCAACACCAAAGTTGCGTTCAAGAAGGTGAGCAAACAATGCCCCACGAAATGCCAGCATTCGAGACTCGAGGGACAAACGTCACTCATCCTCGACTTTTCCACCCTCCTCATACGGCCAGGCTCTGGACAAGGGTATCGATTCAGGAGAGCTCGTGCTGCCAAACGGTGCGTGGAATGAACTCGCAAGGTTCGCAGACGCGTCGTTTCTGCTAGACTGACGGTACCACCTCCTTCTTCATGTACAGGAACGTCGGGCAAGATCAAGCTGGCTGCCAAGAGCTCTCAGAAGAAGGTACGATTTGTCGTGATTGGTCGTTCCTTTTTCATGTGGTTCACCCAATGCTGATGCCCTTGTATGCGCTATTGAAACGCCTAATTCATCTCAACCGACCAGCAGAAGAAAGCCGAAGAGCCGGAAGACGAGGATGAGTCGGAACAGGAGAATCACAAGCCGCCTGTGAGTGTTTCTCCCCCGGAATGTCCTTCGTGGACCGGAGGCTGGTCGTGCAAGGCGATACTGACAGCTGTCTTCTCTTTTCTTCCAACGGACAGGCCAAGAAGGCTAAGACGAAGGTATGTACGCTGGGACTTTCCCTGCGTTTGCAAGTTATACGTGCGCTCGCTCATCCTCTCCTGTATCAACAGTCCTCTACCAGCGCATCATCGTCATCCAGCAAGCCCGCAGCAAAGGGCCGGGTACAACAGGCAGCGGTGAGCCTACATTGCCTCTTACTTCCTCTTGCTCCGTCGCGATTGTACTGAACTGCGCCACATGCTTTGCGCCCCCTGTTTGTCCATTGCAGAAGAAGCGCATCAGCTAGAGTCATGTCCACGGGCTCCCGCTCGGCTTTGCGCAAATGGTTTCGTCAATAACATGTGTTGATCCTGACCAGGGCGAACACGAATGAAAGGGTCCCCCCGGGTCGAAGACCGGACCCTAAAGAGCCCTTCGACCATTCAACGCCGGTCTTCCATCCTCCTCTCACTCGAACACCCTCTCGGCAGACAAATCTTACTCCAATGCAACAGGTCCACGTCAACACTTCCGTTTCTTTTCCAGCATCCGGTCACCCATCTTCGCTTTCTCGTCCGTACGGTCTTCATCGTTCTTTTTCGACACGTTTGCCTTTTACTTTTTGCTCCCCTCCTAGATTTGTCACGCCTATGTTCAAGATGCGTAAGGCGTGCTTCTACAACGTTCCGCTCGCGCAGCTTGACCTGACTCCTGTCTCTCCCGTCATCAAGTTCTACTCTCAGCCCTCTCGGGGCATGTATAAAAATTGTTCCAACATCCCGTCATCGGTCCAGTTTTCTGGTCGCGGCAGTCGGTGCCCCCTCCTTGTGTCAAAGGTGCATGAATGACGTGAGGTTGCGATGTGGGATAGAAGTACAATGAAAAGGGGCGAGATTGTCGCCTGCGACCGAGTGATAAGGGGAAGAGGAAAGGATCGCGCCGGAGGGAAGGGAAGGTACACCTTGCGATGGCGTGAGAAACGAGCGCACGCAACGAGCCGTCGCGATGTCTTCGGTACTCTAGATGCCCGCGGATTGTCGCCACTGTAAGAGGGGGAACGCGCTGGTCAGGAAAAAATGTTCACCCCAGCGAGAAGAGAACGAAATAAAGGCTGACTCACCAGTGGGAGATGGTCCTTTAAGAACTTATCCAGCTTGTTCGCACATTTGGCATAGGGCGATTGCGCCGGGTTGTATCTTCGACAGTTGTCGAATACTTTTTTGATTGAGGAGGGGGTACAAAAGTCAGCCTCACTTGCCCAATTGCCATCTGAAGGTGCAGCGTCGTCGTCGGATGGCTCGGAAACGTACTCAGCTGGGCATCGACGACGAGGTCCTCGATCACCGCATATTGATTGTTCTCCAGCTTGTTCTCCATCGTGGACAGATCTATGGAGCAGCAAAGAAAGAACAGCGTCAGTGTGAAGTTCATCGCGAAAAACCCGCAGCACAACGATGAAAGCAAGCAAAACACGTACCCATCGGACTCTTGATCACATCATAATAATCCGGCACCTCCTCCCCATTAACCGGATTCAAGAACGGCCAACTGCTCGCATGATTCCCCATCTCAATCAACACATGCCGCATCAGATTATGATGCGGCCCGCGCTTCGGTTTCCGACTGAGCTCATCCATCTCCGGCGTCCAGCCGGACTCGGCCAATCCTGGCACCTGCGAGGCGTCCAGCTTGATCGGCTTCTCGTTCTCCAGCAGTTTGGACTCGACTTCTCGTTCGATCGCGGCTCGTCGGACCGGGTCGAGGGCGGCACTACTACTACTGCCCCCACCGCTGGAAGAGGAGGCAGAGGAGGAGGACAGACGCTCCGCGACGAGGACCTTCTTCATGCGTTCACGCTCCCGATCACGTTCCCGGAATACGTCCAGCCCTTTATGGACGATGTGGGACTTGGATATTTGGCGAATCTTGCTGAGGACGAGCTCCTTCTGGTGCGCGAGCAATTCTTGGACGTTGAGATACTCGACCCGGGGTACCATCGTGCATTGCATGAGGGTGCCGCCTTCGTAGTCCTTTATGTAGCCGACCCATACGGAGCGGTCCAGTGAGATCTCTTTGGTGAAGCCCTTGGAGATGGGAAAACGGAGATTTTGGTCAGGCTCGTTAATCGACAGCGTGAAGGTCATGAGACAGTGACTTACCTGCTTTTTGAAGTAGCCAATGGCATAGTTGTCGGCGTATGTCAGGAAGTGCATGATGGGCGAGGTGAACTTGACGTGATCTTTCAGGTGGTTCATCAGATGGGAACCATAACCCTGCAAGAGTAGGACAAGAGACAATATCAATGTGCGTGCCGCACAGGAAGGATTCAAAAAGCGCTGCAATACTAACCTTGACCTGCTCCGAGCTCGTGATCGCACAAAACACGATCTCAGCAAATTTGCGCCCATAGAACGGCCGGTACGTTATCCCTCCAACGACCTGAAGCCCTCGCTTGACGATGGCCATGCTCCTGTGGTTGCGGTCAAGGACCAGTCTGGTGATGTACTCCCTCGGCATCTTCGGCAACTGTCGCTGGAAGATGTTCTTCAGTCCGGTGAGGATGATCAAGCTCTCGGGTGTGTCGTCGTTGCTGACGACGCGGAACTCGATTAGACCCGCTCGTTCTTCGAGTACGGCAGGTCGTTCCCGCTTCGGAGCCGTGCCCTGTTAAAGACATATCAGGTGGAATATGAGCATGTACTTTCCATGCTTTTGGTATAGCGAGCGATAACTCACCTCCTTGGACTCGGTCTCTGTAGAGACACCAGCTACAGCATGAGCCATCGCTTGCTCTTCCCTCTCCCTTTCCTCCGCCTTGCCCTCCATGCCAGTATCTGAGATCTCTCCGTCCTCCTTCACATCCTCCATAGCAACGTCTTTGCTGATCACCTGCGCTTCGGGCTCGCTTCGCGCTTCTTGGGCTACCGCAGCCTCAGGTTCCTTCCCCTTCGCAGGCGCCTCCGATTTTGCCTGATCATCTGCGCCCGCTTTTTGCGTGACCTGGGTCTCGTCGATAGCGGTCTCTATTTGAGAGGGTTCGACCAACGTCGTCGCCGTCTCCTGTGCTGTAGCCGCGTTTGAAGGCGAATCCTCCTGCTGCACCTTTGCTTCCCCTTGTTCCTTCGCGCGAGCAGCTTTCACCGCAGCAAAGACGTCGCCTTCGTCCTCGTTTTCCGCATTCTGAGTCCCGTCATCGCTGCGTGCCTCATCCTCAGCCTCGGCCGCCTCGGCAACTGCGTCGAGGGTAGGTCTGCGTGATGCCAACGCGCCTTCGATTGGCGGTGAGAACACGGCTGGCCCGGCTTTTGGAACGATGGGCGGTAGAGCTGCGATGTCACTCGGGTCCACTTCCACCTCTCCCTCCTCGAGCTCTCCCGCAGCAATGATACCTTGTACGACGGACTTCCCGCCCTCTGCCGCAGATCCTGGTATTACGACCTTCTCCTCCTCCTCCGTTTGCGCAGTCGATGGCTCTGGCTCTGGATCTGGCACAGGCGCAGACGCAGTCAGGCTGACGCCCGTCACCTCCGCATCGGTCGGCATGAGAGTCTTGCTAGACTTGGCCGGCTTCTTGCCATGTCCCTCCCCTACCGCAGACTCCGCCGCGGAAGCATCTGATTCTCTCCTGTCCGCAGGATCTACTGCTGCGGTACTTGAAAGGTCAGGAGAGTCGATCCCGGGCCCAGAAAGACCGAGTAAGGACGTCGGCTCGGGAACGACAGGCTGCGCGCTTGAGGTCCCACCATCGCTGGGTGTATGGCGGTGATGTCGAGAGCTGACAGGCGATTTAGGACTGGAGCGCGAGCCGCCGCCGCGAGTCGATGAGGTTGCACGGGCCGTGGTGCTCGCGGGGGCCACCGCAGGGAACGTGGTCTCGACGGGAGACTGGGTCGTCCTGAAGCTGGCCGCTCTGGCATTTCGTGTGCGGGTGGTACCCTGGGCGAACGGCGGTGGGGCTGGTGCAGAAGAAGATGCTGAGTTCTTGCGCGTCACGCGTCTCCGCTTTGTTGCTGGAACGGGCTCTTCTTCCTCCTCTTTGACAGTCGCGTCCACTGCGCAAGGCCGAGGCCGGGAACGTGGCAGGGCGAAGCGAGGCGAGGGAAGGGGAATGAAGACGGGTCAGCGTACATTGTTGCTGAGCTTGGAGGCAATGCTGATACTCACGTTCTGCGAGAAGTTCTGGGTCTGGGCTGGAGAGCGCTGAGTCGCTCGAGCTGTCCGCCGCCTCGACGACGGGAGGAGGGACGACCTTGACAGGCGAAGGCGACTTGCGTTTGCGACGCGAACCCGGCGCCATCGCGTCCTCGCTGTTCCCTGTCTATGTATGCGTATGTATGCGGTGATGGTAGTCAGCTCGATCTTCTCCTCCTCGACATTCCTTCCTTCTTGCTTCTTCCTTCTTCCCACCTTCTGCCATTATCGACGCTCAGCAGTACAACAACCAGATGACAGACGCAACGGCAGCAGAAGGAGGAGCGAAGCGCGCGCGCAAGGTGAGTCTCCTCGCTCTCCAAGCTGTCCTCCAGGCTGAAGCGTGCGTTGAGCTGACCCTCTTCTTCTTCCTCCTCAGCGATCTCGCGGCAAACATCGCAAGCGGACCAACGAGGACGAGAACGATGCGGCAGACGATACACAAGAGGCACAAGGAGACGAAGAGCAGGAGGAAGAGCAAGCGCCCGTCCGAGAAGATCCGCCCAAGCCCAAGAAAGAGGCTCCCGCTCCCGCTCCCGGCAAGCGCATCGCAGTGTCAAGTCCTGCCCTTGCTCCACCGCCAAAGCAGCAAAATACGCAAGAAGGCCCCAAGCTGTCCTTCTACGAACGAGTCAACCCTCACAAGCCGAGCGCGAAGGCCATACCTTCCTCCCACGGCTCGCGTGCATACACCATCAGCATCGCCTTACCCGGGAGCATCGTTCTGAATGCCCAGACGCCCGAACTACAGGCTCGTCTCGCAGGACAGGTGAGTCTTTTTTCCCCCTCCGATGGGCCCAGAAAATCTTCGTGTACAGGCTGATGGGAAAGGGGCCCTTCTTTTCTTGCGCAGATCGCTCGGACCTGTGCCATCTTCAACGTCGACGAGATTGTCGTCTTTGACGAAGGCAAGTCCGCCAGTACCGAGCTGAACAGCGGGGACAGCATGCATGCGTACTCCAACCATAGAAATGGAGCGTACGGATCGGGCAGGGGCCATCACGAGGGGGATGAGCACGGTGACGGAGAGGGAAGATCAGGCTTCGATCCCAATGCCTTCCTCGCCCGCATCTTGCAATATCTCGAAACGCCTCAGTGAGTCGGGGTCCATCACACCAAAACGGTGCCATGATCCTCGAGGCCCTAACCCAACTTGCGAACACACATCTTGCAGGTATCTCCGAAAAGCTCTCTTCCCGATGCACCGCGATCTCCGTCTAGCAGGTCTTCTCCCCCCACTCGACTGCCCACACCACCTCCGCTTCCAAGACCGAGCCCCGTACCGAGAAGGCGTCATCGTAGACCCTTCCTCCGCATCCGACTACAGCACCAACTACGACGCTGACCACCACAGCGGTAAGAAGCGGAAACGCTCGCATGGGAATAAAGTATGGGTCAACGTCGGGTTGAAAGGGGCGATCGAAGTCGACGTGCCAGTCCCCACCACCACCAGCGGCGGGGCACAAACTGCGCCCGAGATAGGCACGCGAGTCACAGTTCGTATTCCAGAAGACGGCAGTTCACCTTCTCTCGTCTCCCCACGCGACCCCACAGAGCAGGCAGGTATGTACTGGGGCTACACCGTCCGACTGGCCCCCAACCTCGGTCTCGCCCTCTCCGATGCGCCCGCTTCCTTCGAGGGCGGGTACGACCTTCTGATCGGGACGAGCGAGCGTGGATCTTCGTTGGAGGAGGTCCTTTCTCCAGGGGAGGCTGGGGAAGATTCTCCTATGAAGCCCTTCCGACATGCTATTGTCGTACTGGGTGGCTTGAGCGGGTTGGAGGACGCAGTCGAGCGTGATGAAGTGCTGGAGGCGGGTGCGGATGATGCGCATGCCCTCTTCGACGTTTGGGTCAACCTCGTCGAGGGGCAGGGAAGTCGGACCATTCGGACAGAGGTGAGTCCAAGGATCTTTGACGCACGAAGGAACTTCTAGCTCTTCTGACTCTTTGCATCCACGATACACAGGAGGCACTCATGATCGCCCTCGCCAGATTAAAAGGCCCACTCGACGCACTTGGCCGGATCGAGAAGGAATAGCCAGCCCAGCGAGCCTACACGCAATGAATCGAACATCACAGCTGTGCCGCCAGCAAAGTACATACACATCTGATGATCTGAGAGAGATCCATTTTGTCCCTAGCAAAGTCTACACATAAAGAGAAAGACAAGAAAGGCGTGCAAAGCGAAGGGGGGATATCAAGGGGGGCAAAGAAAAGTGACAAGTAGTTCGTATCGGAACGTACAAAACCGTAGAGGTAAAAGGCGAACCAAGGGGGGAATGCCGTCCATCCATGCCTGACCCCGTCTCCATGGGTAACGAAGGTCCACCCGCTCCTACCACTGCCCAAGCGACTCCACCGTATTAAGCAACTCGCCCAGCTGCACATGCAACTTAGTAATCACCATCCGATCAATAGGATTCAACGTCGGCGTCGGTGTTGTAGCAGCAACCACACCCCCACCCCCACCCGCACCACTCTCCCTCTCCTCAGCCCACCCAACAACGACGCCATCCGCCTGCGCCAGCACAGCCACCTTCCTCAACGCCTCCTGCAAATCGCGCAACTCGAGCTTCATCGCGAACAGCGCGATCCGGCGCGCGTTGTGCGGTAACGGACGGTACGTCGTCCCGATCTTGATGTCGATGTCGAGTTCTTCGGGCGGGGTGGGGACCGCTGTCGCTGTTGCTGTCGCTGTTGCTGTCGCTGTTGCTGTCGCTGTTGCTGTCGCTGTTGCTGTCGCTGTTGCTGTCGCTGTTGCTGTCGCTTTCCCCTTCGGTGTACCGTGCGTATGACTGCTGCTCGCGCTCCCGCTCCCGCTGGCTTGTGCGCCGGTACTCGCGATCGAAGTCGAGCAACACGAGGTCGGGGGTGATTCCGGTGGCACCAAAGTACCAACACCAGCAACAACAGCAGCGCTAGCGCCAGCACCGTCCACACTCGTGCTAGCCCGAGAACTACTCCCGCTGCTCGACCGCGTCCGTTCAAGACGGGCCCGGTCCGCCGCTACCAAGCTCAACGAGTGGCCCGGGTGGGTACACGACCACGCCTCGGGCGTTGGGGCCGCTGTAACAACAGCACCATCCCCAGCAGGTCCACTTGCACCACCCGCCTTCTTCGTCCTGCTCAACACAAGTTCCGACCCAGGCGTACCGGTACCATCCCCGCCCGCGTCCCCGCCCGCGTCCTCCTCCCGCTCCGCCTCATGCCGAGCATCAGCCTCCAACAACGCAGGCGGCGCAGCACTACTCAACGTCTCCCTCAACATCTTCACCGCCCTCGTATAGATCTGCAACGCGGTACTGACCAGCAGACTCGCGCTGACGATCCGCGGACTCGGGGCCGCTCCGTTCCCGGGGTCGGAAGATGCCGACGCCGAGCCCTGACGCGTCGCCCGTTTGTTGGTAGAGGTGTTGGGGGAGGTCATCATCCCACCATCGGCCCGACATGTCGGACAATCCGCTGAACACGCGCATTGCGCCGAGACAGCCTGGGACGCACTCAACGTCAAATGGAGCGTGGTCGCCACAGCAGCCGCCGTCGCCGTGCCCCTCCGCTTTGACCCCACGTCATCACCAAGATCATCGACGAGCGGGATCGCCTCTGTCCGCTTCAACACCCGCCGCACGCTCAGCAACGCCACTTCCGCATTGCATAGACAGGTACATCCCTCGCCCTTGGGGTCCGGTACGCAGTGTACCGTTCCTGACCGTTCCGTGCGCTCAAGGAGCGGGGATGAGGAGGCCTGGCGCTGCTCGTCGGCGGGGGCGAAGGTGCCTAGGAGTGGTGTCTTAGGTTCAGCGGTACCGCAGCATGAGCCCGCCGTGGGCAGCTTGCCTTCTTCTGCCGCAGGGATTGATAAAGACGAAGGAGATGCCTTGGTCTGACAGCAGTCCTTCTTCTTCTTTCCCGCTGTCGGGAGTGGCTGTACTGTTTCCTTCTCCTTCTCCCCCTCTGTCCTCTCAACTACCAGCGATAATCCCGAACCAGACACCTCCACACCCCGAACACCGTCCTCTGGCGATTCCTGAGCAGCAGCCGTAGTCGCAGTCGCAGTCGGAGGCGTGACAGCACCACCCAGCCTTGCCCCCGCCGTCCCAGCCCCAGCAAGTAACGGCCCTTTACTAAAGAAGTCATCCCACCAGTTGAAGTCAGCAGGAAGGGCGTAACTCAACCCAGCAAGTTCCTCCGTCGTCGCAGTGACAGCCATGGGCTGAGGCGCCCCGACGTCTACTAGTGAGCCAGGAAGGACTGATGCGAGCTGTTGCTGTTGTTGTTGGCTGGACAAGGAGGAGGCGGCGCTGCCCACGGACGTAGGGAGCGGTCCGGAGCCTGATTGCGAAACTGGCCCCATCGCAGAGACAGCGTGCCCGCCAGGCGGGACACTCGCCAAAAAGCTGTTCTGCGACACGTCCGTGAACAGAGCACTTCCAAGGACGAACCCCTGATTCGGATACTGTCCCGACATCACCGCCGCCGCCGCCCCATGATCCGGCCGAGCCGTAGCCGACGAGGACGAAAGCGACATATCCGCACTCTGCAGATGATGATACCCACCCGCATTCCCGCCCAACGAGCTCGAATCAAGCATGGCAGGCGTGAGACCGTCGGAGGCTGTCAATGAGAGCGTATCGAGCGAAGACAGGAAGGCGGCGAGGGAGAGCGAGTTCAACGAGGGTCCTGATCCTAATGCTGAGGAACCTGGTAGGGAGCTCATTTCTGTCGCTGGCGTTTGGAGGCCGAGGGAGGAGTACGAGGGCGAGTTCGTCATGGAATGGTCATACATCGCACCCGGCAAGTTGCTCGGACGCGCTATACCCGACGGCAGCTGATGAGAGGGCAGGGAATGGAGCACGGTGGTAGGGGTGCCGCGATCGGATGGGGGAGGTGGGAGGTAGTGCGGGTGATATCGAGAGGGAGGGGGCTGGATGAAGTGTGATGATGCAGAAGAAGAAGAAGAAGGATAGGAAGAGGAAGGCCCCGGATCAAAGTCCGGGGCCCGCGGTATACGGTGTATCCCGTGCTGCGGGCGCATCTGAAAATCCTGCTGCTGAAGTTGGGGATCCATCTGCCACGGATGGTCGCGTGAGCCGTTGCCGTTGCCGCTGTCGTTGTTACCACCCTGTTTGAAGTCAGAGGATGGGTTCGGTATGCGGTGAAGACCTTGCTGTGGGCGTCCGCGAAAATCCTGACGATCCTGTGCGTTGTCGGGGGAGCCGGGTCCGGGATGAGGTGTGCCGTGTGTGTGATTTGCTTGGAGGTCTGGCTGATTCTCATTCTGCGAGTGGTCTGTCGAGTCGCCGTTGATGCCGGCCGGACGAAGATTTTCCTGTTGATGATGATGGTCGTCCGAGGTCAGGTCGGGATCTGTGCCGGGCACCATGTTTGGCGCGTTGGTATAGACGTCGTGGTCATCCTGTTGCTGTTGCTCTTCTGAATATGACTGCGGGCCGGCGTCGGATGAACCCAGGTTGGCGAAGGGAGGAGGGGGGCCGGGTGGAGCTGGCTGGTAGCGCGAGCCCGAGTAGGACGGCATGGAAGTCTGGTGATTGGACTGTTGCTGATAGCGGAAGTCGAGCAGGGTGGAAGCGGCGGCCGCGGGGGAGGAGACGTCTGTGAAGCCAGTGAGCGCTGAGCTGGGTATGGGATCTCCATTGGCATCGACGTAAGCGGCTGTGCTTGCGCCCATGGCTATGGCTGCTGCTGCGGCTGCTGCAGCATGTGCGACGAGCTGGTCCTGCTCTGGGTTGGAGGGCAGGTAGGCCTGCTCGTTGTTGTCGAGTGGTTGGGCTGGAGGAGGAGGAAGAAGAGTATCCTTCTTTGTGCGCTTGCGTGCTGGTCCCTTTGGCTGGCGCGGCTTGCTGCTGGCTGTGGACGCTGAGGGATCGGCAGTAGCGGCAGAAGATGATGCGGCGTCGTTGTCCCTTGGGGTCATGGGCCAGTCGGAGCCGTCGTCTGACTTGCGTTTCTTGGGTCTTCCGATGGGAGCGCGTGTTGCGAAGTGACACTCTATGCCTTCCTTTGCGCACCTGGCGCACTTCAAGACGGCGTCCGGCCCTCCTGCTGCGATGTTGGCAGCCTGCATTGCGGCATCGATTGGCGCGCCCGAGCATTTGAGCTGGGAGAGAGCAGAGCAGAGGCGAGTCAGCGCATGTGTTCGAGAGAGAGAGAGCGCTGAGAGAGTTACGTACCTTTCTGGTCCTGCACATTTCGCAGGCAGCGCGTACGTTGATGGGGACGGTGGTGAGGCGCGGGCCGGCGCTGGTGCTCGACGCGGGAGTCGACGGCGACATCGTGCGTGTGGAATAGTTGAGCAAGTGTATGTATGTACGACAGTGAGTGAGTGAGTGAGCGAGTGAGTGAGAGGGAGTGAAGCAGAAGGCTCCGGCCTGTGGTGCTCAAGTCTCAACACAGATGAGACGCCGGCAGACTGTGAGACGCCGTGAGACTCTGTACCGGAGCAGTACCGCAGCGAGCCCGCGTGCCTTGCTCGGTTCTCGATGAGGAGCACGACCTCCATCTTGCGCTCGACGGACCCAGCAATGGTCGCAACACGCAGAGCCGAGCAGCAGCCACCGCAGCCCAAGCCACGCACCACCCGTCGCCGCATCACACCCATGGAGCACGAGCACGAGGTCGAGCAAGAGCCGGCGCAGGACCAGCCACCGCGCAGACAGCAGCCACGACAGAGCGCAGCCGCAACAGCATCCTCCATCGGACAGATGCGCCAGCTCATCCGAACAACCGCTTCCTCATCCTCCTCTCCTACATCAGCTCAACCGCTGCCACCGCCATCTCCACCGCTCCCGTCCCCACCAGCGCAGGAACCCGCACCGCCGCCCAAGGAGAAGCGCGTTACAAAAGCAGTCAAAGCCAAAGCGGCCGCCTCTCCCAGAAAGCTCGTGCGCAAGAACAGCGCTCCCATCAAGAACGAAGAGCTCAATGCTTCACCAAGCTCATCATTGCCAGCATGGAACACTATCCTCGCATTCTCCCTCTTCTTCCTCTGGATCTTCTACAACCGACAGACCCATCTCGTAGGATACTGCGACTCCTCCTCCGCCTCTTCGTCTTCGTCCACCACTCTCTCCTCCAACTCCAACGCGCTCACCCGCGCACTCGAGCTCCAGGACACTCTTATCCATGACGATGCCAACAACACTTCTCCTTCTTCTTCACACGACAATCTACCCTGGGAACTAGCCCTCTTCCCGCCCTACCTCCGTCCAACCTGCTCGCCCTGCCCAGCACACGCCCTCTGCCAAACCGGCACCGTCCTCGGCTGCGCATCCCGCGAGTACGCAGCAACGAGCCCTACCCGCCTCTCCCGCATCCCACTCCTCCGCAACATCCTCCCGCACGACGGTCGACTTCCGCCCTGGCTCGGTGGCCGCTCGGCTGCGTCATCCTCCTCATCATCCTCCTCGGCACAGAAGACGCAGTCCCAGCAATCGTCTCTCTCCAAATTACTCGGATTCACCACGGGTCCGCTGCGTTGGCTCTTTGGACTCGCGCATGGTCCGCGCTGTGTACCAGATACCCACAAGCTTTACCTCGCGCTCCAGGTCGGGGACGAGATCAGCCGCGTCACCCGCGAACGCAGGGGAAAGATGGAGTGTGGTCTCATCCCTTATCCGTCTAAAGCGTCCATCGTCGACGTCAAGGCGTGGGACACCCGTCTTCGTGCTCAGGAAGGGGGAGGAGGGGGAGGGGGAGGTAGTGCGCGCAAATGGGGACGAGGCTCCAAGTCCGATACGCCCTTACCTCTCCGCAACGTCCCGCACTGGCCAGAACCTTTCCTCGTCGAACCTTCCACCAACGACAACGACGAGTCAACCTCATCCCCATCCACCTCCGGATTCGGGGTATTCACGACGGACCCACAAGCGTACGAGAGCGACGACTTCATGCGGTACAACGCATCCTCCGGTCCCGGCGGTTACGTCCGCTGGGACCTTCTCCAGCAACACTACCGCGACGTCCGCTTCGCCGAATCCGAACACACCATCAAAGCCGACCTGCTCGAGCGGATCGACGTCAGCGAGCTTAGCTGTAGTGGTGCACCACTGGCACAGGATTTGGATGAGGAAGAGGGAGAAGAGGTCAATCCGCACCGGAGGGAAGTGGCTCAAGCGTGCTTTGAAGAACTTTGGGAACTCGCTCTTACGGACCTTCAACGACCCAACGGCGTCCTCCGATTCCCCCTCACCGGCTTCCCACCACCCGCCGCCCTCCTCAAAGGACAGCAAACAGAAGAAGCATACAAATCCCCACTCCTCCTAAGCACAACCTCCCTCCGCCCGCTCTCCTGCTCCCTCCGCCTAGCAGCGGTATCAGCCCTGCTCGAGATCCTGCCCTGGTTCGGCTTAACAACAGCGCTCCTAACCTTCCTAAGCTTCCTCCGCCGCAGAGGTAAGGAGAGGAAGGAAGAAGTCCGCGTGGCGGGGAACATTCGGGAGGAGGTGTTGCGCGCGTTGAAGGATCGGGCGGCGATGGCGGGTGAGGAGCGCGAGCGGAGTCGGAATCTTGAGGCGGATACGTCCGGGATGGATCTACTGGGCGACCTCTCCCTTGGAGCCGACGAGGATGGACAAGCCTACCTGCCAATCGCACACCTCCGGGACGTCCTCCTCCCCGCCGCAGGCTCCTCAGGACGGCATCTCTCCGTTTCTATCCCGAGTGCAGGTACAGAAACGGACAAACGCGCATCGCTCTCGCCCAAGCGGGCCAGGAGGGTCTGGGCCAGTGTCCGCAGTCAGGTCGGCTCCAACAGTAACGTCCGTACCAACTCCCGTATCTGGAAGGGCGCGAGCATGATGGTGTGGGAGTGGGTCGGCGTCGTGTAAAACAATTGCCTTGTACTTTCCCGCTGTCAACTCGTTCCGCAGTTCGCAATCGCCTCTTAGAAGATACCTCAATAGACTCATGATGGCGCACCAGCAAGATAGTAGTGAACAAGGCATAAGCATGACTGCGTAAGATTGAAGGGAGGAGACAGTTTGCATAACAGGTCCACTGATGTTCACTTCCGCCCCTTGCTAGGCCCCTTGCCCTTACTCCTCCGATTCGCACCCAAAATCGCACTCCCACGCGCCTCCTTCCGCCTCTTCTCCTGCGCAGCAACAGCAACATTCTCCGTCTTGCTCCGGTTCTTGTTCTTCACATTCGCGTGCGTGTAGAAGTTCTCCGCCTTCTTCTTCGACGTCGTCTTGCGCTTGTCTCCTGCCGCCGCTGCCGCTGGCTCGGCGGCGTCGTCGTCAACATCTTGGGCGGATGCCTTTCGCTTATTGACTGACTTGGATGGGCCGGCGATGGCGAGTGGGCCCTTGCCCTTGCCCTTGAGTGCAACAGACTCGCCAGCCTCGACCTCGTCGGCATCGACTTCGCTCTCTTCGGTCTCCTCCTCGTCGACATCGTCAACCTCGTCAAACACACTTTGAGGAGCCGACGTCGCGTTGCCGTCCGTCTGTGCGTCGGCGCCGCCAAAGACTTCGTCCCAAGCGAGGTCTTGCAGATCGTCCTCGTCCTCGTCATCCTCATCGTCGTCGTCCTCCAACTCCTCCTCGCCTTCCAGCTCACCCACCTCTTCGTCATCATCCTCTTCCTCGTCGTCCTCGGCCTCGGGCTCGACATCGCCAGAGACAGCAAAGTCCTCAGGCACACCCCCATCCACATCCTCAGGCAAGAACTTGGTGTGCACCGCAATCTCCCTGAGCGGCTGCTCAACACCTTTAACACCCGACCGAGTTACAGCGGACGCCGTCTGCTCCGCAGCCGTCTGCCCTTCTTGAGTGCCGTCCTCGAGCGGAGGCCTCTCCGGCGGCGGCACAAAGAACGGAATCTTGCCTCGGATCCAGTCATTCAGCACCATCTTCGCACACGTCTCCAGATCCGGCTCGCCACCGCGGAGCAATTTGCCGGTCCGTCGAGCAATATGGGTGAGGAACACGATGTAATCCCGGGTCGACCGGCCGCCGTCCTCCTTCTCCGATGGGAGCACATACGTTCTCCGCAGGTACTCCGGCTTCACGCGTCGGAGGAGGGTGGGGATGTGGTCGGACGGCGCCTCGAGGTTCTCAACGCGGACGACACCCTTTAGGACGGTGCCAGTTTCCGAGTCCTTAGCACCGACGGGTACGATGCCCGGGCAGTCGACGAGGTAGATCCGTCGCATGAGAGCAATGTACTGCCAAACCTTGGTCTCGCCGGGAATGGGAGCGGTCTTGCAGACCTGCTTTTTCTTCAACGTGTTGATGATGCTGGACTTGCCAGTGTTGGGGTAGCCGACAAAGCCGACACTGATTTGCTTCTTGTCTGAGTGCAACACTGCGAACTGGCGAAGTAATTGAATCAGGGATCCCTTGCCGAACGAGTTGTTGATCGAGGCGTGGAATGCAATCGTGGGGTACTCCTTCGACAAGATTTTGACCCACCGAGCCTTAAAAAGAGAGACATGTGTTAGAAGTGTCAGTAAGAGCGCTCGAGAGTTGATGTGAGTCTAGAGGGATGGAGTGAAAGAGAAGATGGGAGGAAGAAAAAGAAGGGAGAGGGAGAAGATGTTCGTTCCAAAACTACGAAGACCGAGTGACGCACAAAGCCAATAAAGGCCCCGCACATAAAAGCTACAGTCCTCAACTCTTTCGAAATGCCGACACGTCCGGCCCGACCTCCCAACTTGCCAATCCTCAATGGCGGGAGAGGACAGCGGCAAGCGGGTCTCGCATTGCCCCCATTCCTATACTCCCGAAGGAGAAAGGAATGATTAGACAATGGTCAACGATGAGGCGGACAATCGAGGCGTGCCGTTACTCTTCCACTTTCGTAACAGTTTTCGCGACATGGAGAAATGGTCGCGGTCCTTGACATGAAAGTGGGACAAAAAGGGGAAGGGAAGGAGAGGGATATGGAAAGGAAAGAGGGAGGGGCGCATGGTAAAACTCACAGTGACCCAAGTCGGTACAAGGTCGACCTTGTTGAGGACAAAGACAAGATGCTTGTGTGGCTTCTCTTCTTTGATGTGCTTCTCTACACTGCGACACCTGGTGCCCATCGGGTCCCGAACGTCTAGGACATGCATGACGACGTCGGAACTGTCGATAACCTTGTAGAGCTCTCCCCAAATTCTTCTTGATTGACCCTTGGAGTAGATGGGCTCGGACCGACCTCTCGTGACGGGGATCTCATAGATATCGCCCGAGTCGTCAGGTAGGCCTGGTACGATTGAAGATGATGGAGCAGAGGAGTCGCCTTCAAGCTGAGGATCCCGAGATCCGATCTCGGCGCCGACGGGGACAAGGTTCGTTCCAGCCGCCTTGGCACGCTTGGAGTCTTCTTTCTTGTCGTCCTCGATGCCGGCTGCATGAGATGCTTCTGCGAGTTCAGAGAAGCTGCCCATGCCACCGTCAAGTCGTGGTCTCTTGCGTTGTGCGCTGGGACCAAAGGTCTGTGAGAAGGGCTCGACTGCGGTCAAGGATGGCGGCTTGCCCTTCTGGGTCGTTTGAATGAGGGACATGGGCAGCTTGTTTCTCCGGAGCAGGACCGAATATGGGTCGTCCACCTTGGAGGCGAGTGATTCTCTGAAGTGGGCGAGGGCGTCCTGGGAGATGACACGGGTGTTGTTGAACCATCTGCGGTCAGGCTGAATTCTGCCCGGCGTTGCTTCTGAGCTCTGGAACTCGGTGTTCTGGATGATGTTGCCGTCCTTGTCGCGAATGGCTTTGCTGGCGATGCCATTCTTTGCGTGCAGCTTCACGACTTTCGCCTGCTTTGCATTGCGATAGAAGTTTTGACCCCTGTTGTGAATGGGCAGCGCGGGATCTGTCAGCGTCTTGGACAGCAGGCGGCGTGAGGATGCGATTGAAGCAGCACTCACTTGATCTTCTTGATGCCGTCGGACTTGCCAGCCGACGAGGAGCGGGTCTTGCCTCCGCCTGCGACTGCCATATTGAAAATGAGGAGTGCAGAGGTGAACAGGGAAGAAAAGGTGAGGCGGGAAAAGTGGGAGGTGGTGGTGGAAGAAGAAGACGCTCGTCTCAACTTTTTTTCTTTCCTTTTGAAGGGTTCGCAATTCGCACATCAATGAAAAAGTTCCGGAGCTTCGGCGTCTCGGCCCGCGCACCCGAATCACCGCATCACCTTCACCACCTCCCGGCCTTGAGTCAGTGCAGGCTGGAGGATGGCAGCGGGCACTCCCAACTCGAGCTCGACGAGGCTGCCGACGACACCGCCCGAGTGAAGAGAGAAAGCGAAGTAATGGCGCGCAAGAAGAAGACACCCGCTGCACCAGCGAACGCTCCCACAGAGACACGCGCCCAGGCAGCAGCCGCCGAACACGCCAAGCGCACCTTCAACCTCGCCGTCCTCCGCAAGCACATCCCAGCCATCTCCACCCTCGCCTCCTCCGCCTCTTTCGTCGTCCTCTACGTGCACTCTGAAGAGACCGGGTCCTGGACGAAGACAGGCATCGAAGGTCCGCTCTTCCTCTTCAGTATTGATTCCGCTTGGGCACAGACGCCCGCGGCTCGCGCTCTGGCTTCCATCGCTCCTAACAAAGCGCCCCCGCCGAATGCTACCCACGGCTTCGTCATCCTCAACCGCAACGGGCTCGAGAACTTCGTCGTCTACATCACCGCTGCCGACGATATCGAGATCACCCCTCAATTCATTCTCTATCGGCCAGACATGACCCCTGCCGACCAAGCATTGGCTCGCGCGCAGCAGGCCGACGACGAAGACGACGACGATGCAGGGGCTACCTTTGCCATTTGGGTCTTTGAGGAGGAGGAACGCCAGCTTATCGGACAGGAACTCGAGCAGTTGCATGCTCTTGCAGCCAATGTCGAGCCCGAGGCACACAGCGTCGACCCTACACCGACACAAAATGCTGCCCCAGCTTCTGCACAAACACTTCTCGATTTGCTCTTTCAGAGTGTAGCACCCACGCAATCTACACCAGCGTGATCTAAGATCCTCTCTCCTGAACATAGACCCGGGGGAAAGGCGCTGAATTAGGGTATCAGCATCGCTCGAACACGCGATCTGAGTGGAAGCGACCGGCGATCAGCATTTGCTCAAGCACGTACACGAACCAATTCAAAGTCAGAAGAGACTTACAGAGGTCCGGCAAGTTGGCAACCTGCATCACCGCACCGCCCTCCAGCAAGCTCTTCGGAGCCACAAAACCACATCGCTCAGGACTCATCTGCGCAAACCAAACATGCTGTACAACCCACGCCTGCCGATCCCATTCCTCCCGATCCCTCGCTTGCTCCTCCCCACCACTATCAGCACCCGTGTCATCGCCCGCCTCTACTGTTTCGCCAAGCTGGCGCACTACCAACCCGTCGACGCAGGGCACAGACGCCTTGGCGAGTTCCCGTGCGATGCCTCGAAAGCAGCTCTTCTCTTCACCCCAGCTGACCTCCGTGGCCAGCCTCAGCAAGAGCGTTCCAAATCGTTGCGATTGCAGGGCGGCCGTCCCATGCAACGGTAGTAGAGCAGGTACGGCGACGAGTGTCTTCGCCTTGGCGTCGAATCGGATCGAAAAGTACTCTGCCATCATCTCCGCATGGGAAAGCACTCGACTCTCCACTCGCTGATTCCTATGCGTCAGCATGGTACCAAGTCCTCCAATCGGTTCGAGACACAACTATCTCCACTCACCTGAACAACATCGTCCCTCGTAAGGCCCGCCTCCTCCCACCCTCTCGCAGCATTCAGCGCACTCTCGACCAAGACTGCAATCGTCGGCGCAGGATCCAGCCGGACTGCATTCAGCGACCCAAACTGCCGAAGGACGAGCTGGTACGCGAACTCCTCGATGACTCGATGACAGTTGAGCATGTACAGCCGTGTGCCGTGTTGTACCAACGTCGTGCCGTGCTCCAGCGCGGCTACCCCGACGAATGTATGACCTTGGAAAAGCTCCGTCATGCCTGCATCATTTTCAGAGCGCGTGAGGAAGGTTGTCAGGAATCTGCCATTCAGAGAGAAACTGTCTTTAACTTTTGAACGCATACCTGAATGTCGCCGGGCAAGAATCTCCGCCCGAAGTTCCCGAACGCTCGTCAGCGTACATTCGCTGTCCCGTAATCGCTTGCTGACTCGTTGCCGTGGCTGGCTAGCAGGGGTTGCAGGTGGCGGTCGTAGTGGCGGTGGTCTGCGCTGTTGCGTGGCAGGAGGTGAGGACCGCATCGTGGGCGAACTAGAACCCTCTTCTTGCCCATCTACGTCTAGAGCCTCCGAGCCGGTACCGTTTTGAAGTCGGCTCTGGACTCTTATGCTGTCTTCCTCTTCCTGCTCCTCTTCCCTTTCCCCTTCCTCGTCTTCATCCTCATCCTCATCCTCATCCTCATCCTCATCCTCATCCTCATCCTCATCCTCATCCTCATCCTCATCCTCATCCTCCTCCATCTCCTCGTCCTCCTCGTCAATCACAACAGGATCCGAAGACGGCACCAACCCTCGACTCGACGAAGGACCCGTTGCTGCAGATCGACTGCCCGACTGTGATAGGAACTGGGACTGGAACTGAGACTGGGACTGAGACGCCGAAAACCCAAACATGCTGTCCAGCGTTCGAGTCTTGGCGTCGACTCGCACGAGGTGCTGCGGATAGCCGCGTTGAGACGATGTTGGGAGGGTGCTTTGGGGCATTGGTCGCGAGCAGGAGTCTGTTGCATCACCGGGGGAAGTCAAGATGTGTCTGGTCAGATGAATGCGGGGGCAGACCGTGTGGCAATCGAGGATACATACCTGATTCATCCTCCGTTCGCTGTCTCTTTGAGGACGGCTCTGACGCTCCAGGTAGTAGCGCTTGCTGTTGAGCGGAGGTCATTGTTAGCATTGACTCCACTGCACAAAGCATCCCTCCATCTCCAACTCACAGTGAGCTTGAAGGTGCGACTGGTATTCGCACCTGCTAGACAAGCCTCAGCATGTGTGCACACGCTCTCCACGATCTCCTCCTCGTCGAGGAAGTGCACCTCGCGCTTCGTCGGATGAACGTTGACATCGATCCTGTTCGGCTCGATCTCGAGGCTGATGTACAGCCAGGGGTGCCCGCCCTTGGGCAGCAGACCGCTGTACATTGCTTCCATGGCTCGCTTGAGCGACGGGCAGTCTACCAGACGATCTACACAGCACGAAAAGAGGTCAGCGACCACCATACTGGTGAGCAGGGTTCGACACACTCACTGTTGATAAAGCAAAGCAACGTCGACTTCTTCGCACTCCAATTGGCCCCGCTGATCCATCCCTCCACCTGAAAGCCAAGCCTCTCCGTCTTCACAGGCTTGAGCCTCACCAGCTCCTTGGCAACACTACTCCCATGCAACGCCCGAATCGTGTCCAACGTCGTCGTCGTCTTGCTGCTCGGCGTGCTCAGATCGGCCGCATTGCTCGAGGCCTTCTTGCATACGAATCCAACCCCTCGGCCGCCATAGTGGACTGCATACTTGGAGACGACGTCCAGGCAGCGGTTGTACTCGTCTGATGCGCTTCGAAGGGCGCGGAGACGCATAGGAGTGTTGTAGAAGAGAGACTCGGCGGTGATTGAGGTACCGTCTGTGCCAGCACACGGGCGGGGTGCCGAGGGCTGGCCGGGCTTGGGAGGGGTCAACGCTCCATTCAGATACGCCGCTCTGAGAAATCGCATCAGGATCAGCCTTCATTACAAAGACCACAACAAAGTGGGGGAAACTCACTTGTACGCGCACGACTCCGCTCTCGTTTTGCTCACGACTGCCATGGAGGCACACACGTAGCTAAGACTGGCCAAGGCCTCGCCACGAAATCCAAAGGTGGTCATATTCGACAGGTCAGAAAAGTCGCGAAGCTTGGAGGTGGCGAAGCGCTGACAGAGCAGGGGCAAGTCTTCCGGCTGCGAAAAGGGACAGAAATATACATCAGAATGGATCATCGAATCATCCCTCAACAGAACTAGAACCCTACTCACACGGACGCCAGAGCCATTGTCTTGCACCTGGAGCATCTTGAGGCCTCCTTCTTTGAGGGTGATTTTTATCGACGTCGAGCTGGCATCGAGGCTGTTCTCAATCAACTCTTTGAGAGCATTGGCCGGACGCTGAATGATCTGCCGAACGTCCAGAAGAAGAGCTATCGGTCAGCTGGACTTTTATTGAGTGAGGCAAACTGGATGAACTTGCCTCGCCTGCCGCAATTTGATTGACCACAGTCTGGTCCAGAGCCTTGATGGGTCTAAGCTCGAAGGTTGCCTCTAGACGGGAGGAGTTGTGTCTGTCGCGGTCGAGTGCGCAGGCGGGCACGAGCTCGTCCGTGGCCATCGTTGCTCCCGTCCCGCTGTCGTTGTGGATTGTTGAAGCGGATTGACAAAAAAAGGAAGCGGAGAAGATGACCGAGAAGAAAATTGCAACAAAAGTTGTGACCAATGTGGGGGTCGAACCCACGACCTTGGAGTGTACGAACTATTAGCTCCACGCTCTAACCAACTGAGCTAACCAGTCCTGTTTTGATGTCTCTATCACCAGTCAACAAACTATATACAGCCCGCTACTCTCGCGCTGCAAAGAGGCGCTCGCCTGTCCTCCCGCCTCCAACCACACCTTTATCCCCATTCCCCCCATCACTTTGACTGTCCGCACTCACCCTGATTCTCATCGTGCTTCTTGAAACTCACCACGGGCACGTCCCTGGCATCGCAAACAGCGCCGAACTTTCCTACTCACTGACCATGAACGACTGCGGGAAGCGGGCAGCGGCTTGCCGCATGATGATTGATGCATGCAAAATGCTCATAAAGTCACAGACAGCTGACTTCACCTCACCTCCCAGAAGTATCCCACCGGCCTGGCTTTTGAGCCAGAGTGTTCCCCAGACTTTTTGAGGCCATGAGTTTATAGAAATTAGAATATGAACGGGAAATGAAAAGTACCAAGAAACATGCATGTCTTGACTCTTGATGACTGATGTTGCTTAATGCTTGGTCTGGATATCTTAGACTCGAATTCTCAAAAAGGCGTGCTCAATGCAGTGACCTGTCGGATGTGGATTGCATACCTAAAAACAATGGCCCAGAAGCACAGTCAATCATTCAAATCACATAGACGCCCTCCGCGCCTCGCTCTCAGGGTAGCTTCGCTACCCTTCGAGCTCTCCGCAATGATTTTCCACACAAGACAGGTGATGAGCAGATAGACATAGAACTCCCCAAAGATGTAATGTAACATGTGTATTGCATACCTGATCGGTGACCCACAGGCCACAGTTGATAAATCGGAATGGACTGACGCTTAACGCGCCTCGCTCTCAGGGTAGCTTCGCTACCCTTCGAGCTCTCCGCCATGATTTTCCACACAATATAGATGATGAGCACTGAGCAGATAGAACTCCCCAAAGGTGTAATGTGATAGTGTATTGCGTACCTTATCGGTGAACCACAGGCCACAGTTGATGGATCAATATGGACTGACGAGTAGTCAGTAGTCAGTAGTCAGTAGTCAGTAGTCAGTAGTCAGTAGTCAGTAGTCAGTAGTCAGTAGTCAGTACTCAGTAGTCAGTAGTCAGTAGTCAGTAGTCAGTAGTCAGTAGTCAGTAGCATTCTGGGGCACCATCACCTGGTAGATGTAGGCGTGTATCTCAAGCAACTTACCACTGGCACGACTTGTAAGTTTTAGGCAGGTCAGAGTTGAAGGTTGGTGAACGCTGGAGTAAGTTGGGCAGTTGGTAGCTGCGTGAATCGTGATGCGTTCGTCAAAAAGTTGAAGACCTTTCAACTTTCTCGGAGGGTTTTGAGTTTTGACTACATATGGCTATGAACTTCCTCGGAGGGTTTTGACTTTTGACCATGGCTATCGAAGGCGTGGGAAAAGTGGAGGTGGAAGACAGACAGAAACGGGCAACGAACGGCGGAAGGACGGCATGTGAACAGCAAATTGCTATCTTCATAAAGAAAACTGGGAGAAATCGAGAGCGTCGATGGATGCTTAGAACACGGACACCCAGGCGAAGTTTGAGAAGATTTAAAGGAGTTTTGAAGAATTTCATTCGAGGGATGTTGCAACACTTTTTCTCGGCCGTAAAAATCTAAGGGGCAGATATAACCCCATACTAAAGTCTGGGGAATCTATTATCATCATCTTCCTCTCTTCCTTTCCCACACTCCCGCATAGCAACACTTCCATCCTCCACATTTCCCACGCCATTCTTCCAGTCACCTCTTTTCTCTCCCTCACTTCCCTTTGTACTTAGCCTTCTAATACATCGATGATCTTCTAGCATACGCAGCTTCCTACTTACGAACCATTGTGTTCGCACATGGTGATGAGAGTGTTTTGACCACTGACTTGCACCGACCAAGTCCAGTGGGACCCACGCCGACGGCCCACAGTCTAACGACTCAGTGCGCCTCGGTCTCGTGTCCGGTTCCTTTTCCAGACTGGCCTCGTTGAGCTCAACAGCTCCAAAGCGCCTCTGGTTTCGGGACCCTTTCGGACGGCCTCGCGGGCTCAACAGCTCCAGTGCGCCTCCGGATCGGAACATCGGTCTTCTCGTCTTCGTTCTCTCCTTCTTTTTCTTCTTCGCTGTGACTTTTACCATCTCACACATTACCCCTTCGCTTTCTTCACTCGCACTTCTCCCTCAAGACCTCCTCAAACAACTCTCTCAGTCTCTCCTTTCCTTTTTCTCCCTTCTCCGTCTCGTTCCAGACCCGCCCGATCTCCTTTGCCAGCAGGTGCGCCGAGTTGAGGCATCTCCTTTGCTCTCCCTGGCATCGGCAGCAATTGGCAGCACCCAGCGGTCCCAGCGTCGGTCGATGATGCCTCCCTCCGCTCAGACCATGCACATCTACCGCAACGCACACCGACGGCAGCGGCCCTTCACTCGGCAGACTCACCGGGGCGCCTCGAACCAGACAGCCGTCTACCACCGAGCTGCTGCACGCTATGGGACGAGATCAGCATGGCGGGTCGCGACACGCTCGTTTCCGCCTTTCGCGCTGGCCGCCACGGTTGACGATAGCAGCTGGACTTCTCGTTTTCCTCCGTTCATCAAGACCAGCAGCTGTAACGATACTGCCAACAGCCCCCAAGCCGCGACCTGGACAGTGCTCCTATCGGGTCAGATACCAACATCGGTACTGACTTCGGTACTTCAGCCTCCAACTTCTTCCACGGCTCTGGCCTCCGTCTCCGGCTCTCTTCCCGCGCCCTTCCGTCCGTCTCGAACACGCAGCGTTACGGGTGCGACCTCCCTCCGCTTGTGTCGGGGGGCCCTGGCTCAGGAACCGACATGGATGGCGTGAGACATGATCAGCAGCATCAGGTTCCGGTGGGATGGCCAGCGTGGACGATGCGCACACCGGCGGCGGCAGCTGTCAGTCCAGTTCCCGCACCACTACGACACGAGCAGGACAGGAGCGTCGGCCAACTACCTGCCAAGTGCTAGCACTGGTCGGCCTCCGTCGTCCTTCACACGCCGCAGTCCTCAAGGCCGCACCTTCGCCTCCCCCAGCAGAATACCAAGCACGAGCATAGCGTACGACCGCCGTGCTTGGACGACAGGACCGAGTTCAAACAAAGCGAGCGACGCGCTGGCACGGTTGTAGGTCAGCGATCACGAACTGGTACGAGCATCGTCCCCCGCCAGCGAGGAAACTCCCTGACGTGTGTCGCACGACTAGCTTCCGTTCCGTCGGCCTACGGCTAGCGTCGACCTGGCACCGATTACCGTTCTCGGTCGATCCTGCCGGGACGTGGCTACCGCGAGGGCGCGGTCGTCGCTGCTGTTATGCTGCAAGTGATACATTTCGGCGACGCGGTCTGGATCCGATGAATCGTCACCCAGCTCGGCAACATTCCGCTCCCTGGACGATCGCGATGCAGCGCTGCTTGCCACCGCTCCGGCGCCAGACCCACGGTATCGATCCTCGCCTCTCACTCATAACGCAGCATTGCGACTCAGCAGTCCCGACACTTGGTGCGGTCGCAGCTCTATGACTGCCTCAACATGGGTGATGGGGAGGCTGTGGTGGTTCGCATTAGCGTTGCGGGTCAGCCGTCAGACATGTCCGTCCCTCCCCCGGTACGAACTGTCCAGCTCCTCAGACAGCTGAGCTTCATACTCCATACCTCGCGCCTCTCGACTGACGCCTGCCGCCTCCGCCCCGACATCATAAATTCTTGCCTCTTGGTCTTCCTGCTTCCGACACCGTACCTGGTACCACCTCCGGCCGGACTTACCGACACTCCAAGCTCAAGTACGCCGCACCCGCGCCGCTCTGCGCACGGGTGCTGGATCGAGCTGTTTTGTGTCGTTTCGTCTTGGTTGGCCTCACCGGCACAACAAGCAGGTTGGAAGGTCGGCAGCTGCATTCTACCACCTCTGATCAGCGGCGCCCTTTCACAAGTCACAATTTTACCCTATCCATTTTGACACAGCCAGCGCATCACAGACCACAGTCCCTTCCACACCCGATACCTTCACGTGAACCCCGCCCCCTTGCATTCTTACTCCGTGCCCGTTGCAGTCCTTCCTGCCCATACACAACTGAGGACAGTTGTCTCTTTTTGGGTGGGGATGTGCTGGCAACACGTGGCGAAGCCACATGGCCAGTTATCTTATCTATTATCATCATCTTCCTCTCTTCCTTTCCCACACTCCCGCATAGCAACACTTCCATCCTCCACATTTCCCACGCCATTCTTCCAGTCACCTCTTTTCTCTCCCTCACTTCCCTTTGTACTTAGCCTTCTAATACATCGATGATCTTCTAGCATACGCAGCTTCCTACTTACGAACCATTGTGTTCGCACACTTTATCTTCATAGTACGATGAGTTACTGGTAAACTTTTTCCTGCGAAATGAAACCCCCCGACATCTTCCACGTCTTTCTGGAAGAAGCGATGTGGGATATGAGATGATGGGAAAGGCCAGATGAGATGATGGGATTACGATGAGGATGAAGTGAGCCGAAAAGGTGCACCTGAGCACGTTTTTGCATTTCCGACAACGATATCGTACTCAATTGAGGGAAACACCGAATCGCCGTGTCGTACTTCATCTGGTGAGATATCGTGGATAGGGCTGGCTTGCGGAGTAACTGGTTTTTTGCCCATGTGCGGAGTACTCCGCAACGGCTGAGGGTGAAATGAGGTAAGCGGCGGAGGACTCCGTCACTCCGCACATTTTCAAAGTCTTCCTCCGTACTTACTCCTTACTCCGCCACTGCGGAGGAAGATTTTAAAAAACCTCCTCCTCACTCCGCAATGGCGGAGGAACAATTCGAAACTCGTCCTCCGCACTCCGCACAGATTCGGGCGGAATACTCCGTCGATGTGAATAAAAAGTGCGGAGTAATTTTTTGTTACTCCGCAAGTGCGGAGTTTTGCGGAGTGGAATCAAAATTATTGTACATAGAGGGGAAAAAACATCAATTTACTCTTCTTCATCCTCCGCAAGCGCCGTCTTTTGCTTCTTGCGTGCCTTGTCCGCCATCAACCTCCTCTTCCGCTTCTTCTCGTTCTCGCCGCCTCTTTCAAATCACGCTCCCGCTGCAGCAGATTGGTCAGCAAGTCGGAGGGCACCCAGTCGTCATTGATTGCGGATGGGTCGCGGAGGGCATACGGCCGTGCCGGCCCGTCGGAGTTGTTTGACATCTTTAGGGTGGAACGGCGGAATGAAGCTGTAAACGAAGAGGAGTAGAGGAGTGTTTTTGCAAGATGCAGGCTGCGGAACAAAGTGGTAAACGGAGTTGAGGAAGTAGAGGAGTGTTCTTCGAATGCGGAGCCGCGCTACTTTAGAGCCTATCACGAAAAAAGGGAAGAAAGGATCAGAGTTTAAATTAATTGTTCATGTGACCCGCTTGCGCGCTCGTGCGTGAGAGAAGGAAAGTGAGTGGAGGGTCCAAGTTGGAAAAAAGTCTCATTTCAAAAGTGCGGAGTAAGCGGAGTAGTCGAATTTTTGACCATCTCGAGAAAGTTACTCCCTACTCCGCAGTGGCGGAGGAACTTTTCAAAAATCTTACTCCGTCCTCCGCACGAATTTCAAGCGGAATATTCCGCAGATATTTCCAAATTTTCCCAAAACATGCGGAGAACTCCGCGAGTTTTTGGTCCCTCCGCAGGCACTCCGCACAATTTGCGGAGTGCTGTGCGGAGTAAAACTGCGGAGTAAAACATGAAAATTTGCGGAGTACTCCGCAAAAACATGAAATGAGTTACTCCGCAAGCCAGCCCTAATCGTGGAAGTACGATTTAGCACTACAAGATCTGACGAAACCCCTTAATGTAAGATGTGTATTGCGTACCGGATCGGTGTCCCACAGGCCACAGTTGTGCTGAACGGGTCCACGTGGCTCCCTTATCTTATCTACTATCTTCCCTTTCCCTTTATTCTCGCACCACTCCACATCCACCTCCACTTTTCCCACGCTCTTCTCTCTCGATCACATCTTTTCCTTCGCACTCCTCCCTGTACTTAGCATTCTCCCTCATCAATCATTCACTCACTCAACTACTCTACTCTTGACTTCTACTGGCACGCCTGCTATACTCTGGATCTTATTCTGTACATGGTGATGAGAGGGATTTTTCTCTGCTCGCCGACCGACGGAGGCCGAGGATCCCCCGCCCGCACGATGCCGTTTGGATCGGCTTCTCCGCTACTTTGATGCGCTCCGGACGCCATCTCACCAGCACTTTCCTCTGCGCTCCGGATGCCAGCCTCTACTTCTTGCTTCTTCCGGTAAAGCAACCATCAGCTCGCCCTACGGCTCCGAATGCCTGCATCAGTATCTTCTTCTGGACTTTTTTCGACGACTCCTGAATAGCCGTTGGCTTCGCCACTCTTCGGTCTTTACTCTCTCCGCGCTCTTGACGCGCTCTCGACTCGTCCACTGACCACTCGTCATCGGTTCAAGACACCGACACTCTCCTCTGTGCTTCGGACGCGAGCGCTTCGTTCTTTGGTTCTTCGGTTCAAGACACCGCCACATCTTCCATTGCTCGACCGCTCCGATCGCCTGCCCCAGCATCGTTCCCCCCCTCTCCCCAGGCCTCAGACTTCGCCTCTCCGGACATTTCCCATTTCCCTCCTTTTCGCACGACTGCCGGTCCATGCCATCACGGCGTCCAGGCCAGCAACTGGCAGCCGCTTCTCGACGCATAGACTCTCTGGTTTCCGTCGAGCTCTCACGGTCATCCGTTCCGTCGCGCTTCCGTTGCCTCAACCTCCTCGCCAGATCTAGCTGCTGCGCGTGCGTCGATCTCTCCGATTCCGGCTCGAGGCGCGCAACCACAGTCCACACGACTCGTAGCAGCATGCTTTTGGATTCCCACCCCTTCATGGCTCCTTCTGGCCTACATCCACATCTTCCTGCTTTCATCCGTCTTCAGAGCCCTCGGTATTGAGCGTCGAGGTCGAGCTCTCCCTCCGCTTTGTACGGTTCTTCGTCATGGCTCTGTGGCTCCCTGGTCTCCCAGTCGCGGCTGGTCGCTTCTCAGGTGCTCGCGTTTACATACGACGTTCCTGCCTGACGGTTGTCGCCGATCTCCACGGCCAGCATCCCCATCCACAGACCTCCCCGTCGAAGCAGTCTCCTTCCTGCTCTCATCTTCGGTCGCACCCAGGCACCCATCAGGCATCATCCATCCGGACCACAGCGACCGTACTTCCGCGGTCCTACGCCGGGGCCCGGGATGCATTCACCCCAGGGAGTAGGGACGTACCCTCCCGCCGCAGCACGGCATGACGAAGACACTTCCAGGCACGCAATCACGCTCCTCACACTTCGGTATCGACGTCTCCATCCGTCGAGTCCGAGTTCCCCCTGTTCTCAACATCATCGCATTCACCGGGCTTCTCTTCTTCTTCCGACCACCCATCCGTCATCGCGCCCGCCTCGTCCGCTTCCGCTTCTGTCGCACCTCCGGTATCATCGACCGCGCTCCAGACCGCGCTTCGATTGCCAGAACACCCACAACACAGCGACACAGTCGAATCGCGACTTCAGGACTGACTTCGGGACTGGGCTTCCAGAATCCAGATGCCCTTTGTCCGTGTCTATCATCCTGCTCTTGGGTTCTACACAGCTTCACCTTGATCCTTATTCCTGTGTCGCTCTCATTCTATGCGCTCATCCCCTCCTTCAATTCTCGCTGCATGCCCGCCGCACTTCTCCAGCCCAGATCACGACTAGGGACAGTCGTCTTTTGTGGGTGGGGATGTGCTGAACGGGTCCACGTGGCTTATCCACGTGGCTCCCTTACCTTATCTACTATCTTCCCTTTCCCTTTATTCTCGCACCACTCCACATCCACCTCCACTTTTCCCACGCTCTTCTCTCTCGATCACATCTTTTCCTTCGCACTCCTCCCTGTACTTAGCATTCTCCCTCATCAATCATTCACTCACTCAACTACTCTACTCTTGACTTCTACTGGCACGTCTGCTATACTCTGGATCTTATTCTGTACATGGTGATGAGAGGGATTTTTCTCTGCTCGCCGACCGACGGAGGCCGAGGATCCCCCGCCCGCACGATGCCGTTTGGATCGGCTTCTCCGCTACTTTGATGCGCTCCGGACGCCATCTCACCAGCACTTTCCTCTGCGCTCCGGATGCCAGCCTCTACTTCTTGCTTCTTCCGGTAAAGCAACCATCAGCTCGCCCTACGGCTCCGAATGCCTGCATCAGTATCTTCTTCTGGACTTTTTTCGACGACTCCTGAATAGCCGTTGGCTTCGCCACTCTTCGGTCTTTACTCTCTCCGCGCTCTTGACGCGCTCTCGACTCGTCCACTGACCACTCGTCATCGGTTCAAGACACCGACACTCTCCTCTGTGCTTCGGACGCGAGCGCTTCGTTCTTTGGTTCTTCGGTTCAAGACACCGCCACATCTTCCATTGCTCGACCGCTCCGATCGCCTGCCCCAGCATCGTTCCCCCCCTCTCCCCAGGCCTCAGACTTCGCCTCTCCGGACATTTCCCATTTCCCTCCTTTTCGCACGACTGCCGGTCCATGCCATCACGGCGTCCAGGCCAGCAACTGGCAGCCGCTTCTCGACGCATAGACTCTCTGGTTTCCGTCGAGCTCTCACGGTCATCCGTTCCGTCGCGCTTCCGTTGCCTCAACCTCCTCGCCAGATCTAGCTGCTGCGCGTGCGTCGATCTCTCCGATTCCGGCTCGAGGCGCGCAACCACAGTCCACACGACTCGTAGCAGCATGCTTTTGGATTCCCACCCCTTCATGGCTCCTTCTGGCCTACATCCACATCTTCCTGCTTTCATCCGTCTTCAGAGCCCTCGGTATTGAGCGTCGAGGTCGAGCTCTCCCTCCGCTTTGTACGGTTCTTCGTCATGGCTCTGTGGCTCCCTGGTCTCCCAGTCGCGGCTGGTCGCTTCTCAGGTGCTCGCGTTTACATACGACGTTCCTGCCTGACGGTTGTCGCCGATCTCCACGGCCAGCATCCCCATCCACAGACCTCCCCGTCGAAGCAGTCTCCTTCCTGCTCTCATCTTCGGTCGCACCCAGGCACCCATCAGGCATCATCCATCCGGACCACAGCGACCGTACTTCCGCGGTCCTACGCCGGGGCCCGGGATGCATTCACCCCAGGGAGTAGGGACGTACCCTCCCGCCGCAGCACGGCATGACGAAGACACTTCCAGGCACGCAATCACGCTCCTCACACTTCGGTATCGACGTCTCCATCCGTCGAGTCCGAGTTCCCCCTGTTCTCAACATCATCGCATTCACCGGGCTTCTCTTCTTCTTCCGACCACCCATCCGTCATCGCGCCCGCCTCGTCCGCTTCCGCTTCTGTCGCACCTCCGGTATCATCGACCGCGCTCCAGACCGCGCTTCGATTGCCAGAACACCCACAACACAGCGACACAGTCGAATCGCGACTTCAGGACTGACTTCGGGACTGGGCTTCCAGAATCCAGATGCCCTTTGTCCGTGTCTATCATCCTGCTCTTGGGTTCTACACAGCTTCACCTTGATCCTTATTCCTGTGTCGCTCTCATTCTATGCGCTCATCCCCTCCTTCAATTCTCGCTGCATGCCCGCCGCACTTCTCCAGCCCAGATCACGACTAGGGACAGTCGTCTTTTGTGGGTGGGGATGTGCTGAACGGGTCCACGTGGCTTATCCACGTGGCTCCCTTACCTTATCTACTATCTTCCCTTTCCCTTTATTCTCGCACCACTCCACATCCACCTCCACTTTTCCCACGCTCTTCTCTCTCGATCACATCTTTTCCTTCGCACTCCTCCCTGTACTTAGCATTCTCCCTCATCAATCATTCACTCACTCAACTACTCTACTCTTGACTTCTACTGGCACGCCTGCTATACTCTGGATCTTATTCTGTACAACAGTTGATAAATCGATATGGACTGACGCTTACCGCGCCTCGCTCTCAGGATAGCTTCGCTACCCTTCGAGCTCTCCAGTCCCCGCCGTAAGTTGTCACACATGACGTATATGATGAGCGGATGAGCCCATGAGCAGATGAGCTGAAAAGCAGATCAGTATCTCGTTCATCTGATTACTGATAGAATGGCGCTCAGTGTGTGAGTGCATTCGTTCTTGCAAGAGTGTTCTGAGAAGTCATAAAGTAAGCAATGCTGCCCGCGATGATGCATGCAGCATGAATGCATATGACAATGGGTCAATATTGTAAGGCCAAGTCCGGTAGAACGTAGGAGATTAATATAGAAGCAATGAAGCTGATCAGAATTCAGGACCCCGGTGTCCGGACTACCATCTACCAGGCTACCAGGAGCAAGAATGAAATCGAAATAGAAAAGAACGTAGGAATGTCAGCACTCAGACAGTTAAACCTCAGTCCTCAGTACTCCTAGTTAGAAACTTAGAAGTCAGTACTCAGTAGTCAGTAGCATTTTGGGGCACCATCACCTGGTAGATGTAAGCGTGTATCTTAAACAACTTACCACTGGCACGACTTATAAGTTGTAGGCAGGTCAGGGTTAAAGGTTAGTGAACGCTGGAGTAAGTTGGGCAGTTGGTACTTGGTAGGCGGTAGCTGCGCAAACGTAATGCGTTCGTCAAAAAGTTGAAGACCTTTCAACTTTCTCGGAGGGTTTTGAGTTTTGACTACATATGGCTATGAACTTCCTCGGAGGGTTTTGACTTTTGACCATGGCTATCGAAGGCGTGGGAAAAGTGGAGGTGGAAGAGAGACAGAAACGGGCAAAGAACGGCGGAAGGACGGCATGTGAACAGCAAATTGCTACCTTCACAAATAAAACTGGGAGAAATCGAGAGCGTCGATGGATGCCGAGAACACGGACACCCTGGCGAAGTTTGAGAAGATTTCAAGAAGTTTTGAAAGATTTTATTCGAGGGATGTTGCAACATTCGTCTCGGCCGTAAGATCTAAGGGGTAGATATAACCCCATACTAAAGTCTGGGGAATACGCTGGTCCTCTGCGCGTGGCCGCATGCATGATGCATCTTCTGCTTCTACTAATCTTCCATACCTCATCCTGCTCTTGCTTATGGCCTGCAGTTGATGCCTTCTACGTTTCTAACGCTTCGTCCAGTATCCACTGATTTGCACGACTGTACCTTCTGCTACGTTCTTGTCAAGTCCCAACTCACACTTAGCAATCTTTTCCTTCCTTTTCCCCAGTCCTCACCTTTACTTTCACGGCTTCACGCTTCAGCAGTCCATTACTCCATCGTCACTCTTCAAGCCTTTCAGAATGCTCAGCAAACTTCTCTCTTCATCGCAACGGGCCCCGTCTATGCCGGGTTACACCGGCTATGAGAGCTCCCGCGCTCTCCAGCACACTCAGCGTGCGCTCAGCTTCCCGGGTCCGCCTCCCGCCCTCCCTCCCGCTACCACACCCGCTACAATGGTAGTCGAGGTGTGGACGAAGCTCGTGGTGCGCCTCCGCAAGGCTAAGGTCCCAGTCAATCCAGCTGGGATCCAGGCTTGACACCGGTTTTTGGAGCCGGAAGAAACTCTCGAAGACGCTCGCTCTATATGTCTAGCGCTTTTGGCACAGCCCATGACGGTCACGGACGCCGATGTCGGCAGGATCATCCCGATGATTGCCGCCAACCCCGACGACGGCCCAGCAGCAGGCGGAAGTGTCGGCTTCTACATGCGTTCGTTTCCCATGCAGGTTCGCCAGCTCCGGCAGGTCCTTCAAAGCTGGGATGACTCCGGTTTGGTCTTCGAAGAGGCTCAGACTTGGACTCAGTTCATTGAACACACGCACAAGACGGAAGAGGATTTCGTGTTCATCCGATATGTCGGCACATTTGGCCCTACTTCTACCGCGCTTACCAGGTTCGACTTAGACTTTAAGCGGGTTGGCGGTGTTCTGTCCAACTTTTGCGGTGCCTTGGAGCGGATCATTCAGAGGTACTCGATGCAGCAACTGTCTACGTTTTCCCGACGGCTGGACTGCAGCCCTTGACCAGCGCCATCGAGGTTCCACAGGTACATTCATAGTTCCTGACTCTCTCTCCAGACCAGCACTGCTTACTAACAACTGTTCCATTGGAGTGCTGTCTAGATGCTGGCGGACGAAAGGGAGCGCTTGCTGATTGCCCTGTTTGGGCTGGACAGCCTCTTGAATCGTCAAGCGGGCGGCTTTTTTGCGGCATGGGAGCCCAGGGCAGAAGATCAAGCCCTGTACGAGTCCCTTGACTGCCAAGTGCTCTCTAGCACGTTACTTGAGCTTCGAAGTGCTCCCACGGAACAGCAAGTCAAGCTTGCCGAGCTCTTCAATGATATTTCCGACTTCATTGTGGAACATCCAGTGCTCACGGGAACGTCAAGAATCTCACCTGCGTCCGACCTCAAGAGCGTCATGCTTCGACAAGCCACGCCTTCGACCGTGAATGGGAACGTCTTGCTGGCCGTTATCGGCAAAGATATTACCGTGGAGGACTTCTTGGAGCCCCGGTTCTTCATTCAAGAAGAAGGTTCTCGCGCCGGCCATCTCCTCTTTCTGGTTCTGAAGCTGCTTCAGCAGTGGGAACAAGGCCTCGCTACGTTTGAGTCTAGCACCGGGACCAATATGACGTCCATGTTTCCTTTTTACGAAGTACGATCTCATCCCGTGGCCAAAGCACACTCTTTGCGCGGCCTTGCTCGACTTTCTAGGGCGGTACTTAAGGATCATCAAGCCTCTTGTAGTCGTTTCCTGCACGAAGTTGACCTCGTCCGTGCTGGCAGCAGGCCTTGCTCACGAACAAGGCGTTCCAAGGTGAGTTGTCTCCAGCACAGCCTCTTCTGCTTCTTTGCTTACAAACGTGATCCTCAGGCATCATTCATTCTCGTCCCAGTTCTGGACCCAGGAAGGGACAAGTACGGAAGCCAGCCGGACTCTCTTCGCCGTGTATTGCTACTGTCAGTAATGACAGGAGTGGTGCTCGCCCATCTTGCACACTCAGCCAGCAAGACCGCTCCGTCTCGCGCCGACGCCCTCGAGAGCACCATGCTAACTTGATTCATGTGGCCACAGTATAGGAACCTCGAGAGCGCTCTGCGTTCGGCCAAGGAAGAGCTCAGGACGGTCTGGTCCTCAATCAACGCCGTTTCTCAGATCAGGGAGCTACCGGAAGAGGAGCGAGTCCTGGGATCGTTCAAAGCTGCTGTGAGTCCTCCGCTTCCAACGTCTTTGGTACCTAATGCATTCCAGTACGCTGATGAGCGATCCTTTTTTGGGGACACAACAGAACCGAGCAAGGCTCTTCGTGGCCGAAGGTGTTCCTGGCTCTGCAGAACGCAAGACGCAGACGCTCTCAATGTGGAGACTCAATTGGCCGGATTTGCACGTCAAATTTGATCGAACCCAACGCGGAGAGTGGTTCAGTTGGGCCAACAACTTGGTCGAAGGCAAGTCCTTCTTTGCCTCCGCCGTCGCCATAAGAGGAGATGCCATGCGGACGCTCTGCCAAGCCATCGAGCCAAGCGGGTGATGGTAAGTTAAACTCCTTCCCACATCTCCTGAACGCATGTCTCCCGCCTACGGCTCGCTCACTGGCTTCCACGATCCACTTTCGCTTTCTTCAGTTGCCAAACGCGCACGGTACACACCAGCTGGAGAGGATGGTGCGGCTTATAGAGATGAACTGGATCCTGGTCAGTGAAGCTCCTCTCTGTCTTTCTCGCAGGCTCTCACGTGTATCACGTCCCGCTAACTGGATTTCCACAATCCACCTTCCCTTCCTTCGTTGCAGAACACAAACACAACACCAGCTGGCGAGGGCGACACGGGCCATAGAGATGATGCGGATACTGGTTAGTAAGGCTCCTCCTCTCCTCACATACCCACAGACTCCGGGTTCTTGCCCACAGTTCGCTGACTGTCACTGTCTTTGAACTTCACGAACACAGGCCGCAAACGAAAGGCGTGGGTCCCTTCCGTGATCTGGCGGCCTCACGGACGGTTCCGACGTGTCAAGGCTGCCCCGCTGCTTGGTCGAAATGCGTTCGCCAGCGTTCATCGTCCTGTCGATCTCCTCGGGGGGCCGAAGCGAGCGGCGAAGCGCCAAGAGTACACGGACCGACCATCCTCGCGCCTCGTCTCCAAAATCCGCGCTTTCTCCATCCTACAACCTCATCCCGGAATTGTCGAGCTATTGAACGTATGCTACTCGGCTCGCCGCTCGCGTGATCGATCTCGTCATGCCAAAATATTGGGGGTCCCTTCAGGATCTGCTCGACACCGCGCAAGGACGAGAACTGCGTCTCAGCACCGCCAAGAATCTCACTCATCAAATCTTGGTCGTAGTGACTCACATCCACGAGAACGACGTCGTACACTTGGACATCAAGCCAGACAACATTCTGTTGTCGGACAGCGGTGCCGTCAAGATCAGCGACTTCGGACTGGCGGTCGAGGCGGGCACGGGTCAAGACATGCGGACGGCTGGCACTGTTGGTTACACGGCACCCGAATGCCTGATGGGTTTCAGGCGCCCCACCTTCCAGAACGATGTATGTTCCACGGGTTGCGTGATTGCAGACATGTTTCTGGGTGACACTCTTTTCTCATACGACAGCCCAGAGCAGTGCATGCGCGACATCCTCCGCTCCACATGCCATCCTGATGGTCCAGTCTTACCACGATCCAACTACCCTCCCTCGGATCCAGACACGCTGATGCCCTCCTCGTACAAAGCCGTGCAACCGAATGCATCAACTCGTCTTCAACATCTTGTCCCAGAGGCCGCCGACCTCATACTTGTCATGCTGAAACTACAGCCGAACCGTCGCCCACACCTTGCTACTTTTCTCGAGCACCCCTTGTTCACCCCAGGGCTCGGCTCCGACTATAGTCGCGCGTTTTTTGGCCTAGTCATAGTCGTAGTCGTAGGCGTTTTTTGAAAATCCGAAATAGTCACAGTCGCAAGTCTGACTATAGTGCCATAGTCGACTATAGTCGTGGGCTTTTGCGGCGCCGACCACTTAGGCTATAGTGTGACTATAGTGCACTATAGTGAGAATATTTTACATCCGATTCGTTCAGCAGCTATAGTCACACTATACCAGCTATAGTTGTCAGCAGCAACAATAGTCATATGTATGATGTTCGGACCAGAACCAACGGCTATAGTTAGACTATGTGGCTGCAGCTATAGTCGTACAGCACTGTCTTTCGACTATAGCCAGACTTCTCACGTCAAGTCACATGACCCAGTCACACTATAAGCAACTATAACCGTGGGAATTGTGACTGTTTTCTGCCGGTGCTCCGTCATCCGTGCACACTCCACCCTCTCCCCCGCCAGCACCATCAGTGGTGTTCTCCCACCACTCCATCCAGGCAGCCCACATCCTTCTTTGTCGCTGGAGATGGCCTCTCAGGGTTTGATCGTGCCTGAGCGACCCTCAGCCTGTCCGCTCGCGTCCGGCTCCAAGATGTTGAGCGTTAGCGTCTGCAGACCATCGAACGGACCAGCTCGTTCTAGGACCATCCAGCAGCTTCCAGCAATACACGACATCCTCCCAGCACCACCTCAAGGAAACACGAGGATCACTCGCCGATGCTGCGGAGGACTGCGCTGGACTGAGCAGGATGCGACTGGAAGGTTCTCTGGAGGATGGCTGCGAAGGTATAAAAGGAGGCTCTCTGGATATGGTTGTGGCTGAAGATGAAATGAACAAGCAAGAATTTCCTCTTCTTTACTCAGTCTGATCGATCGATCACAACAGATTAAGAGTCTGAACCTCAAGCACTTCGATTACCTCCAACAAGCATTAAGATACCATGTCAAGCAACAACTCCAACGGCGAATCGACGGCCCTCTTCAAGGTCCCCACCTTGACGGGCCTGGACGACTTCTTTCAGTGGAAGACCGCTTTGACGGACTCCTGATGCTCGGAGCATTGGACATCGTCGAAGGTAACGAGCCACAGCCGGTGGCAATCAAGATAGAAGAGTCAACAACGGCGGCCTTGACAATCGTCTCGGCCGAGGAGAAGAAGAACCTCAAGTTTTGGCTCGAACGGGATCGCAAGGCTATGGCGATCATGCGTCGGACCATCAGTGATGCACTCAAGGTGGACATCGAGGACTGCCGGTCGGCAAAGGAGATCTGGGATCAGCTTTGCTCCCTGCACGACTTGACGGCGCCGGAGCATCGCGCGGAGATCAAGCGCGAGCTCCTCAACCATTTCCTGCTCGAAGGAACGGATCTCAAGGCTCACCTTGATGGCTTCCTTCGAATGCTGTACAAGGCTTCGGGTGCCGGCCTTCGGTACGCCGATGAGGACAAGTGCCTCATGTTCCTCGACACGCTGCCAGAGTCGTTCGACATGCTGAAATTCCAGTGGCGCATGTACCCGGAGAGCCTGAAGACGTTCGCGGAGCTGCGGCGTCAGTACAATCTGGAGGGCACCCAACGCCGGGAACAGAAACCAAGAGGACCACTCACGGAAGTCCAACAACCCGGAACGGAAGGGCTCGGGGCACGGCAAGGGCAATGGACGCGACCTCTCTCGCGTCCGGTGCTATCGGTGCAATGAGCTAGGACACATGAAACGGGACTGTCCCAAGGATGAGGACAGTCAGGAGGACGGCGACACTCACATGGTTGCGCCCACGGAACCATTCATCGGCGTGGCCAACGCGGTGACGGTCGACCCGGCCGAGGATGCCACGGTGGCGACGGTGACCGGACCACGAAGCACGACCTGGATTATCGACTCTGGAGCCACGCATCACATTGTCAGTGATGCGTCGCAGCTCACGGACATGCGCCATCTGCACTCACCTATGCAGTTTGGCCTTGCCACGCGCAAAGGATCGATGGAGTCAACGGTCGTGGGATGCGCGGGGACGATGACGGAGGACGGAAAGAAGGTTATCTTTACCGACGTCCATCATGTCAAGGAGGCGCGCGTGAACTTGCTGTCGGCTCCAGTTCTGATCCGAAAGGGTTGGACTGTCAGCCTGAAGCACAACGCAAGTTTCATTCGCAACGGCACGCTCACCTTGTCGTTGGCGGAGAAGCAAGGCCTGTTCCTCCTGGAGCTCCCTGGAGCAGGCACGGACATGCATCAAGATCAGCACCTGGTGGCGTTTACCCCCGCGAAGGACGAGGTCGTGACACTCACCGAGGCACACGAACGGTTCGGCCACATGTCGAAGACCCGGCTCAAGAACATGATCCGCGATGGCACTATCAAGGGCATAGTACTGAAGGACAACGTCAGCGACTTCTGCGTCTCTTGTCAGAAGGTCAAAACCACCAAACACACTTTCGGACAAGAGACGCTGCGAGGAACTAGTCCCCTTTACCTGGTTGTCACTGATGTGGCAGGAGCGGTCCAAGGTTCGGTGTCAGGAAACAAGTACTATGTCGCGCTCACGGACGACTACCTCGGACTCACTCTGGCGAAGGCGATCCCGGCGAAGCATGTCGTCGCACAGACACTCATCGGATGGATTAATCTGCTCGAGAACTGCCTCGCAGCGAAGGTCCATGTGCTGCGGTCGGACAGCGGCGGAGAGTACACGAGCAATGCGTTCAAGGCTTGGCTGGGCGGAAAGGGGATCGTGAATCAGATCACCCCTCCGTATACGCCACAGCATAACGGCATTGCTGAGCGGAAGAACAGAAAGATCAAGGAGATGGTGTCAGCAATGATGGTCGACAGCGGCATCTCGATGGCGTACTGGGACTGGGCGCTCCAGTACACCACTGTCATTCAGCTCATACTCACGGTGAGGGACGGCATCTCGGCTTGGAAACGGCTGTTCAAGCGAAAGGTCAACCTGCGTATGGTCCAGCCCTTTGGATGCGCGGCCTGGGTCCACACCCCTGCGGAAACAAGAACCAAGTCAGATCTCACTGCAGCAAAGACCATTCGGGGTCGATACCTTGGACTCACGTACGAAGGTGGAGTGGCGGTGCTGGAGAACGGAACCGAAAAAATCCATGTTACCAGAGAGGTGACTTTCGAGCCGCGACACCAATCGGCGACGATAACCGAGATCCCGAATCCCACCCCCAGTCAGGATGGACCGGTCCCAACGCCCGCGTCGACCACCGTCGAAGAGCCCCACTTGCACGATGTGGCCGGCAGCACGGACGAGAGCAGCGTGGGGCAGGGGGAGGATGTGGAAAAGGTCGACGAGGGACGTGCGGAGCAGGGGGAGGACGCGGCGAAGGTGGCGAAGGAGGCCGAAGGGGTCCTGCAAACTGGCGTTGGGGAACCAGTTGGAGAGCCGAAAGTGGCGGATGTGGAAGGCAAAGGTACGGCGGTGGCGGAGGACCAGGGGGAGCAAGAGGCCAAAGTCGACCAGCAAGACGTTCCCGGGGACCGCAACGAAGACACCAGACCAGCCGACAGGAAGCGCGCACGGGAGGACGAAGTCGCGGTCGGAACTGGACAGGCCCGGGCACGACCAATGCACGTACCTGAACCGCGTCGGCCGCGCCCGGAGGTCCCACGTCGCGCCCTCCCGCCTCGACGAGCTGCTCCTGGACGGAATGGCAACGTCAACATTGCTGCAGCAGAGCTAGGAGATGAGCCAAACACTCACCGACAGGCAATGGCCGCCCCGGACGCGTCGGAATGGCAGGCGACGGAAGCGGTCGAACTCGGAAATCATCGTCGAGCAGGAACCTGGGAACCGGCGAAGTTGCCGGTAGGAAGGACGGCAGTGGGCTCGCGATGGGTCTACAAGAGGAAGATGAACAGCGAAGGTCAGATACTGAAGCACAAGGCGCGAGTCGTAGCTCGGGGATTCTCTCAGAAGCCAGGCCTCGACTACGAGGAGACACACGCACCCACGCCGGCGCTCACAGCTCTCCGCGTGTTCATCGCCATCGCGGTCCGACACGGCCTCATCATCCACCAAATGGATGTGGAGGAAGCCTTTCTCAACTCCCAGACCGACGTCGAACTCTACATGGAGCCGCCGGAAGGACTCACCTTGCCGAACGGCTGCAACACCCTCCTCATCCAACGAGGGCTGTATGGCTTCAAGCAGTCGGCGCGACTGTGGTGGAAGGCAGCGCACGAATTTATCGTCAGCCTTGGGTTCGAGAAATTGGTGACTGAGTGGTGCATCTACGTGCGCCATGGGAAGCACGGACCAACCTACCTCCTCATCTATGTGGACGACATGCTCGTCGCCGGACCCACTCAAGCAGAGGTCGACGACGTCAAGGACGCGCTCAAGCAACAGTGGCGCATGACGGACCTTGGACCTGTGGAGTGTGGCATGGGTGCTGGGAGTCAGTATCGAGCGTCGGGGGGAAGGGGCATTGCTCTCGCAGTCGACATACATCAAGTCACTCGCAAAGAAATTGGCAGAGGCGCAAGACCTACACGCCTCTGCCACCGGACCTACCCACGCGCGACAGAGAACCCTTCCCAGATCGGCAACTGTACCAGACCATCGTCGGAATGCTGTTCTGGGTGGGGATCGCGACGCGGGGAGACGTAGCATTCGCGGCTGGGTACCTGGGAAGACACAGTGCGGCATCGACGTGTGAGCACTGGAACGTGGCCCTTCGAGTGGTCCGGTACTTGGATACTACTCACGACGTAGGCCTTTACTTCGCCAAGAACACGGTCGCGAAGCACCTCGAAGGCTGGTCGGATGCGGACTATGCTGGGGACAGAGACACACGTCGATCAACAACTGGTTATGCGTTCAAGGTCTTCGGTGCATTGGTCAGCTGGGGGGCACGGCGGCAGGACATTGTGGCGACGTCCACCGTACACGCGGAGTACGTGGCGATGGCCGAGATAAGGAAAGGCGTCACCTCCGCGCCCTCGGCGGAGTTCCGCGTCCTCCGCGCCTCCGTACCGCAAAACTCCGCCGATTTTCCTCCGCCGGAGGACGTCCTCCGTACCGCGGAGGCTGACAGCGGAGGGGCGGACGGAGAAGTACCGCCAACGACTTGAACGCGGACGGAGGGCGGAGGGGTTTGAGGTTCCCGGACTTGAGCGCGGACGGAGGTGTCGACAGCCCCAACTTCGGCGGAGTTCCGGCGGAACTCCGCGCCTCCGCGCTTACTCCGCTCTGCTCAGGGGTTACACAGGGTCTCTCCTATTGAAGGGGTCTCAGAAGACGGAGTCTCGGGTTTCATATCACGTGATCTCTAGTCACACCGGAGTCTCAAGACTTGAGATCCCTTTTCAAATGATTTTTTTCGCCGAGTTAAGCAAGTAACTCCAAAGTCTGAGACCAAGACTTGGGTCAGCAAGTTGGGATCGCGGAGGCGCGGAACTCCGCCGGAACTCCGCCGGAGGAAGGCGGACGGAGGTTCCCTCCTTGGAAAACTCCGCCTACCCACCGCGGACGGAGGAGGCGGCCTCGGTGAGGACCACCCTGCTACGGCGGACGGAATGATACCGGCCTTGCCGACACCACTGTCTTGGGCGGACGGAATGATCCGCCCAGAAATGAGCGCGGAGTTTTGGCGGAGGTAGGCGGGCGGAGGCGCGGAGGCGCGGAGGAACTCCGCGCCTTTCCTTAGGCCGAGAGCGCGCGCGAGAATGCCTACCTACGCACGCTCCTCTCTGACCTACACCACCCGGTACCCGGGCCCACCACACTGCACGGCGACAACGAGGGAGCACTCACCCTCGTGACGAAGCCAGCCTTCCACCAGCGGACGAAACACATTGAGGTCCGCTGGCACTACATCCGAGAAGCACAGGAACGTGGCGATGTCAGTGTTCAGTCGATTCGCTCGGCGCAGCAGCAAGCCGATATACTCACGAAGTCGTTGCCTGCACCCACGCACGAGAAGCATCGACGCGCCCTTGGCCTACTACGCAGAGATGAGGTGGACGCGGAGGAAGAGCGGCAGCAGAAACGCGTCAGTGACGCGCACGGGTCGCACACACACACGCGACGCGACACTACCCACCTTGGTCCTCATATCAGTCAGCATGGGCACCCGACTCCCCATCCCGATCCGTACCGTCCCGAGGTATCGGCTCATGGCTCCGGACGGGCCGGTCCGGGCGGCAGGGGAGGCCGGGCACGTGGCAGCCGACGCGAGGCTGGGAATGCTATGCGCGGTGATGAGCTGGACGAGGAGCAGAAGCAGGAGGACGGAGTGGTCAGCGGCAGGGAGCAGGGGGAGCATGCGAGTGGCAGCACTCACATCTCCTGGGCTTGGTGATGGCGGGTAGCAGCGCGCGGACACATGGAGCACAGCGGAGGGGCAGTGCATGAGTCGGGTCTGGTGGCACAAGGAGGAAGAGAGAGGGATCAGTCGCGTCGGAAAGCGGAGCAGGAAGGACACAACACATACCAGCAGCACACCCCGGAGCAGCAACGGAGAAGCAAGACGGCATGCGCATCGGCCGTCGAGGTACCTGCGAGGAGGGGGAGTGTTGAGCGTTAGCGTCTGCAGACCATCGAACGGACCAGCTCGTTCTAGGACCATCCAGCAGCTTCCAGCATACACGACATCCTCCCAGCACCATCTCAAGGAAACACGAGGATCACTCACCGATGCTGCGGAGGACTGCGCTGGACTGAGCAGGATGCGACTGGAAGGTTCTCTGGAAGATGGCTGCGAAGGTATAAAAGGAGGCTCTCTGGATATGGTTGTGGCTGAAGATGAAATGAACAAGCAAGAATTTCCTCTTCTTTTCTCAGTCTGATCGATCGATCACAACACAAGAACCCTGTGAGCATCCCTGTCTGCAATGATGCCGCCTGCTACAACACGTCCTGACCGCGCTACTTTCAAATTTCGATCAGACAAACGCAGACGTCGATGCGTTCTTTGACAGGAGCATTGCGAAAGGCAGCAGCACCCCCGTCGTCGGTTCCGGCACCGGGAACAAACGTCGTCGCACCACCTCGACGCGCATGTCCAACTACGATCTATCCTCCGACGATGAGCACCGTCGCAATACGAAAGGCAAAGGGAAAGCCATGGCCACAAACCAAACCCGTAAATCCACCTCCAGCATCCGCAAGAAACCCGATTCGAGCAAGAAGCCTGCCGCGACTACCGCACGCGAGAAGCAAGAGATGCGCGCCGCGCTAGACGGACGTGCCGCCGAGAGCGACCAGGGTTCGCCCTCAACAATGCGAACATCCAGTAGCAGGACGGAGCCGGGCCTCAACAGGACCTCGGCCGTCCAGCTGGAATACGAGTTCGAATATGAGGAGGACGTCGAGGCTACGGCCTACGCTCCAGTCGTCCAATGTCAACGACATCATCGACCTCGCCGACGAGGAAGCAGAGCAAGAAGCGAAGCCACCGACTGGCCTCGGCAGCCGAGGTTCGAAGTTCCCCTCCTACTACATTCCCGGCAAGGAGACGACGGAGGTTCGAGTCGAAAAGAAGACCAAGGCCAAGTACAACGCGAAGGTTACGATGCACCAATGCCGCTGCTGCAACAAGGCCGTCAAGGTCACTGATCTTCAGGTTCGGAGGCTTCGACGACGTGGCCGTTCTCGTTGGTGATCGTGATGGAGGATGCAGGGCGAATGTCGAGCACCTTGCGCTTGCCGCTTGGCTTTCGCCTTGAACTCGATGCCGAACCTGGCGAATCCAGCTCGAACGGCAATGTTGACGTGATGGTTTAGACACAGCTTACCTTGTTGTCGTTGGCCTTCCAGCTGCCCTTCTTGCGCGTTGAGGCGTGGGAGAACAAAGAAGGAGCAACCTTGTCGTCGTTCTTGGCCTCGTCTGCATGTACCACGTTGCGCTGCTGCATCTTCTTTCGCAAGAGATCGAACTGAAGCACGTCGAGCATACGATGATTGACGCTCGTGAAGTCGCTAGTTACAGGGCCGTACCACTTGTCGTCGAGACTCGAGGGCGTAGTCGGTCAACGTTCGGATAAGGTGACCGCTGAACGCTGCACCCGTGTGCTTGTCGGTGATGACGTCGAATGAGAGAAGGACTTCTCGGCTATCCCAATTGCGACTGACATGCGGTCAAGTTATCACTATAATCTATCGTTGCCAACCTTCCATGCTCTGCGTGTCAGAGTTTTCCCCAGACTTTTTGAGGATTTAAGGGTTAATTCATTTCAACTTAAGGCCGAGAAAGACGTGTGCCAGAAATTGATCATAGTATCTACACATTGGTAGAACTGTAGAAGTGGTCGTGGTTACACGTCACGGAGATGGCCTCAGTTGATGTCAGAGTGGTCATTGGTATAGGCCTGGTTTGTGGTAGAAGCTGTCACTAATCCTGATGCGGGGGTGGGGTAGACGTTGTCGAGATTGCACAACTGGTTGACTGGGGGGCGCTCCCACCCCCCAGACCCCCTATGGCTTCCACGGAATTCATGAAGTGGTTGAGTCCGGAGTCGGACAGAGTCAGGACTTAGTCAGTGGTTGGAATCGATGAGGCCCTGATCAGTTGCGAGCGCGCGCCCTGATTTTGGCGCTCAACCCACTGGGCGCGAGCCCCTCGCGCCGTGCTCTGAAAATTTGCGCTCATAGGGCGCGGGCTGGCAACTGATCAGCCCTCGCGCTGGGAAGTGGGCTCTGCTTTTGACCGGGAGTCCGGGACGGCTTTTGCTATCTCGTTTTGTGACTTTGTATTGCTTCTCATTGGATTACAATGGCGGTGTAACGTGGTTGTAATTTTCAGAGAAGTCGGTCGGCCCATCAGTGCGCTCAGAACTGAGTGAGGTCGCTCTGAAATTTTTGAGCCCCCGGCTCTGAAAACCGGGAACTGAACATGTGGGCGCTTGGGTGTCGGCCGGAAAGGCAAACAGAGGGCGCGCTCATTTTTGTAAGGTGAGCGCGCTCGCAACTGATCACCGCCTGAGGGATGAAGATGACAGAGCTGGCCACAAGGCACAAGCGGCGTTAAGGTTTCGACTTTTCGGAGGTGAAGTGGACGCCGGAAATCACGGAAACTTGCTAACTCCGTGACGAGGTCAAAACCGGTCGGGGACGTCCCGATTGACCCCCCTTCAAATTCATCCAAACGACGCGTAACTTGGCGACATAACAGAGGATAGGGATCTTCCCCTGCTGAGAAGTTTTGAGGAGGATACGTGCAGAATTGCGAAAAAAAGTTTCAATTGATGTAGGCGGATAGCTCTACGGCCGTAAGAAATCCACCTCTATAACCCCAGTACTAAAGTCTGGGGAATAAGTTATAACTTTATACTTATCATAGTTACATAGTGAAGATAGTTGCCGAGCCTTGGACGGAATCCGTTGCAAAGAAGAGAGAAGCTTGCTGAGCATTCTGAAAATCTGAAAGGCTTGAAGAGTGACGAACTAACGACTTACTGCTGAAGCGTGAAGCGGCGAAGCCGTGAAACTTGAAAGCAAAGGTGAGGACTGGGGATTGGGGAAAGAGAAGGGAAGGATTGCCAACTGCCAAGTGTAAGCTGAGACTTGACAAGAACGTAGCAGACTGCAGAAGGTACACCGTACAGAGCTGCAGAGCTGCAGATCAGCGTATACTGGACGAAGCATTAGACAGTCGGTTTTGGTCAGTCGACCGACCGGGTCGAAGGACAAAGGGAACCGTCTGAAAACCGAACCCGTGTCACCGTGCACTCCAGACCACCGCTCGGACCGTTGTGACCCTGCGCTCGAGCCTCCTCTGGTCTCGAGTCGGGTAAAACCCCCTCAGTGTCAGTCCTGAAAATTGCTGAGCCGACTTTCAGAATTTCTCCCACACTCCTGTAATGGCTCAGACTGAAAGAAAGGCGGAGCGGGGGGACAAGGAAAGGGAGGTCCGTGTTATTGAGATGAAATTAGGCAATAAGTGTTCGAGGTCTAAACTGGCCTTTTGGGGGTCTTTTGAGACTTTAACGGCATGGGGTCGATCAATAGACAAAGGGTCGGGTTTCAAAAGGTGGATCGGTTCTGACTTCTGAGTGGATCCCGACTCCGGGGGTCGAGTACCGACCGGGGTCGGCCAATAGACACGACCTACCTACTATCGCACTGATGACTGGCTACTGGTAGTTGGTACTATAGCACCTATGACCTACTAATTACTATAGCACTGGTACTATGTATAGTCCTACTATAGCACCAGCCACTGGTACTATGTATAGTCCTACTATAGCACCAGCCACTGGTACTATAGACTATAGTCCTACTATAGTCCTTCTATAGTCCTACACTCCTACCATAGCACTGACCACTGATACTATAGTCCTAGTATAGCACTGGCCACTGGATACTGGTACTGAGATCGTCGTATGAAGAGTATGACCCCCGTACCGTTTACAAGCGGACGTGCAGAGGTGGACGTGGTACCAAACCCGGAAAGCTGTGTACATAACACATTATGTAATAGAGACTCAGCTAATGCGAATGTTAGTCGGATGTCGGACACCGGCAGGGCTCGGCACGACTATGGGATTTTACGACTATTACGACTATAGCCTCATACGACTATGAGCGACTACAGCCATAGCCGCTCATAGTCGCACTTACGACTATGACTATGACTATGCTCCAGAAAATGTAAGACAATAGTCGCCATAGTCGTTAAAAATCTGGTCTAAAATTGATTTTGCGACTATAGTCGGACAATAGCTGGACTGCTGGACGTCAGGGCTATAGTCGCAGCAGGCAATGCCACTATAGTTCGACTATAGTATGTTATGGTCTGACTATAGCTTGGAGTTGCGACTATAGCCGCAGGCCTGCCGCCCGACCGCCACCGCTATAGTCAGACTATGACATCTATTGCCCATGAAACACTATAGCCAGTCATAGTGCGACTATTATTGTTGGATAGTCGGACCATAGCCTGACTATATCCAATTTTAGACTATTAAAAGCGGCCTACACTAAAATTATTTATAGTCTGAAATTTGGCGTGCAACTATAGTGCGAAAATTATTGTCCCAAAGTCCGACTATAGTGGCGCACCGGCGTTACAATTTTGGCTATAGTCACACTACAGTGCAAAATTTAACTGCGCAAAAGCCTGCGACTATCAGGCCTCGGCAACTTCCTTCACTTCGTATACTTTGTAACTTGGAAGTGAGAACTAGTAGTGAAACTTTCACTATACTCTGGCCTCCGAGCCGTCGAAAAAAAGATAGTGAACTTTCACTTTGGCGGGGCCGGGAAAGTGAAGAAAGTATGGAGATAGTGAGTTCGTCTTCATGTTGAACTTGAAGTCACTTGCTATCACTAGTAGTGCGGCCAAGTTAAGGTAGTCGCTAGTAAGTAACTATTCAGTCAGGAAAGTAACTAATAGTTTACTACCCAGTTGCTATCAACACTTTATGATATTATTAGACACTCCTGATTTCACATCACTTTGTAAAACTTTTTGCAACTATCTTCACTACCTAGTGACTTGGCAGAGCTCTGATGAAAAAATCAGGGACACCCGCGGTTTATTATGCGGCCGGCACGGTCGCAAAAAAAGCGCTCAAACTAGTAGTCACTATCTCAACTTTTCATAACTAAACTATACTTTGTCCGCCGGCTGAGACCTTCACTTTCACTTTCACTATACTTTGTCCGAAAAAACACTCACTATCTTCACTTGCCGAGCTCTGGCGACTATAGTCGACTATGGCACTATAGTCAGACTTGCGACTATGACTATTTCTGATTTTCAAAAAACGCCTACGACTACGACTATGACTATGCCAAAAAACGTGCGACTATAGTCGGAGCCGAGCCCAGGACACGTCAAACTATTTGTCGGACTAATCCGACGAATCGTCGGATGTTAGTCTGAGATATCTGTCACCATTATGTGTTCCTGCTAATTCGAAATGCATGACTCGAAATAGTTCGTGAATGCAAAAGAGGACCTCCCAAAGTTCCAAGCATCTCAGCCCAGACGAAAACCCCCAAAAAGGGTCTGACTAACAGACTAAGACCGACTATAGTCGGACCTGGCGAGGCCTTAGTCCTAGTCATAGTCGGATGCCAAAAACCCTTAGTCATAGTCTAGTCTAGTCGGGACTAAGGCTTAGTCGGATAGTTCCCCGAACTCTTTAGAGTTTTCGTGTTACGGACACAGCGGCCACTTGTGTCCGGCCACAACTGGCCACAACGTATGAGGAAACTTTTCCCTTCATAGGACTCCACTGCGACCTACCACGTGTTCCCTAATGAGGCAGCTCCCTCACGACCCAATGCCTCTTTACACCGACTTGAACAAAACAACCGACCTTTCTCCCCTTCGCTCTCTGACTGGTCACTGGTAAGACAGCTCCCCCGTTTCTTTTGGTCTCACAGGCTATGGCACTGCTGCTGACACCTCCGTTCCTGTTCCACCCCTACCATCTTCCGTTCTCATCCATTCTGCTACCCTCACATCTCTGATTTCCCTTCTCTTCTCCCTGATTTCTCTGCTCTTCATCTTTCTCCGTCCATCTTCTCCCTTTCTCTACCCTTTCACTTGTTCTGCACAGATCACCGAAGCGCGCATCGGCGCATTACCCAGGATCGCGGTGGCAATCGTCTCAGCGCTGTGAGTATTCGTGGCCGTCATCGCTCAGTTATTCTGTCTCCTCAGCGCACTGAAAACTGATGACTATTTTTTCTCTTCCCCCTTCTTTCTAGCACACTGGGCCACCGTCGCAGGAGGATTTCCTTTTCTTCCGGCTCTCTGGCTTTCTTCAGGGAGTACACCAGTTGCGCAGTGTGCTCCCTGCAAAGAAAGCCGAAAGAGGGGAGAATTCATGTCATTTTCGGATTGGGATTTGGGACGGATTACTGAGTACGACGGGAGGGTGCAACTTGATACAATGTTTCTACGTGTGATGACAGGAAGGTTACGATGACTGACATCTGTGCTGTGAGATGCTGCTGTAGCCCGTGAGAGACCTGCTGACTATTGTTTTATTCATATTTCACACATTACTCATCACCAACAGGTCGCAGAAAGTCCCTCACTTCTTTCTTCTCTCTTTTTCTAGACTTCCTTTTTTTCTCTCACAGCAACCCTTCTCCGCAATGGCTGAGCGCGCCGTACGCTCTCTGCTGTGTATTAACTGACCCTCCTTATCCACTCGTTTGCCTCGCGTCTTTGCTCTATACAGGTTTACTCTGCTCTCACTCCTTCCTTTTCGATTCTTTCCAGCTTCCTCCCCCCCTTCCTCTCCCCCCACCCCGTCTCTTCAGCATTTCACATCCCCTTTCTGCCGGCATACGCCGACGCTACTCACGACTTATATTCCGCTTGCTTCGCGCCTCCCTGTCCTGCCGCGTGTTGATCCTGACCACTTTCACCCGTAGCTCATTAATCTTTCGTTCTACAGCACAGAGACATCTTTTCCTTCATGACTGGCTCATGCGGCTTTTTAGCATGCTCACCAACGACTCTCCCTTCTGCTTCTAGACTCCCGCTTTTTCGTTCATAGCATATCACGGACTCGAATCTCGATGCACTATCATATCATATACAGATGATTTCAGGAGCTAACTTTCTGCTCCACAGTCCACGCTCACACATCTAAGTTCTAACCGTTTTTATCCCTGCCGCAGCTCAGGACGTAACTCGGGCGGACGCATCTCTAATTCTCTACTCGGCGAGCTACACGGTCTCTCACCGCACACCGCACACCGATTCCCTTCCCTTCCCTTTTTTCCCTTTTGCCTTCTCTATCTCTTCACTTCCCGGTCTCCACAGTTTGCTCTTCTGCTCTTCCCGCTCTCCACAGCCTACAGACTCTCTCACATTCCTTCTCATACTCTACCCGCAAAGTCGCAACGGTGAGTAGTCTGCCGGCAGCGGACAGACGAGGACACCGATGAACGACGAGCTTACGTCGATTCTGTCTCGCTCCACAGAGTGGTCGGGATGGGATGGGGGGTGGCAGAGCTGGGAACGAGCATGGAAACGGGATGGAAGGAAGACTCGGCTGTTGGTTGATGCGAGGGGAGACAGAGACGAGATATAAGGGAAGGGAAGCGGAGGGTAGACCGTACTCTGATGCGGTCAGTGGTAGGCAGACGCAGATAGGTAGGCAATAAATTCACAAATACAAATCCCTAGTTGGTGATGATAGATACACATGGTAGATACACAGTACACACACTTCTTCATCACGATACAGATCCAGGACCCAGCTGTCCCTTTGCCGCCGCTATCCATTGCGTCCTCGTGGCTGGCTTGGTAAAGATCTCGGATAACGTCCTGAGGCCGATGTTCTTCTCGTGCTCGCTCCGCTTCCGCACAGTGTACAGAATAAGATCCAGAGTATAGCAGACGTGCCAGTAGAAGTCAAGAGTAGAGTAGTTGAGTGAGTGAATGATTGATGAGGGAGAATGCTAAGTACAGGGAGGAGTGCGAAGGAAAAGATGTGATCGAGAGAGAGCGTGGGAAAAGTGGAGGTGGATGTGGAGTGGTGCGAGAATAAAGGGAAAGGGAAGATAGTAGATAAGATAAGGGAGCCACGTGGATAAGCCACGTGGACCCGTTCAGCACATCCCCACCCACAAAAGACGACTGTCCCTAGTCGTGATCTGGGCTGGAGAAGTGCGGCGGGCATGCAGCGAGAATTGAAGGAGGGGATGAGCGCATAGAATGAGAGCGACACAGAAATAAGGATCAAGGTGAAGCTGTGTAGAACCCAAGAGCAGGATGATAGACACGGACAAAGGGCATCTGGATTCTGGAAGCCCAGTCCCGAAGTCAGTCCTGAAGTCGCGATTCGACTGTGTCGCTGTGTTGTGGGTGTTCTGGCAATCGAAGCGCGGTCTGGAGCGCGGTCGATGATACCGGAGGTGCGACAGAAGCGGAAGCGGACGAGGCGGGCGCGATGACGGATGGGTGGTCGGAAGAAGAAGAGAAGCCCGGTGAATGCGATGATGTTGAGAACAGGGGGAACTCGGACTCGACGGATGGAGACGTCGATACCGAAGTGTGAGGAGCGTGATTGCGTGCCTGGAAGTGTCTTCGTCATGCCGTGCTGCGGCGGGAGGGTACGTCCCTACTCCCTGGGGTGAATGCATCCCGGGCCCCGGCGTAGGACCGCGGAAGTACGGTCGCTGTGGTCCGGATGGATGATGCCTGATGGGTGCCTGGGTGCGACCGAAGATGAGAGCAGGAAGGAGACTGCTTCGACGGGGAGGTCTGTGGATGGGGATGCTGGCCGTGGAGATCGGCGACAACCGTCAGGCAGGAACGTCGTATGTAAACGCGAGCACCTGAGAAGCGACCAGCCGCGACTGGGAGACCAGGGAGCCACAGAGCCATGACGAAGAACCGTACAAAGCGGAGGGAGAGCTCGACCTCGACGCTCAATACCGAGGGCTCTGAAGACGGATGAAAGCAGGAAGATGTGGATGTAGGCCAGAAGGAGCCATGAAGGGGTGGGAATCCAAAAAGCATGCTGCTACGAGTCGTGTGGACTGTGGTTGCGCGCCTCGAGCCGGAATCGGAGAGATCGACGCACGCGCAGCAGCTAGATCTGGCGAGGAGGTTGAGGCAACGGAAGCGCGACGGAACGGATGACCGTGAGAGCTCGACGGAAACCAGAGAGTCTATGCGTCGAGAAGCGGCTGCCAGTTGCTGGCCTGGACGCCGTGATGGCATGGACCGGCAGTCGTGCGAAAAAGGAGGGAAATGGGAAATGTCCGGAGAGGCGAAGTCTGAGGCCTGGGGAGAGGGGGGAACGATGCTGGGGCAGGCGATCGGAGCGGTCGAGCAATGGAAGATGTGGCGGTGTCTTGAACCGAAGAACCAAAGAACGAAGCGCTCGCGTCCGAAGCACAGAGGAGAGTGTCGGTGTCTTGAACCGATGACGAGTGGTCAGTGGACGAGTCGAGAGCGCGTCAAGAGCGCGGAGAGAGTAAAGACCGAAGAGTGGCGAAGCCAACGGCTATTCAGGAGTCGTCGAAAAAAGTCCAGAAGAAGATACTGATGCAGGCATTCGGAGCCGTAGGGCGAGCTGATGGTTGCTTTACCGGAAGAAGCAAGAAGTAGAGGCTGGCATCCGGAGCGCAGAGGAAAGTGCTGGTGAGATGGCGTCCGGAGCGCATCAAAGTAGCGGAGAAGCCGATCCAAACGGCATCGTGCGGGCGGGGGATCCTCGGCCTCCGTCGGTCGGCGAGCAGAGAAAAATCCCTCTCATCACCATGTACAGAATAAGATCCAGAGTATAGCAGACGTGCCAGTAGAAGTCAAGAGTAGAGTAGTTGAGTGAGTGAATGATTGATGAGGGAGAATGCTAAGTACAGGGAGGAGTGCGAAGGAAAAAGATGTGATCGAGAGAGAAGAGCGTGGGAAAAGTGGAGGTGGATGTGGAGTGGTGCGAGAATAAAGGGAAAGGGAAGATAGTAGATAAGATAAGGGAGCCACGTGGATAAGCCACGTGGACCCGTTCAGCACATCCCCACCCACAAAAGACGACTGTCCCTAGTCGTGATCTGGGCTGGAGAAGTGCGGCGGGCATGCAGCGAGAATTGAAGGAGGGGATGAGCGCATAGAATGAGAGCGACACAGGAATAAGGATCAAGGTGAAGCTGTGTAGAACCCAAGAGCAGGATGATAGACACGGACAAAGGGCATCTGGATTCTGGAAGCCCAGTCCCGAAGTCAGTCCTGAAGTCGCGATTCGACTGTGTCGCTGTGTTGTGGGTGTTCTGGCAATCGAAGCGCGGTCTGGAGCGCGGTCGATGATACCGGAGGTGCGACAGAAGCGGAAGCGGACGAGGCGGGCGCGATGACGGATGGGTGGTCGGAAGAAGAAGAGAAGCCCGGTGAATGCGATGATGTTGAGAACAGGGGGAACTCGGACTCGACGGATGGAGACGTCGATACCGAAGTGTGAGGAGCGTGATTGCGTGCCTGGAAGTGTCTTCGTCATGCCGTGCTGCGGCGGGAGGGTACGTCCCTACTCCCTGGGGTGAATGCATCCCGGGCCCCGGCGTAGGACCGCGGAAGTACGGTCGCTGTGGTCCGGATGGATGATGCCTGATGGGTGCCTGGGTGCGACCGAAGATGAGAGCAGGAAGGAGACTGCTTCGACGGGGAGGTCTGTGGATGGGGATGCTGGCCGTGGAGATCGGCGACAACCGTCAGGCAGGAACGTCGTATGTAAACGCGAGCACCTGAGAAGCGACCAGCCGCGACTGGGAGACCAGGGAGCCACAGAGCCATGACGAAGAACCGTACAAAGCGGAGGGAGAGCTCGACCTCGACGCTCAATACCGAGGGCTCTGAAGACGGATGAAAGCAGGAAGATGTGGATGTAGGCCAGAAGGAGCCATGAAGGGGTGGGAATCCAAAAAGCATGCTGCTACGAGTCGTGTGGACTGTGGTTGCGCGCCTCGAGCCGGAATCGGAGAGATCGACGCACGCGCAGCAGCTAGATCTGGCGAGGAGGTTGAGGCAACGGAAGCGCGACGGAACGGATGACCGTGAGAGCTCGACGGAAACCAGAGAGTCTATGCGTCGAGAAGCGGCTGCCAGTTGCTGGCCTGGACGCCGTGATGGCATGGACCGGCAGTCGTGCGAAAAGGAGGGAAATGGGAAATGTCCGGAGAGGCGAAGTCTGAGGCCTGGGGAGAGGGGGAACGATGCTGGGGCAGGCGATCGGAGCGGTCGAGCAATGGAAGATGTGGCGGTGTCTTGAACCGAAGAACCAAAGAACGAAGCGCTCGCGTCCGAAGCACAGAGGAGAGTGTCGGTGTCTTGAACCGATGACGAGTGGTCAGTGGACGAGTCGAGAGCGCGTCAAGAGCGCGGAGAGAGTAAAGACCGAAGAGTGGCGAAGCCAACGGCTATTCAGGAGTCGTCGAAAAAAGTCCAGAAGAAGATACTGATGCAGGCATTCGGAGCCGTAGGGCGAGCTGATGGTTGCTTTACCGGAAGAAGCAAGAAGTAGAGGCTGGCATCCGGAGCGCAGAGGAAAGTGCTGGTGAGATGGCGTCCGGAGCGCATCAAAGTAGCGGAGAAGCCGATCCAAACGGCATCGTGCGGGCGGGGGATCCTCGGCCTCCGTCGGTCGGCGAGCAGAGAAAAATCCCTCTCATCACCATGTACAGAATAAGATCCAGAGTATAGCAGACGTGCCAGTAGAAGTCAAGAGTAGAGTAGTTGAGTGAGTGAATGATTGATGAGGGAGAATGCTAAGTACAGGGAGGAGTGCGAAGGAAAAAGATGTGATCGAGAGAGAAGAGCGTGGGAAAAGTGGAGGTGGATGTGGAGTGGTGCGAGAATAAAGGGAAAGGGAAGATAGTAGATAAGATAAGGGAGCCACGTGGATAAGCCACGTGGACCCGTTCAGCACATCCCCACCCACAAAAGACGACTGTCCCTAGTCGTGATCTGGGCTGGAGAAGTGCGGCGGGCATGCAGCGAGAATTGAAGGAGGGGATGAGCGCATAGAATGAGAGCGACACAGGAATAAGGATCAAGGTGAAGCTGTGTAGAACCCAAGAGCAGGATGATAGACACGGACAAAGGGCATCTGGATTCTGGAAGCCCAGTCCCGAAGTCAGTCCTGAAGTCGCGATTCGACTGTGTCGCTGTGTTGTGGGTGTTCTGGCAATCGAAGCGCGGTCTGGAGCGCGGTCGATGATACCGGAGGTGCGACAGAAGCGGAAGCGGACGAGGCGGGCGCGATGACGGATGGGTGGTCGGAAGAAGAAGAGAAGCCCGGTGAATGCGATGATGTTGAGAACAGGGGGAACTCGGACTCGACGGATGGAGACGTCGATACCGAAGTGTGAGGAGCGTGATTGCGTGCCTGGAAGTGTCTTCGTCATGCCGTGCTGCGGCGGGAGGGTACGTCCCTACTCCCTGGGGTGAATGCATCCCGGGCCCCGGCGTAGGACCGCGGAAGTACGGTCGCTGTGGTCCGGATGGATGATGCCTGATGGGTGCCTGGGTGCGACCGAAGATGAGAGCAGGAAGGAGACTGCTTCGACGGGGAGGTCTGTGGATGGGGATGCTGGCCGTGGAGATCGGCGACAACCGTCAGGCAGGAACGTCGTATGTAAACGCGAGCACCTGAGAAGCGACCAGCCGCGACTGGGAGACCAGGGAGCCACAGAGCCATGACGAAGAACCGTACAAAGCGGAGGGAGAGCTCGACCTCGACGCTCAATACCGAGGGCTCTGAAGACGGATGAAAGCAGGAAGATGTGGATGTAGGCCAGAAGGAGCCATGAAGGGGTGGGAATCCAAAAAGCATGCTGCTACGAGTCGTGTGGACTGTGGTTGCGCGCCTCGAGCCGGAATCGGAGAGATCGACGCACGCGCAGCAGCTAGATCTGGCGAGGAGGTTGAGGCAACGGAAGCGCGACGGAACGGATGACCGTGAGAGCTCGACGGAAACCAGAGAGTCTATGCGTCGAGAAGCGGCTGCCAGTTGCTGGCCTGGACGCCGTGATGGCATGGACCGGCAGTCGTGCGAAAAGGAGGGAAATGGGAAATGTCCGGAGAGGCGAAGTCTGAGGCCTGGGGAGAGGGGGGAACGATGCTGGGGCAGGCGATCGGAGCGGTCGAGCAATGGAAGATGTGGCGGTGTCTTGAACCGAAGAACCAAAGAACGAAGCGCTCGCGTCCGAAGCACAGAGGAGAGTGTCGGTGTCTTGAACCGATGACGAGTGGTCAGTGGACGAGTCGAGAGCGCGTCAAGAGCGCGGAGAGAGTAAAGACCGAAGAGTGGCGAAGCCAACGGCTATTCAGGAGTCGTCGAAAAAAGTCCAGAAGAAGATACTGATGCAGGCATTCGGAGCCGTAGGGCGAGCTGATGGTTGCTTTACCGGAAGAAGCAAGAAGTAGAGGCTGGCATCCGGAGCGCAGAGGAAAGTGCTGGTGAGATGGCGTCCGGAGCGCATCAAAGTAGCGGAGAAGCCGATCCAAACGGCATCGTGCGGGCGGGGGATCCTCGGCCTCCGTCGGTCGGCGAGCAGAGAAAAATCCCTCTCATCACCATGTACAGAATAAGATCCAGAGTATAGCAGACGTGCCAGTAGAAGTCAAGAGTAGAGTAGTTGAGTGAGTGAATGATTGATGAGGGAGAATGCTAAGTACAGGGAGGAGTGCGAAGGAAAAAGATGTGATCGAGAGAGAAGAGCGTGGGAAAAAGTGGAGGTGGATGTGGAGTGGTGCGAGAATAAAGGGAAAGGGAAGATAGTAGATAAGATAAGGGAGCCACGTGGATAAGCCACGTGGACCCGTTCAGCACATCCCCACCCACAAAAGACGACTGTCCCTAGTCGTGATCTGGGCTGGAGAAGTGCGGCGGGCATGCAGCGAGAATTGAAGGAGGGGATGAGCGCATAGAATGAGAGCGACACAGGAATAAGGATCAAGGTGAAGCTGTGTAGAACCCAAGAGCAGGATGATAGACACGGACAAAGGGCATCTGGATTCTGGAAGCCCAGTCCCGAAGTCAGTCCTGAAGTCGCGATTCGACTGTGTCGCTGTGTTGTGGGTGTTCTGGCAATCGAAGCGCGGTCTGGAGCGCGGTCGATGATACCGGAGGTGCGACAGAAGCGGAAGCGGACGAGGCGGGCGCGATGACGGATGGGTGGTCGGAAGAAGAAGAGAAGCCCGGTGAATGCGATGATGTTGAGAACAGGGGGAACTCGGACTCGACGGATGGAGACGTCGATACCGAAGTGTGAGGAGCGTGATTGCGTGCCTGGAAGTGTCTTCGTCATGCCGTGCTGCGGCGGGAGGGTACGTCCCTACTCCCTGGGGTGAATGCATCCCGGGCCCCGGCGTAGGACCGCGGAAGTACGGTCGCTGTGGTCCGGATGGATGATGCCTGATGGGTGCCTGGGTGCGACCGAAGATGAGAGCAGGAAGGAGACTGCTTCGACGGGGAGGTCTGTGGATGGGGATGCTGGCCGTGGAGATCGGCGACAACCGTCAGGCAGGAACGTCGTATGTAAACGCGAGCACCTGAGAAGCGACCAGCCGCGACTGGGAGACCAGGGAGCCACAGAGCCATGACGAAGAACCGTACAAAGCGGAGGGAGAGCTCGACCTCGACGCTCAATACCGAGGGCTCTGAAGACGGATGAAAGCAGGAAGATGTGGATGTAGGCCAGAAGGAGCCATGAAGGGGTGGGAATCCAAAAGCATGCTGCTACGAGTCGTGTGGACTGTGGTTGCGCGCCTCGAGCCGGAATCGGAGAGATCGACGCACGCGCAGCAGCTAGATCTGGCGAGGAGGTTGAGGCAACGGAAGCGCGACGGAACGGATGACCGTGAGAGCTCGACGGAAACCAGAGAGTCTATGCGTCGAGAAGCGGCTGCCAGTTGCTGGCCTGGACGCCGTGATGGCATGGACCGGCAGTCGTGCGAAAAAGGAGGGAAATGGGAAATGTCCGGAGAGGCGAAGTCTGAGGCCTGGGGAGAGGGGGAACGATGCTGGGGCAGGCGATCGGAGCGGTCGAGCAATGGAAGATGTGGCGGTGTCTTGAACCGAAGAACCAAAGAACGAAGCGCTCGCGTCCGAAGCACAGAGGAGAGTGTCGGTGTCTTGAACCGATGACGAGTGGTCAGTGGACGAGTCGAGAGCGCGTCAAGAGCGCGGAGAGAGTAAAGACCGAAGAGTGGCGAAGCCAACGGCTATTCAGGAGTCGTCGAAAAAAGTCCAGAAGAAGATACTGATGCAGGCATTCGGAGCCGTAGGGCGAGCTGATGGTTGCTTTACCGGAAGAAGCAAGAAGTAGAGGCTGGCATCCGGAGCGCAGAGGAAAGTGCTGGTGAGATGGCGTCCGGAGCGCATCAAAGTAGCGGAGAAGCCGATCCAAACGGCATCGTGCGGGCGGGGGATCCTCGGCCTCCGTCGGTCGGCGAGCAGAGAAAAATCCCTCTCATCACCATGTACAGAATAAGATCCAGAGTATAGCAGACGTGCCAGTAGAAGTCAAGAGTAGAGTAGTTGAGTGAGTGAATGATTGATGAGGGAGAATGCTAAGTACAGGGAGGAGTGCGAAGGAAAAGATGTGATCGAGAGAGAAGAGCGTGGGAAAAGTGGAGGTGGATGTGGAGTGGTGCGAGAATAAAGGGAAAGGGAAGATAGTAGATAAGATAAGGGAGCCACGTGGATAAGCCACGTGGACCCGTTCAGCACACACAGCGCTCGGCTCCGACTATAGTCGCACGTTTTTTGACATAGTCATAGTCGTAGTCGTAGGCGTTTTTTGAAAATCCGAAATAGTCATAGTCGCAAGTCTGACTATAGTGCCATAGTCGACTATAGTCGCAGGCTTTTGCGCAGTTAAATTTTGCACTGTAGTGTGACTATAGCCAAAATTGTAACGCCGGTGCGCCACTATAGTCGGACTTTGGGACAATAATTTTCGCACTATAGTTGCACGCCAAATTTCAGACTATAAATAATTTTAGTGTAGGCCGCTTTTAATAGTCTAAAATTGGATATAGTCAGGCTATGGTCCGACTATCCAACAATAATAGTCGCACTATGACTGGCTATAGTGTTTCATGGGCAATAGATGTCATAGTCTGACTATAGCGGTGGCGGTCGGGCGGCAGGCCTGCGGCTATAGTCGCAACTCCAAGCTATAGTCAGACCATAACATACTATAGTCGAACTATAGTGGCATTGCCTGCTGCGACTATAGCCCTGACGTCCAGCAGTCCAGCTTAAGGAAAGGCGCGGAGGAACTCCGCGCCTCCGCCCGCCTACCTCCGCCAAAACTCCGCGCTCATTTTTGGGCGGATCATTCCGTCCGCCCAAGACAGTGGTGTCAGCAAGGCCGGTATTATTCCGTCCGCCGTAGCAGGGTGGTCCTCACCGGGGCCGCCTCCTCCGTCCGCGGTGGGTAGCCGGAGTTTTTCAAGGAGGGGACCTCCGTCCGCCTTCCTCCGGCGGAGTTCCGCGCCTCCGCGATCCCAACTTGCCGACCGAAGTCATGGTCTCAGACTTTGGAGTTACATGCTTAAATCGGCGAAAAAAATCATTTGAAGAGGGGTCTCAGGTCTTGAGACTCCGGCGTGACTAGCGATCACGTGACATGAAACCTGAGACTCTATCATCTGAGACCTCTTCAATAGGAGAGACCCTGTGTAACCCCTGGGTTTTCAGTCTCAGAGCGGAGTAAGCGCGGAGGCGCGGAGTTCCGCCGGAACTACGCCGAAGTTGGGGCCGTCGACACCTCCGTCCGCGCTCAAGTCTGGGAACCTCAAACTCCTCCGCCCTCCGTCCGCGTTCAAGTCGTTGGCGGTACTTCTCCGTCCGCCCCTCCGCTGTCAGCCTCCGCGGTACTAAGGTTGTCCCCGGAGTAACGCGGAGGGCTCCGCCTCCGCACTTCCAAATTCCGCCGGAATTTTGACTTTCTGAGGCGAGCTCCGCCTCCGCAGACTAAGACAGAGCGGAAAAAAACCAGCTCCGCGTTCCGACGGAATTATACAAAAAGTTGAAATCCCAGCTCCGCGCTCCGCGTTTTTTCTGTGCGTTTTCGTAATGCTCCTCCGTGCTCCGTGTATGCGGAGCTCGGAATTCCGCGGAATTCCGTCGGAGCGCAGTGGTGGTATAAGTTGCTCTCAGAATGACTCTAATACACTCAGAGCTATACATTCACCATCCGACATTGTTGCGGTATTGACTCTAGTGCTATTTTTGAAGTTCTCAACGGATGATGATGCCTGTTTTATTCCCTGCGGGTGTCTCGAGGATGCCTATTTTTCTCGGAATTCCGCACTTTCCGCGGAAATTTTGCGGAATTCCGGCGGAGCGCACCCAAAATGAGGTCACGTGACCCTTATTTTCAACTATCACGTGACCTCACAGCTCCGTCGGAATTCCGCGGAAATTCCGCCGGAATTTTCACACAATTTTGACGACTCCGCGCTCCGCACATTTGGCAAGTGGGCCCAGGATTGGGCTCCGCCTCCGCACAAATTCCGGCGGAGTCCTCCAAGCGGACTCCGTGCTTTTTTAAGATCAAAAATTTGTCAAAAGTGAGCTCCGCGCTCCGCCTCCGGCGGAGCCCTCCGTCGGAGGAGTGCGGAGTCCGCAAAACCCCAGCTCCGCGTCAACTCCGGGGACAACCTTACGCGGTACGGAGGACGTCCTCCGGCGGAGGAAAATCGGCGGAGTTTTGCGGTACGGAGGCGCGGAGGACGCGGAACTCCGCCGAGAGCGCGGAGGTGACGCCTTTCCTTAGTCCAGCTATTGTCCGACTATAGTCGCAAAATCAATTTTAGACCAGATTTTTAACGACTATGGCGACTATTCTCTTACATTTTCTGGAGCATAGTCATAGTCATAGTCGTAAGTGCGACTATGAGCGGCTATGGCTGTAGTCGCTCATAGTCGTATGAGGCTATAGTCGTAATAGTCGTAAAATCCCATAGTCGTGCCGAGCCCTGGCCCGGACACGGTAACTTATAGTTACTAGCAGTTGCCGTTCGCAAGCCGAAGATTTGACCCAACTTACAGTTACTCACAGCTACTTACAGTGCGAACTTATAGCTACTTATAGTTACTTATAGTTACTTAAAGTTACTCACAGTGCCCACAGTAGCTAATCACAACAATAGTAGTCAACTATTAATAACTGTATGCAGTAACTAACAGTGACTGGAACAATTAACTTTTAACAACTGTGCCCACAGTAACTAATAATTACTGTAACAAGTAACTAAAAAGAACTAAAAAGCATGAGTCTTTGGAGGTAGTCAAGAGAGGAAACATGTACGAGCGAGCTCAGAGGCGGCAAAGTACGTGCCTAAAGGCAAAATGGAATAGTACCAGACATCTTGAGGCAGATACCGCGTGAATTGGGTGACTGAGACGCGATTAAGTTACCATAAATAACTGTAAGTAACGTATAGTGACCAGGGCTCGGCACGACTATGGGTTTTTACGACTATTACGACTATGACTATGACTATGCTTCGGAAAACCTACGACAATAGTCCCCATAGTCGCTCAAAATCCGACCAAAATCGAAATTTGCAGCTATAGTCAGACTATAGTGGAGCGTTCCGGCTATAGTTGTTGGGCTACGACTATAGTCAGAGTCAGCCACTATAGCTGCACAATAGTCGCACTATGTCTCGTTTCTTGAACAAGTGTGACAATGTGACCATAGTCAGACCATAGTCGGACTGGTGTTAACTATTGTGTGACTATAGTCTAGGATTCCGACTATTATCGCAGGTCTCATTCAACATCAGACTCTGTCGTACCTCGCCCTCAATGTGCTATAGTCTGTCATAGTGCGACTATTTTGACACAATAGTCGCACAATAGCCTCAGCACTACAAACCACCGAGGCTACCACTATTGTCGCTGATTAGTCTCGAAGCTGATGTGTGAATATAGTGCGGTTATTGTTGCTACGCAGTCACACTATTGTTACGCTATAATTTTCAAAAAACCCGATAGCGCGAAAAAACCCGATAGCGCGAATATAGTCACAAAATAGTCTCATAACCTTCTCCTCCCCCTACCCCCATCTTTCGCCTTCACCGCCTCTCACTGCACAACTTTCAAGGCAGTATGGCGCTCTCTATCCCTCCGGTGGACCGGAAGCTCCTAACATCCACATATCCCTTTGGCATCCACCCTCCAGAGCTCATCCAGACTGTACAGTGTCAAGGTCAGCGCCTGTCGTGGCCCTCCCCCTCCTACAACTTCGAGGGCATCTACGACACTCTTTTCGTCCTTCCCACTCCCGCTTCAGCTCCTGGTACGATTGTCATCCGCAGCCATCTACGCCGGAAGGGCAATGCCCTTGACAACAGAGGCGCCGGACCATACGGTCCGCAAGGGCTCTTGTGGATTCTGGCCGCCCTCCGACGGCGAGCCCAAATAATGCAGTTATCCCCTCAACAAATGTCCAGTCTTTGCCGGACGGCCATTCCGGACCTCGCCTCCAGTCTGCTGTCCGTCGACTCCGGCCTCAGTATCGAAAATGCCCGGCGTCAGATTCAAGACGGTCGGGCGTACGGGCACCTCGTCTTTCCGGTTGACATCGGATGCCTGACCAACCTATCCCCATCCTTCAAGCAAGTTCACCACCAACAACAGGTGCAACCCCCCGCGCTCATTCCATTGTCGTTGTCGGCCACACATCAATCACAGACCCGGGGAACGAAGCGAGCGCCGACCTCCCCTGCTGAGTCGGTAAGCAAACGTCCGACTCTTCTACCAGCTTCGGGATCCAAAGGTGTACCGGCTCAGCCCGTCTCCCAACAGTCGTCGAAGACGCTCGTGGTTCCGACCCTCGCAGCCCCCGCAGCACGACAGCCGCCCAAGACCGTCCAGGCGGACCCACGGGGCGTCTCAACCCTGCATCTGTCACCGGACACTCCGGAATCCCCGAAGTCGGCCAACCTCGCTCGCTCTGACACGATCGCCCGGCTCCTACAGCGGGCGACGCCCTTTCCCTGCGCGACATCCGGTGATCGCTCGCCGGCGCCGCTGGCTGCGACGGGGGCCTCTCAGCGAGAGTCTGCATAAGCTGACATCCTGGCGGCCGAGGACGATGATGACATTTCTGAGACGGCTCTCGACAACTTCTTGGCCACCTATCGACCGAATCTTGACCCTGAAGACCCTCCGCCTCCGCCGATACGCAAGAACACTCTCAAGGGAACCTCGCCGCTGCCGGTCCGCCACCGCCAGCACAGCACCCAGGGGACTTCGACGCAGCCCATCCTCCAGCGCCAGTATTCTTCGAAGGGGACTTCGACGGTACCCATCCTCCATTACATCTCGCAGGACACCGCAGCGCCGACTTCTGATCGCTCCCTACCATGGCGGTCGGTTATGGCGGACGCCCTGTCTGACGCTGAGGCTGTTGCCGCGTTCCACCGGTTACGGTTCGAGACCATCGCCCGAACCCTCTCCGCCATCCAACGCCCGACCACAATCGACCCCTTCCAAGCTCCTCCGTCCGGTCTTTCCGGAATTCAGGTTCCTCATCCTTCACCTGTCGCGGAGCCTCGCTCCGTCCGTGTGCCCGTCCTGCCCGGTCAAGAGACCGTCCATCCGGGTGTCTTCGGCTGGGGGGAACCTCTGGTCCCGCAAACCCAACTCTACGGGTGGATGCGGGGGCCGGGTCGCTACGTCCAACCTACGCCCATCGGTTCGGGTATGCAGGCCACCGTCGTCAAGGCCCACGACCAGCTCTTCAACAGCTCGGTCGCAATCAAGGTCGTCGTCACGGGTCGGGGCCGACCCTGGCCCTCTACAGTCTGGAGGGAGGTCGGCTCCCTCTCACGGATCCGACATCAGAATGTCGTGGCCCTTCGGGACGTTGTACTCTCGCACCAAGACGGGGCGCCGGCCATGCACATAGTGCTGGACTTCTGTGAGACCGATCTCCAGCAGGTCCTGGCCAGCACACCGCGGCGTGAACTGACGGCTGAGGTTATCAAGACCTGGGCCAGGGAGGCTCTGTGTGGCCTGCGAGCGGTACACAAGGTAAGTATCTCTACGTGTTGTGATCTATCTGCTTACATTGCTTAACAACAGTATCATTTACAACCATGTACAGGCAGGTATCATCCATTTCGATTTCAAGCCATCGAACATACTCCTCATTGCTTCCGGCTCTGTCAAGATTGCAGATTTTGGCCTGGCCGAGGACGGGTCGCAGCGGAGCCCAGGCGTACGACACCACGCGCTTACTGCGTTGTGGTATCGTGCGCCGGAGATCCTCATGCGATCGAATCGCCTTGGTGCCGCAGCCGACGTGTGTAGTTGGGCGGTTGTCGTCGCCGAGATGATCGGTGGAGTCGGTAAGCCGTTGTGGGTCGTTGCAGATCCTGTCTCTGCCATGAGCACGATTGTTCTCAGTCTTTGCGACCGTTCGGTAGGCGAACTGTGGCCAGGATCCGACCATCTTCCCGGGCCCCTCTTGGACGACTCGCTGCCATACAACACTCCTCGCCCAGGTCTGAAACGCTTTACGGGTGGGCAACGTTCGAACGCTATCCTCGATCTAGTTAGGCAACTGGCGGATCAAAGAGGTGAAGGTTTCAAAGACATGGTGCAGCTGTTGGAATATTCGTTCCGCCTTAACCCTGCCATTCGCCCGTCTTGTGACCTATCCTTGGCCATCGTGCCTGGGATCTTTGGCCTCGAGTCCCTCACCCTCGTGTCCAGATGCCGCGCATCCAGCAAAAGCACAGCCAACGCTGAAGCCACTCTCTTCTATTGCTCCATGCAGATGAATCGCAATCAAATGTGCAATTGTCAGACTATACTCCGACTATACTGTGACTATGATCCGACTATAGTTCACTATAGTCCGGCTATAGCGCCTCAAAATCATATCATGAATGTGAAGTCCGACTATATGATGCAACTATAGTCGCCAAAAATAGTCGGTCAGAGTGCCACTATATTGAGACTATGGTCGGACTATATAGTGACTATAGTGTCTTCATGCTAAGGTCGAACTCACAGGCTATAGTCGGACTCTCCTCAAAGGCTATAGTCGCTAGAAATTGTCACACCGGGAGTTGGACTATAGTCGCTTCTGTACGACTATAGTCTTTCATAGTCAAACTATAGTGGCATAATAGTCGACTATAGTCTGAATATAGTTTGTCCACAGACGACCGGCTATAGTCGCGGCTATGATCGACTATAGCCGCGATTCTAGGACGGCAATGTATAATTCGACTATATTCTTCATAGCTACACTATAGTGACGCTATAGCTTCCCCAGAGCCTGACTATAGCCGAGCAATAGTCTAACTTGTTGTCGACTCTCGAGGAAAAGATCGTTCCTACTACGAACTGCATCATTCTTCCTTCTTCTCCTGGTCGTTACCCATCATCCCCTTTGATCAAAGGCCATCACCGTTCCCTTCATCTATCCCAGGACTCAGTGCACCGACTCCCTTCACCCGTCTGTCGTCCTCGTCGTCCATCTTCAGGCAGGCAGTCACCAACATGGCCCGAACTAAATGTGTAGCCCGTTATCGCTCTCAAGGCAATTACGTGCCCAAGCCCAAGTCCAAAGCACGTAAGGCCGGCCCTTCTTCTGCGAAGGTGGATGCCAACAGCAAGGATACGAACGATCCCATCATCCAAGTCAAAGCCCGTCCTGGCGAAGTTGTTCTGCGAGACATACGACGTTATCAGCGTAGCACGGAGCATCTACTCGGAGCTCTCCCCTTCCAGCGCCTCGTCCGTGAGATCACTCAGAATTACACGCCCCCCCGGAACGCGGCAATGGCACGAGCGCATGTGGTACGAAGGTTACCGGTATACGAGCACGGCGTTGGAGGCGATCCAAGATGCAACTGAGGACTATCTCGTCGAGTTGCTCGAGGATTGGTTGGTATCCAGCAGGTCTGACAACCGAACCGACTTGACGTTTGGCTGACAACTCCAGTACCTTCCTCCCCATCACAGTGCCGTGGCCGCAGCCCATGCCAAACGGAAGACGATCATGCCTGTTGACATGGCTCTTGCCCGACGATTGCGTGGAGATACCCCACGACGTCCTTTCCTTCGTCACTAGGCTCCAGTCTGTCACACGAGGTCGTTGAAGAGGCAATTGATGCTCGATTTGATTTCAAGTGGAGACACGTCGGAGTAAGGAAGCAGGTAGTCATCAGAGAGGAGGTGAGAGCTGAAACTGTTAAGGCAGCGGGGGTTGCGTCTCGAGAGCCTCCGGATCATCTTCTGGAAGAGCTTCGCCCGCCATGGGGTCGAATCCTGCCTTGATCAGCTGCTGGGCTATCACCAGCTGCTGGATCGTTGCAGGCGCGATGCTGCGACGTCGGGGCGTGCAAATCCGACCCGCTGCCGAGAACACTCTTTCCACCGCTGCCGTCGAACCCGCTGAGGCGAGCACCCGTCGAGCCACCTCGGAGAGGACGGGCAGGTTCTTGGCGTTGTCGCGCCACCATCCAAGTGTGGTCTCCCCGGAACGAAAGGGGAAGCCTCCAAGCAGGTAGGCGGTGATCTCGTCCGTGTGGTTCTGCTCGGGGGGCGGGGAGAATCGCCTCCACTGTGGCTTCGCCGCACCAGCAGGGCTGAAGACGGTCGACCGTAATGGAGCCGACCCGGATCCGATGACCTTCTCGACCTCGATCTTGAGCAGCTCCTTGGCTCTGGCGACGGTGGCAGACGATTAGTCCTTGAGGAGTATGGCCAACCGATATTTCGGGTCCAAGATGGCAGCCAGAAGTAGTGGGTCGCATTGGCTCGCCCGCTCGCGGTAGACGGCAAGCTTGTCCATACCGAGTTGGAGGGCATTGGCGAAGAACGTGCCGACCTCATTGTTGAGCTGCTGGGCCTCGTTGCATTCAACCTTCAGAGCATGGGCAAGGTCTCCGTGATACCGGAGAATGTCGGCGGCGGTGGGTGCCTCACGCTCGACGGACTTGGTGAGGGTGAGGAAGTAGGTGAGGATGTCGGTCACCTTCTTCAGTAGCTTGATTTCGTCGGCATTGATATTGAGGTTTATGTCGTAAACCCCCTCCTCGTCGGACCGCACCACGTACACCAACCCTTTGGCGAACTTCAAAGCACTGTGAAGCTGGAAGTACCGACTATTCCACCTCGTCTTGTTGAAGGCGGGCGGCACGAGCACCGCGTCCGCCATGCTCTTGTTGCCGTTGTATGCCTCCCGCGCCTTCCGAAGATACTTGCGACGGCGCTCCGGGCTACTGCGAGCGATCTTGACGATGGTGGCGATCTTGGTGAGGGGGCTGATGTAGCCCTTCTCTTGTCCGTAGCCTGGGAGTTGACCGCTGGGTGGAGGAGGTGCCGGGTCGGGTCCGGTCGTGGACTGACTGTCGCTGCCTTGTACGCCGCCAGGCGCGGCAGCACCGGCGTCTGGGTCCTCGGGGTCTTCGCGGTCCTCGTCTTCTTCTTCGGGTATGGCGACCAGGACGGGCGGCAGGCTGGCAGCCAGATCGTCTTGGAGTGCGTCAGCTGCCTCCTCCTCATCGTCGGCAGCTGCGATCGCCGTCTCGACATCCACTTCCTCTCCGTCTTCGTCGGTTTCGCCCCCCGCTGCCGATTCCAACTCCTTCTCGGCCTCGTCCCAATCTCCAACCACGGGAAGGTCGCGATGCTCGTCCTCGGGGTCCTCGTCCTCCACGACCCCACCGACAGGCACAACGATTTTGCTTTGGCGGCTGCTTTCCTCTCGGGGAACCCCGAAGGCGATGTACATCGTCTGTACTACGAGGTTGAGGTGGTGTGCAAAGCAGCGGATGTGGCTGGTGCGGGCGACGAAGGGGATCTTGAGTTTGACCTTTTCCGTTTCGAGCTTGCGCTCGATGAGGGTCGACATGCGCGTGTTGGACGACGCGCTGTCCGTCGTGATCACGCCGTTCCAGTTGTCGGTGAGGCCGTTGTCCGTCAGGAAGCTGACGACGTGGCCGGCGAAGGTGCTCCCGGAGTGGCGGCCGCGGAGGACTTGGAAGTCGATGCAATAGGAATGATATTGCCATTCCTGGTCGATGTGCGTGAGAACGAGGGCTTGGAAGGCGTGCTGCATGCCGGGGGTCGTCCACTCGTCCAGCTGCATGCTGAAGGAAGTCTTCGAGAGAACGGAGATGGCCTGGTCGAAGAGGTTGAGACTGACCACACCAATGTCGCGCTTCACTTGCCGCGCCGATTTGAAAGCCGGGAGCGCTGCGGGCGTGACGGCCTCGATCATGTCGAGGAAGGATCGGGATTGGAGGATGGTGAAGGGCAACGACTCGCCGATGATCCATGCGATAGATCGGCGGCGGACAACAGCGACCAGCATCTTGTGTGCCCGTCGTTTGCCTGCGTCGAGCCACTGCTCAACGGATTGGTTGTGGAAAGAGCCGATGTTGGAGGCCGCACCACCGTGAGATGTCGCGGCAGCGCTCGGGACGACCTTCTTCGATGGAGCGTCCCTGTCGTTGTCGAAGACCCCAAGCATGCCCCTGTATAATGGCGTGAACTTGCGCTTGCAGTATGAAGTCGACGTGGGATTGAAGTGCAGCGCCAGGGCCGAGATCTTGCCGTCGGTGACCTTGACGGCCTTGTTGCAGCAGCGGCATTGGTACATCCGTACATCGTAACCGTCGCGTTGTACTTGGCCTTCGTCTTCTTTTCGACTCAAACCTCCGTCGTCTCTTTGCCGGGAATGTAGTAGGAGGGGAACTTCGAACCTCGGCTGCCGAGGCCAGTCGGTGGCTTCGCTTCTTGCTCTGCTTCCTCGTCGGCGAGGTCGATGATGTCGTTGACATTGGACGACTGGAGCGTAGCCTCGACGTCCTCTTCGTCTTCGGACTCGTCTTCGAGCTGGACGGCCGAGGTCCTGTTGAGGCCCGGCTCCGTTCTGCTGCTGGATGTTCGCATTGTTGAGGGCGAACCCTGGTCGCTCTCGGCGGCACGTCCGTCTAGCGCGGCGCGCATCTCTTGCTTCTCGCGTGCGGTAGTCGCGGCAGGCTTCTTGCTCGAACCGGGTTTCTTGCGGATGCTGGAGGTGGATTGACGGGTCTGGTTGGTGGCCTTGGCTTTCCCTTTGCCTTTCGTATTGCGACGGTGCTCATTGTCGGAGGATAGATCGTAGTTGGACATGCGCGTCGAGGTGGTGCGACGACGTTTGTTCCCGGTACCGGAACCGACGACGGGGGTGCTGCTGCCTTTCGCAATGCTCCTGTCAAAGAAAGCATCGACGTCTGCGTTGGTCTGATCGAAATTCGAGATCGAGAGTACCGCGGTCAGGACGTGTTGTAGCAGGCGGCATCATTGTAGACAGGGATGCTCACAGGATTCTTGGAGCCGGACGTGAGCGGACGGGCTGAGGGTCGCTCAGGCACGATCAAACCCGACTTTCTTGCCCGTCCCGGATTGCTTGACTGGGACGTAGAGGGAGCGGCCGGGGCGTTCTTGGGTTGGGAAGCAGCTCGGGTGCTCTGCTGGCTGGGATGCACTCCGTCAAGTAGCTGACTCCAGGTGCTCTGGGTGAGATCGGCGGCGAGCTCATTCCACCAACCTGCCACCTCAGGGTCGTCCACTTCCGGCTGTACGCGGAGAAAAGTGGGAGGGAGGGAGGGAAATCAGCCAAGGCCCTGGATCATGGGTGGCTTGCAGTTGGGCGGACGGCGAACTTACCATGTTTGCGAGCGTGGGGAGCGCGCTACCAGCCTTGACCGCGTCCTGATATTCTTCCCCGTAGGTGATAAGCCAATTTGAACAGCTTTTGCGTCGGTTTTCCGGTAGTGCGAGCTCATCGAGCTGGGGCGTGAGGCCGGAGATTTCCAGATCGCCCCAGACGTAGTCCCCGAACAGTTCTAGGAGGACTTGGGCCTCGCTGGGCGGTGCGCGCTTGCTGGATGATTGAGAGGCCATCTCCAGCGACAAAGAAGGATGTGGGCGGCCTGCTTCAGGAATCAGGATGGAGTGGTGGGAGAACAACACTGATGCTGCTGGCGGGGAGAGGGTGGAGTGTGCACGGAGCACCGGCAGAAAAAGTCACAATACCCACGGTTATAGTTGCTTATAGTGCGACTGGGTCATGTGACTTGACGTGCGAAGTCTGGCTATAGTCGAAACGATAGTGTTGTACGACTATAGCTGCAGCCACATAGTCTAACTATAGCCGTTGGCTCTGGTCCGAACATCATACATATGACTATTGTTGCTGCTGACAACTATAGCTGGTATAGTGTGACTATAGCTGCTGAACGACGCGGGTGAAAAATATTCTCACTATAGTGCGCTATAGTCACACTATAGTCTAAGTGGTCGGCGCCGCAAAAGCCCACGACTATAGTCGACTATGCCACTATAGTCGACTATGCCACTATAGTCAGACTTACGACTATGACTATTTCGGATTTTCAAAAAACGCCTACGACTACGACTATGACTATGCCAAAAAACGTGCGACTATAGTCGGAGCCGAGCCCTGATAGTGACAGGCTCAAAATTAAGTTAAATGTAATGATAGTAAGTGGCTAAACTGTGACTAAACTAAACTGCGGGCGCCGGCGCCGGGTTCCAACTGCAACTAAACTTAACTGCGGACCAAAAATGGACAACTTATAATAACTGGCCGAGCCTTGCCTGGGACGAAGCATTAAAAACTTAGAAGGAATCAAGTGCAGGCCATAAGCAACAGCAGGATGAGGTATGTATGGAAGATTAATAGAAGCAGAAGATGCATCATGCATGCGGCCACGCGCAGAGGACCAGCGTATACTTCTGGGAGGTGAGGTGAAGTCAGCTGTCTGTGACTTTATGAACATTTTGCATGCATCATGCGGCAAGCCGCTGCCCGCTGCCCGTAGTCGTCCATGGTCAGTGAGTAGGAAAGTTCGGCGCTGTTTGCGATGCCAGGGACGTGCCCGTGGTGAGTTTCAAGAAGCACGATGAGGATCAGGGTGAGTGCGGACAGTCAAAGTGATGGGGGGATAAAGGTGTGGTTGGAGACGGGAGGACAGGCGAGCGCCTCTTTGCAGCGCGAGAGTAGCGGGCTGTATATAGTTTGTTGACTGGTGATAGAGACATCAAAACAGGACTGGTTAGCTCAGTTGGTTAGAGCGTGGAGCTAATAGTTCATACACTCCAAGGTCGTGGGTTCGACCCCCACATTGGTCACAATTTTTTTATCATTTTCTTCTGGCGTCGGTCATCTTCTCCTCTCCGATTATATTCAGTTTGGAAATTTCCGCACGAAGCCATCAATCGAAAAATAATCTTCATGAACCACGCCCGAAACCACAAAACCACAATTCTTTTTCTTCCGTGAAACTATTTTTATAGGTGCGAATTCTTTTCCACCGTTTGATTGAAATATTTGATTTGAATCTGATACCCCTTTCCCCAGACTTTAGTATGGGGTTATATCTGCCCCTTAGATCTTACGGCCGAGACGAATGTTGCAACCTTCCTCGAATGAAATCTTTCAAAACTCCTTGAAATCTTCTCAAACTTCGCCTGGGTGTCCGTGTTCTATGTTAAAATCGTAGCTAGTTGCCGTTCCCACGTACCCCTGTGCTGCTGCTGCTGCTGGTGCTGCTGATGAGTCCCACGGACGGACTTGGTGCAGCCAAGCACAAGGCACTGGCGCGCGCGCGAGGGCGATGCCGGACTACTCCTGCGGTAGTTGTTGGCGGTGATGTCGGAATGCCAGGCACAAGGCGCTGATATGGGCTGGTTCCGTTAGGCTGTCCCTGCGGACGAGCTGGTATGGATGTCGATGGCGACGCGGTCGCTGGTGGTGAGGGCGACGGAAGAGACTGGGCACAAGGCGCCAATCGGTACGGTGATGTGTGATGCGGTCTGCGGACGATGATGATGTGCCAGTGATGTGATGCTCAATTGCTTGTGGGTGCGGACGATGGTGGTAGTGAGCATACAGGATGGTGGTGGGAGGACAGGAGAGGAGCTGGCTATTTATAGGGGTGATGTGGAGAAGTGCGCCCAATGGGTGGATTCTCTGCGGGCAGTGATCATCGGACAGTGATCGCTCACGTGATGGTGAGAGTGTGGGAAACAGAAGTGAGAAGTGGAGGAGGGAAATTACAAAAAGTATCGGCCGAGATAACGAATGAGTGTGGAAGTGGAGGTCACGTGACCTGCCATAATGTGTGCGGAAAAGGGAAAGTTACAGCATATGCTGGAGCACCAGCAGCTGGGGAAAATCAACATTCTAAGCATCCATCGACGCTCTCGATATCTCCAAGTTTTCTTTATGAAGATAGCAATTTGCTGTTCACATGCCGTCCTTCCGCCGTTCTTTGCCCGTTTCTGTATCTCTTCCACCTTCACTTTTCCCACGCCTTCGATAGCCGGTCAAAACTCAAAACTCTCCGAGGAAGTTGAAGAGTCTTCAACTTTTCGACGAAGTCAGCTGCCAACTGCCCAGCTCATTCCAGTAGTGTTTCGACATACTACATACTGTATCCTGTCACAGTTAACTGCTGCAGTACTACTTTTTGCAAAATCATACTGTATCCTGTCGGAAAATTTGAGCGGTTTCAAAACGGTAATGTATCCTGTTTGGATTCTCTGGCGGCATACTGCAGTATGTAAAAGGAGCGCGATGTCGTAAACCTCCTTTTTGTATGCTGCAGCATACTTGAAGGATACTGGCTCAAGCTACTGCAGTACACTGGAACCATCTTGCAGTATGTTTCGTGACATATCTTCCTGTAAAATGGGATGTGAACATACTGCAGTAGTACTGCGGGAAATGGTGCTGCAGTATACTGGAACTGTCCAGCGGTATTTTTTCGGACACATCGTCCTGTAAAGTATGATGTGGACATACTGCATCACTACACTTTCCCCAGACTCTAGCTCTGGGGTTCCTTAAGCCTGGTTAGAATTTCGGCCGAACTTTTACTCTCGACATCGATTGAAACTTTTTTTTTCGCACTAAGCAAACATATCTCGCACTTCTAACATATCTTGATCGTATGGCTAACCTCTGGTACCATTCCAAATCTGAGAGCAATTGAACGAGAATTCGTCCACTGAGGACGCTTTAAAGTGTCACTTTTAATTAATTCCGTCGGCCGATCGCGCTGTTGCTAGGCGGATGTACGCTTGGCCGCCCACCTGGCACTCACTGACTCGCCTCCAACGCTCCAACACCACGGCTCTTTGCTCAAAGCCTGCTATTGTACTTATTTACCTTGGTTGCGTCCATGAGACTCGCTGCCTTTTCTGTCCCGTTTATCCTCCGCACCTCCCTGCGGCTCTCCGCTCTCGACCTGCGCCTCTTCTTCAGCGCAGCGCCGCAAACAGAGAGGTCGCTGTCCTCGGTGCTAACGTTGGAACAGACTGGTCAGCCTGTGAGCAAAACCCTCAATCCACAACACACGCTCTTCACGCGCATCTCTGGACTGACAACACCCCCTTTACGTTACACAGCTTGCCCTGTTCCTCACACTCATCATCCAGCCCTGAGCCCACACCAAGTCACGAACCCGTGCTCCTCTCCTCCACCGACCTCTCCCCTTGGCCGCCTCACCCTCACGGCTCGGTCGCGCCGGTTGCGCCGGTCTCCCTGCCTCCTGCTTCTCCCCGGACGACTTGCGCGCCCCGGTTGTCTTCATATTTCCTGCTTCTCCTAGTCCCCTTGCGCCCCGGTCTCCATGGACCATGCCTCATGCTGACGCAGACACGCATTCTCATCGACCTCCTCGCACTCCTTATCAGTGAGTGGACCGGAGCAATCATAACTTTCTGTGTATGCGAGCACGATCTAACCCCGTTGCCAGCTGGACCTTGGGTGCCTTCTTCCACGCAACTTCAATCAATGTGCATCGCTTGCATGGGGGTGCAGTGGGGTGGGGGAAAGGGACCCAGGGTCCCGGACCCTTGTACTAACCTCATTGACAGCACTGACCGTCTCTCCCTTCCTCCATCTACCTACTCACGCGACACACATCACCTATGTCACTTCCTCCTTTCCCTCTAACCTTCCTTCTCTCCCTAAACCAGCCCACACAGTATTCACCCACTGCTCATCAAGTTCATGCCCTCTTCTCCTCCATCCTCCTCAGCGATGTCGCGCTTGCCCAGACTGCCCACCTTAACCTATTATTGCTACAGTAAAGTCATTCCACCAGGAACCGAGAACTCGTCCATTCCAATCTGGTCGACGGTGTGAGTGTCCTCCCGTGCTGCTGGCGCCACCAAGATAGACCTTATACTCAATCTTTGAACCTCTCCTCTCACCCACCCCTTCTGACCCTATTAGGCTAATCTACTGACCCGACCCGACCTGAACTGACCCATCCACTGACAAGTGACACGACCAATCTCTTTCTGCTGTGCTCTTGCCTCTTCTCTGTTTCCGTACCTTCGCATTATCTCTTTCGGACCCTCTGCCCTGATGGATTACTGACCAAGCTCTCCCCTCTGCGCTGCTTCCCTGTTTACTCCGGTCCGATTTACGGTCTGCTTCCCTATTCCCTCCTTCTGTCTCAGCTTCACGCCTTTTTTGCCCCGGTTTTTTCTTTCATTGCACCAGCAGCTGTTCGCCGTCATGGTTCCCTCTCTCTGAGCGCAATCAATAACATCTCCGAGCGTTCCTTTTTACTTCTTTGGTATGTACATACGGCCGTGGGGTATGTTTCATTACGTGTATGAAGTACCTTGATCAGTATTCAATATGTTATGATAGTTACGGACCTACGGTCACAACGGCGTGGCGAAGCAGACGAAGGGTAGCGACCCTACCCTGAGCTTCTGCGTAGCCATGCTCACCTGGCTTTCATCGATATGTGATCTCATAATCTATTATCTAATGCCTGATGCCTCATATTAGTTTTTGCGTCTCGGTGAGAGAGAGGGGGGGGGAAGGGGGTGAGAACGCGCCCAGTCAGTTTTGGGGCAAAGTTACGAAGCTTTCCGCCAGGTCATAAGGCGAGTCTGGTGGATCCTCTGGCTTTAAGCCAGGTCACTATCGTATACTTGAATTATGTTTTCTTTGACAAGTACTACTGCAGTAGTACTGCAGTATACTGTAATTACCTGAAATTTTTACAGTACGTTGGCAGTATACTTGAAGGAAACATTACTACTTTTTCTATACTGTCGCAGTAACCAGACCTTCCGGACCAAAAGGCAAAAACATACTGTATACTGCAGTATATTTTGAAAACATTTATGGTCCTTCAAGTATACTTCGAAACACTGTACTCCAGCGTTCACTAACCTTCAACTCTGACCTGCCTACAAGTTACAAGTCGCGAAATTCTGAGATATATTGAGTTACATGCCTACACTTACCAGATGATGGCGATTGGTGCCCCAGAACCTTTCTGAGTACCGATCACCTCCGTTTCTTTTCTCTATTCCGATTTTGTCCTGGCTGCTGTTCATTGTCATTCCGGGTTCTGATTTGTGATCAGTTTCGTCGCTTCTGGCTTGTGCTTCTACAGCATTTGGCCTTATAAGTTATAACATTGCTTCATGTGGCATGTCATGCGCATTAATGCATCATGGCAGGCAGCATTCAGCATTGCTTGCTTTCTGACTTTTGCTGTTTGCAGAAAGGTCTTCAAAGAGCGAATGCATTCACAGCTCACACATTGAGTGTAATTCCATCAGGCGAATGAGAGTTTTGTCTTCTTATCAGCTAACTGCTCAATAAGTCTTTTATGTATGATATGTATGACAAGTGACAACCCACGGCGGAGAGCTCGAAGGGTAGCGAAGCTACCCTGAGAGCGAGGCGCGGTGGGCGTTGGTATGAATTGAATGATCGACTGAGTTATGTGGGCCATCGTTTAGGTATGCAATCCACATTCCAGATCTGACACACGTCGATCAGAATTCGAGGTGGAGATATCCGGATGAAGCATTGAAGATTAAGCAACATCAAGGCATGAATGTTTCTTGCTACTTCCTATTGCCTGTTCATATATCATAAAGTCATTAGTCAATATTCAATAGTCATGGACTCAAAAAGTCTGGGAAACACCCTGGCTCAAAAGCCAGGCCGGTAGGATGTTACGTTGTCACACACCCACGTTTTATCACCTGTCCAGAAAATCTGGTAACGGTGATCATATGACATTTCGGCCGAATTTTGCTGATATTTATGATAATAGATAATATACTGTGATCTTTTTACGTGTTATTGTTCATATGACAAATATCCAACCGGCTCCCCACGTCAGATTTTATGAGGAGCCCTTGCCGCGATTCAACATGTCATCAGTTCCCGACGTGACCGCTGCATTTCAAGCCTGTACTATATACAGACTAAGGAAAGGCGCGGAGGAACTCCGCGCCTCCGCGCCTCCGCCCGCCTACCTCCGCCAAAACTCCGCGCTCATTTTTGGGCGGATCATTCCGTCCGCCCAAGACAGTGGTGTCAGCAAGGCCGGTATCATTCCGTCCGCCGTAGCAGGGTGGTCCTCACCGAGGCCGCCTCCTCCGTCCGCGGTGGGTAGGCGGAGTTTTCCAAGGAGGGAACCTCCGTCCGCCTTCCTCCGGCGGAGTTCCGCGCCTCCGCGATCCCAACTTGCTGACCCAAGTCTTGGTCTCAGACTTTGGAGTTACTTGCTTAACTCGGCGAAAAAAATCATTTGAAGAGGGGTCTCAAGTCTTGAGACGTCGGTGTGACTAGCGATCACGTGATATAAAACCCGAGACTCCGTCTTCTGAGACCCCTTCTATTAGAGAGACCCTGTGTAACCCCTGGGTTTTCAGTCTCAGAGCGGAGTAAGCGCGGAGGCGCGGAGTCCGCCGGAACTCCGCCGAAGTTGGGGCTGTCGACACCTCCGTCCGCGCTCAAGTCCGGGAACCTCAAACTCCTCCGCCATCCGTCCGCGTTCAAGTCATTGGCGGTACTTCTCCGTCCGCCCCTCCGCTGTCAGCCTCCGCGGTACGGAGGACGTCCTCCGGCGGAAGAAAATCGGCGGAGTTTTGCGGTACGGAGGCGCGGAGGACGCGGAACTCCGCCGAGAGCGCGGAGGTGACGCCTTTCCTTAATACAGACTAGTGCAATGGCCGACGCCAAAGGGGTGCAGCTCCCAAACGCCGCGGCATTTTTCCGGAAAGAAAAGGCAAAAAGGGAAAAAGAAAGCGAAAAGAGCGCAAGGAAAAGAGCGCAAGAAAAAGAAAGAGAAAAGAAAAATGTAGAGGAAAAAGGAAAAAAAGAAAAAAAGAGAATATGTCGCTGTCACTAGTTGAGAAAATCATGTTTCCAGTGGAGGAAAATGTTTTTCGCCGCATTGACGTCTCGATCCGAGACTGTGAGACATCCGGGGCAGCGGTGAATTTCGCTGCCTCCAAGTCTGTGATTGACCGTGCCGCACGTTGAGCAGACCTTGGATGTCCAGTCCTCCACCACCTCGACGACCTCCATAGCTTCATTTAATCGGCTTCTGAAGCGACCGTGCGCCCACGACATCATGGCTCTGACTGTCTTGCGCCCGATCCGCCTTTGACCTCGCCGAGACATCTGGTGCGCGTTGAATTTTGGCAGCAGCACAGTGTCGAAACTTCGCTTGAGGTAGCTACGCAGCTTCTAATGGAACTCGTCGACCAGATGCCGGATTCTTGCACGCAGTCGATTTGCGGCGCGGCGCATACGGTAACGCTTTTTTGCTGAAGCTTGGGTTGATCGCGAGATCAACTCATCCAAGTGCGTACCGAGGCGGAAAAGACGCTTGTGGTCTCCATCCCCAAATTCTGCCGCCGTTCCCCGCAAAGGGTCGTAAATGGTGGCAAATGTCCGAACGCCGGGGTCAATGGCACACATTTCTGGCCCACGTGCTGCAGGAACCCGCATCTTTTCTTCCCCCATGTCCTTCTGCCAAAGCAGGAACCATGACCCGTTCTCCTGCTTGATGCATGCCCCATCATGCTCCAGCGATGGAACGTCGATCCCCGTCTGAATCTTGGTCTGGTGCTGACCTGGACCCAGACCGAAATTCCGGATCTTGAGACATCCTCCGTCCCAGTCACGTGTCCGAATTCAGAAGGAGGAGAAGAGCGCCCGCTTTTTCCGGAACTTCAGCTCGAAGTTCGGAATTTTGCCGGCCCGAACGTCCGCCAAGCCAGTCCGAAGCGCTGTATGGGCGTCAAAGCACGCCTGCTCTCTGATGCTGTATGGCACCGGAGTCACTCATGACAGGTTCATGAGGGGAAGGCCATCCTCTGTGACTGAATGTTCGCGGACGTCCTTTAAAGAGGCGTTTGGGTGACCCTTGAGGTACGCCACCGCCCGGTTGTACGTCCACCTGAATATTCCAGCCGTTTTCGGAAGTGCCTCCTTTTGCTGTGTATTCGGCCGAAGCCGGGTGCGATACGTCTTCAAGCGCGAATTGTCTGGGCGCTCTCCAGGCCTGGTCCTACGAGGCGGCGGTGGTGGATGCACAGCGTCGAGGCGCTGCCGGAGTGTAGCGCTCAGCTGCGTGAGCATTCCACCGATATTTTCATCCGGCACGACTGGATGCGGCAGGTGGGCGTACTTTGGTAGAAACCAAGAATCGATCGGCGCATTATGCCACTCCGCCGCCTGTTGTGTGCCTCTTACGCCAGGCCACAGCACCGATTCTGGTGCTACTGACCCAATCCAGGGCGCAGGGAGAAGTGGGCTAGTACTTGTAGAGAGCTGGAATGCCCAAGCGGAAGGTGAGAAAGAGAAGTGTTGAGAACGTTCGAGAAGTCAGGATGGGGAAGAAGGCAGTAGATCTGTGTAAGGGTCGAGGCCGAGGCCGAGGCCCTGTTTTGTTGGGGGAAGCTAGAAATGAAGAGAAATCGAGCGTGAGAGATAAGGTGGATTATGTACGAGGACGGAAGCGAAGAGGAAATGTGTCTTGGAGTCTGTGGTCTCCGGTCAGGGTCGTGACAGAGCTACTACATAGTATCTATCCCGCAACTATCTCAGCCAGGCCCTGTCCAGAATAAAAATTACATTTTGGTGAAATAGTCACTTTATGTGGCTATGAATAACTGAAATGGGCACTGTATGCGGCTATGAGTATCTAGAGCTACTAGATAGTAACTATCTGGTAGCTATCTCAGTCAAATGTGGGTTTTCATAACTATCTCAACTGTTGTCACTCCGCGCCGATCTGAAAAAGTTATGGCTACTATTTTTTCTGGGCGGCCTCGTCGCCCAAAGTATAGTCAAGTTATCACTACTATATAGTTATCATAGACACATATTGAACTATGAATATAGTTGCCGATCCTTGGACTTTTGCTGCTGCGCGAACCATAATTACGCTTCTGGCAAGTGCTCGGCACATGTCATATTTGGACCTCAAATTTATATGTCATGTCATATAAGACTACGTGCCAAAATCGCAGAGTCATGTTTCATATTTAAGACTTGGTCATATATGATCCTATATGATCCTATATGACCACAAAATTTCGACCCCCAAAAATATGAGTTTCCCGTGTTATGTACGATCATATGGATCATATTGGTCATATCTTATTTGGAACAATGACTTGCGTGGCCAAATCTGATAAGTCTTTCGTGTCATATACGATCATGTATGACCGTATGGATGTCATATATGCTCATTTTGGTCATATCTGATTTTAAAAACCTGCGCGGCCAAATCGATAGTGCTGGTCATGTTTATCAGGTCATATATGATCATATAGGATCATATATGGTCGTGTCAAATATGAGCGAAATTAGGCTGGTCATATGTGGTCATGGTTAGTCATACCCGATCATGTCAAGTGATATGTCATCTAAATGTGACTGCTATTTTTTCGGCCAAAACCTGGTCACGTCATATAAATAAATATGATCCTATCCTGTCATGTCATAAATATGAATCCTAAATATGACTTTTTTGCCGAGCACTGCTTCTGGCTGTAAGCTGTAGGTAAAATACATACGCTGCCGTAGTGATGCTGTGTGTCTTCAGAGATCAGAGAGATTGCAATTTGAGCCGCCTTCCATGGCCTCTTCGACAGTATTAGTGAGAGCAACGGAGCTAGCATCCGTGATCGCCTCCTCCACCATGTTGGGGTCGCAGCTAATAAGGTCTGGCGCACTCTCTTTCGTGCCTAACGATTGAAGACGCGTCTGGCTCCAATACTTCCATCGCTTTATCACTCAAGAGATCGAGAAAAAGGTCGAAGCTCGCACCTGTATTTTGCGTGCAATCGAAGAAAGTCTCCGCAGAGAGACCGTCGTGCTTCGATGACTCCTCGTGAGGTTGGCGACAGTTTCATCCGCCTCAGGCTCGCAGTCCAGCGCGCCGCAAAGCTCGCCCCGCAAGTCACTCCGCGACCTTTTCGACAGGTGCGACTCTGACATCAGGCTTGAAGAGCTTAAAGAGTTCCATTACGAGGGTCGGTCTTTGCCTTATGACGTCCTTAAGAAGCTCGAAATGCATAACGTCGAGCTGTTCGTGCTCCGTTGGGATAAAGATATGACCTTCTATAGCGCAGGCGACGGTCCCCTCCCCTGCCAACTCACGAAGCGTGGATCGATCGGGCCCTTCAGGAACAAGGCCCTCGCAATCGAAGCGCACTGCAGCATCACGGGTCACACCGAAGTGGGCTTGCTCGAGAGCAATGCTGTCGTCCTTTTCAATTTGGCGGGCGAACCCTTCAGCGATTTCCATCTAGGGCATCAGACGGATCCTATGCCCTCGCATCGCACGGCGGATATCAGCCGCTGGCAGCCAAGGACCTGATAGGACCATCCGTAAAAATAACAGATCTCAGAAGCCATATTCCGGTGACAAGAAGGGTCAGGTCCATTCGAAGCAGAAGCGACGCGGGGGTTCGTCCCATTCTCACGGGAACTCTGTGTCTTCTCAGTGGCAACGTTCGGGTAGGGCGAATGATCAGAGGTGGGCGGTGGGTCTGGGCTAAGAATGAACACGGAGTAAGCCCCGGAGCGACTTTGCACGAGCGCCCCGGTTAACCGAGACCGCACTCCGGGGGAGCTGGGAGTACGGAGTGAGAATCGGGAGTTTACTTCACCGTTGCCGGAGCACGGAGCTGATTTTTGAGCATTGTGGGGAATTCCTTGGAGTACGGAGCTGACCTCTGGGCGTTGCAGAAATTCTCCGGAGTACGGAGTAAATACCTGTGAAATGTGACGGAGTACGGAGCTACCCCCGGAGTCCGGGGCGCTCCGGGACCTCCACATTTTTCTTATGAGGAAGGTATTTTCCCATAAACATGAGTATTTTGAGGGTATTTTGGGGTCAATTCTCAAAATTCATCTCTACAAATTTTATCTCGCAGTCTAAATCTGACCAAAACAACTCTTCAAGCGCTCTCAGTCTGTTCTCTTAACCACAGCTGCTACAAGCTTGATCATGAGCATACACGTTTCTGAAATCGTACCATATTTCGAGATTTGTGAGATCATCTCCCGGAGTAAGGAGCTCTCCCGGAGTATCCGGGCTCTGCAGCTACAGAGTAAGGAGTAAGATGCTGGTGTAACTCTGAACAAAGACGGAGCGCGGAGCACCACAGAAAGTCAGCGGAGCGCCACAGAGTATGGGCCCGGGAGTACGGAGCACTCTGGGGCGCTACGGGCCCATCCTTAGTCTGGGCAACATCGCGGCTATGTTCAGGGTCAAGTCGGCGACTCAGGTTATGAGAAGGATATCAGGGTCTGGCCAAAGCGACACCTACGACAATCTGGGTCAGGGCCAAGCTGGCAGCTTGTCTTGTTGGGGAGGGTATCAGGGGTCTGGCCAGCGCGACATCCGCGGCAATCCGGGGCCTCAGCGCCCCGACGATCGCACAGGTCATAGCAGCTCATCTTATTATCACAATCCAGACCCATCGGTGAGTCTGGCCTCCTCTTTACTCGTTGATTCTGACCATAGACTTGCTAGTTCAGCATGGACCTGTGATTCCAGCGGACCACGACCGAGTTCCGCAACTTCAAGGAGACGCCATCTCACAAAGTCCGAATTCTCGCCTGTGGCCTAGTAGCTCCTCAAGGCTTTCCACCAAGGCTCGGCCAGTTATTATAAGTTGTCCATTTTTGGTCCGCAGTTAAGTTTAGTTGCAGTTGGAACCCGGCGTCGGCGCCCGTAGTTTAGTTTAGTCACAGTTTAGCCACTTACTATCATTACAGTTAACTTAATTTTGAGCCTGTCACTATACGTTACTTACAGTTATTTATAGTAACTTAATTGCGTCTCAGACCTCAGTCACCCAATTCACGCGATATCTGCCTCAAGATGTCTGGTACTATTCCATTTTGCCTTTAGGCACGTACTTTGCCGCCTCTGAGCTCGCTCGTACATGTTTCCTCTCTTGACTACCTCCAAAGACTCATGCTTTTTAGTTCTTTTTAGTTACTTGTTACAGTAATTATTAGTTACTGTGGGCACAGTTGTTAAAAGTTAATTGTTCCAGTCATTGTTAGTTACTGCATACAGTTATTAATAGTTGACTACTATTGTTGTGATTAGCTACTGTGGGCACTGTGAGTAACTTTAAGTAACTATAAGTAACTATAAGTAGCTATAAGTTCGCACTGTAAGTAGCTGTGAGTAACTGTAAATTGGGTCAAATCTTCGGCTTGCGAACGGCAACTGCTAGTAACTATAAGTCACCGTGTCCGGGCCATACAGTTTAAGTTGACTTAATTTTTCCGGAGGTTCCGCCGCCCGCAGTTTAGACTTTAGTCACAGTTTAACTAGATTAAGTTAACTTACCCGCAGTTGCAGTTAGGTAAGTTGGTAAGTTGCCGAGCCTTGGTCCCAGGGCTCGGCAAAACTAGCCACTAGGCCAGGGCTCGGCACGACTATGGGATTTTACGACTATTACGACTATAGCCTCATACGACTATGAGCGACTATAGCCATAGCCGCTGATAGTCGCACTTACGACTATGACTATGACTATGCTCCAGAAAATGTAAGACAATAGTCGCCATAGTCGTTAAAAATCTGGTCTAAAATTGATTTTGCGACTATAGTCGGACAATAGCTGGACGTCAAGGCTATAGTCGCAGCAAACAATTCGGCTATAGTCCGACTATAGCATGTCATGGTCTGACGATAGCTTGGAGTTGCGACTATAGCCGTAGACCCGACCGCCACCGCTATAGTCAGACTATGACATCCATTGCCCATGAAACACTATAGCCAGTCATAGTGCGACTATTATTGTTGGATAGTCGAACCATAGTCTGACTATATCCAATTTTAGGCAATTGAGGGCGACCTACAGCATAACTATTTGTAGTCTGAAATTTGACGTGCAACTATAGTGCGAAAATTATTGTCCCAAAGTCCGACTATAGTGGCGCACAGGCGTTACAATTTTGGCTATAGTCACACTATAGTGCAAAATTTGGCTGCGCAAAAGCCTGCGACTATAGTCGACTACGCCACTATAGTCAGACTTGCGACTATGACTATTTCGGATTTTCAAAAAACGCCTACGACTACGACTATGATTATGCCAAAAAACGTGCGACTCATTATGTGTTCCTGCTAATTCGAAATGCACGACTCGAAATAGTTCGTGAATGCAAAAGAGGACCTTCCAAAGTTCCAAGCATGAAGCATCTCAGCCCAGACGAAAACCCCAAAAAAGGGTCTGACTAACAGACTAAGACCGACTATAGTCGGAACTGGCGAGGCCTTAGTCCTAGTCATAGTCGGATGCCAAAAACTCTTAGTCATAGTCTAGTCTAGTCGGGACTAAGGCTTAGTCGGATAGTTCTAACTTCTAACGGTAATAAAGTTCGGGGAATACTCCGCCCCCACAGGGTAAGGGACGGGTCACAATCTTAGTTTCTTAGTCGCCTAGTGCAGGGCTCGGCTCCGACTATAGTCGCACGTTTTTTGGCATAGTCATAGTCGTAGTCGTAGGCGTTTTTTGAAAATCCGAAATAGTCATAGTCGCAAGTCTGACTATAGTGGCGTAGTCGACTATAGTCGCAGGCTGTTGCGCAGCCAAATTTTGCACTATAGTGCAACTATAGCCAAAATTGGAACGCCAGTGCGCCACTATAGTCGGACTTTGGGACAATACTTTTCGCACTATAGTTGCACGCCAAATTTCAGACTATCAATAATTATAGTGTAGGTCGCCTTTAATAGTCTAAAATTGGATATAGTCAGGCTATGGTTTGACTATCCAACAATAATAGTCGCACTATGACTGGCTATAGTGTTTCATGGGCAATAAATGTCATAGTCTGACTATAGCGGTGCCGGTCGGCCTGCGGCTATATTCGCAACTCCAAGCTATCGTCAGACCATGACATGCTATAGTCGGACTATAGTGGCATTGCCTGCTGCGACTATAGCCCTGAGCCCCTGACGTCCAGCTATTGTCCGACCATAGCCGCAAAATCAATTTTGGACCAGATTTTTAACGACTATGGCGACTATTGTCTTACATTTTCTGGAGCATAGTCATAGTCATAGTCGTAAGTTCGACTATCAGCGGCTATGGCTATAGTCGCTCATAGTCGTATGAGGCTATAGTCGTAATAGTCGTAAAATCCCATAGTGTGCCGAGCCCTGACTGTAGTAACTTAAAGTCACTCAATTGTAACTGTAGCTGTACTGTAGGCGCTGGCGGTAACTTATAACTGTAACTGTACTGTACTGTATACCCAAAATGGACAACTGTAAGTAACTGTCCGAGCCTTGAGTCCGCATATGGCCTTATAACAATACTCCATGTCATGTGTATTCATACATCATGTCAGGTAGCAATCCGCATTGCTTCCTTTCTGACTTTTGTGGAAAGATCTTGAACGAGCGAATGCATTTACAATCCAAAAATTGAGTGCAATTTCATTAGTCAAATTAAATTTTCGTCTGCTTATCAGCTAAAAATGTATTTTACGTATGACAACCCGCGGCGAAGAGCTCGAAGGGTAGCGAAGCTACCTTGAGAGCGAGGTGCGGAGGGCGGGAGTCAATAATGGCTTCTCGACTTTGGCCTGTGGGTCACCGATCAGGCACGCTGGTACGAAATACACATGTCACATCACACGTTTGGAGAGTTCTATCTGCTCATCATCTATGTTGTGTGGAAAACCATTGCAGAGAGCTTGAAGAGTAGCGAAGCTACCCTGCAAGCCAGGCGCGTCGGGTGTCGGTATTAATTGAATGATTGAATGGGTTCTGTAGGCCATCGTTTATGTATGCAATCCGCATTCCACAGACCACATTTGAAATCCTGCCTTTTGAGAATTCGAGTTTACGATATCCGTAATCCGGACCAAGCATTAATGATTAAGCAAGATCAAGGCATGCGTGTTTCTTGCCACTTCCTATTGCCTGTTCATATTTCATAAAATCATGGACTCAGAAAGTCTGGGGAAGGCCGGTGGGATACTATATAACTCAAATCGTATACTGGATGTATCCTTCTTTTACACTCTATTATACTTTCAGAGTAGTATAAAAAGAGATCCTAGAAACATCCACAATGATGTATCTAGGATCATTGCAAAGCGCTTGATGTATACTAAAGTATACTATTTGTGGTCAATGGTCAAGGTCATCTTGTCGAGGCTCGAGGGAAGTCGAGAGTTGTGGAAGGGCGAAGGCTGCAGACGTTGGTTGTTCTGGATGAAAGTTATATTGAAGAACACGAGAACTGCTGGACCAAGGGCAGACTGCATCGATCAAGGGCAGATTTGGATAGAAGTGTTGAACCGACCACCCCAAGGATCGCCAGGGTTAATCTCTTGTCGACGAAGAGAAGTTCCTCTGAAGACAAGAGAACGGAGAAGGCGAAGCGCCTAAATTATGCCCCTGACGATCCAAGTGGTGGTGGAGAGAATGATCAGTGAGTCTCTCTCGTTGAGCCGCAGAAGTTATTTTTTCCCTGCCTGAAGTCTGGAATTGTTGCGCAACGATATTAGGGAGCAAGGATTATTTTCCCGCTCGTCCTCGTCCCGCACCACGTTCGACCACTCATCCTACCACTCGTCGTCTCGCTCGTCGTCCTCATCCCGCCTGTCGTCCTCTTCTCGTTCGTCCTCCTCGTCCTTCTCTGGCTCTCCCCCTCTCTCCTCCTAGCCCAGTGTTATGGCAGGTCCCCCAGGCCGTCGGGGCCGGTCAGAGGCTGGGAAGGCCAAGCACAAGGCGCGTGCTCTAAATGGAGGACGTCGTACCACCTCGCAACGTAGTACAGCTAAGGTTGTCCCCGGAGTTGACGCGGAGCTGAGGTTTCGGAGGCGGAGCGCGGAGCTCACTTTTGAGATTTTTTGGTCTTCAAAAAGCACAGAGTCCACCTGGAGGACTCCGCCGGATTTGACCGGAGCGCGTAGCCCGCCCAATCCTGAGCCCACTGGCCAAAAGTGCGGAGCGCGGAGTCGTCAAATGATGTGGCAATTCCGGCGGAATTTCCGCGAAAATTCCGACGGAGCTGTGAGGTCACGTGATGGTCGAAAATAGGGGTCACGTGACCTCATTTTGGGTGTGCTCCGCCGGAATTCCGCCAAAATCCGCGGAAATGTGCGGAATCCCGACAAAATAGGCATCGTCGAGGCACGCTCAGGGGATAAGACAGGCATCATCATCCGCTGAGAGCTTAAAAGTAGCACTGGAGTCAATACCGCAACAATGATGGAGGGTGAATGCATAGCTCTGATCGTATTAGAGTAATTCTGAGAGCAACTTATACCACCACCAGGCCTCGGCAACTTCCTTCATTTCGTATACTTGGTAACTTGGAAGTGAGAACTAGTAGTGAAACTTTCACTATACTTTGGCCTCCGAGCCGTCGAAAAAAAGATAGTGAACTTTCACTTTGGCGGGGCCGGGAAAGTGAAGAAAGTATGGAGATAGTGAGTTCGTCTTCATGTTGAACTTGAAGTCACTTTCTATCACTAGTAGTACTGCCAAGTTAAGGTAGTCGCTAGTAAGTAACTATCCAGTCAGAAAAGTAACTAATGATTTACTACGCAGTTGCTATCATCACTTCATAATCTTATTAGACACTCCTCATTTCACATCACTTTGTAAGACTCTTGAGAGTTTGAGACTATCTTCACTATCTAGTGACTCGGCAGAGCTCTGATGAGACAAAACCAGGGACCACCGCGGTCTTCTATGTGGCCGCAACGGTCGAGGGCGTGATGCAGTGGGCTGGTGGGCAGCGGGGCAGCGGTGGTGCGAGGAGGAGGAGGTGGTCACATAGCAAACGTCAAATGTCAAATGTCATTTGTCAAAAAGCAATTGTCAAATGCCATTTGTCAAAAGGCAATTGTCAAAAATGGGTGTATCAAAACGGCGCGTCATACTACTCAGGAGCAAAGGAATGACAGAAACGACTTTGAACTCAGTTGCGATGAGATGCGAGGATGGGGGACTGGGGGTTGCGGGAGAGAGTACATGGGGGGGATGCTACACAGGGATTACGAACGGATGTGAGGGTGAGAACTGAGGATGCAAGAGGAGCTGAGGAGGGGTGTGCGGTGTGCCGTAGGGTATGCAAGAGAAGGCCGAAGGAATGGGAGCCGAGAGAGTCGGAAGGTATGCCGCTGACCGCTCAGGCTTCAGCCGAGGGCAGAATGGCGAACGAAGCGCGGACCGAGGCTTGAAGCGCGTTAAGGTCGGCCTTCGTGGCGGCCTGCGCCGCGCGCTCCATGGCGAGAGCGTCCTTGGCAAAGTTGAGGTCGGCCTCTGAAGTAAGCTCAAGCTGAGCGAGCTGCTGCTTGGTGTTGAGATGGGAAGCCTTCTCCTCGCGCAGGGAGGCACTCTCAGCCCGGGCGGCTTCGACCGACTCCGAGACCTTCCTGCAATCAGCAATGAAAAAAACATGGTCAGTGAGGAGATATCGTGAGATAATGGGAAGGGAAGAGACTTACCTGTCGCTGGCATGAAGGCGCTCGTCGAGAGTCTTGACGCGTGTGGTCAGTTCGCTGACGAGATCCTCCGTGGTCGCCGACGCGACGCTGAAGGTGAAATTGTGGGTGCCGTTGCGGGCGTCGAGGTATGCGACCGCTGAAGAACTTGCGACGGGACGAGGACGGGCGGGCTGGTCGTCGAGCTCGGCCGATGCCGCATTGCGGCGCGCGGGAGTGGGGTTCGATGGGGTAGGTGTGGTAGGTGTAAATGTCTTGGAGGCACTGCGGGCTCGAGTCTTCGTCATGTTGGTGAGGTGTGTGACGAAGGAAGGTCTTGAGTGGTGAGATGAGCGACTGGAAAGAATTGGGGAGGCGAGATTCGTCCACAATCTGTCGACTTTTATATGGTCCGCATCCGAAGACGCGAAGGCGAAGCTCACTTCATCTCGGTCAAAAAAATCGTTGCGCAATGAAAACAAAAACAACCTTAACTGCAAAATAACGTAGTTAAGATAAAATTTCGGGCTTGTCCCCACCCCGTCCACTTGCCAGTCCTTCGCCGTGCGTGAAGCCCCAACCTTCAGGCTATAGCCTGGTAACAGGACCGGCTTCGCTATCGACAGGCTCTACAGCCCACAATTATGTTTCCATAGTCCCATGCGTCAGGCTCCCACATCAAGGCCCAAGGCCGACCAGCGAGAAACAAGACAGTGTGGATGGGAAATGAAATTCGAGGCTCGAGGAAAGCTAGGGAGTAGGGGAGGAATTCAAAGGGGTGAAAATGAGAGGAAAGGAGAGAGACGGGGGAGGAGAAAGAGATGGACAGCGCGAGATACATTTGGAATGACTGGCCACTTCTTCCCACCTCCTTCCGCCCCTTTTTCTGATGGAAGTATGGAACGGATGTGACCGATGTCGGGGTATTAGTGAGCGCGAGTGGCAGCGCTGCGGTCGACGGCTAGCCTCATAACCGAGCATTTCCCACTGACCCTGCAAAAAATCTCCAGTACACCGGTGATGTCTGCCAAGTCCCTGAGCCTCGCACCATCTGCATATCCGATCGCCCTCATCGGGAACGACATGGTCGAGCACCTGTTCATATCGAGAAGTCCTGTTATGTAGGCAGTAGGCAGGTTAGCTGAGACAGGGGGGGGAGGGTGGGTCACTTGGTCATCTCGGTGCACCTGAGCTGATATTCGGTCTTGTGGATGAGATTGAGATTGTGGAGCAACAGGCGCTCCATCCGCGAGTCCAGGGTACTCGTTCCGTCTTTGAGGGAATTAGCGGTGTAGTCCTGCGCGGTCTTGAGCTTGAGGGCCCAGACACTGAAAAGGGTGTCGACGCCGGCGAGAATCGCGCCTGCCCACTTCCAGCTCTGATTCAGAATCGCCGCCGCAACCGGGGCGAGGACGTGCAAGACGCCGACAATAGCCAAAGTGACACGAATGTTCGATTCCCAGACCCAATTAATGAGGTCCATGATTGCTTTGGGGAGGGTTAGGTTAGGTGGCGGATGGTAAACCAGAATGTTGTATCTGTGTGTAGTTACTTGTGGTGGTTAGCGTACTGGTACTGCTGGCATTGGCTTCCTGTCCTTTATGTTCAGAAAGGCCCCGAGCGCCACGCGGCCACGGCGTCTCAAATCTCAAGCCTCAGCGCCTCAAAAGCGCGGGACATGACTCATCAGGCAATCCCCCACCCCGCACGTGCTAAGGATGGGCGCGGAGGGCCCCTACTCCGGCTGACTTCGGCTGATTTTGAGATGCTTTTTCGCGCTCCGTACTCCGCTCATTTTTAGGTAGTCGCCCCAACTCCACTCCGCGCTCCGCACAAAATCTCCCCATCTCATTGCGCCAGCTCCGTACTCCGGCTAAATTTAGTAAAATTTCAAAGTCCACTCCGTACTCCGGGGTGACGGAGCGCGACTACTCCCCCGAAACTCCGTACTCCGGGAAAGTTCGCAGAGGTCCTAAAAAACTTGAGAAATATGGACTCTTACATTGATTGCCGCTCTTCCATCCACGTGTTTGTTCGACAGAATCATCGTTGGCGGTCGTAGAGCTCAACAACACACAATATGAACCCCAAATTTTTGAAAATGAGAGCAAAACATGCCCATTTCCGACCGAAATTTTTAAAATTGCGACCTGATTTTAAAAAAGGCAAGGCCCTAGAGCGCCCCGGGGTTTCGGGAAAACTCCGCACTCCATTTGGCATTCGAGCTAGTCACTCCATTCTCCGGCGAAAATTTAGCTCCAGGCCTTGCCGTACTCCGTACTCCGGGGACATGACAGCCTTGCGCTCCGTACTCCTGCAGAATCCAATCAGCGGGAGTAAATCCTCGAAAATGCACTCCGTACTCCGTACTCCCCCGGAGTGAGGCCTCGACTAGTCGGTGAACTCCGGGAAACCCACTCCGGGCCTTACTCCGCGCCCATCCTTATTGCGTACCGCCGGATCAATGGGTTCGAGATACATTGCAAAGCCCTTCTGCACTCCTCCCTTAAGTCTTTATCACGACAAACGCCTACCTCTCCTATCCAGACCTAACGAAGACACGCCTTACTTGCTTGTGAGTTGAGTATGTGCAAAGCGGAAGCTGGGCACGAGCGGGGAGTGAGAAGAGCCTATGGACGTGGATGGACCTTCCGAGACCGAATCGATGCACAGAGTCGTACACAGAAGAGAGACGCGAATTCTCACTGTCTCACAACAGTAAGCGGCGGAACACATTACGCTCGCTTCTTCCCGCCGCCGCCACCGCCGCCAGCAACCACGAAGCCAATTCAAATAACGGCAGCTTGCCGTTCCAAGCTTGTGATCTAATTTTATTGGGATTGGGAAAGACGTCTCATTCGAAAATTAACCTTGTTCAGCTGAAAGCCAGCGGCGAAAGGAAGAATAAAAATTGCCTGTGGGTGTGAGGACAAAATTGGTATATGTCGGGCGAATAAATTTTTGTCATCACTCGGAGTTCAAGTCATGACGAAAGCTCCTTCAAATCACAAAGTGTTTCAGAACATCTACACCGTACTCTGTGCGGCGTGCGATGATCTCACGCATATCGAAACGTGGTACGATTTCAGAGATGTGTATTCTCGTGATCAAGCTTGTAGCAGCTGAGGTTAAGAGAACATGCTGAGAGCGCTTGAACAGTTGTTTTGATCAGATTTAGACTGCGAGATGAGATTTCTAAAATTGAATTTTGAGAATTGACCCCAAAATATCCTCAAAATACTCATGTTTATGGGAAAATACCTTCCTCATAAGAAAAATGTGGAGGTCCCGGAGCGCCCCGGACTCCGGGGGGTAACTCCGTACTCCGGCGCATTTCGCAGGTACTTACTCCGTTCTCCGGGAAATTTCTGCAACGCCAAGAGGTCAGCTCCGTACTCCGGGGAATTTCCTACAATGCTCAAAAGTCAGCTCCGTACTCCGGCAACGGTGAGGTAAACTCCCGATTCTCACTCCGTACTCCCGGCTCCCCCGGAGTGCGGTCCCGGATAACCGGGGCGCTCCTGCAAAGCCGCTCCGGGGCTTACTCCGTGCTCATCCTTAATGTCTGGTACTTTTACGGTTCCCTCTCAGACAGCTTGGAGTAGCTCATCCGCTTCTGGCGTCAAAAGTGCCAAGGCCTGTCGAGCAAGGCCGCAGGGTTTGTGATGCTAGCCGCTTCTGCGTAGAGATTGGGGCAAATGCACCTTTTGTAATTATTGTGTGAGACCAAAAATACAAAGGGCATTACAATGGTCGGCGCCAGTGGGTGTGCATATTCCGTGGCTTTAATCACATCTTCGCCACAACGCCAGGAATTCTTTTAAGGACGGGTCAGTCGTCATGAGGCATACCCAATCGGCTTCGTCATCGTCAGCATTGAAAAAGTGATCGTGGTAAAAGTCGGCAAAGAGCTCGTCATTAATCAAATTCAGCAGCAGCTCAGCCTCTGCATCGCTTGCCTCTTCGGCGTTAAAGACTTCAGCATGTTGATGGCCGCTGGATGTAGGTGCCGCTTGCATTGACGTCACGCTTCTTGCCAAACCCGTCAACGCGGCCGCAGCTGAGGCGCAAGAACTGAGCGTGTCTACCAACCGTGAATCGAGTTTGGGCTCGTGCTGGAAGTGACCCTCGTCCGTTTTTTGCTTAGAGCCAACGGCGGCGGCGAAGAAGAAGCGGGAGAGGAGACGGTTGGAGAGGAAGCGAACCCGCAAGGCGGAGCAGGCAGGAAAAGAGATTCGGAACAAGCGCAAAATTGAGAACTTACTAGCGAAAAAACCCAACCTCACTTTCCAAAATTCCTAGAACCGACAGATGTGGCCTTTACTCAAAGCGGGTAAAGTCACCCAGTTGCCTCATATCTCAAACCTTTCTCACGAAATAAAGGGTGTTGTTTCTTTCCTTCTTCTTCAAGGCTACCTGTTATCTTTTCTGTGAGAGTTCGAGCCCAGTCACCTTCCTGCTCGGCGTGGTGTTCGTGGTCAAAGAGATCATACGTTTGTTCGTCGATTGTTTCCGTTGATTCAAACAAAACTCACCGAGATCTTTTATCACATCATCAAAACGGTCTGAAGGAACGATGATATTTCAATTTTCAAAGGTACAGACACACAGTGGTGCTATTTTCAGCAATCCATTACATTTTCCGTACATTATTCGGTCATGACGTAGTTCAGTTATCGTGTTTGAGTTTTGACACACCGACCAGTGTTGGCACCGGGCCAACGGGCATCCGCCCGTACAGGGCAACTGGTACGGGCTGAAAAGTGAAAATTCGCCAGATCTGGTCGCAATGGACCCAGGGCTCTGTACTATTCCGCTATTTTTCACTGTGCAACTGTGTGAGCGACTTCCAAAATGCGAGAAGCTTTTTTTTTTTTCGTTCTGAGTCGTCCATTTTATCGACAGGAGGGTGAGAGTTTCCAATATTGGAACCGAAAACAGATGCAACATGTTGAAAATAAGGATTTTCAAAGGGACTGCGGGCGAAACACGGAGGGACAGGTTTATAAAGCCGGAACTCGGGGGATGGGAGGTTTCGAGCTTGTGCTCAAGAACAGTCTATGTCCGACCGAGATCCCGGGTGCTTCCAGCCCTCAGTGGAGAGACCGCCAGGCGCCATTTGCCCAATCAGGAGAATGAGTAATGACAATTGAGGTATGTTTATTGGCTACAACAAGATCCTGACTGCCAAATATCCCTCCGTCAAGCGCCAACTTCTCTTCCACTCAACGATGCACCTGTTCTCTTTGACCCTTGCAGGGAATAGACGGGTGAGGCCGAGCCCGTTTGGAGCTGTGAGTGGCCTGAGTAGACGACTCGCTCGGTCCTTGACCTGCTGGCCTTGTGCGTGTTGTAGGAGAATGAGGTCTTGCTCGTTTGAGGCTCTGAGCGGTCTGAGTGGACGGTTGGCTCGGTACTTGATCGGCAGACGTCGTGCACAGCGTAGGGCGTAGAATACGTTTATGATCGAGTTGACGAGTTCTGCCCAGCTTCTGACCGACACGGGCAGAAGATTTGCTTTGCCCTTGCCGTCTTCGTTTCCCTGCGGTTGAAGCTCAACGGAGCTCGGCAGGATCCTTTTTACGTGCGGACGTAGAACGACTCTTAGACCGAACGAGATGCAGGTTTCGGACAGAAGGCAGGGCGTCGACCCTCCTACGCATCTCTGAAGAGCGGATGAAGATACGGAGTTGTTGATTTCCTCCGGCTGCGAGCGACCAGCAATAGTGCTCTAGCATATGCTGTGACTTTCCCTCTGTCCGCACACACTATGGCAGGTCACGTGACCTCCACCTTCACACTCATTTGTTCTCTCGGCCGATACTTTCATCATTCTCTCCGCTCCACTTCTCGCTCTCGTTTCCCACACTCTCACCATCACGTGAGCAATCACTGTCCGATGATCACTGCCCTGAGCAGAGAATCTTCACCCTTTGGGTGCACTTCTCCCCATCACCCCTATAAATAGCTAGCCCCTCTCCTGTCCTCCCACCACCATCCTGTATGCTCACTACCACCATCGTCCGCACCCACAAGCAATTGGGCATCACATCACTGGCACATCATCATCGTCCGCAGACCGCATCACACATCACCGTACCGATTGGCGCCTTGTGCGGTTGTGCCCAGTCTCTTCCGCTGCCCTCACCACCACCGACCGCGTCGCCATCGACACACATACCAGCTCGTCCGCAGGCACAGCCTAACCGGACCAGCACCTATCAGCGCCTTCTGCCTGGCATTCCGACATCACCGCCAACAACTACCGCAGGGGTAGTCCGGCATCGCCCTCGCGCGCGCACCAGTGCCTTATGCTTGGCTGTACCACTACCAAGTCCGTCCGTGGGACTCATCAGCAGCACCAGCAGCACAGGGGTACGTGGGACCGGCAACCAGCTACGATTTCAACAGGAGTGAGAAGGGAAAGTCAGGGCGCTCCTTCAGCGTGTCGTGACAGTGATAAGAGTTTTACGCTCACTTGTACCCAGCCAACGTCCTCTCAAATACTTCGACCCGTGTCTCTGTGGTCATCACGGCTGCTACCGCGCGGGCAGCCGTGCTCACCCTCCGGAATGAGGAGAGATATTGATCCTGGTGCTTGATACTGGACCGAGCCTCGTCACTGCATCATTTTTCTGTCGGAGCTCGCCTTTTATGGACGGCAGATCGTGCATATCGGGAGAAGCATCCTCCTTCGCCCAATTTTCTCCTCGAGGAACCCAAAAGCAGACACCCGAACGGAAGTCGGTCGAGGCGTCAATGGTATGAGATTTGAGCTGACATCTCACCTTTGATCAGTCAACATTTGCTTAATTTCCCTGGCTCGTTCCTCCGTGTTGACGACAGTCGACAACCGCAATGCTTCGAGAGCCTGCTGCGGCCCGCCCGTACCAATCAGAATTGCGGATCTTTTCCTTCGTAGCATAGTCTGGCCTGAAGTCGTCCTGTTTGCCGATGAGTCTGACGGGGATGGTTCTTTTGGGGAAGGGAAGTAGGGAGCTGTGAGAATCGGAACCTTGAGTTGCACGGGCTTCACATCCACCGCTGCAAGACGGTCAAGGTGCCATCTGAGAAGGCATGATGATCAGTATAAGAGAACGTTCAACTGGCCAACAACAGAAATGAGGAAGACAACGGTTATTCGTCGACTCGCCTTTGGATTGATCTGCTGAAGTTGAAAGTACTCGTCATCACCGATCGCAGCCCACATGCCGGCACGGTATGCCCATTGCTATCCCTTCTACACATGTGCAGAAGAAACTTGCCGTCATCTACTACGAGCAGGATTCGTGAGCAGGCGTTCCTCGTCGCCTGATGTCGTATGCTCGTAGCAGCTTTGTCCCAGATGCTTCAACCATGGTCGCCAGGTAAGAGGGGTCGAAGTCATATTGCTGCTCGCTTTCTTGTACTGGTTCGAGTTCGTTTCGGACTTTAGCATCCTCGCGTCGTCGTCGTCGTCGTCATCACTTGTAAGTTCTATGAATCACGTATGCTTGTCAAGCTACCATCACCGACTGAACGTTTGAAACTCAGGACATAAAGATCCGAGTAGGGTGATCGACCGTTAGGATTGTATATGTTAATGTATTATGCAACTGGAAATGTTTGATCCACGTCTCCTTTGCGTCCACCTAGCGTCCGCTTCGTTTCGGTCCATAGCGACCTTCTCGCATCCTGCAACGCCGGGAAGACGCGAGTGGACCGCGGGACCGGGTAGGCTGCTGGGGCGAGCTGATGAGTCAATACCGTCTCACTAGCGTCTCAGAGTGTCCCAGAGCGTCGAAGTCTTTACTGAGTCGACCTTGGTAGTGGTACGTTCAAATCGTAACGCGTTTCACACTTCCTCTTCTAAGACCCAATCATGCAAACTCGAGCACATTATTTGTACATCTCCTGCAGGCTGCAACCGCCAGTTCTCCATTGATATGCGTAGAAATCAGAATTTGCATATAGTGATAACGCATGGTTGGGCCGAAGGCACTTCCCAAGTCTGAAGATGCGAATCGCATTTAAGCAAAAGCGCTTAGCATGCAAAGGATGAAACAAAATGATCAAGATCGTCGTACGAGCTTGGGATCGTTGCCGTCCAGTGCAGATCCTGGCCGCTTGACTGCACCAGGCCACCAGATTTTGTCTGCTCTTGATGCTGCGCGCTTGTTCCGCTGGACCGGCCTAGGTGGCTGCTCTTGTAGGTCGCGGCGGCTTTCCTTCGTCATCATCGACCCATTTTACCGGCGTGTGCCTTGCTCGGCGAGGCGGAGGATGCATTGCGCGGCATCGTCGTCGCGGTAGATCCCAATCTTCCAAATGTCTTCTCCAGTTAACATAAGGTCAGAAGTACTTGCTCCGATGAGCTGATCGCAGGAAGACCCTTACTGAGATCAAGTAGGTCAATGACCTTACCTGCGCGCCAAAAGGAGGGAAGAGGGCCGATCTTTACGAGCCGGGGGCTGGCTTGTGTCCGATCGAGCGTGGCCTTGAGAACTTTATGCGTATGGACACCGAGGAACGCCTTGAAGAGCCTCGTAGCTGGATTCGGTACAGTCCATTCGGAAATCATGCTCGCCGATGCTAATGTGTCGAAACCGCTCTAGAGTGTCGTTTGCTGCCGCAGCGATATCGAAGCACAGTGTCCCGCCTTGCTCCCCTGTTTGATGCTCTACTCCCTGAGGTGGTGTTCACTGGTCAGAATGGCGTTCAATTTTGGCCTCAATTCACACTGGAAAATGTCAACGGCGTGAGGCAAATTGGCGTGAACTTGCGCGCGGGACTTCACGCCATCTATCAATTGAACGGGTTTGGCTTGAAAGAACGAGTTGAGTGAGCGCAGTCAAAAATGAGACGCGACACGTCAGTCAGTATATGGGTGTCACACGTCGTCTGGATATCGACATGAAATGAGGCGAAAATTCCCCCTGGTTACCTGATCTGCTGATCACCCTGGACACATACTCGTACATATATCCTCTTCTCTCGCGAGCAGCAAGTCCCACATATCCCTCGTACCTCGACGTCGAGCTTTGAGCGTTTAGCAGGCACAATGCCCAGAGACATCAGCGAGAAACATAGGTTAGTAGCGCAGTGCTCACAGAGCTGAGCAGCGAGCAGTTCTGGGTTGATGGAAAAAAATTGAAAAACTCCCACTGAGACGCCGCAAAACTGGGTCTGTGTTGTGGTTTCGGCTCCACGCCAGCAATGGCGTGAATGAAATCCGGCCAAAATGCTGGATTTGGCCCACGCCATTTTCTATTAGTAGCAGCGGCGTGAGCTCACGACTGGCGTGAACTCAAGCGGCGTGAGGAGTGTCAAGTGAACAGAACAGGCGTGAATTGACGCCAAAAAAAATTCACGCCGAAATTTTGGCGTGAGAGCCGCCCGATAAACAGGGCCTGAACTCTGAACGCCTTGAGGCTTGAGCTCCGCGGGTGCATAGGTGAACTAATACATGTCCGGGAAGCGCACTTATTTGGTACACCAGCTTGGATCGATGTTCTTGAACTGTTGATGGAGAGAATATACATGTTTGGATTGAGCCAAGATCAAGGTCCTGACTCTTTCTGGGGTCGTACGTGCGCCAGCTCTGGAATCGGCTGACGTTTTCTCGGCAGAATGGCCGTCGAAAGCTGAGAAGAAGTTAATTTCGAGGCCGAGGCAAATTATTTGCTCTTGTATTTGGTATAATGCCTTGGACATTTCCCCTTTTGTATGTAACCGTTAACGCCTTACTGGTGAGACGACGCGAACGGGGAGGTCCATACGAGGAGCCAGCAGCTAATTTTCCTTCTGTTCCATCCCTGCGAAAGAAAAGCGTTATAGGAATATAGAATTGTCAGCGAGCTTGGAGAGGCGTTCTCCGAGCTCGGAGATATCCGAATATGCGATACAGTTGCGACGCGGTGCAGACGTGGTTCCATGCAGTTGATAAAGCATGGGAGGTTCCTTCGCAGTCATTCATGCTAGTCCCACTGTCTCCGCGCCTCAGTCACTCCTGCGCACGATGAGGATCTTCCCGGAGTAGATCCCCGGAGCCCGGACTCCGGGGCGGCGCTCCGCTCAGCTCCGTCTGAGCTCTGGGTAGCTCCGCGCTCCGCAAAATTTCTGGTGATCAGCTGGCGAGCACTCCGTGCTCCGTCGAAGTCGCGGTTGCGCGCAAGAATCTACTCCGTGCTCCGTAAATTTTTCACAGGTGAACTCCGTGCTCCGCAAAATAGCTCCGCAGACTCCGGGGTACTCCGGGGTGTCATGAAATGAGTCCAATATGGGCTCAGGAAAAGGTCAAATCTCATCGAAACAGTTCAATCGCACCTTTAGAAGTCTATATCATTTCTTTCCAAGGGTTTACTGCCCCAAAAAAGCTGAAATACACAGCATTTCGACCTAATTCGGCCGAGAAATCCCTCACAAACCGGTCACGTGACTCAGTTTTGGCTATCACGTGACCCACTTTGCCATCCCCGGAGTCCGTCGGACTCCGGGGCTTTCTTGACAGTGCAAGCAAACTCACTCCGTGCTCCGGGGCGTTGCAGCCATACCTTCTCGGAGTAGCTCCGCAAATCTAAAGCTAGTGAAAAACGCTGAAACCTCGCTCCGTGCTCCGTACCCGTGCAGAGCGTCCCCCGCAGTCCGCGGAGCTCCGGGGAATGCTCCTCCGGGGCCTACTCCGGGAATATCCTTAGGCCGCACGGCCTTCCCCTCCCCCCCTCCCCCCCTCCCCCCCTCCCCCCCTCCCCCCCTCCCCCTCTCCTCCCCCCCTCCTCGACCTTGGACTTTGGAGTGGCTTGCATTTGCACGATGTAATCTCATTTTTCCACGAACGTTCCACATTTACCGCGTTTGCGCAACTCTAGCATGCGCTTTCTCTGGCAAAAGTATCTACCATCAAACGGTGGCCGAAACAGTAATTGGTGCACGTAGAAGTCTCCGGCGCAACCTTCCCCTCTTGGCGCAAGCGTCTAATGAAAGGCCCTGTCCGCATGGCGCAGGGTACCACTGTCTCGTTGATGCACTGGGAGAATGACAAAAGTACTGTTCCGTTCTGTACTCTGTAGACAAACTATGTCAAAGAGACAGCGTGCGTACTTTCAAAGAGTATCGGATGCTGCATCCCTGCATAATCCCATTTTTCCACGGTATGTCTTGTTTCCATGCGCAATACCGTTAGGTCATAATGCTCACGACTCTAGTCGCCTCTGTGAGGTATACACGCATTACACAGAGAAGGGAAGGGTTATTCTGTACGGGGAGGGTCTCCGTCGCGGACAGGAGTTCCTCATGAGTCATGGGAGGGTCCATTCGTGAGACCATCTTTCAAATATTCCATAGGGGGGTCTCAGGATCCTTTGAATATCCCGGCGGTGACACCAATGACAAAAGACCAAGCGGCAAGTATGCGCAGCTTGTTAGGCCGACGCAGGCGAAACTCCAGATCTCCGAGATGAAGGTGTAGACAATTATCAGACCTTATTTCCTGATCGACCTCTTAAACCTAGAATTTCTTCCCTAGGGGTAGTCACAAAGTATCTTTTAAAGCTCCAAAGTTAAGGTTGTCCCCGGAGTTGACGCGGAGCTGGGGTTTGCGGACTCCGCACTCCTCCGACGGAGGGCTCCGCCGGAGGCGGAGCGCGGAACTCACTTTTGAGAATTTTTTGATATTGAAAAAGCACGGAGTCCGCCTGGAGGACTCCGCCGGAATTTGCGCGGAGCGCGGAGCCCAATCCTGGGCCCACTGGCCAAAAGTGCGGAGCACAGAGTCGTCGAAATGGTGTTTCAATTCCGGCGCAATTTCCGCGGAATTCCGACGGAGCTGAGAGGTCACGTGATAGTCGAAAATAGGGATCACGTGACCTCATCTGGGTGCGCTCCGCCGGAATTCCGCAAAAATCCGCGGAAATGTGCGGAATCCCGACAAAATAGGCATCGTCGAGGCACGCTCAGGGGATAAGACAGGCATCGTCATCCGTTGAGAGCTTCAAAGTAGCACTGGAGTCAATACCGCAATAATGATAGAGGGTGAATGTATAGCTCTGATCGTCTTAGAGTAATTCTGAGAGCAACTTATACCACCACTGCGCTCCGACGGAATTTTGCGGAATTCCGAGCTCCGCATACACGGAGCACGGAGGAGTATTATGAAAACGCACAGAAAAAACGCGGAGCGTGGAGCTGGGACTTCAACTTTTGCAAAAATTCAGTCGGAACGCGGAGCTGATTTTTCCAGCTCTGTCTTAGTTTGCGGAGGCGGAGCTCGCCTCAAAAAGTCAAAATTCCGGCGGAATTTGGAAGTGCGGAGGCGGAGCCCTCCGCGTTACTCCGGGGACAACCTTAGTTGAGGCATCGGCGTGGTATTTGGTTCGGCTCAGCAGCTCGGACGTGCCCGACGCGGAGGGAGACGTGTCAGACGCACGGCAACGCTCTGAAACCAATAAAAGCGCAGCATTCAGCCACTACTACTTATCTCCCCTAGGCAATCGTTGGTTCCGCCGGTTCGTCTCCAGGCACAAGGACGAACTTAGATTCACGACCGAAGACTCGCTAGCAGCCGACCGAACCAAGGGACTTTCCGAGGCAAACACGCGCCACTTCTTTGATTTGGTGCGTCCCCCCCCCCCCTGTCTGCCTTCTCTCTGCTCTCGCCTTCCTGCTCTGCCAGCGTATGATGGAAGCTGACACGCGACTCGTCTTCACTCTTCAGCTTCGTGAAACTATTGAGACCGGGGTCCAGCATGGCGCGGTCAATAAGAGGTTCCACTACGTCGTGAGCGCTCAGGGGCGGAAAGACGCGCCCGCTGCACGGAAGGGTATGTACTCTGTCCACAAATATAACAAGGCTATCATTGCCTATTACTGCATCTTACGTGTTCTCATCCCAATGTCTGATAGATGGGTCACAAGAATTGACCACAGTGCTCAAATGCATCGGTGCGGGAGGAGCAGGGCAAGCAGAAGGATCTGACGCTCTTGTGGGAAGAAGAACTCGGCGGGAGCATCACGTCTAGCGAATCTGGATGTACAAACGGACAGTCATGAGGCTGGAGTGAAACCCAGGGGCTGGTGCAGAATAAAAGATCGATGAGCAGAAGAGTCAACAGGAGCAGCAGTTACGGAGGGGCGCAAAGATCAGCTATAGTGGAACGCGGAGAACACTGGACAACAAGCCGAGGAGTAACTGAAGCGCGTGTTGTTCAGGCTTGAACGACGACGTTGTGCGCGCGCGATAGTATCATGGGATGCCCTGGTTACCGCGAGATGCTGTATGCTGTATAGAACTTGTGAATCGACTATTGCTACAAATATAGCTTGCTGAGTGCTCATGGTGATGCAGAAGGAGAGGAGGGGCAGGCGCTGCCGGCGCCTGTAGCGCCGGCGAAGGCTGTTGAATCTCCAAATCTCCGAGGTTCGAGGAAAAAAGGGTGTCTCCCGCCGGGACTCATATGGCATTCGCTTTGATATCTCTTCGCTGTTTCTTGCTTGGTGCCTTTATACCTTGCACGTCAGGAAATTCGATCGTGTTACTTCACTGGTAAGTCAAGGAGGCTTCACCAGTCCTTCATTAAGCAACGTATTGACATTTGCACTTCTCACCTTCCTTCGTCCTGCCTTCGCGATGCCACCTTCTCTCAAATCGCCTCCCGACGAGGTTATCTCGCAAGCGGCTCGAATGCACGGCTCATCGGAGCACGTGGCTCCCAGGGGTGGTGTCCTGTCCCTCGACTCTCTCACTATGGATCTTATATCCACTAGATTCACCTCGAGAAGGGACTCCCCCTCACCACCCCCCACCCCCGGCCAGAATTGTGCTGGCTCAAGCCTTTGCCAAGTACGATCCCACTGTCTTTCCACAGCTCGCTGATGCCTATCAGATCGAACTCGCAAAGTTGAACAAAGACGTCAAGCGCTTGTGGCCCGACCACTGTGTCCTGCAGAAGCTGGACGGGCTGTGCATCGGCTGTCTAGCAACGAGGGCCGAGCTTCGTTGTGACAGCTGTCAGACAATCTATGACGAGTTTTACTGCGGAAAATGCAGGCGACTTTGCAACACCTGCGGGCGTACCTTCTCTCCGACGGAATGGGCGCACCATTCATGTCAGCATCAGTTCCGCCATTGCGACAAGTGCGACAACGATTACACAACGGAGTCATTCCCCCAGCACGGCTGTGTCAAACCCCACATCTACTGCGAGCAGTGTGATCAAACCTGCGGAGGATCAGAGTCAGCCGGGCAGGGCCCTTTCCCTCACACCCGACCGCCAGTTCGCGCCGACGTTTAAAGACCCAGTCACGCACAAGGAAAAGGCCTGTTGCGTTTACTGCGGCACTACGAAACTCGACCCTGCACGGTTTTGGAATGAAAAACGGGAGGTTACGCTGTGCCAGAAGGACTATATGCGCTACAGCAAAGACGGTTTCCGCCGCAGGGATTTCCCATCTACAGATGCGTGGCGGAACGCGTCGCTTGCGAGAATTATGGGCGGGGGGAATTTACTAAGCAAGGGTTGGCACAGCACCGGATGGTCTGTAGTGATCGCAAAACCATTTACTGCGACAAATGCAGCAAGGACTTTACCAAGAACGGCCTCGCTAAGCATGCCTACAACAGGGATGTCCATTGCGACACATGCAGTAAAGATTTCAACCGCTACACGTTTTCACAACATAGCTGCATCAAAGTTCGATGCCCGACACGCCACATGGACATTATCGCCCGTACATTCGCGAAGCCCCAAAGGCGTGCAACAAACATACCCTTGACAGGTGAACAGCGACTGTGTTTGCCTTGTGTATGACATGCGAAACGGTTAGTATTCCCCGTCTGGTCCACATCTTGATATCTTCCCGCTTCGAGAATACATTCTGACTAGCCGCTGCTGTTTTGCTCCCGGCGAAATAACCCTTTGAGTCTGATTTGGAACTGTAAATTTGACCACAGTATATTGAAGATCCTACTTTCGCATCGGGGTGGCTAAATTTTGATTCTATTCACGTCGACGCATTAGCGCGCTCCTGATCACAAACTTTCAGCTGGGAGGTGTGCTTTTATCGAATAATGAACCCCCCAAAGAGCGATAAACTCATGAAATTGCTTGAGGTTATATTTGGACCCGGGCCCCAGCTGAGATTATACGCTCTATATAAGAAGACCGTACCGGAAGTTAAGAATCCTATTGATTCAGCCAGTTGTACAGACTCTGATGGATCATTGCTAGCGGAGCTGATCCTAAACTTATACCCTTAGTTCCTTACAGTCTATGTTCCAAGTATTGTAGACACAATAACATCGTTGTGATCATTCATCACTCCATTCGAGCGCTTGAATTTGACACTTCCTTCTCTATCAAATGCAGAAGCCGGTACAGTCGGTCTTGACAATCAAAACCGACAATCTTTGTCCTCGTCTCGCCCGACAATCTTTGTCTTCGAGACTTCGGCAAGGGTTTGTAGCACCTATATTCGTGCCCATGACATTGTCCAATCTTTTGGGGAATGGAGGTCGGGAAGGGATGGCAAGTGCAACTGAAAGAGGGGATCTGAAGGCTTGGGTGAGGTTGTGAAAGCATAATTTCAGTGATTATTATGGTGCACATATGACAATTTTCTTGGACGATGTCATATATCTGCATTATGACCAGTGGTGCATACTACACTATATTATGTCACTTCTGAAGCAGAATGTACTATAGTATATAGTATGTTTTTTGAATGTGAGCCACATACTATCCATACTTGACAGTATACTAAAGTATGCAGCGTAAATTATATGCCACTTAAAGTCTCCTATATTCATACTATAGTATACAATGACAATTCCCGGCCGAATTATGCCTTAATATGACACTAAAAGTGTATTATAGGATAGCGCTAGTATGTTTGTATGACATAATGCACTAGAAGTATACTATAGCGAACACTATACTTTAGTATACAACAAGCTCTTTGCAATCATCCTAGATACATCATATTGTGGATGTTTCTAATATATTTTCATACTACTCTGAAAGTATATTAAAGTATAAAGTATAAAAAGAGGATCCATCCAGTATAATTTTTGAGTACTATAGTAAAATTGTATACTACAGTAGGATAGTTTTAGTATAATTTTCCGCACGTGAGGCAAGACATACTGTAGTCATACTATATTACCGCCGCCAAAACCAAATAGTATATAGCATGACAATCGAAAAAATGCCGGCAATTCGCGGCATACTATAGTATATTACTTAAATAGTATATATTCTATATAGTATACTATCGTAGGACACTATTGATAGTATGTTGCACCACTGATTATGACAATCAATTTTTTGGAAGGCGATGTCAATGTATTGCATTATGCAAATGTCATTTTCCTGTCATATGATGTCATAAAATTGTCATCATGTAAGCAAAAAATTTGCCTCTGAGCTGGCGTTCGCCAGCCGTGATATCGCGTGTTTCCGTGTGGTGAACCGTCCACATCCGCCAATCGCCATGACTGAGACCGTTCCGCCGTTCAGGCCTCGCCCTGACAGGAATTTAGAGCGCAGGTCATATAAAATGTCAGATTATACCAAAAAAACGATTATGCATGGCCAGTCGACTTTTTGTCAGAATACTGTCATATATGAGGCATATGTTCTGCATTTTCACATTACAGAATATGACAGAATTCAGGGCGGAAAATTTAGATCGTATTGCTGTTATTAGCTGTCATATGACAGCCACGGGGGGCATTATGGCCATAAATATAACAATGAGACTTTACCATAAGCCTGTCATATGACTGTGATAATTTTTCTGTCATAATTCTGTCATATGCATAAAATGACTTCATATAAATGGCAAAAGGTGCCGATTTCAGATTCTGAAGGGCTGCGAGGAAGTTCGGGTGAGGAAGAGGGATTTTCATGGGTGAGGGTAGTGCAGTTGAAGGGAGCTTTCCCACGTGTACGTGCCGGCCATCGTAATCGTCTAAACCCCCCTCCCAAACAGCATCATTGACGCCATAGTCTTCCGCACCACCCACTTCCATGCCCGCCGCCTTCAAATCCTGCCTCTCCTCACGATCCATTAGCTCGACATCGGATCCCCGGCGTGCAGCATCCCAAGCACTTTTTCATCCCCACCAGTACGATCCAAATCAGATCAGTGAGCCCCAAGCTGCTTCGATACACAATTACGTGCATGAACTCACCCAACGTGTACATCTGCTCTGGTGAAAGGTTTCTTATTCCCTGAGCTCGGACTTTGTGGTGGTTCCACATCCCAACAAAGTGGTCGAGCGCGCCATTCAACTGCGGCAAGAAGACGAAGTAGAGAGCCCACAAGTGGATATCCGACTCGATATCCAGTACACCGCAATCCTCCAGATATTCGAACCAAGACTTGTACTTGGAAACCGTCCACTTGCGGACTTGCGAAGGTCCACCCAGAGACGCTCGATCACTTGATTGTGAGTAGAGGTACCTTGATCAAAGAGCCGCGACCGAGAACTGAAGACAATCCGATGAGCTTTTCTTTCACCATCGCAGACAACTACCCAAATCCCGACATGACTCACCTCTTTTCGCTTCCATCAACCTCTTCACCCCCAAGTTCTCTCTCTGAGAGGCGCGGTGGGCGTCGGATACTGATTCACTGTCTGTGGCCTCTAGATCACCGATCAGGTACGCAATGCACTGATACACATGTTACATTACCCCTTTGGGAGAGTTCTATCTGATCATGATATATGTTGTGTGGAAAATCATGGAGGAGAGCTCGAAGGAAAGTGAAGCTACCCTTCGACCGAAGCGCGGTGGGCGCTAGTACAAATCGAATGATTGAATCTGTTATGTGTATCATCGTCCCGTTATGCAATGCACATCACGCGGCTGAGGAATTCGAATTAAAGATATTCAGATGAAGAAACATCAAGGCATGCATGTTTCTCCCTACTTCCCATTGTCTGTTCATATTTCATAAACTCATGGCCTCAAAAGATCTGGGGAACACTCTGGCTCAAAAGCCAAGCCGGTGGGATTACGCAGCATGCACAGCGACACGGTCGGCGAGCGGGGAACGATGGCGGCCTTAAATAGTCTCGGCATCCGGGTCAGCAGATCGAAATTAAGGGCGGCGATGAAGGCCGTGGATCCGATCAAGGTTACTTCCCGATGGACCAAGTATCTCAACCGTCAGGAATAATATGTGCCCTTCGTGAACTCCCTGTGGCACATAGAGTATAGACGGTCATCACAAGCTGATAAGGTGAAAAATTGTCATTAACGGAGCCATCGATGCAGTGATCATTATGATGCATATATGACAATTTTTTGGGCGATGTCATATATCTGCATTATGACAATCTAGTTTTGGGAAGGCGATGTCATATATATGCATTATGCAAATGTCATTTTTCTGTCATATGAAGTCATAAAAATTGTCATATTTCTGTCATATTACGTAAGCAAACTTTCCGCCTCTGAGTAGACCGTAATATCGCGTGGCGAAGCGCGTCTCGCCATGTGGTGAACCGCGAAGCGCGTCAAGCCGCGTCGCCGCGTTCCCTCTTTCAGGTTGGCGCAGTTTTCACCTCATATCCAGCCATCCAGAACAGGCGCGTGAATCTTGCTGCGGAACATGTATCATGTTGGGAGCCATCTTGAGCTCCGGAGCGTTTTATTTTGTATCGGGAGAAGGGGCAGGGCCCAGGGGGATGCCGGAGACACGGAAGATGCCAAAACGCTTAATTTTATTCTGAAAATGCCAGGCACTCGGCGCCTGAGCGGTGAGCCTGACCAGAATTTAGAGCTCAGGTCATATAAAATGTCAGATTTGCCAAGAATATGACATGATTATGCACGACCATATGACAGAATTATGCATCTTTTTTCGGCCCGGCTGTGGACGTTTTGTCAGAATACTGTCATACATAAGGCATATGTTCTGCATTGTCATATGACAGAATATGACAGAATTTAGGGCGGGAAAATTATGTCATATTTCTGTCATAAAGCTGTCATATGACAGCCACGGGAGGCATTATGGCCATAAATATGACAATGAGACTTTGTCATAAACCTGTCATATGACTATGACAATTTTTTGTCATAATTCTGTCATATGCATAATATGACTTCATATGTATGACAAATGGTGATGATCACTGCATCGATGGCAGAAGCAGACTAGTTACCTTTTTACAAACATCAGGAAACAAACTCTTCACCGTGTGGGTCGGCGAGTCTTCGAGGTCCGAGGAGCGCCGGCGGCGGCGGCTGGTTGATGAGTCTTCGGAGTAGGGCGGGGGTCGCGTGGAACGAGCATACTTTATCTCCATCAACTGCACATCGGTCACCGTAATCACTCGCACCCGCGCGACCCTCATCATCCTCATCCTGCTCGCTCGGCTCATCCTCAGCTGTTGGGGTTCGCGTCCTTGGGCTTGGCATCTCCGGGGGGGGGGGGGGCGGGATCGAGCTGGGGGTGTCGGGCTCTTGGACCTCCGTTCTAATGAGTGAAATACCTGGTTGCGGCTGCAACCAGCACAGCTTGTAAGGGTTGATGTGGTGTGCTAGGAGCGTTCCTTCGACAGTCGGATCGCCAGCCACGTTCTTGGCGGCTTTTACGTAAGCCCCTGCTAAGGATGAGCACGGAGTAAGCCCCGGAGCGGCTTTGCAGGAGCGCCCCGGTTATCCGGGGCCGCACTCCGGGGGAGCCGGGAGTACGGAGTGATAATCGGGAGTTTACCTCACCGTTGCCGGAGTACGGAAGCTGACTTTTGAGCATTGTAGGAAATTTCCCGGAGTACGGAGCTGACCTCTGGGCGTTGCAGAAATTTCCCGGAGTACGGAGTAAATACCTGCGATATGTGACGGAGCACAAAGTTACCCCCGGAGTCCGGGGCGCTCCGGGACCTCCACATTTTTCCGATAAGGAAGGTATTTCCCAATAAACATGAGTATTTCGAGATTATTTTGGGGTCAATTCTCAAAATTCATTTTTACAAATCTCATCTCGCAGTCTAAATCTGACCAAAACAATTCTTCAAGCGCTCTCAGCCTGTTCTCTTAACCACAGCTGCTACAAGCTTGATTACGAGCATACACATTTCTGAAATAGAACCATATTTCGAGATACGTGAGATTGTCTCCCGGAGTACGGAGCTCCCCCGGGGTATCCGGGCTCCGTAGCTACGGAGTACGGAGTAGACGTTCTGAAACACTTCATCATTTGACGGAGCACGGAGTAAGTTTTCTCTGGTGCTCCTTATGGTGACGGAGTACGGAGTAAGATGCTGGTGTAACTGTGAAAAGAGACGGAGCACGGAGCACCACAGAAAGTCAGCGGATCGCCCCGGAGTATGGGCGCGGGAGTACGGAGCACTCCGGGGCTCTCCGGGCTCATCCTTAGGCCCCCTGCCGTCGCAATGACCGGATCCTCCAGGCTCGCGATGGCGATCACGCGCTCGGGCGTGATCGCTGCTGTCGTGCCCCGCGGGACGTCCTTGTCGAGTTCCAGGAAGGGGGCGATACTCCTGGACAGGCTAGATGTTGAGGTTGGCCTCTCGCAGCAGGTCGCAGATGCAGAGGTGAATGCCCATAAGCCGGACCACGGTGTTCTAGTCCCCAAACGCCTTGACCATATGGATCGTGCACTCCCTTAACTTCCTCAATTGTTCTATTCTCCTCTCCGCACGTTCCCTGGTGATTCGATCGGGCAAGCTGGCCTGGCCCTTTGCCTTCTGCTTGGAGTAGGAAGCGACCTGGGGCACCACCGTATGTTGTTTTGTTAAGCTGCAGTCACATATTAGGCAAGCAATAGTTCGGCTTCAGCGTCTGCTACCCCATCGCGCGCGAATAGAACCTCGGCCCATTACGCACCGAGAAAGGGAGAATGTTGTTTGTGGGAAGGTGGCTATGGGAAGGAGTTACACGTTCCGCGAAGGAGGCAACGAACACGGACGCCATCGCATGGACGTGAGAGTGTGGAGGCGTCAGCACCTAAGGCCGGGGGTAATCTACGCGCGAAGCGTACCGCCATCATTGCGCACACTCACCGAAAACGCTGGTTCTGCGGGAGAAGCAAGCGTCGGACTCTCGTGCGAAGTCACGCGTGCAATCCAGAGCGATCGTGGTTTGGATGTTGGGTGTGCGCTTCAGAAGCAAGCTGCAAGGCGGAGGAAAGAGGGTAGTTGTGTACGTGCTGGCAAACGAGGGCAATACATAAGGAAAGCACCCCTATTACCGCGCACACTCACTGAGAACGTAGGTTATGTGGGAGGACTCGGCGCTGGACTGTTGCGTAAAAACCAGGGCGAAGCGAGAGCGACAGCAGACTGGGTGCTTGATGTCTGATATGGAAGCAAGCAAGCACAGATGTTATTGAAAGATGTCTTCGTCCACACATAAATCTGTCCCAACCCCTGATGAAGTATATACACGCGCATCAGCGCGAAGTCGCGCCCAAGTTACCAAACCCTCGATTGTGCTTATGTACTCACCGTCATACTGATCCCCTGCAGCTAGAGCTGCGTAACACTTTCCTTGGCATCCCTTAGCGGGAAGTTACACCATATAAGTTGGCATTTCCCCCAGGATCCGGATATTCACCCCGATCATTCGCGTCGTTAAGGCAGTCGTTCTTGCAAAGGCTTGGGAACCCGCATGTGTTCCGGAACATGTCAACGGTATCGGTGCTTAGCTCCGTCAAGTCGTCTCCAGAGCAGTGCTCACCACTAAATGTCATAAACATGATCTCACATTTATGACATGACCAGGTTTTTGGCGGAGAAATTTGGCACTCATGAATATATGAGTTATGAGTTGAGATTGCCAATATGACCAAATATGACCAAAATTTTGGCGGTGGAATTCAACTCATATTTTTGAGATCTTTCAGGATAAATATGATAATATATGCCACATTTGAATATCACCATACTCTCGGCGATTATACAAACTCATGCATTCAAGATCATGTAGGAATATAGGATCATATATAATCATATTCGCTCCTACTCATATGAAACAGTCTTTGAACAAAAAAATGTAGGCTGAACTGAATAAAGTCCATTTGTGTTCACTGTGCAGAATTACAATTTTAGGTACACCGCATTTGATACTCACATGTTACTTGCATCCTTAAAAGGGGAGATCCCCAAAGTATCCACAGAAGAAAACGTTTGGGGTGACTGTTTTGTTAGGTTCTGCAGAAGCTGCAGGCGTACAAATCCTTCGCAAGGTCTTCCATGCGAACAATTGACTTTCGTATTAACTCTTTATTTTGTTCGCCCAAGCCTCCAACATACTAGACGTGTGGCTGAGCTGACTCCTGTTTGTGCCCATGCTGAATGTCAAAATTTTCATCGCTTACGTGACGATGTACGTGCGTTAGTTTAAAAGAGCATTTAGCTCCTACAGCAGAAGTTCAAGGGCTGAAAGACTGCGCCGGTAATTCAGAATTAAATACGTCATGTTTTTACGCAACGTAGCAGCAAGTTGGCTAATACAAGAAATTAATTCGGCCACCGCCCTTTTTGGTTCGGCCACAGTCATTTTACTACGGTCACCGCCTTGCGCCCAGCTTCATCACCAGAAGCGACAACAGATTCTTAAAGACGTGAGCAAGCCAGACTCACGTCTCTTTTCCGCTCTCCTCCAGCCTGCTGGCGCAACAGCTGTGCGGAACATAGCTCGCTCAACCGCGGTACTTTAGTGTCTGTTCTAGCCTCGAACCGCCAAATGAGTGAAGCAGCAGCACCTGCGACGCAATACATAGTCTTCTTTTGTTATCTTATTCTCTATAGCAACCAACTTCCAAGTACGTGTGCATTTATCTATGTATGTTCAAACATCAGTAAAGTGTCTATGCTGTTAGCTACTACACCGTGTTGCGCAGTCTCGAAGGAGTCTCTTCGGAAATCCTGGCTCAGAATCTTTCGGGAGATCCACAGGAGACCCTGGACATGTAAATTCTCAGAATTGTAAAATTTCATCTTGAAGAGCATCCCTGACGATCCCCTGAAATTACAGGAGCGGATTTCAGTCAGGAGGATCCCGGGTCCTCTTAAAATTTTGGGGGTGTATGGAGCCGTTAAGGTGTTAAAATTTCCATATGTTGAGGGCAGTGGCCGTAGTAAAAGGACGGTGGCTGTATCAAAAAGAGCGGTAACCGAATCAATTTCCCCAATACAATAAATCTTTTGGGCTCTGGATTTCATTAACAGAACGAACTTTTCGTGGGTCATAAAAAAACGTGCTGATTATCAGATTCACTTTCACACTCATATTGGAGTCAGTCAGTGTAGGCAGAACTAGCTTGTTGATGTACAACTGCAGGAATCAAAGTGACTCCATGAATAATGGATGATAGAAGTGAGCAGCAGAACGCGATGTGAGGCAGAGAAGGGTACATGGAGATGGGCGAGGAAAGTGATGGGTGGTTGTCGGTATCGAATATGGTCCAATTGCTCGAAAACACAAGTCCGAGCCTGTATGTGTGTGATATACGCACATGTGGTCATGTGGGCGCACTCTACTTTTGCAAGGTGTTTCTCAAGTCAGAGTAAAGGCTCTAGGCCCCGGGTTTTAGTCAGTTTGTTGTCGGCTCGTTGCTTATTGGTCATACGCCCATCGGACTTTGTACCGACCGTGGTCACAGCATCTTATGGTTGCTATTTCTTCTATTCTCACTGTTTGCAAGACTAGAACAATGTGGTGAATTAGGCAGAGCATGCCATCTGCTTCGTTTGTCTTTTCCGCTTTTGCTGCAACGTCATAACTCGAACTCCGAGTGATCCGGTCCCTGACTTAACGAAAAAAGTATTCGCCCGACATATACCAATTCTGTCCCCTCGCCCACAGGCAACATTTTTTCTTTCTTTCCCCGCCGGCTTTTATCTGAACATGATTAATTACCGATGAGACGTCTTTTCCCAACCCCGAATATGATTGATCACGAGCTTGGAACGGCAAAGTTGCCATTATTTGAATTGGCTTTGTGGCTGCTGGTGGCGGTGGCGGAGAGAAACAAGCGCAACGCGTAACGTGTGTTGCTGCTTACTGTTGTGAAAATTTGCGTCTCTCTTCTGTGTAACGACTCTGTGCATCGATTCGGTCTCGGAAGGTCCATCCGCGTCCATAGGCTTTTCTCACTTCCACTCGAGCCCAGCTTTCGCTTCGCATATACCCAAGTCACAAGCAATTAAAGCGTGCCTTCGTTAGGTCTAGATACGCACATCATCTATGTTACTGGCTCAATACATAATTTCAAGTTTAGATGGGCATGATGGTCTAATATAATGACTACTGGCGTTGGTACGATTCTTTGTCCACATCTGCGCCGCGATGTGGTCGCGATGTAAGACTTCGGGATGAGGCTCGGCAGTCCGTGTCGTACGAGGATCTTCTCGGCAGAATCGCGCTGATCGGTGGTGTCGATGAGCTGACCATCGATGTCGTTATCAGGGTCGAGTAACAAGTTAACCGCTGGCAGATAAAATTACGAACGACGGCCAAAGCAGGGACCGGATCTTCTTGGATCTGCAGGTTAAAGTGGCAGCCTGCTGTAAGGATTTTGAAACGAACCTGTAACAACTTCAAAGACATCAATCACATAACATTAATTTTTAATTTATTTACCCGTTTACCGATCGTCAATTTTTATATGTTCTCATCTTTTTTTAAAAAAAAAATTATTATCACACATTCGTGTAATTTCTCCATTCTGAGGGCCGACGCCTCCTCTGTCGAGATTATTACTGTTGCCGCTGCTACATCCCCGCAGTTGCTGTTTATGGCCGAGAGATCCGGCAACAGCAGAACGAAGAGCGCCTGCGCCATGCAGGGGGTTCCCGAGACAGGCAGCGTCAACAGCACCGAGACATTCTGGTGAGGGAAGACAGACAACTGAACCTCAACGAAGGCGCGCTGGGGGCAACGGTAGAGCAACAAGGGAGGATCAGTGGTCTGTAAAGCAGCTGAGCGGTGAAGTCATCTTGTATAGGGAAGTCGGGATATATGGAAGGCTGCAGACGTTCAAAATGGTAGATTTTGATAAAATGCAGATTTGAGAACACGAGAAGTGCTGGCCCAGAGGCAGCGTGGCAGACTGCTTAAATGAAGGCAATTCTGAGACCTACTGGATAGAGTAGACTGCGTCGATCAAGTGCCAATTTGGTTATACTATACTCCTACGATAGTATAAACTAGCACCATAGTATACATATGCTCATCAGTATACTATACTACCTGTCAATTATACTATACTTCTACAATAGTATATGATAGCACTATAGTATGCATATACCATTACTAATTTTACTATAGCACTACTATAGTATGTTATCTTTGCCTGAATTGTGTTTGTGAGGAAGTATTTAATTATGATAATACTAGTTACCACTATAGTTTGATGGAAAATTTGCGCATACTATAGTAGTGATATCATAATACTATAGTACTACATCTTTTTGGCCTTGGAGTATAGTAGTATTATAGGAAATACTACCATACTATCTTATCCTATATACTACCTTCGCCCTCCCGACGACCAAAGGTAGTATGGAGTATACTACCCGTGCCCCTGAAAACAGTGTACTATAGTATAATGTTCAACACTGGTTGCTGCGTCGGGTACCTCTGGAATATCCGCTCCAAGGCAGCGCAGAAAGCTGGACAGAACATCGCCAACCTTCTCGAAGTCGGATTCGAACCAGGTAAGCGTGGTAGAGGTGGACTTGATCTGCACGACTGAACCTTCTGCTACGTTCTTGTCAAGTCCCAACTCACACTTGGCAATCCTTCCCTTCCCTTTCCCCAGTCCTCACCTTTACTTTCACGGCTTCACGCTTCAGCAGTCCACCGTCACTCTTCAAGCCTTTCAGTATGCTCAGCAAACTTCTCTCTTCATCGCAACGGGCCCCGTCTATGCCGGGTTACACCGGCTATCAGAGCTCCCGCGCTCTCCAGCACACTCAGCGTGCGCTCAGCTTCCCGGGTCCGCCTCCCGCCCTCCCTCCCGCTACCACACCCGCTACAATGGTAGTCGAGGTGTGGACGAAGCTCGTGGTGCGCCTCCGCAAGGCTAAGGTCCCAGTCAATCCAGCTGGGATCCAGGCTCGACACCGGTTTTTGGAGCCGGGAGAAACTCCCGAAGACGCTCGCTCTATATGGCTAGCGCTTTTGGCACAGCCCATGACGGTCACGGACGCCGATGTCGGCAGGATCATCCCGATGGTTGCCGCCAACCCCGACGACGGCCCAGCAGCAGACGGAAGTGCCGGCTTCTACATGCGTTTGTTTCCCATGCAGGTTCGCCAGCTCCGGCAGGTCCTTCAGAGCTGGGATGACTCCGGTTTGGTCTTCGAAGAGGCTCAGACTTGGACTCAATTCATTGAACACACGCACAAGACGGAAGAGGATTTCGTGTTCATCCGATATGTCGGCACGTTTGGCCCTACTTCTACCGCGCTTACCAGGTTCGACTTAGACTTTAAGCGGGTTGGCGGTGTTCTGTCCAACTTTTTGCGGTGCCTTGGAGCGGATCATCCAGAGGTACTCGACGCAGCAACTGTCTACGTTTCCCGACGGCTGGACTGCAGCCCTTGACCAGCGCCATCGAGGTTCCACAGGTACATTCATAGTTCCTGACTCTCTCTCCAGACCAGCACTGCTTACTAACAACTGTTCCATTGGAGTGCTGTCTAGATGCTGGCGGACGAAAGGAAGCGCTTGCTGATTGCCCTGTTTGGGCTGGAGAGCCTCTTGAATCGTCAAGCGGGCGGCTTTTTGGCGGCATGGGAGCCCAGGGCAGAAGATCAAGCCCTGTACGAGTCCCTTGACTGCCGAGTGCTCTCTAGCACTTTACTTGAGTTTCGAAGTGCTCCCACGGACCAACAAGTCAAGCTCGCCGAGCTCTTCAGTGATATTTCCGACTTCATGGTGGAGCCCCGATGGTGGAGCATCAGGTGTTCACGGGAACGTCAAGAATCTCACCTGCGCCCGACCTCAAGAGCGTCATGCTTCGACAAGCCACGCCCTCGACCGTGGATGGGAACGTCTTGCTGGCCGTCATCGGCAAAGACATTACCCTGAAGGACTTCTTGGAGCCCCGCTTCTGCATTCAAGAAGAAGATTTTTGCGCCGGCCATCTCCTCTTTCCGGTTCTGAAGCTGCTTCAGTAGTGGGAACAAGGCCTCGCTACGTTTGAGTCCAGAGCCGGGACCGATATGACAGTTGACGTCCATGTTCCCACTTCCCTTTCTACATCTCATCCCGTGGCCAAAGCACACTGTTTGCGCGGCCTTTCTCGACTTTCTAGGGTGGTACTTAAGGATCATCAAGCCTCTTGTAGTCGTTTCCTGCTCGCAGTTGACCTCGTCCATGCTGGCAGCAGGCCTTGCTCACGAACAAGGCCTTCCAAGGTGAGTTGTATCCAGCACGGCTTCTTCCGATTCTTTGCTTACATGTGGACCGTCTCTCTGGGATTTGCAGCTGTGGTTTCCTTTCTGACGTCGGTGTTCCCCGCCTCTGTAACTTCCAGGACCCAGACGAATACGCAAGTCTGCCTCCGGACGTCAAGGAACGTGATCCTCAGGCATCACTCATTCTCGTCCCAGTTCTGTACCCAGGAAGGGACAAGTAAGGAAGCCAGCCGGACTCTCTTTGCCGTGTATTCCTATTGTCTGTAATGACAGGAGTGGTGCTTGCCCGTCTCGCTCACTTAGCCAGCAACACCGCTCCGTCTCGCGCCGACGCCTTCGAGAGCACGATGCTCACTTGGTCCATATGTGATGTGGCCACAGTACAGGAACCTCGAGAGCGCTCTGCGTTCGGCCAAGGAAGAGCTCAGGACGGTCTAGTCCTCAATCAACGCTGTTTCTCAGATCAGGGAGCTACCGGAAGAGGAGCGAGTCCTGCGATCGTTCAAAGCTGCTATGAGTCCTCCGCTTCCAACGTCTTCGGTACGGCCAGGGCTCGGCACGACTATGGGATTTTACGACGATTACGACTATAGCCTCATGCGACTATGACTATGACTATGCTCCGGAAAATGTAAGACAATAGTCGCCATATTCGTTAAAAACCTGGTCTAAAATTGATTGTGCAACTATAGTCGGACAATAGCTGGACGTCAGGGCTATAGTCGCAGCAGGCAATGCCACTATAGTTCGACTATAGTATGTTATGGTCTGACTATAGCTTGGAGTTGCGACTATAGCCGCAGGCCTGCCGCCCGACCGCCACCGCTATAGTCAGACTATGACATCTATTGCCCATGAAACACTATAGCCAGTCATAGTGCGACTATTATTGTTGGATAGTCAAACCATAGCCTGACTATATCCAATTTTAGACTATTAAAGGCGACCTACACTATAATTATTGATAGTCTGAAATTTGGCGTGCAACTATAGTGCGAAAATTTTTCTCCCAAAGTCCGACTATAGTGATGCACTGGCGTTACCATTTTGGCTATAGTCACACTACAGTGCAAAATTTGGCTGCGCAAAAGCCTGCGACTATAGTCGACTATGGCACTATATTCAGATTTTTAAGGATGAGCACGGAGTAAGCCCCGGAGCGGCTTTGCAGAAGCGCCCCGGTTATCCGGGGCCGCACTCCGGGGGAGCCGGGAGTACGGAGTGAGAATCGGGAGTTTACCTCACCGTTGCCGGAGTGCGGAGCTGACTTTTGAGCATTGTAGAAAATTCCCCGGAGTACGGAGTAAATACCTGCGAAATGTGACGGAGTACGGAGTTACCCCCGGAGTCCGGGGCGCTCCGGGGCCTCCACTTTTTTCTCATAAGGAAGGTATTTTGCTATAAACATGGGTATTTTGGAGTAAATTTCCAAAATTTATTTTCACAAATCTCATCTCGCAGTCTAAATCTGACCAAAACAGCTGTTCAAGCGCTCTCAGACTGTCCTCTTAAGCACAGCTGCTACAAGCTTGATCACGAGCATACAGATTTCTAAAATTATACCATATTTTGGGATTTGTGAGATCATCTCCCGGAGTACGGAGCTCCCCCGGATTATCCGGGCTCCGTAGCTACGGAGTACGGAGTAGACTTTCTGAAACACTTCATCATTTGACGGAGCACGGAGTAAGTTTTCTCTGGTGCTCCTTATCGTGACGGAGTACGGAGTAAGATGCTGGTGTTACTTTGAAAAGAGACGGAGCACGGAGCACCACAGAAAGTCAGCGGAGCGCCCCGGAGTATGGACCCGGGAGTACGGAGCACTCCGGGGCGCTCCGGGCTCATCCTTACAGATTTTTGACTATGACTATTTCGGATTTTCAAAAACGACTATGACTATGCCATAAAAACGTGCGACTATAGTCGGAGCCGAGCCCTGTTCCATATATTCCTCCCGGACGCTAACAGCAAGTTCTGTGGTATCTCTGAGAAGTGAGTGCAATTGCTCTCGAATCTATCACCTATTACACTGCTCATTCTCCCTTTTCTCTCTACAGATTCAGTGTCGTGTTAGACTCCATGGTTCGGCGTTTCAGCAGCGTTTCGGTGGCGTCTCGACAGCGCTTGCGACCTCTGGAAGCTGGCGTCCACACGCTGTCGATACGCTGTGGACAACCAGATCACAGAACACTCCTCTGATGCTCCTCACACGCTTCTGTTCACACGCCCTTTTGTACGCTCTTCACACGCTTCCCACACGCTGTCCAAACGATGTTGTTCTGCATTCAAAAGAGGCCACGGTTCTCAAACATCACCGCAGACTCAACACATGGCATGCAGTGGACGTGTTCCACGCGAGTACTGAAACATGAGAGTACAGGGAGAGCAAGAGCTAGTCCAGTCAGCCATCTGTGTGATTGGCGAGAAATGGACATAGTACTCACGAGTCACGGGTCGGCACAGGACTCGCCAAGCGCAGACCGTTCTGTAATGGTGTAGAAGACGAGCATTGTCAGCCGTCCACGAAAGGTGTGTAGCGAGCGTGCAGTGATGTGACTGCTGACCGTGGTTGGATGCGCGCTTCAGATTGGAGAAGAGAAGCGAAGATGCGGTCTGTAGGAAGGATGGGTAGTAAGAGACCTGCAGGCTGCGGGAAGAGACAGGGATCGGAGGGAGCACTCACCGTAGTCCTTGAGGGGCTGCAGAAGTCCGCCCCCTCGATCATCATCGTCGAAGAGCTCGACTGCGTCTTCCCCTCCCCGTGAATCGTCTGCTGGCGACAAGAAACCATCCGTCCTCGCCCAACTCCTCACCGAATTTGACAACGTCCGAGGACATCACGTCGCCCTGGTCACAACCACCAACCTGTGAGTTCTCTCCATTCTTCCACATTTTGCCCACCTAGATGTTCTTGCCAAATATACAAACGTCCAGAGCACTGGTCCGTTAGCAAGTGGATCGGCCAAAAACGCTCAGAACGGAAGAGGAATGGCGCTGTCCGTGCTTAGTACAGACTCATTGCCTCATTTTGTATTCTCGCAGCTGGAAATTTGTAAAGGTCAAGCAAGACGGGCAAGCGGGTTAGGCACGGGCGACAACGTTTGTAATCATTACCGTTCTTGGAGATTAGATTTTAAGCAAGACTTTTTGTTTTGAAAGCGGGGGAACGGACCTTTTCTAGAGGGCGTTAAGTAGTAAATACGCTGGGCATACGGAGCAAAAAAAAACATGGGTGAACGGACCAGTCCTTGGGCTAACGTAGAACAAAGCGGACGTTCGCCTAACTTGCGATGTTTTTGTAGTGATATTGCTTCCACGGTAGATGCAGCCCGCTACGAAGTTTTACAGAATGTGATGACCGCCAAGGTTCCCGACGGTCAATCTTGTCCCAAAAAGCTCCCCCCTCTCGCCTGTAGACACTTTACCATCCCATCTACCAGCTCATCATCTACATAATCTGACAGAAATCAATTTCATATGATAAATCATGTTGGAACAAGCTGGTTCGGTGAAGAGGAGATAGACGAAATAAAATACCAAAAATCTCAACGTGTATGGATCAACAGGAGTAAATCGTTCGTGACCTTCCTCACTCACCTCATCACCATGAATTGATCACACATGTATATATCAGAAAGACTGGTGCATGGGTTTTGATTGATTTATCGGAGGCTGGGGACACCTACGTTTCGTAGGCCGCACGGAAGTACTTTGTGGTGTGGTCAGGCTCTCCGCACGTGTGGCAAAACGAAATAACAGTGAGCTGGAAGTCCTGCAGGCTGCAGCTGAACCATCTTCCGCTACATCCTCCAGTGCCTTATTCTTACCCTTGCTTCTTTGACCAGCCTCCATCCTTTTTTTCTGTGGTCGTCACCGCTTCGTGCTCACATCTGGCGGGAGGAGGTTGCTTGAGGGCGGTTGCCAAGTAGCAGACATGTGGGCATGGGAACAGCATCAGGTCGGAGACGCCGCATGTGCACGATCTGAGCTGCATCTTGGGATCGGCTGCGAGCTTGACCGTAAATTTTTTCTTATTGTTGTCTCGGACTGGACCCGAAAGCTCACTGGCCGTGACGCACTTCAACCTGCGGCTCTGTTCCAGAGCCGCTAAGAGCATGCCGTGTGGCTGCGGGGCAAGCGTCTGCTTCCACAAGTCCGCAGACTTAGCGCGGTCGTGGAAGTGTTGCATCTCGTACTCGTACATTGCCTCCATCAGCTGCAACGCGGGCCATTCGGGTTAAATCCTTTGTCGTCGCAGGGCGCAGTTCGAGATCTCGCTCAGGTTTGAGGTCACGTGGGTGAAGCGTCGGCCAGGGAAGGCATAGCTTGCACAGTACTTGTGGGGAACCGCGCCGTCGCCCAGATAGATTGAGGCGCCCTTGTTTGTTTGGGACAGAGTCTGCACAACCTTATCGAATATGGATTTGGTCTCCGCATAGAATGGATGCCAAAAGATGCGCCCAGCCTCCGAGCCGTGGTGTTTCTTGACGTCTTCGGCGAGGTGCCAGCAGCAGTGGGCAGTACTGATTTGATTGCTGCTAGCGCACTCTTCTTCTTCTGGCGGTTGGAAATAATTGTTGTATGGGTTGGGCTGACCGTGGGGAACGCCTACAGCAGCAGCTGGAGAGACCACTCCCACGTAGCCTGAGACTCGGTAGGTACAAGTGCCCAAGCCAGAATCACAAGGTTGCTATCTACGTCCATTGTAGCCGCCAGCAGAATGATGATGTTGAATGAAATCTTTGTGAAAGCTCCGTCGACAGCGATGAAGGGCTTGTGATGCTACAACGCTCGCTTGGAAGCCCCCGAAGAACAAAGGTGCTGCGGATTTTACCACCCTCGGACTGGTGACCCGTCGTTGCGCTCTGATCTGCAGCACGCATTCGATCCGTCGGAACTCGCTCTCCTGCAGCTGTGAATCGGAACCAATGATTGAATTTCGTGCCTTGTTGACCGCTGACAAAGCAAGATCGATCCCGTAGCTCTGCTTCATTTGGGCGGCAATCTGGGCATCCAGTTGTGCTGTAGTCGACGACCATGCAGTCTCGGATCTGCATAGTGAAATAACCATCATTCATTAGTTCCAAGTCCCATTGGCCACTATACGATGAATAGCCACACTACTGCTGAGGCCTGAGGGGCACTAGTAGCTCCAGCTACACACTCGGCGCACAAGGTTTGAACGTTTAAGAGCAAAATCACCAGACGCAGCAGGAAAGAGTGGTCAGCAAAAGACCGCCGCTTTACCGTGGCAATTCCAGCATAAACATGCCCTTTCTTGAAAGTAGAGACCACAACCTTTCCGCTGTCCGCAGCGTCCAGGTGCGCCCGAGCTCGAAAACCGCACTCCTTTTTGTTTGTGCATACGGCGATAACCCAGCTCGACTTGGATGCCTCCCATTTACAGGCAAAGTTTTGCTGTAGGGCGTATAGGCGCACCGCGTCCTTAAACTCGTCGAGGGTCCTAAAGGTGCTAGCGGCACTGAAACCTGAGTGTCAACTCAGTAAGAGGATGATCCGACAACATCTTGAGGCTTGGGGGCAGTAGGGACTAGGGGCGAGGTGAACAATAATGTATTGCCTAATCAAGGCTCGGCAAGCTACTAGAGTTATCACTTTTTTGCGAAATAGTATAGTCAAGTTATAGTGAATGGTCACCTCGGCGGGAAATAGTGTAGTCAAGTGAGATATAGCTAATATAGAGCTGCTATTTCAACCATGCGAAATTTTTGTTGGCTTTTCGCTGAAATAGCCACTATAGTCACTTCCAGTAGCTACCTGTGACTAGTTCAGCACAAAGTGAGATCGAGATAGTCCCTATATGTGGCTAGGAGTGACTGGAGCAACTACATAGTAATTATCCAGCAGCTGTGTCAGCCAGCCCCTATCCAACACAAAAAATTCCCATTTGGGTGAAATAATCACTATATGTGGCTATGAGTAACTGAGATAGTGACTATATGTGACTATGAGTAGCTAGAGCTACTACATCGTGACTATCCAGTGCAGTGATCATCACCTTTTGTCATACAATGAAGTCATATTATGCATATGACAGAATTATGACAAAAAAATTGTCATAGTCATATGACAGGTTTATGACAAAGTCTCATTGTCATATTTATGGCCATAATGCCTCCCGTGGCTGTCATATGACAGCTTTATGACAGAAATATGACATAATTTTCCCACCCTACATTCTGTCATATTCTGTCATATGACAATGCAGAACATATGCCTTATGTATGACAGTATTCTGACAAAACGTCCACAGCCGAGCCGAAAAGATGCATAATTCTGTCATATGGTCGTGCATAATCATGTCATATTCTTGGCAAATCTGACATTTTATATGACCTGAGCTCTAAATTCTGGTCAGGCTCACCGCTCAGGCGCCGAGTGCCTGGCATTTTCAGAATAAAAATTAAGCGTTTTGGCATCTTCCGTGTCTCCAGCATCCCCCTGGGCCCTGCCCCTTCTCCCGATACAAAAAAACGCTCCGGAGCTCAAAATGGCTCCCAACATGTTACATGTTCCGCAGCAAGCTTCACGCGCCTGTTCTGGATTAAGGATCTTCCCGGAGTAGGCCCCGGAGTAGCATTTCCCGGAGCTCCGCGGACTCCGGGGGACGCTCTGCACGGGTACGGAGCACGGAGCGAGATTTGAGCATTTTTTACTAGCTTTAGATTTGCGGAGCTACTCCGCGAAGGTATGGCTGCCACACCCCGGAGCACGGAGTGAGTTTGCTTGCATTGTCAAAAAAGCACCGGAGTACGGAGTAGACCCCGGAGTCCGACGGAGCTCCGGGGATGGCAAAGTGAGTCACGTGATGGCCAAAACTGAGTCACGTGACCGGGTTTTGAGGGATTTCTCGGCCGAATCAGGTCGAAACACTGCGTATTTCAGCTTTTTGGGGGCAGTAAACCCTTGGAAAGGAATGATATAGGCTTCTAAAGCTGCGATTGAACTGTTTCGATGAGATTTGACCTTCTCCTGAGCCCATGTTGGACTCATTTCATGACACCCCGGAGTACCCCGGAGTCCGCGGAGCTATTTTGCGGAGCACGGAGTCCGCCTGTGAAAAATATACGGAGCACGGAGTAGATTCTTGCGCGCAACCGCGACTTCGACGGAGCACGGAGTGCTCGCCAGCTGATCACCAGAAATTTTGCGGAGCGCGGAGCTGGCCAGATCTCAGACGGAGCTGAGCGGAGCGCCGCCCCGGAGTCCGGGCTCCGGGGATCTACTCCGGGAAGATCCTTATTCTGGATGGCTGGATATGAGGTGAAAACTGCGCCAACCTGAAAGAGGGAACGCGGCGACGCGGCTTGACGCGCTTCGCGGTTCACCACATGGCGAGACGCGCTTCGCCACGCGATATTACGGTCAACTCAGAGGCGGAAAGTTTGCTTACGTAATATGACAGAAATATGACAATTTTATGACTTCATATGACAGAAAAATGACATTTGCATAATGCATATATATGACATCGCCTTCCCAAAACTAGATTGTCATAATGCAGATATATGACATCGCCCAAAAAATTGTCATATATGCATCATAATGATCACTGATCCAGTGGCTATCTCAGACAAATGCGATTCTTTATAACTATTCAACCATTAGTTACTCCGCGCCGATTTGAAATAGTTATAGCTACTATTTATTCTAGACGGCTTCGCCGCCCGAAGTATATTCAAGTTATCACTATAAGTTATAAATATATAGAAATCGCATGATGACCCTTTGGGACTGATTAGTCATCGGGTGAGGAAGAAAACCCCTATCTGGCGGTCACCACAAACAGGCACTCAGCTTGACCGTCGGCACGGCCAGGATAGCGTTGGAAGTGGTTACGCGGCTGGGACCTCCTAACGAGCTGATGGGTGACACACTTTTCCCTTCCTATATGTTCTTAGTCACAGAAGAGCAGGGCAGAGAACGCTGACACTTTCTAATCGCAGTGCTGCCACTTACTATTGCACCAGCCTTGCTCACTGTAATGCTAACACTCACCAATGCCCCTCTCCCAGCCTCCAGACCTACCACTCTTTGATCACAGACCGCAGTGCTTTGTACTTCGGTCTTCGAAAGACCTCTTCATGCTCGCACTGAGCACAGCGTGAGCCGTGATATGTGGGTGAGTAGACTACATGCCCCTCTGCTATTATAGTCATACACACATTGATCATCCAGTCTTTTGAATTGCAGGTACTACACTTCAATGCATCCTGGTTTGGTCGTGTTCTGCCGCCCAGTCGATCACTTGCTCAGGCCCCGGCTGTCCATGAGCCATGGGACGATGGATGTGAGCAGATTAGTAGAGCTATGGATTTGAGTAGTCAGTGAAGCTGCGGCAGATCTCGGTCAGATCAAAAGACAAGTTCCTCTCATCACTGATCATGCGTCTCCCTTTTCACCGTTGCTTCAGATTAAAGCAGTCTACAGTGACTAATTCCTGCGTGCGTTTGCATCTCTGATGCGAAGATGCGGCTTCAGGCTCGTTCATCGTGGAAATGCGTCTTCACGCCGCGTCAATTTCACGGCTGAGATCTTTCTGACACTCACTACTCACTCTTCCAGTTTCCCGCTTACTCTTTCTTCCTACTACTACCACCCGCACGTAACCTGCAGGGCGTAATTTTCATCTTCTTTCACTGACTTGCCCCTATCTCTGACTCCGTCTCCCGTGCACCACCCGCACGGTAGCCGTATGGCGCAATCACCACTTCACCGCTTCATCCCCTCTCACTCTCTGTCTGCCACTTTGACTCTCTCGACTCCCCTTTCCCTTTTGCTTCTTCTTGACTTCCGTTCCCTCAGTCTCTCCATAAGTCATCAATGTCCCGATGACTCTGTTTGTAATTAAGTTGTGCCAAGAGGAGTGACTGGGTTCTGACGCATAGATGTCTTAATGGTGACTATGCGACTTGACGTGGCTGTGACTTACTCGAGTCACCAGCACTCGAACGCGCTCTCGCCACACAACTGTTGGATATATGCATCATCCATGACACTTGAGTCGAGACTGGTCTCACCTTTTAGTATAGTGGTAGAATGTTCACAACAATCTCTGCAGCTCGCACCGCACAGTGTGCTGCATGTTGTGAATGCTAGATGCTCAGTGCTCGACTACTCACCTTGGGAGGACCAACAAGGTAGAGGAGAGAGGCCGAAGTCGCTTGACGAGTCGCAGGAGCAATCCCAGTATCTCAGGTTCGGTGTCGGACGGTCAGCTACGTAGTACCCCCTCGCAATGAGGGCGAAGTGACGTGCTGCCAGAACTCTAGCCTATGCCTGAAGATACGGAAGGGATGCAACCTTTGACGGGGAAGTCAAGGATGAGGGCGAGAAGGTAAAAGATGAGGAGGACGAGGTCAAAGGTGAGGAGGTGACGAGGGAGAGTGGAAGCAGGAACGTGTGTAGTGAATTTCAATAGGAGCGGGGGGAAACAGTGGTGGTGGAAAGTGCCTGCTTATATAGCTTTGTGGGTACAGGGGGGAGGACAGCCATTGCGCAATGAACAATGTGTGCCACATCGTTGCGCAACGATTTCGTGTCACAAACGCAGGAATCGATGAGACTGGAAGTGGAGTCACAAATGAGACTAAGGGTCTCATCTATATAGGAAAGACTGTGGAAAGGTCACAACCACGTGGAGGTTGCTATGAAGATGCAATCTTCAACACTCCCTCTCAACCGCAGCGTGGTTGCTGAAGTCGAGTGATGACCGTCAGACGACGTTGGCGGGGTCGAGCAGACCAAGACTGGTCCGATGCTTGACGAGGACGGGAGTCGGAGTGGCGCTGGTGAAGATGTCGGCCACTTGATCCGAAGTACCAACGTACTCAAGCTTGATCGCACCTTCTTCAACTTGCCAGCGGACGAAGTGGTAGCGAAGGTCGATGTGCTTGGTGCGTCGATGCCATCCAGGGTTCTGTGCAAGGGCGATGGAACCCTGGTTGTCGCCCTTCAGGACAATGCCGACAGCCTGAGGAGCGGTCTGGTCGTACGCGAGAACGGCTGTACGAAGCCAGATGGCGTCCTTGACGGCCTCGGTGAGGGCGACGTACTCTGACTCAACTGAGGACAGAGAAACGCATTGCTGGCGAAGAGAACCCCAGCTGACGGTTGCGCCGTACAGCTTGAAGACGTACCCAGACTGAGAGCGGCGGTCTTCGACGTTTCCGGCCCAGTCGGCGTCGGAGTAGCCAGTAAGCTCGGGCTGTCCGTCGATCTTGACGGGAGCGAGGACCAGTGCCAAGTCTCGCGTTGCCTTGAGGTAGCGAAGGACGCGAAGGGCAGCTTGGTAATGAGCCTGAGTCGGGCAGCCATTGAAACGGGAGAGCGCGCTGACGACAAAGCTGATGTCAGGCCTGGTGGAGAGGGCGATCCACATCAAGCAACCGATCAGGGCTTGGAAAAGCTGGGCGTCCGTCAAAGGCACTCCCTCTGGGACGAGCTTAGTGCCGACCGCCATAGGAGACGACTCCGGGCGACAGTTGGTCATATTGAAGCGCTCCAGGACTGTGTCGATGTAGTGACCTTGGCTGAGGGCGAAGCCGTTGTCGAGCTGCTGGACCTTGATTCCAAGTACCGAGCTGACGAGACCAATGTCGGTCATTCTGTAGGAGGCCTTGAGGCCCTCGCGAACGGAGTCAACGAGGGCCTGAGTCTTCGCAGCGATCAGGAAGTCGTCTACGTAGACGAAAACGATCGTGCGGTCGCCGTTGGGTTCGACGCGAACGAAAATGCCCCAATCGGCGTCGCTGTGAACAAACCCGAGGTCGCGCAGTTTGGAAACGACATCGAGCCACCAGAGGCGAGCCAACTGCTTGAAGCCGTAGAGTCCCTTGCGGACAAGAAGCCCAGTCGCCTTGGATCTTGCTGCTTCCACCCCTCGGGAAAGCTGATGTAGAGGACGCGATCCATCTTGGGGTTGAGGAAGGCCGTCTCAGCGTCCATCTGCCAGACCATAAGTCCCTGGACCGCAGCTTCGACAAAGAAGATCCTCAAGCTCGTCATGCGTCCGACTGGCGCATATGTCTCGTCGTAATCGATGCCGTAGCGCTGAGTGAAGCCACGACCAACAAGACGAGCCTTGTGCTTGAGGTAGTTGCCGTCTGCGTCCCTCTTAGTCTTGCAGACCCACTTGGTCGATACGACCTTGGCGCCGGGAGGGAGGACCACCTCCTCGAGCGTCTCGTTCTTGATCAGAGACTCCAGCTCCGCTTCGAAAGCCTTGGCCCACTGCTGACGCTCAGGACTCGACATGGCGTCGCCGTAGCTTGTGGGGTCGTCGTCGACGAGGGCAATTTTGCAAAGAAGCCCTTCTGACTCCTGCATGAACGCTGCGTACGTGTCCCGAAAAGCAGACGAACGTTGACCGCGGCCAGCGCGCGCAGGAAGCCGGCGAACGCCTTGAGGTCGATCAGCCATGGCAGGACTATTGCCGGGCGCATGATTCACCCCCTCGGGCTCAGGGCGTTTGCGGCCACGAGGAGGAAGTTCGACATTATTGGCGGCGGGACCTGGCTCCGCGTCATCGTCGGAAATGTCTTCCTCTTCGTACTCGAGGAAGCCGGGATCACCAGGCTCCACGTCCAGCTGGACGATGTTGGAAGGCTCGGACACCTCGGTGACCTTGGACGAGAGCTTGGGGCCGAAAGAGACGTTGCGGGAGAAGACAATCTTGCCCGTGGTCTCGTTGTGCACCCCCCAGCCGCTGCGCTGTGTCGGCCAGCTGACCAAACGTCCCTTCCAGGCCTTGGGAGTGGTGAAGTCCGACTTGGTGCGGTTAGCGGCGGGAATATGAACCCAGCATGGAGAACCGAATGCTCGAGTCTTGCCGAGGGAGGGTTTGCGCTTGTGTACCCACTCCCAAACCGTCCGACCGTCTTTGACGAAGGTGACCTTCATGAGCAACACCGCAGCGAATAAAATCGCATGTCCCCACCACTGAACCGGGAGGCCGCTGCTGTGAAGCATGGCGGCGGTCATCTCCTTGAGGGTACGATTCTTGCGCTCAGCCACACCGTTGAGTTCCGGGGTGTGGGGCGTTGTGATGTGGTGGAGGATGCCCTGAGAAGCAGTCCAGGTGGACATGTGCTTGTTGACGTACTCGCCGCCGCCGTCGGTGCGAATGACTTGCACCTTGGTGCCGAAAGTCCGTTCGGCTACCCTGACGAACTCAACAAGGCGAGCGAAAACCTCGGCCTTGGAGCGGAGTAAGTCGACCTTGGTGTAGTCCGTGTACTCGTCAATGAAGGTCGCGTAGTACTGGAAACCGCCAAAACAAGTCACCAAGGGACCGCCAACATCCGTGAGGATGATCTCCAGCGGAGAACTCGCGTGGAGAGGCGCGTCGTTGAAAGGTCGACGGGTAGCCTTGGTAGCTTCGCAGCTATCGCACCAAGGCGTGGCATCGTTCAGCCCAGGAATGGGAGGAAGATGACCCGAACGGACGAGCTTCTTGATGGTGCTGAAGCCCAAGTGACCGAGGCGAATGTGAACCTCGAGAGCGGGATCGCGCTGAGCGGGCTGCATAGGTGCCAGCATTGCTGAGGGAGACGATATGGAGGCCGCAAGGTCGACGTGTAACAGCAGCCATCGAGCTCGACCACGCTTGGTCAAAGGCATGCGCCAAGAGGCGTTGTCCTTGTGCTGGAGATGGGCGTTGTCATCCTCGTCGATGACTTTGATCCAGCCACGCTCGCGCAGCAGTTCCTCCGAAAGCAAGTTGACTCCGGCGCCGGGGAGAAGCACAACGTCCAGGAAAGTGACGCGGCGGCCGGAGGGAAGAAGTCCAGTGACATCGCCGATGTGGTCGGATGCCTGCTTGGAGCCAACCGTCTTGAAGGTCAAGGTCTTGTCCGCTTTCCGAGAGTTGAGGAGCAGCTCGGGTCGGTCGACAATGTGCTGTGATGCACCAGAGTCGATCATGAAGGGAATCAAGGTCGACGTCGTGGAGGCGGCAAGAACGGAGGACTCAAACATGGCTGCGAGCATCTCGTCGGCGTCTGGATAAGACTCGAGGGCGGCGGCGGCCTTTCCGGACGACGAAGTCGACTTGGGACACTCGGACTTGACGTGGCCTTGCTTGTGGCATGTCCAGCAGATCGGACCATTGCCGGGAAGAAGGTGGCTCGCGACTGGACAGTCAGGACGTTCGTGGTCGCGAGCACCACAGCCGTAGCAGAGCAGACGCTTGCTGTTGCCCTTGCTGTTGCCCTTGCCCTTGCTGCTGCCGGAGGTCGCCTGAGAAGAAGAAGGCGAAGAAGAAGACTTCTTTTTGCCGCCACCCGAAGAGGACTTGCCGGAGCCGGCCTTGTTTGCCACGCCCTTGATGGCGATGTGGAGATGTTGGCTGGCAGCGGCCATTGCCATGGCGTTGGCGCTGCGCTCCGCCGTGTGCTTCTGAGAAGCGTTCTCCTCGTTGTAGACCCGGACGAGCTGCAAAAAGGTCCGCTCGTCCTTCGGAAGCTGCCGCCACTCCGTCCTGACAACCCTGAGCGAATGAGGAAGGGTGTCGAGGAAACGGTCGCACTTGTCTTTCTTTGTCCTCCGTGCCCCAAGGTAGACCCGCCGCGCTCGCCTCAGCCACCAGCTCCATGTAGGAGTTGAGGTGCTGGACCATGTCTCCGCCCTCGTCGAGAAAGAGGTTCGCCATCTTGCGGTTGATGGCGCTCCGATGATCCGAGGAACCCAAGTCGTGAAGACTGGCGAGGAGGGACCACATGTCGGCGGAGGAGGAGAGGTCTCGAATCATGGCCTTGAGGGCCCCGCTGACCGTCTTGCGGAGGTAGGACATGGCCTTGGCGTCCCTGTCCTTCCAGGACTCGGACAGGCGCACATCGATGGAGGTGGCGTTGGGCGGCAGAGTTGGCTGAGTCTCGACGCCGCGGACAATGTCGAACGCGCGGATGCCGATGAAGACGGGCTCGATTGCCTCTCGCCAGGCGAAGAAGTTTTCGAGGCCGACGAGGACAGGAATGCCGGAGATGGCGGAGGAGTTGGTGTCGTCCATGCCGAAGAAGAGAGGCAGAGAAAGAAGAAGACCGAGGGCCGAAGAAAGAAGAGGATCGGAGGTCGAAAAACTTGGAGAGTCGAGGACGAGGCGGGAGCGAGAACGCAAAATCCGCAGGACGAGATCGAAGGCGACGCAGAGCAGAAGGAAGGCTCTCGAAGTCGCGGTCGAGGAGGTTGAAGCCGGCGAGGGCACAGGAACGAAGAGAGGAAGCCGAAAGGCAAGTCTTGCTCGGGCCTTGGATGCTTGAAGAAAACCTTGGATCCGACTTGGGAGGACCAACAAGGTGTGATCGAAGGTCGAGGTGTGAGAGGAGGACCAGAAGCAGCACCGAAAACAGGGTGGTAGGTCGGCAGGCGGCGGAGAACCAGCGGCAAGCGGAGAACCGACAGCAATCGTGGAGAACCGGCGATTCGTGAGGACAAGGTCGAAAGTCGAAGTCGATGGAGACGAGGTCGAGGACGGCAGAGACGAGATCGACGAGGACGAGGACGAGGACGAGAAGAAAGTCCAAGGACAGGAGCAGAGGGAAGAAAGGAGCATAGCTAGTCAGACTCTTAATCTGTTGTGAATGCTAGATGCTCAGTGCTCGACTACTCACCTTGGGAGGACCAACAAGGTAGAGGAGAGAGGCCGAAGTCGCTTGACGAGTCGCAGGAGCAATCCCAGTATCTCAGGTTCGGTGTCGGACGGTCAGCTACGTAGTACCCCCTCGCAATGAGGGCGAAGTGACGTGCTGCCAGAACTCTAGCCTATGCCTGAAGATACGGAAGGGATGCAACCTTTGACGGGGAAGTCAAGGATGAGGGCGAGAAGGTAAAAGATGAGGAGGACGAGGTCAAAGGTGAGGAGGTGACGAGGGAGAGTGGAAGCAGGAACGTGTGTAGTGAATTTCAATAGGAGCGGGGGAAACAGTGGTGGTGGAAAGTGCCTGCTTATATAGCTTTGTGGGTACAGGGGGAGGACAGCCATTGCGCAATGAACAATGTGTGCCACATCGTTGCGCAACGATTTCGTGTCACAAACGCAGAAATCGATGAGACTGGAAGTGGAGTCACAAATGAGACTAAGGGTCTCATCTATATAGGAAAGACTGTGGAAAGGTCACAACCACGTGGAGGTTGCTATGAAGATGCAATCTTCAACACTGCACACTGCTGCACACCAGGGACACCTGAAAGATATAAAAGGAGCGCCCATCTCGCCCCTTCCTCCGTTTCTGTCCCCCCAGCTCTTTCCCCTCACACACATTGACACCTAACTTGGCAATCACAGAACATTGCAGAGTTAAGTCAAACGTGTGAAGTCTGAGTCTCATAAGTTTCTATTAGTTGATAAAACTCCACCTCTTATAGACTTATATTTCCGTGAGACTATCAGCATATTGGTTAGTCACCTGACTTCAGAAAGACATCGGCCAAAGTTCTAGCAGCGTGTCACTTCTGTGATTCTGTCTCCATACAACGAGCGGTACTACACGTTGACTGTCCAACACCAAGTCAATCTGGGTCGCGACGACCTTACAGCTGGGAAATCTTACATACTCACTCTTGTAGCTCATTTCCTCCTTTGGAACTGAACGCCGCCCGCGAAGATCTTCCAATCCCACCACTCCCGGAAGCCGAACTTCCCGTGCTTCTGGCTGCTGAAGTTGGGCTCGAAGAAGAGCCGCTCCTGGTTGCCAAGCTGCAGCGACCAGAGGGCCTGCATGGCAACGCTGCCGACACCACAGCGCAGGGAATCCCGGTGCCGGGCGAGAGCAAACTTGTCGAGGCGCCCTTGCTGGTTGGTCTTGCTGTTGTCGGCTCGAAGTGCTAGAAGCTGAAGCTGAGATCAGAGAAAGTGTGATGTCAGATAAAGTGATCGATGCTGATTTCTGGCAACCATCGACTCGACTCACTTTAATTGGAGCACCATCTCCGCGAGCAGAAACTACCGCTGGATGAACAAACAGGTCTGACCACTCCAGTTGGCGTAGCGAGTCGCCCCTGAATGCAACCCTCAAACAGGTGAGCAGCATACTGCGGTCTCACAATGCCTTCCCGACTTTGGCCGGAGTCTTTCCCAGCTTCAAAGCCCACTCGCTCATCTGCACTACCTCTTGTTTCTTCATCGCAGCTGTCATTTGTCAAAGAAGGAAATGTAACGCGTCGGTGAGATTGAACTGTGGGTGCGATGATGCAAATGAGAATGGAAGTTGGAACAGGAGATTCATCCTACATTCCTACTCCAGCCACCGCAAGGCGCAAGCAGACCATCCTACAGCAGCTAGCAAACCATCCTACACCAGCTACCACACGCAGACCACGAAGACGGCAAACCAGTGAGGACACATACTACTCACCAGATGAAGAGCCAATCGCCTTCTGCTCCTGCCCAGCGCTTGCGCAATTGCGCTTGTCACGCCATGCACTCGCCTCAAGCTGGGTGATGGTGGCATTGTCCCTCAGCTTCGTCCGTGTCGCTTCGTATTCTGGATGCTCGCGCCAGTCGTCCTCGTTTGCCTTTCTGAATCACTCAAGCGCATTGACGCGCTGCTTGATCGCCAAAACGCCCAGCTGCGTTCCCGGAATGGTCTTTCTTGTCTCTTCATCATCCTCCCGTCGTCCACTAACGAACTGCACATGCCAGAACCAGATGCAGCGGAAGATGAGAACAGATGATCAGTGCACTGTCTACAGTCTACAGATGCGCCGAGCGCCAGGTCTCAGAGCCACGCAGCGAGGTAGGGAAAAGAAAGAAGGAGTCTACTCACATGTTCACGTTTCATTGATTGGTCAATGAACAGTGCGGCCTTGACGGCGGTGATGCATCCCCTAGGTTGTCTCCGAACCCTAGGTCCTCTTCGTCCTCTAAGTTCTCTTGTTCCTGTTCCTCTTCTTGATCATCTTTGTGCGCGGAATCTTTATCGCCTTCCTCATTGTCTTCAATCAGAAGAGCACTGGGTCTCCCTCTGCCTCCCAGCCTGGGCGCTTCGTCCTCATCGTCCTCCTCGCCTTCCTTTTCTACATCGCCTTTCTCTTCTTCAGTGCCTTCCTCTTCTTCGTCTATCTCAATGTCGGTTGAGGCAATTGATCCCTCTCCCCCACCCAGCTTAGGCGCTTCGCCTTCCTCGTCCTCGTCCTTTTCCGTTCCGGAACCTCCGTTGGAAGATCCAGACGTGTCATCGGGCAGCGGGCTCACTGCTGGAAGCTGGCGCAATGGGTTGTCGAGTAGCCCGACTGGGCAACGGAGCGGGGATTTGGGTGGGCGGGTACTGAGAAAACGATAGTCCGATCTTCGCTGAAGCGGCTGCCGCCGATCTGCAGAAACCGATAGATGTCGTGGGCTGGCCCGGAGACTCAAGAAAGGCTTCTTGAAGGAGGCCGGCCTCTCGGCTTCGTCTTGGGCGGCGCTGATCGTTGCTCTTTACGGGCTTTGATTTCAAGAGGTCCTTGAGCCCCTCGCTGGAAGAGAAGGGGGGAAGGGGTAGAAAGAGCGGAACCTGCTGGGGTGCCGGCGGCGGACGGGCGTGGTGGCCAGCGAGGAACGCGTCTTGATAACGGAGGTTCTCTGAAGAAGGTTGACCAGCGTAGATTTTTGCTCGGTTTTCCATGGGAGTTTAACCACAGGACGGTACGATAGGTAAAGGAAAATTACAGGAGGGTACGCTCACTATATTACCATGGGTGATGGGAGGGTACGAAGATTATCGAAATGAGAGTTGAGCTGAAGCTAGACTGCTGAGTAATCGATGGAGAGCATACATGACAAGATCACAGAGCGAAAAATACAAAGGCATAGGGAGAAAAAAGGGAAGGCATAGGGAGAAAAGGGAACAAGCTAATTGGCAGTACGGCAGCGCCTGGAAGAGTGATTAAACTCTCCGCACTTGTTGCAGAGAGAGGAGACAATGTTCCGCGAAGAACTTCCACCCTGACCGATCACCGGCCTCGCGACGCTGCCTCTGGGGGCGTCCTTTCTTGGAGCGCGTGCTGGAGTCTGGACTAGGGAGGCAGGGGCGTCGAGGTCGTTGACGTCGAGATCGTTGGCGTCGAATTCGTTGAGCTCAGCCACAATGTAAGGCCAAGCCGACCTTCTCAAGCTATACCGCTTCGCCATTTTTCTCCGCAACGCTCTATTATGCCTAGCTGGCAACACAGCGTTGCAAATTTTCTATTTCAATCCTACCTCTATTTCAGAATACTGTGATGTAACAGTTCTCTAGTCCAGCCCAGTAGAGGTAGTGACGTTGAAATGAGATCCGAAGAATATGACAACGATGAAGTACATGATCAGCTGAAGAAATTTGCCTGGAGGAAAGCAAGGTAATTTCCGCCGTGGAGGCTTCGCATTGGACTTGAATTAGTCTTATTAATTGATATTATGGCTACATTGCAAATCATCCAAGCTATCGACCTCGCCAAGTCGCCCCTCCAACGCGATGATAGCGAACCACGCACCCAATGTGTGCCGTCTAGTCAGGCAAAACTACACGTCCTTCTCTTCCTCAGCGGCCAGCGCATTGTTCACCTGGAAACAAGCATTCACCATTCCAGGATCAATCATCAGTCAGGTCGACGAGTTGTCGGAGGAGGTCCTCAGTGTCGCTCTCGATGTCGGCACGGGCGAGGGCGGGATGGGTGCTGTTAGTGGAGTCAAGGCGATTGTGGGGAAGCTCCTCTAGAAGAAGGAGGCCATGGTCAAGTTGGGCTTGGTCAGTCCGGCTAGTGTGGCCCCGGTTGTGCTGGGGAGGATGTTGCAGGGCAAGAAGAAGGCTTCTCCCACGGCGCAGCGGGTGGAGCGGGAACCCCTCTTGGAGGTGCAGGACGCGTCTCAACGGCAGAGATCGACTCCTTCTGTAGATGAAGGAGGCTGGACGTCCTCGGCTACAGCCCCGCTCTCGCCCTTCATCCGTCCACCGAAGATCGCCGCTCCTGCCCTCCAGCATCGACCCTGGTGGTTGGACGACGACGACGACGAGGATCTGGACGATCTTGAGGTGGAGGGCGAGGGGCGGGGGGTCTATGTGTAGATCCTTTCTCTCGACAGCCGAAGGTTGGGATCGAGGGATGGACCCCCGGCATCGAGCCGGGTTGATCGTCTGGATTCCCTGCCATGGTTTGGCCGACATGGATGCCGACAAGATCGCGGTCGATTGTAGGATGGTGATACTTGCTACTTGGTTGAGGCAGCTTCCAAGCCATCAACGTCCTAATCGGCATCCCCTGCGGCTCAGATGAGTTCTCTACTGCAGCACAATCCATCGTCGATCGCGCCAACACCCCTTACATGGCACCATCTTCCATCACTTCCTCAGGCGCGTCCGGTCTCTACGGCGTCCTCGACGTCTACCCTCTGGCGTTTCGTCACCACAGCCTCGACAACACAGGACCTCGACAATACAGGAAGTAACCTACATGCGTCCTCTCCATGTGTGGACACAGTTCGATTCGTAGGCCTGGAGTCTGGATCCGCCGCATCTATCACAGCTGCGATCAAGCACGCCTGTCACGATGCGTCGCCCTAGAATCGCCCTAGGAACGGTCGAGTTGCATTCAGGCGTTTTGTCGGGAGGGATTGTTGAGACTGTGGGCTGGTTGGGGATGGGGCCAAATCATGAGCACGTACGGCTCATTTCACAAGACATCGTCAGATCTCTGACTTCTCATTTCAGATCCCAGGCTCTCAGGTTTCATGAGATCTTCAGATCTCCAACTTCCTTCTCTCTTTACCATCATCGTCTTCACTTTTCAGAGTAATCACACCACTTGTCACTTGTGTACTTTCCACGACATGGCCGACTACATGAGTGATGAGCTGGGACGCTCCTCCCGAAGACCAGACGGAAGTCATGGCACTGGACTATGGCCCACCCTCTTCCTCTCCGTCGCCCGACCCTCCGGAAGCCCAGATGGACTACGCCCTAGAACTTGAGACGGATCATCAGCTCCCTCCCTCCGACCCTCCAAGCACGGCAGAGACGGCCACACAGACCGACCTTGGACACGAGAAGACAACACAGACCGACACCACTTTACCTTCTTCTGTGACCGAGACCGCAAACGTCAACAATGACGATAACGACGGCGACGTCTGCGACGCGGACGGCTCTCTCGAGACGGACGTTCGAACGAGAAGCAAGCTCTCAGAACTCGTTCCCGACATTGAACGGCACTTTCCGTGCTTCTTCAGCGGACTAGCGACTGGCATGTCCGAATCGCCGTTCAAGGAGACAGCCAAACACATCGCAGCCAGGGACATCATCGTAGAGCGAGCAGAAGAGAGTGATCCACCTCGAATTGCTCAACAAAGTCCGGATCGGAAGGTCGTGGAGGCAGTTCCTGCCTAGGCTTGCGTCCGGTGCTCTGCGGTCCCTCTTGTCTGACATCGGTGGATGGGTAACCGTGGTGCAAAAGTTCGTCAAAGAATTGCAGATATCGGGTTTGAAATTCTTCGTCGGTTTGCATGCGAGCCCGGAGATTTGATGGGTTGAGCCCCCCCTCGAGCCAAATCAAACTGTGACAGTGCAGTTGTCCCCTCATGCTATGCTCCTTGACGAGGTAAAAGGCCGCCAACCGTCCGAAAAGTCCTCCGGTAGCGCTGGACCTGTTCTTCCGGATATCCCATCCGAGCAGATACTGGAAAACTGCATAGATGTGGAAGTGGAAATAATCGCTCGCGGCAACAGGATCGTCAGCGACGCGGGAGGCTCGCACTTTGGATCCTGGGAGTGGGGGTGTCCTGCCATTGAGAGTGACGGATCGACCGCCGAAGAATATCTGGAAGACTGGGGAATGACTTGGACCCGGATTGAGAGTGAGAAAGAGTTGGAAGATGCCGTACCTGCCGATGTATGCTCGTATATCGGCTCGCGCCCGGGTCATCACCGCTTTTGAACCAGGGACGTTTGCGGAGACGAGCTCGCATTTCTTCAACAAAGAGAAGATCTGCACCTCGTCACCGGACAGGGTTGCCAATGAGCCTCCTCTGGCCACATGCTGCGCCACGCGTTGTACAACAGCTGGATCCAGGGTTGTCAACAAGGATGAAAACCGGGCAAAGTCTTGGGCTTTACACGCCAACCGCGAACCGAGGTGAATAGCACGACGTTGCTTGATGTTTGCAACAACGAAGACGTATGACCAGTGTCGACGAAAATCGGGTTCTGATAGATCCAGCAAGTACTTGGCGTGACGCCCGAAAGAAAGAGCCGCCCGTCGAGTCTTCTGTTCAAATCCCCCGGTTCCCCACGGAAACAGAGTTGGAAACATCCCGGGAAAGAGGTCGGGATTGTTGTAGTCTTCGATGAAGGTCGATCCATGTCGAGTTATAAGATCCGGACGTTCGGTACCCGTAGCATTGGCTAAACCGGCCGCTGAGCGAGCGTGAGCCGGTACGGAGATGCCGTTGATGTCCAAAAGACCGTGATGTTCAAGAAAGGTGCGGGCTTCAGGGTCGTCATCGTCGTTATCTCCGAGTTCGGCAGGGTGTACGTCTAGACCTGCTGTCTCCTTCGCGAACAGACTCGGAACCTCGTTGTGGGTTTGGTACTGGACGTGCCGCATGATAAGCTCCGGAACGTCATCATCGGGAAGGGAGTTGAGCGCGTCTTCGTCGACGGACACTTGCGGATATCCTTTACAGTGCTCCTTGAGATAGAGAAGAAGACTTTTGACCTTGTCTCGGCGGACCTTGAAAACGTTGCGCAGATCCATCATGCGAGGTTTACGTGGACCGATCACAATACAGCTGAGGAGAGCAGTGTTACCTTCCACGGGCCAAGGTAGCTTGGCAGCTGTGGAGACGGTGTTGAGCGGGAAGGAACAGGCATGCCCTTTCATAACCCGCGGCCGTTCCTCCACTGCTCCGGGGGCGGTGAGGTCGTAGAGGCGCACTATGTAAGCGGACGCTAGATATTTGGCGCATAGACGCTCCTCTAGCCACGTAATGTCTTGCAACTCGTCCGGAAGGTACCCTCTGATGTTGTCGTTGGCCAAGGCAAGGGCAGGAAGCTTGGGGGGAACGGTGACGATTGATGAGTGACAATCACCACAGACGTCAAGCTCGCTGATGCCGTCCTTGAAGTGTATGCCCTCGCGATGCAAGGCAAGACCGTCCAATGCAGGGTCGCCATATTCGAAATGACGTGAAGGACGGCCCAGCAAATGAGGGTCGGTAATGTTCAGGATTGAGAGGTCCAAGGTGGTAGCTGGAACCCGACGGCATACGACGTTTCGAGCAGTGAACAGTAGATCCTCGGAGAACGTCCGCCGACCACACACTGCACATGTCCCGGCGATTTCCAACGTAGTACCCTGGGCGAAGGATTCCATGCAATTGTTAACAACAGTGAGGGGAACCGGTTGTGGCCAGGATGGCAAATCTAGAGAACGACAAGATAAGCGCCGGTAAGACTGATATATAACAACTAGCATTCTAGCAACCACTTACCTGGAGAGGAACCGGCACGTCATACGAAATTCCAAAGAGATGAGAGTCAGCGTAGGAAACAAGGGTGTAGCGTAACTAAGAGGACTCACCGTCCGGTGCTGCGTCTTCTGGCTCAGTTGTTGCTCCCACTGGCTGAATCTCGGTGGCGACGGCGCCCAACTGCAGATGCATACGCCGATAGTGGGAGCTCAGATATGTTGGCAAAAACGCACCATACCGCTCAGCCATTTGACGATGAATCGTGCGCAAGTAGACGGTTGGCGAACCGATTTCGGATATCGGTAAACGCGCGGCCCTTTCCAGCGATGCGACTTCGTCTTGCGCCATGGTGTCCAAGAGAAGCGATATTAGTTCCGACCGAGTCATCCGACTTGCCCCTCTCCTGGGACATGTCGCAACCAAGAAATGGCGAAGGTGCGTAGTGGTCGATGTCGCGAACAAGTCGATTGGTATCATTCGTGCCTGAAGGTAGAGTGAAGCAATGAGTAGGTAAGGTTTCGAAATTTGGGCGGATTCGACACATACCATCTTGTTCATGTTCATGTGTATCCGAAGACGTATATAGCAGTACGAAGATGGACGACGCCGCATCGGAACGAGACACAGGGGGCAAGGTTCTGAAGCGCCGCACTCGTTACCCCCACGGGGAGTACGTTTGCTGTGAAAGGGGAGTCAGAGGGGAAGAATAGGAAGTCAATAACCCACGAGAGGCATGGAGAGAAACGGTGTGGGGAGCGCCACAGGCATTGTTGACGTGGGATGGAAGTTAGTACACCTACGTACTGAACAGGAGGAATAGACTTGCCGCTTGATGCTTGATGATTGTTGCAAGTACGTGAAAGAAGAAGTAGTGTGGGGCGTGGGAAGACCAGGGAGCGCTCTGACATGCTTACGTGCGAAAATTAGGAAAGTAGTGGGAGTCGAAACGTATGTGTCGCGAGGTGCTGCTGTACATGGTGTGGTGTCCCAGGTACTGAGCCCTGTATAGAACCCCGCACCAGGCGATATGGAGTCTGGGGCTTGGACTAATGCGGAGGAGATGGGGTGACTTGTGTCATTCGATCCAACGGCGGCGAGGCGGGTAAATGGAGGTACAAGCATTGCGCAATGACCGGAAGTCCCGGAGTTTCCACTCGGCGTTCTGAACTTGACACAGGAGCTTGACTTTGTTCTCGAAGGGGGCGCCATCCACCTACACTCACTACTCACTACTCACTACTCACTACTCACTCATCAAGACAAATACTCGACAGCAAGACCTTCCTTCCGACTACCAGCTTCCACATAGCCGGTCGATACAGCTAAGATCAAAGACAGAACAGAAACAACACTATCCTTCGACAACCCGAGACGACGATCACGCAGTACGGGATGTCAGCAAGTACTGATGTGCCGTCGACGAATTTCCCGGTATCGGGAGCCTCTCCGAACGTCGAGGTTATGGAGGACAACTTGCACACGGCGTATATGAATTGCGGACGGCTCAGTGGAGGACTGGCTCGCCTACATAGCACTTCTTCCTCGTTCAAATTGATCGCGGCTAGGAACGACAAGATCGCAACAGGCTCGGCGGAATCCATCGCTCGCGTCCTGATTGCGGCTCATGAGGACGTCAAGGAGCACCTCCTTTCAGTTCGAAACAAGTTCGAGGAAGAGTGCGACCAGCTGAGGAATCGGCTTGACCAAGAGCTCGACCACGCCCATTCGACAATGAAGGCTCGGATCGGGAAGGAGATGATGTTCGCCAATGCGGCAATCGGACGCAAGTTAGAATGGAGCGTAATGACGGTGAACGCCACAGGAGGCATCGAGCACTACGCGGGACGAACTGCAGGACGCAATGGATAGCCTCAGCGAGTGTGGTTCGGGTTTGCAACGGGACATCAACGAGACGGAGAGCCGGTACATGAGGAGTCTAGCGCACATAGTCATGGGTAACGCCTGGTCATCAGCATTGTAAGTGGTACAAGATAACGTGCGAGAGGGACCCAAGAGCTGATATCTTCTTCACGACAGACCGGAAGCGATGAGAGTAATGCAGCAGACATCAAGAGATCAGAACCTACCACCGCTTTACGACCCGAACGGAAACGATCGACAGACGTTCAACGCAGAGGCATCGAGAAACGGCAGGCCTCCCGCGCCCGAGACTGTCGAGGCTGAGCAATGACGTTTACGAGGATGACTCCAGGTATCCAATGTAGTTATGATACCGAACATAATAACAACCCTCCCATAGCATGGGAACGATCGGAAGAGAGATCAGCGACGCGATCACGACGGGGGGGGGAGATAGTTTGGTTGTACTGGAGGGGTAATTTGGTGGAAGTAAACACAGGAGCCTGAAGAAGTCATCTTAAGCCAGTCAAGGGACGGATAGGGACGACGCCAACCGGTCGATGATGTTCGAAACATTCAACCTTGCCGAAAGCATGCAGAGCAACAAGCCTGGAAAGGAATCAAGCACCAGACTGAACACAGCTGTCTTGATAAATCCCGTGTACTCTAAGGGGATTGATTCAGTCGAACACCGTGGCTACGTAGTACAGAAAAGGCTAAGACAGTCGTGCGCGCTTCGGGGCACGTGGTGAGCCAGGTGTACGCGGGGTTGAAGACGAGGCAACTGACGAAGACGAGGACGCATCCGGGTTGGCAACATATGCTGAAGAAGGTGTGTGAGGTGGCGGCGTAGCACGTTCCGGTCCAACGTCAACAGGCAGTCCAATTCCTGTTGCCGATGTATGGTCAAAGCCGGAATCGGGTTCAGAATCGGTCGTGGAGGTGGGACCGGAAGCTTCAGGAGATGAGTCCTCAAGATCCGAATCGAGATTGGAGTACATCGCTGTTGGAGGATGATCGATCTCGTCATGTAGTAAGGCGACCTGGTCGGTGTCCTCATGCACAGAAGGAGCGTCTTCCTCTTGTTGATCCAGTAGTTCGTCCTCGGATTCGCTCAGGTCTGAACCAGAGCTGTCGGTGGCGTCGGAAAACTCCTCATCTAGGCCTAGTTCACAGGCCTCTGGGATTCGATATGGTTTGGCGGTCCCTAGTGCTGGAGGGATGAAGCTGAAACGCCGTCGGCTATAGGGCTTGATATACGCGAGAAATTGGTATTGATGATCGTGTTGGAAGTTGTGGATTCCGCCGAGATTGTGGTAGTACCATTTGTGCGGGACTCCGAGGGCTTGAAGGCGTCGTGCAGAGGGTCCCGGACATAGCACATTGACGATGAAGAGGTTGGGAAAGTGATCATCCACGCATAAGGGCCAATTGGAAACGGGCATGGAGGAACTGATGCGCAGTTTGTATAAACCTAAGCCGTTGACCTTCCGAAGGAAATGTGTGTCGACCTCCGGAATTTGAAGACTGAGCTTGGTTAAGACGTGCATCTGGAGCATCGGTAAGTCGACAGATGCCCACAGGGAGGACTTGTGGCAGTCAGGCATGTAGACCGCGAAGTCAGCCGACTCGAGATTGGGCGTGTGTCGGAAAAGGTGATAAATCCAATGTAGAGTTGGAAGGAGGGCGTTGAAAGCATAGCACGCGAGCACCACTTCCTTCAGTTGGCCAAGATAAGTGAAGAAGCGTTGTTGTAGCTGCCGACTCGTTGACCATATCTTGATGTCGCATCCAGGCGCACGGATGACAAGTCGCTGAAGAGGGGTTCTGGTTTGGTAGGAGTTGAACATCTCGTCGAGTCGAATGGTAGGACGGATATTCCTGTTGTTGACAACGGCGGAGTCGACCTCGATGCGCACAATCCGTAGTCTCCTGTTGCGAGCAACGAGCTCGTGGACGATGTTGAGGAGGTCTTGCTGTGGCGAAAGCCGCAAATTCAGCTCTTCGATACCGAAAGCCCCAGCTGCAATTCGTGCGAGTATGAGTGTGGTCTGAACTAGTCGTGGTGCATGTAGAAGCTTCCAAGTGCGTAGGCTCGCCCGTCCCATGGGCTCCATGGCCCGTACGTCCAGTGAAAGGCAACGAAGAGTTGGTATCCGAGGAACGGTCAGGGTCTTGACGATATCACCGAAGAGCGGAATGCGGACAGCAGATGCGCCTTGAAAGAAGGTCCAGTAGTCTCGATGCTTGTGATGGGCGTGGTTGGGGCTGATATGCCAAGGGGCATGATCCGTATGAACACCGTGATGAAGCGGAAGGGCGAAGGTGTGGAAGTGCAATCCGATGACAACATCAAGCGCGAGCTTGAACTTGCGGGAGAGACGTTGGAGGGGGATAGTGCTGGCGACGAATGACTTGAGCGACTGTCGTCCTCGAGGGCGTGCGTCCAAAAGATGATGAACAATGGAAAGGACGACTTCTCCCGGCAATCCTGAAGGTCAAAGAACGGTCAGCTACGTGGATGAAGAAAGGGGTTGAACCACGGTACTCACGATCGAACGAGGACGGGTCCTGAATGCGACGCGGCATATCTTCGACGGCGAGATAGTGAGAGCCCAAAGCAACTGGACCGATGAGTACAATGCTGAATGTCTTGAGGACCGGGGGATTCCAGTTTTGCTTTATAAGAAAGGAACTCAGTGCTTCGCGTCTCGTGGGGAATGGCCTGGCGGTATTCCGTGCCAAAGACGTCCATACCTTCTGCGGCCCTGAAGTTTGGCGTGGAAGAGGGGCGACGAGGGGCAAAGTTGAAGTGCGGAGAAGATGCGAAAGCGGGTGCCTGCGACGGCAAGCCGTCGTCCGATCTGGAGGTGAACACGAACGCCACCATGAGTCCTGAATGTTTGAACCTAGGGCAGGCGTAGATGTGTGTGCGCGGGGATCCTGCTGGTTGGAAGACACTAGGAGTTTGGGGTTGCATAGCAGAGTGAGCGAGCTGGCTTCTGGGTCCGGAGAATGGAGGTGGGTGAGATGAACAGACCTTTGAAGTGTTCCGGTGAGCTGTACCATGTGGGGTGTTCGGGGACACGGCGGGGGTCGGGTAAACCCCAGATCCTAGCGCATTAATCTAATAACTCCCCCACCGCCCCAACCCCCCACATCAACCCCGTCATTATGCGCTGGAGCCTACATATCGCCTTCGCCGCATGACGAATGGGGAAACAGAAACAAGGCAGCAAGTCCTATGGGACGTAGTGGTAGCGAACGCCCGTATCATACACATCGTTTGGCCGTCGCGAACCTGTTCAAGGGATGCGTCCCATTGCCAGTCCCGCGATCTGTAAGGGGAGTATGATATAGTTGATATGTTCAAATAGAGGGTTTGGAGGGCCTCGCCTCATACATTTCACGATTGCAATTGCTTCTGGCATACGAACAAAGCATGAAGAACGAATCAACATCCCAAACTCCGTACATACTGTATTGGCGCCGGTTGGACGTGTCCCATCTCAACCTGGACGACCGCATATACTGGGTTATGCAGTGGGTGTTTAACGACCCTCGTGGTGACCTAAACGGAGGCATGCCCGCGACGTTAACCAATGCCTGTCGCGAACTGGCATGGATCGCCCGGACGTTCGGCGAAGAATCAGAACCATCCCGACGGTCAATGGACGAACTGATCCTTGAAGTCCGGCGCGGAGACGCACGGCGAGCGAGAGAGACCAACCTCCACGCCATCGGAAGGTCCATTCCGACGAAGAGGACCAGGACCCGCTACGATCGAACTCTGACATCAGCTACGACTGAACGGCCAATGTCCACGACTGGCGGCGTTGACGACGGCAACGATATCCAGGACAACTGCGGTCCCTCTCGATCCTCTTCGGTGGCTGTGTCGGAAGACCTGCGATTGGTCAAAGGCGACGTAGCGGCAAGCAGCGACCTGTTTCGGATTGATGGAATCTCACTCCAAACTATGAAGGACGGGCGAGACTTCTGGCATCAGCAATACGCACGGGATACCACACTATCTGAAGATTCGGAGGACTGGGAGGATTCAAATGTGTGACTCACATGATCTGTACCACAAACACTGCGCATACGTATCAGACATGCCGCTACCAGAGGTTCCTAAGCTACCGCTACCATTTGCCCCAACAGAACCGCGCTCAGCAGGTGCATGTCCTTTGCTGGCTTTCTGCTGCTGTTGCTATTCTGCGAGTTTGTGTGCCTTGATGCTCGACGCTGCTCGCATCGCCTGGGCGGGATCGGAGGCGCGCGATGGTGTCCGATCACTTGGGCTTTTTCCCCGAACAGGCATCAAAGTCGAGAAGAAGGCCCGTCTGGACGAGGCGGCCAAGTGCGAGCTGACGGCTCCTGCCCCTGCTGACTTCCGCGCTTTTTGACGTAATGACCGGACATCATCAGTGAAGGAGTAGTGATGGATCGACCGAGAGGCATAGCCTTGGATGCGTTGATGAAGACCGGACGTCTCTGCAGCCGTTCGGCCTGTAGTGCTGACGGGCCTTCGTGCCGCGCCAGAGGAGAACGCATGTCCTGAGGCTCCTTTGACTGCAAATTCGTCTGCTCGTCACCAGTTAGGCATCGGCCACCCCGCTAGACCCGCACATCTTGCTCTTGACGTGACATCGATCACGGCAGACCAATGTCGGTCCTCGCGGTCGGTGATGTGCTGTGACCTGTGTATCGATGCTGAATCCGGTGCGCGTCTGAAGTGGCTGCGCAAAGCTCCAGGAAGTCATCCTTAGGCAGTCTCGATGTGTGAACTGTCTGATGCGCAACGTCGGTCGCTGATGCCTCCACAGGTGGGACATACTACTGCCAGCCCTGGCCAGAGACGCCGAAGACCGTACGAAAAGGTGCAAAAAAACCATTGCGTCTCGTTGACTTTGAAGTCCACGTTCTGCAGGGAAGACCTACATCGCGACAAGGGGTTTGTGACTGTCAGCAACGTCTTCTACGTCTCATGAACGTACTTGAGGACTCACACAAACCGCTGGACAGGTTCCATTGTATCATGTTGAGCGCAACAACAGACCCTTTGTTGCCACCGTGATGCGTGCTGGTGCTTGACCACAGGAAATGAGACTGGTCGCTTGCCGAGGATGCGTATGGCCAGCCAAGGTATCGAACATCGCTGCCGAACCTTCCGCTGTCAATGTTCAATACGATGAGCAGCGTAATCTCGGAGGAACTCACACGGGTGCCTGGGAGACGAACTGGGCGTTGCGGTGAAGCCGTGGATCCGCATTAGGGGTTCGCTACATGCGAGGGCATACATAATGTGATGTTAATACTCACCATTTGAGTTGGATGCGAGCGTATCTACGGAGGGTAGTGCAGCACGGTCATCCATCTGATCCTCCTTCTCGTCCATGCCATCCTGTCCGCTCTTCGGCAGATCGATCTCGCTGTCGAGGAAATCGGAGTCATCGGGACTGGGGACGATGACCGCTTCGTAAGACTGAGTAGGAGAGGCCGAACGAGAGCGCGAACGAGCCAGTTGCCGCTATGGAGATGACAGATTCGATATGAGTTGGGAACAGATCACTTGACAACGAAGAGCAAGAGTCTAAATCTCAATTATGAGAGAGGGAGTGTACTCACAGGTTAACACCGCGGACCTTGTCGTTGACATAGTCAAGCCGGAGGAAGAAAACTGACCGAGGAGCCGATGGCCCGCTTGACGGTGCTGTCAACGGATATTCCCATGGGCAAGCCGCGTGGTGCATGCTGTGTATCAAGAGCCAAGAAGCGTCAAGCGAATTTCGATCGGAGCGGTGCAGGAGCCGCGAGGCCCTGAAGACCTGGTTATGTTGCCAATGGATGGAATAAGGAAATATGAGATCTCTTGCCTCCCATGCCAGGCAGCTAAATGTAGAAAGGCGGGGAACGTACTGAGTTCATGATGGAGCTGATCAGGCTCATGAGAATGGCGATGCCCAGTACGGTGAACACCGGCTTGAAGCGCTTGGCCGCGCACCAGCTCCAGGCGAAGGGCGTGGAGGAGGTGGTGGAGAGGGCGGATGAAGAAAATGCTGGGGTCGGGGCGGGGGATGCTGAGGCTGAGCAGCGTGCGGAGGTGGTGGAGTCGATTGAAGACTGTAGCTCGACGTATGCTGATGAGCATACGAGGTCGACATGCTGCGGTACTCCTGGTACGCCTGCTGCTGCTGGTGTTGAGTAGAGAGACGCGCTGTTCGGATGCGGCGGTGTTCGGATGCGGTGTTCTGCGCAGTGCGGACTTGGCTGCTGGTGCTGATTAGAGAGGCGGGCTGTTCGGATCGGTGGTGTTCGAGTGCGGTAGTCTGCGCAGTGCGGACTTGGCTGCTGGTTCTGATTGGAGAGGCGGGCTGTTCGGATGCGGTGGTGTTCGGGTGCGGTGTTCTGCGCAGTGTGGACTTGGCTGCTGGTGCTGATTAAAGAGGCGGACTGTTCGGAAGCGGTGGTGTTCGGGTGCGGTGTAAACACAACGCGAGGGGCCGGACGAGAGCGCGACGGACAGCCGCACGAGCGCGCGACGAGGAGCCGAATGAGAGCGCGACGAAGCCGAACGAGAGATGAGGGGCCGAACGAGGGGCCGAACGAGAAAGCGACGAGGAGCGAGACAAGAGCGCAGCGAAGAAGGAGATCGAGCCCGGAGGTGAGGAGCTGCGCGGGGGCGGGGAGCGTTGAAGAGGAGTTGGAGCAGCTGCTGAATGGAAGATGTTTGCTTGGAGTCAGTCGATGGAATTCATATGAGTCATCGGTTTTGGTATGATGTCTGTGGTTGTACGATGCTGATGTTAATCTGTGTGGATGGTGGTGGTGGCAGTTTGGAAGCGGGGACTTCGATTCCGGGAAGGAGTAGATACATGGAAACGACGGCCAGAACAAGGCGCAGACCAGAGAGTAGGCGGCAGTGATCCGGTCGTTCAGCACAATCTATGGCAGGTTCCCCAGTGTAGTCCAAAGTAAGGGATCTGTGTGTGTACATATCCTGAGCATGGGAGAAGCTGGTAGGGTATGAGACGGAAGTACTTACCTGAATTGGTCGAGGATTCAAACAGGCAGTTAGAAGAAGGAGTTGACAAGGCGGCTCGGGCGAACGCGGAATCAGCTAAGCCAACATTGGGAGAGGGAGACACCGGCGGGTGATGGGAGAAGTCGAATTGGTTGCGGGGGGGCGGAGTCGATGGGGGCGCCGCTCCTGCTGGTAACGGGAAGTATGGGAATGTGCGGATAGACCCTTGTTGTTGATGCTCATTCCGAACGGGGGTACGCGGAGACTGTGACGGGGGCAACTATGCCGGCAGGCCTGGTGTTGAGTTTGGGGGGGCGCCATGGTAGGGGTGCGGCGCGTCGGTGTCACCGCCGAGGGCAGCGAAGATGGCTTCGAACTTGCCGTCGGATCTGGGAGGCTGTGCGGGCGTGTGAGGTGTAGTCTGTTGTGCGCCGTTGCGCGCCGCGAGTTGTAGCAACTGGAGGAGTTGGGGCATCGTCAGAGTGATGGTTTCCATCTTGCCAGTTGCCAGAGAGACACGGAGCTGCTGATGAGAATGTGATAAACAGGTGTTCGATTTAGGGCGTTCACCCCATCCATACATTCCATTTTGTACGATGGTATCTCCAGGCTACATGCTTCACACTTCACGCTGTACGCTCCACGCGCAACGCTGGCTGATGCGCCCGTGGGGGACATGGGAAGGTTCAAGGCAGCGGATTCAGAGAGGATTTGGGTTATAAACCGATTACAGATAGCCTTGAATGATTTGGCAATGTGGGGTAGATAGGGTTTTGTCCCTTGTGCTCCAGATTCTCCCCGCTATCGTGTTCCATCCCACGTTCCTTGTTCTCCGCGTGCGAATCGAAAGCCATCCGTACGTGATACCCGTCAGGTATGGCTGAACGGCAAAGGCGAGATGCTTCCAGTTCCAGATCATCCAGCCGGTCGCTTCTTCGAACACCTGCTGCTGCGCCAGGAAGTTGATGGCCAGGAACTGCATGGAGCACTGCGTGAAGGGATACTTGTTCGTGTATGGGAAGATGACCTAGTCCGACGCCGGCAAGTCACGCAGCACAGGGAAGTTGTCCCGGTTGGGAGCCCCAATAGACCACTCGGCCGCCACGGTCGGGTAGTACCGCTGACTCTGGCTGATCTTGGTGCCGTACTGACAAACTTCACACAGCCGGAAGGTATCCGATGCGTCGACCTCCTGTGGGGCGTAGACGAAGTACGGGTGGGCATCCGTGATGACTGGCTCGGACTGCTGGGCGTTGTTGAAGTTCTGCCAGTAAGGGATCCCTGCCAAGCGTCGTGGGTGACGAGCATGGTGTTAGAGATGAGACCGGCGTTGCCTGGGGGATAGGCAAAAGCCTGCCCTGACCCAGAGGTAGTAGGTGTTGACGAGGTTCTGGACAGGCTTGGAGTACGCTCCCACAGGCTCGTTCACCGGCTGGATGGCAGTCACGGTTCCCTTGTAGGTGTACTGGGTAAACTCAGCCACGAGGTAGTTGAACGCCTTCTCGGTCATGTCCACGTAGGTTGCGTTGTTAGGCCAGTGGGCGACTCCCGCCCGACCCGAGCTAGAGTATCCGTTCCGCGAGCCAGGAGTTCCGGGGAGGTCGATCCAGACCTTGATGTTGTACTTCTGCGCCCAGCGGACACCCAGCTTGAGCAAGTCGACCCGGACCTGGGCCTGGTAGGCCACACCTGATTCGATGCAGTCTGGGAAGGCCCAGTGACCGATGGGAATGCGGAGGTGGTTCAAGCCGACGGCGGCGATCTGGCGGAGGTCGTCCTCTGTGATCCAGCTGTCCAAGTGCTCTTGGAAGAACTGGCCGAGGAACCCGGGATCGAGGTAGAGGCCCTTGGTGATTACGTCGATGACGACATGGTTACCGGGTGCGTTGATGACGTTGGCATTGAGGACGTTGGAAGCGTTCTAGTCCATCCAAGGTTCCAATGATCCTCCTCCTCGTCCATGTCATCCTGTCCGCTCTCCGGCAGATCGATCTCGCTGTCGAGGAATCGGAGTCATCGGGACCGGGGACGATGACCACTTCGTAAAACTGGGTGGACAGCGTTCCCGGTCGCAGTATCGCAAGCCCTGCGCCCGAACCGATATGCATGATCTGGTTGAGCAAGGGCGAAAGTACCGATGTGCCCATCCGTGCGATGAATGGGTCCCGGTTGCGCCCGTGCCCTGGAAACAGCCCTGGACCGGGAGTCCGCAGCCGCGTGTATAGATCGTTCTGGATCGGGTAGTCGTTCTGGTGCACCATCGACGTCCGCGATCCGACCATCCCCGGTGGTGGTTCGTGCGCTCCGCCGTGATGGTGGGAGGAAACACGAGGGAAGGGAGAGGGCGGGCTGCGCTGGACGGCATGCCGAGTCCGCTGAGCATGGAGCCTGTGCGTCTGTGCTGCCGGTCGTGGGCGAGAGCGCAGCGAGGGGCGAAGCACAACGCGAGGGGCCGGACCAGAGCGCGACGAGGGGCCGAAGGAGAGCGCGGACGAGCCAGATGCCACTGTGGAGATGTCAGATTTGAAATGAGATGGGAGGTCAAACCAAGGGTCTAGATACATATCAATCATGAGAGAGGGACTGTACTCACAGGTTGACACCGCGGACCTAGTCGTTGACATAAACGACGCCGGAGGAACCAAACTGACCGATGGAGCCGATGGCCCGCTTGACGGTGGTGTCAACAGAAGCTCCCATGGGCAGGCCGTGTCGTGCATGCTGTGTATCAGAGTGCTAATGGGACTCTCCATACTGTGCACGAGCGTGGTGGGAGCTGAGATGTTGTTGCCAGGCGGGGCCACGTGGCGCTGGGAGATCGTTGCGCAATGAACCCCATGAACCCCCCCCCCTCTGCAACGACGCATAACCAACATACACGCCTTAGCGGCATCAATTCTCCACCGATCAGGATGATATTTGGAGGGAATATGCGTATCATATACCTGCGCGACTTCGATAGGAGCTGCAGCATGAACTTAGTGAAGGTACGAGGTGTTACCAAAGTTAGTAACGCTGTAACACGTGGTGTGTGGCGATCGTTGCGCAATGAACCCCCCCCCCCCTCTCCAACAGCGCATCACCAACAAACTCGCCTTGGATACGTCAATTCGCCACCGATCAGGCTAAGATTTGGAGACGATGTGCGTATCGTAAGGCAGAAGCGGACATACTAATTGTGTAGCGTACGTTTAGTGAAGCGGCGAGGTACTTCGCAAGGAATTGTTGCGAATGACTAAGTAAAAAAATTTCAAAACCCACCTCTAGAACCCCATAATTAAAATTCTGGGGAACAGGCGAGCGCCTCTTTGCAGCGCGAGAGTAGCGGGCTGTATATAGTTTATTGACTGGTGACACTAAAACAGGACTGGTTAGCTCAGTTGGTTAGAGCGTGGAGCTAATAGTTCATACACTCCAAGGTCGTGGGTTCGACCCCCACATTGGTCATTAATTTTTTGCTCTTCTCTGCTTTCTTTTTTTGGCATCCGCTTCAACAATCCACAACGACAGCGGGACGGGAGCAACGATGGCCACGGACGAGTTCGTGCCCGCCTGCGCACTCGACCGCGACAGACACAACTCCTCCCGTCCAGAAACAACCTTCGAGCTTAGACCCATCAAGGCTCTGGACCAGACTGTGGTCAATTCAAATTGCGGCAGGCGAGGCAAGTTCATCCCGTTTGCCTCGCTCAATAAAAGTCCAGCTGACCGATAGCTCTTCTTCTGGACGTTCGGCAGATCATTCAGCGTCCGGCCGATGCCCTCTCAAGGAGGAAATTCCTATACACAAGCCATTCGATTGAGCGTTGAGAAGAGGGACGAAAGGACACTGGGATAAGAAGAGGAACTGGGATAAGACGGAAGCTGAGACCTCGATCCTTGAGAAACTTGGGTCAACGAATCGTCTAGGCATCGATCAGCTTGTCGTCAGCAGGGCCGCTCTGTGTGTCCCGGGTACCCTTCGACGAGGGCTCCTCGGTACCCTTCCGCGTCGTCGTGCCACTAGGTTTGCGAGCGTAGTACTCCTTGATGACCTTGGGCGAGATTCGGTTGAGCATCTCCTTCGGCATGATTCGGAGCAAAGACCAAGCCAGATCGAGGGAGTCGAAAATCGTACGAGACTCGTATCGGCCCTGGGTGACGAATTGGGATTCGAACTTCTCCAGGAACTCGAGCGAAAGCTTGTCTTCGGCTGACAGTGCTTCTTCACCAACGACGGCCTGTTTGGGAGCACAAAGGTTAGTCATCAAGTCACTTGATACTGGGATCTATAGCATGTGCTTACCTTCATCGCAGCGGCATCGCGACCAACTGCAGACAGACAACAGAGTCAGTTACTTTCTATTGCTGACACGTTTGTCAACCTCTACTCACTGGCGTAGTTGGCGTAGAGCTGATTGGAGACGTCACCGTGATCCCCCCGAGTGTGCTTGGCGCCGATAGCACTCTTCATCAGACGACTCAAAGACGGTAGTACGTTGATCGGAGGGTACACCTGACGGTTGTACAGTTGCCGGTCGAGGGTAATCTGGCCCTCCGTAATGTAGCCACTGCAAAGAGAAGTGTGAACGTCAGGTCAGAGAGCTGCAACTTTTCGCACACCGGCTTCGACAGGCTTCGAAACTCACGTCAAATCCGGAATAGGGTGGGTGATATCTGAGGGTAGATCATAGCTTTGCTTAGCTCGGGATTATGATTTCGTCACAGTTAGCTCGTTGCTGCAAACTCACCCTCGTTCGGCATCGTCAAAATCGGGATCTGGGTGATGGAACCATTTCGGCCTTGCACTCGACCGGCACGCTCGTAAATCGTCGACAAATCCGTGTACCTGTGATCGACGATGCGGGTACATGTCAGTGATCATTGAGGACACAGAGGTTCATTCACACTCACATGTAACCGGGGTAACCACGACGACCGGGCACTTCTTCACGAGCCGCAGAGACTTCTCGAAGAGCGTCGGCGTATGAAGTCATGTCGGTAAGGACGACAAGGACGTGCTTCTCCAGTTGGTAGGCGAAGTACTCGGCGGTGGTCAATGCGAGACGAGGGGTAATGATACGTTCGATACTGCGGTAACAATACGACGCACTCTTGTCAGCCTATCTGGAATTAAATCACGTCCATATCTGTAGCTGGATGACTTACGTGGGTTCGTTGGCCAAGTTGACGAACATGGTGACGCGCTCGAGCGATCCATTCTCCTCGAAGTCCTGCTTGAAGAATCTTGCGGTCTCCATGTTGACACCCATGGCGGCGAAGACGATGCTGAAGTTGTCCTCGTGTCCGTCGGAGACGCCCTTGTCCGCGCTGGGGTGCTTGACGAGGCCAGCCTGACGACAGATCTGGGCGGCAATGTCGTTGTGGGGAAGACCGGAGGCGGAGAAGATGGGAATCTTCTGGCCACGAGCGATCGAGTTCATGGTGTCAATAGTGGAGATACCAGTCTGGATCATCTCCTCAGGGTAGACACGACTGGAGGGGTTGATGGGCGAGCCTGTTGGAGAAGGGAAACAGATGATAGGCACAAGGTGAGCGAACCGCAGCGCACTCGGTTGTAGAAGAAGTTGAATTGCGCCTCACCATTGATGTCAAGGTAGTCCTCAGCGAAGACCTTGGGTCCCTTGTCGGCGGGGTGGCCGGAACCGTTGAAGATACGACCGAGCATGTCCTCACTGACGGGCAGCTTCATGCTGCTACCGGTGAACTCGATATGAGTGTCACGCACATCGATACCGGAGGTACCTTCGAAGACCTGGACGATGGCCTTGCTGCCGCTGACTTCGAGGACCTGTCCACCACGCCGGGTTCCGTCGGGAAGCGTGAGGGAGACAATCTCGTTGTAGGAGGGGAACTTAACGTTGTCCAAGATTACCAGCGGGCTATGATCGCACCGCGCAGAAAGAAAGAGAGAGAGAGAGAGATGTGCCTTATAGTCAGTATGAATGCTCATCTTCGTGATACAGCACAGCGATCGTAAACTCACCCGTTGACGGCGGACACTGTGCGGTAGTCGAGGCGAGGCTCGACGTTGTAGTTTTTGACACTGGTAAGAACAGCCGGCGCATCACGAGTCAGCAGGGCCCAAATCTGAAGGAGAATCGAGATGAAAATCGGCGGCACTGTACTCACGCTGCGCTGGCATTGAGCTGGAAGAGCTCGTGGTCGCTCATGCGTGCGTTAGTCATGGCTGTTCGACGATGGATGGGAACGTGCTGGGAGGAAGAGGAGGTGCGCGCGTTGCGAGGCTGTGGGAAGCGGGTGGGATTCCTGGCGGGGGCGAAGTCTGGGACAGTCAAGTTGGCTTTGCAGGCGGGGGCAAGACGATCGAGCACCGAGAGAGATTCGACGTTCGGCCGTGTCTCTGTTGGTTGTCTGGACGAAGGAGCACTCACTCGGTCAACGCTTCAGACTTGGCTCGCTCAGGAGACACCTCGCGCTCAAGCCGCCCTCCTCATCATCATGCGAAGGTACGAGTAGGACACCGACAAGCACTCGACAAGCCTCCCCGCTCGCTCTCCTTCAATTATTGTCCTGGCTGGACCTCGACCTCACCCTTTTCAGGTCCTCGATGGCGGGTCAGCCAACCGGCATTCATTGATGGATCTATGAGGTGACGGGCTGTCTGCCGAAGACCTTTCTATTGTCCCTTCGATTGCTGGTCCAGCTCTTATACGGGACCAATGCCTCCCCGGCAGTCAATTCAATTCGAAGGCGGGCCCGTCCCGCCCTTCCTCGCCCGACTGCAAGCCCAAATACAAGGCTCCTCGTCCTCAACATCTGATCGCCATTTCGACCCCCTCCTCGAGGCTCGCCGCAAAGCCAAGCGCGATGAGGTCGAAGAGCGGAAAAAGAATAGGGCCGAGTCAGGTCGAGCTACCGCCAATGGGGACGAGGACGAGGATGACGAATTCGACGGAGCCCAGGTTGTCGTTTTGGACGAAGGCAAGGACCTCAGTCGGGAACAGGCTCTGGGCAGAAAGGTTGCTTCCCAAACTGGTGAGCTTGCGGTTTTCTCTGCCCTCCCTCCTTTCCGTCGCTCAAGCTGACCTTGCCCTTCTCATAACTAGCGGACGGGAAAGGATCGGCTGAACGACCTCAACCATCGTCGGAGACGATTGCGACCCCAGGCGCAAAACGGAAAGCCGAAGACCAGGCAGGCCCCTCGTCCTCGAGCAAGCAACCGAAAGGCCTCGATGCTCTAGCAGAAGAGGTGGCGAAACACAAGAAGGCACCGGGCACGGCAGGTCAAAAGGAGAAGGAGAAGGAGCGAAAGGACAAGAACAAACGCGCGGCAAAGGAGAAGAAGAAGGCGGGCAAAGGACTCTCCTTCGACATCTGAGTAATGCTGTATTCCGTACTCTGTGCACGAAATTGTCAATCGAAAGAAGCAGATCTGAAGCAGCATGAGGCAAGATAGACAATATTCCGAACCTAGTTCCAATGTGGTATATGAACAATAAAGATGGACAGAGTCGCTGAGCTGTCGAACGATGTGTACCGATGCAGGGCTACGCAGCTGCGACACCTTCGACTTCACCCTTTGCTTTGGACGGCGGGCCACCTTGACCCACGCCCTCAGCCCCGCTCCCCTTCGCCTCGGCCGCTGCGAGCCTCTTAACCTCCATCCGGCACTCCCGCGAGCAGAACCGTTGCCCCGTGCGAGTCAACGGCGCATTCTCGCACTGCGTCTTGCACATCGAGCACGTCCCCTCGGTATGCAGTCGACTCCTGGCCTCCGCCTCCGCAAGGGCAAGGTCCAGCTGCTGGGCGTGCGAGCTCGAACTCGTACCGCGTGAATGTGAATGCGAGTGCGTTGCCAGCCGACTGGAAGCAGGGGTTGCGCGTGGAGATGGGCCTCCCGCTGATTCAGACGGCGAGTCTCCGTCAGGTAGACGCGGGGAGCTGGGCGACTGAGGACCCGAATCAGGACGGGAGGTCGGATCCATCTTTGCAAACGTCCGGGAAAGAGGCGGCGGTCGAGCTTTGACGGCTTTCCCACTCGCTCTGCTCAGACTCGAAGCTGCCGAGGGCCCACCACCGAGCTCGAGGTGGCTCGTTGACCGGGCCACAGATGTTACGTCGGCGCCATCGGGAGATCGTGGAAGCGCAGGTGCTATCTTCCGAAGCGATCCCAGCGCGCTTGTCGCCTGGGTCAGCTCACTTCGAGAAGCCTGCACACTGGAGGCCGACGCCAACGTTGATGATCTACTGAGCGTGGGCGCTGCCGCAGCTTGCAAGCTAGCAGGCAGTGGCGCCGTCGAAACGCTGCGCTGGGCCACGGATGGCGCCATCAACAACGACGGAGGCCGTGCTCGACCCGCATCCGACGGGTTACGATGCCTCAGCGTCTTACTCAGCGTACTCATCGCGTCGCTGTTCATTCGAGAATGCGTACTGGCGGCATCTTGTTGGCGGAGCTTCCGTAGATGCTCCGTCGCTTGACCACTCATGGACCTGCCATGCGATGGCGAGAGGAAGAGACTGCGCGTGGCAGGGTTGGCAAGAGATGCGTTGGAAGGGGTGTTCCGAAGTGTGTTCTCGAGAGCGTCTTGGGCCGTTGTTTCTGAAGGCGAGCGATGTGCATGATTCGGGCCGGAAGGTGGCGAGCCTGTCTGTTGCGGATCCGATGGAAAGGGAAAGCCTCCTGCGGCCGAAGACGAAGTGGCTTTTGATCCCGAAGCAGGCGTGAGGCCATACATAGACACCACTCGCTTGCGATCCAGATGTTTTCGAGCAGGCTTCTCCATAGCATGAGTGTCTGGCGACTTCTCCACTTCCCCTTCTGGAGCCGACAGTTCATCTCCGCTGCGCGGGAACAGCAGGGACGGAGTGTCGGAGACCACACTTGAGGGACGTCCTTGTCGCGGAAAGGTGAAGCCCTCGAGATCACGGGTTGCGTGAGGCAACAGCAACTCCTTGTTCGTAGCCGCGATTGACCCATTTTCGAGCAAAATCACACTCGGACTGGCTAGGCGGTTGCCAACGAAGCTGGCCGTTGTCAGCCCAGCGGTGGAAGGTGCTCGGGCATGGCCAAAGTCTTGGTCTGCGGCGTCGTGGTAGAAAGAGCCTCGATTCCGTGGAATATGCTGTTGGCCACGCGCTTCGACGGACACCACACCGGCAACGGCTGGCTGTGAAGCGCCGACGAGCCGCTGAGTGAGGTTGATCTGTTTGGTTCGCGCTGCGTCAGAGACGGATGCTAGATCTACGGGCGGTACTTCTTGCAAGGACCGTCTCTTCTCCAACTTTCGTGTTTCGGGATGCTTAGAAACTTCCGGTCGGCTCTTGCTGTCTGGAACATCAGCCGCATGCTGTTTGACTTTGAGAGTACTCTGGGTGTTCTTGGTAACCTGCTCCTCGGGTGGGATCTCGTCGCTAATTGTTGGGACCGTCAACTCAGAAAGGCCTTCTTGTAAACTTTCAGAATAGTCGGCAAATGCCTGTTTGAAGGTGTCTTGTTGATTTTCGTGCCAACCGTCGTCGGGGAGTGCGTGGATGAAAGCCAGGCCAGCTTCAGCGAGAGGCGCGATGTCGTCCATGCCAGCTGGACAGTGAGAGCTTGATGCCGCAGCGAGCGATTGGGCCCATCTCTCCTTGGCCGCGCGGATCGCTTCCTTTGATCGGATCTGCAGTACAGTCCGCAGCGATTGTACAGCTCGTAGATAGGCGAGCTGCACGGCCAATGCCTCCAGATACTCTGCTGTCTCGTCGTGGTCGAACTCATCATCTGGGCCCAACTCTGCCACATGATCTTGACTTGCGCGATGTCTGGCAAGCGCCACGGACCGCTCGAGTCTGGTTTCTAGCCAGCGCACCACGACGGCAATCTCATCCCAGAGCAACCTGACCTCGGCACGTCTCGCGGGCGCGTCCTTTGAAGCTTGGGCTGATTTGAGACGCTGCTGAGTCTTGATGTTAGGAAGCACCAAGGGTTCCGATGAGAGCGACGCAACTCCAGCCTGTGTGGTCCGTAGCAGTCGGATAAGCAGTTCGGAGCATCGGAAGGTCTCTTCGAGTCCTTGGGGTGTCTCCGCCGACCACGCCTCGGAGCCTGAAGTTGACTGTGAATAGCCGGCAGAGCCATACTTGGAAGGCTCGAGTCTGCGCTGAAGTAGTCTGAACGCTTCGAGGTCCCAAGCCAGGGCGCGGAGAGGGTCGCGTCGGATGACGATGATACGAGGTGAGGTGCCCCGGGTCACGCCAGAGGCGTAGATTTTGGTGAGAGTGAGACATGAGGAGATGGACCCGAGCGAGCCCGCGCGCGCAAAGAGGAGGACTGCGAGGGAGTGTGTGTTGTTGAGAAGAGCACTCTGGACACCGGAGGAAATAAGGAAGGACATGTCATACGATCAGCACAGGTACAAATCGAGCTCCTGGAGGGAGATAAGCGGAGGACTGACTTTAGCTTCCCACTTCAGACGTTCCACATCTGTTGTTCGCGAGATTCGGCTCTCGAGAAGCTCCTGTGTTTTGAGACGGTCAGCAGCATATGAACGCAGAGAGCCGTGCCGTGCGCCGTGCACACCGGCGTTGCGAGCTGGCGCTCTGGCGGCGGAATCGGAGGTGAAGTTGCGGATGTCGAGGAACGGATTGATCTTCCTGTCCCCGAGCCTGTCTGTGGGTGCCGCTCCTGCCTTGGTGTTGAGATGCGCTGATGCTGGACGGGATCCGGAGTGGTCGCTGTTGTCGCCCAGCTCGGCGATAGGTCCGAGTGAGTGAGCCTCGGCGGCGAGACCGAGACCGCGTTCGGTGGAGAGATCACGGTAGCGACCGCGCACCCAGAGATAGTGAACCTGTATGCTGGCGGTGGATGTGGTCGGACCGGAGGTGAAGGGGTTCGGCTGTCCCACATCGGCCCTGGGGAAGGCGCTCCTTTGGCCTGGAAACATATTACTTTACGATCGAGGGTTGCCGCCCCGCATGCACAGTGCTGATGAGACGCCTGCTTCCTGCCTGAAATGAGGGGGAGAAAGTGGATGGGTGAGGCGAAGAGAGAGAGAGAGGATGAGCGTGAGCGTGAGCGTGCTGGCACTTGGCAGCGACAGGGCCCCCGCGCGCGATGCGAAGGTCTCGCCTCATTCGTCTGCGCACGGCCAAAGGGGCAGGCCTCTTTCGAAACCTTATCTACGAGTACTCGTAGCACAAATTTTGGAACCACTGCGATCCGCATTTATCCGCTGTGTCCCGACCTGGTGGCAGGTGGAGGTCGCTGTCTCGCTGCTCGGCGGTCGCACTACTGACTTCGATAGCCTATATATGGTGTCGGGAGGGAGATGGCCTCGACGATCGTAGGGATGAGGAGGGGGAGCAGGCAGGGAGGAAAGCTATCTATGTGAGTGGCTTCGGCAGGATTCATTGGACTGCGCACCGGTGAGTTGTGTCGATTGCATGGGGTTGGCTGCGTGGTTGCTTTTGGCAGATTTATCTAGCTGAATTTTCCCGATTGCTGTTTCGAGGTGCTAATTCACCAAAAGTATTTTCTGTTTGAAAAATGGAACAGTGAAACTGCTCGTCCTACCCCCCTTTCGGAGCCTTTTCTATTCATCTCCAGAAACCCACTCTTCACTGATCCTTCTCACCCAGGAATAATGGACCAAATGCAGAAAGGAAAGCTGGAGTGTGTAATGTGTAGGGCTGGTAGTGTTCTACAGTCTCTCTCTTTTGACCAAGTTGTGTTGTTGTGTTGGGTTTCGAGTGGTGGTGCTGGAAAGGTCCGAATTCTGACCCACCGACTGACCCATCGCTGTAGAAGGGTTTCCGCGCCCGGCTCGCTTCTGCAGAGGGACGACCATCAATCATCATCCTACACATACATTCATATCCCGCACAGATCGCACTCCGTCCCTGAGGCCTGAGCGGATGCCAGCGCAGCACAGCGGTGCAATCACTAGAGGCGGCCATGCAGAGCCCGACTCCCACATTCTCAAGCGGACCCTCACGCCATACCATCCCCCTGATGACTTCCCCATTTCCACCTTCAGGCTCTCCCACCGGCAGGCCTGAGTCCGGTCGGTCCAACGCGAACAGCAGCACTGCGCTCCGTCGGAGAGTTCACGAAGGCGTTCCCGTAGATGTCGAGGGCTCCGATGACGAGTTCGGCGGTGACGACTACGCAAGGTCACTACGCTCTTCCAGCCTACATTCCCTCGCCGATGTGCCCACCACTGCCAGCTCATCCTCCCATCACAGCCACTCCGCCGCCTCGGCCAACGATGATGATGCTGAGCGATTCGGCCGCGCTGGAAATCACCCCGGTCCACAACATCTACAGTTCGACGCAGACAGGAGATTTGTGCGGACTGAGGTGACTGCCGTTCGGGAGCCAGGCACGCCATCTTCCGTCGTTCCTGTATCACCCTCCACAATCCACACGCCTACACTGGCTCCGCCTGCCAGCTATGTGTCACCTTTACTTCACGTGCTGACTACTCCCCTCAATCCAACATTCAAGCCTGGCCATGCCGGAGGGTCGGCACCAAATGCTCCGGTCGCGTATCCTCCCTCCTCGGCAATCCGGAAACCCAACGACACCGCGAGATCGGCGTCAGTCTCCTCTTCCTCGGGCTCTCTGTATGGGAGATCCAACGGTGGGAGTGGGATGGGCAGTGTAGGAGGTGCAGGGCCATCACGCTCAACATCAATTGATGGATCGGCAGGGCCCTGTTCAAACACCGGATTCCCCTCTGGCAAGTCGAACAGCGTCGATAATTTTCAAAACTCCGTTCCTTCTTCCCCCATGTCTTTCACCAGGAGACAGAGCAGCGGAATCTCCCAAAATCGTTCGGCACCTCCCATTCCACTAGATCTAAAACCTTCATCGCGAAGCCTCTCCAGTCGCGCGATGGGAAGCGATTCGGTGGAGAATCTCCATGACGGGGCGCTTCCAGGTCGATTCCAAAATTCTCGCGAAAAGCCGATCTCGAACGGAATGGATAACAGGATGGAGCCGGACATGGTGCCACAATCGCCAGGAGCGAGCAGCGCCCGGAGCTCGAGCAGTCGATTTCTGTCCGTGGGACGCAAGTGGCCTGGTTACCTGCATGGAAACAGCTCGAACGAGTCGGCAACTTCGGCATTACAGACACGCTCGCCTGTTGGCACGGGCAACGGGATCCTACGCACGAGCGTGTCAAGTAGCATTCAAGATGCGCAGTCCGGACACTATCCGGGCATTTTGTCGAACAGCATCTCAGGCGCGAGTCGGCCGAGCACGGCGGGCAGTGCGCCGATTGATGCTTCCAACTTCCCTAGACCGAGTGCGCTCAATGGAGCGTCGTGGGCGGGGGCACTGGGGAATCTGGGCACTCTGAGTACTCCGGGAACTCCGGGGACTCGCTCGCCTGAGCGTTCTTCCTTCATCACCAACTGGGAGAAGACATCTCAGCGACCCTCCACTGTTACACCAGACATGGCCCCTCGTGTCCTAACGGAGGATGACATCGAATACGAGGAGGCCACGCACTGGGGAGAGCCGACCAGTCTGTTCGCTATCCGACGGAGGCTTGTGGCAAGCGTTCCCGACTTGGGTGTCAAGACCTCTACCTTTTCGCGAAGCAGGGCAAAGACGATGGATATACACTCCTTGCCGCAGAGCTCCTTGCTGGCTGAGAAGGATTACAGGAAGCTGGAGGAGAAGCTGGAACAGCGGGAAAAGGATTTGAGCGTTGAGGTTTTGGCGGAGCAGGAGACGGCGACGGTCACACTGGTCGTGTTTACTGAGCAACGAGAGGCAAAGTGGATCACAAAGGGACCGGCATCCCCACATGGTGAGTCGATTATGCGTCTAAAACTTTGATAAACGGAGAGCCCATCTCACTCTTCGCGGTCGTCCTTTGCCCAGCCCTGGCGATGGAACAATTACCGAGCATGAATGATCCTTGGGGAGTTCGGATCGATGCAAAGGGCATCGTGGCTCGGAAGAAGCTGAAGTCCAACATCGAGTTGGTCTCGACGCGGACGATCTTGCGATGTCCAGAATGCACTGCAGTCCGACAGACGCGCATGGATGTGCAATGTGTAAGCAGACCTTGGTCATTTTGCTCTGCAAGTCTGAAGTTCGTACTGCTGACGCGCGGAAGCTCTCTCACCCGCTTTTAACAGCAACTTTGCCGTGGCATACAGGCTGTCGAGATGGTTTACGTGGTACTGGTCACCGTTCGAATGGCCAACTTCACACCTCTAAAATTGCCTGCGGCTATGCTCTCGGGTACCAAACAACCGCACTTTCACTACTACGAAGGGGATCCAGTCATGCGTGGAGCCGCACTCCAGGAGCGATCGGTGGAAAGCGCGCTGACCGCGGCCAAGCGGGTGGGCCAGCAGCACTACGGCCAGTACGGAGCCAAGCTACTCATGGTCAAGGCACGGGTGGACCGGCGGCGGATCACGAGTGTGGCAGTACACTCGGCCAAGACGGGCAAGCGGCGAACATTTGACCTTCAGGACGGACACGATGGCAAAATCGTTGAGACGACGCCTGGCAGGCGCTCTGATGACGCCTCCGCGAGCAGTTCTCAAGGAAGACTGAGTTCACAATCGACGGCGGATGATGGCTTGTCAGCGGGCGGCAGCCGGTCAGACCACTCATCAGCTCGTGGATTGGGGCGCAAGCACAGCATGCCGGCTGTGCTCAAGTCAGGATCCTCGCTCTTCTCCCGCCGGAACAGCACGGATGACTCGGGGATGACAACAACTGCGGCGAGCGAGAAGAGCAAAGTTCGCAAGAAATTCTTTGGGTAACGGAGCTGGGCTTCATTTGGGCATTACTTTCCCTCTAATGGTATTCTTCCCTTCTTCCTTCCCTGTCCTTTTCCCTTGATACTTCACGTCCGGTCACCGACCTTACTCCCCTGGCTACCCGCTGGATCGGATTCCATGCTTCTTTCCACTATCACATATCACTAGCTACTACTTATGCTTGCTGGTCTTCCATCAACCTGTCAAGCTTCGCGTTCCTGCTCCGATCCTTTTTGCCATGTCATTTTCATACCCTTTCCTTTCATCCTGCCGCGCCAGAGCGTTAGACAGCAGCACAACCCCAGATCCAGCGCGCTCCTTCCTTCCCAGCTGGTTGTTGGCAGGGGCCGGGGGCAGGCACGTCTCCAGATTCCTTGACTCGCCGGACATCCCATCGTCTTCTCGCTCAGCAGACAGCAGCGCTTCCAGACACTCACGCAGTCACATCCGAATTCCGTAAGCACGTTGCTCGCGAGCTTCTCTTTCCCTCCTCCATGATCCTCGTCCGCGGCCAGAACGCTTCTGAAGTTTCTGCCGGCCACAGCCGGCGCTGTCGCAGTTTGCAACCACGGCGGCGTACACAGGTACAGGCGGACGTCCCCTCGCGACCCTGCGTCCCGGGGGCCCCAAGCTACAAGGGTCAAGGCCGGACACCCAAATTGCCCGAGCCGGCAACATTGATTCAAGGCACAGATTACCTCACGGACGCCCCACGCGACTCACGCAGCACGTTCTGCCTTCTTTTGACTGGCTGTTCTTCCTGTCTAGGGGCCAGCCGCCAGGCACGCCCACGCCCCACATTGGTCACCGAAGCCCTGCTGTGCTCACAGCTCAGATACTCAGACCCAGAACTTTGGATCTCTTCAACATCCTTGCTCGATGCCATGCTTTACTGATATATAAACGCACGACCGTTTGAATCATGCTCACCATCTCCTGTCCCGCCCCTGTCTCCCTTTTCTTTATCCATCCATCTCCTCCAGAGTCTGCGTTGCGAACGCGATCGAGGACCACACGGAGCTCATCAAGATTATTATCGACTCTTATTATTATGCAGATCTCTACTCTCCTCTCATTCATTTTGGCCGTCTCGGCTGCACAGTGGCCCGTGGCAGCGCTCGGTTACGACCTCGACGGTGACGCCAAGCTGAATGAGGGCTTGCCCGAGGCCACATTCCACTTTCAAGGACAAGTGAGTTAAGCCCGCCCCTCTCGAATGAGATCCAGTCGGAAGAGACGCTGACGATCTGCTGACGATCTGCCTGTTTAAACAATCTCAGTATAGTCCACGATGGCTCGTACCTTCCACAATCTCGCCCGTGACGGATGCGCCCTCGGGATGCAACATCACTCAGGTCAACTCGATCGAACGTCATGGAGCTCGATACCCTACTGCGTCCGCCGTCAAGAAAATCCAAGCCACGCTGACCAACATCCAGAAAGCCTTGGCCAAGGTGAATGCTAGCGATATCGCGGAGCCCAGCTTGCGCTTCTTGAAGACGGTCCAGATTCAAAGCGGCGCGAATGATTTGGTTCCTTACGGTGCTCTTCAGGCGTGAGTACTCCACAATTCTGCCTTACCCCAAGAGGTCATCATGTTGACCCTGTTCGTGTGTTTGCAGATACTACTCGGGTCAAAGCACCGCCCAAGTCTATAGCGATCTGACCGCACTTGGCTCCTTCGTGCGGAGCACGGGCGACCTCGACGGTCTCAACGACCGCGTTATTGTCACTGCCCAGTACTGGAAGTTGGGTTTCTCCGGTGCGGCCTTTCCCTCGGGCAACATCTCGACTTCCAACCAGACCCGCTACGCTCCCGGGCTCCCCAACATCGATCTCATCTTCAGTGAGCTGGCTGGTGTGAACAACACGCTCGATGTCAGCACCTGCACCGCCAACGAGAACCAGTCGCCTAAGCCTGAAACGGCTGCCCAGGCTGCGTATGGAAAGTCAACACTGGAGCCCATCATTGGAGCGCGTCTCTCCAAGGGACTCGCGCCGGCCAACATCACTTTCGCATACACGGACATTCTCAACTTGATGGGCGAGTGCTCCTTCGAGACTCTCGGCCGCGCCTCAGTCATCGATGGCGAACTCCGGCTGAGCGGAGGCAACATCTCCGACTTTTGCCGTGCCTTCACCGAAGACGAGTGGCAATTGTACGGCTACGCCAACGACGTCGGAAAGTGGGCTGGTGCAGGATACGGCAACCCATATGCGCGCGCCGAGGGTGGAGGGTATTTGCGTGAGCTGTTGGCGCGTCTGACAGGTGTCGCTCCGCCTCTCGACCCGCCCACGTCGCTCAACACGACGATCGACGGCAATACCACGTTGTTCCCCTTGGACCGCGGCATCTACTTCGACGGCACTCACGACAATAACCTTGGCCCTATCGCCACGGCCTTCGGTCTGTTCGACGGTCCTGCTTTGAACGCGTCCAAGCCGCACGCAGAGCAAGATCCCCACAACTGGTACTTCTCCCGTATCGCTCCCTTCCAGGGCAAGATTGTCTTTGAGCGGCTGCAGTGCTCGCCTGGGCGAAACTACGTTCGCGTTCGCGCCAACGGAGCGGTTCAGCCCGCGACCGGCGACTATGGCTGGTGCAAGAACACCACGGCGACGGACCTCGACCAGCAGTTGGCTCAGTACGGCCTGTGCTCGCTCGACAGCGTCAAGACCACACTCGCTTGGGTCAACACGGACTCGGAGTGGAGCAAGTGCTACCAGTAGTAGTAAGCCGACGGGAAGGAGTGGATTCACAACAGGGATAGATTGGAGTACTCCTCGTCACGGAATGGTTGAATATTGCATACACAGAACCTGCCTACTCGTCCGTGCTTTGAGTTTTGAAATCAGAAAGCCCACGTCCGCCTTCGGGCCTTCGCCCTTGCCTCACAACGACGCCTGTTGCCTGTTGCCTGTTGCCTGTTGCCTGAGGCGTAATAGGGACAGCAGGAGCACGGAACTGCGAGTGTGCCGCGCTTGCAGCGACCGCTCATAGCCTCGTATCGTCATCGGGTTGAAGTTGTTCGAAGTTATTCATCATCACTCGTCGAGATTCGAGAACGAGGACGAAATGACGAGCGCACATGGAAATCGTGTTCCTGCTCAACTAAATCGCGACTGCTGCGGCCACTGGCCTGTGATCCGGGCTCTGGGCTCTCGAGGCTGAGGGACTTTCAAAGTTGGGATTGAACGGGAGAAAATTTGGAATCGGAGAAATCGAACAGCCTTTTTCTAATTTTCCTAATGAGATGACGTCGCAGAAGTGGAGAAACTGCACAGCCGCCGAAAGGAGGAGAGCTTTTCTCGTTTCTCTCATTTCGTCAATCGCATCAACGCGAACTCACTCACAGCTCACTCACAGCTCCTCCTACAACCATATCCTCCCGCTCGCCATGCCACGAAAGACTGCCAGAGAAAGGGCACTCGAGGATTTGGAGGCTTTATGCCTCTCTCGAGTTTCCTCCGTGCTTCAAGAGGCCGAGAACACGACTACACTGGCGCTACAGGAGTCTTCTGGCTCATTTCTCCCCCTTCTGGCAGATTCTGCGGCAGATTCTGCCCAATTGGTGCTCTCCGGTCTTGACGCGCTGGACGTCGCGCGTCGACAGCGGTATCTCATTCAGCGCAATCCCGTATGGCGCCCCTCGGACAGTCTTTGGGATCGGCTACAAGGTTACAAGGCTGCTCAAGACTTTGTCCGGTTCAGATTTGCCGTCCGAATGGAAGTTGGTGCGTTTCATGCGCTTGCATCGGTTCTCAAGGCATTTCCGACCTATCAACAGAGCCGTGGGGGTCCCGCAGCCGTCGAACTGCAGCTTGCAGTCGCCCTTTACCGACTTGGACACTCGCTTTCCGTCCCCGAAATCTCCGCTCATGCCGGCTGCGCACAAGGTTCAGTCGTCAATTACACGCGTAAATTTGTCGAGGCGCTCTGCAGCATCGAAGAAGACCTCATTCCTTGGGCCAGCGAAGAGGAGAAGAGAGAGGCTCAAGATTGGGTGGAAATTCAGTCTGGGGTCAAAGAGTGGCGGAATGGGTGGTGTATGGTCGACGGATCACACATACCGCTCGCATGGAGACCAGGAAGCGGCTATGACGACGACTTCATCAATCGAAAGGGCACTTTCTCTCTCAACACGCAATTCGTTTGCCTTCCAACCAGTCTCAGGATCATTTCGTACGTTGTCGGGCCACGAGGACGCGTCGCCGACTCAACCGTGTACGCCGAGAGCCCCATTGCTCGTGCCCCGTCTCTCTACCTTCAGCGAAACGAGTTCATTTGGGCAGACCTAGGTTACCCTCTCAGTCGGCACATCGTCAAGCCGTACGGTCATGGTGCCAGTCAGCGAAGCAAAGACATCCGAAAAATTCAACTACTGGCATTCCCACGTTCGCATTCGAGCGGAGCACGCAATTGCCTTCATCAAAGGCAGGTTCGGTTGCTTGCGGGCGTTGCGTGGATTTGTGTCGTCGGAGGCGATGGAGATGCGAGCGCAAGACGTGGTAGTGGCTTGCATTGCAGCCCATAACCTAGCGATGAGCTGGGACGACGCGGCTCGATACAGCCTTTATGTGGAGGATGGACTCGGGGAGAAGTTGGGGTTGGACTTGAGCAACTGGTGGCAGCCCTCTCCAGAACGACGCAGGGAACAGCAGAACGCGTGGTTGCGACGAGAAGCGGCGGAGGATCGACGTCGCCGACGCGCGGAGGAGCGAGAGAGAACGTTCTCGCAACGCAGGATCGACAAGCGACGACGGCATGGTGGGCGAAAGCTGAGGGAACGAATGCATATGGCATTGTTCGTCTGTCATGGGTTCGACTGGCGAGACACCACTCGGGCCTCAAGAATGAAGGAGATGACCAAAAAGGAATACGAGGTATACCTGGCCAAGCAGGAAAAAGCAGCACGAAAACCGAGCTAGAGACGCGCGACGTAGACAAGCCGCGCGAGCGGCAGCTCGAGCTCCGCCTACGTCTTCCGATCGCTGATCTCTAGTTTTATGTGATTTTTGGATACCAGGCTCAAGTCTCACACAATTGATGCGTTGTTCTCATACATTTCGGAATTTGGGTAGGATCTGGAGGTCCACGAGTCACGACTACAGAGACCTAATTGTTCTTCTCGACCATCTTGAGCAGCGCCTCCATCATTTTCTGCTGATTCTCCTCCCTCTTCTCCTCCAGATCCTGTCGACGCTCCGCCAGCACAAGCTCTCGTTCTCGCCTGTCCTGCTCCCTCTGCTGATTCTCCATTGCCATCTTCATTGTTTCCTTTTGCCGCTCCGCTGACTCCTTTGTGCTCTGTTGAAGAGTCTCGCGCAGCTGGGCAAGATTGTCGGATCCTCGGTACGGGCCTCGAGTACCTTGCAAGGTGCCAGCTCCATTGGCTGACGTTTCCTTCTTGTCCGTGGTCTTTGAGCGCGACCGTTTCGTCGAGGATCCGGCTTGTCGGTCGTCCTTGTCTTGGCCGTCTCTCTCGCCGTCCTCTGCCTCCTCCCGACCACTCTCGTCTTCTCCTTCCGACGCGCTGCCAGGTACCGGAACGTCGCTGTCCGCGCTCTCCTCCTCGCCGTCTTGCCCACCTTCGTTTTCGGTGTCGGGATGGTCTTGGGAGCTGGAAGTTCGCTTGCGCTTAGAGCCGACAGCGTCCCTTCCCGACGACGACTGCGTTCCAGGCATGCGGACACGAGGCGGCCTGGTTGAGCGACGATCCAGGGCCATCTCGTGCCACTCTTCGAAATAATGGCATTGCCTTGTTGCGAGCGCCCTCTCTTTTTGAACCTTGGAGCCGTCCACCACCTCCGTGCCCGTTACATTCTGTCCTGTCTCCGAAAGTTGGTCTCGGGCGATGATATAATTCTTGTGCATTGCTTTGACTTTGTGTCGATAGTGTTGTGGCGCCAAAGCTGTCGTCCCGTGTACCTCCTTTCCTAGTTGATTGAGATCCGCGGTGAGCTTGCCTCGCTCACTTCGGCCACTTCCTGTAGTCTTTCGGCCCAGCAGACGCGCCTGCAAGTCATCCATAGTCCATAGTACAGCAGCCAACTTCATTTCCTCGGCAATGGACCATTTGTGCACTTTGCGCTTTGATGCCGGAGCGCGTTTGGCCTTTCCTTTATTCTGTCAGAAAAATTTGGCATGGGTTTAGTTATTAGTATGAGTCCAGAGTGCGTGACAAGGTCTGCGTACGTGCGCTGCGCGGGTCAGAGCTGGTAAAGGGGTGGGTGATATTCTTACTTTGGCATTTCCAACTCCGTCTGACTCCCCATCTGTTGAGGTCTCATCATCAGACGCGCCGTCGTCTCCCCCCCCCACCCGCAGAGCCGGCCGCACCAGCACTCCCGCCTTCCAAGGCTGCTGACTGTGTTGAAGCTGATTGAGACTGTGCATATTGGGGAATATGGATTGGTATTGTGTGTAATGTGTATTGAGTCAGTGGTTCAATTTTGGATGACATATTCATCATATGCTTCGTCTCAAGAGTCGAGCGACCACATCAATCTCACCGGAAGCAGCATGAGATCCTCGTTCCCCACACCTTGTTCGTCCTTGTCCTCCGTATGTCCATGCTCGTGCGCGTGTATGTGTGCGCGCCCGTCCGCGTCCGACGAATCTGGCCGTGTGGGATGGGGAGGCTCGGTGGTGCCTGCAGATGGAGAAGAAGTCTGTGCTGCAAGAGGGGAGAGTGGCATTGAAGTAGGAGTAGGAGTAGGAGTAGAAACGCGCTGCTGTTGAGGTTGGGTAGCTTCTGTGGAGAGAGAGTCAGCAGCAGAGGAGGCAGAGAGAGAGAGTCAGCGACTTTGCCATCCTGCTGCATGCTGCCACTCTCTCCTAGATCGGCCACGGCGGCACCATTGGTGCTGGACTCGCGCGCAGCAGCACGTTTTCGCGTTTTGGGAGGCATGAGGGGTGTCCAGTAGAAGAATCAGTGGTGATGTGGGAGGACGGTGTGGTACAGTCGATGGAGGGCACCAGCAGTCCAGCACCTCCTCTCCCTCACGGGCCTCAGCAGCAGGGCGCTAAGGCTGACGTCTCCTGCTCAAAATTTCTCCTCAAGTGGCTTCTCAAAGTTGCGGCTGAATTATGCTCTCCAATGGCAATGTTTTCTCCGTTGGACGCCAATTTTGAAAACCCCTCTGTGGGCAGTGCGATGCGGAGCGCGGAAGCTCGGCGGGCTTGCCGCGTGCGGTGAAGCGGTGAGAAGAGCGATGAGCATCACCTATTCACGCACCACTCACTCACCACCTTGGATGGGTGAAATGGAATTTATGGTCCGTGCGCTGTGCTCATCATGACGTATCGTCACGGGCTCCCATCCGGAGGTCGCATCGCACAGCCAGCCTGCGGGCCTGCCAGACACCGCCGCGGGAGTCGCATCGTAAGAGCACCATCGTCTGGCGCGAGGGGCAGGCGTTCGAAGCAGGGAAATCAGCCTCCGCAACAGGCCAACAGCCGTCAGCGCGTCAGCGAACGATCCGCATGCGTGGGTACGTGCCCGCTGCAAGTCTGCAGGCAGGCACTACCCGCTCGCAAGGCTGGAGGAAGAGAGGGCGGTCAGCGCGGGCCGCGGAACCAGCTGGTTCTCAGCCGTCTCGGCGCGCGTCACCACCATGGTTCTTGGACTTACCACACACAAGGAACCTACATAAACGGTCCGCGTTCCAGTCGCCGGTCAGGGCTGTGCAAAGACGACGATGGAGGATTGAGGAAATGATTCACATCCACGTCATGCCACATGCTCCTGCATTACCTCTCCTTTGTCTCCAAGGGTCCTTAGCCGTCTGATGCCGTCTGCCCAGCTGCCCAATAATGGTGTCATCGTGCCTGTAACGGATGGAGAGACGTGGCTGAGCCTGGCGCCCGCCCCCCGCGTCATGACCGCCGCTCCTGGGAAGTTCCACGTCCGTCTGTCGTCCTGCTGCGCTCTGGGAAGTGGGAAGCCAGGGGGGCGCGGTGGCTGCGAAAGATGGGGGGGTTGAACAGGTATAAGAAGGCGACCCCTTCGCCCCTTCTTCCAACCTTTTATCCCCACCACCCACACACACATACACACAACTCCTCACACTTTTACCCACCACCCAAACTCATACTCAACATGTCTAACGAGCCCTCCAAGGTTTCCGGCCAGTACAACTCCGCCGTCGGCAGCGCCAAGGAGGCTGTTGGAAACGTGAGTCTAGAACTCACCCTCTTTTATCCGGTCCTCCAATCGCGCTGACCTAGCCCTCCTCCTCCTCCTCCTCCTCCTCCTCTACCCAGGTCACCGGCGCTTCGAGCTGGACCCAGGCTGGTCAGGAGCAGCACGCCAAGGGCGAGGCTGAGATCAAGGCCGCCACCGCTAAGCAGTACGCCGACGGTGTCTCCAACCAGGTTTCCGGAAAGGTCGACAACCTCGTCGGTACCGTTACCGGTGACGACTCCAAGAAGGCGAGCGGCAAGGCACAGGAGCAGGCCGGCAAACTCCAGAAGGACACCGCCTAAGCGCGTGGAACCCTTCGGTTTCCCCCACTCCCAGTTGTCGTCCATCCCCCTCAGCGGTACTGGACTTGCGACCCAACAGCAATATACCTCAATGAACTCTTGAAACTCTTGTGCCTTGTTCTCGTGTGTGTGTCTGTGGCTTGGAAGTCGTCGGTCGCATGCTGTCTGTTGCACTATCCTTGTCCTCGGCACTGAGCGCTCTGCAGGGCGCGTGGGGAATCGGATTAGGGTGTCGGGGGAAAGCTGCAAGAATACTGTGGCGAGAGAAAGGTAAGGGTGAGCTCGAAGTGGTTAACCTCCTCCTGTCGCCCCCAAGTCCCTCGTTCGTCAATCCTGTCAGCAGTACGCCTAGGAGCCGGTACACGTCGTGAATCATCAGACGAACGGCAACAGGGTCGAGCCAGTCGGGCCGTACGAGGTGGAGCTGCATGAAGGAATTCAATGGTAATGTGAGCTGGCGTGACAGTCCACGTACTCTTCCAGAGCATACACTTACATGCTCGCGAGCATCCGTTCCCTCCGTCGCCTCCAGATCCTCCTTCATGGCTTCATCCTCTCCTCTCCCCGCAATTTCGCAGCCATGATCAGCAGATGCTGATCTTCGAATGGAGGCTGAGGCGTGTCTTGGTGGGGATCCGGCATGGTCTGTGCTGCAGGTGAGTCGAAAGGGTGATATGTGGCAAGGGGGGGAGAAGAGGGATAGGAAAGAGGAGGTGAGAGCGAGTATTTATGGAGAGAGTGTCAGCGTCAAGGGATGCCTTATCCCCCGCCCGAGCAGCGCGTTGAAAGCCCAAACAAACTCGCCGATCGGTCGCGGAGGCGAGCAGCTGACCAGAAGAGCGCTATGGTGCACCCACCGCCCACATGTACAACTCGATGACAGGGGGGATCATCGGGCTGCTTGGTAGCTGGGAAAGGGGTGCTGCAAGAGACCGCAGCGCCACTTGGTAGTTTCTGGGGCCACTGGATCAGCATGGAAGCACCGGCAAGGCGCATCGGAACACACCAGATCAACGCAGCGCTAAGGCAGATCAACACAGTCGCGTATGCGAACCGTGGTTCATTGATGACTTGATTTCCCAAACCCGAATCTCCCCACCAAACTCTTTCTCGAGCCCTTCGTCGGAACGGACCCATTCGGCCCAGAACTGCCCTTCCCGTCCACACTAAGGCCCAGTTGAGCCTCCAGCCCTAAAGGTAGAGTGGCCTGCCGCGATGTTTTCCGATGGCCCAGCAGTGCCAGAGCCCCCATCCGACTTGGCGTGCCCTGGTGGGAGTTTGCGCCCGCTATCGGATCCTGCAGACCTGCTGCGGCCATCAGAGCGTCGCCAGGTGAAGGAGTCCGCGCCCTTATCGTAGAAGGCGCTCTGAGTCCATTGAACGATGACGACGGTCGGATCCCGTCGGCGGTAGAGGGACGCGGGAGGCTTGGTGTCCGTGGGGAAGGAGGCGGTAATAATGGTGACGTTGGCATCGCAGGAGCAGGAAGAACGGCCCCAGGCGATGAAGGTAGTGCAGGCGGCGGCAGCACCGGATGTTGTGTTAGGGACAGCGTCGAATTAGAACCTCTTGCAGGAATGGGCGGCAGGCCGAGAGCGGTTCGATCCAGATCATCCGCTTGATAGAACAGGACGTACGCGCTCCCCGTGCCCGGTGTGTCACCAAAGTACTTGGCAATGTCCATTTCGTCAATCGTCTCCACCGTGTCATCGTCAAACGAGATCCACCGAGAGCCGACCTTGACGATCGCAATGTAGTGCCCGGAATGCAGACCGGCGCCAATATGCACGACAATGGCAAAGAGGGTGTACATCCGGTCCGGGTTTGCCGCAACGTCAGAGGTATTGAACAATCTCAACTGCATCGGGAAGACGACTCTGTAGGCTAATTTGATGTACTGCAGACCGAAAGAGAATGTCAGTACAACCTCTGTCCAATGGCTCGCTATCGGAGATTGGAATGCGTCTCTCACCTTCTGTACGGATTCCTCATACTTGAACCGCTTCAGATGTAGGGCCAGAACGTTGGGCAGTTCCTTCACCTTCATCCGTTTCTCCGCTTCTTGTAGACCTGAGCACGTATTGCAGAAGAATTTGTTCCTCGCTCTTAGTGTTTCGCTGGCACTGAATTGCCGAAGACATGATGTGACGGAAGAGTTCTGTTCGATATCGATTGACAGGTCGAGGAAAGATTCATCCCGAGAGGAGACCTGAATTCATCAAGCAGAAAGTCAGATCTTTCCGGTGCTCGAACAGCGGAGGTCATAAAGGAACACTCACCGTTTCGCATGTCATGCACCTAGTTTCGTTCGTTAGTTTACCCTCAAATAATCTATGCACGCACGTCTTGCCCTCCGAATCGGCCTGCTTCGACCTAGTACCCTTGCTAGTGCCTGCCTTGGATGCGCTCGATCCGGATGCGCTTGATCCAATGGCAGGAGAAGTATTTGATGTGCTCTGCGCATCCCCCTTCGAACTGTCCCCATCGACGAGTTCCTCGCCCACTCGATTGAGGACAAAGTTGAGCATCTCATGCGCGTCTTGATGCATCGTCGAGTCGAACATAACGTTTTCCTTCCGTAGCGCGGCGAGGAAAGCCTTGATGGCAGTCTGGTCGACCGCCCGCTTCGTCGGCCCGTCCTTCCCACCCGTCGCCGCGCTTCCCGCTCCTGCACTGCCTCCAGACTGAGACGCCGTGGTAGAACTGCCCGCGATCGCACCCATGCTGAACCCTACGCCCATGTTCGGGACGGGATTCGTGGTAACCGGAGGAATGCCGCCTAGCCCGCCCATGCTGAGTCCTCCGAAGGTTCTCTTCGCGGAAAAGCCTGTGGAGCCTGTGGAATTTGCTGCAGCATTACTATGGTTGAATGCGGCTAGTTGCGCGGCTTGAGCCGTCGCGATGGACTGATCGGTCATCTGAGCGAATAAGTCCTGCAAGGCACATGGTATCGAGGCTTGTTGCGTTGCTTCGGCCGAGCTGTTCGCCTTGGATGGGGGTGTCGCGAGTGGAGCCGGCGTGGACACTGTCTTCGCTGGCGGATTCTCGTCCCTGTGTTTCAGAATAGATTCTCGGAATGGCTGACAATGGTAAAGGGCTTGCAGTACCGAGTTCGCGTAGCTGAATGGAATTTGGGAATCAGAATGGTCAGAAGGAGCGTCTTCTACGCATACACAAGCGCAAATACCTACCAGGTGTTTCCAAACTGGGAGAACAGTAATAAAGAGATCAGCCTTGGTCAGATTCGCACTACATGCGCATAGGCGCGCCCTTAGCATGTCCGACAACTCACGTTCTCAAAGCCCAGCAGGGGCATATCAGGCCGTTCGAGCTCCTCCCAAACTCGTAACCGCGCGACCATTCCACCATTGGGTCCAGGTACATCTCCATGTACCGTCGTAGGCACTGTGGATCCTGAGCCGTGTACCGCATGTCCATTTGTATAGAATGCCGAGCCAGAAGTAGAAGGATCTGAGGCAACGGATGCGGGCACAGTCAAACTCGTAGAGGTGGCCGATGCAGAAGCTGATCCATTCGCAACACTGCCACCTGCGCCACCGCTTTTGTTGCTATGACTCGGCCCGGCCGAAGTTCCGTTCAATCCGCTAGTAGGTGTGCTGCTGCGGCCGCCGTGATGGCTGCTTTCGCTGTGGTCGTGCTTGTGAAAGATGCCGCGCCAGGAGAAAGACATGATGCAGTTCCGAAGCGGTAGATGCGTCGGCGGGGTGGGGGTATATCCTTGGAAGCGGATGCACGGGGGCGTGAAGGACCGAAGAAGCGTTTGTGTCGAGCTCTGGCAAGAGAGCAGCGCCTGGCCCTTGCGCGAGCCGAAGCAGCAAGGATTGATCTGAGCCGGTTGAGCGAGAGCAGGCACGAGGGCGAGTCGATAGATTAAGCGCAGGACGCCGAGCGAGGGACGATCGCAAGAGGGAATGCGCTGAGCAAGCGGGTTGCTCGGGACGGGCTCGTCGATGTACCTGTGGATCCTGGATGAGCGATGAGCGTCTGTCTGTCTGTCTGTCTGTCTGTGTGTGTTCGGGATCAGGTCGACCCGCGCGGCGAGACCGGCGGCGAGCTGCGGAGAATTTTATGGCGAGCTCGTTCGGCAATCTTCGGGCGTTCTGTGCTTCAGAAGTCAGAACGCGTCCCGGTTCCGCTGCGCTGGATGTCGTCGTCGTCTTCGTCGTTCCCGAGGTTGCTGATGGGATCAATGCTGGACGCTGAACGCTGAAGTGGTCGTGGTCGCCTGAGGTCCCGCCGCTGGGAACGTGAGAGCATGTGAAGGCAAGCCGGCGTCGTCGATGTCCGATGACACACGCTACGGATCGCAAGTCAGACATGGGCTCAAGAAGACCGGAGTCGCCACGCCCTCTCCTTGGCGATTTCTACACCGACCCGGCGATCTCGGCCTCAGGCCTCAGGAGACGGGGACGTTGGGGACTCTGCGTACCTCATGCGAATGAATGCCTCTCTTATCCAATCTCAAATACTCAGTACTCAGACCTCATCGCATCCCAAGAAAGGGGTTGAGGGTACATGTACAGATGTCGCATTGCGCGTGGATGCGAATTACAGAAGATCGTGGGTGGCGGCTTCATCAGGCGGCGGTGAAGAACGATTCCAGTCGGGTCCACAGCGCCTCTCGGGTAGACTCGTCCTTGGCACAGGTGGACAGCTCATATGGCGACAGCGTTGGTCCGAAGTTGTTGGCCTGGCCCATCTGAAGCCGTTGCTTGGCTGCTGGGTTGGCCAACAGGTAGAATGGCACTTGGGCGTAGTCTTCGGCCCGTCTGGCGACCAATGGCGCGAAAGTTCGAGCAAGAAGTGGAATCGGCCAGGGGTAACCGACATTGGCCACCGCGTCCGTGGCGACAATGCCTGGGAAGAGGTGGACAATGTTGTGCTTGGGGTACTTTTGCGCGAGGCTCTGCGTGTTGGAAACGTGGGTTGTGATTAGATCTGACTCCACTCAGTAGCCCGCAGAGCCACAAGCGCATACAGGCGCTTTTTTTCTTGGAGAAACACTGCACTCACCTGAGCAACGCAGTCCAGAACAGCGCTGTCGCGGGTGCCCATGCGTACCAGGCCCAGAGGAAAGCTCCACCAACGACCCGCCTCGTATTTCTTCTTGAAGTCAACATCGTCGACGTCCAACGTCTTTCCGCCTGCGCCGGGCACAGCAACAAAGAGAACACTCTGCTTGATCGTGCCGGACTGCAGAAGGCGTTCGGCGATGCGGAAGCGAGAGAGACACTGGACGCTGAACGCGAACTCGGAGTGGGGAAGAGGCTTGTAGGCACCGGTCGGCGGACCGCCTTGGCATTCGATGAGATGGTCAACGCCTGCATCGCCTGCGCGCTTGGCGATCTCGGCTGCGACGCGGTCCATGTCCTTGGGCTGCGAGAGGTCGGCCTTGAAGAACTCGTGGTGAGGCGTCGAGTGCGACCCCTGCTTCGGCTGCTGTGCAGCGTGTTCTTCACTCGCCTTCTTCAGCTGCTCCAGCACGCCAGCAGCCTTGTCCTCATTGCGTCCAATGATCCAGACCTCGGCGCCAGCTTTGGCGAAGCGCAGGGCAATACTGAAAGACAAGTCATCAGCAAAATTGGGCGGGCATTATCACGCGGTCAATGCCACTATATGCTCACCCAGCCCCGATGCCTTGCGTGCCTCCAGCGACGACAGCGCTGCAGGAGAAAGAGGGAGAAGACGTTGGAAGAGAATCAGCGCACGATCAGCGATCAGCACTCAGCAGCACCGGAGCGAAGCACACGTACCGCTGCTCATCGAGATTGACGTCCTTGTTGGCGTTTGTCAATTCTTTGGTGCTGACCATGTTAAGGATCTCTTTCTATCTTGCAACAACAGGAAAGGTGGTTAAGAAGCGATGGGGGGCGAGAGTCAGAGGCGTCGCTGGCAAAGAGGCGAGGCAAACGTTGACCTTTTTATATGCGTGGTCGAGGCCATGCTCGAGGCGGGAAGCTTGGAGCTTGGAAGCTGCACAGGGCAAGCGGTCAGCGGTCACAAGCAAGATGACGCTCGAGCAAACCCTGATTGCGTAAGCTGCGCGTGCTCGGCCGAGAGAAGGAGGCAGATCGGGCCAAAAGTTTTCCAGCCGAAGGAAAACTTTTGAGGGGAGCCTGCGTTTTACTTATTTATTTCCTTCGCGACCTCCTCATCCTTTCCTCCCCCTCTCCCCCAACTTCCTTGTCCTTCCTCAACAGCAGCAACAGATCTTCTGTGCCTCTCCTCTCTCATCGCACTCCAGATCTACAAACAGCTCTTCTCAGCTCTTACAAATGTCTTACGGCGGCGGTTACAGCTCTCGCGATAGGTATGTACCAAACGATTCCGGCGACCATCTTATGTGCTTGGTGCTCACTCTCGATTGCCTCGTCTTCTTCCACTGAAGCTACAGCGGCGGTGGTGGTGGTGGATACGGCGGCGGCGGTGGTGGCGGAGGCTACTCACGCGGCGGTGGTGGTGGTGGCGGTGGCTACGGAGGCAGTGGTGGTGGAGGTTACAGCGGTGGCGGCGGTGGCGGCTACAGCGCTGGCGGCGGTGGTGGCTACGGTGGTGGTGGAGGCGGGTACGGCGGTGGCGGAGGCGGCTTCGGAGGTGGTGCAGGCGGCGGTGACCGCATGAGCGCCCTTGGTGCTGGTCTCGGCGCCGTCAACTGGGATACCGCCCAGCTCTCTACTGTCCGAAAGGACTTCTACGTCGAGGACGCGCGCGTTACTGCCCGCTCTCCCGCCGAGATCGACGCGTATCGCAAGCTCAAGCAGATGACCATCCAAGGTACAGGTATCCCCAAGCCTGTCACATCCTTCGACGAGGCTGGTTTCCCCGACTACATCATGCGAGAGATCCAGAAGATGGGCTTCACAGAGCCTTCCCCCATTCAGTCTCAAGCCTGGCCTATGGCTCTCAGCGGTCGAGACGTCGTCGCCATCGCAGAGACCGGTTCCGGTAAGACCATTGGATTCGCTCTCCCCGCCATGGTCCACATCAACGCCCAGCCTCTCATCGCTCCCGGTGATGGTCCCATCGCCCTCATCCTCGCTCCCACCCGTGAGCTTGCCAACCAGATCCAGGTCGAGTGCAACCGATTCGGCTCTACCAGCAAGCTACGCACCGTCGCCGTCTACGGTGGTGTGCCCAAGGGACAACAAATTCGCGAACTCCAGCGCGGTGCTGAGATCGTGATTGCTACGCCTGGTCGTCTCATCGACATGCTGGAAAGTGGTAAGACGAACCTCCGTCGCGTGACCTACCTGGTCATGGACGAAGCCGACCGAATGTTGGATATGGGTTTCGAGCCCCAAATCCGCAAAATTCTGAGTCAGATACGGCCAGATCGCCAAACGCTCATGTTCTCAGCGACATGGTGAGTGACCGTACACGTCTTTTGCAGCACACTCTTGTACTCACGCTGATACACAATCTCCGCTCACAGGCCAAAGGAAGTGCAGTCTCTTGCTCGTGACTTCTTGAGGGATGGCATCCAGGTCAACATCGGCTCCCACGAGCTCGCTGCCAACCACCGCGTCAAGCAGATCATCGAGATCTGCACCGACTACGAGAAGCGCGGCAAGCTGGTCAAGCACTTGGACATGATCAGCCAGGAGAACGCCAAGGTGCTGATATTCACCAACACCAAGCGCATCGCTGACGAGCTGACCAAGCATCTCCGTCAAGATGGCTGGCCAGCACTCGCCATCCACGGTGACAAGCAACAGCAGGAGCGTGATTGGGTTTTGGCCGAGTTCAAGAGCGGGCGAAGCCCGATAATGGTTGCTACTGCTGTCGCGAGTCGAGGTCTCGGTAAGCTACTTCTGGACTCTGTCCCCCTCGGGCTTACTCCTTTCTTTTCCTCCTTTCAAAGTGGGCTCTGCTTCCGTTGTTCTTTGTCAACAACTCCTCGCTCCTTCCCTGCTTTGTTCCACAGCGACAGAAGGACCGAGGAGAGGCAAGGCTCTTAACTGCGAGAGAACAGAGCCCCACAAACGGTCAAAGTACTTGGACTGTTCCCAACGTGCTCAAACCTGCATGTATGCGAAGTTTCCTGCTTCGCGTACAATCTCACAGCGGCAGTCTAGGGTCCGGGAGTTCTCTCGACCACCAGTCCCCAAGAACTCCTGGCCCTGAACTGTCCTGAGGCCGCATTTTCACATGCGGACGTTGCAGGCCAGCAAATTGGGTCCCATCTGCGTTTCTTTTGGCCGGGAAAGGGGGGAGCACGGAGCTCCCCTTCCCTCTGCTTTCCGATGAGTATGGCTGACTTCTCTCTCCCTCCCTTGCTTCTGTATCACTCCCTCCCCTTGCATATGCTACCTTGATTGGTGCTTGCTCTGTTGTTGGACACTTTGTGCTGACCGTGCTTGCGTCATGAAGACGTCAAGGACATTAAGTATGGTGAGTGGTTGGATTTGTGTTTTGCTTGCTAGTCCATGAGAGGACACTCACTGAACACCTTTCTTTCTGTCATGTCTTCAGTCATTAACTACGACTTCCCCACCAACACCGTGAGTATAAGGCGTGCCTCTTCGCACTTTGACCGCGCGCAGATTCTGACTTAGCTTTTCGACCGTCTGCAGGAGGATTACGTTCACCAGATCGGACGAACAGGTCGTGCTGGCACCACCGGTACCGCCTACACCTACTTCACGACTGACAACTCCAAGCAGGCCAAGGAGCTCCTCGCCATTCTGCGCGAGGCCAAGCAGGAGATCCCTCGCGAGCTGAATGAGATGAGCATGTACAGCGGTGGTGGAGGTGGAGGTCGCAGTGAGTATTCGCGTTTTTTGGATCGCTCGAGCACATTTTGCTCTTGTGCTTCTCAACTGAGAGCTGACCGTGTACCTGTTTGACATTATCTCTTCAGGCCGATACGGAGGCGGCGGCGGTGGTCGCGGAGGCGGACGCAGTGGCGCCAACTCATACTCCATGAGCAACAGCCGGTGGTAAGCTGGTGCCGTTTGCTGTTCGGTACACACATCTTTGCTTAGGCCAACCTGGCCAGAGCGCGCATCGCTGTGGATATACGATGGACACAGGGGTCTCTCGACACCCCGTTCGAACACTGGTTCGGCCTTTAAATCTACCGCACAAGTTCTTTTTCCGCCTCCTCGCACGGTACACAGTGGCAGACCGCACCTCTCCGACCTTCTCGTCTCGTCCGTTCCGCTCCAGGAATCTCAACCTCTCGCACTTACCTCGACGTCGCCCGCGTCTGCGATCTCCACGATCTTCAAAATTCGCCCTGGGCGCTCCCACCTTTTCTCTTTCTGCATAGATAGTAATCGTTCTTCACCGTTCCTTCCCCTTGGGTTACCCCTTCTTCACGCCTCTCTTGCTGAGCGCCGCTCTGATCGGCTTCCGACTCTCCTCTCTCCTCTTTCTTCTACTTTGTGAGGGTTCCATTCGATTCCTCATGTCATAGACCTGTCGAAATCATCAGCATCACAAGTCGTGTTTGTCCTGCTCCCCGCGCGGGCAACTTCAGCTGCCATTCGCGCACTGCGGGCAGTGGGATGGTGAGACGGTGTGTCGGAGATCGCCGACACCATGCCGCGAACGTGAGCGAGCAAGTAAGGTCTCCGGGAGGACTTCGGTCCCCCTGCTCTCTGCCCTCGCCCACTCCTGGTCCTGACACTCATGAGGACGATGGCGGCTGGACCGCATCCTGAGGAGGAGGAAGGTTCTCGATGACGCAGTGAAGAACGCGGGGGGACCGGGGAACGACTTCATGTCATGGCTTCGTCACTCGGCTCTCGCCAAGCCGCCTTCCGGTCCTGTCTTCGAGCTCGAGTTGCGGCTTCTGAGTTCTGGGGCACTGCGGCCTGCGCTCGCGTCGTGAGGTGTTCATAAGGAGCCTGGAGCTGATGATTCTCATCTGTGGTCTGATCCGTCCCTTCTCTTCCTGCTGTGCCCTGCCTGACCTTCTTTCCTTGTGCTAACTCCTCCCTTACCCGTCCTCAGAGCAAGGCAGGTACATCTGTCATGTTCGCCGCCGGGCTCCTTGCCTCGCTCCTACTGGCCGGTACCACTCCGGCCGCTGCCTCCCCTTTGCATCTGCAAAGCTATGCCTCCCGCAGCCTCCTGTCCGACTTTAACTGGACACTGAGCACCACCTCCTTTGAGCCGGACCAGTGGCAGAACCAGCCATACATTGCGAATGGTTACATCGGCGCTCGACTCCCTGCGGAGGGGTTCGGATTTGACACCATCATCCCCAATAACGAGACGGGACAAGACGGGACCAATGGTTGGCCACTGTTCGATAAGAGTGAGAGTCGCCCTTCTGTCCGAACCGAAGCGTATATCAGGCCTGACCCGAATCTGTCTCTTCCCAGGAGTAACTGCCTCCACTATCGCCGGCTTCTACGACTACCAAAATTCGACGATAGGCGTAAGTATGACCGCGACCCTTCCCGTGCATTTTCGATGGCAACGCTGCTCATTTTCTTCACCACATATGTGCTGCAGACAAACTTCCCTCAAGTCAATGGGCAGGAGGTCCTGTCCTTGATTCCGACTTGGACCTCTCTCTTCCTAACGGTGTCCGACGCAACGTACACGGTAGGAGCGGACCCAAGCTCGATTTCGGAGTACGAGCAGACGCTGTCGATTCGCGATGGTATTGTCTCTACGTCGTTCGCATGGACTCCCGCAGAAGGGAGCAACAACCCAATTCGACTCAACTATACCGCCATTGCGCATCGCGACCGACCTACTCTGGGATTGGTCCGACTCGTGGCGTCAAACCTACCGGTTGGGCTCAACATCACCGTGACGGATGCAATTGACGGTGCCGGGGCCATGCGGACCGCCAACGAGTCAGCCGGCATGTTGGACGACGGTCTCATCTGGTCGTCGGTATCTCCGTTCAACGTGTCTGACAATGCAGCGTGGATCTACTCCGCCATCGGCCTGGGCAACGGGACCGACCTCGGAAACCGGGTCTCCGCTCCGGACTCTGTCACATCCAGTATCAACACGACCTCGAACGCGACCGTTTCCCAATCATTCACTGTGAACGTGCCATCCAGCGGCGAACTCGTTCTCACCAAGTACGTCGGTATCGCTTCTGGACTTGCTTTCACGCCCAACGAGAACATAACAGCCAGAAGTACAGCAGAAACAGCACGACGTGATGGGTGGGATCAGCTCGTGTCGTCTCATCGAGCCGCATGGGAGAGTATCTGGAACGAAGGTGGCGACATTGTCATCCACGCCGACACGAACGACACCCGTCGCTTGCAACGATCGGTCCGCGCGAGTATGTTCCACCTTCTTGCCAACGTGCGAGAAGGGAAAGAGGGTCGGGGTCTGGGAGACAACTCCATCGCTCCCTCAGGACTCACCTCAGACTCATATGCTGGCGCAATATGTGAGTACGATTCATCGAGAGAGTATCAATTCGGTCGCTCATCATCCTCTATCTTTCCTTCAGTCTGGGACGCAGAGACCTGGATGTATCCGGGTCTTCTTACTCTGTTCCCGAGCTTTGCTGAATCGATCAACAACTACCGCTCTCGCCTTCTTCCGCAAGCTGTTCGAAATGCACAAAACTACAGCCGTCCCGGGTTACTATACCCCTGGACATCGTACGGTCTAGGTGTTTGCAGTGGCACAGGTCCTTGCGTCGATTACGAGTACCATCTCATAAGTAGCTCCTCCCTCTGCTGGCCATCCAGAACATCGACTGACGCCAGTATGCACTGAATACCATCTGTCCTGTATCACATGTACAGAACGCGGACAGTGAGTAAAGCATCAAGAGTCACTTCCACTCCAATAGCCCTCACTGACCTAGATTTTTTTGGAATTGCCTAGTTGCCATCGCACAATGGCAGTATTTCCAGGCAACCGGGAACGAAACCTGGCTCCGCGAACAGGGCTGGCCCATCATTCGCGATGTAGCCCGCATGTTCGCCGACTTTGTCGAGCCAGGTCCGAATGGAACGTACATCACCAGCAACCTTACAGGTCAGTATAAGATCGCTTTCCATCGAGATCTTCACGACAGTGTTGCCTAGCGGTCCCAGTTCTAACTTGCAAATTCGCTCCGTCAGATCCTAACGAGTACTCCAATCATGTGAAAAACGGAGCGTTCACGAATGCTGCCATTGCGGTGAGCTTGCGATTCGCTGAGGAGGCTGCCAACGTCTTGGGGTTGCAAGACCAAATCGGCCAAAACTGGACATCGATTGCGGATAATATCACCATCTTGAAGACGAATGGAAGTGATCCAGTCATCACTATCGAGTCTGAGGGTTTCGACGGATCGATCTTCAACGGCACGACTGCCGTTAAGCAAGGTGAGTTATGAATTGTGTACTTCAACAGCTGAAGAGCTCGCTCAGCTTCATGCTTAACCCTTTGCTTTCCAGCCGACGTGGTCCTAATGATCTACCCCCTCGAGTTTCCGACCGCCGACCCGCTCGCCGATCTGGACTACTACTCAGCCCATACTTCTACGAATGGTCCTGCTATGACGAGCTCCATCCACTCGATAGTGGCGGCCGAGTTGTCGGTTCGCGGCTGCGAGTCGTTCACCTATCTCCTCAGTGCTGTCGACCCCTACATTCGAGCTCCCTATGAACAGTTCTCCGAGCAGCAGGTGGACGAGTACGCTTCGAACGGAGGAACGAATCCGGCGTACACCTTCTTGACTGGGGCCGGTGGATATTTGCAGACGTGGACACACGGATTCACCGGGTTCCGGAGTCGTACGGATAGAGTGTACTTGAATCCCTCGCTTCCGCCTCAGCTGGCTCCAGAAGGCTACACGGTGAAGGGTCTGCGACACCAGGTGAGCTTCGAACAACTTTGCGAAGCCCGTATGTCCAGAGAAGCTCAGTACTGATGCGGATCTAATCACACCATTATCAGGGCCACGTCCTCGATGTTACCGTTTCAGGCCAGAACACCTGGATTCACCATGTCTCTGGCTCAGGCGAGCTCAAGGTGGAGATCGGTGGTACGTATGCATCCAACTTCACCTCGACGTCCGGTCTCACCTCGCGAGTGCAGACTCGTAGGATTGATAGAACCGGCATGTCGAATCTGGCTCAGTGCCGATCGGCTTCAACGAATGGAACCATGACTCCGTCCGGATTCGCAATCGCTGCGATCGACGGCTCCAACGCGACTTCGTTCGTTCCTGCCTCGACGGACCCGACCGCGCTCCTGATCGACCTAGGCGCCTCTCAGAAGTTGAACAACGTCCACTTCAACTTTGCCGAAAATCCACCGAGGATGCTGAGCATCCTGCTGGGAGACTCGCCTGAGTCACTCGTAGAGGCTGTGAATCGACAGGCCGTCAACATCTCTTCGCCTTACAGCGTGGAGAGTGCGACCCTTGTGCAGATAGCTCAGGGCAACACATCGGACTTTGCGCTTCCGTCCTCGCCGAATGGTCGCTACGTCCAAGTCGTATTCGAGGGCGCGTACCAAGAATCCGAATCTGGCGGCGGGGCGACGGTTGCAGAGGTCATCGTGACATAGGCCAGGCTGTTTTATCCACACTTCTCCCAATGGACTACTGCCTAACGTACCACACAAGGACAGTGGATCAGACTCTGCTGTTGTTATTCGATAGCAATCAGAATATCTCCTGGTGAAGCAAAGAATATTGGTACATAAGGAAGCCTGTGCAAAGAAAACGATTCATCAAACGAGAGAAGTAAGGTAGCGAGAGGAGACGAGTATGGGTATCAAGTAACCGAGTCAGACCTCACGCAGCGACGGCATTGCGACCGGGTGCGTGAGAGATGAGCAACGGCAGCCCCCCAACAGGCCTCATCGTGATCGAAGATTCGCGGACGGGCTTGTAGCCCGGGGGCGCCTCAAACTTGAAGTTGGCGATCAGCATGCAGGTCATCAGCGCCATTTCGGTCTGGGCCATCGTCTTCGCGATACATCCGTGAGCGCCGGTGATGAATGTCATGAGCGAGACGGACGCGTCGTAGTCCGCAGGCAGGTTGAGCCAGCGTTCGGGTTTGACTGGGGTGGGGGAAAGTGTGAGGTGGTTGGGAATGTAGAGAGTCGAGAAGCGGATGCATAAGTACTCTGAGCGACTCAGGGAATTATCAGGGATATCGAGAATCCACTACTCACATTCGTGCGCGTCCGCACCCCAGGGTCCATAGATGTCCGTATTGATGACCTTTGGGCGGAAAAGGGAGGGCAACAGTGAGTGGTGAGCAAGAAGCGTCGTGTATCACTGCAACACAAAGCAATCCACGCGCATACGTACCAGACTGGGAATAAAGATAATGGTGCTCTTCGGAATGAATATCCCGTCCACGACACTGTCGTGCTTGGCCTGTCGGACTGTGGCAGGCACCGGCGGCTCGACGCGCAACGACTCCTTCACGACGGCGTTGAGCCAAGGCAGTTCCTTGAGCTTATCGAACGGCGGATTCTCGTACACGCTCAAAAGTTCTTGACACTCTGCCCTCAACCGATCCTGCACATCTTGATGCTGGGCCAAGAGCCAGAGCGTCCATGTGCAGCCGGATGCCGTGGTTTCGTGTCCGGCACCGAGGACAGTCAGGACTGAGTTCTTCACGTCTTCGTTCGTCATCTTGTACGCGGAGTCTTCAAGGATCGAGGCGGAGACGAGGAGGGAGAGAACGTCGATCTTGCCCATGTCAACCGCGTTCGGGCCGAGCTTTTTGGCTTCGGCAATCTTCTCCTCGCGGAGCTCGGTTGCGACTGTGGAGATGGCATACATGGAGCGCTGGGTGAGGAAGGGCGAGGTGAGCTTCCGATGGTCCTCCAGGAGAACGCGAGGCGCGAGGATCCGTTTGATGCTGATGCTCCCCTGTGTACTCACCACAAAGATTGCCATTTCCTTTAACTCGTTCGTAATGAAACCGAGGCCGACGCGGGATCCCCACTTGACGACACTCTTCAAGAAGTCGGAACCCCAAGGCTTGGAAGAAAGCCAGTATATGGTCTTGGATCCGACATTAAAAGGCAGGTTCATCACGAGGATCATGGCCGCTAGGTTCTCTGCCGTTTGGAGGGAGACGAGGTCGTGGTAGGCTGTTCCGAGCGGGCTCTTGTCGTGGTGGAGGGAGTCGATCTCGATACCCTGCAATCAGACACATCAGACGGGATCCATTTGTTGGAAAGTGAGTACGGGCACAGCCACGCAAGTGCGGGGGGTTTTTCACTTACAAAGGCAGCGCGTCCAATGATGTCCAGCAAGCACCTCGAGCTCCAGGCATACATGTCCATGGTGGTTTGGCCCTTGCCCTTGTCGATCTCGGCGCGAATGATCTTGAGGAAATTCTGCACTGGGGTGTGGTAGAGTTCGTATTCTGCATCAAGAGTGTAGTGTTCAGAAGTCAGCACGCGTTAATTTGAGATTGGGAGCGCGACGCTCGAATCTGCTGCAGTCGTAACGGATACACACGTGCTTGCAGATGACGCTGGGAAAATGCCTTGTTCATGTACATGCGAAGATCCCTGTGCGGCTTGCCTTCGTATCTGTATGCGGACAGAAGCGCGCGTCAGCTCGAGATAAGCGAGGTTAAGCAAGGGAGAAGGAAAGCGGCGCACGCACGTGAGAAGACCTTCGCCGACGACGGACTGCAATATCCTGGCTGCCCAGGAAGGCTTGGGGAACTCATACGGTTTGTTGACGAGGATCTGCTTGAGCGTCGAGTAGCGGGTCACGACGAGGCGCTCGAGACCGACGGCGCTGACGATTCTGAAAGCTCCCTTCTCTTTGCCGTACTGCTCGTGCCATCGGCGAACAGCGCGCTCGGGCTCGTCGGCGAGCATGTCTGCGAGGTGGCCCATCATCCATCCTTTGAGAGGTGGACCGGGAATCCCCTTGAGGCGGGGGAAGTAGTGCGGTCGAAGCCAGACCAGGTAGAAGACGTAGGTCACGGCGGAGACGATGAATGTGGCCGCGAGAGTGAGAGGAGTGATGTGCTGCTGGTAGCTTCCCAGCTGGAGAGACGCCATGGTTGGGTTGGCTCCTGTTCGGGGGGGGGGGCAAGGCAGAAGGAGAGCTGGGGAGGAGCGCGTGAGCCCGAGGACAGATCAAGAAGGACAGGGAAGAGTAAGCGCGACACAGAGCACGGGAACGGAGCGAGCGGCGGCGAGGTTCAGCGTCGACTTCCAAAACTTAATCCCTTCAGACTTGCAGCGTCTCCAGCTCCTCTTATACACGAAACTCGCGGAGCTCGATCTTCCCCAGTTTGCGAACGGACGTTCTTTCCCCGCGTTGACTTGACACTTGACTCACTCCTCGGCCCTCCCGACTCAGAAGTCAGCCAACCGAAGCCGAAGCTTGGGAAGCGACGACGGGTCCGCAGGACCCTCATCGCTCATCGGCCATACTCGAACAAAGGGAACCCGCAACATTTCATGTGTACCTTACAGCAAGATGCACAACGATTGAGAATGAGGTTTTCAAATCGGTCCCCCGGGTTTGAAAACAACTTTCGAATTTGGGAGGTGCGACGCTCATGAAAAGTTGACCCACGGGGGACCCGCTAGTGACCCACGGCTGACCCACGACAGGTTTGAGGGAGACTCGGGCCGTCTGGGAGTAGCGGGTGAGCGGTGACCCACGCTTCAGGCGCGGCTCACCCGCGTGTACGATATCTCGACGGTCAGCCGTGGGTGCTGCAACAGCGGGTCACTGTTCACTCACGGCTCACCCACGGTTCACCCGCTGCTTACTCGCTCACATACACAGTACAAAATTGGGCAACAGGAATAATTTCACATTGCCACATCAGGCTTGCTCGCCTTTCACCAGCAGTAATCACATATGAACCGCTTTCAATCCTCCCCAGGAATCGCCTTGTTCCTCAGCATATTCGCGTTCTTCAGCATAGCTCGTGACTTGGAAGTTGCCTGTTGCAGGCGACCTGTCAGATGAATCGGAAGAGAGAAACGAGTTGTCAGAATCAGGAGATAGTCCAGCCGCTCTGAGTTGGGTCCTAACCTCGAACTACTCTGCCTTCTGTTTGCCCGATTCGATCTCCTGAAGCTGCTTGGCGGTGATGTTCAGTTTGCCCGACTTCCAAGAGGCAACAAGCATGTCGGCGACATCGTTGCGATTGGCTTTGCTGGGGACGTCGATGCCTGCCTTCTTGAGAAGGGGAATTGAAAGCTTCTTGCCAAGTCGCTGTAGAGAGGAAGCGTAAGTCAGAAGTAGCAGGAGCTCATATGCTCATCGAACTCACTCGAAGTCTGGACTCGGAAACCTTTCCGTCGGAAGATGACGAGGCTTCCTTCGAACCAGTCGCTGCCCGTTCAACAGCGCTCCCCGGTGCCTTTGCTTTCTGACTGGAAGGCGCTTTGAAAGCCTGCTGAATGTTGTCGCATACTTGTTTGATGTGGTTATGGACGAGCGGGTCGGAATCGAGGGCCTTCATTTGCACCTTCGCCATCGACCAGATTCGAAGCAAAGCCGAAAGCAAGCGGCAGGCGTTGCCCACGCGTCCCCAGTTGGTGATGTCGTTGAGTGCTGTGTGATAGCTCCAGGTGCCGATCATCTTGTGTCCGAACTGAGCTCCCATCTCGTCGGCGCGATCATCTTCGTCCATGTCCATCGGTGTAAGGTGTCTGACATATGTAGGTACCACGCGTACATTATTCAGCACCTCAGAAGTTAACATTTCTATCCTCTCACCCGTACCGACGCGTGGTGACCGACGCGTGGTGCGGGTTGTTTTCTTCTCTACAATTTACGCATTGATACGAGGCCGTTGTCAAAAGTATTCGGACACCTCAAAATCAAACATTTGAACCTCATGTAAATTAGTACCTCCAACTTCCACACCTCACCATCATCATGCCAAACACTCCAGAACGTCAGAACAGCCCACGAAAGGGTCCGCAATACACACCTACGCGTCGAGGCGGCATTATTCAACTCTCTTTGTCTGGTCTGAGCGTTCGAAAAATCTCCGAGCAAATGGACATTCCGAAGTCATCTGTTCAGGACATCGTCAAAGTCTACAAGACGACGGGCAGCAAATACGCGCTTCCGCGGTCGGGACGACCCCGCAGCTTGTCTGTCCGAGATCAACGATCACTTCTGTCAGTCGCGCGGCGCAATAGACGCATGTCATTGAGGTTTTTGGGCGCCATGTACGGCTGCAGTAGCTCCACAACGCGCCGAATTCTGGCTCGTCTGGGCTATCATCGCCGTATCGCCCGTCACAAACCCTTCCTGACCCGCCCAGGCCGTCTAGCTCGTTTGCGGTGGTCCCTCAGCAATAGAAACACCGATTGGAACAAAGTTATCTTTACGGACGAGTGCAGTTTTCAGGTCGGACAAACAGAGGGACGGGTCTGGGTGACACGCCGGCCCAAGGAGGAATTTATGAACGAAAATCTCGCGCCCAAGATCCGACGCGGTCCAGGATCAAACATGGTGTGGGGCGCTATCGCCTACGGAAAAATGGCCCCTCTTTCGCTTTCCGTTGTCGCCTGGTCGGGTCGTGAACGGGGAGCGAGTGAGGGCGGAAACTATCACTGCGGTCAAATACTCAGATTGGATACTCAAAGAACGTCTGGGAGGTTACAGCGACGAACTAGTCGAAGCAGTGGGCCCTGTCGTGCGCGTGGTCGAAGACGGAGCGTCCGTACACACCGCTGCGGTCTCTCGTCGCGTCCGAAATGAAGTGTTCATTATTCCTCAATCTCATCCCGCCAACAGCCCGGACCTCAACCCCATAGAAAACATCTGGGCCATCCTAAAGCAACGGGTCCGGCGCTGGAGGCCCGTGCCCCGCACAACAGACGCGCTTTGGGACGTTATCCAGAAGGTGTGGGACGACATTGATCAAGATGTTATCGACAGGCGCGTGGACTCCATGACAGAGCGAGTCACGGCGGTGCGACGCGTCGGTGGTAGCATGACCATGTATTAAATTATTTTATTTTTTTACACCTTCCAATGAACAACTTTCATAAAGTCATGTATAGCAAAATGTGTGGTGTTGTGATGTTGAGTAAGGAGCGTGTGTGTTGCTATATGTGAACTAGAGAGTGGTGTCCGGATACTTTTGACAACGGCCTCGTATATGGTATCTGCGCGCGCGACATGTGGTGCGCGTTGTTTTTATTTCACCTGAGACGCGCCGCGCGTCGACAAGTGTCACGTGGCGCGTGTGGTGTGCGACGCGTGGTGCGCGTTGGTTTCTCACGCGCCCAACGCGTGGTGCGCGTCACGTGCCACATATGGTGCGTGTTGTTTACAATTTTGGTGAAGTGTTGGTTCACGCGAATTTACCATCGAAACACATTTTCGCGTGGTGAACCAACGCTCACCACGCGCACCGCGCGCACCACTCACCACCGCTTCCTCTCACCTCACCTCGCCACACTCACACTTCCCCTTTGACTCGTCCCTGCTCCCATGATGACTGTATGACTGTGTATGTATTTAGCCCGTGTCAAAGGATGACTGTGTATTGACTGCTGGGTGATTTATGGTGACTGTTGGATGACTACTATCTGACGCGTCAGTTGTCACGTGGCTGTGACTCTTGTGACTCACCAGCACACCGACGCATCCACATCACCACACCTCAGCGCAGCGCACACCACACAATGCGCTGCGCATCAGGGGCACCATGAAAGTTATAAAAGGAGCGCCCTCGCCGCCCTTCTTCCCTTCTGGTCCCCCCAGCTCTTTCCTCTCACACTCCCAGACAACTAACTTAGCAATCACAGATCATTGCAGAGTTAAAGTCTACTGTGTGAAGTCTGAGTCTCATAAAGTTTCATCAAGTGATTGAGAGAGCCACTTTCACCCACACACCTGTAGGACCACTGGTATACTGGTTAGTTATCTAAACATAGTAGCATAGGCCAAAGTTCAGCAGCGCGTCACTTCTGTCTCTATACAACGAGCGGTACTACGCGTCCGACTGTCCAACACCAATTCTATTGTGTTTGCAACGACCTTATAACTAGGAAATCTTACACTTTTTTTAACTCTCAAAGACCTCTGTGACCAAAAGGTTTACTGAGTCTTACAATGGCACCCAAGAAGCGTAAAGACCTTCACGAAGGCAGCGAAGCCGCCGCTTCTGCTGCTGATGACATCGCTGGTGCTTCTCAGGGCCAAGCTCAACCTCCCGAAGTCCCTAGACTTACCTCGGAATCCTTTCAAGGCAACGAGGACACGGGAGAACTTAAAGAGCCCAATCAAAAGGGCAACTCATCTCTCGCGGACACCATCCGCAACATCAACAAATCCGATAACGACGATAGCATCGCCGCTGCGTCTCAAGTCGGAACTGAAGCTCCAGAGAAAGATCTCCACGAGCTCAGCGTCGAGGAATTGGAACCCGACTTCAAAATCATGTCTCGACAGAATCGAATCGATCTCATCCGCCAAACTATCCTCCAGAAAAAACGTCAAAACAACCAAAACATTCGAAACATTCCGGTTCCTCAAGTGCCTGTTCTTGACCCTCCCGTCCGGCAGGCTCCAGTGAACCAACCCATCAGAGAGTCCGCTCTCCCTGACTCTGAATCAGTTCTTCGCGACCGTCAGAACGATCGACTCCGCCGCGCCGGGCTCTTGCCGCCTCGTGCAAGTGAGGCGCGCCAGCAACCCCGAGCCTCGGGCCCTCGGCACCGGCGCCAGGCCGTATGTCGTTCCCCCCGCAATACGACACCAGAGTGTTCCCATGACGTCCATCCTCTACGGCGTCGACAGAAAGATCTCGGAGATCATGAATTCAACCGGTCAAGACGACGACGACCTCCCCGGAGACAAGTCGGAGCTCACTCGCGCCGGGATCAAGATGACCTCTCCAGAGAAATGGAAGGGAGACCGATCACTCCAGCTGTTCACCGACTGGGTTCACTCGGTAGCCCATTACTTTAAGGTTCACGCCCCGCTCTCAGAACGTCTCAAGGTCAACTTGATTGGCGGGTACCTGCTAGCCGACCCGTTGGATTGGTACTGGCGCCACGTCGCTCCTCACGCTAAGTCGTGGACCGCGACGGACGTCATGGTCGCACTCCGTCGCAACTTCTTGGTCGATGAACTCTCACGACAAGCAGCGGACAAATTCGAAAGCGCGGACCAAGGATCGAAATATATCCACGCTTTCCAGGCATACATTCTCAAGCTCGCCGATCAGATGACCGAGTACCCCAGTCCAGTCGCTCTCAACCGTCGATTGCTCAAAGGTATGAAGAGCAATCTCAGCGCGGCCATCATCGCCAACCGCGGCATAGATGCTGAGCTTTCGCCTTGGGAAGACATTGTGCAGGCTGCCATGGATCAAGAGCGCGCCCAACGCTACGCTGGATCCATGACTAAAGCTGCACCGACTCGCACGGAAGACCGCAAGGACACTCCCCGCACTTCTCGGCCTAATCAGCCTAATCGTCCCTCGAATGGCCAGGGATTCAATCGACCAAAAGGATCGGCTCCGGTATACCGACCGATGATTCCGGTGAACCGCCCATCGGCCGCCAGCCCCATCCGTAACACGGCAGCTCCGGCTATGAGGCCTACAGGCGCAAAGCCTACAGACCAATGCCGTACTTGCGGCGCCTTCGGCCACTGGTCGCCGGACTGCCCAAAGCGACTCCGCTCAAACATGCTTGACATGAAGGAATCTGAACCCGCCGATCAGGGTACAGATGACGCAGAAGAGTGCTCTGAGCCTGGCGTCATTCTCTTTCAAGAAGAGGATGAAGCCCGTGATGAAGACGGGTGGCTTGACGAAGATGAAGACAGTGAGGGCCTGAACTCCAATAACATGACCGACGAGGACGATGAGACTCCTCTCATGTGCAATGGTGTCGCCCACAAAGCCCCTGCCGCCAAACCTATCGTTACGCGCGAGTCTAACGTCTCCAATGCCAAGGCTCCTTTCGGTGACGCATCGAAGGTCTCGAAGCACCGGCCGCCGTTGGTTCATCCGATCGTAGCCAAGATCAAGATCAATGGATACGAGGCCAAAGCCTTGTTTGATTCGGGATCTACAGCAGATCTCATTTCGGCGTCTTTTGTCGATACGCATAAATTGCCTTCGTTCAAACTGGATGAGCCCTCGCCTTTGCAGCTCGCCATCACAGGTTCCCGTGGCAAGATCAACCGCGCTTGTTTCGTCAAAGTGATCCACGGCGCGTGTTCGAACAAAGAACGCTACTTCGACATCCTGAACATCGATAGGTACGACGCAATTCTAGGCACCTCTTATCAAAAAGACTTCGGTGTCTTGCTGGATGTTTCCGCCAACGAGGTCATTTACAAAACAAATCCTACCCAGTTGATCTTCAACACCAAAGAAATTCCGACTCCAAAGAAGAAGCCGGCGCTCTTGGTCCGCAAGACGCCTCTGTCGACTTACGGAATCTCTCACTCTAGATTCGTCAAGGATAAAGTCTTGGCCTCTCCCAAGATCGGACGTCTTGCAACAGTAAACTTTACGCGTGCAACTGAGCCTTCAGGCGTGAAGATTGTCAAGACGGTACATACCGAGATTTGTCAGGATGATCCACTGATGCCCGCTTCACTGGCAGTATCAGTACAGGACACGATCATTGATCGTCTTCGCGATAAATGGATGACAAGCACGAAAGACCTGTGGGGTCCACGTCCGTTGAAGCTCCCCCCTTTTCGGGAGATCAACCATTCAGTTCCACTTATCGACGAAAATTACCGACCTACCAGTCGACCGGCCAAATGTCCGGAACAGTTCCGACAAGCGTACATCGACAAGATCAACACTTACACGGAGGCCGGCTGGTGGCAACGAGCCAGCGTTCCCGCTGCAATGCCAATGATGCCAATCCCCAAAAAGGATAACCGTATTCGTACAGTAGTCGACGCAAGGCAACGCAACGACAACACTCACAAGGACGTCACTCCGTTTCCCGATCAAAACGTGATTCGACGTGACGTAGCTCGAGCAAAGTTCCGCTCCAAGCTGGATCAAGCCGACTTCTTCGAGCAAATCCGTATCATCCCAGAGGATGTCGGAAAGACGGCGTTTGCTACGCCATTCGGCACTTTTGTCAGTCTCGTGGCTCAGCAAGGAGACTGTAACGTCCCTAGTACAGCCCAGCAGCTGATGATGTTCCTCTTCCGAGAAATCATCGGCAGGTTTGCCCACGCGTACTTGGACGATATCTTTATATTTTCCGACATTCTAGAAGAACACGAGGAGCACCTTGCCACCGTGTTCGACATACTCAGGCAGGCTGAGCTCTACCTCTCGAAGGACAAAATGGATCTATATTCGAAGTCCATGATTTGTCTAGGGCACGTTATTGATGATAACGGCCTACATGCGGATGAGGATAAACTGAGCAAGATTATCGCCTGGAAGGAGATGAGTACAGTCAAAGAGGTTCAGCGTTTTCTTGGACTGGTACAGTACCTTGCCCAGTTCTTCCCAAACCTTTCCACAATGACGAGCCCCATCTCCAAGCTCACGCAGAAAGGACAGCCGTTCGAATTAAGGTTGTCCCCGGAGTAACGCGGAGGGCTCCGCCTCCGCACTTCTAAATTCCGCCGGAATTTTGACTTTCTGAGGCGAGCTCCGCCTCCGCAGACTAAGACAGAGCGGAAAAAAACCAGCTCCGCGTTCCGACGGAATTATACAAAAAGTTGAAATCCCAGCTCCGCGCTCCGCGTTTTTCTGTGCGTTTTCATAATGCTCCTCCGTGCTCCGTGTATGCGGAGCTCGGAATTCCGCGGAATTCCGTCGGAGCGCAGTGGTGGTATAAGTTGCTCTCAGAATGACTCTAATACACTCAGAGCTATACATTCACCATCCGACATTGTTGCGGTATTGACTCCAGTGCTATTTTGAAGTTCTCAACGGATGATGATGCCTGTTTTATCCCCTGCGGGTGTCTCGAGGATGCCTATTTTCTCGGAATTCCGCACTTTCCGCGGAAATTTTGCGGAATTCCGGCGGAGCGCACCCGAAATGAGGTCACGTGACCCTAATTTTCGACTATCACGTGACCTCACAGCTCCGTCGGAATTCCGCGGAAATTCCGCCGGAATTTTCACACAATTTTGACGACTCCGCGCTCCGCACTTTTGGCAAGTGGGCCCAGGATTGGGCTCCGCCTCCGCACAAATTCCGGCGGAGTCCTCCAAGCGGACTCCGTGCTTTTTTAAGATCAAAAATTTCTCGAAAGTGAGCTCCGCGCTCCGCCTCCGGCGGAGCCCTCCGTCGGAGGAGTGCGGAGTCCGCAAAACCCCAGCTCCGCGTCAACTCCGGGGACAACCTTAGTTCGAATGGGGTCCCTTACAGGTCGCGTGTCTGGCGCAACTACAACGCGCTGCCGCCAACGCTCCCATTCTGAAACCAATCGATCCGGCACACAATGAAGAGCCTATCTGTTGATTTTTCTCCAGCTGCGAGCGACCAGCAATGGTGCTCCAGCATATGCTGTGACTTTCCCTTTGTCCGCACACACTATGGCAGGTCACGTGACCTCCACTTCTACACTCATTTGTTATCTCGGCCGATACTTTCTCTATTCTCTCCGCTCCACTTCTCACTTCCGTTTCCCACACTCTTACCATCACGTGAGCGATCACTGTCCGATGATCACTGCCCGCAGAGAATCTTCACCCATTGGGCGAACTTCTCCACATCACCCCTATAAATAGCCAGCTCCCCTCCTGTCCTTCCACCACCATCCTGTATGCTCACTACCACCATCGTCCGCACCCACAAGCAATTGAGCATCACATCACTGGCATATCATCATCGTCCGCAGACCGCATCACACATCACCGAACCGATTGGCGCCTTGTGCCCAGTCTCTTCCATCGCGCTCACCACCACCGACCGCGTCGCCATCGACATCGACACAAGCTCGTCCGCAGGGACAGCTTTACGGAACCAGCACATATCAGCGCCTTGTGCCTGGCATTCCGACATCACCGCCAACAACTACCGCAGGAGTAGTCCGGCATCGCCCTCGCGTGCGCGCCAGTGCCTTGTGCTTGGCTGCACCAAGTCCGTCCGTGGGACTCATCAGCAGCACCAGCAGCAGCAGCAGCACAGGGGTACGTGGGACCGGCAACTAGCTACGATTTCAACAGATTAAGAGTCTGAATAGCTCTTCCCACACCCCTTTCACCCGTCCGCGCCACCTGTCCGTCCGTCGGCACCGTCCGTTTACCCCGTCCGCATCGTCCGCGCCCGCGTCGACGTCGACTCCACCGTCGTCGACCTCATCCTCCTCCCTGCCGCGCTCGTCCGTCTGCGCTTGTCCGTCCGTCCGTCCGTCCGTCCGTGCGCAGGAACAATCCATCCTTCACACACTCAGGGAGAGGAATCATAGGGCATTTCATTTTTTCACCATCAGAAAGTCCGAGTCTGATCGTCCGCAAGTCCGAGCCTGGGTTAGAGGTTGAGCACGTCCGTACGCCCCTCCTCATCACCCTCGCCATCGTCGATCCCATCTTTAGGGCTCTCGACCTCATCCACAAGTCCGTCGACCTCATCACCGACCCCTCATTTTCTCGGCCGAAATTTTACCCGATCCCGGTCACGTGCCCGCCCGAAAAGCATACCACCGGAACGCCCGTCTCAAGCTCTGATTTATCATCTTGTTTTCAAGTCCGTACCTTTCGTCCTCGCCGAGAAAGAACCCTCCGAACTCATCCTTCACTTTCGGGGTCGATCAAATTCCGGTTCACCCACTAGGTCCGAGCGGTCACATTTTCGAAACCCAAAATTTTATTTCGGTCAATTCTCAACCGATTTCGAATCTGAAAAACGGTTTTCGGTCCGTAAAAATCCCCACATCACGACCGCGGCCTCAAACATGGAGACCAATATCACTTCTGCAAGCATACCCGGCCTTACAGGCGTGGAGAACTTTTTCAAGTGGCGTCAAGCAATGGAGCCGATCCTGGACGGATTCCGTGCCCTTCTCATCGTCCAAGGCTACGACTGCTGTCCGACGATGCCCGTCATCCCTTCCTCGACCGACCTCAAACTCATCGAGGCTTGGAAGGATCGGGACGCCCGAGCCCGGTCACTTATACAAAGAACCATCAGCGGTCCGATGGTTGCTATGACCAGAGCCCTCAAGACCTCTTCGGAGATGTGGCTTCTCCTCCACGACCTCAACGACCTCAACACGTCCGATCACCGTGCCACAATCAATCGAAGACTCGCAAACCTCTTTTTGGAGGAGTCCGGCGACATGACCGAACATCTCAACACATACATCGAGATGGTGGCCGAAGCAGAAGCAGCAGGTTTACCCTGGGGCAAGAACGACGACGAGAAGGCTCTCTGCTTTCTCGACACCCTCGACCACGCGTTCCGTCCGATAAAGAGCGAGTGGCGTGGATTACCAAAAGAAGACCGGTCGTTTTTCGCCCTCATCAAGATCTACAAAGAAGAGGACGTTGCCCGTAAACGTTCGTCCGACCGACAGATCGAAGCGGCAGCAATGGCAGCTGTCCAAAAACCCCAAGCAGTCCGTCAAGATCAAGGGGATATCACAAAACAAGAAGTCTGCCCGACCGTTAGGCAGCGACAATGGACCACTATGCTACGGCTGTGGCTCCAGGGACGGGCACGTTCGTGCCGACTGTCCCATCACCAAGCATCTTGGTCCTGGGGGGATCATATGCTGGAACTGTCACGAGAAGGGACACGCACAAACCGAGTGCCCCATCGACCATGCGAAGGCGGTGTGCACGGAGGATGAGGATATCCTCGGTGCACTAGTGGAAGAGCATACGAGGCTCGCTGGGGAGTCCGACCCCACCACCGTCGCCTTCATGGTAGACTCCGGAGCATCCCGACACATCGTCGAGCACGAGTGGATGCTCAGCAATTCTCGAAACATTCCCGAGATTGCATTCAAGACCGTGGGCTGTAAGCTCAAGGCCGACAAGGCTGGCGACATCATGGGGTCCCTGCCTGACGGCCGCGGCATCACCTTCAAGGACGCCGTACATATTCCGGAAGGAGGAGTCAACCTACTTTCCGAGGAACTCCTCATGGAACGAGGCTGGAGGAAGGTCATTTGCGACAACGGTGACGCTATCCTCCAACATAACATCAAGTCCGACTGGCGGCTGCCCCTACAGAAACTTGGAAGGGCCCGCTACCTGGTGTTCAAACTCAAGTCCGTTGAACCAGTCAAGTCCGAGGCAAGCAAGAACTTCCTTGCTGCCGCTCAACCGACCGTCGACCGTATCAAGTCCGACCCTGCTTGTCCGAAAGCATGGGAACCCAGTCTGCAAGCAGAGGAGACCGATCCTCACGAAGTCATTCGCGTCGAAGACTTCCTTGAGCCCGATAACGACGACGCGCTCCCGGCTGCAGAAGGGCAGAGGGACCGACCACGCAAGGTGGTGTGCACGGGAGACCGACCCGTCCACGAACCTCCTTGTCGTTCCGACCGCGATCAGCATTCAGAAGGCGAACGTCACAACTTCGTCATGTTCATTCAAGAGTCAGAAGGTCCCTTGCTTCCAATCAGTCCGACAGACAAGGTCCCTTTCACATACGAGGAGGCTCTTGCACGACCTGAGCCTGATCGACCAGAACGCGTCCATCACATGGACAGGGATTTGAATTCCCTTATCAAGACCGGCACCCTCGAAGAAGTCACCGTTCCAGAGGGAGCAAACGTTGTGCCCACAAGGCACGTATTCAAGACCGTGACCGACATCGACAAGGTCAGCCCCGTCCTCGGTATCACCGTCCGACGCATGAAGGATGCCTACTACATCAACCAGTCTGTCTACAGTCCGACCGCAGACATCCTCACCAAGCCCGTGTCCGGTTCCACACTCTGCAAGCACCGCGAGTCTATGGGACTACAGCCTCCGCCCGATTCAACATCTCATTGACCGTCTTTCGCACCACTGGCTGGTCGAGAGGGAGTGTTGATTTTTCTCCAGCTGCGAGCGACCAGCAATGGTGCTCCAGCATATGCTGTGACTTTCCCTTTGTCCGCACACACTATGGCAGGTCACGTGACCTCCACTTCTACACTCATTTGTTATCTCGGCCGATACTTTCTCTATTCTCTCCGCTCCACTTCTCACTTCCGTTTCCCACACTCTTACCATCACGTGAGCGATCACTGTCCGATGATCACTGCCCGCAGAGAATCTTCACCCATTGGGCGAACTTCTCCACATCACCCCTATAAATAGCCAGCTCCCCTCCTGTCCTTCCACCACCATCCTGTATGCTCACTACCACCATCGTCCGCACCCACAAGCAATTGAGCATCACATCACTGGCATATCATCATCGTCCGCAGACCGCATCACACATCACCGAACCGATTGGCGCCTTGTGCCCAGTCTCTTCCATCGCGCTCACCACCACCGACCGCGTCGCCATCGACATCGACACAAGCTCGTCCGCAGGGACAGCTTTACGGAACCAGCACATATCAGCGCCTTGTGCCTGGCATTCCGACATCACCGCCAACAACTACCGCAGGAGTAGTCCGGCATCGCCCTCGCGTGCGCGCCAGTGCCTTGTGCTTGGCTGCACCAAGTCCGTCCGTGGGACTCATCAGCAGCACCAGCAGCAGCAGCAGCACAGGGGTACGTGGGACCGGCAACTAGCTACGATTTCAACACTATCTTTGTTGTTACCGACGCCTCCACGTCTGGCGTCGGTGGCCTGTACGGCCAGGGCCAAACCTGGCAAACAATGCGGCCCGCTGGGTTCCACAGCCGCAAGTTCAATTCTGCTCAAATGAACTATCGAACGCACGAGCAAGAGCTGCTTGCCGTGCTTGAGGCGTTGATGGAATGGGAGGACCAACTGCTAGGACGGCAGTTCACAATCATCACGGACCACCGCCGGCCAACCCCAACCAGGTTAGGAGTTCGCCTCAAAACTCCACCAGCGACCGCCGAGTGCCCAGTCTCGTACGCGCTGGCCGCGGGACCGATACTCGGCCCGCAGAAGCACCTCTCGACCCCGACGCTCTTCACTCCTCGCCCTCCCTCTCTCGTGCCAGACTCAACGCCGAGATGTTGGATGGAGTTGAACGGCTGGGTGACGCTCGAGAGCGCCCGGCGCCCCCCAGCTTTGAGGACGACTACGTCGACGGAGAGGAGGACCTCGAGCGCCCTCGATCCGAGCGCTCGCAGGTCAGCGCCTCGTACGTCAGCGGTCTGGTTCGGGCAGCCGTCCAGGAGTCACAACTCGACATCGCCCAGGTGCTGAACCAACTGCGCCTTGAGGTCAAGCAGCTCCGGCAAGAGTCGACACGCGCCCAAGAGCCTCCGCTTCCTCCTTCCCGTGCCTCGTATGGAAACGCTCGTCCTTCTTACGGACGCGGAGACGGCTCGACACCGCGTACCAGCCGTGCGACCCCGCCAACTCGGTCTCAGCCCGCGCCCACGGTGTCTTTCCAGCCTCGGGTGTCCGACCCGACCGCCAATCTGATGCTGGGCGCCGAAGGGGCTTCACAGGCCCACGGCACGCATTTGCGCGTCCCTCCGCACCTCCTACCTGAACAGGGCACCGTGCCGTCGGGCCACATCGGTCCTTACGGAGCGGAGGAGGCAAACAGCATCCGGAGTGGTGGCAGCTACTCCCGGATCCGATTGGACCGACCGAAGGCCAAAGACATCGGTATCTTCGACCCGCAGAAGGATGTGGTCTTCAACTGGTGGCGAGGGCTCGCGCAGTTCTTCGAGTTCAGCCGGCACACCGAGGAGGAGATGATGGCCGCCCTCCCCGGCTGCTTCGCCGGCTCCGCCCACACATGGTTCTCCCACCTTGCGCCCCCTCCCCGATCGCTCTTGGAGTTGCGCGCCAAGGTGTTCAAGGCATATTGTCGCCCGGAGAGCCAGGTCCAGCGGGAGCTCGAGGAGAAGAATTTCGTCCCATCCGAGGGAGATCTCGCTGACTACCTCGACCAGAAATACGACCTGGTGACCGAGCTCCACACTGCTCGCGCAGTCAATCGAGGCACCCTCGGCGCCGATCCCCGGTCTTTGGACGCGGTGATGACCACGGCCACGGTCCGCGACGCAATCGAATCCACTCACGCAGGCCTTCCGGCGTACTGGAGCATGCTCCTCGACGGCTGCACCAAGGACGCAGAGGACTGGACGGATTACCGGTCGTTGATGCTGGCCAGGGAGCGGCGCACACGAGAGGCGCTCAAAGATTTGAGTGATGCCATGGCGGCAAGTCGGCCGAATCCCCTCACCCCTGCTCCCCGACCGCGACAGACACCGTACGAGGCCAGCAGCCCTTCACACCTGCGCGCCAGAGGGGCGTCGACGCCATACCAGTCGGCCGCACCCCCCCGAGCGTCGGATACTGCGGCGAGTCGCGACCGGGAGATGGGGAACTGTTACCACTGTCATCAGCCCGGCCACCAGAAGCGTGACTGTCCGAGGCTCAAAGACGCAGTCAGAGTCGTCCGGAACACACTGGTAGCACTGGAGACCGGCACGGATGAACAGCGCGACGCTGCCATCCAGGAGGTGATGAGTCGGCGTCCACCGTCCCCTCCCGCACACGAGCACGCGACCGACGACAACGACGTGCCCCGAGTCCGCAACGCTCGCGCTGTGCGCGTGTCCGGATACGACTCGTCCGAGTCGGATGAAGACGAGGCCTCCATGCGCTACGTCCGGGCCGTGGACCGCGGTCGGTCGGACTCGACACCGATGGCAGACGTTCCAGGTGCGCGCCATCGCGCTGTCGTCGCTCACAAGGCCGCTGTCTACATCGGTGACGCGCGTAATCGGTTCGAGCTGCATGTTGACGGGGGATCACCGCTCAGCATGATTACCCCCCAGGCACTGCGCTCAATCGCGCCCTTCGCCGAAGTCCACCCGCCCGAGCCGTTGAAGATCCGTGGGTACCGCGGCGACGACTATCAACGGACAATAGGTGTGGTCGTGCTGCCGGTGTCGTTTCCCACCACGAACCGCGTCGCGCCTGTAATCTGCCGGTTCGATTTTCACGTCGTGACGGACTGCACCGGAGGCTGGATCCTCGGTGTCGACAACATGAAGGCGGACGGCATCGACGCCAGATCGAAGATGGAACGGCTCGAGTTCGAGAAACGGCCGGACGCGGAGGTCAAGCTGCTCCAGGCAAAGGAGGATCCGACGACCCCCGCTGCGCACCTCTTGTGCGCCGAGGACACTACGATCGGACCCCGGACCACGCGCTTCGTCAAGGTGCAGGGCGTGACGGAAGATCAGATCGTTCGTCCTTGGGTGTTCATGGGGAAGGAACCGGAGTCGGGAGGGGCACAGGTGCCGTGGTGCGTGGTTGGACCTAGCACCAACGCGGTCGAACTGCGGAACGACGCAGACACACCCCTCGTCCTCAAGCATGGGGACCCCTCGGCGACCTGGTACCCTTGGACAACGAATTTGAGTCCGTGGGGCAGCTGCAGGCATGTCGAGGGTCGATGGACAAGGCGGGTCAGAAGGAGGTTGATGGAGTCATGCGCTGCGTCGCCGAGGTACGCGCGTTGAGCGATCTGCAAGGGTGGTCCTCAAGACAAGCGGACGTGAGACGAGTCACCCTTACGCACACCGAACCCGACGGCGCCGGCCGTCCTCCCCGAGATCGACATCAAGCTGCCGACCAGCCTCGATCAGACGGTGAAGGCGTCGAGTGCGTTGAGCAAGGAGCAGCAGACGCAGCTCTCGCGCATGCTCAGCAGCCACGCCGTGTGGCCAACACCCTCCCGCCCCATCGGCACGTACGAGTTTGGCGAGGTGTCCCTCCGACTCAAGGAGGATCAGAAGGACTGGGTGCACTCCGAACCGCCCCGGCGAACTTCTCCCGCACAGCAGCGAGTGATCGACGAGACTCTCGCAGAACATGACGCGCTGGACATATCAGAGCCGTCGAGGGGTCCGTACGCGTCGGGGGTGGTGTTGGTACAGCAGAGGGATAAGATTAGGTTCTGTAACGACTACAGACCCTTGAACAAGGTGACGGTGGACGAGTACTATACGATGCCAATGACAGACGTGGTATTCGACCGACTCGGAAAAGCGCAGTATTTCACAGTGATTGACTTGAATAAAGGCTACTATCAGTTCCTCCTTGACTCAGCGTCTAGGGACTTGACCGGCTTCGTGACATTTCGGGGACTCAGACGATACAAACGAATGCCATTCGGCCTGAAGTCTGCACCGGCCTGGTTCCAACGCGCGATGGACAAGACACTGGGCGCCACTCGGTGGGAGTACGCAATCGCGTACTTGGATGACGTGGTCATCTTCTCAGACACGTTTGAGGATCACCTTCGGCACGTCGACAACATCTTGGCGTCATTGGAGCGGGCCGGGTTGACAGTCTCACCTTCGAAGTGCTACTTCGGATACGACTCCGTGGCGCTTCTCGGCTTCCGAGTGAGCTCGTTGGGACTGATGACGGACCATGAGAAGACTCGGGCAGTCTTGCAGTTCCCGGAACCGACAACCGCAGTGGAAGCGCGACGCTTCTTCGCCATGGCGGCGTGGTATCGGCGGTTCGTGGTCAACTTCGCGTCCCGGGCTCGGCCGATCAACGAGTCTTTCCTCGGGGATTCGTTCGTGTGGGGAGAGCGAGAGCGGGCCGCGTTCGACGACATCCGCCAGGCCATCACGCACGCGCCTGTGCTCGCGCGACCCGACTTCGACAAACCGTTCGTCCTGGCCGTCGATGCATCCAAGATGGGACTCGGTGGCTTATTGTCGCAGGTGGACGACGAAGGCCGGGAAAGACCAGTGCTGTTCCTGTCCCGGCAGACCACAGCAGGGGAGAAGAACTATGCCCCGACGCATCTCGAGTTGATGGGGGTGTGGTGGTGTGTCAAGAAGCTGCACCACTACTTCGACGGCTCTGAGGTGGAGGTAAAGACGGACCACAACGCCTTGAAGTGGCTGTGGGACCTCAAACCGGCGGAGATGTTTGAGACGCGGGTCCAAAAGTTCAAGGCTGCCCTCGCGCCGCTGGAAGGGAAGGTGAAGGTGTGGTACGCGAAGGGGAAGGACAACGTCGTGGCGGACGCTCTGTCCCGTGCTCCGCTGCCGGACCGCGACCACGGCGAGCACGACGTCGACGTGTGCTTCCGCGCGGTCGAGTTCGATGGATCGAACTCGAGGTCTGCGTCGGTCGAGGCCGAGCGGATCGTCCGGGCTGTGAGTGCACTGCGGGTGGGGATCGACGAGGTGGATCTGTGGGAGAAGGGATACCTGGCAGATCCACGATGGCGGCGAATCTGGACCAAGGCTGTGGAACGGGGATCGGCGATGGAGATTAGTGGGAATGAAGAGGAGGCAGTCTCGGAGGATTCGGGGTCTTCTGCGAGCGAGAAGGGATCGGACAAGGAAGAGGGAGAAGAAGAAGGGCTTGTGATTGAAGAGGGGTCAGATGAAGGGCAAGAGAAGACAGATGCGGCTACGAAAGGTTCAGGTGACGATGTGGAAGAGGGGGCGGCCGTCAAAGAGCAAGAGGTTGCAGACAAGCCGCAACCCACTCACCTCCTCCCTACCCTTCCCCCAATCAGAATTCTGCGCCCACGCAAGGTCATGGCGGTTCATCGAGGCACCGATGACTCCCTGTTTTTCATACAGGATCGGCTTCTGTTCGTTCGTTTCGGCGACGGCACGGTGAAGCTCTGTGTACCTCGATCGAAGCTCGAGCAGTTGATACACGAGCATCATCATGCAATTTGATCAGGTCACCCCTCGGCAGATCGCACGGCGGCCAACATGTACGAATACTTGTTCGCACACGCGTTGTCTCAAAGGGTGACGGCACACGTCCAGGCATGCTACGAGTGCCAGTCCAACAAGCCACGCCGCCACAAGCCGTATGGGGACATGGAGCCGATCGTGACCCCGAGTGAAGTCTTCCACACCTGCGGAGTCGACTTCGTGTCAGGGGTTCCACGTACGGCCGACGGGTTTGACGCGATCATGGTGGTGGTGGACAAATACACCAAGTTCGCCTTCTTCATCAAAGCCAAGACAACGGACACGGCAGAGACGGTGGCCAGACGATTCCTGGAACATGTGTTCCCGACAACAGGCCTGCCGAAAGCGCTGATCAGCGACAGGGACACGTGGTTCACGTCAGAGTTTTGGGAGTGTCTCACAAAGTCCCTCGACATCAAACTCCGGATGTCCACGGCATATCACCCACAGACGGACGGACTAGTGGAACGCATGAATCAGCAGCTGGAGATCATGTTGCGCCACTATGTGGCCATCGACCAGCACGACTGGGACTCGAAGTTGGCACCGCTGGCCATGGCGCACAATGCGCAAAGGCAGGCGAGCACGGGGCAGAGCCCGTTCATGCTGGGTTTTGGGCGCGAGCCTAGCCTCTTTCCACTTAAAGACAGCGTCCTCGCCGCGAGCGACAAGCCCAACGCGACCGTCGCAGGCCTGCTGGCCATCCACCGAGATGCGCAAGAGTCGGCGGCACTGGCTCAAGAGCGGCAGGAGAGGGCATACAACGAGAGGCACATGAAGTTGGACTTCAAGGTTGGGGATTCGGTCATGGTCGACGTCAAGAATTATCGAATGCGCCTGGACCCTACGGACCAAGCCCGAACCAAACTGGCCGCGCGGTACATAGGTCCTTTCAAGGTCAAGCGGCGGATCGGCGAATTGGCGTACGAACTCGATGTGCCAGAGTGGTTCACCGCCCATCCCGTGTTGCCGATCACCGCATTGGAGCCGTTCAAAGGAGACCCGACCATTTCGTGCCCAGAGCTCAAGCTGGTGTTGCCGCGGAGGGTGGGCTGGATGAATTGCGGGTCAAGGGGTTCTTGGGCCGGAGGCCGAATGTCTTGGACGACAACGGCAAGTTCGATTACTTGGTGAAATGGGCTGGACCGGCGCCGACATGGCAGGCTGACACCGAGTTGCCAGGGTTGCGATGGGCACAGCGTCGCTTTGAGAAGCGGGCTCGGACAGAGTTGGAACTGCGTCGGTTGCGTCAGCGGGACACGATCATCCTGCCTGACGGACAGGCGCGGGCGGACGCGTTGCTGGCGGCATCGCAAGGAGCTTAAGGGCCTCGCGCGGACGCGAGGCTTGTCGATGGGGGGGGATGTTGTAATAAGACTCTGTTGTAATAAGACTCTGCTGAGACCCGGCACGGCCGTGACCGGGTAGTCATTCCTTTCTCTCTGTGCCTCATCTCTTCCAAGCTGTGCTGTTATCTTCTGAGGAATAACAACCAACCACGTTCATTTCGATACACCCCTCCGTCTAGACAGTCAGTCTTACATCCTGCTTCACCATATCGCGTTCTGGTAGATTGACATCAGGTTCCTTGGTGATTTAATTCTCCACGAACACCTTCTCTCTCATCCCTCGCTGCTTCATGCTTCATGTTGACCTGTCTTTCGTCCATTGTGCTTATACATATGTGCTTCCAAACTTCGAAAGTTGAGACCCGCTTCTGGCATCGTCTCGTTGGTCTTGCTGTGGGGGAAGAAACTGTCGCTCCGGACAAGCTGCGCCTCATGGCATGCTTCATAATATTCAGGGCATGCCTCATAACTTTTGGCCCAAGAAAACGCCATTCTCAACCGTTGTGCATCTTGCTGTAAGCCGTGGAGCGTGCCTGCGTGCTGGGGCGGTGCCTGGGTCGGCCCTGTGGAGGGTTTGGGTTCCGCAACCCACGATCCCCAGCCTTCGCCTGACCGCCGACCGAACTGACGGAGACGGCCTTCACTCTTTCACGATCTTTTTCAATTTGACTCCTTCAACGCGCAGCAGTCCTCGCCGGTGCCCATTTCGGCGACGTTGCGCTGCGCATCGCGGACGAGCTACATCGCAAAGGTTGAGCGCGTTGAGCGAAGGTAGGACCAGTCGACACGTGGATTGACTTACGGCCGTACCTCGGATATAAGCATGGCCTCTGCAAGTGCAACTGGGTTTGCAGAGGGGAAAAAAGTCCAGGCTGCAGATTGCAGAACCCCGAATCTCATCTGGTATCTGGGCCTGTGCCCTGGGCTGTATACATGTATGTGGCCTGTGAGTTGATGGATTGGCTGATGCTGCGCTGACGCAAGGCGAAAGGAGGAGGAAGAACTCATTTGTCAATCTGTGGGTGTTGCATGAGAATTGAGACGCACGCCCGGACGAGAGAGACCGGGGGGCGAGTCATTTCATTCTCATCTGCTCAGGCTCAAAATTGTAAGCGTGCCATCAAGCATCAAACCTCAAAACGGTCCTCGTTCTCAACCACGACGACGATCTCCACCCTCAAACATCCCAGGCGCGACTCTTCCTAAGCCAGCAAGCTTCGGAAACAGATACGATTGATAAAAGATGGCATCGACCGTGCTCGTGATTGCAACCCTCGAGGCCGCCCAGTCCGGCCTCTATCAGCAGGCCGTGACTGCGTACGAGTCCCAGCCGGACACCCGCGTCGAGATGCACATGCTCGACCGCATCACAGAAGCCGGTGAGTTCTCCCTCGCTTTGCCCGCTCGCAGCCTTGTCTCTCTTCCTTCTCCGCTAGACTGACCCGACGCGCCTTCGCGACTGTCTGCTCTTTTTGCCACTCAGGAACCTCGCTTGCTCCCGCCTCGTACTCGGCCGCCCATCTGCTCGCACCCACCGAGCAAGCCTTGAATGCAAGCTTGATCTCGACGCTCCTCACAGCACTAAAGCCCAACGCACCCATCAAGATCACCGCATGTAGCTCCACCACGTCCTCCTCCTCCTCCGCCCCTGCCGCTTCGGGAGACGACGCCGCGCTGGCACGAATCAAGGCCGAGCTGCTGATTGCAGGTGCAGTGGCTGCCAGCGTCGATGTAGCTACCGGTACGGTTGTCGCCTCCGCACCTTCGGCTTCCTCCTCGGTCTCTGCACCCGTTTCGCTGTCCCTCGCCTCTAGGAAGTTGGCAAAAGGCAATGGCGCTGCGGCTGCGGCTGCTCCTCTCGCTAATGGAAACGGGAATGCCACCGCCAACGGAGAAGCTGCATCAGCTGCCAAGGCTCGCAAAGCTCTTCTCTGGGCAACGCACTCGGCCGACACACCCCTGGTCGACCAACGGACGCTTCTCCGACCCTCGGATTACATCTCCCCCGAAGCGCGAAAAGCCGACTGCGACGTGCCCCTGCCCACAGACGGCGCTGAGGGTACCAACAAGAGGCGCAAGAAGGCATGCAAAGGCTGCACATGCGGTCTACGCGAGATGCAGGAGGAGGAAGACCGGACGACGGAGGCTGGTCGGGAAGTTGTTCTGCTCGATGAGAATGACATCGATCTGCCCAACGGTGGCTCGCTGGCGAAGACGACGGAAACCGAGATGGTGGTGGGCAGGGATGGTGTTGCACGGTCCGTGAAGAAGGTCAAGGTGGACACAAAGGGGGCAACGAGTAGCTGTGGCAGCTGCTTCTTGGGCGACGCCTTCAGGTGCAGCAGCTGTCCTTACCTAGGTGAGTCACGCTAATCCTTGGCCCTCCATTTCCTTTCTATGCACAGGAAGCGCTGACCCATACTTGATTCTGAATCATTTAGGAATGCCTGCGTTTGAGCCCGGACAGAAGGTCGAGATTCCGGTCTCGATGATGGACGACATCTGATCCTCGCGACCCTCAAGCCGTCTAGCATGTCGATTTTCTTTGACGGCACGCACTGCTACTCAGACTCTTTTGTATTCTCCATGCGCTCCCAGATCTCTCCAGGCATGCATCTTCGTTCCATTACCTTCCTCGACATGGTCGCATGGTCGCGAAGCCAGACGTCGAGCATTACAGGGCCGAAGGAAATAGCAGACCCTGGAAGTCTTCAGACGAATAAGACCTCGTGAGTCTACGGCAGAAAGTCACACATGTCCTCATGAAGGCTAACTTCCAGAAGACATCAAAAGGCTTTCTTCCAGAATCTTCCTGCAGACAACCTGCCTGAAGCAGGCTGAAGACCTCTAGCAATCTTTGGTCCTCACAAGCACCTGTACGTAGTGGTTCTAGGTCTTGCATCATGCAACTTTCAAGTTTACGATGTCAAAAGACGGCGTGTTATAGCGAGTTTTGAAGCAACCAGTGTTATGAGTGTGATATATAGTATAGAGGAGATATGTTTTTCGAACCAAAAATGCTGTTTTAGTATAGCGGTCAACACCTCACTGGGCTCAGGGGGTTTCTTCTCCCAATGGTAGAAGACGATAGATTGGTCTATCGTCTAACCCGGGGTATAAGATTAAAAATGGTGCGGTTTCTCCCGTCGGGTCATGAAGGGTTTAAGAAACTTGCTTCTACGTCTCAACTCTCGATGGTAGAAGATTGACGCTTACACCGTCTCTCTACCGAAGGTGGACGATGAAAGACGGTACCGCTCGACTACCCATGGGTGCCTCTGACGTAGTCGCAAGTAACCTGAATGTCCCGATCTATGGTCGGTTCGCCCCGAGCATGAGGCGATTGGCCCCGTAAGCGTTTTTTGAATTGAGCCCGTAAGATGAGGCGATTCAGCCCGTAATTATCGGCGACTGAACCCATAAACAAAGGCGATTGAACCCATAAAGATGGTCGATTGGCCCCATAAGGCAGGGCACTGGCCCCATAAAAATCTCAAATCGCCTTTGGCGACCTTCCCTGCCTCCAAATCTTCCAGATAAATTATTCTACAGCGGCCAGGGTGCCTAAGGTAACTGTACTGAGCTTCTAGGGTCATAGGCGGCCATAGGCGGGCCGGGATGGCGGTCCTCGGCGACGTAATTCACTTTGAGAGCTCGTCGACGGGCAGAAACGCTTCACAGAAGCTCGACTTGTGTGTGAGTAGAACCCTCTTACATACCTGAAGGCCCGACCGGTCGTTTGGACAGGGTCAGTACACACTACCGCTCTATCCGGCTGAAATAGACATTACGGGCTCTGTCCACCATCTTTATGGGCTCTGTCCACCATCTTTATGGGGCCAATCGACCATCTTTATGGGTTCAATGTACTATCTTACGGGGTCAATGCACCAAAAATTGCGTTTTTTACGGGCTCAATCGACCATCTTTATGGGGTCACATGACCATCTTTATGGGGTCACTCAACCATAGATCGGGGTCAGTGCCGGGGTGCTCGGGGCGAACCGACCATAGATCGGGACATTCACCCGTTCTCGGATAATCCTCTCTCCACGGTAGAAGAGCGGTAATGATGTGTTATTCTTCTGTTTGGGTATATGAACGGTAGAAGATGGAGACTTACACCAAAAAGGTATAAGATTGGGTTACGAGTCTTCTAATGAGTCTTCTACCTTTGGGTGTTAAGACCCACTGAGCCCAGTGCCTGCGCTTGTGTTCTTGGTGCACACGCAGGGTCAAATCCCGGTCTCGACGATCTTTTTTTCTATTTTTTCCGATTTTCTATTTTCCTCAATAGGCCCAGTCACGGTGCAGACTCAGCCAATGGATGTTTAAGCGTCAGAAGTCGCTGCTGTGACCAACTATTTGGACAGATCCCTCCTGAGGATTTGAGAGGATTTCCCTCATGAGGTCTTCCGGAAGGGTGTAGAAAATTCCTGACCTGGGTGCGTACCTTACCAGAGTGTTCCCCTAACTTTTTCGCCTTGTTGAATAACAGGTCGCTGGGGGCTGGGAGTGGGATTTAAATACAGACTTAGTCAACAAAGTTAAGTAGCAGCAACTTACGCCTTGGAACCATAGTGACCTGGCTGTCGGCTGAAGCCCAGAGGCCAGGGTGTCCCTCAGACTCGATGTGGACCTCAGACCCTTATGACCTGGTAGAGATGTGCGAAGACGTGACTGGGGGCGTCCTCTCCCCCTCCCCTTTTCGCGAATCTTTTGTATCAGAAAGGTCACCAAATCTCAGCCCAGCACGGCTACACAGAAGCTCAAGGTAGCTTCGCTACCCTTCGTCTGCTTCGCCATGCGGCTGCGACTTGCGATCGTAGCTACGAGCATCTATATCATTGTCCATGTAACATTTTGAATGTTGATCAAACTTGCGTGAAAAAGGGATTGAGGAACTTCACACACGTAATCATCCCGCACGGCTGTATCTACCAAGGAAGCAGAAAGCAAAGAATGATATGTCATATGATGGCTTCGCGCAGAGAGAGACAATTGACAAACAAGACGGAGAATAGCTGCGAGCGCAATGAAGATAAGATTAAAAAGACTGAGGAGAAAAAAGCGTGAGGCTAATGCAGAAGGAGAGGTTAGGGGATAGGAAACATAAGCGGCCGGGGAAGCAGACGGAAGGGACGTAGAAGACGGGTGAAGGCTGAGACCGGAGACGAATGGGCAAAGGAATGCCAACAGAGCTTGATGCGAAGGTAAGGGAATATAGAAGAGGCAAGAGCACAGCAGAAAGAAAGTCAGATCAGGTCAGGTCAGGTCAGGTCAGGTCAGCCGTCAGGTCAGGTCAGGTCCAGTGTTGAACATACTATTGGAGTATGGAACCCTGGGCGACTTGAGAGAGGAGAAGCACAATGGTGACGCCGAAGGTGGCCACCGACGACGGACACATTGACCTCGGCGGGCTTGACGTTGGCAATGTCGAAGTGGAAGGTGGAGGCACGTGTGATGTCAAAGGTGGTGACCCGTGACACAGAACAGACTGTACGAAGATATGCAGTGATGAGCACCATTTTTAACTCATGAAGCGTCAGAGCCGTTAGAAGAAGGAGAGGGGGGTCGGGGAAAAACCCACCGCTTGGGGTCGTAAAGACTTGAAGACCTCGGCGACGATGGGCACGGTGGAGTTGACGGGGTTGGAGATGACGAGGTGGTGTGCTTTGGGAGCAACCTTGGCAGCGGCTTTGTCGAGGGAGAGAGCTGTCCGATGGGGCATGGTGAGTGAGGAAAGTCAGTCTACTCATCTTGACGACGTCGACCGGATTCATAAGAGCAGAGAGCTGAAAAACGAATGGGTGAGTAAGGACCTAACCCGGAGCACCTGATGCAGATGCGCGTATAAACACGAGGCTCACCTTGGATGACAATTCGGGAGTGCTGACTGCTGGGCCGGACTCAGAATGGGAACAAAGCAGAGACTGGTATGGGTAAGTGGTATCAGCCATCAGGTTAAGCAAGAAAAAGCAAAACAGCGGTGAGCATCATTAACTTGAACCTTGGTGAGCAGAGAGCGGTTAAAAAGAAATCGAGGGGGGATTGTTCAATTCGCATGATGCTTGTCGGGCTTCGATGGAAGCGTGAAGAAAGGCTGGCGGTGTTGGTTGTCGTCTGTCGAGTGTCGAAATGAACTGATTACGTATGCAAGATTTCTGCACTCTGTGCTTATGTAAGGAAAAACCAAACTTTGGCTCAAGGACAGATCAGTCAATTCTGATGCTACAACCACGAAACCTGTGCCAGAAGTTGCAGGACTAGATTTGGTCAAGGGTCTACTGATTCAGAATGGTGTGTTGTGTTGGTAGTTGCGAAGAAAAGTCCCAAACTACGAGCCTGAATGGCAAAAAGCTTACGGCCGTAAGGCGGGAGCCGCCCTATAACCCCTTAACTAAAGTTAGGGGAATTGTCCCTGAGTCTTCCTGCGGAGTTTCTGAAGTCTTTCAAAAAGACTCGGGTCGTCCGGTAGTGTAGTCAGTGACTCCAGTGAGATGGTCGCGTGACAGTTCGGCGTTCTTTCGCTCGGTTCTGTGCTCTTATTTTGAGAGTTGGGAAAGTAGAAAAGCGGGCTTGGCGGAGAGAGCCAGGCACTAGAGCAGTGTCTCGGCAAAAGTAATGTTACGTATCTAATCATGGTCCGTCGTGGATGGGGAGGTCAGTGGAGTGCAGTGTTGTTGATTGGGTACCCGCCCGAACGGGTACCCGTTCGGGTTTGGGTAATGGGTAGGAAAATCCGGAAAATGACCCTTATGATTCGGGTTTGGGTAACGCAAGACCACAGGGTTCGGGTTCGGACATGTGGTCGGGTACCCGACCTACCCGAACTGCTCTGACCGTTCAGACTTCACACTGCTGGAAGGATGTTGGGATCATCTCCACCAAGGGGATACGTGAGAGAGGACAAGGGATATGCTTTCCAGCTTCTTCTGGTGCTCTATCTATGCTCAGTCGACCGTCAGGTGTCTCTTATTGCGTGGGAAAATAGGTCTGAAGTGGAGGTCACATTGCTAAATGAGACTACTGCTAGAGTATGCTACCCATTGGGTAACCCGACCAAATGTCGGGCGGGTAGTCTCAGCTGCCTCAATGGGTTCGGGCGGGTTTCATGGGCACTGACTTGCCACGTTACCCGACCCTACCCGCCCGTTACCCGCCCATTACCCGAAATCAACAACACTGGTGGACCGTGCCTCCCGATAAGCTCCTCTATCTCTTTGGAAGCATGATGGCGACGTATAAAGCACTACTGGAGAGTCAGCTGGGCGCGGAGCACGTTCGCCACGTCCATGTCCGCCTGAGGTAGATTTGTAATCCCCCACTACTCAGGCTCTTTTCCCACTGCTCCTATTATCCCAGCTATTCCTAAGTACTGACCAGGAACGAAAATGTCGCCTACCAAGGTCATCCAGACAGCCGAGGTGGCCCAGCACCCTCTCGACCCTCCTACAGCAGAAGAAGTGAGTTCTCTGCTGCGCTGCGCCCAGGCGTCCGGTTCGAAGAGCTGATCGCTCCGCATTCTGTCCTTGCTGTAGATCGTGCAAGCGACCGAGGTTTTGCGCAAGTGGCAGACCCAGAACGGAATCTCCGCGCCCAAGTTCGTCGTGGTCCTTCTGCACGAACCAGCAAAAGCCGACGTCCTCTCGGCTCTCCAGTGGTCAGGCACCGTCTCCAAGTCCAACGTCAGCTCGTTCGATGAGATCGAGCGTGTCTTCGAGGTTCACTTTATCGATGTCCTCAACGGAGATGCATACGAGGCCTATGTCCAGATGAGCGGCTCAGACACGCCCACCGTGCGCGAGGTCAAGAAGCTCCCAGAAGGTGTCCAGCCAGCCTTGACCCCCCAAGAACTCTGCGCGGCCGAACAGATGATTCGCAACGACCCACGCGTGGTCAAGCTCGCGGAAGAAGTCGGCGTCAAGTCGGAACACATTTATGCTGACGGGTGGTCGATCGGCTGGGACACGCGCTTTGGTCGATCTCGCCGCATTCAACAGTGTCTCCTCTACGTTCGCGAGCACAAGGACGCCAATCTGTATGCTCACGTGAGTTCTTCATGTGTCTGAGCAGCGTTTTTATAGCCAACCAAGATCCTCACTCATATCTTTGCATTCAGCCACTCGATTTCTTCCCTATCGTTGACAACAATACGGGTGAACTCCTGGCGATCGACTTCCCCGACCACCGGACCAAAAAAGATGGTGCTTTGACCCGTGCCACCACAGCTCCTCCCACGGAGATTTCCTTCGAAGCTCCCGAGGGTCGGGAGCGAGTCTTCCCGCCCAAGCAGGACCACGAGTATCTGCCCGAATTCACCAAGACACTGCCTCACTCCAAGACGCCGGATGTACCAATCGAGATGCGAAAGGATCTCAAGCCGTTGAGCGTCGTCCAGCCTGAGGGCGTCAGCTTCAAGCGGAGTGGGAATGTTCTCGAGTGGCAACGGTGGAAGCTTCACGTCGGTGCGTACTGTGTTGGGTCAAATTACTTTTTCGACTCTTGGCTCACCAGCTGACATGTCCTGTCTTTCCACCTCGTAGGCTTCCACCCCCGCGAAGGCATTGTGCTTTCTACAATCTCGTACAGTGACCCCGATGCCCCGGGCGCTTCCTACGCGGCTCCCAAGGAGCGGCCTCTGTTCTACCGCCTCAGTCTGGCGGAGATGGTCGTTCCCTACGGAGACCCCGCCAGCCCGCATTACCGTAAATTTGCCTTTGACGTCGGCGAATACGGTCTCGGCTTCCTCGCCAACTCGCTAAGTCTAGGATGCGACTGTCTGGGCACGATCGAGTACTTGGATGGCATTTACACTCGCCACGATGGTACGGCTGAGACTGTAAAGAATGCTATCTGCATTCACGAAGGTGAGTCCTTCATGGAGCGAGCGTGATGTAGCTCCTGTGGTACTGATATTGGCTTCTCAATGTAAATGAAGAGGACACGCAAATCATGTGGAAGCACACCGACTTCCGCCAGGGCGGACGCGGACATGCTGTGCGCGGTCGCAAACTTGTGATCAGCATGGCGTGCACGGTGGCGAACTACGAATACCTCATCTACTGGAACCTACACACCGACGGCAACATCGAGCTTGAGATCAAGCTGACGGGAATCCTAAACCTGTACCTGCTCGACAAAGACGAATCCACTGGAGGCTTCGGAACCGAGGTCGCTCCTCAGATCGTGGCTCACTACCATCAACACTTGTTCAGTCTGCGGGTCGATCCCATGATCGACGGGCAGGAGAACAGCATTGTCGAGCAGGAGATCGACACCCTTCCCGAACCGACGGGTAGCGCGGAGAACTGGGCAGGAAACGGATTCATTGCTACGCGTCGCACCTTGTCAACAACGGGCGAAGGTGTGCGCGATGCTGACCCGCTCGCGGAGCGCAGCTGGATCTTTGTCAACGAGAACTCGAAGCACTACGCATCGGGCAAACCTGTGGGCTACAAGATCATGGCGTCCGGTGCGACGCCGCGACTGCTCGCCAAACCGGACTCGATCACGGCCCGTCGCGCGCCGTTTGCGAAGCACACGCTGTGGACGATCCCGTATGACGATTCGCGCAAGTATCCTGCGGGGAAGTACGTCCCGCAGACGTTGGAGGCGCCGGAGGACAGTATTGAGAAGTGGGTTGGTGATGGCAAGGCGTCGATTCAGAACACGGACATTGTGTCTTACCTGACCATCGGCACCACCCACATCCCGCGCCCCGAGGACTTCGTGAGTATTTGCAGCTTTGTCTCTCTTGCCTGGCGCTTTTGCTCGGATGTTGGCTGACCTGACATTTTCGCTACGCCTCTCTTCAGCCCGTGATGCCGGCCGAAACTGTGCGGGTGATGCTCAAGCCGGTCCACTTCTTCTCGCGAAACCCAGGGTTGGACCTGCCTTCGACAACGGACCAAAAGTCGGTCGCTGCGAACACTACCAACCATACGACGAACGGACACGCAAACGGAAACGGCGATGCGTGCTGTGCGCGCTAGAGAGATTCCTTGCGGACTCGAGGGGGTGTCTCTTCGCCTCCTCGAGTGCCCGTCTCTGCCAGCTCATTATTCGTTTCTCCTCCTTCCCCCCTTTTGGCTCTCGTGTCCCGGCATAGGTACCTGTCTTCATATGATGTAGCTTTTTCCGTCGTAACGTCGTGATGTCTTTTTACGTCTGTCTCGGGCCGCTCTGTACTTAGGGCGACGCGTGCAACACGGTCCCTGTCTTTGGCCTGCGCAACTTTACACAGGAGTCATAAACTCATCACTACTCACTGTTCCGCTTTCCACGCGTCCTTCCGGTTCTGACACGGGCAGCGAGCACACGAGAGTCGAGTGGAGACCTTCGCACCCAAGGTTGAGCGGTGCCGCGGCAGCCGGTAGAACCAAAGGCGGATGGAAGCATGCGAGCCGCCGGTTGGCGGCATTAATAAAGCGGCGTTCCGACGACATCCGAAACGGCCTGGTGCCCTGCCTCTCTTCGCTGATCGGCTGAACGCTCCCCCTCGCGGCTCTCACCGACAGCACCGACGTCCCATCGCCCGTCGGCCACCCCCCACCTCGACCAATCCACAAAGAGCGGTCGTACACTCGTACGAGTACATAACGAGAGCGGCAGATGGAACGGCAGCTGGTCAGCTCACAATGCACGGTCGCCGGCGCTCCGTACTCATTATTGGGCCATACGACGATCATTATCGAATATTGATGCTGAGCTCCACTTACCAAGGAGGGGCCTCACTGCTCGCCTGCTCCCTTTATTCATCGATCCATCTGTGAGGGGCAAGCACTACTGCGACCACGCCGTTCCACTAATCCCGAGCCGCTCAGACTTCAGAGCCGCCGCTCATCGATCGTAATAAGCAGTGAGTTCCGCGGTCAAGGTAAAAAGGGGGTCTGAGATCTAATATCTGGATTGGCTTCAGCAATCCGCATGTCTGGAGATTTGCCTTGCCTCTGGGCTCTGGCCTCTGACCGCGGAAAGGTGCCGAGGAAATGCTGCCAAATAACCAGGACAGGAGATGATTGCTAGCAGTACAGCAGCTGTCCATGAACCAGACAGACAGTGCATGAGAGCGGGGCAAGTGGTGGTTCACTCGAAGAAAACTGCAACTCTGAGTTCAACCGCTTTCCTCGTTTCTGACAGTCACCCTTCACGCCTCACACGGCACACCTACCCGGCTAGTGGCTACCCTTCCTCACTCCATCCACCCAGCCGCAGGCCTTGTACGTTGTACATGCAGTCTCCCAGCAAAACGGCAGCCCGCCGCGGGCGAGAAGTAGTAGTAGCCGCACAGCTACAGCAACAGCTTTCATCAAGCTTGCCGTTTCCTCCGCAGCACCGCGAAACTTTGCCTCTTCTGCATCACTCATCTTCCTCTACTGCTGATCCTCTTCCAACTTCGTCGTCGTCTTTCCTACCTCATGAAAATCTCCCCATACCATCAGCGCCCTTTTCTCTCTTCTCTGAACAGGACATTGCGCCATCAAAGCGACAGCGCAAACAGCGAGCCAGAGCACATCGATCTGGCTCTGCTGCTGCGCACCGCGATACCTCGTCCTCTCATCACGAACGTCCGACAACCTCGAATGAAGACTTCCTTTCCTTTGGTGCTGGAGTGATAGATGACTGGGCGAACCAATCTGATTTTGGGATGGGAGACGAGGGGCCAGCGGACAATTCAAGTGATCGGGACGAGATTCAGCACTACGCAGACTCGCTGTTCATTCAGCAGTCTGTGTACGTAGCACGTGTTGACCTTCGGACTTGGGTTGTCGAAGACTATGTCAATGGTATCTGCCAGGTGAGCTCATCTCTCATTCCCAGCACTCAGAGTTCAGAGACTAGAGAGATGATGTCTTTGAGAACTATTTTCTGACACGCTTTTGCTTTGTGATTTGTCTCTTGTGCGCCTAGGAAGGGAAGTTCTATCATGTGACGCTCTATGAAGGAACCAGCCCGACAGGAAGGGACGAACAACTTGCCTCATGCGATTGCTCAGCTGGCCGAAATGGGTTGCAATGCTCGCACAAGAGAGTCCTGCTCGAGCACGGCGAGCTGTTCCAAAAAGGAGGTCATTCTTTCTCAGAGAAGTGAGTTATGAGTATGTTGAGCACGAAGCACCAGCTACCTGGACTCTTACAGACCTCAGATATCAGAGAGAACCCGAACGCTTATAACTTCTTCATAACGTATATCATGCAGTCAATCCCCTTGCAATTCAGATCGCGGCACACCTACGTGGTAAGGATGGGCGCGGAGTAAGCCCCGGAGTGGGTTTCCCGGAGTTCCCCGACTAGTCGGGGCCTCACTCCGGGGGAGTACGGAGTACGGAGTGCATTTTCGAGGATTTACTCCTGCTGATTGATTCTGCAGGAGTACGGAGCGCAAGCCTGTCATGTCCCCGGAGTACGAAGTACGGCAAGGCCTGGAGCTAAATTTTCGCCGGAGTACGGAGTGACTAGCTCGAATGCCAGACGGAGTGCGGAGTTTCCCCGAAACTCCGGGGCGCTCCGGGGCCTTGCATTTTTCAAAAATCAGGTCGCAATTTTTGAACATTTTTGGCCAGAAACGGGCAGATTTTTGCTCTGTTTTTTTTCAAAAAAACATTAGCAAAATTCATTTTCAGATATCTCATTTGGGGTTCATATTGTGTGTTGGTGAGCTCTACGACCGCCAACGATGATTCTGCCGAACAAAAACATGGTTGGAAGAGGGGCAATCAATGGAAGGGTCCACATTTCTCAAGTTTTGTAGGACCTCTGCGAACTTTCCCCGGAGTACGGAGTTTCGGGGGAGTAGTCGCGCTCCGTCACCCCGGAGTACGGAGTGGACTTTGAAATTTTACTAAATTCAGCCGGAGTACGGAGCTGGCGCAATGAGATGGGGAGATTTTGTGCGGAGTGCGGAGTGTAATTGGGGCGACTGCCTAAAAATGAGCGGAGTACGGAGTGCGAAAAAGAATCTCAAAATCAGCCGGAGTCAGCCGGAGTAGGGGCCCCGGAGTACGGAGCACTCCGGGGCCCTCCGCGCCCATCCTTACTACGTGGTGAACTTGCTTGGTTCTCTGTTCTATCTACCAGAAGCACCATCACCGCGGCCAGTCAGGACGGCAAGCGTTGTGTCGTTGCGTTGTCTGGAAACGAGCGTTGGACTTGTTCGGCATCGCATTGTTCTTCCTTTGGTCAGCCTGCAAACGTCTGTCCACATCGTCAACGCGCCCAGCAGTTCTGGAACGACACAGGCAATTCCATCGAGCCTGATCTTGGTGGTAATGGAATGATGTACGACAATGAAGATGGTGAGAAGTTGATTGCACCTGAACTTTGAACAGCGTTCAAACTGTGATCATTGCTGAATGGAAAGCGTTCTTATGTTCACAGATTCAACCGATGTACCTGTGTATGAGGACCTTGAGGTCTCAATGAACGCAGTCCATCCGCAAAGCCGGCCCTGCTCACATATGCCGATCTCCCCGCCCCCATTCTGCCGTCTGCCCTCTGAGCCTATTGGGAAACCAGCCACTGAAAGGGGCATTCTTCCAACAACGATCCCGCTTGGAGAACACGCCCGCTGCGACTGCGGTCGACGCAGCAGCGTTGAAGCGCCAGTACGACTCCGACCGTGTACGATATACTACAGTAATGGACCGATCTCGAGACTCGTTCAAACACAGGAATGCAGCTGCCGACTCGGTCAAGAGAAGAGGAGCATCGGTCCCGACCTTTCGGAGCACGGGCTTTTCAATTGGAACCAGTGATCATCACCATTTGTCATACATATGAAGTCATATTATGCATATGACAGAATTATGACAAAAAAATTGTCATAGTCATATGACAGGTTTATGACAAAGTCTCATTGTCATATTTATGGCCATAATGCCTCCCGTGGCTGTCATATGACAGCTTTATGACAGAAATATGACATAATTTTTCCCGCCCTAAATTCTGTCATATTCTGTCATATGACAATGCAGAACATATGCCTTATGTATGACAATATTCTGACAAAAACGTCCACAGCCGGGCCGAAAAAAGATGCATAATTCTGTCATATGGTCGTGCATAATCATGTCATATTCTTGGCAAATCTGACATTTTATATGACCTGAGCTCTAAATTCTGGTCAGGCTCACCGCTCAGGCGCCGAGTGCCTGGCATTTTTCAGAATAAAAATTAAGCGTTTTGGCATCTTCCGTGTCTCCGGCATCCCCCCCCCTGGGCCCTGCCCCTTCTCCCGATACAAAAATAAAAACGCTCCGGAGCTCAAGATGGCTCCCAACATGTTACATGTTCCGCAGCAAGATTCACGCGCCTGTTCTGGATGGCTGGATATGAGGTAAAAACTGCGCCAACCTGAAAGAGGGAACGCGGCGACGCGGCTTGACGCGCTTCGCGGTTCACCACATGGCGAGACGCGCTTCGCCACGCGATATTACGGTCTACTCAGAGGCGGAAAGTTTGCTTACGTAATATGACAGAAATATGACAATTTTATGACTTCATATGACAGAAAAATGACATTTGCATAATGCATATATATGACATCGCCTTCCCAAAACTAGATTGTCATAATGCAGATATATGACATCGCCCAAAAAATTGTCATATATGCATCATAATGATCACTGATTGGAACAACTCCATCATCGTGGCACATGAAGTATTCAACGCCTATACCTCCCAGCTCTCCACCTCTCCTACTCTTTTTACAGCTTTCTGTCTGACCATTCAACATGCGTATGAACAGCATGCTCCTGGTGGAAAGCTCAAGTTTCTTCATCGTTCGACTTTTGTCAGGTTGTACTTTGGGTACATTTCCTTGCAGCGACTCGATATCGATTTCTCATGCCAACTCTGCGGTCCCAATCCTTCTACAGTCATAGCAGATGGAGTAGTGCTTGCATTTGGTGCTCCGTTTCGCCTCGCCGACCTTTGCCCTCCCACCTCAAAAGGAATGGACATCAACGAACGTGCACGAAGCAAATCGATCATTTCGTTTCTTTCCCCTCCTTCCGCGCGCGCAGCTGTGAAGCAGCTTGCCGGCTTCCTTCTGCAGCAGGTGGCAGACAACTCTGATCAGTACCTCGAATTGCTGCAGCAGATCAAGGCATCTGTCGAGACGGAATCGGTCCTGGTGATGCGCTTGTGGTCAGGACGCTTTCAGCAGGTGCTGCTGGACAGTTCTTGGCCAGGGCCACACTTTCGCACAACCTCACGACCGCGGTTCAGCAATTGATCGACCAGTTCGCTGCACATGAGGGTGTTCTGCAACTTTGCCGCCCCCTCTGCTGCCCACTCCTGATCGAACTCAGCACCATCGCCTTCCAAACCGCCTCCAAGGATCGCATCACTCGTCTCTCAACCACACTGGCTCGTCACTGTCCCTTCCTGGGCAACGTCTTTGTTCTTCTGGAACATGGCATCGGCAGCATGACGAGCTCAGCAGAGACGAACCTGAGGAGCAGCTTGCAATCATTGATGGCTTCGACAGCACAAGTCGTTGACCATCAAGTTACCTTGCTCAATCCTCGACCACCACCTCTGTCCCTGCCCAACAATGCAACGATCAGCTATACGAAGTCGGGAACTTTGTACGGTGCATCCAAATGTCGAACGAGGCCCAACTATCCGCACTTGAATGAGGGATTGGAAGGGAGAAGCGGTGAGAAGCAGGCAACGGCGGAGGGCGGAGAGACGGGGCACCAGTGCCGCAAGTTCTATGACGAATACACCAAGCGCCAGCGGACGGGAGGCATCATGGCGTTGTGGTGTACGCATTGTATATGCGTTGGATTTCACGTCATTCCGCACGCAGAAGGTAGGAACGATGTCTTCTCAGCGATATTTTCATACTGGCCACGCCCTCCCTCTGTGATCGTATACGATTTTGCATGCCAACTCGGACCATACTCCTTGAGACGAGAACCAGGATTCTTCAAGGACACGCTCTTTGTAGTGGACCAGATGCACGAGAAAGGTCATTCAAATTGCTCGGCAGCCAGCAGACTCTCGACATACATGCGAAACCAGTGATCATCACCATTTGTCATACATATGAAGTCATATTATGCATATGACAGAATTATGACAAAAAAATTGTCATAGTCATATGACAGGTTTATGACAAAGTCTCATTGTCATATTTATGGCCATAATGCCTCCCGTGGCTGTCATATGACAGCTTTATGACAGAAATATGACATAATTTTCCCGCCCTAAATTCTGTCATATTCTGTCATATGACAATGCAGAACATATGCCTTATGTATGACAATATTCTGACAAAACGTCCACAGCCGGGCCGAAAAAAGATGCATAATTCTGTCATATGGTCGTGCATAATCATGTCATATTCTTGGCAAATCTGACATTTTATATGACCTGAGCTCTAAATTCTGGTCAGGCTCACCGCTCAGGCGCCGAGTGCCTGGCATTTTTCAGAATAAAAATTAAGCGTTTTGGCATCTTCCGTGTCTCCGGCATCCCCCCCCCTGGGCCCTGCCCCTTCTCCCGATACAAAATAAAAACGCTCCGGAGCTCAAGATGGCTCCCAACATGTTACATGTTCCGCAGCAAGATTCACGCGCCTGTTCTGGATGGCTGGATATGAGGTAAAAACTGCGCCAACCTGAAAGAGGGAACGCGGCGACGCGGCTTGACGCGCTTCGCGGTTCACCACATGGCGAGACGCGCTTCGCCACGCGATATTACGGTCTACTCAGAGGCGGAAAGTTTGCTTACGTAATATGACAGAAATATGACAATTTTATGACTTCATATGACAGAAAAATGACATTTGCATAATGCATATATATGACATCGCCTTCCCAAAACTAGATTGTCATAATGCAGATATATGACATCGCCCAAAAAATTGTCATATATGCATCATAATGATCACTGTGCGAAACGATCCGGCACTCCAACATCTGTACTCGTCCGCGGCGGAATGCGGAAACTCGGGTCTGGCGAGGATCAAGAAGACAGTGTCCTTCTGCAATCAGGAGCACGCGGTTGCACTCGTGCGGGTGTCTTTGTGCGTCTGGAACCGGCAAAAGACGCTGAGGATGAGCTAGAGGCCGTTGGAGGAGGTAGAGGCGGAGGAGGTGGAGGCTAGGCGACGTTCGAGACCGGCGACGAGAGCTTCGAGTTCGTCGTTCTTCTCTTTAAGAGCTGTCTTTTCCGCAATCAGAACCTTGTTTGCTTCCAATGCCTGCGCTGTGTTCGCTCGTGCCGCTTCTCGGTACATATGCATTGTTGTCTTGAAATCGTTGGCAGCATGTTCCGCCATTGCGCGCAGAGTAGGTCGAGCGCCATCGCAGAGGTTCGGACTGACATAGACATGGTCTCGGGCTTCGGCCTTCACACTTTCATTCAAAGGCCCAAATGCGATGAAGACAGCGAGACCTGACCTTGCGGATAGCTTAGCTCCCTATAGGTGGAACGACGAAGAGAAAGGATTAACGTCGTCGCGCTTCCTGAGTCACACGCAAGAAAGGGAGACGGAGGAGAGTGACAGCACGTACCTGCTCTATAAGCCTCCATGTTCCCCTTTTCGCGACTTGCATTCGCGCCTGAGAATTGTGTTCATATTCGTAGTATTTCATGGCGTAGTTGTGCGAGTTTTTCAAGTTAACTGTCATTCAATACGGGCAATTTTGGAGTCAGTGAGGTGAGAGGTCCACAGAGCATTGCTGCGTAGGTATCATGTTTCCGCACTCACGCCAAATATCACGATACTGAGCTTCGGTGAGGTTGGGCTCCGGACGAAGGTTCACGTTCACGCGTTGTCTTTTCTTGCCTTTCGCATTGGTAGGGATCTCAGTGGTACCTGCAGCTGAAATGGATGTCGAATCAGTCACAGAATCACTTGTAGGGGAAAAGGAGCGAGATTCAAACACGTACTCATCGCATGTTCCGAATCCGTCTCAGTATCGCTGTCTCGTCGTGTGCGAATCTGAAGTCCGCCGCTCTCATGCTCATTCGCACGACGAGAAGCAGCGAGCAGCGTCGGATCGAGGAAGGGCGGTAAGGGAGAGGCGGGAGAAGCAGAAGCACTCTCCAAATCATGCAGACGAGCCGCTTCAGCGGCGGCCAGTAACGCGTTTGCCTCAACCATCGCTTCCGCGGCAGTGCCGTGTTGATCGTTGATGACTGCGTCTGCGGCAAGGACGCGAGGGGCAGGAACGCGAGTGTCTGGCCCCTGAGCAGGCGCGGAAGAGCTGCTTGTCGTGACTGCGTCTGGTGAGCGAGCGGGTTCTGAGGAGAAAGGGATAACGGTGGAAGCCCGAGCATCAATGTACACATACTAGAGCAGCATGCATCTGATGAATGAGTACTAACCTCCATCTTTACTCGGTTTGCTATGTGCGCCGGGCTCGCAGGGGAGTAATCGGCACATCCTTGGATCCTTTGGATCAAGGCAACCGCGGCGGCAATGAGGAGCTGGGCAGCAGTGAGCAGAGGAGGTGTCAGTACAGCGCGCACGGCACGTTTGTATCGTTGCTTACTCACCGCGCATGATGCTTGTCTTTGCAGATTGGTCTGTTATGGATCCTGAATGCTTGATGCCTGGTGGTGATGCTGATGAGCTGTTGGTGTTTTGACGTTTGAACTTTGAGCTGCTCGATTCATTGACTACTTGACCACCACTTGCCCCGTTCTGCGCCATCTCCTGTCTGGTTCATGGACAGCTCCTGTTCTCTGCACTAGCATCTCCTGTCCTGGTATTCGACATCGTTTTCCCGGCACCTACCCCGCCGAAAGGGTTTGGGTGGGTGAGCTTCAACTTTCCATGCCACGTGTCGATGCTCGAAGCTCGGAAGCCCAGACGCGTCGCTAAATTAAATTTGAGGAAGTGCGGGGTCGCTCGAGACGCGTCCTTGTCGGGTCGACTTAATATGTCGACTGTTCGACGCGTCCAGGACCCACGATTTCTGACCCTCTCCTAATACTTTTGGCCTATATCTGTCCCCTACACCATGGAACTCATAAACGATATGCTGAGAAAGTTGGCACACTGGAAGGTGCTACTATTGATGCTCTTAGTCCGTGTCTTCTTGGAATCTTTGTCCAGTATCTATGGAGGACTTGTGCATACTGTGCGATTTAGGCACCGAGTCACCCTTTTCGCAACACTCCGAAAACTTGTCACCTTGGGCAAGTGACGCGTCACCTCAATGTAATCTCACAGAAGAGCTTCCATTGGCCTCAGAGACACCCATGAAGCGCTCCAGGCCCGTCAAAACGCGCTCCTAGTCGAGGAGAAAGGGCCATCAGCACGATTGTACACTTTGGATGACGATTTTGGTCTCGTGACCTGCCTGGGACTCCGCTCTTGCCTGGCATCCTCTCTTGACAGTCGCAAATGGACCACTGACGGGTCTGAACACGCTGTATTGTACATCTCTACCAGCATGCAAATTTTGAGGTGCTGTTGAGTTGTGAAAAGTTGATGATGGTAATGTACATGGCTCAAAGGGGTGACGGAGCAGGAGGTCGAGAGTGGGTCACGCGCAGCCGTCATCACTTGCTGGACGAGCTGACCGATGGAACGCGACAACACGACAACACACGACGACAGCATGTCAGGGGTGTGTGTATCTACTGTCAGACAGAGCTGGTATGCCAGTGTCGATGTTAGGTGAAATGTGTTGGTGATGGTGGGTGACGCTGTGTGTGTATGTGTGTGTGAACCAATGCGAAAAGGGTGACTCACCGCTTTGGACGACTCTCGACGCGTCTGTACTTTTTGGCGCAAGGGGAGGGAATTTTCGGTTGGCTGTTTCGTGATCTTGGGTTTGGGATCTTGTGTGTGGAGAACTTGACGCGTGCGAGGTACAAACTCAGCCGTGCATCTCTGGCTGGCTTGATTCGGACCCCCCTCTTCCCCCTCAACACTTCCACCCACCACCACAACCAACCAACACGACCAACACCTCGACCCGCGTCTCACTAACCCCACCACTCACCCACCACCTCGACATCTACACACCATGGCCACTACCACAAAGAAGTCTGCCCCCAAGAAGTCCGCCGCCGCCAAGAAGGTCGCCCCCGTGGCCGCAACTGGCATGAGCTACGAGGTACGTTTCCATCCATCTCATCACCCACAATTCGACGCGTCAACTTCATCCCTTTTTCAAGTGGATGGCACCCTTGCACTCGCGCTGACTTCTCCTTTCCATCCGTCCCGCGTAATCCTCGCGTTCATCGTGCCATTGCCGCTCTATCATCGATCCTCCCATGTCATCCCCTTATCAGGCCATGATCGCCGAGGCTATCGCTGCCCACCCTGCTGAGTCTCGTGCAGGTCTCGGCCGCCCCACCATCAAGAAGTACATTCACCAGAAGCACCCTGTGACGTCCAAGATCCCCTCCGCTTCTTTCAACAACCTCATCAGCAAGGCTATCGTCCGCGGTGCCGACAAGGGCACGTTCACCCTCCCCAAGGGTGAGTTCAAACCATAAAAAAAAATTACGCCCACCCCTGCTTCATCACCACAACGCAACACAACATCACGCAACAGTGCAAGAACACTGTTGCACGCGATGGATGCCCTGCTCATCGTGCGATCCAAAAGGGTGGGCACCCTCATCTCATGATCATTGTATGCTGACGCTCCGTTTCCCACTTCTTGTGTCAACGACCCACAACGCAACCCTCAACTCACATCGTCGTCTGAAGGTATCTCCGGCAAGGTCAAGCTCGCTCCCAAGGCCAAGGCAACTGTTGAAAAGGCCCAAGCTGCCCCTGCTCCCCCAGCACCCAAGCCTGCTGCCGCCAAGAAGGCACCAGCAAAGAAGGCAGCTGCTGCCAAGGTGTGTAGCAGCGTATGATACCAGTGCTCGCGCCGTGCATTCCCATTGAGTCGCGCTCTATTCCTTTAACAGCCCAAGAAGACCACCGCCGCTGCCACCAAGACCGCCAAGAAGCCCGCAGCAGCAGCAAAGAAGGCACCAGCAAAGAAGGTGAGTAATGCCATCTGCATGTACTCTACTTCAACTGGTTCAACTCACCCCTCTCCGTCACACATTCTTCCATTTACAGGCCGCCGCCAAGCCAGCTGCAAAGAAGACAGCAAAGCAGTCAGCGAAGAAGTAAAGGAGCATCGGCATCGATCTCGACCCAATCCAAGTCATCGATTCTGTAATGCCTCGCACGCCCCTCCTCTCTTGCCTTTTTCTCTCGTCGTCAATACTGCTCCCGCATCGTCCTTCCCAAAGCGATTTCCTCTCCTCATTCATACGACATGCCGAGCGATAGGGCTTCGACACATTCTCGATCGCACTCGAATCCACGATGCTACGCGCATTCAACAACATCACGAGCCCCGGCATCTCCCTCAGAAGCGACCCTCTATTTTCCGAAGCCTTCTCGCTTGGTATCATATTCCCGACACTAACACTCAACTTCTGACGCACGCCCACCACCCACCTCAACAAACCATGCGAAGGCCGTCCAAAGAGCCTGTCCTCAAAATCCTTGCCCATGCCACAACTCTGTCTCCCCATCCTCTCATCACACGCCAGACGCCGGTCTTATCCGACTACCGGATATGAGCAGCTGGGTTCCTGTTTCCCTTCCTCCGAACCGCTCCTGCTCTTGACCATGGCCTGGCCTGTTGTTGTGCTTTTTTCCCACCCTTTTCTTTCTTGTTCTCTACTTGTTGACATTTGTCTGTAACTTTACCTCCCATTGCTTCCATCTCTTTCCACGGCGTGTACACTTCTGCCATGGGCGCGATTGAGGACAGAAAGACGCGAGAAACGGATAGCAGCAAGGAGGTCACAAGTCACTACTCCCTAGTCACAACACGCGGCCTTAGACGCACGCACGACGCGTCGGATGCAAGCAGGATTCATTACTGCCTAGACCCGACCTTTGCCCGCAGGACGCTGAATCGATTTCTCTCTCTCACACACACCTCTGCCCACAGGCACGTCTTCGAGTCTGGGACTCTGGACTCTGGGGTTCTCCGTCCTGATCCTTCCTGATCCGAACACAAGTCCGAACTTCGAGGCCTAGCGGAGATGGAACGGTCGCCATCTCGTCAAAGGAAAATCTCCACAGTTCGTTCTGATGCGGTTCTGATATTCGCTATTGGGTGGCAGCTTCAATGACAAGGTCGGCGGCAGCATGTGCAACGCCCCAGCTCTGCTGATAACCTGCCGGACCGAGACCTATTGGTCGTGCCAGAATGTGAAGAAGATGGTCAGGATCTTAGGCCACGGCGAGTCGAGAAGAGGGCACTAGAACAGGAAGCAACGTACCGTATGCATGCACGATGGGTACCTCGCGCTTCTGTCCCGGGGCAAACTTGATGGAGTGCGATGACGTCTCCTTCAGGATCGAGAGAGAGGTCCGCTCCAGGCGGACACCGTCCTTCCGTGCAGGTCGCATGCCGACATTGACGCGGAGAATCTCGACAGCCTCGTGATCGTCGTCGAGCTCGTCCAATGCTTCCGAAGCGCTCAGGAGCCGATCAGGATGGGCGGGCGTCCATACGAACGAAGGTTCGCCCGTCGCAGGACAGCAGATTTCATGGCTTGTCGTTTGCGATCGACTTGCGAACTGAGAACGGCGGAGTCGGTACGCGTGCTGGCCGTACGGGCTCACGATCTCCGGACAGATCTTATGGCAATGCGAAAGGATTCGGAGAGTCGTCTTCTCCTCCGCTTCGTACACCCATCGGTTCTCCTGGTAGGTCCCTCCGAGGATCACATCTCCGCCCAGAGCGCGGGGAATCATGTATGTCGGCTGGTCTGCGTCTGGATCATCGGCGAGTTGCTTCTGGTCGTCTGCCGTGCCCTCGTGTGTGGCTCGAATGTCGAGCTCGGCGATGCGGGCACCAAGTGAGTCCGGTTCCTTCTTGTCATCCCCGTCGCCGGGAAGCTTCGGACTGAGCTTGCTTTCCTTTCCGGCATGCACTACGCATCGCTTCACGCGGGGAGCACGGACCAGTACCGTCTGTCCGCGCGCAGGTTGGACGCCGGCATCTTTCACATCGTCCAGATCGTGGGCTCCTAATCCTGTGGCGTTGACAATGATGGGCACGGTCTTCGACGGTAAGGTGGATCCATACGATGCAGGTAAGAAAGACAGGACGGAGGCAAGCGAGGGCAGGCTTGGTGTACGGTGAATCTCGACGGGCGCACCGAAGGAACTATTCGAGCTGGGACTGGTCGCGCGTTCGAGGAGGTATTGAAGGTAATTTGGGACGTCAATCGTGATCGAGTCGTAACTGATCGCAAAGGTCTCTTCACCGAAACCGTCAGGAATCCGTCCCAGGACACGGAAGTTCGGGCAGAGAGAGGAGAACCAGAGATTCTGCTCCTTGACCTCCGTCGGCAGGAACTGAAGGAATGGAATGAGCTGAGGTTGGAAGATGACAAAATACTGAATCAGCGAGCGGGATGGTAGGGAGAGAGATACAGGCAGAAGGCAAGCGACTCACGGCTATCAGGTCGGGACGTGACTCTCTGATCTTGAGGAAATGCTCCCAGGCCTTCGTCTCCCATTTCTGCTCGCGAATGTCAGCAGGCCCAGCGTAGCTGCGAAGACAAACCAGACAGGCGCGGCAGAAAGATCAGCATCACAGACTTGCCCGTTCACTTTCAGCAGAATTTCACCACGCACGAGCACCAGTTGGCGCCGGCCCATACACTTGCGAAGTGCTGGGAGGTGGAATCCGTCGGCAGTTCACGGCCGAGAAGGAGGACATCGTTGCCTTGCTCCCGCAGTACGACCGCCGTAGTGAGGCCGATGACTATACACTCGGAAAGAAGGGAGGAGGGCAGCAGCAAAGGCTTGAGCGACAAGGGCTTGAAATGAATGCACACTGAGCCCTACGTAACCATTCACTCACTGCCGGCGCCGACGACAATGATGCGATGCTCGCGTAGGAGGGTCATGACTTTCTGGCTCGAGTTAGAAGCGCGGGCACTTGCACGTATAGTCAAGGGTTGTTCGGAACAGGATGCTCGATGCTCGTCGCGCCACCGTCGTGGTCGTCACGTTCGGGAACGCAACTCGATCTCATTCGGCTGGAGTGCAACTCGAAAAGGATCCGCCAGGTTTCACACAACAGCTCTCAGATCTCAGAGGGCGGTGAGAAGTGGTGGCGAGTACGAGCAGGTTGTAAGGAGCTGGCCCTGTATCGACCCCATATCGGGGTAGCGAAGCCCCTTTCTCGCCTTCCCACTTGTATATAGTATGGCGGTCCGCCTGGCCCGCCATCCTTCCTACAGTCATCGACGAATATACACACTCCTTATTCAGACTCTCAGCTCTGGCTCAAGTCTCCTTTCTCTTACTCTCAGGCTCCCTCTCTCGACATCGACTCGGTTTCCTTTGAGCTCAAGCTCAAGATGAGCTCATCACACATTCCCACCTCCCCTCTTTTTCCGATAGCCCACCCTCTCCCGATCAGGCACCCTAATCTCGCGCGGGAGCTTGATCCGCATGTTGACGAACGATGGTGACCGCGTCGGCTTGGAGGAGGATTAAGAGGGCGGAGCGAAAGAGTCCAAAAGATCGCCTTTCGGGAAGTCGGGATTGGGGAACCCAGAGTCTGGTTCGATCGACTTGGGAGCCGACCTCCTCCAGGATACCGCACGCCCGTACCTGTTTGCGGATCAGCGGACGGGAATCCGATGGCGAGGGGCACGGATTGGGAACGAAGCCCAGGTTATTGGTTTGAAGGGCTCATGTTACGCGTCGATGGATCGTCTTGGAAGAGCTTTCCCTGTGAGATAGGTCATGTACTCGGGCGACCTGCTCGTAGGCTCGTTCCAAGGCGTGTTTGCAAATAGAGCAACTGGCTGAGGCGCTGAGGTAGAGCAGAGAAGAAGATTTGGTGACTAAGAGAGATTCAGGACGCTTGAAGAAAAGAGAGTCTACTCACGTCAGCGCCCTTATAGACGATGTCAAAGTTTGGCCTTGTCAAGATCGAGACCGAGACTGGCCTGAGAGGATGTCTTCGAGGTGGTCTGGATGTTGAGGGCATCGTCAATATTCGCTTGTACGAAAGGGGAGGGGGAGAACGAGGCAATCGCGTCGAAGCCTGAGGCGGTACCCTGGTCCCTGTTGGTGGTAGCAAGGACGTCGAACTAACTATATCGAGGCAAAGCAGTCGTATCGAGAAGGCTGGGGAATCTGAAAGGCAGGGAGAAGGTAGCTTGTTCGTGGAGAGAGAGGCGACTGAAGTGTCGCAGTAAGCGAAGAAAACGCAAACAGAGGAAGCAGACATCGCAGCTCGGAAGGGAAAGCAGAAGAGGAGGAACGAGGAACGTTCCGACAGGAAGGTGCAGCACCGAGTCCGCGTGGTTGTCGCTCAGAACGAAGCTGGCCTCGCCAAGATTCGCGTTCGCAGCTTCCCCGAAGATGACGACCTTGGGGCTCGTAGGGCCCGACATAATTTCCATCGGAGCGTCTGAGGGAACGCCATTACTTTGAAGACAGTCTCTTTGGCAGCGAAGCGGCCGCAGAAGTAGGTTCTGGCGTCGGCAGTTGGTAAATCTCGGTCGGCGTGAAGCTGATCAAAATATAGAGGTAGGGTGTCGGTGTCAGAATGAAGACTACGTGAAAGGCAGGGAAGGAAGAAAGCATATGACTCACTTTCGCTGGATGAAGGCGTCATTGTCAGCAGGGAGCCCGTTGATGTTCTGGACGTCAACGCCAGCACCCTGAATTCCCATTCGCAGCTTCGCAACCCCTGTCTCCTGCTCGTTCGGCGTCATTGAGTTGGCCACCGTATTACGCTCAGCAAGCGCAGAAAGGGCCGTTAGCGGAGCCTTGAAGGTCCAGCCACCTGATGGCGTCGGTAATTGAGGCTCTAGAGGACGGCGTCTTCGAGCCCGCTGCATGAAGCCTCCAAAGGCTCGAGATCGTGGGCCAATTCGATTTCCTGAGTGAAACCCTTGTGCTTGGGGTCGTAGGACTTGAAGACTTCGGGCTCGATGAGCCACACACCGGCGTGGGAGATGATATCAGCCTCGTAGCGTGTCTTCGTGTCATCGTCCTCGACCGGCTCGTCACTCGCGGCGTAGACCGGTCCGACGTACGGCTTGCCATTATTGAGATTTGAGCTTGCCATTGACGTGGCGGATTATGCGTATCATCCATGCCATCTCAATGACGCCTTCGATAGTCAGCTCGCCTCGAGCTTACTGCTCCCATCGTGTACGGGCACTTCCCTCAAGGACTTCAGAAGAGGTACAGGGAGGGTCAGTAGGAAGTCGTGAGGAAGGTCACCAATGTTTGACTCACCCGACTTCGGCAAAGCCAGTGATCACGACGACCTTGGCCGGCTCGATAGGGCCATCCATTTTGGCAACAGACTTCAGCTACTCAACGCCCCCAATCTTGGGCTGCTCGAAGCGGAAATTGCTGCGAGGTTGAACGTTGACCTTCTGGTGTCTATAGAGGTAAGACGGCGATGAAAGTCAGTACGGTAACGTGCTGATGCGATCCACAGCGTAATACTCACAAGGCTTCTGCGGCGGCACCGTGAATGACTCGGAAGTCAGCGGAGTTTTCCAGGTCTAGCGCTCGGCGCTTCTCAGCCTTTCCACGAATTGCCGTCCGAATCTCGGCCGTCTTCTCGACAAGCTCGGGGACGCGGTCGAAGCCACCGCCGAGGTCCGCCTAAATGGGCTCGATCTGAGTGATTTAAGATATGACTGGGCTGACAGGCCGAGGATGTTGAAGGCCATTTCGACGGCGAGAATGTGCGAAGTCCTAGCTTCTCCAAAGATTCGGCCACAATGTTGCTTTGTTCCATCAGGCCTGTGCTGCGGACCCAGCCGATGACTGCGCCTGTCATGGAGAGACAGGTCTTCGAATCAGACCTGTTGGGGGTGGAAATGGGTGCGCAATATTCCAGTGCGTGTGGTAGTTCTTGGGGTTGTTCTCCCTCACGCAGCTGACCTCAACTTGCTTCCAGCCTCGCTGAGGAAGCAGCGCAGTCGACGCGAAGAGGTAGCAGCCCTGGTTCTTGTGGCGGAAACGGATCCGGGACCTCAAGCTTCGTACCGCTTGACTGGGCTTCGCTCTACCGAGGCTGAGGTCGTCTACGACTTCGACAACCCAGTAGTCGTTTAAATCTCCAATACTCAGGTCACCGTAGGCAGAGACCTCGTAGTTCTCCTTGGTCACAGGGGCAGGACTGGGGTGTGAATGGAAGTGGCTCTGCATTGTGAGAAGTGGAACGTCATAGAGGGAGGGAAAGACGAAGAGGATCATTCACGAGCAAGCTCACCTTTGTTCGCAGCAGCGCCGGACCGCGCCGTGACATTCCTGATGAGTCTGAACTCAAGTAGGAAGGGGACCATTGAGGGTAACTGGAAAGGGAAGAACGTCGACACTGTCTCTCAAGTTAGTTGCGCTTCTTCCGAAGTATACGGTAATCAGGAACGCGGACGGCGAGAGGATACTCATCTGTGCTTTCTGTTGGTGTGGAAGCATCGGTGAGAGGAAGGAAAGTCTCGATCAGATCTGAGTTGCATGCGGACTGGCCACTTGGGTGAGGATGTGGGAATCGGACTTACTTTGAGAATGATATGCCGCTTTGAGGGAGGAAGGGAAGGGGAAGGGGGAGGATATTCCATCAACCTGATCAGAAGTCAGGCACAGTCCCGTCGATCGAGCCGCAAGCGGCAAACGATTCGCAGTTCGATGTAAGGCGACACAAGAGACCGAAGTCCCAGGGGCCCATCACGAAAGTCTGTTGGGCTATGCGCTGTGTATCATCGACTCAGGGTGGAACTCCAAAGCAGCGCTCTTGACGAGACACCGCGGAGAGGGGCCAACCAACATCCAACACTGCACCGCACCGCACAGCACCACATCACACCCATACCCATACCACACCACACCTCACCACGCCGCACCGCGACGCATCGCACTATGGGACGACAGGTCCCTAGATCGTCTCCCCCGGTGGTATATCAGCACCGCGGTGCGGGGAGGGCGATCAACACAGCACCGAGTCGTACCGGGGGACAACAGGTCCCGAGGTCTTCCCTCCGGGGTGGCATCACAGCACCGGCGGCGAGGTGGTAAGTTGTCAGATCTGTAAAAGCACCGAATCCATATACCTATATCTATCTCAAAGATAGCAATTACCCAGAACCCCTTCTGTATTGGTGAAAGTGGAGACCGATAGGAACCGAGGTGTTGTTGTCCGTCATCACGCTGCAAAGTCAGGAGGAAACACATGAAGGGTACGTCCATGTCAGGAATGGGACCCAGATGAGGCAGTAAGGGGGAAGGGAGCAGACTCACTCGATTCGAATCGGTCTAGTAGCGGGAGAAATTGTTGAGAACTGCAACGAAGCCGTCGTTGATTTAAGTTCGGGGCGCAGCCCGCCGAGTCGAGCTCCGAGTGACCCGCTCAGTCACAGGTTGGGGCGACGCTCGCGCAGTCGAGACCCGGCTGACGCGCTCCATCGTGGTCGTCTTGCTGCTCCCAATCGACTTGATCTGGAAGGGGGACGAAGACGAGGATTTGCACCCGATCTTCGCCTTGCTGCTCCCAGTCGAGCTTTTCTTGGAGGCGATTGAAGAAGAGTTAATGAGCGTCGCCTTGGCCGTACGAGTTGACGAGTACGGAGCCGAGCCCCAGGAGAAAGGACCCGAGGAGAAATGACCGGTCATTGTGGCGGTGGGGGCAAGGCTATTAGTAGACTCGATGTCTTCTTCGACGGAAGCGGCGGTCTTCGAGACTTCGCCCTTCTCCCAGCCTGGGAGAACGTTGAAGTTCCGCAACTGGTCGAGCGAAGCGATGAACAGGAGCTCGGGCTCTTCGGCGACGAGAAAAGCGTCTGCGAGCTCTGCGTCTCCGAGGTCGGATCGGAAGGGCTGGGCCTTGCGCGGACGGAGTCGGCTCGGGAGCGAAGGAGTGCTGAAGAAAGAAGGCCTGGCCCCAGGAACTTGGAGGAAACCAGGCGAGATTGTCTTCGGCATGTTGGCGTAGTAGGCAGCCGATGTTAAGCAAGGGTTGGTGGGTCCAGTGACGAGGATGGAAGGAATGGGGCCATCCGGCCGCGTCAATGGGACCTCCTTGGTGGTGTGAAGTTCGTCCTCCTCTTTGTCTGTGAGGAGGGACAGTTCGACTGCAGAGTCAAGCGAGATTTCGACGAGCTGATCAGCGTTGTGACTGGCGTCAACGGTGTCTTGCTCGGGTTCTTCGACGACGAGAAAAGCGTCTGCGAGCTCAGCGTCTCCGAGATCGGCTCGGAAGGGCTGGGCCTTGCGCGGACGGAGTCGGCTCGGGAGCGAAGGAGTGCTGAAGAAAGAAGGCCTGGCCCCAGGAACTTGGAGGAAACCAGGCGAGATTGTCTTCGGCATGTTGGCGTAGTAGGCAGCCGATGTTAAGCAAGGGTTGGTCGGTCCAGTGACGAGGATGGAAGGAATAGGGCCATCCAGCTGCGTCGGCTGGGCCTTGCGCGGACGGATTCGGTTCGGGAGCGAAGGAGTGTTGAAGAAAGAAGGCCTGGCCCCAGGAACTTGGAGGAAACCAGGCGAGATTGTCTTCGGCATGTTGGCGTAGTAGGCAGCCGATGTTAAGCAAGGGTTGGTCGGTCCAGTGACGAGGATGGAAGGAATAGGGCCATCCAGCTGCGTCGGCTGGGCCTTGCGCGGACGGATTCGGTTCGGGAGCGAAGGAGTGTTGAAGAAAGAAGGCCTGGCCCCAGGAACTTGGAGGAAACCAGGCGAGATTGTCTTCGGCATGTTGGCGTAGTAGGCAGCCGATGTCAAGCAAGGGTTGGTGGGTCCAGTGACGAGGATGGAAGGAATGGGGCCATCCGGCCGCGTCAATGGGACCTCCTTGGTGGTGTGAAGTTCGTCCTCCTCTTTGTCTGTGAGGAGGGACAATTCGACTGCAGAGTCGAGCGAGATTTCGACGAGCAGATCAGCGTTGTGATTGGCATCAACGGTGTCTTTGAGGACCTTGACCTCCGCTTGGTCGGCGACGAGGGATTGGTCGATGATGCTGGTGAGGAGAATCAAGCGGATGATGTAATGTATTGTCAGTTCTTGCTGCTATGCTAAGTCAAGACGTGAAAAGGAATTACTCACGTGTTGTTGGCTTCGTTGCAAGCATTGACAGTGGCCAGGACAGTGGGCTGGTCCATGGTCTGGTGGGTGGCCTTCTTGTTGGACTTGACAGTAGCGCGGACAGTGGGCTCGCGAATGGGCTTGTCGGTGGCCTTGTTGTTGGACTTGACAGTGGCCTTGTTGTTGGACTTGACAGTGGGCTGGACGGTGCACTGGCGAATGGGCCTGCCAGTGATCTTGTTGTCGGACTTGACAGTGGGCTGGACGTTGCACTGGCGAATGGGCCTGCCAGTGGTCTGATTGTTGGACTTGATGGTGGCCAGAACAGTGGGCTGGCGAATGGACTTGTTGTTGGACAGGTTTCGGAAGTTGGACATAATGATGAAGTAGATGATGGGGTGTTGGGGTTGTTCGGGGTTATAAAATGCTGGTAAGCTGGGTAACGGGTAAGTTAGTTGTACGGGAGTACGGGGGGGAGAAAAAAAGAGGAAAGGGGAAAGGAATCGAAGGGAGAGACCTGCTTTTAAGGTAGGCGTTGAAGCGGGAGACTCCGGCAGACCCTCGATGCCGAGCCCGGGTTCTGGTGAGACATTGAGTAGACATCAGCGATTCAGCATAGGACAGAAGGGAATAAACAGCGTCAGCTGTTGTGGTGCATGATGCAGGTGTTGTGATGCATCGAAGAATGCTGCGAGGAGGAATGTTTGTTAATTCTCGTCGACATTTGTCGTTGTCAGCCCGACAACGCGGGTGACCTTGCTAGCGGACATGTCAACGAAGTTGAAGCGGCGAAGAGACCAAGAAACCCGCCGCTTACAACCAACGCAGAAGAGAGAATGCCACGTCCCTGAGTCGGCGACGCAGCTTTTGTCCTCCATCTCGGCACCCTTGGAGGCGTAGGCCCTACAGGAGGAGGAGGTCCTGGTGGGGCGATGAATGAAGTGATCCCACGAAGGAGAGCATCTGTGTATATCGTGCATTGAAGTTAGTTCAACCACAGCGCTCCCTCTTACATACTCACATCAGGACGACCAATGTATTTACTGGGTCCGTTCCGGAAGGGATATACTGAATGAAGATTGATCAATGACTCCGAAAGCAAAGTGGGATTGACAGACGACAAGGGGACCTCGCTCCGTTCTTTCTCCTTCTTTGAGCGGCTGCAGGATCCCCAAGTGCCTCACGTCACCGCGTCGCCGTTGGCGCTGATTGGTGTTCGTTCGCATGTCGCCCTGCGCTTTCACGGCGTGGTAGGTGATTTGCAAGTTGTGGTCAAAGTGCGCTCTGGTGCGACGAAGCACTGACTGGAGGCAGGCCTAAAATTGGACGCCACCATGGTCAGTACCACACACTGGGCTCGAATCTCGCGCTCAACACACCTTTTGGTATACGGCTGGGACCGGGGCAGCATGGTACAAATGGTGCGAGCAGTACATAACGACAATCTTCATAGTGGTAAGCTGTGCGCCGGGCTAGCCCTTAGGAGCGTACATCTTCTTCCATAATATGACCGTGCTGACGGTCCCGAACACGACCAGGGCGAGCTCGAGCGACAGGATGGCTCGCTGCCCGACCTGTTCTACTGCAGTGCCCCAGAAAGCACCTCACAACCGGCCGCTGTAGTTGCTGAGCTGGATGATGAGACTTGTGTAGCTGTTGAAGTGAGGCGGGACTTGCTTGGAGAGCAGCGAGAGGGTGACTGTGCTCATCATGTTCTGCGTGTGGTACAATATGAGCCAAAGCCGTGGAGGTCAACCTTTTAATTGCATGCACGAGCGGGTCCTCCTCCTGATACTTTGGACTCACGTATCCCAAGGCTACGAGGAGCCATGAGGCGAAAAAGGACGGAAGTTTGATGCTATGTTCCAGGCCAGGAGTGAGTGTGACCATGTGAATGGCCAAGCCGATAGCGAAGAAGGTCAATATGGTCAGCGGGAGACAGGAACGGAGCTTCGAAGACCCATCCAGTTCCTCCCTCTTCTCCTTCCATCCCACCCCTTCGGCTTTGTCTTCTCCCCCGCCGGCGAAGCAAGCAACAATCTCGCCCAACGCCGCCTTGTTGAGCGCGTTCTCGGAGAGATCGATAGCCGCTGGTGGAGGGAGCCGCGCCGCGCACGGTCGCATTGGTTGAGTACGTCGACGAAGCGCCGGTGGTCGGGTGCGAGGGGATGCGCAGCAGCGACGGACCTGCGGTGGATGCTGAGCCGGAAGTAGAGGTCGAACCGAGGTGCCATTCGTGCGAGGGACTGCTTGCATTGGAGTTCAGTTCCTACCCGCTCTGCACAATGCCCACCCCTGGAAGCTCTGCAGACTCCCGATGGAGCTCCGTGCCGACGAAGGGTAGGAGCGCGCGGGAGTGCAGAAGACCGCCGCCATAGCCCATGTTCTTGAAAGTGAACTTGCTATCGTAAGCAGCCTCTGTGGTGACACTGTGGAAGGAAGGCCCTGGTAAGCGCGATGTACGAAGATCGGTCTCGGAGGAAGGTGAGCGCAGACGTACCTGGTGACTGCGCCGATTGACGCGCCTGCGAAGATGGTCCAGAACCAACACATGTCGGAAGAAAGGTCTGGTGGAGACGCGCGGAATGGGTCAGTGTATGCGCCTCGAAGGTCAGGAAGGGAAAGAAGACATACCGGTCCTGGTAGGAGTGGAACTTGACCATGTCATGCACGGTTGTGAAGGTGAAGCAGAGCAGCATGGAGTCGAGGAGAATGAAGCGAGAGATGACGAGCCATGCGTTGTCTGGATACCATCACAGGGGGAAAGAGGTAGGAAGAAAAGGTTAAGGGGGCCTGTCGCCTGTCGGCGCGAGCTGAAATCAAGCGAAAGGGGATCAACGTGCGGCATAGGATCATGATGGCGAGCAGATGGCACGCCCGCCAGTTCCAGCCGAGAGCGCCGGATGTGGAGTAGGCGACGGGGACCATGGCTACGCCGTAGAGAGCCATGATGATGCGCATTATACAATAGTCGATGTCTGCGGGATATGTGGCCCCGGAGTGTCCATTGTAGCCGGAGACGAGGCCTGTGAGACCGAAGAGCACTTTGCGTGCCGATATATGCGCATGTAATCAAGAGTGTGAGCATGGAAAACGCGTCAAAAGAAAGAGAGAGGGGGGGGGGGGGGGGATACTCACCAAGAGGCGGGTGCACGTCGAAGTAGACCTGGTGAGGGGAACTGGGGAAAGGCACTGGTTAGGAACGAAACGTTATTAGTCTCCTTTTCCTCTTCCTAGCTTGCGTGAGGTTCGTATGAGACTCTGTGCTGGCCTGACCAGGTGAGAGGAGGGTCAGCATGAGGACGAGCTACAGAGCGAAAGAGAAAGAAGCAACGAAATCAATGTACCAATGAAGATGTTAGACTGCTGGGCGGAATGGCAGGCATGGCAAAGCGGAGAAGCTCGGTGTGAGACAGTGAGTACGTTGGTAGCGGCCGTGGGGAGGTGGGACGAGGAGAAGGAAGTTGGACAATGTATGCATTTCGACTCTGAGGCGTTGAAGAGCGAGTGACAGCGCTCTATAGATGCTGTGAGAAGCGAGCGGCGGATACGCGCGGCGTGGCACGCGCTCCGGAGGGTGGACGGATGCTGTTGCCCAGGACGTCGATGCGGATGTGGGATGGATGGGTGATGGTGATGACATCCCGCACAGAAGAATCCGCTTAGGCTTCGAAGGTGAGCGACGCGCCGAACTTGTGTGCGGCGGGTGAGCCCTCGGCGACACCTGAGTTGAGCTTGACAGTGTCGAGAGCGAGACCGAAAGAGGCCTTGACACCGGGTCTGTGAGGGAGAGAGATGTCAGAGTGTTCCCTCAACAATCGTATCTACAGCATTCTCATATGAGATACTCACCGGAGAGCCTGAGTGTAGCCGAGGCAGAGAACACCAGCGTTGTTGATCTTTCCCTTGACGAAGGCGGCGTTGTCGAGGTAGCTGAATGTGCATTCAAGGGCGCGTGCCAGGGGGAAGAACAGAACGACAAGTCAGCATTTAGTACTCAAAAAGGACGCGTCTACGCGCATGTTCTTTGCGCTAGGATAATCAAAACAATACTCACGTCTTGGTGCCAACCTCGAGGTTAACCTGACCGGGAGCGGCACCAGCAGAGTGGGTCGCACGCGCGGAGACCTCAATGTCGGAGTTGACGCGGTGGTAGTACGATGCGGAGTAGGTGGACAGGTTGCCGAGAGCGTGCAGGGTGACGGCGTACTCGGCGGTGGAGAAGCCGGCGGCGAGGTTGTACTTGGACACCTTGCCGGACTTGACGTCGTATGCAGCCTCGGCACCAGCCAAGAAGCCGTCTCGCCCGAGGACGGCGTCGGCAGTGAAGGTGGGGCCCTAATCAAAGTCCCGCGACGCGACAAAATATGCGCGTAAGAATTCCTCCCTGTCAGTTTTTGTCTTCATCGAATACAACAGCGCTCATTGAAAAAGGCAACACACCTTGAAGAGGTCAAGGTGCTGGCGGGTGTGGACACCGGGCTGCTTGTAGGTGGATGCGAAGAGGGCGTTCTTGGTCTGCTTGTCGGGCAAGAGGGTACCGATGACCTCGAGCTTGAGACCCTTTGCGATGTGGTTCTCGAGCTCGACGTGGGCACGGAGGGCGTTGGCGGTGGTCCATGCCTGGGTGACGGCGATGCCGTTCTTCTTGTCCTCGAACTTGGCCTCGAGATCCCCGGCGATGGCGCCGGACTTAGAGTCACGGACGCCGAGGACGCGGAAGGTGACGTTGTTGGGGGTACGTGTCTTGACCTCGAGCTGGCTGTGGAGCGGGTAGTCCTTGTTCAGCAAGTCGTTGCCGAGCTGTGGGGGATCACGCGCAGAAGAGTGTCAGTCATGAGCGAATACATATCTCCGCCGCGACAGACCCGAGTGAGGACTGACCTTGCCGAGGTCCTTCCAGGAGGGGGGAACGGGCTGGGACATGGTGAGGATGTGCGAGGGCGGGGTGGGCGAGAGCGAGAGCGGGAGCGGGAGAGAGAAGAGAGCAGGTGCTGGGTGGTAGTCGGCGGTCAGGCGGCAAGCGGGCAAGGTTGAAGGTGCGCGAAGAAGACCGGATCCAGCGAAAGGCGAAAGCCGTGCACGGAAAACGCGAGCATGGCTTCGGCCAATTCCGGATCAACGTGTCGGGCAGAGCCACGTGATCTTCCACATGCACGTGACGCGCTTCGGCCCGATCTCAAGCCCACGTGGTTTGTGCTTGGATCGCTCCGACCAAAAAATTTGGAATCACTTCCTCACAGCTTGGGATGGGAAGCACTCGCTCGCAAACCAGTGCCAGCATTATTCAAGAGGATGTCGTTCGCAGGAAAGAAGAAGGGCGGGTTCTCAGCAGGAGGCAGCGCGCCTGCTCCAGCGACAGCCAAGGTGCAGGCCGGTCCCGCTGCCGGCAAGGGCAAGCAGCGCGCCGTCGACATCTTCAACAACGCCGATGATGACGACGAGGAAGAGCAAGACGAGGACGAAGAATTCGACGATGGCGACGACGACGACCTTGATGATGAGGAGGATCTGGACGAGTACGGTGTGGACGATGAGGACGACGACGACGAGGCAGACACGGACGAAGAGATTGAGGCAGCCAAAGCGGCCGTAGCTAAGAGCTCACAAACAGCCAGTGAGTACCGACGCTCTCCAAAAGAGCTCTATCGTGCGCTTGCTCACTCATTTTATGTTGGGATCAGAGCGCAAACGGAGAGCAACCTCTCCAGGCGCTTTCGGATCGACCCTGCAATCTTTGCTCGGAGGCGGGCCAGAGGCGGACGCTGCCGACGGGCAAGAGAGCGGTGATGAACCTGACGACGATGACAGCGTCTCCGCAGCGGGCCCGCCCAAGAAGAAGAACAAAGGCCGGCAAGCTCCCGCACCCGGTTCCATCACAACAGCAACAACAGGCACCGGCCTCGGCTCCTCCCGGCCCTCGGCCATCCTCTCCCTCGCTCCCCATCTCCGCCGAACCCTAACCCATCAGAAACTGAACGCAAAGGCAAGCCGGCTCGCCACTCAACAACGCAAGATGCGCGAAGAGCGCGCACACGTCACCGATGTCATCGGTGGATGGGGCCCACCCGGCGTCCTGCCCACCGTCGACCAGGCCGCGTGGGATCAGCTCGGGGCCGCCAAGAGGAAGAAGAAGGAGAAGGAGATGCTCGGCGGGAACGTCGTCGGTTCAAAGAAGCTGGCCGTGGGGGGGATCGTCCCCGTAGACGAGACGGATAAGGATCAGCGGGCTTGGTTGGAAGAGGGCGGCAGTCGGGCGTACGAACGGAAGTTGCGCAAAGTCGCTCAGCGAGGTGGTACGTTTCTCTACCCATCCTTCAAGCAAGCAGGGAAAAACGCTAACGCTTTCCTCTCTTGAACATCATAGTTGTCAAGCTCTTCAACGCTATTCGCGCCGCACAGACCGCATCACTGGACGACGTCGACGTCGAGGCCGCGGCCCCAGCCGCCGATGCTCCAACCGGAACCATCAAGAAGCCAGCTATGCCCGGCGGTAAGGAGGCAGCATGTGAGTTTCTATGCTACAAAATGGCCTGGAAGCGGCATTCGAGGGACGTTTGGACTGACCGTGTCGCTCTACCCAACCTGGCCCACAGTGAGCAACCTTAGCAAGAGTAACTTCCTGGACTTGATTCGTTCCGGGACCGGCACCGGCAAAGCCAAGTGAACGTTCTCCTTCCTGTTGATACTCGATCTTGCCTCAATGCACATCAGAGCGTGCGTGCCACAGCTCTCAAGTCCTGGAGCTGGACAAGCAGCCTGAAGCGGACGTTATAGATCGTACCCTAGCGGGATGCTGCCATGCATCTCAGTTTAGGCAAGGGGCAGGGAAAATATCAGTAAGAAAAGCATTATTCAAAGGCACTGTGATACTGCGAGGGAACGCAGATAGTACATGGTTTACAACAGAGTGAATCGTGAATCTTACAACTTCATTAGGCGTGGCGACCCGCTCGTGAATATGCAGACGCGTAACGTTCAGTCGTCAGTGTACCTATGGAAGAAGTCGTGAGTTTGGAAGCAGTGAAGCGCTCAGGCACCAAAAACGGAGCGAAGCGAAGGGAAGATGGGAGTTCCCAGCCCAGTTGCCACATCATATCCCGAGGTGGCAGGGAAACCAATCGAGCTCCACCACCCGCACCCGCGCGAAGAGCCCTGAGTGATATCTGTCAGGCCAGCGGTGTTGCCATACATCCCGGGCTGGATCCATCCGACTCTGCCCTTGCCCGCTGCCTTGCGGGCGTCGTTGAGCAAGGCGACTACGGATGCGAAAGTCGGGGCGGACGCAGATGTGCCGCCGACCGAGTATGTCTTGCCTCCGACCACAACGGCATAACTGGAGCCTTGCGCACTGAGGAGCGTTCCAGTAAAGATGTGTGTCAGGAACCGTGAAGGAGCACATCAAGCGATGATCCGGCAAGAAAGGGGAAGAAGAAACGTACCTGACGTCCGGGAAGGCCCTGCCTTTCTTGTTGAAGTACTTCCCTGAGGAAATCTGTTTGGAGGCAATCTTGCTCTCGTACGACGAAACGGCGTCTTTCTGGTACGAAGGCGTCGAAAAGATGTTGCTGAACCCGGAACCGGAGTAGAATCCAGCGAGGAGGGTGTCCGTAGCGACCTCGGGCGCGAAGCTTTGAGTCGCACCAACGGAGAGGATGTAGGGACAACCTGAAGGATATGTCGGGGTCAGGGGAGGGCAGCTGTCTTGTTGACCTGATACGCCAGAGTCGCCGCTGGCGACGACGATCGTCGTGCCTTGAGCGGTGAGCTGCTGGGCATACTTGCACATGGACTTAGCCTGGGAAGAGGTAACGCTCTTCTCGTCGCCGCCATAGGAGATAGAGACGACGCCAGGCTTCTTGGATTGAGCGAGCATGTGTCTGCAGAAGCAGAGAACACGATGCGGTTAGTCACTTTTTGCACTCTGAGCGAAAAGTCTTGGTCGGGACTTCACTCACTGGAAGGTCATCGATATAATGTCTCCTTCGGTTTGAGATGTCCCATAGTCCAAGAACGTGGTTGGAAGTGGATACGTCTGGCTAACAACGGTCTGAACATCAAGGTTCGCCTCATCTGAATGGCAACGAATCAGTTACGATGCAAAGCAAAGAAGCAAGGATGGTCAGCAAACTCGCAGAAAGAATAGTTGTTCTGAAGCGATTGTTCCGGGCGGAGAGAAAGAAGGTAACGTACCACCAGGGTTCTTTTGGTTGTTCTTCGCTCCAGCTATAGTCTTTATGGTTATCCGAGCACCAGCAGCATCCGGTCGGTACTGCAAAGCAAAAGACCCAGGTAAGAATCGAGACGCAAGTCAAGGTAGGCAGATCAGCGCGCGATGTTAAGCGTACATCAGATGGCCAGCAGACTTACCTTGCGAAGGAACGTGGTCAAATCAGCTTGACTTGCGCTCTGGTCTATGTAGCCCATGACAGTCACGCCCTCGGTCTTTGAGGTTGGAGTGTAACTGCTCGTCCGATACAGATTCCGCAGGCTGAAGTGAAAAAGGAACATGATCGTAAGTGTTATGTTATGAGTGCACCCATCTTGTCATTAAGGACTGACCAGGTAGGGGTAACGAGGTCTTCCGAGCAGCCCGTCGCGCTGTCAACAAGAGAAGCATTCGAATGACCGGCAACAGTGAGCTCAGGGCTAAGTTCGGCCTTGCTCGAGAACGTCCTGACCTGGCCGAAGTTGAGGAAGGGAGCAATGTCAAGCACAGCCGACGAGATCTCCGGTGGAATGATGATCGACTTCGTCCTCACGACCGGGCTGGAGCCCGGCAGAGAGAACGAGAGCATCTCGGCAGCGAACATGAGGGCGGCCTTCCCGACCGTTGTCTTGACGGTGACTGTGTCCTTGGCGAGGGAGTACGATATGTCGTTGTCGACGATTCCTTGCGAGTGAAGGTAGGACTGGAGCGAGGCGAGGTCTTCTGGCTTGGGGGCAGCGTAGGACGCGACTTCCTCCGCACTGAGCCATCGCTGCGCTCCACCTTTGGCCATGCCAATCTGCTCCATCCGAGCGGTGAGCCCGTCCTGGTCAGACGGATGGAGGGAGAAGGTGAGCATGTAGCCGTGGTCGTGATTTGCAGGGCCGAGCTGTTGCCATTGGGGTGCAATTGTTGGTGCTGACTTCTGGACGCCTGAGCGGGGCCAGGCCGCTGCGAGGGCGCTGCCTGTCAGGGACAGGGCAAGGGCAATGTTGACCGTGAGGCGAGATGGAATCATAATGAGTCCGGTTCAGAGGGAAGGAAATTTGAGGATGAAAGCAAGAAGAAGAAGATGAAGGAAGGAAGGAAGGAAGCTATTCAGGAGGGGATGGGAGGGGGACGGAAAGCAGGGAATTGGAGAGGATGTGAGTACAGGTTGCAGGGGACCTGGCTTTTATGCCTGGTGCGAATGGGGCTCGATCACAGGCTCACAGGACACAGGTAGCAAGCACTGCACTCTGATATCATTCAGGCGGTTAAAACTCGCATACCGGGGGCGTAAAGCGTGCGAGCGGTATGAAGTTTGCGATGTGCTCGAGTATCGTTGCCGCCCCTGCGCATGACCCACTATCGAGCAATTTGCTGCACTGAGACCTGCTTAAGGAAGTAAGGGAGTTCAGAGAGGATAAACTTGAGTCCTTGTCTGCGGAAATCCAGCCAATGCCGCAGAGCGGAGCACGGTTTTTTTTTGTGGTCCATCATCCTTCGGGAGAAGGCGCAACGAGTCAAACTATTCACTAGCACGAAGAGGTCCGGGCCTGGTGACGAGATCCTTGGCTGAACACAAGGAAAGGGAGAAATATGTTAGCTGTCAAGCAAATGAGGCGCTAGATCTGGGGCAGGGGAAGAAAGCTCCAATGTCAGCGTCTCGAACACATCGAGCAGGATCATACTGCGCGGACTCGGCAATGTCACTTCATGCGCTTGACGTTTGAACATAAAGCGTCTCGGGATGAGCGATGGGCGGGCGGACCGCGGGAGGTCATGGGTTGATGTCTCTGGAGGTTCAGGGAAGGGTTTCGGAGGCGCGGACCAAGGAAAGGAAGGATGCTGGTCCATGGCGCATGATTGAGAAGCGAAGACCTCTTCGCAGCTCGCTTGGTTTGCCTCAGGTGCGGATGGCATTATTCAATAACCTGCACAGACTGAAGATAGAAACATATCATCTCGCTGTGATCTAACCTCCGCGGCCCGAGCTGAACGGCGAGCGATGGGCGACGGACCAAGCGCGATAAGGAAACAGTGAAAAGAACAGGTCAGCCGTGAGCGCGTGAGCGAGGAGGGTTCAGTGTGAGCCAGGCCAGTGCGTTCGGGACCATGTTGATGATGGCTCTGGGCCTCTGGCGGGACCATTCTCGACTCTCGAGCCTCGACCTACACGCGCCTTGGTCTCTTCTTGCGTGCTTCATCTGCCCCTTCCACTCCAAAACGCTGATGAAGAATGCGCTACGGGGTTCCCTAATGAGGTGCATCAGCACCAGTACTCAGTAGTGCTGGTCGGGAGAGGTGCAGCAGGTCCATCCATTCGCTAGCTAGCACGAAGAGGACCGAGATGCAAGGTGAATCCCTGGCTGAACATTAGGGAGAGAAAGGGAGCGAGAAGGTCAATTATGAGACATGAGATGAAGCACTCAGGCACCAGAGCTGGGTGAAGCTGCAAAGGTTAGCGTTTCCAAAACATCAAGCAGGGTCATGCTAAACGCGGGCTCAGTGATGTCTCTTTTTCGATACTGTCGGTTCCGGGATGGGCGATGGGGTGTCCTGCGGGAGGCTGTGGAGTAATGCTTCTGGACGGAAGGTCAGCATTATATGTCTCGCTGTGTTGTGACCGCGAGGCCCGAGCCGGACGGTGGGCGACGAGCATGCAGTTGGGACTTGGGAGAGCGAATGGAAAGGCAGGTCCGGAATGAATGCTGGGGATACACACGTCGCTGCCAGCGGGAAGATCTTTCGCACCTGAGGGAGGCCGGAAAACAGCAATAAGGAAAGCTGTGGGAAGACGAGGTCAGCCATGAGCGGAGAGCGTTCAACGTGTGAGGCCACCTGCCAGACATCATGAGAGTGCCATCTCTGGCGGGTCCGCCAATTTAAGTCTCAAGCCTCGGCCTGCACGCAGGACCTACCTATGTAAAGCTTCGTCGTCTTCGCCTCGCTCGGCCCACCCTTCGAGATCCGTGACAGTCTGCGCCATGCCGCGGCGAGCCTGAAGATCTTGCCTCTGTAACCGGTGAATGGTGGTCGTGCATCAGCATCCGCCCGCCTGTCATGAATCCACTCACTATTCACTGACTGCTGAAACCCACTCGTAGCCCTCCTTACTCTGTGCACTTTCTCCGGAACCTCCGGTGCAGCGCGCTCATGATTCACACAAAGCCGAGGGATGATTTCCAGCTCTCCAGGACTATATGGTTGTAAAGTCCATCAGATCATTAGATATGAAGCAGCAATCCTATATGTGCGAAGTCAGAGGATTCGCCACCCGAGCAACGGGACATCGCTCGTTAAGGTGCAGCAAGGGGGGCTAGCGACCTCTCAGAGGTGCATGCTGCATTGATTATCCAGATGGATATTCTGCCTGGGTTGGCTAAGAGCGCTCGACGATCCTTCCGGGGGATGATGACAAGAATGTTCGGACCTCCATCCGGTAAGAGTACTCCATTCGACGTTCAGCTAGTCTTTGCCTTGATCGAAGCGCTCCCCGGGCCCAAGTACCATGCGAGGCGGCACTGCGTGTTGTGAAGGAAACATATCAGTCATTCGGCCCGAGGAAGACGACCTGGCAATCTCCGAGATTGCGTTTCCCACTTACACAAAACAGCATGAAGGTGATCGCAATGTTTCCGAAAAGCTGCAATTCGCGCATCAGGGAAGGGTGGAAAGCGGAGAGTAGAGAGGAGAGAGGAGAGAGGAGAGAGGAGAGAGGAGAGAGGAGAGAGGAGAGAGGAGAGAGGAGAGAGGAGAGAGGAGAGAGGAGAGAGGAGAGAGGAGAGAGGATTAGTCATCTCTCCTCCACTAGGAGGGTGTTGAAGTAAGGATAGGGCTTACCAAAGAGTTCCATCCTTCTGGGCGCAGAAGCAAAGAGATCTTGGATCCTGAGACTGGCTCCGGCAGACCGTAGAACGTCAGCCCAATGTGAGTCCCTACCCAATGCAAAAAGGAGGACCGTTCAGCACCCGGGCAATCATAGAGCGGAACACACTGACTCACAGTCTGCGACACCAAGCACGATGAAGAAGTAGACAAGCACATTCTGCAACGCTCGAAGGTCCTTGATGTACGTCCGGAAGGCATACAACATCAGCGCAGAGTTGAGCATGATGAGAATGTAACAGCTTCCCAGCTGGGATAGGCCCATCGCGGTCGGCGCATCGAGTGCGGGCAAGATAGCTGTGGCTGCTGGCTGGGCTGTCTTGACGATCTTGGCGAGCAAGTTGGGTTTGGGCACAACGAAGCTAGGCGGAACGAGTTCAAAGTGATACCTGTGGCAGACGATGCGAGGGATTAATGCCGAAGGCGTGTCAGAATCAATGAGCAAGAGGCAGTAACGCGATAATGGCCTTGAGCTCACTTTTGTTGGAAAGCCAGGGCATAAGTCGCGCCAGCCAATACGGAGACGGGCTCTACAATTCCGAAAAATATGTACCACGGCAGCGGGAAAGGGTGAGCTCGAACTGCCATCTTTTGTTTCTGGTGCGTTCGTATCGATGTCCAGGAAGCGTTAGGCAGTCTAGAGGAGGGGCTTGAGACCTGAGAAGGAGGAGATCGTCGCGATCGGCGGAGGGGCTTGAGGATTGACACTGGATGCTAGATGTTTAATGCTTTGGCCTTTGAGATTTGGATTCGAGGCTTGAGGTAGTACATAGTTCAGGAAGAATTGTGAAGGATGCGGACGGCGTGGACGGTCTTCAGGCCAAGTGCAGTCGGCTCGACAAGCAAGCGGCTCGAATCGCTGGGCACGCAAATTCGCCTCCGCAACAACGAAGAGAAGGGGAAGGAAGGGGATGATCCTGGGTGAAAGGCATCCTTAGAGGCTATGCTTCTGCTGACATCTTATCCGCGGTCTCCTTTTCGGAACAGGAAGCTGCGCTACCACTGAAGATCGAGAATCTCGTATAGGACAGATCGACAACGCAGGTTCTCTTCCCTTGGACTCGGAACGACCTCATGCCAGAGCTCTGGAAAACGTGATTAATCTAGCTCTTACTCCCATTCACAACCTGGCATGAACCTCTTTTACAACTCCAAAAATGTCCTTTTTGCCAGATCCCGCTGGTTTCGGTGCCTGTCTCGTATAAAAAAACTTAGGGCTCCCTACATACTAGGGGCCCTACTTCGCCCACAGAATGTCCCCCGTCTTCCTCCTCCACCGCCGTCCGATACCTGCCGTCTCCGACTCATCACCCATCGGAGTGGCCATGACCACGTCCGGCTGCTGCTGCTGCTTAACGACGTGATCGGCCTTCTCCTGCAATTTGCCCTTCACTTCAGCGTAGAAGGCCAGCAGCTCTTCCTTGTCGGCGCAAAAGCTGGCCAAGTCGTTTCGGAGCAATTCGGCATCGGCTTGGGCTTGGGCGGTGACGACGTGGGCGGTGGGTGTGGATTGCTGGGCGTGGGCGTGGATGTCAGATCCGCCGCGCGAGGCGGCCCGTTGGCCCTGGCCTGCTCGAGAGTTGGCGGGAAGGTGAGAGGTAAAGAGTCGGTTGTTCAACCTTTGGGATGGGTACAGCCAGACCAGGGAGCAAGGAGATAAGTAAAGTGATTCAGCTTTCCCAGAGACGACAGCCTGTCGCCCTAGCACACTTGTCTACTCACCAGAGGAATCCTTCTTCGCCACCCAGCACCTGTACAAAGGCAATGCCGGACTGGTGCACAAACTGCGAGTAGTCAAACTTCGGTGGTCGACTGTCATACACGATCTCGATGTCGTCCGGGTACCGATCGCTCGCCTCCTGATCCAGGATGAAGCCGTGATCCCGGAGGAGCGCATACTCAAAGTACTGCTCCGGCAAGACGTGGACGGGAAGCAGGTGCGCATAGCTCGATGTCGGCGGTGGGCTCACTGCGAGCTTGATCGGCATCGGCGCTTGGAAAGGGTTGTGCTTGGCGATGTCCTTGATCTGGCCGACGGGGGCCTCGATCAGACGCAAGCCGTAGCGCTCAACAGTTGCTGTCCAATTTCGGACCGTGTCCTCCACAAAGCGGGCAGTGGTGCCCAGCCAGTGGACCTGGAAGTTAAATCCGTTTGCTTTCGAGGAAAAAGTTGTGCAAAAAGCGAAGGGTATCAGTTGCCATGTCGCTTTTTCATAGTCGAATGAAAAGACTTGCCACTCACCTGGGTTGTGTGCAATGTCATGATGCAAGATGGCAGTCTCGTATCGATCGCTTTTCCGCCCCGCGGCAAGGTCGACATACAGGGTGTGACTCATCTGCACCCGACGTCGTTTCGGAGTCGACGGATTGTTTTCAGCTGCGTTCGACTCGCGATGTGGTCTGACCTTGTTGTACCACCCTCTCGGCTGCATGATCGCCCACTGAGCTCCGACCGAGTACTGGTGGTGATGAGCAGATCGAATGCGGAAGTGAAGAGGAAAAGTCAGTTCTGCTGTTCCCCGTTCACAGTCCGGAAAAAAGATGGACTCACGAAACTGTGTCCATCTATGAAGCCCCGCGCCGAGCCCGCATGCTCGAACAGACCCAGCTCTTGCAACTTGGTACCCCACTCCACTGCATCCTCCCGCGACCTAACATCGTCAAACTTGCGACACAGCCACGTCACAAACTCGGCCCCGGTGAACGCATCCGAGTACCAGTATCGGTGCCACAGCCGATCATGAATCTTCAAGCCGTCCTCCTTCCACATATCCTTCACGATCTCCTCGAGCGAGAGATCGGCAAGCCGCTTAGCCTTGGCGGGCACGGCATCGCGCTCGCGCTCTTTCGCTCGCTCTTGTACGAACTGCTCGAGCGCTCGCATGAAGTTCTCGTCGTGCACACTTGCAGCTGGGTCCAGACTGGTCGGGATGAAACGGAGGTCGAGACCCCTCGAGCGCCCGCCTCGTTCGGCGGGAGCGGCTTGTGGGGAGCGGAAGCGAGCTTTCATGAAGAGATCCGCCAGCTTGTCCATCCCCATCAGTCGTACCTCTTCGTCATACAGCCGCGACCCGTTAGGAGCCAGCATTTCCTTGGGCGACCCTTCCGATGGCACCAGCACAAAGCGGGTACGCCAGTACTTGAGCGACTCGGTGAATCGAGGCTCTTCGGCACCAGAGATGATCGAGTCGAGGTAGTTCCAATCGTAGCTGGCACTGTCCGGGTACTTGAACGAGGCATGCACAGTCTGGTAGCTGGGCAAGTTGCGAGCCCAGATATAGCACGAGTACTCGATCGGACTGGTGTCGTACTCGGTGTTCCGCAGGTAGCGCTTCACCTGGACCAGTCCCTGGTCGCACGAGATTTGATGGATCTCATTGGGCAAGCTCAGGAAGATCGGAGAGCCTGAGGTCAGTATGGCCGGTTGGAAGAGATCCGACGGGTGATGCCTCAGCACAGCATGTCGCAAGCCTGGGAAATGCAATTGGGAACGCAACGAAGCCAAGTGGCCGTCGTTGTTCCATCCCACGCTGGGCACGATGAATTGGAAACCTTGCGCTAGACGCTGCGAGGCCATCTCGCGGACAATGGCGACAGCAGGCGCAGTCGTAGCGTTCCGCTTCGTCAAGATCGACATCGCATCCGTGCTGGCAGTAATCGTGTACGGTGACTCCTTCCAGTGCGCCGCCAGATCGGCTTCGAGGGGCAGGTAGAGCGTCGTCAGCGGAAGACAGGCCGGGCTGGTCATCGAGAGCCACTTGACAGTATGCCGGTTGGTCCGGGTCGGGAACAAGTGCTGCCACCGCCCAAGCTGACTCGAGAACGTCGCCCGGTTCTTGTGCGGGTTCGACGGGTTCACAAGCGTCTGCTTCTCGATCCTCCGCTGCGCCGCGATTTGCATAATCTCGCGTTGAGACTCGAGCGAGCGCTGTCGGACAAATTCTTCCTCCTGTGCGTTCCGCCTCGCCACCTCCCGCTGGGACTGGCCGCCCAGGTGCTCAAACGAAGCCCGCGAGACGGGCGACTGGGGTCCAATCGCGATCGGGATGGACGTCGGACTCGTCCCTGGTGTGGTACTGACATTCTTCCGCGCCGGTTTATGCACATCAAATGTTATATGGCGTGGATTCGATGCCTTGGGCACCTCAGGGCTTGTGAACGGTAGCGGACCCCGCGCAGGAGGGCGTTTCGACTTCAACGCGACGGAGCCACTCCCAGCCGTCCCGGTACCCGAACCACCCGCCGACCCAGGCCGTTTGGCCGACAGCCGTTGGAGCGTTTGATATGCATCAGCCGATGGACTCTCCAACTTTGGCTGGACCGGTTGATTACCCCACCAGGAGAGACCTCTTCGAAGCAAGTCGCCCATACTCTTCGGCTGCGGCGTACGCTCCGAAACCATGCTATGAGGCCGCTCAGGAGGCGTCGAAGAGCCAGCAGGCGATCCAACCCGGGAACCAGCCGAAATCGTGGCAGCATGAACCGCCAAACCCGGCGTCCGACCACGCATGACAGGAGACAGAGGAGTGCGAATAAGTGGACTAGCATCGGACGACGCTAATGACGAGGACGACACGGCGGAAATCGACGGTAAGGTCCGCGTCGTACTCGCAGGCGAAGGAGCAGCCGACAACGCCGCCTCGCCCGTGTCCACCTCCAGCACACCACTGTGATAAAGCATCAGCGCCGTCGAGTCCGTCGCAGGCTGCGCCGCCATCGCCCGGCCGATCCATTCCAGTGTACCCGGCAACTGACCCCCGCGCGCTCGGCCGATGGTCGGGCCTGTGCTCGAAGACTGGACAGACTCCGACTGAGAAATCTGTGAGACGGAGCGAGTGAGGAGGATGCGAAGCGGCTGGGATACCGTATCGACGCTGCTGTCCGGCTCCGTGTAGTCGTTCTGCAGTCGAGACGACACCGCAGGTCTCGAACTACCTCGTCCGGGCGGATTATATGTTCGTAGGTGAAGCGGCGATGATGACGGCGACGGCGTTCGTTGCAGTTGACGCTGAGCAGACCCACGCTGCGCCGAGCGCGACCGATCCCTCGAACGATCCTCCTTCGAGCCCGCACTTCGTTCCCGTACCCGATCCATCATGGCCGCCGTAGGGTTCTTCTCCGGCGATATGCTCGATGGACCGCCTTGATCATCGTTGTCACCCCCGCCGCGTGGCTGAATCGAGGTCGTGGCTTCGGAGCTGAGGGTCCGTGGCGACTGAGGTCGGGCGGGACTGGAGGAGAGTCGGAACGCTGCTGAGCCCGGTGGGCCCTGTCCGTGTCCTTGCCCCTGCGCCTGCCCTCCTGGCCGCCCTCCCTCGCCGGTCCCATACAGCCCGACCTGCCCCTGCGCATTCCGCAAAGCAACAACATGAGCCGGCTCGACCGGCTTAAAAAGCTCCTCATCAAACTGATCGCGCGCCATCTGTCTCCCCGCACGTTCCCTCCGATCCGTGTCATCCCCAGAAGCGTGCTGGTCGAAGTAGGAGGTCGGAGCGGTGACGGTGGCGGTGGAGGAGGAAGCGCCGCCAACGCTGGTGGTTGTGGCGGAGCTGAGCTTGGAGGGTCGCACGGTTTGGGCTGAGCTGAATGCCGCGCCGCTAATCCCGAAGCTGCCCGAACCAGGACCAAGCCCGTACGGCGACATCACGCCAGCTGCCCCTCCCGCCCCTCCCGTCCCCGCGCCTCCTCCTCCTCCTCCTCCCGCTCCCGTCCCAGCCCGGGTCAACTGCGGCAACCCCACCGCCGGCGTGCCCGGCAAACTCGCCGCCCCAAGCACAACCGGTGCCCGTTCATCCAAGTACGGAATCGAGATATCCGCCAGTTCGTTTTCCATGATGCCCATCATCTGCACCTCGAACATCTTACAGCGCGGCACGAAGCGGTCGGCCCGGAAGGGCTTGTCCATCTGGAGGTTGTAGAACGAGCAGTCGATCCAGTGCGGCATGCTGTAGTACTCGATCGTCTTCGGCGGTTGTGGGTTGAGGTGCAGGTTTGGATTTGGGTATGGGTTCAGGGTCGAGGCGGTGGAGGCTCGGGTGAAGCTCGTGGTGGAGGCCGTCATGGCCGCTGTGCTCGCCCGTCCCAGGGTGGAAGCTGCCGAGCTAATCTGGGGCGACTGCAGAGCAGCTGAGCTTCGGGAAGGGTCAAAGTAGAGCGGGTCAGGTGCCTGGGCGGAGGCCTGCTTGGGTGCCCATTGCTGCGGATGAGCAAAGGTGGGTGGGATGGGCGGTCGATGGCCGTGTTGCTGCTGATGCTGATGTTGCTGCCGCGGCTCCCGTCCAAAGGTCCCCGCCTGATCCGACCGATCCGGGTAGTAGTAGTTGACCAGCTCAGGGACCTCACTGCTGAATTTGAACAGGGGCACACTATGAAGCGGCATCTTGGTCAGACAGACCAAATCAAGCCCAATTCCACACTCGATCATGCGCTCTGTTGTGATCCGGAGCATCGTCTTGTCAACTTCGAAGTGGCCCGTGCCAGCGGTGACGAAGATGAGACTGAGTCCTGTGCGGGTCAGGTCGCGGTCGATGAAGTGCTGATCGAAGGGGTTCAGGGTGAGGTTGATGGCTTCGAGGATGCAGCCTTCATACGAGTAGGAGAGGGAGCCTGCGAGGGCGACCTGTTCTCGCAGAAGGAGCTGGAGGGCGCTGCTATCCTGGTAGCCGGACTGGTAAAGGGGCGTCTGTCGGAGGATGTCCGACTTTTCCGGTCCAAGTGGATCTGGATGCGGCTTTGACTGACGGGCGCGACGAAGCAGGAGAATGTCATGTTGGAAGCGGAAGAACTCTTCCTTGAGAGTCTCCATGACGGCTCCCCAGTCAGGATGACTCTCCAGATCGAGCACGACCTTGAAGTAGTCGGCATAGAAGCGGCCCTTGACGTCTTCTCGGATGGGTACGGCATGGGCATCTCGCTCCTGCCGTCTTCGAAGCATGTCAACCTCGTCTGGGTCATAAAACACGCGGGCGAAGAGGATGACGGAGATGACGTGGTTGGTGTCTGCCGTTCTCCAGCGACGGAGCAAGGCGGGCATGAAGCCAGTCAGACATTTCTCAAAGTAGAGTTCGCCGTCCTCGTCGAATTCCCACATCTCGCGGGCAAGCTGGATGAAGAGGTTGATTTTTGCGGATTCGGAGCGGAAGATGGGTTTTGTGCTGGCGGCGACGTAGCCGCAGTGTACGCGACGCTCGTTGATCCAGAGTCTGGTCACGGTGGCCCTGACGATGCCTGCAAAGTTGATCTTTTGGCCGACGTAGAGACATCTGTCTTCGAGACTCATTGCGAGACGCCACATCTCTGCTCGGCCGACGTACTGGTCTCGGAAGGTGAGTTCGATGTGGTCGAGGGTTCTGGTATGGGACGAGACCTGGTTCGAAATTTGAATGTGAAAAAGAAGAGAGGATGAGCGGGAATGTGAAGTTGTGAATGCGATAATAGAAAAGCGCTGGGGGGAACGCACCTTGCGGATAGTGACTTTTCCCAACGCCTTGAGGCCAAAGGCAGCAGCGATGGAGTCATGTACGCTGATTTGCCAGCTATCAGCCTGCTTGCTGTCATCCGGCCAGCGGGCGTCTTTCGGGGTCAAGTCAGGCTTTGCCTTGAAGAGGAAGTGCTTGGGAAGGCGGCGTCCGGTGTTGGCAGAGTGTCCGGTGTTGGGATTAGAAGGATTCCCGTCTGGGTGGAGGGAAGGATGTGCGCGGGATGGACCATCGTTGGGATCTCGCTCCTTGTCGGAGGGTCCAGCATCGGAGACGGCGGTGACTTCGACGAGATCTGACTCGTATGAGAAGGCGGACAGTCTTGTGATGCATACTGGGTTGATGATGACTTCTTGGTCGCTGTAGGAGCGCTCGTGGATGCGAATGATGACCGTGTTGGGTGCTTCGGCTTCGGGAGCTTCGGCTTCCTCCTTTGGGTGACGGGACGACGCGCGATATGTCTTGTGGCTGTCCAGTGTGGGAGCGCGTTGGGATCCGGGTGCTGTGCGCGAGCGAGAGTCGAGTCGAATCGTCGATGCTCCCGCTCCCGCTCCCGCTCCCCCTACTGCTGAAGCTGTGATGGAGGCGGCATGGTTGGATGGACCGGGAGCTCCTGGCACTGCTTCCGGTGCTGGGCCCATACTTCCACCTTGCACCGGCTTACCGCTGTTGCTCGCTGACTTCGATGCCGCGCGCGTGGCCTATAAGGAGACACGCAGACGAGCGTCTGACTGACTTCACTCCTTTGGGCAATGAGCTCGAGCTCGACCTCGCCGCCTGCCTTGTTCTATCTCCAGCTTTGGATGAGCGAGGTCACTGTGAGCGATGCGCTTATCTTTGGACGCTGCTTACGTAATCTGTGAGTGTTATCTTATCTGTTAACACCGAGGCAGCCACGTGACTTCATGTGAGAGCGGAGTCCAGACCCACCCCACGGGCCGCGAGCTGTTCGAGAATCAGGCCATTTTGTGTGGACACCTTGAAATCTGAAATCGGATGATGACCTTGGCACGGCGCAGACAGACCAGCTCAGCTCAGCTCAGCGCTCAGCTCACACCGCAGCCCATCTCGACGTCGCACGATTCGCACTCAGCGCTCAGCACGCAGAAGCAGAAGCAGAAGCAGAAGCAGCAGTGAGCGAGCAAGAGAGGGAGGGAGAGATGGACAGCATCCAGCATCAGCACGCCCACCACAGCAACAGCCACAGCAACAGCCACAGCCACAGCCACAGCCACAGCCACAGCCAGCAGGGGGGACAAGGACAACCGCAACCGCAACCGCTACACAGTCCACGACACATCCTCGCGGCTCACTCCTACTTCGGGCCAGGCATCCTCACAGACCAGCACCAGCACCAGCACCAGCATCAGCAACAGCCGCCGTCGCCGCCAGACAGCAGTCACAAGATGAATTCCCCACCAGACTTCCACCACCATCTCTCATACCAGAACTCACAGGACGACATCTTCCTCCGTGCTCTTCTCACAGGCAGCAGTGCGCCCACCTCAGCAGCAGCGCCCTCAGACCTCTCCACCGGCACCAGCTCAGCATCCGAACACGACTCCCCGCCCTCCAGCTTCAACGACTTCGTCTTCGAATCATCCCCCGCCGTCGTGTCAGCAGCCACCCCGCCCTTCTTCAGCAGCAACAACATGATCCCCTCAAAGTCTTCAATCGACCCCAACGACCCCTCAGCTCAGGCAGCTGCCGCAGCCGCAGCCGCAGCCGCAGCCGCAGCCGGTGGTCCCTTCAGTCTCCTCATCCAGCATGCACAGCTCCAGCAGCAGTACATCCTCCAGCAGCAGCAGCAGCTCCAACAGCAGCAACAGCACTTCACCCAATTCCGTCAACTCTCCTTCCCCTACGGTACACCCGCTCCCAACGCTCCCGCACCCGCTGCCTCCTTCGACCCCGCCATGCTTCTCCGGAATGCATCCCTCGGCGCGATGCCACAAGGTGTCGGAATGCAAAACGGCATGACCCCTTCCATGTCCCACTTGCACCAGCAACACCAACAACAGCAGCAGTCACAGATGCAATCCTTCCAGCTCGATGCTGAGCCCATCGAAAACATGAAGAAGGGCAACAAGAGGACCATGCCGTCTTCGGACTCTGTTGAGGACACCCAAGACTCCCAAAAGCGCGCACGTCCCAATTACGACAACCTCAACACCAAGCGTCCTTCTGTTCCGGACTCCTCCGATTTGTTCCCCCACCTGAAGGCAGGAAGTGAGTCTCACCTTCTTTCAACTGCCTGATTTCGAAACTCGCAGCATTTATTCACACATTTTTCTCCCTTATAAAAGCCAACGCAAATGCCCATGCTCTTATTGAGTCCCTCAAGGCAAGTGCGGCCTCCGCTTCCAACTCGCTCATCCTCAAAAAATCACCTTCCTCCGAGGATCTCCCCCTCGACGGATCCAATTCCAAGTCCGGCAAGAAGGCCGGCGAAACTGGGTCTCAAATTTCACCCCTCGTCAAGCACCAGAAAAAGGTCGCACACAACGCCATCGAACGCAGGTATCGGAACAACATCAATGATCGTATCGCAGCACTCCGAAATGCCGTCCCTGCCCTGCGAGAATACCGCATTCGTCAAACCTTGGCTCCATCGGATGCAGCAGCGGCTGCAGCTGCCGCCGCCGCTGCTGCTGCTGGTCCCGCCAAGAAAGGTCGTGGAAAGGGCAAGAAGAAGGGCAAGGAAGACGACGATCTTGTCGATGGTGTCTCCGCCGCTACCAAGCTCAACAAGGCCACCGTCCTCGGCAAGGCAACCGAGTACATCAAGTCCCTCAAAAACCGCGAGATCAGGCTTCAAGTCCAGGTCGACGCTCTCCGCCAGCTCATCTTCAGTCTCGAAGGCGGCGAAGAGCTGCTCGAGATGTGGGAGGTCCAGATGGAGCCGGTCCTCATTTCCCGAATCGAAGATGCCTCTCGACGGATTGAGAAGGAGGAAGAGGATGCGTTCCAGCGGGACGCCGCTGCGGCTGCCGCTGGCGAGAATGAGAATAACGACGACGATGAATTGGAGCAGGAAGGCGATGATGAGAAGGAGTCGGACGATCAGCATGAGAAGAAGATGGCTTCTGCCCTCAAGGCCGGCCCATCGTCTGCCATGGCTCCCATGCCGATGCAACAACATCACCATCAGCAACATCAACAGCAGAACTTTGTGACCCAAGCTCCGCTCTCATCGTCCCAAACGGCCTTTGCCCCCTCGACTCCCTACCCGTTCCCCATGCCGAACAACATGCCCTACAACATGCCCGGACACCAGCAACAAGGCATGGTCCCCGGTAACGGAGCGCCGAACTCGTTCCCGAACGCATTCGCCCCATTCCCCACGGGACAAGGCATGTACAACCCATCCGAAGGAGCGGGCTTCATGGCCAACCCGAACGGATTCACCTTCAATGTCGGAGCGAATCCCGCCCCGAGATCGTCGAGCCAGGGCTCTCCCTCCGGCCAATCGGGACACTCCCCACACTCGGACGGGTCGTTCCAGCCGAGTGTGGGCCGGGTGGGCGCTCCACCGCCTCGCTACCTCATGGCCTTCTTCCTTGGCTTCTCCTTCCTTGGCAGTGCTTCCCGCGAGCATCATGCGCACCACGTCGCAACGGGCACGCATGCGTCCAGTGCTGAGCTCTCGCATCGGTTGGTGCATCACTCCGGTGCGAGGGTTGTCGGGGCTGGACAGGAGTTGATAAAGCGGGTGACGGAGCGGGGCGGTATCGCTTCCTCGTCGGTTGGTGTGGCGGCTACGAGGGTGCCGATGTTGGTGGGTCATGGATCGGCGATACCACATGCCGAACTTCCCTCGCACGTCCTCCTCTTCGAAGTCTTGCGTGGGTTGGCCTTCGTGGCCTGTCTCATGTACTTCGTCTGGCCTTTCCTGTCCATCGTCTTCCGGTCGTCCAAGGAGTCCTCATCAGCCAAATCACCCAGGATGGCCGATGCGGCCGAGCAGCGATTCCAGCGACGCAAGAGCTTGTTGTCCGCCATGTCAATGTCCCGGCCGGAGAGCAGCGACTTGAACGTCGCCCTCCGCACCTACGTCCACGCCCCGCAGAACTTCGTCTCCAGCTCGATCGGCGTAGCCAACCTGCTATTCCGAACCCTGGTCGCTGAAACCCGCTCCCGTCTCCGCTTCCGATCCCGCGGACGGAGGGAGTTGACCGATGCAGAGCGGGAGAGCGCAGCAGTGTGGTGCCGGCTCTTTGAGCTCGAGACCAGTCTGGGCAGCCTGGCCCAGGCGCCCGGTGGAGGTCTGCTCTCCCGGATCCACACCCTGCTCATGGTGAACTTCCTTCCCCTGGAGCGTCTGAGCCGACTGAACGCCGCAGCCGGTCTGGACGTCGGGTCGGATGTGACGAGCCCGGTGCGGGTGTATGCGACGAAGGCGATTGCGTTGTGGAGGATTGCGAATGATGAGCTTGCGCCCCGGGCTTCGAAGTCGGGGCGTGCGCCGCCGCCGGGCCCGGAGACGATCGTGAGGCTGGCACTGGCTTCACAGACTCGGCAGCTGGCTCGGGCTTCGTGGGCTCGTGCTCGCAAGGCTGCCTGGACGGCCCGGGACGTCCGCGAGGAGAGTGCTTCGGCCGCCGCTGTTGAAGACGACGGAACTACTCGAAAGGCTGCTGCGGCTGCTGCTTCTGCCCCTGCGCTTGATACCGCCAGTTCCGGTCTCTGGCTCGAGGCTGTCCTCCGACTTGAACTCGAGGAGGCCGAGGCGCTCTGCCCCTCCGTCGATTCTGTCCACATGGGCGTCTTTGGCTCGCAAGAAGATAGCGCGGCCGACCTGTCCGGTGCGGAACACCTGGCCAGTCAACAAGCTACCCGGGCGCTCTTCCTCTCCCCGCTGCCGGCGATCGCTGCTGTGCTTCATCAGCAGCAGCTCGCCAAGACGTGGTCGGAGCTGTTCGCCAGTCTGACCCGTGGCTCGTGTGCGAACATCATCTCAGCCTCGTCCCGCCGACGCCAGACGGTGACGTCCCTCGCTGTGGAAGCGAAGGACGAGTTGGCGGCGGATGACGTAGCAGACGTAGCGTCCAAGATCGAGTTGGACGCGGTGACCGATGCGGTGAAGCGGGCGGCGATGACGAAGCGGGTGCTCGAGCTCGTTCGTACTGCCCCACCAGCGCCACTCGGTGCGGGAGCCAACCCAGGCTCGTACTCTAATCAGATCCTGTCCGAAGTCCTCCTTGCCACCTGGTCCCTCGTCTGTGGAAACCCCGGCCTGGCCCGGGCTGTCCTCCGCCGACTCGGCTCGGCGTACCACTCTGGCTCCTGTGCTATGGACGCCGCTTCCATGCCGGTGCCGGTGAGCACGTCGTTCACCTCTGTGCTTGAGCTCGACGCTTTGCTCTCCGGACCCGGCGCCGGTGTGGACTCACTCAAGCACCGGTCGAAGCTGTTGAGCTCGTACAGCGCTAGCAGCAGTACCAGCAGCGGCAGTGGTCAGCCCGTGGACGAGGTGGATGCACTCGCGGCTGCTACGCTTGCGTGGGTTGCTTACCTCCGTGCCGATGCCCGCAGTGGTGGGGCTCAAGACGAGGATTCCGAGGACGAGGGAGAAGGTTCGCTCCAACGACTCGGACTGGACATTCGTGCCTATCTCGCCCTCGCCCACTCGAACATCCTGGCAGCAGCAGTCGAGTCGGATCGCTTCCTCCTCTCTTCTTCTTCTCCTGCCGACGGTGGACCTCGGATCACCAACACCAACGCCGGTGGTGCTTCGGGGTTCGGGTCGGACGACGAAAGCCCTGAAGTGGAGATCGAGTCTGACGTCGGCTCGCTTTCCCCGCAGACGATGATGACGTCTTCGATGGCACCCTCGTGCGCACCTGGCTCCGTCGACGCCTTCGAGCTCGCCAAGGAGACCCTTACCGACACGATCACGCTCCTTCGGAGCGAGGGTAGTGGATGGGGTGCGAGGGGGAAGCGGGTGTCGGAGGGTTCCGACTCGGGAGTCGAGATGGAGGGATGGTGATCTTTTTCCCTCGCATCCTACTCTCGTTGTGCTTCTTTCTTTGCTGCGCCGTGCTCCTGGTTCTCCTAATTCTCGTGATGGCCTTAACCTCTCTCTCTCTCTCTCTTTCTCTCTTCCCTCTTACCTTACTGGCGCCTACCGAAGGGCCCTCGGTCCTCAAATTCCGGGTCCGTCACACTCATTCTTCTTGTATTGTTTTGCGTCTTTCGATCCCATTTCCTTTGTACATACTGGCCAGGATCCTGAATCGTTATTGACATCCCTTGCTCGTTGCACACCTCTACACGAGTACATGTTCCTTCCTTGAAAGCTAACAGGAGACTGAGAGGAGCCGAGTTGAGGGAAGATAGCAAAGGCGGTCTCTCAGATCTCAGATCTCAGACCTTGTGCAAGGATGCGCGAACGTTTTTGTTCGTTTCCGAACGTCCGCGGATGCTTCTTGTTCATTGCACTTTTGGGTGAGAATGTAAAGAGGTGCGCGCAGAGGGATGAGGTGGTGGGTGGCGGTGACGCGGGGTACATACGGAGAGCGATCGATCCACGGGAGGCGTTCTGGCTATGGCGTCTGCTCGCGTCTGGAGCTTCCGATGTGGAACCACGAAGGTTCAGTAGTCTTCTCCGAGCTACCTCTCCCCTCCTTCTTCTCCGTCCGCTCCGTTTCTTCCCTCGCAAGAAGTTCGACCGCTCGTCGGACCTCGGACCAAGGCTCCATCTCACGCACGTAGCGGGCTCCGATCAGTCGGAAGGCGAGCTCTTCGGCGCGAGCGATGAGATGCAACGAGAGCAGGTGACCCACGACACTCCACTGTGATACAGCAGTGGCGACGGAGGTTTCCTCGAAAGGGTGTGGGCCTGTAGCTGCGGCGAGGAAGCGGTCCTCGATGCCTTGGACGTGCCTTTGCAAGGATGCATCATCAGTTGTGGACAAAGGCACCACTGACAGACCCCAGCGAACATGTGCGGCTCGAATCGACCGGGCCCATCTAGCGGCTGTCGATACAGAGGCAGTCGTTTGAGTTGGAGCAGCTGATTCCGGAAAGACTTTGAGGAAGGAGTGGACGTCGTTTACTCCCCATCGTCGTGCGATGCGGGAGCCAATGGCATGTGCGAGGAAAGGTGGGTAGAGGAGAAGGTCGGAGTAGACGGCAGCGGAGCGGGCATACAGCACTACTTGAGCTCTGTTTGCGCAAGGGAAAAAATGTCAGTCCATCAGATCACTTTTGACGCGGTATGTCACCGGATGACTCACTTGTTGTCGCCACTTTGCTGGCCATTTGCACCACTGTCTTCTCCAAGATCAACAGAGACAAGAGAAGCCTTGCCGGATGTACGAAGTAGGACCTCGAACGCCTTCTGGCCACAGTGATCTGACGCAGACGCAGCGCTGCGCATCAACGCGCCTGACTTCTGCTTTGAGTACGGGATTTGGTCGTCGATGCCTGCATGATCCCTGTTGGGCTCAGTCGGATTGAGCGAAGGCGGCCAGCCGACCCCGTCAAAATCGAGGGTAGAGTCCAGTCCAGCTTCGTCGTCCATCTCTGGCTTGCCGAAGACATCGAGCCTGTTCTTGCCCCAATGCAGACGGCCTGCTTCGTACGCGATACGCCCGAAGGTCAAAAATAGATCGAGTGGTTGGCGCAGGAGAGCGAGAGTGAAGTTGTTGGCGTTCAATGGGAGCGGTCGGAGTGCATTCAATTTACCGTCAGCTGGAGTTGGGTGAGAAGTGAGGATGGCCACCATCTTCTTGACGAGACCGACTTCTTTCGCTTCCTCATTCCCTGTTCCACTGGCCTCATCTGGATCAGGTATGAGGAGCGTGACGCGGATATCGAGCACAGGACGATCTGAAGAGGCAGGGATGAGGTCCTTTACGGAGCAAGAGTAGAAGCCGCCTCGATCGTTGAAAGGCGAGACGTGGAAAGTGCGCGGGAAGGTCCACTGATGGTCACAGCCTTGTCTCCGAATCTGTCTGGCGCCGCCTGTATCCTTCTTGTCCGACGACGCAGCATGACTATCCTCATTTACGCCGCATTCCAGCACGTAGAGATGTCGTTCTGAGAAAGTGTTGTGCACCTCGAGCAGCACAAACGCAAGCTTGCCACGGGGCTGTGCAGAGTCGGGGCCGGGTCGGTAGCAGAAATATGTGGTGAGCGGGTTGATGCCTTGGATCCCAAACAGAGAAGGCATTGTAATGGACCATATCTGTCCGATCTCATCGTCGAGCTTGAACGCGTCCTCATCGGAAGGGTTCGAGATATCTTGAGGCCCGCGCGAAATCAGTTCGCGGTGTCTGAGCTCGTAGAGGGTCTTAAGGCGGATGCTGTTTTCGACCCGACTTTTGAGTGGTTCCTTCAGGGCAGAGTACTCTGGGCGGTAGTATTCGGGCGGGTTGACGCTCGAGACCGTCCACGGGTGAGTGTCTTGACCAGGATCCTTGTATTTGAGCAAGTGCGAAATGTCCAGAGAGTGCCGGGCGTTGTTTTCCTGTTTCCGTTCCAGAGCGCCGAGCTCGAGGGCGAGATAGAGTGATGGATATCGGAAGGCATGCGCGGACTCCTTGGGCAGGAAGCGGGCATGATACACTCGTGCTGGAATCACGAATCCTCCCACAGCGACGGATTCTGTGTTCGTGTCCGCGAGCTTCGAGTCCACCCTGTCTGTGCGTCGTTGCAAAATCCGGATCGTGAGGGAAGCAGCCATCAGCACAACAAGAGACGCGACAGTCAGCGAAACAGCCGACCATCCCAGCAGACCGATCACTGCTTTTACTTTCAGCATGTGCCCCAATGACCTTTCGCGCAAGAATCGATGCCAGAGTGTATGATGGTCAGCGCGAACGATTCTCATTTCTCGCCCTCTCACACATGCTGACTCAGCAACGCAACAAACAAACCACCTCGAAGTACCAGTCAGTCGGAGTTGGATGACTCACTGCTAACGAGGACCACACTTTCAACAACTGCAACCTGATCTGCTTCCAACCTTGCGCGAGCAGAAGGCTGATCACTTCTTTCACACAGCTCTGACTTCTTCCCTCGTTCAATCTCCCCCGTCCACCTTCCCACCTCAACATACAGATCAAGATCCACAACCGGTCGTCTTCAAGATGTCTTCTGGTGCTAATCGAGTCATCTTCTACGACGTCGCAACCTCGGATGGCTCAGGATGTCCCCATATCCTGCCAAACCCCTGGGTCACACGCCTCTGCCTGGTGCACAAGGGCATCAGCTTCAAAACGCACAACGTCTCCCTCGAGGAACTACGCGCCCATGGAACCGGAAGTCTCCGAGAACGACTTCAGCAGACCCTCGGACCCGACGAGCGTCCACTCGTACCCATGATTGACGTTATTGGTACAGTGGAAGGAGAGGGTGGGGAGTCATCAAGTATGCTCGTCGGCGACACGGTGACGATTGCCGAATTTCTCGATGCCACATTTCCTGAGCGCCCCTCCCTCTTTCTGCCCACCCACTCTGGACCCCTCCCGCCTGACCCAGACTCGTCCGAATATCGTCAAGCTAACACGATGGCAAGGCTGCTCAAGGATGGTATCGGCAATTCGGATTCCCAGTGGGCGTCGCACTTCGAGTTATGCTCAGCTGAGATTGCAGATCGCTTCAGGACCAGGGATGCAGAGTACCTGAAGAGCGACGAAAAGTTGGGCTTGAAGAACGGTTGGGAGCTGTTAGAATCGATGGACAGAGGTAAGTCGTGCTATCTCCTTCCCTCTTGAGAGCCAGATGACAAGGAGAATTGAAAAGAGCCGCTGCTGACTTACTTTGGCTTGCCCTCTTCTAAGCCGACATGCTTGCCCATACGCGGCGTTCCCTCCTACCCTTCTGCATCATCCTAAGTCCTCGGCCCAGCCCACGCATCGCAAGTACATCCTCTTCCGACTCCCGCTCCTCCCTTCTAGCCCGGCCCTCCGGCTCGCCGCCGCTCTTCCTGTCCTCGCCCGACCGACCCGGCTTTTTGGACTACGTTCTGTTTGCGAGATACGCCATGTCGTACGGGACGGCACCCCAGCTGAACAAGGCGATCTGGTCAAGGAAGAGCAACGAAGCGAGGGAGTGGCTCAACACGTATCGAGGCGGGAAGTGGTCACTCCAAGGGAATGCTGCGGAAGCGGGTCAATGGTTCGGAGACGTCGAGCTACCCGTAGTCTGGTCACACCAGACCGTCGACGCACGTGATGAGAGGACACAAGATCCCGTGGAGACGGTCTGGCACCACTCGACTCGATTTCATTGGGCACCTCCCTCACTCAGAGCCAAAGTTGTCTACCTCATTTCGTCGCCCATCTCGCGCTTCCAGAGGGCTCGCGCACGGGCCCTCACTCACTCAAAACTCCCTTCGACTGACTGAGCAAGGCTGTTGCTATGCAGAGGAGTGGAAAAACTAGGGCTGAGGTAGCAGATAAAGGAAGAGACCAGAAATGCGGTTGACAGAAGCGTCAGCTACGACCATGGGAAGTGCCGGAATACCAAAACAACACCTGGACTGTGTACTTTGGGTGTAACCCTCACAAGGCCGATGACTTTGTTCTGACATTGGTTGATGAGTAAAGGTGCTGTGAGGCATGGAAGTGTGCGTTGGTTGGATGCAAAAGGAAAATTTTGCGGGAGGTGTCACTCAAATTTCGAGTGGAGCCAGACCGCGCACAGCGCGGTCTGGTGTGACCAGACTAGAGCTACCCGGCATTGAGGAGTGGGTTGAGCGCGTGAGTATACATTATGCTCAAATCGAGTCGCTGCTGATAACGTGCTCGTCAGAATTCCGAGTTGGCTCACACGTCTCTTTGACCTCAGATGCTGGACGCTCACGACGGATACGCTCGAAAGTACTTGAATCAGTCAGATATGTAACGTTCCAGATAATGCAGCATGGCCCATTAGCAAGCTCCATTAGCACCCTACCTTGGGAATGAGGAATCCTACAAGATAATATGATCCAATCTACAATTTGCTCTTCAGCGCCGGTTCCGCTTCGTTCCCTTGCTCCTCGCCCGGGTAGCCCGTCTCCGGCCGACATCCATCCTCCGTCCGATGATGCTTCCTCCTGAACTCCTCCTCCAGCTTCCGCTCCTTCGCAATGTCCCTCGCGTCCGCAGTCGTGAGTCTTCGGTACGTGCCCAGACGTTCGTCTACCGTCCCATCGACAATATATTCGAGCAAGACTTGCCAGATCGTCTCGTCGCGTCGCAATGGCGGTCCGTCGCTCTGCACGATGTCATCATCGTTACTGGCTGGTGTGTAGGCTTGACTGTTTCCCGAGGATTGCGCTTCTGGCGTCTCACTGGCAGGGGCAGCAGCCACCGGTTGGCTGATGGCGGCAGGGACTGGTTTGGAAGGGATCAAAAAGTCGACGTGTCCGCATACCGGCCATCGTGGCGTGTGCGAAGCAGGGTCGATCCAGAAAGTTTGAACCTTGCCCTCCTGGACGTTGAGCATTCGCGCCTGCTGCTCCATCATTCTCCTGCGAAGATAGTAGTGATGAGCAAGATCTCGGCAGGAGCGTTCAACATGAGAGCCAAAACTCACTGCTTGATTGTCACGTCGTCCTCGAATCCAAAGTAGATGTATTGCATGTGTTTTGTGTTTTCCCGCGCCCGTTGCAGGTCCGCGTCCAGCCGCAACGAGAAATGCGGGTGATTGAACCATCGCGTCCATTCTTTGCCCGGCCCTGGAGCGAAAAGAAAAAGAGAGTCAGCATGTATATGCGCGACGCGCGTGTGAGTCTCACGCGCTTCACGGAGGGTGCTTTCAGCTAACGCACCGTAAGGTAAGTCGTACCCCAGTCCCATATATGACGCACGGAAGACGCCGTCGGTCTCAAGCGTCAGCACGCCTGCCATGTGAAATCCGTAGTCTGCCTCTTCATCCCACGTGCCCTTGTCCGAATCCTTCGGGTGTGGGTTGCCTGCATTCAGCGCAAGTAGCCGCGCCGTGCGGACTGTCCCGTCCGGGTCGACGTGATGATACGTGCTCTTGTAGTCGCAGACAAGCATGAGATGCCCACCGAGGGAGTGCTGCGCCAGTGAAACCCCACGACCAATAGGAAGCGGTCACATCAAAGGAAGGAAAGCGTCAGCGAGGTCGTCCACTTCGTGGGACATGAATCGGAGGCATGAACTCACGCCGCACACCGTGAGAGGGACTTTCGCCCACGTCCGAAACGCATACCGAACCACACTTGCCAGATCCTTCCTCCCCCACGTATCGTTCAAACCAAATCCACTGCGCGGAGCAGTCAGGAGGGCATCGTACATCCGATCCTGGTACTCGTCCTCCGCGCCGCCATCGCCCGAGCGGCGCTCGAGCGTACGGAGCGTATCGCCAGGGAAAGACGTTCCCGAGTATCGATAGTCGAACGTGAGCGCAACGACGCCCTGACTGGCAATCCAGGACGCGAAGCGGTGGTAGAAACGCGCTTGGACGCCAGTCGCGTTGGCGAAGATGGCGATCGCGCGGAGAGGCACGCCGGGAGGGGGCTGGAACTGGCTGACGCTTAGGGGGAAGCGGTCGTCGTCGGTGGGAAGCACGAAGTGTAGGGGCATTACGAGGACGGAGGAAGAAGGGGAAGGAGAAGGCGCCATGGCTGCTGAAGATGTTGTGGGAGGGGAAAGTCAGAGGGGCTCGTGGTTGGGGCCAAGCGACACGCTCTTATACATATGCTGCGCTACCGATGTCCGACCCTCTGCCAGCTGCCCAGAACGCTCCGTCCCCTTTCCAAGCTGACGCTGCATCGACGAGGATAGCGAACGTCGCAGCATGTCCCTCGCTTTCCTCGACGCTCTCCCCCCGATCCACCGGCAAGTCGGCCATCGTTTCGTCCCCGAGTGCCGAGAATCACACGCCTCGACCTGCTCCGACAAAAGGAACGAGAATTCAATTGGGTATGCGATTTGCAAAGGGCCGGTCACGACAAGCGCCTGGAGAAGCGGAGACAACGAAGAGCTGACAAGTAATAGCAACAAAGCGCATTCCTGAACAGAAACTGACTGGGGGAAGGGTAAAGTAAAAGAAGGAATGAAGTTTCACCGGGGAAACTTTTGTAGAAAGAAAGTGGGAGGATGGGAGGGGCCGTGTGTGCATGTCCGACAGGTCTTCACCAGGGAAGGGGATTGGGGCTGTTGTTGAGGCGAAGGGGGGTGATTGTGAAGCTGCTGTGAACGCGGCCGAGGGTTCCACCCGAAAAATGTGTTACTTGAACCGCATGTGGAAAATAACGCCCGGGGTATCGTTGACGACTAGGCTGTCGCACGTCGCCATGAAATGAGCGTTCCGAATAAGAAGAATTGGACGTTGAAAAAGGTTCACCTTCACCAGCAACCTGCCGATCTCGGACCGATGGGAAGGAATCTTCCCGCAGCTTAGTCGAGAATCTCGCCCGGTGGCACGTGAGCATCGGTCGTGACCGATCCCTTCTCGTTCACAGCCGTGTTCTCAGAGGTAGCCTCCACACCCTGTCGGCGCGCAGCAGCCACGCCCGCACGTCCGATTCCAAACTTGTCGTCGGGAATCCAGATCGGCTTCTGCTCATCCAGCATCGAAGGGTGCTGGAAGGTTTCCTCGTCTACTGAGGAGGAGGCCGAGACACCAGTGCCATGAGCTCCGCTGCCAACGCCAGTGGTGCCGCTGACGGCTCCGGTGGATGGTCCACCAGACTGGGAGTGGCCAAGCTTCTCGGGGTCCTGGGCGTACGTGTCCTGGCCGCCAGCAGTGGAGGGAGATGAGTCTCCCTTCACAGACTTCTCCTTCTCGGAAATCTGTTGACCATTCGCGGAGGCTTGCTGACCAGTAATCTCGGGCGCGAAGCCGTCGCCGTCGTTGACCAGAGTGAGAGGGAGCGAGTGGTTCAAAGATCCGAAGGAGTCGAGGAGGAAGTAGTGGAAGGCAGCTGTCGCAACGATGAGGACCACCATGAGAGCACCTGTAGCAAGATAATGAACAGACGGTGAGACATGCACATAGCGCTTTAAGGAGTCGAGTCTAAGAACACTCACCTTGAGGAATAGCGGATTGCTTCACTGGCTCGGTGGCCGTGGCCGGGTCCGTGGATCCGTTTCCGTTCGACTGGGAGACAAAGAACAGCGCGCACAGCATGACTTGTTCCAAGTACAGACCGGCGAAGACCTGATTGACAGCCTTGGGGAAGAAGAGACCAGCCGTCTCGGTCTCAGGTCGCTGGTCAATGACATAGATGAACTGGTACTTGTACAGCAGCCTGGTGGGACGCAGGTGTGATCAAATAGGAATTGAGTCAGCAAAGACAGTTTCTAGGGCCTCAAACGTCGACGAGTCGAAGGAACAATCAATCCACTCACCAGTACAGCACGAAGGTGGTGACAGCAAAGCCAACAACGATCGGCGCGATGACCATGTAGCCTAGCGCAATGACTGTGATGAGCGTGGTAGTAGGGAACAGCGTGCCCCAAGCAACAGCGCCCATGTCGTGGTTGATGTGCCAAACCTTGCGGGGCGTGCTTCCGAGCAGGACGAGCTTGACGTAGTAGATGACCAGAGGAACGATCCGCACGAAGCCCGAAGCAGCTCCCGTCAGACCTTGCAGGGCGATGAAACTCAGGAAGAAAGTGGCGGCCTTGGGGATAGCATCGGCGATCATTCCTATAGGTCAGACGATAGGGTAGATGTGAATTTGTGAGCTACGGGCCTTATCTTTGGTTAAGGCGGTTAGGAACGCTTGGCGCAGGATGATTGCTCACCAGGGAATGCAGTCGGGTTCTCAGCGAGACTCTGCACGAAACCAGTTATGTTCGAAGCCGATCCGGACACGATGGTCAAGAACAAGAAATCTGGAGGGATAGAGGGACGACGCCAAGGGTCAATATTCTGGAGCACACGACTTCTTTTTGAAAGAGTGCTACTCACTCTGAATGATCTGGAACAGGAAGAAGCGCGTCATGAGGGAAAGCTCGATGCCCGTCTTGGTCGGAATACCGCTCAGGCGTGCCAACATGCGCAGGATGATAGGCAGAAGGATGTTGAGGACAGCGAGCAAGATGGCTGCACAGATCGAGCAATAAAAAAAGAGGAGGCAATTCGTAAAAGGAGACGGTCAGAACTCTTCACGAAAATTGAATTCATGTGACACATCCAGACGAAGCGGGAAGAGAGAGACTCACTGGGAAGGAGACCCTGGAAAATGCCGATTGGTACTTTGAGAGCGTCCGAGTTGAGGAAGCTCAAGAAGGGGACCTTCTCTGCCAAGCCCTGTGATGAGTCGAATTCCAGACGTGGGTCAAAGTCAGCTCTTCCGAAAATATTCAACACGCAAGTCCTGCAACCGCGCTTCTCGCTCGTTACTCACACCAATGTTACTGAAAACACCGACGAGACCGATGGGTATAATCCAGAAGAGGACCATGGCGAGGGTAATCGCCCATCCAATGGCCGAGCGAATCTTCTTCTCATACGGGTTCATGGTCAGGTTCTCCCAGACGATATCGTTCGGGTGTGCGCCCATGTACCGGTCGTTCATCCTGTAGGGCTGGTGGTGAGCCTGGGCGTTCACGGCGAGGTGGGCAGCGACCTGGGTCTTGAAGAGGATAAAGGCAGCGTTGCGGGGAGGGTACTCCTTGTAGTCGGTGGACACAGCCGCGCGCTTCTCTCCAATGAGCTTGTTGAGGCGGCCAATCTCCTCACGACACCACTGGATTGTGTCGACCTTCTCGCCCATGCAAGGCACTTTGCCAAGCTTGTGCGAGGGTCGCTCCTTGGTCGTCAGGTACTTGTCGATGGGATCCTCGCTGTGCTCGACGTCCGCCTTGCCTTCCTCGGGCACCTTCTTCTTGTTGACCTTCTTGTAAGCCATCTTGATAACACTAGTTTCGGCAGCTTCGAGCTTGTTGCACCACTTTGAACGCTCCTCGACGAGGTCGGGCAAGTCCTTGACATCGCGGTGAAGCCAGACCTTGACAACGCCGCCGGGGAGGTGAGAGTAGAGCTGGGCAATCTTGCGCTCGGAAAGCATTTCGTTGGGGATACCAGTGACGAGGATGGTACGAGATTGTGGCGAGGCTTGCGTCTTGTGAGACGTCAGGAACTGTTGTCGACGGAGGACAAACTCCTGCGTCGTCTTGCGAATACAGTACAGAATCCATACGGTTGCGAAGACTTGGATGAGGAATGGGGCCGCGAGCCGCTTCTGCTGTTGGGCCAGTTTGCCAACGTTGGCCATCGAAAATTGGTTGAAGCCGGTGTTGATACCGCCCGAATTGGCGCCGTAGACGGGCATGAGGACACTCCAGCTGAAGAACCAGATGGGAACGAACATCTCGATCATCATCCAGAGGAAGGTGATGTACATGTACGCGTCGAGACCATTCTTCTCGAGGATGGAGAGAGAAGGCGTCTTGAGGAAGGGCATGATCCATCCGAAGAGGGTCTTCTTCTGAGGCTCGCATTGCTCGCTGAAAGACGCAGACGGGGTATTAGTGATTGGCGCTCGACATCGTGATCAAGAGCAATCACATGTGCATGTACTCACTCTGGAGGCCCGAGGTAGCTCTTGGGCTCATAGATGACACGGAAGCGGGCGCGGAGGAGGAAGAATACGCCAATTTCGATACCGAAGATGGCAGCGTTCAAGATTAGGGCGGAGATGACGGTTGGGGTCGAGGTCTGTGCTGCTGCCGGTAGTGCGTCCGCGCTGTTAGATTGTGCCAGGGCCGTGCTCGCCAATACGGCGAGGGACAGCAGGCTCGTGGAGATCATCATGTGAGAAACCTAGCATGAAGAAGGGTGGAAGCTGTCAGGGTGAGATCGAGAAGGGAGCAGCGAGGATATGCACTTGACTCACGATTCTTGTTATTCGCGACGTGGTGGTGGGAAGGAAAAGAACCCGATCCTGTCACGTCCTTGAGCGCGTGAGCTGTCGAGATCGTGCAAACAGGTCAGTTAGCACAAACACACACACTCGATGAGGGACAGCGCGCGGTGGGTGATGCGAGCTGTGATGGTGGTGGTGGTACTCAGGCCAGCCGTGGGTGCTCTATCTTTGCCCTTTATGAGCGGGGAATGGGACTGAATTTCTCTCTTCCTCTTGCTGTCATCCAAAGTATGTAAGCTCTATCTCGACTTCAGCGATCCAGCAGACCAGCATGTCCGCATGCATCCAGGGACCAGGAGACCAGGCTCGTCTTCTTCAGCACAGCCGCACCACGCGAGCGAAAGTCCAATCCCCACCTCCCCGAGCCAGCCAACTCCTTCCCAAGGACAGCAAAAAGGCACAAACATTTGGCATTCGATCACTCCGACACTCGTATCGTCCTCCCCTGTAATTCAGATATTTGACCCTCTGTCTCGACTCTCGTGCATGACCGTCGTTGTCTTACCGCCCGACTTAGACGAATTGCAGCACCGCCAGCTTTCGGCGAAGCGATCACATCCATGATCGGGTCCACCGGCACCCGTCCATATCGGATTCGGAGTCTCCACTCACGTTCTTGCTTCCGGCCTGCAACAAGGTTTGTGGTGCCGATCATTCGAGTTTCGACGGCTGTCCAAAAAAATTAATGTACAAATGCCGCATCGGCATATCGTCATGCCAAGTGTATTTCAGACTTCAGTGCACCGACTTCTGTATCGAGATTCGAGTCCGAGGTCGTCGCCGTCGTCGATCCGTCGAGGAAGTGTGTTGCATTTCGTCGTGGGTCGCGCCGTTGGGAGGCGGTGGTGTATGTGAGGGCCAAGACTCGATGCTGAGTCAGGTCGCCGCCCGCCGGTCGGAAGGAGGTACCAAAATTCACGACGAAGGTGACCACCCATGCATCGGCCAATCGTGCTGTTGACAGCATGTTTGCGTTCCGACACGCCGACACCGTCAGCTTTTTGCGTTTGTGGAATAAGCCTGCTGGGGAAGCGTACCGCCTGTGTAACAAATCAGTAATCAGTCGCCGCAACAGCATGTTCTGGACCGCCTGTCACCGCCTCAGCGGCTCCGCCAGTGAGGCGTGGGATCAGGCGATCAGGTATCGCAGCGGTGCCTGAAGGGGCGGTGCAGCCAAAGAACCCAGGCCAAGGCGGAACGGCAACCGATCCCACCGAACGGGAAAACTGGAAACGAGAAGTGCATACATACCTACTCACTGTCAACTTGGTACATGCGCCGAGCTCTGGCATTTGACCATCCGAACGAGGCTGTCTCGAAATGAGCAGGCAGTGTGGAATCTGTGGGGCCCTCGAGCTCACCGGACATAGTCCCCTCAGAGCGATTTATTGGGTCTGAAGAATGTGTGAGCATGCGAACGACGTGGCCTCGTTCACCGTCACGCTATCGTAATTGAATCAATGTCGATCGTGCCGCTGCCGTCGATAACTGCGATCACCGATGCGAAGGGTCAGAAAGAGCCGTCCTTTTCGACGCGGTCGCTGTCGGCCGGTCCTACATGGAGGGGTTGGGGCGGAGAAGGAAAAGTGAAGACTGGTTGTAGATTGTACAGTGGAAGTGATCAGCGATCAGTACCGTACAGCACATCAGGAACGAGGAGACGCCCTGGAGTGAGAGATATGAAAGAAAGTGTTAACGTGGTCAGCTTCTGCTTGTCATATCAGCATCAAGTATCAACGCGAGGTAAAGGTGAAGAGTCGGCAGGACTGCAGGAGATCAAGGGCGATTAGAGAAGTAGACGCTGGATCAGAGAGTGGCCGTCGACCTTTGATAGGAGATGTCCTCGATGATACCGGCGCGGTGGGCGCTGTCGTGTTGGCAAGCTGCCTGCTGCTGGTCGAGAGGGAAGTGCGGCGTTTGACACGCGGCGCACACGTGGAAATCGGCGTTTGACTCACCCACTCGGCTTCCTCCGCCGTCTTCCTGATCACGCTCGACGCCCTAAGCAGCAGCAGCAGCAGCAGCAGCAGCAGCAGCAGCAGCAGCAGCAGCGACAGCATACAGCCAGGCCCATCCTCGGGAAGCTCAACCAGCGACACGCACTCATCCGCCCCAACCCTCATCCCTTCCGCAACCCCGGTCGATCCCTTTCCCGAAGATGTCTGACTCTGAGACTTCCGCAACCACCTTCACCCTCCAGAGTGAGTCGGTCGTCTGACCTGGCCGCGATGTCTATCGGGCCCGCGGCTGGGGACCCGCTGCCCTTGTTTTCTTTCAGCTATGTACTGACTCATCTTTCTATGGATTTATCTGCTCCCTGCGCGCCGATTCTGCTTCTTCACCTTCCCTCGCCTCCTTCCAGCCGCTTCGTTCGACGCCCGGTTTCCCAACCAGGTGCGTGCTAGTTCATGGTCTCCTGCGCTCGTTCACCCTGCCGGATGCATCATGCTGACACCATGCCCCTCACTTTGAACCCTACAGAACCAGAACAAGCACTGGTCAGTCTCTCCTGTCATTCTGGGCTTCTATCACACTGCTCCTTTTCGACAGGAGAGGTGATGGGCCACATCCGTCCCCTATCCTGCTGACGCATTTCCCTTCCTTTTTCTTCTGCGCCGCTCTACTCCACCTTGCTTCCTACAGCTACCAGAAGTGAGCAAGGCCCCGTCCTCCCTTCAGCTGTGCCTCCTACGGAATCCATTTGGACACCGCTGAGGAAGACGCGCGGACGCTAAGCATGTTTCTGGAGACTGACATGGTTTCTTTTAATCAACAGCTACCTCGACTACTTCCGCTGCATCAACGCTAAGGGAGAGGAGCACACGCCTTGCAAGCACTTTTACCGCAAATACCACTCCCTCTGCCCTAGTATGTGTCGATGGTGCTCCAGACGACGCTCTGCATGCACATCCCTAATTCCCGACCAAATGCTGACTTTGACTCGTTGTCTTTCCTCCCCGTCTCTTCTCATCGCCTTGCGCGCGTGCTTCGAACCTTCGCAGACGAATGGGTGAGTTTACCTCTGCCCCCGGAGCCCCTGCCAGTTCCGTCTGACTGACCTATTTCCTTTCTTTCTCCCCCACTTCCGACCTTTGTGATCAGATCGCAAAATGGGACGAGCAACGCGAGAACAACGCGTTCCCCGCCTCTCTTGAGCCCTGAATGTGGATTGTAAAGGATGGACTCTTATCTGCGGAGGACAATTCTTCGACCTTACCTCGCCGCGGAGAGTGTAGGGGGGGGCGTTCCTTGTTGGTGTTCACTTGCCCGCGATCACAATGCAATCTCGCAAGGTTTGCTCAATCTCCTTCGCACAGCAGCGATGGCTTTGATCTGAATCTGCGGGTCAGGGGCCGGGGCTCACGAGAGTCGAGACAGATGATGCATCTCAACCTTCACTCTATCAGGGTCAGACACACTTTCTCGCTTTCGCCATTCGCGCTCGTTGCAAGGGTCATGAGTACCATTGATTCATTTATTCATGTCCGATATGCATCGAGCGAGCCTAGGAAAACACAAATCCAAGAGTCGGGCCAGCATTCAACGTAGAGATCGTTTAGGCGGAAGCGTTGAGCTCCTGGAGCCACTTGGCGGCGTCCTCGTTCTCTGAAGAAACTCCGGTAAGGAAAAGGAGGGAGAGAAGATCAGCGACAGTTCTCTTCACATGTCACAAGTTGGGTACATTCTGCTTACCGCTGTTCTTCTCGAGCATCTACATGACGTATTCGCGGCGGGAGGAAGAGCCATGGTTGTCAGCACCAATAATGAGTTTCAGGTACGCACGCATGCTTTTTATGCGGCGCGAAAACGGGGCAGGTGCGAGCCCTGTCCCACAGATATCTAGTCCTTCGCAGGCATGTTATACTCACCTCGGTAAGAGCCTGAACGTACTCCGTCTTGGCCTCGTCTGAGCTCTTGCCCTCGTGGCTCTTCCAGGCGTCCCACTTGGCCTTACCGGTGAAGTCTGAAAAAGAGCCGGAAGCAGAGACGAAAAGCATGTGGGTAAGTTGACAAGTTACAACGTACTGCTCTCGGACGGAAAGAACGTACCGAGCATGCCGGGGCGGGAGGTGTTGCAGTCACCGGCGTTGGCCTGCTTGAAGCTGTGGATGTCCCAAGACAGGGTCCAGTCAGTGAATGTTCGGACCGAGGGAAAGGAGGTGAAGATTTCTCACAGGCCGTAGAACTTGAGCTGCTCGGCCTGCGAGGGCTGGACGGGTCCGTCCTGAAGAAGCCGATGGAAGATAGATGGTTCAGGGACATGTCATGTGTAAGAATGCAATTTGAACGTGGCTGTGAACAAGACTCACCTTGGGCATGCCCTGGACGAGAGCGACGGCCTGGATTTTGGAAACGCGACAGCAGTGGCAATGATAGACAACAGATGCAGGTTGTTTACAAAGGGAAGCGCAATGCACAGGAAGGGTGAAGGCAGGACGAAGAGCACGACTGTCAGTTCTGTCATGACAGTGAGAACTCAAAGCACAGAACCCGGAGCAGAACGCACCTTGTCGAACTGAGCGGAAGACATGTTACAGAGTAGATGTAAGTTGGGGAGTGGGTTGTGTGTGAGGTGTAGAAGGATGGGATGGTGGTGAGCTGGATCGATGTGCGATGCGTTGGGGAGCGGAATGCGGGAGCACAGTCGCACAGACCCATGGGCCAATGCGCTCATAGGGAGCGGCGATTGAGCAGAGCGTCGATCATGATCATGATCACAGCCGGCGATTGACTCGAGCCTGTCAGATTTTGCTGTACGGCTTCTGACAACCGTATTGGATCGGTTTCCCGTCTCCACCTCTGCTGCTCACAATCTGGAAGATATCCTAGACGTTGAACTTGAGTGATGAATTGACGGTAAGGAGAAGAGGGATATGGATGAGGATACATGGTGAACGTATATATAGGTATACCTCCTCTGCTTGCACGTATCACTGGGAAGTGTCGTGGGCTTTGTGTCGCTCTAGCCTGGGAAAGATAAGAGGGCGAGAGAAAGGACTTGGGAGTGGGAGAAAGGAACGCGAGAGGGAGGAAGGGTGGAAGTGGTATGCTTAGTGGTCGATAGCGCCCAGGAGGAGAAAGGGAAGTCGAGGTAGCGGTGGCGCTGTGGGGCTGAGGTCCAAATCCGGCCCGGATCCGCGGTGACCCGGCTCATACACAACACTCCCCCTTGAACGGATCACCGCTGATGCGACCGTTGCTCCCCCTGCTGTTGATGCCCTCCGTAGCCCTAAGCATCCGCTCGACGATTGTCACCGAGTCCGAGCTGGAGCATGCTGTCGTGCAGACGGTCGATGCCGGTAACCTTGGTAAAGACGTCGGCCGCATTGTCGTCGGTACCGATCTGAGTGATACTGACTTGCTGACTGGCGACGAGCTCCCGGACGAAGTGGTAGTGGGTGTCGATGTGCTTGAGCCTGTTGTGGCCTTCGGGGTTGCGAGCGAGGGAGTAAGCGCCCGAGCTATCGGTGTAGATGTCCGTGGCTCGGCGAGGGGCAAGACCAAGCTCGGTGGTGAGGGTGCGAAGCCACTTTGCTTCTCGCGAGGCCTCCGACATTGCCATGTACTCCGACTCCGTGCTGGAGATGGCGACGGTGGCTTGGAGCCTGGAGCGCCAGGAGACCAGGTTGCCGTGAACGAAGAAGGCGTACCCGGAGACAGAGCGACGCGTCGAGGGGTCCTTGGCATGATCTGCGTCCGTAAATCCTTCGAGCTGTACGAGTCGCTCGGCGGTATAGACTAGGCCGATAGTGCTCGTCCCCTTGAGGTAACGCAGGATGCGCTTGGCGCCGGCGAGGTGTTCCTCCCGGGGATTGGCCATGAAGCGTCCAAGGCGGCAGACGGCGTAGATGATGTCCGGCCTCGTCCCCATCCCGGCCCACATCGCGCTGCCGATGATGGATGCGAACTCGGCCACCATGGTGGCAGGAGCTTGTCCTTCGGTTCGCGGTCCGATCCCCTGCAGCGCGACAGTCATCGGAGTGTCGACGGGGTTCGCCTCCTCCAACCCGAAACGCCGCAACATGCCATCGATGTATGCCGTCTGACTGATGGTGGCGATTCCGGTGTCGTGGTTCATGGTGATCTTGAGACCGAGGACCTGGTCGAGCTCGCCATTGTCCGTCATCTTGAAGCGCTCGGTGAATGCCTTCCGAATGCCCGCTATCGTCTGTTCGCGTTTGGATGCGATCATCACGTCGTCGACGTAGAGGACAATGATCGTGTGCTCTCCGTCCTCCTGGGTCTTGGTGAACACGCAGGGCTCAGACTTGGCGGCGACGAACCCCTGCTCAATGAGCCATGCTGCGACGACGGCGTACCACTCGCGGCCAGATTGCTTCAGGCCGTAGAGGCTGCGCTGCAGCTTGCAGACGCGGCCCGTACCATCATCGAAATGCGGCGGCTGGGTCATGTAGATGTTCTCGGTGATGCTACCGTTGAGGTAGGCGGTCACAACATCCATGGACCAGATGGTGAGTCCGTGATAGATGGCGAGGGCGACCAGGAGACGCACGGTGGTGAGCCTAGCGACCGGGGCGAAGGTCTCGCTGTAATCTACGCCAGCACGTTGACTGAATCCCTGTGCAACGAGCCTGGCCTTCCATCGTGTCGCGTTCCCGTCCGCATTCAACTTGAGCTTGTAGGTCCAGCGGCAGCCTACCGGTTTGCGGCCGGGAGGAAGGTCGGTGAGCTCCCAAGTCTTCATCGAGTCGAGAGAGTCGATCTCCGACTTCATTCCCTCCTCCCATTTGGACCAGTCTTCGCGGCTCTTCGCCTCGGCGAGGGACTTTGGCTCGATCTGCACGCCGTCCGCGGATGAGCGGATGGCCGCGCCAAACGCTTGCGCTGCGAAGGCACGGATCGTGCCTAGGGGTCCCAAGTCGACGTGCGCCAGCGTGGCGATGCTTGCGTACGACGCCAGGGCCTTGAAGTTGCCTTGAAGCCGAGAGCTGCGACGAGGTGGGGCTGCTCCGAGGCTGATGGCCCCGACTGTGGGCTCGATCCTCGCCTTGGTAGGGGTGTCCTGGAAGGCACGATCGATCTGATCGAGAGACATCGGACTCCCTATGTCGTCGAGCTCGGGGAAAGAGTTGCGAACTCCGTGGACGGATGGAGGCAGGGACGTGGGGTTATCGACCCGGTGGAGGCTGCCCGGCCACTCCTCGGTGGCGAGGTCCTCCAGGCCTTCGTCCTCGCCGAACAGGCTGTCCAAGGAGGGCCAGTCTCCGTCGTCGTCGCCTCGTCGTTGCTCCGTGACGACTGCGTTGTCGATGAAGAGCTCCGACTCTTCGTCGCCGTCCTCGAGGTTCCAGTCGAGCATCGGTGCGTCGTGGGGTGCAGGGTCGAGCTCGATGGGGACCTCGCTCATCTTCTTGCCGCGCTTGGGGATGACGAGCTCGGTGATGTCGCTCGCCTCGCCGGTGTGGACCTGCTTGTCGTCGAGTGTGAACCGAGCGTCGTACGTGCGCGATTCGTCGAAGATGACATGCCGGCTGATCCTGAGGTGTGGGCGCTCGGCGGGTGTAAAGACGAGGTATGCCTTGTGCTCCGGTGCTGGCCCGAGGTAAGTTCCTCGCACTGCTCGTGTGGTCAGCTTGTTGTTGCGAGTCTTGATCGGCTTGACCACCCAGCAGAGGCACCCGAAGACGCGCAGGCCGTCGTAGTTGATGGGGTCCGACGACCACTTGGTGAGGGGGATGGCGTTGCCGATGCCGGCCGCGGGCGACTTGTTGATGATGTCGCATGCGGCCCGGAAGGCGTAAGGCCAGAAGGCATCGCTGAGGCGGGCTGCTCGGAGCATGGCGCGGGCGCGGTCTTGGACAGTCCGATTGTATCGCTCGACCATGCCGTTCTGCTCGCTGGTGTGGGGCGCTGACCAGTTCCACGCGATGCCGTTCTTGCGTGCCCATTCTTCGAAGAGGTGGTTCTCGAACTCCCCGCCGTGATCGCAGTGGAGGCGCTTGATGGTGCCGTGTCCGAGGTTCTCGAGGAGCCTGGCCCAGGCTTCGAAGACGGTGACGACTGTGGAGGCCTCCTTGTTGGGGAGAGGATGCGTCCAGATCATGCGCGACCATTCGTCGAGGATTTGCATGGCGTACTTGTAGTCTTTGTTCCCTTCGAATGGTCCTGCAAGGTCGAAGTGAATGTCGTCCATCTTTGCCGGATCCTTGGAGAGGGTGAGGAGCGAAGTAAGCCCCATGTGCCCGAGTCGCTTGTGCCAGAAGTCGGCCAACTCAGCCCAGCCGGGTCTCTTCACTCCTTCAGTCGCGACCCGAGCTGTGGCCTTGACCGGGCCCCGACCGATGCGCCTGCTGACTCCTTTGATGTCAATGACCCTCGAGTGCTCGCTCATGAGCATCACGTAGGGGGCGCCGGTTGCAGGCTCGGTGAATGTCTGAACCTTGTCGCCGGTCGGGCGGATGAGTTCGGCGCCGAGACTGGTGAACTTGATGACCCACCCGTCCTCGGTCAGTCGCTGGACTGAGAGCAGATTGTTGGTGAACGAGGGCACAACGAGAACGGTTCGGAGAAGGGCAGTAGCTTCGCTGCCCCCGTCCCCGAATAGCCAGGCGACGCACGCTCCTCGGCGAGTGACCTCCGCTGTTGTTCCATCCGCAATGTGAACCACGGCGCCATCGGGTGCGCAGACTCGAACTGGAAGGAGGTCGGGCTGGCTAGTCATGTGGTGCGTGGCGCCTGAATCCAGGATCCACTTGACCGCCTTCCTCGGCATACAGGCCTCTTGGAATTCCTCCATCTCCTCGATGGTCTTGAAGGCCAAGGGGTTGACACTGAAGTTGATGTTCAGCGGATGGTTCAGGGGAAGCTCTGGTTCGGGCGTGGTCAGATCGATAACCTCGGCTCGGGCGCCTTTGGCGACCATAGCGAAAGCGACCTTGGCCTCGCTGGTGTCTTCTCCGGCAGATCCAACTGCGAGGCGGGCGAAATAGACTTCGCCTTTCTCGTCGATCAGTTCGAAGACCTCGCCTTCGTCGTCCGACCGGTTGCCACGATCCGGTTCCTCAGTGTCCTCGGCCTGGGCCACCTTGGCGCTGGCTCGCTCACCCGAAGCCGAACCGGAGTCGATTTCCCGCTTGCTCTGCATGCAGTCGTCGAACTTGTGGCCCCACTTGTGGCAGTGGCGGCATTCGCCGTTGAAGTAGCCCGGGGAGGTCTTGTTCGGCGGGTTTCGGTAGAGCTGGAATCGCCTAGGCTCGGTGCCTCCCGAGACCAGGTGTGCGACCGGGCGGGACAACAAGGGAAGACGGCGACTGGGCTGGTCGTGGGCGGCGGCGGCTTCCGAAGCGACAAGGAACGAGAGCGCCTGGTTGAAGGAGTAGGGCTGTCCCTGGCTCTGAAAGCCTCGGATCGTGGCACGGGGCGTCTCGAGGTGGCCTTGTAGGCCTCTGAGGAGGTAGAGTACCTGGTCTTCATCCGCGAACGCGGCGCCCATGGAGGCGGACTTGATAAAGAGGGTACGCATTCGTTCAGCGTACGGGCGAACGCCCTCCGACGGACTCTGCCGCTCGCCCAACACCTTCTCCAAGATCGTCGCCTTTCCGCCCATCACCACGCTTCATGATGCCGACGAGGTCACGCCAGATGACGCTTCCTCGGAACTCGCCAGTCGACTGACGGGCGAAGACGTATCCCCGGCACTCATCGGAGACCGAGCCGGAGATCAATCCACCGATCTCGAGGTCGAGTCGCAAGTTGTAGTTCGGAGTGACCTCGGTCGGGTGGCCCTCGAGGTAGTCCTCTCCGTGCTCGATGCCCTCGAGGATCTCCTGGGCGAACTCGATGGGTGCGAGGAGGCCGATCAGCTGGGACGTATACGCCAGGAAGTTGTCGTGGGTGAGTTTGCTCGTAATGCGCGACGGGGCGGACTGGCTGATCGCTCGAAGCCAATCCTTCTTCTCCCCTTTCTGGCCGTGTTCGTCCTTCGGCAGGTTGTCACGAGTGGCCGGGTCGAACATGCGCATGATGCGCTCCTTGCGGATCTGGAGCCAATGCTCGGCGGCCATCCGATCGGTCTTGCGGACGATGTCCTCCTTCTCGTCGCCGCGGTTCTCCTTCTCCACGATGGCGAGGCAGGTCGTCCAGAGCTGCGACTTCAGCTCGATGACTTTCTTGCTCCTCTCGTCGCTGACTCGGCGGGAGGCTTCGATACGCTCGGCCGGGTCGAGCGTGTGGTCGAGGTGTTTGAGGTCCTCGTCGCCGCTTCCGAACACGAAACCGGAGAGGCTCGCGTGGTCGCTCGAAGGGCCCTTCGACTTGGTTTTCGGCGTGATCGGCACGTAGAAACCGGACACGCCTCGAGCCTTCGGCGTCGCGGGAGCGGGAGTTTGGCCGGGTCGGGTGGCGACACCTTGGACGGGGCCAGGACGGAGAACGTACGGAGTGTACGGGAAGGTGGAGGCGTCGCCTAGGACCGGGGTAGCCAACTCGGCAGTGGCGGCACTGCGAGCGGTCTTGAGCTCGGCGATGTCCGACTCGAGCTTGTCCATCTTGAGGGTGGCCATGCGGGTGGCAGCGGTACTGGCCTGGAGGGCCTCGAGGATCTTGTCCGTGTCGGACATGGATCGATTGGTGGGGGTGATGGAGTCGGCAGACTCGGAGCCGGACATGCTTGAGGGCTCTGGAGGGGGAGATTGCTGGGCAGCTGGGGTGATCTGGGAAGAGAGATGCGGAGCTACCATGTCAGATTTTGCTGTACGGCTTCTGACAACCGTATTGGATCGGTTTCCCGTCTCCACCTCTGCTGCTCACAATCTGGAAGATATCCTAGACGTTGAACTTGAGTGATGAATTGACGGTAAGGAGAAGAGGGATATGGATGAGGATACATGGTGAACGTATATATAGGTATACCTCCTCTGCTTGCACGTATCACTGGGAAGTGTCGTGGGCTTTGTGTCGCTCTAGCCTGGGAAAGATAAGAGGGCGAGAGAAAGGACTTGGGAGTGGGAGAAAGGAACGCGAGAGGGAGGAAGGGTGGAAGTGGTATGCTTAGTGGTCGATAGCGCCCAGGAGGAGAAAGGGAAGTCGAGGTAGCGGTGGCGCTGTGGGGCTGAGGTCCAAATCCGGCCCGGATCCGCGGTGACCCGGCTCATACACAACAGAGCCGAGTTTCCTTTTCTTTCTTTTCTGTCCTCCTTTTGTCTGGGAAAAGCTTGCGAAGGTGCTCAAGCTCTTCGAGAACGAACGGCTGAAGGGATCTCTGTAGAGTGTATACGGCAAGGCAGGCGCGTGCCTCGTCGTTCGTTGCGCCGAGTTGGGAGCGAGCAGACCTGACTTGGGAAGGACTGTGTGGGCGAGGATTGCTGAGAAGGAACAGGGTCCTTTCTCGATCTGAGCATTCGTCCATTGCAGAAACCTCCGCTCAGCTCCAATCCAAATCCTCATCGTCAAAACTCATAAGACCCGGTCTCCGAGCCCCACTCCCACCCTCCTTCTCCTTCGCAGAAGCAACAGCAGCCTCCTCCTCGTCCCGATTCGAACCAAGGAACAGCGTAGACGCCGCCTGACCATCCTTGGCGAGCCGAAGAGCCTCGGCCCAGCCGCCTTCGTCGATCCGTTCTGAGATGGCCTGGTCTTGTTCTCTTCGGGCGGCGGAGACGAGGGTCCGGCGGGAGTATTGGCGGTCGTCGAGGTGGGCTGCGAGACGGTTGTCTAGCCGGTCGTCGTCTTCGATCTCGGCATCTTGCTCTTCTTGCGTCGGGCGCGGCCGGGGCAGGTTGGGCGTCCTTGCGGTGAGGACGCTATTGGGGGGTTCGGCGGGCGGAGCGCAGATAGTATGGAGAAGTGAGCTGGGAATAAGACGAAGAGGTGCGTTATGTGGACACTTACTACAAGTTGTCACAGGCGGGACACCGGTCGTCCGAGTCTGCCTCGAAGTCGTTCATGTCCTTGCGGAAAGCCTTCTTGCACTTCTTGCAGGCCATCGTAACCTCCATCGTTCGGCGCAACATGTGATCAGATTGCTCGGCATGGCATTGAGGGCACTGTGAAGCATGAGGAATGGGAATCAGTGATTTGGGAGATGCCCTACTGCTTCGATGCTGAGTGACTTACATCGAACCACCGATGGCAGCATGGTGCGCGGACGCTGACTTGCGCATTGAGAATATGTTTGCACATGTTTGCGAGGCGGCAGTCTAGGAGGGGAACAGGACTCGTCGCTGTCGTCTTCACTGTCGCTGCTGTCCGCGAAGACCAACACCTTCTTCCCTCCATGCCATGCTCGGAGCCTTTCCCCAAGGTCAGTCCAAGCACAGGCGAGGCGACCTTTGAACTTGGGGACGAGATCAATGCCACGCTCGAGGTGCAACTGAGGGAAAGGTCACGCGGTCCTTGATCTTGCCTCGCCGTGTTCTGCCAGCCATGCCGTTCTTCTCCCATCTCTCGCTGCTTGCGGCCGTCTCCTCGCTGTCTGGGGCTCAGTGAGTTACCCCATCTCCATATGCATGACAGCATGCTGTCGAAAGGACTGACCCTGGCTCTGTCCGCTTCAGATTCGGCTTCGACACCGCCATTATCAGTGGTGCTCTCGTCTCGATCCATTCTGATCTGCGTCCAAGCTCCTCCTCAAGTCCCGGTCCATCAACCAATGGCACCCTTCCCATCACGGACGCCCGCCGTCCGCTAACAGCGGGCGAACAAGAACTCATCGTCAGCGTGACTACCGTAGGCGCCATCGTCGGCGCCCTCGCCAGCGCATACTTCTCCCGCTTCTGGGGCCGAAGGACCCTCACCATGGTCTCCTCCATTCTCTTTGCGCTGGGCAGCATCGAGCAAGCGGCTAGTCAGTACATCCGGGAGCTCGTCCTGGGTCGGGCCATCGTTGGACTGGCTATTGGACTTGCAAGCATGATTACTCCGACGTATCTGTCCGAGGTCTGTCCTGCCGACATTCGGGGCAGATTGGTCGCCTTGAATACTTTCTTCGTGACCGCGGGCCAGGTGAGTTCACATTTTGATCAATGTCCCTTTGAGCGGTCCCTTCTGACTTTATATCTACCCGTCGCGCATGCCCTCTCAGGTCATCGCATACGGTGTCTCCGCAGCCATGTTCCATCTGCCACATTCATGGCGATGGATGATTCTGATGGGCGTTGTGCCAGCCATCGTCCAGCTGGCTGGGGTCCTTTATTTGGACGAATCGCCACGATGGCTCGTCAGTCGAGGACGAGATAGGGACGCTCGCGAGGTGTTGAAGCGGATCTACCCATCCTGGTCAGGTGAGTTACCATAGGAATAAAGGGTATGTCTGCGCTCTCGATATCGAACTCTCACTTCCTGTACCTTTTTGCACCACGTCCACGCAGGTTCGCACATTGAGGCAGAATTGCAAACGATCAAGGCGTCTGCGGGCGGCCTGTCCAACACTTCAGACGCTGCTACTTCTTCGACGCTCAGGTCGCCTGCAAGGCTCAAAGAAACACGCAGCGAAATCATGACGCTCTTTCGCAATCGTGCCAATCGCAAAGCGCTTCTCCTTGCTTGTGGTTTACAAGTGTTCCAACAGGTATGTGGGGTGGCAATGGTTTGGGTAATGCAGTCGAGCTTATGGCTGAGTGAAACATTTCATCTCTCAAAGCTATGTGGCTTCAATGCGCTGTGCTACTTTGGCGCTTCGATTCTCCGTATGGCCGGCTTCCACTCGAATCCTGTCCTAGCAGCACTACCCATCGCCATCGCAAATTGCGTAGGGACAGCGATCGCAATGCGACTAGTTGACCGTCCCCGCTTCGGCCGAAGAAAACTGCTCCTTTGGACAACGGCCTTCGCCGCGATCTGGCTCGCACTTCTCGGTGCGGCACTCCTGGGCGTCAAAGATCTGGGCGATGTGGTCGAACATGCGCAACTGACGGAGGCGGATCTCAAGCCGGAGCCGACGTCGGTGTTTGCGCCTCCTTCCATGCTCAGGCATTTGGATGTTAGGCAGCAAAGTATATCCGCCGCTTTAGTGAATGCGACATCGATGCTTCCGATGCCAACTACGAGCTCTGCTGCCACTTCCACCAGTACCGCCGCGTCGCTGGTGTCGAAGCCAGTCGCATCCCCTTCCGGCTGGGCGTTCGTGTCGCTGCTGTGCATGGTCGCCTTCACGCTCTCGTATGCGCTCGGGCTCGGTGTTGTACCTTGGATCGTCCAGGCGGAAGCACTTGGTGCTAACGTCCGGCTGCGGGCGGTCGGCGGAGCATTGGCGACTGCGAGTAATTGGACGGCGAACCTTTGCGTCAGTGCGGTGTTTTTGGACCTTGTTCGAGGTGAGTTCAAGGCGTGACTTCTCTTCGTATTACTGCGGCACTGCTGATAGTGTTCTTCATTCCCTCTTCTTAGCCATTACTTTGCCTGGCAGCTTTTGGCTGTACTCCGGAATTACCGTAGTGGTAAGAAGATCCGCCTGCGTTACCATGGGATCCGATCATCCATCTAACGACTGAATATCACCCGTTCCTCTTTCAGGCATGGATATTCACCTGGTTCCAACTGCCAGAAATGTCAGGTCTGGACATCGACCAGACGTCGCGAATGTTCGACGGCTCAGGCTCAGGTCCAGGATTGTCGTCCTCCGGTCCGTACCGGCCCATCCGAGCACAAGACGATCTCGACGAAGAGGAGGACGTCGGACGTGGACTGCTATCAGGTACCTCGGGCAAAGGGGCTCGTGAACCCACGGCTTCGTCGCGTGCGGACGAAGATGTCTGGCGAGTGCATGATAGCGAGGACGAAGATGAAGATGGGGACGAAGTGGGAGCGGAGGCGGAGGCGCAGGCGCGGGCGGGTCAGACTCAGCGATATGCGAATGGCAGCCTTGACTCCGACCGGGACGGACCTCGTTGATGGAGCCAGCATGTCTGTATCCCAGCCGATACCCTCCGCTCCCTGGCCTTTCCAAGGAGAGCCTTTCATTTGTGGACTGTTGGTACGTATCACCTCTCATGTTGTATTACTTAGTCGCGATTAGCAAGCATCACCGTCTTTGTTCGACATGGCATCGCGTCTCCAAGGATCAGCACGGTGAGGATGGGGCCCAGCTCTGTGTTTGTCCGTCTCCTCAGCTGTACCATGCCCTTGAGAAATGTCTTGCTCTTGCTGCTCTTCTTGTTGGTGTGTTGAGCGTTGAGGCTTGAGGTGGTGTGAATTTGGAAGAAGCCCCAGCCCCCAGCCCCCAGCCCCCAGCCCGCCAGGTTGCGATCAGACGCACTGCCGACGACATCCACGACAACGAGGGCATCCTTCCAAGGCTCACGCTCCGACCGACCACACAGCAAAAACAGAAGGGTGAGTCATCCCCACCTCGAGCTGCGTTGCACCTGGCGCGATCGACGGGAAGGAAGCAGAGTGTGCTCCAAGCATCACGCCCCCTCCGCGCCTTGACCCTCGCGCATCTCGCGCGCGCGCGGTTCCATTCTCGGGTCCAAGCGCTGACCTCGTCTTCCCTTCCTCGTTCCTCCTCCTCGCGGGCGCCTCTCGCCTCTGCGCAGTGCGTCAGCCAGATCCTCAAGAAGGAACCCCGACAGGCGCCGAGCGGGATTCTTGCTCATCACATCACCTCTTCATCTCATTTCCCTGCAGCGCCAGCAACGCTTCGTTCATCGTTGCCCCCCCCCCAGCGTGAGTGAAAAACCCATCATCCCTTTTCTTTCGCTCGCTCGTGTTCTTCTCACTTTCTCCGCCTTCGCCTGCATCTTCTTGTCCCCGTCCGCTGTCCGCTGTCCGCAGGCGTCCCTCATCTCAACCCTCTCTTCATTCGTCGACCAGTCTCCCAGAGCGGCCGAACGAGTGAAAAAGCCCGGCTTGAAGCGAAAACCTTCCCCTTCTTTTCGCCCGAACCCAAGCAGCCTCTGCTTCTCTGGGATCTTGGCCCATTGCTCCATGTCAGACACGACCTCGACCAAGCCAGCACCAGCAGGGACGTCCATCACCACCACTACTTCCACTTCTTCATCCTCAGTAGCAAGCTCCAACCGAGCTTCCAACGCTTCAGCTTCCAACGCCACTGCCAAGCGCCCGCGCTCCAACTCGCACGCCTCCGCAGCCGACGACGACGAAGAAGGTAAAAACTCCTCTTCCACACACTCCAACGGCGACGGACCCTCCAAACGCGCCAAAGAGGACCACAACTCTTCCTCCCTACCACGTAAAGTCACAAGCAACAGAATGTCTACCGACAACGAGAACGTAAAGCACGAAGAAGAGGCTGTCGACCTCGGCCCTGCCAGCTCCAATGGCGGCGGCGGCAAGGACGGCGAGAACAACAACGGCATATCCGCTGCCACCGTCCTGTCCGCCGCGGCCACAGGACCGTTCACAGGGGAGGAAGGAGAGGAGGGTGACGGATCGATGCCTTTGCAGGTGATCAGCATGCGCGCGCTTATCATCACGAGCGATGCGAGCATCATCATCGGAAAGCAGGGAAAGCACATCAACGAGATCCGGGATAAGAGTGGGGCGCGATTGAACATCGTGAGTCTTGGTGCACTGCGCAGTCGCACACAGAGTCCTCTTCAGACGGAGATAAGCTGACAACGATTGTTTTATTGATGTAGAGCGAGAGCGTTTCTAGCAATCCCGAGCGCATCCTCACCGTGTCAGGCCAACTGGATGCAGTCAGCAAGGTGAGCTGCGAGGGCACAATCATCGACGACAGTGATAAAGCATGCGCTCCGTCAGCTAACTCACTCCTTCTTCCTCTCACCTCGCGTTTCCGCAGGCATTTGGCCTCATCGTGCGGAAGATCAACGACGAGCCCTTCGACCAGCCGTCCGTGCCCGGCAGCCGAGCTGTCACGATCCGGTTCATCGTGCCCAACTCGCGCATGGGCAGCGTCATCGGCAAGGCGGGAAGCAAAATTAAGGAGATCCAGGAGGCTAGTGGCGCGCGTCTGACTGCAGGAGAGCAGATGCTGCCAGGAAGCACCGAGGTGAGGACTGCTTTCTTTGAAATTGAAGAAACGTCCGTCAGTGACGAGTCGCTCACAACCACCCAATTCTCTCCTCTGACAGCGCGTCTTGAGCATCTCTGGCGTGGCAGACGCTGTCCACATCGCCGTTTACTACGTCGGCACTATACTGCTGGAACACCAGGAGCGTAATCTGCAGAATACGTCCTACCGGCCAACCCAGGCAGGGCCATCCCAGCTCGGCGCACGCGGACAGAGTGTGCATACTCATCCCCGCGGTGGGCCAGCTGGGTTCGGCGGCGGAGTCGGAGTTGGGGCTGGTGTTGGTGTTGGTGCTCCACCGTTCGGCGGTGCTATTGGCGGCGGAATGCCAGCGGGCCCACCAGTGGGCGCCGGGATCGCTCCGGTCATGGGCGGAGCCATCGGTGGCGGTGTCGGCATGGGCGGTGGTGGAGGCAGCGTCGGCAGCGGCGGCGGTGGTGGTGGTGGAGGAAACGCCCTGCCACCAAATTCGCAGACACAGCAGATCTTCATCCCGAATGATCTGGTGGGGTGCATCATTGGCAAGGGTGGATCGAAGATTAACGAGATTCGTCAGATGAGTGGATCGCACATCAAGATTATGGAGCCAGGTGCTGGTGCTGCTGCCGGTGGGACGGGGTCGGAGCGATTGGTTATGATCAGTGAGTCTTCGCGGGCCGAAGAGGCGACATGCTTTTCGAAGCGTGGAATCATGCTGACCTTTTCCTTCTTGCAGCCGGTCCTCCCCCAAACATCCAGATGGCGGTCACGCTCCTGTACCAGCGACTTGAGCAGGAGAAGATGCGGTAAGTCCATTCCTTGGGAACCAGTGCTTACTTTGCGACTGACTGTAAACACCTAACCTCTCTCGACCGTCTACAGAATGGCACAACCTCAGTAGAGCGGCGGCGCTGCAAAGCTTCGGATACGAAGTCGACGCCTTTCGACTCTCTCTGCTTTCCACAAAATCCCTGTGTTTCTCCTGGTTTCTTTCCCCCTAACCCTGACTCCCCCCAACTCGCCCTCTTGTTCCCAATTTCGTTCTTCCCTTTTCACGAAGTCCTTCCCAAGCGTCCCAGCTCTCGTTCTCTCACCCCCACCCAAAAATGTCCCTCCCAGTTTCTTCCTTTCCCCATTCCTCCTCGCCACTTTTTGTCCTCTCTCTCTCTCTCTCTCTCTCTCTCACACACGTCGAGTCGATTCTTGTTTCGTCTCTCTCTACTCCTCTTCCCGTGAAACCTGCCTTGAATCGAGACTCCCTTCCCGTGTCTTTACTACTCTCCATCATCATCCTCTCTCACATCTCACCCTTCCGAAATTCCCGCCCACCCGCTCCCGCTCAGGAAAGCTCTCTGAGTGTTATACACCGTCCTCCGTTCTGCATATACCCATCTTCCCCCTAACCATCTTCCTTCCTCAGATCTGCTTCTCCCTTTTAACGCAACCTCAGGCCCGGACTTCTCTCCGACACTGTATTGATACACTCCTAGAGCTCGTTGGACTTAAGAGGTGGTTTGCAATTGCGATATGCGATGCGAAGACGACGTTGGGTGGATGTTTACTGGCAAGGAGATTCCGATTGATTTTGCTGTGCTCAATCGCATCGTCCATCAGGCGGCCCCTCGCGCCATCGTTGTCGAAGTCTTGCTTCTGAGCAATCAAACAAGGGTTTCCCGAGCCGAGCGTTGACTTCGTTATGCAGACCGCAAAGCCAGATGCTCAATCGGCCATCGCCACCCCGGACGGCGGACTCGAGGGTGATCCCATCCCGAGCCTCCCAACCGCGGCCTTCCCTTTTTTCGCGGGCGTATTCCTCGCTCAGGGCTTGGGCGCAGCTTGAGCAGGGGTAGACGTCCGGTAAGGCTTGGAGGAGGTTGCGCATTGAGGTTTGCTGGGCTGGGGAAGGGTTCGGTGGGTAGTAGGCGGCTGCGGAGTGGAGGAAAGTCCAGGTTGCGTGACCGAGCTCTTCGACGTCGGGTGGACATTCGCCTATTTGAGTGGCGGCGGCCGCGGTGGCCGTTTTGGAGCTGTTGCTACCTTCAGCGTCGGTAGTGGCGGCGGGAACTGGTTTTGTCTTCGGTGGAGACCCCATCCCGGTTGTCCCCTTCATCGCCGCCGCAAAGGCAAGTTTGGAATTGCATGCGCGGCACGGCTTTCCGTCTGGTCCCAGCACCACACCAGGAGCGAGACTTGATGGTCTCCTCTCCTCATCGTTGTTGTCTGTCGCTTGTCCCGACCCGGACCGCGGTATCCGCTGCTGGTCCTCCCTTCGCTGAGCCTCGGAGGGCCAGCGGCCCTCTGCCTCGATCGGCTTCGGTCGCAACCAGCCGAACCAGCCGCGCTTCTTCGATGGATCACTGCTCGCCGCTGAGGTTGCCTGCATGCCTGGCGCGACGCCCCACTCTGGTGTACCCTCGGGCCGGGGCACACGGACAGGCTCCCACTGGTCCCAGTCCTCCTCGCTGGTCTCCGCGGAGAGGCGGAAGTACTCCTCCCTGACATCGACCCTCCTGCGATCCTTGCTCATGCGCAGCTCCTCCTCCTTGGTCACAGTCTGTACCTTCGTCGCATTGTAGTCGTAGCGGGTCTGGGTGAGCTGGGCGAGGAGGAAGGAGGAGGCGGTGATGGTGATCACGAAGGGCAGGCCGAAGAAGAGGATGGGATGCTTACTGATGCGCGGACTGACGCGGGCCAGGAAGCCGGAGCTGCCGCGGCGGGGCCCGATCGGCTTGGAGGAGAACGTCGGCATTGGGGCGGGCGTTCGGGCGGGCGTTCGGGCGTTGATGTCGACTGGGCGCGGCGCGAGCTTGGCGCTGTTGCTGATGGGCGAGCGAGTGTATGCTGCGCGAAGGTGGAGGCCATGTAATGCTCCTTCCTCATGCTGACTTCCCACGCTGACCTTGACGCGCTTCGAAGACGGGACGCGACGCGACGCGTTCCATAGTGTTGCGGTGGGAAGAACGATCTATCTGGTACTCGCTCCTCGCTCACGCACTCACGCACAAGGACGTGCTCAGCAGACGCGACTCGCCTCACTGTATACTCGCTCGCGATGCCGTCTGCAGCAGCGCAGCACGACGTCCTCCACCGCCAGGCTGCCGGCATTGACCCGCTGCCAGCCCAGTCCGATCGTCTGCTCTGTCCCCTCGGCACTCGTCTCTATGGCCGACAGTTCGCAGCCCTCTACGACTACCGCCTCCGCGTCCTGCGCAAGCGGGTAGAGCAGCGCGCCTCTGCAAAGTGGGCAGAGGCCGATGTGGCCGAACGGGTGCATACCCAGATCCGCAGCGAGAGCCAGTCCCAGCTCGAGCTCGATCCGGACGAAGAGGACGGCGACGAGGACAAGATGGAGGAGGAGGAGGAGGTCGATGCTGCGAAGGGGAACGGCGTCGCAGATCCATCAGCCTCGATGAGCTCTACTCAGGAGGCTGCATTTGACCCACCCAAGCACGTCAAGCGGATACTCGACATCAACCAGGGCGAGGTATGCTTCATCATCGGAACGATCTACTGCGCCATGCCGCTCAAGCCAGACGTCCTTGAGGATCTCAGCAGAGAGGTGAGTGCTTCAATTAATAGCTATTGCTGAATGCGATGTACTCAGATGACCGCCCTCTTTCACTGCTCGCAGGCATGGCTTCCTCCTCAGCCCCTTCGGGAGAAGTACGTAGATCGGGATCGAGACGAGCTCTACCTCGAAGACGAGAGCGGACGCATTCGGCTTGTCGGAGAGCCACTTAAATGGGGTCACGAGGCTCAGTTGCGGAGCATGTGTGTCACAGGTGTGTGCCCTCCGTCCCCTGACTTGACCACTTTGTTGTGATACTGACAGAAGAGACGTTGCACCTGTCAGGCATAGTCGTCGCCGTCTTGGGCACAGAAACAAGACATGGCGATTTCACAGTAGCAGACGTCATGTTCCCCTGCCTACCACCATCCAAGCCTCTGACAGAACCGGAAAGGGTCAGCAAGAAGGAGGAAGACGAAGACGAGGAGGACGGGGACGTGACCATGAAGGAAGATGGTGGGAGAGATCGGTGGCTTGCATTGGTCAGTGGCTTGGATCTGGGTCCATCGTCCACCAGCGACACCGATGTTGCCAGCGGCTCCATTGCAAAAACGGAGAGCGACGAGACTCCCGTTGCAAGGCAAGCTAATGGGCATGCCGATGTCGCCCCCATCCCACCGGACGTACGAGCCCAGCTACTGACAGAATGGCTTACCGGAGAGATCGGCGACGAGGACGAGCGCTCGCAAAGTACCAACATCGTCGGACTTGTTGTGGCAGGGAATTCAATGGCGAAACCGATCAGAATTGACGAGGAACGCAAAACGGTACGTACTCTCATACCCAGCTCATGTAAAAAGAAGCGAAAGACGCAGGTCTCCTGCAGGTCCTAACAAACTTCCTTCTTTACGACAATCGTCTACGCTCAACAGCACAAATATGGAGCTGCGGCTGCGGCTGCGTCAACAGCCCGTCCCACCCTCGACCTCGACCAATTCCTGACCGACCTTTCGGCAAGTATGGACGTCTTCATCTTGCCCGGCGAACGAGATCCGACGTCCCTCGCTCTACCGCAACAACCGATTCATTTTGCACTGTTACCTCGCGCAAGCCGGTTCGCTAACTGTAGAAGAGTCACAAACCCGGCGTGGTTTGGTGTGGGCGGACGGAGGTGAGTCTGGTGCTATCGAATTCCAGTGGCAGATTAGGGAAGGGCTGACTTGGCCGCTTCTGATCTGGTCGGTTTGTCCTTCAGAATACTGGGAACATCGGGACAAAATCTGGACGACATCTTCAAGTATGCTGAGGAAGGGGATGATGCGCGAATTCACATGGCTGCCCGGACATTGGATTGGGGTCACGTCGCGCCCACAGCACCCGATACGCTCTGTACGTGACCAAGCACTCCATCTTGATTGCCGGTGTCGCCGCGTGACTGACCTTTACATCTTTGCACGATCACAACGCTTAGGGTGCTACCCATTCAACACGGATGATCCTTTCTTAATTCGCGAGACGCCGGACATCTACTTCATCGGCAATCAGCCAGCATTCGCAACGACGCTCTATGAAAGTAAGTCATATGCCTTCTGTGCGAACTTGTTCTGCATGCTAAGACCCCACTCGTCGCGATTCTTTTGTCATCAGACCCAGACGGCCATCAGACGCGCGTCGTCCTCCTTCCACGTTTCAGTCAGAGCGGCGATGTCGTGCTGGTCAACCTACGAACACTGGAGTGTGAACTTGTCAACGTATGCTCAGCATTGTAGCAAACCAAAGCGGCGTACGAAATCGACACTCTTCGAACGAATTGGAACGCTCACACTTCTCTGCATGCAGCGTGGGAAAGCTGGATGATCACTCAATCAATGCGGAGCGGTCGGTTTTTGGAGAGCCATGCGCGTTGCGGCTTTAGCTGGAAGTCACGCTCAAAACGGCCCAAACCAAGGAGCAGTGCACTACCCCATAAAAACGATCGCCTCATATTCGGACTCCTCACTTGGGTGACATTTCCGAGCAAGACCGCGCCTTCTGACTTCTGACTGCACTGACCGGCGACTTCCGTCCTCAGCCTCCCGATTTCTCATTCCACTTCAGACCCTCATCACGATCCATTCACCCTCATTCTGCCTTATGAGTTGTAATTTTGTGAGCAGAATGTCTGGGCCCTTCTGTTCGGACATCGACGACATACTTGCTGCTCATGTAGTTATGCCCCTGACTGAAGTGAGGACGAATATGGGACGGCCGCAACGCATCGGAGTACCCCTCGTAGAGCGCAACACTCCGGAGTTGAGCGTGCACAATTTGCCCCCCCTGTCACCCCACCGCGCGATCCAGGAAATGTGATGAGACCCTCACAGCCCACAGGCACTCGACCGTGCGACAACCGAGCTTGGATCGAGCAGGCAGGTTCCTGAGTCCTGTTGCGATGAACGACGGGTCTCCATTTCAGCCCGGTCAGGCCTCATCACGCCTGAACAGCATGCTCTGCATCAGCAACTCAGAAGAGCAAGCAAAGCAGGACAACCCCACGTCCCCACATCGCATTCGACGTCTCATTGCGGTGCTCCGCGTTTCTAAGCGCGGGGTAAGGAGACCGAAGTACGGACGAGCCGAGGCCTGCGGAGGTACGTTATGAGAGCCAGTCATACTCTCTGCCCTACTTAAAGAGACGCAGTCTCCACTCTTCCCCTTCGTGCCCACTCAGTACCTCCCCACGAACGTTCCCGCTCCTCCCTCCCCACTTGAACTCTACCGTCTATTGCACGACGTCCAAGGCGACATCCTTGCCCTCGAGTCCTCTTCCAATCAAGCCTTCCCCTAATCCACACCCTCCTACCCAAAAGCCCTCACACGATCCCACCAAGCTTCCAACCATGCCCGTCATCACAGAAGCCGTGCAGACCAATCTGCCAGTGGTCAAGCCGGCCACCTTCAAGCAGTCCATTCCAGCCATCATGATCGGCGTCGCTGCCGCGTTCGGTGGCTTCCTCTACGGCTATGACACGGGTACGATCTCCGGCGTGCTGGCGATGGAGTACTTCCGCAGAACGTTCGGCTCCTTCTGGCCTGTAAACATCCCGTCCAATTTCGATCTCGACAACCTCAAGCCCGGCTACGACCTTTCCACTGGGCACCAGTCCCTCGTCACGTCCATACTGTCCCTCGGCACGTTCTGTGGTTCGCTCATGGGTGCTCCTCTTTCTGACGCACTCGGTCGCCGCGGAGGTGTATGGGTCGCTTTGGTCATCTTCTCCGTTGGTGTCATCATGCAGACGGCTTCGACCTCGGTCCCCCTCTTCGCTGGCGGTCGTGTCGTGGCCGGACTCGGTGTCGGTATCGTCTCCACCATTGTGCCCATGTACCAGTCCGAGACGGCGCCGAGGTGGATTCGCGGCGCTGTCGTGTCTGCTTTCCAGTGGAGCATCACGATCGGACTGCTCATTGCAGCCATCGTCAACAAGGCCACGTCCAACATCAACGGCACAGCATGCTACCGCATCCCAATCGCCATCCAACTGGCCTTCGGTGCTCTCCTGGCCTTCTTGTTTTTCCTCCTTCCTGGTAAGTTGCTACATTTGCATTCCATCCATCTACATCCACTAAGCTGAAATCTGCATCTACCCTCACTGCCAAAAGAATCGCCACGCTGGCTGATCAAACGCCAACGACGAGAGGATGCCTGCAAGGTCCTCGCTCGCATGTTCTCCACCACCGTAGACGACGAGGTCGTCCAAGCCGAGGCGTACCTGATCGAAAACAACCTACAGATCGAGCTGTCCGTCTCCACAGACAGCTACGCCGATTGCTTCAAGAGGGAACGCAAGTACCTCGCTCGAACTTTGACCGGAATCTCCCTCCAGGCTTGGCAGCAACTCAGCGGGATCAACTTCATCTTCTACTACGGTGAGCCACTGCGTGCTGACGTGTTCGAGCAGGGAAGGGAAACAGGGACTGACACCCTTCATTCATTACACAGGGACCACGTTCTTCCAGTCAGCGCTGCCCAACAGCGACCCCTTCGTCTTCACGATCATCTCCAACGTCGTCAATGTCGTTTCAACCGTTCCAGGCATGTGGGGAATGGAGAGGTTCGGACGGCGACCCCTCCTGTTCTACGGTGCCCTGTGGATGACTGTCTGCGAATACATCGTCGCCATCATCGGAACGACGAGGCCATCGAGCGATGCGGCAGCCGGTCGGTCTCTCGTCGCTTTCGTCTGTCTCTACATCGCCGCTTTCGCTGCCACTTGGGGTCCCGGAGCGTGGGTCGTCTGTGGTGAGACCTTCCCGCTCGCCATCCGCGCCAAGGCTCTGTCGCTCTGTGTCGCTTCCAACTGGCTGTGGAACTTTGCCATTGGGTACGCCACGCCTTACCTCGTCCAGAAGGGGCCTGGCTACGTGAGTTTCACTTTCTCTGATAATTGTAGAGGGCCTTTACACTGACGTTGATGTTCCCTGCCCCATACCCCCATCGAACCCCGCTCCACTCACATCACGCGTCCTTCCGTTCCGCCGACTCTGCTCGCACACTTTCCTACGTATAGGCGGGCCTTGGAACCCGTGTCTTCTTTATCTGGTGCGCTCTCCTGCAACGTTGTGAATCGAGGAATCCTAACACTAACACCTTTCTCAACACTTGGACCTCCACCACAGGGGAAGCACCTGCTTCATCGCCTCCCTCTTCGCCTTCTTTACGATCTACGAGACGAAAGGTCTGGCGCTGGAAGAAGTCGACGAGCTCTACGCTGCTGTCGGCCCTCTTCAATCCGCAGCCGCCAACGCGGAGATTCAACAGCGTCGCAACAACCTCGAGGTCGAAGCCATCCGGCAGGATGTCGAGCGCGGCGAGACTAAAGGCCAGGACGACCTCAAGCTCGAGACTGCGTAGTGCCAGTGCATCTTCCCTCGAACACTTTTCAGTTGCGTCCGTCTCCTTGGTCCGAAGTCTATACCAGTGTCGATGTCTTTAATCCCACTTCCACTTCTGCCAAGTAGTGTCCGCATCGTACACACGTTCGCCTTCGTCAAGCGTCACGAACAAAATTACGATCCGAAACTTCAAATCAATTCAAATCATGATACATAAGTGCCGTAACGCTCATGTTTACCCTGGTGAATCGATCCGCAGAACTTGCAAATTCTCCCTTCGGCTTTCTCTAACCCTTCTCACCAGAAAGCCTCAGCTTTTTCCGAGATGACGTGTCTGCGCCGAGTCGAAGGCCGAGCTGCCATAATGAGACGGACTCGTCGGCCGCTCGGAGCGCTCTCCAACTCGCTTGACCTCGTGCGCTCCACAGAAAGTTCCTGTTTGCCTGCGCACCAATCGAGATGGTGATTCATTAGTGATTACCGACGAGTGTATAGGAAGTGGCATGCAGGGCGGAAGGAGTTCCTCCTCAGAACGAGGTGGGCGTGGGAAACTAAAGGGCTGAGTACGATAGATTTTGAAAATTCTATTCGTCGATAGCCTCAGAAACTCAGGCGTGTGTGTGTGCTGTAATGTCGCTCACGTGATGCTCTCTCGGCCGTAATGAATTGCTCAATGGCCAGAAGCCGCGGCGTGCACAAACACGCCTGAGCACACTTGCAAGGAGCGACCCGGACTGCCATTTCCACACAGAACTTAGACGAAATAGACCGCAATCCACCACTGTCTACCTATGTACATTTCTAGCTTGCTTCTGCTCCTTACTCTCAGCCTTCAGACAGCATATTGGACATTGAAAAACGATGAAGTGGATTGCAGATAAATGCTATGCCAAGTGCCAACAATGAATAGGTGAAAGACGTTCTTCTGGCTCGAGAAGTGAGAACGAGTGTGCTGTGTAAGTGGGAGGCCGGAGGACCGACAGCGGCTCGCTCGAGATTGCAGGAGAACACCGGTCATGGCTAGCCTGGTTGATGAGTCTGTCAACGTGAACGAGAAGTGAGTGAGTGAGTGAGTGAGTGAGAAGATCTGCGGCAGCCGAAGGTGGATGGGCACACATACCTTGAAGTTGTGGAGGGCCCTGCGATCGGTGTAAGAAAGGCAAACTGCAAAGGGAGAGAAGCAAGTAGACGTTGTGACCTGTGAGAGGAATGCAGAAGGGGAGGACAAGGAAGACGAGAGCATTGAGCAAGCAGCGACATCTAGGTACGCGTCGTGTTGGGCGCGAGAGGCAAAGGGCTCAAAGAAGATAAGCGGAAGTGTAGCAGATGTTAGCTGTATGAGAAAGGAAACAAAAAGTGGGACTTGGGAGCTGTCAGCTGGATGTGAGGAGTTTGAATACTGCGCACTGCGGAGACAAGAGGAGGAGGTCAGTGGACGCAATCCTCCGAACTAACCAAGCAGCAGCGCGCAGATAGGATGCTTGAGAGGATGACAGTATGCGTATGTGCTCATCGTGAGTTTGGTCGAGGTGCGAGGATGAAGTGTGACGAGGGGTCAGGTATGTGAGTGGTGGATTCGGTCAATTTTGTCTAAGTCCCCTGCGGAGGTGGCAGTCCGGGTAGCTCCTTACAAGTGTTCTCAGGCTGTCTATCGCGGTGTCTCTGTCTGCTCTCTAATTGAATTCATCTCGGCCGATAAATTTGCCACGTGACACTGCGGCAACGCCGTTGCCGCGACCGCATAGACACGCCTGAGTCAATGAGGCTAATTCGTCGAATGTTTTCACGTTTCGTTCTCTTTAGTAAGTGAGGTTTACTTGATCCACCCACCCAACTGTCAGCTTCGCTCCGATTAATGCCAGGGGAGCAGAACGATGTCGACAAGCTTCATCCGCCGGATATCAGCGTCGCCCCGGCATCTGCCGCTCGGCCATGTCCCCTTTTCCAGGGTCACGCCGTTCACAAAAGCTACTGTATATGTGACTTGTTCAATCGAGCGCTGTTGAAGATCCCATGACCTGGAATTTCGGCACCGTGGACGGGCAAGTCACAAGCCAGGCGATCGGGGATCCGAACCCGCGCCTCCTCCTCACCACTATCAGAGACGAACCACGGTCCGACTCATCACGTCAGGAATGCTGGAAGTTCTCCGCTTCCGGGATCTTACCAGCCGCACGTCCACCGTCAACACCGTGTCAAGCACATATGGCACCCATACAGGGCATGTTTTCTCCATGCCACAAACACATCCGAGGCCCGCGTGCGGCAGAAGACTTTCGCCGGCCCCACGATGTCCAGCATCGGCAACTCGAACGGTCTTCTGACGCACTTTTGCGCTCTCGGCGGACGCCACGAATTTCAGGGTGTTGGCAGGGACTTGCGAAGGCCGAAGGGTCATGGGCCTAAACGAGAGGGCTCTCTCCGAGGGGAACAAAGGATGCCGACGGTGCCGCCGCGGCATCGACAGTGGAAAAGCGCGGAAGGCTGAAGCTTGCATTCGTTGCTCCGACGTTCTCAGCCTTTCTCTGGTAACTCAAGGTGAGTCAAAGGTACAAAAGCGGGGGACCCGTAGCCTTTTGGAGCTGAAGGAGTTCACGCCCCATCTCTTCCTCGCACTGCCGATCCTCCCACTCTATCTCCAACGATCACAAAATGACCTCTCTCCTCATCTCCCTGCTTTTGCCTTTCCTCCTCCTTGCTGCCACCGTCGCTGGGGAGTGGCTTCCTTCCGGGCCTCTTACGATGTACTGTGAGCTACCAGCCTTGTCATGCTTTCAAGATGGTCTGGCTGACTCTGCGAACGTTCTTGACAGGGGATTGCTGCAAGCCGTCGGCGGCCTGGCCGAACGCCGCTCCAGTCTCTGCTCCGGCTCATTCCTGTGCTCGGGATGGTCTGACCCGCTTGAGCGACCACAACGCTCAAAGCATTTGCGGTGGAGGTCCCGCCTACACTGTGAGCATATCTCAAAGCATAAAGATCTTCAGATTGTCTGCTGCTGATGATACGTTCTTCTCCTGGCTGGTATCAGTGCACAAACTATCAGCCCTTCTCCATCGGCAACGTCGGATATGTCTTCTCCGCGCGAGCCAACAACGGCAACATGAATCCGCCCGATTACCTTTGCGGCTGCTACCGACTCACGACACATCAGCAGCCCGGATTGGTGCTGATCACTCAGGTGCTGAACGAGGGAGGAAGCCTCAGCGACGGTCAATTCGACCTTCAGGTCCCGGGAGGTGAGCTACTTGATCTTACTACTACAAACATCATGTGCGAAACTTAACTTCTGCTTTTTCCTCAGGAGGAGTTGGCGACTTCAACGGGTGTGTCTCCGAATACAACAGCCCCCCTGACGGCTGGGGTCAACGGAATGGGGGAATCAAAGCTGCCAGCGAATGCACTCAGCTTCCTGCGAGCCTTCATCCAGGATGTCTCTGGGTGAGTGTTCTTCTGTGCTGGACCCTCAGGCTCGCAGCTCCAAAGCTGCAAAAAGATATACTCTTGCTCACGCGCTCATGATGTCGAGTCTACAGAGGTTCAGAACCTTCGACAGCCGAAAGGGTCTTCAGACGACCCAGAGCGCCGAGCGCGTCAAGTGCCCTGCAGCTTTGACCAAGATCAGTGGTTGTGTCCGCCACGACGACCACATGCTGGCCGATGCACCCGAGGCTCTGCAAGTTTGATGCCTGACGCATCCTCATCGATATTCGCCCCCAAAATTTCCGCTTCCAGAGAGTGAGCACGCTGGTATCCTTCAGGTGGCGTGGGCATAGTTCAAACACATGTATTCTCGAACCTCGGTTCTTTCACCTGCTCGAAGTGTTTGATGCGCCACCAACTATACACATGACAATTTGCAATTGAATCGACAAGTGACAATCTGAAAAGGGGTCTCGAGTGACCCTGTGTACATACATAAGTGAGTATACGGTGCTAGAGTCTTCTCAACTCCTCCTCTTTCCTCCGGGCAGCTGGATTTGCTCACCTTTGCTCATCGATCTCCTCCTTTTTGAGGTCTCTCTACACCAGTAGCTGGCTCCATTCCCACCAGCTCCAAGCGACAATCAATGGTCCCACTTCTGACGACGTCAGCCTCTGGCAATGGAAAGGGAAAAAAGGTGCTTCATATCCTATCTCGAAGACGGCGCTGGATCGCGTCGGTAGAAGAGGAAATGACGATGGATACAAGAGGCTGAAGATGTCTCCACCAGAGGAAAAGAAAAGACGGAAGTACGAAGCAGAATGGTCAAAATCATTGGAAGCTGGAGGAAGATGGGGGAAAGTGGGACTGTGCTTCAAATCCCGGGCGACCAATATGGGAGCCTGCAGCCGGTAGCTCTGACGACGTGCGCAGCTGGGCGCCTGCCTTTCAGAAAGAGCAGATCCAGGCGCCCTTCTCGCCTCCCTTCCCCTTGCGGCATTCGATTGGGCGAGGGGAGTTGATGAACACTCTCCCTTTGCCATCTTCCTTGAGTTGGATCTCGGAAAAAGGCCCAACCTCCCTTGCTGGTTGACGAATGGAGAGGATACTTGTCAGTACGTCTAGTTGGAGAGCAACAAGAAGTCGCAAGAGGCTAACAAGTACTTACGTCGTGGTGTTGGCCGAAATGTAGGCTTCCTGATTTGATTGGTAGAAGGGAGTATTTGTAAGGAGTAAGTTCTGAGGCATCTTTGAACTTCAACGGAACGTCTCTCACATCGTCTACACGCGAGTTGGTGTACGCCTGAAGATCCGAGCCAGGAACCTTGAGGATCGAGGACGATGCGACGAAGTCGTCTTTCCATACCAGCGTCGCGTTGCCGGAGACTTTGCCAAGCTTATCGACGACACCTTTGATGTCTTCCCAAATGTAATCGCCATCGTCGCCGGCCGAGCCGGCCTTGAAGTCGTGCTGAATGCTTGTTCGAGACTTGGAGGCAGCAGCTGCAGCTACCATAGCGGCGCCGAGGACGAGAGAAGTGATGAGACGGCTGAAAAACATATCGGCGTGACTTTGGAGTTGAGGCGTGAAAGTCTGGAGAGTGAAGGAACGGCGGGAGTGGAAAGCGAAGAAGGCTGGTGAAGGTGGTGTTTGGGTGTGGGACAGGGAGGATTGAGAGTTCAGCCAGATCAGACTGCCTTTTTTTTATGCGTTTCAGGAAGAGCTTCGGCCCTAGGAACAGAGGTCCTCGATGACTGCATAACTACCACGGGAACCCGAGGCGAAGTGAGAGGCGAGGGCCGTGTACTCAATTGCCACAATTCATTACACATTTGGGGGTTAAGGGTTGCGGCTTTGACCCATGGGCGAATTTCGGGGTGAGCAGCAGCCGGAGACTTGCGCGCGCCACACCTACTCCGGGCTGAGGATTTTCTCTCTTGGGTGGGCCGTGGGCTATGGGCTGGCCTAGCGTTAATAAGATGTTACATGAAAGAAAACACAGCACGAAGCCAAGAATGAGCAACCGAACCGAGCTACAGGGAACGTTAGCGCACGCTCGGAGAGTAAGTCAGGCTAACAGTGCAACACTGCAACTGAATGAGGTGGTAGAGTTGCGGACTTCCATCCTTCAGGCTTCCGTGAGATGCAGAAGCCGGAAGTCGTTCCCCTTGTTCCTGGGTGCTTTAGCCCCGACGATTCGCCTCATTCAAGGCCTCATATGCCTTGTGCCGGCGAGAAGCCGGGCGCATGATCTCTTTCTCTTCTGCGTAACGTGTGCGCATTGAAAGGCAGATACACAAACAAAACGTTATGTATTCACATCGAACGTTTTCCGCAACCAAACGTTCAGCAGATACATACCAACAGCGCCTAAAACCACGTGCGAAATACATACAGAGGTACAAGAAGGCGGAAGAAGCTACTGCCTGATACATGTACCTGACGGCGGGCTGAGGGCAAGGTATGAGGGGGACCATTCATTATCCAGAGCAATCACCGGTCGCTATCGGCGTCACCAGGCTTCCAACGTCCCGTCTCCTCTCGTCACCGCCTTATTCCTCTTCACCATTTCTCTTTATCGATGACCTTCCTGGCAATGCCATCGTTCTATCGCAGATAATAATGCCAGTAACCTGCATGTGAAGCAATATGTATCGCTATGAATCGACAATAACGTTGCGTAAATCATGATCAGAGGCAGTATCTACGTCAAAGCTATGTACATACAAGAACATTGCGAATCGGTCGGTGACTACGTGTATGTATATAATGTGTGCTTCTCGCTGGCATATAAGGCGTTGAACGAGGTGAATCGTCGGGGCTAAAGCACCCAAGCCGGACAGGAACGAACGAGGGGAACACCTTCCGGCTTCTTAATCTCACTTTGTCTAAACGAATCAGTGTCTCCCTAATTTCTGCTTCAATGATACATAGATCCGCCAGTCGCCAGTCGCCACCTTCCCCGGCAAGACCAGGAAGCTGTACAAGGGACTCTCACGACCCCTCAGCTCTCTCCTGGCGCAACTTCGCACCAATCACCTCGGTACAAACGACTACCTATGCTGGCGAAAGGTTAAGGCATCTCCGCTCTGCGTACGATGCCACCGGCGCGACACACGGGAGCACGTCATGTTTGCGTGTGGGATCAATAAGTCCCAGCGGGCGCACCTCCTTCGGGAGGTGGGCTGGAAGAAGGCACAGTCTCTTTTTAGTCTCCTCAACGACAGCCGAATGGCCAGAGAGGCGCTCCGAGTGGCAGCAGCAAGATTCGATTGCTACCGAGAGGAGGAGACCCCCAACCCGGACGCGGGAGCAGGGGCGGGGAACGGAGAAGGGGAGTGAGTAGGAGACGGGTGGAGTGGAGGACTGGGACGGAGTGCGAAGTGGAAGGTTTGGATGGAGTTATTGGAGCGGAGCAATGTGAGGAGGAAGCAAGGAGGAAGGAATTAGCGGTCGCCGGGACTGCAACTTTGGCAATGCGCAGCAATCACCCCAACGACAAACCCACACACCACCATCACCTCCCGCTACGGCGGATCATGCCCCATGTTTTAGTAACCCCCCCATCTCCCCCTGCATAGGCCTTTACGGCCTGGGTCAGTGTATGAATTCAAAAAAATCATCGCCACCTTCCTCGCACATTCCTATAAACACACCTCTCATCCTCTGCTCGTCTTCTTGTTGAGTCCCATCACACACCATCCTTCCTTTCCCTCCCATTCGCACACATCACCACTACTTTAACCTACCAGACCTTTGGTGAGTATGTACACTGAGGAAGGATGATTTAGTCCTTCACTGCGAGCTATGTCTACCACGCCCTGTATTTAGACTGACAGTTGACACCTAATCCCGCTACTCTGACGCAGATCTCACACACCGACAAGCATGAAGTTCTTCGTCAACACCCTCCTGATCATCGCTACCATGTGCACTGTCGTGTGTGCCAAAACTCCCAAAACTCAAGTAAGTGGCACATAGTTGTGATCTCAAGGGTGGAGCTTCTGTCGCGACACACGACTGACCAGTCATGATTCATTCTCAGAGCGAATGCTATTCGGACTGCCTGCATTCCAAACCTAAACTTGTACCCTCAAAGGACAAAAAGTTGTGTCGTGAGGAGTGCTATCCAGTAAGTGGTACATAGTTGTAACAAGAAACCGAGTCTGTAAATGAGAATTGGGAAATGTGTCTGGATTCAAGTGTGTGTACGTTACAGTCGAAGTCGTGCGCAGCAATGAGACGAGGAATTCCTCCTTCATGACCGTGGATCTCGCCCCGATCCTCACCAGTGGTACCCATCGACCATCAGTCTCGACCTTCCAAGCAGCCCCACCAGATCCCGAAGCCCGCACCTAGTTCACCCGACCCTTCTCCATCCCGTCCGTTACAGTTTACACCCGCCCCCACAGATGAGAGGCTCGTCCCCGAGCCGTCAACGTCTTCCTTCTTTCCTTCGTCAAGTGCCTTGAGAACTCTCGCTCGATCCTTTGCCTGATCCAAGACGAGTTCTCGAGTAGGCGACAGACGGTTGATCTTGAGCTCTTGGCGAAGATGCTTCTCAAGGTCCTTCCGTGCCCAATGGAGGCCGGGAAGACGTCGATCGCACTGCCAGGTTGGCTGGATGTCGCCAATCCACTTGACCAGATAGTCGTAACGATCTCCGTCAAGGAATTGCGTCGGTCGACGACCGAGGAAGGTGACGATGCGCTGCTCTGGTCGAGCTCCCTCCTCTTCGACTCCGGTGATCTTCCGAGGAACGACTTTCGCTGGATCACCAAGGAACGGCTCTAGAGCTTGAACAGGGAGGACATTGTGTCCTTTGAACCACGACGGAGTGTCGAGTTCGTAGGCTCCGGCCGTTACTTCGGTCTTGATGCGGAAAGGACCGATATGTTTGGGTCCCAGCTTGATCTTGGAGCGTTGTGTTGGGTCGAGGCGCGTCTTGTAGTGCTCGGTCCGAACCCATACCCAATCTCCTTCCCTGGGTCGCCAATGCTCGTGGTGAGCATCGTACTGATGCTTTTGTCTCTCTTGAGCCTTGACAATTCGCTCCTGTATCTCCTGATGTAGAGACAGCAATCGATCCACTCCAGACTAAGGATGCACTCCATCTCCGCTGTTTTGGCGGAGATTATCTCCGTGACCCCTGCCGGAGAGAATCTCCGCGTAGATATCTCCGCTGCACAAAATCTCCGCGGCCCGGAGATGAGAAAATCTCCGCGGAGATCTCCTTTCCGCCGTGATGTACAGGGTAGGGAGATGAATCACAGCAGGCCAGAAACGGCGGAGTTGCGGAGTCGAGTTTGAAAATGTGCATCTCCGCGGCATCTACGGCGTAACTCCGCGTCTCCGCCGATGGACAAGAAACCCTGCCGAGACCCCTTCAGACTACAGGGTCTCAAGGGGTTTCTCTAATGGGATGGAGTCTCAGTTCGGTCTCGGATCGCTCAGCAGGGTCTGAAATCAGAACAAATCCACCCAACGCCTTGTCTCGTGCATATCAGCCGCTATGGACACTTCCTATACTGCTTTGAACTGCTTTTGGAACGTTTGAGCTGTGCAAAGATGTGGTTCTGACCAAATATTTTACCTATCGGCGGAGACGCGGAGTTACGCCGTAGATGCCGCGGAGATGGGGTAGGGAGATGCTTTTTCAGAAGCACAAAAATCTTGACGGGGTAGGGAGTTTTTCTATTTCGACTGAAGCCAATTTCTGTCATCTCCGCGGCCGGAGCTCCGCTCCATCTCCGCCGCTACAGCGGAGAGGAGACGGAGCTCCGAGAAAACGGCACGGAGATGCGGCGGAGACAGCGGAAAGGAGATAATCTCCGCGGAGATCTCCGTGTGCATCCTTACTCCAGAGTCCAGACTCCTTCTCTGGGCGAGTTGATGTCAAGAATTGAAGGGGGAAGATGCGCGGGAGTCGACCGAAGACCAGCATGTAAGGTCGCTGCTTGGTCGTCTCGTGGATGGTCTGGTTGTACGCCATCATGGCGCTCGGCAATCGCTCGGCCCAGTCGTGTTGGTCTAGAGCCACCGTGTGTCGGAGTAGCGTTGCCAATTGTTGGTTCAGACGTTCCACCTGGCCATCCGTCTGAGGATGGTAAGCCGTCGACATCGAGTGCTGAATGTCGAGCTTCTTGACAAGTGTTTGCCAGAACTGGCTCGTGAAGCGCACGTCCCTGTCGGAGATGATGCGTTGTGGTAGGCCGGTGTAAGGGTACGCCCGCTCCAAGAAACGTTGTGCAGTGTCCGAAGCTGTGTCGGTCGTCTTGGAGGGCCAAAAGAACGCAAACTCTGAGAACTTGTCGGCGCAGACCGTGATAGAGTCGTAGTGTTCTCGGCCGCTTGGAGTCAGGCCCGTGACAAAGTCGATCCCGATTGTGTGGAAGACTTGCGACGGGCTGAAGATCGGATGCAATTCCCCATAGGGAAGGTGGTGTCGAGTCTTGTTGAGTTGACACTCAAAGCAAGACTTGACGTGTTCTTTGATCCGCTTGCCGAAGTCAGGGAACGTGAACGTTTCCTTCATCGCATCGATCGTCCGTTGTGAGGAAGGATGCCCGGCTCGAGATGAGTTGTGGAACTCATGGATCACGAGCGGGATCTTCTCCTCCGGAACGCATAGCTTGATGACTTCGTCCGTACTCGACCGCTTTCGTTCGAACAAGAAGCCTTCCTGAACGAAGAATTGGGTCGGTGGCTTCGAGCGTCGTGTCCTTCGACTTGTCTTGAGTCTTGGGCTTCGACGACGAGTCGATCCGGACGCACCTTCAGTCATCGGGGACGTCTCCTTCTCCTGAATGACCACCTCCTCCTTCTCGTTTCCTCCAGCAACCAAATCCTGCCCATCATCTCGACCATGTCCTCCATTGTGTCCGTCCTCCTCCTTCTTCGGCCCATCGTGTCCACCTTTCTCCTTCTTCGGCCAACCCTGCTTCCAGTCCTTCAAACGTTTCCAACCTCGACTGCCCTTCTTCTTCTTCCCCAGTCCTTCCTTCTCTTCGACATCGACCTTCTCCTTCAACCCTTCTCGATCCAACTCCTTCTTTTCCTCGTTCGCTTGCGACCCTTCGCTCCCCACGCGATCTCTTTTTCCTCTGGCCGCATGGTTCCCCATGTCCTCCTCAACATCCTCCGTTTGTCGACGAGACTCGTTATTGTTGTTCAGGCGTCGCCAGATTCGTTGGTAATGGGAGTCTTGTCGATAAGCATTCGCCCAGCTCGTCTTCTCGTCGGAACCGAAGGCCAATGAGCTGCTGATCGTTGTAGGAATTTCTTGAGATTCTGTGTTGGTTGAAGCTGCATCTTGAGAGGTAGAGAGTTTGGTTTGGGAAAGGGATTGGGAAGCTGCATTCTGAGAGGTAGAAACTTTGTTTTGGGAAAGGGTTTGGGAATGGGAATTGAGCGTCGCCACCAATGCGCTCTTCTTCTTTTGTTGTTCTGGTTCTTTTTCTTCTTTGATCGGTATTTGCATCATTACTTCGTCTTTTGTCGTGTCCACCTCTTCGACCGGGGCTCTGGAGAGAGCGTCCGCCACCTGGTTTGATGTACCCTTGCGGTACTCGATCTTGATCTTCTCCCGAAGAGGTGCTAGAGAAAGAGTCAGTCTCTGAAGTCGGTGAGAAAGGTCAGATGATTTCAAATTCCAGAGCCACAGCAAGGCCTTGTGGTCGCTCCTGACGGTCATCTTCCCTCCGTCCAGGTAGTGTCGAAGTTTCTTCACGGCCCACTCAATGGCTTGAAGCTCGAGGTGAGTAGCCGGGTATCTTCGCTCCGCATCCTTTGTTTGTCGAGAGAGGAAGATGATCGGATGCTCCTTACCATCGTCGTCCTTCTGGATCAAGGCAGCACCGAAACCGACGGCAGAGGCATCCACATCGAGGATGAACGGTCGTTTGAAGTCGGCTCTTCGCAATATTGGAGGGGTCGTCAAGGCCTCCTTGATCTTCATCATCGCGTCCTCCTCAATCTTGGTCCAGATGAACGGTTGTCGATTGATGGCTTCGTTCATCGGTCTCGCCAAGATCGCAAACCTGGGAATGAATCTTCTGTACCAAGACGCCATGGCGAATAGTCGTCGCGCCTCAGTAGCTGTGGTTGGGGACGGTAAGGCCTTGACCGCCTTCACTTTCTCCTCGTCGACCATGGTGCCGAGTTCCGTTGCTCGATACCCAAGGACCTGGAGGGATTTGAAAGCAAAAGCACACTTCTTCGGTGCAATCGTTAGTCCTGCGTCCGCCAGCTCCTTCAATACGTTACCGACGTCCCGGACGTGAGTGTCGAAGTCGGGGGAGAAGATGATAACGTCGTCGAGGTAGGCAATCGCACACTTGCGCCGGTACTTGCCTAGGATCTTGTCGATAGTGCGTTGAAAGAAAGCAACGGCATTCTTTGGACCGAATGGCATGCGGTTCCAGATCCGGACTCCTCGATACGTGGCAAAGGCGAGGAGAAGGCGGGCTCGATCGGAGAGGCCGAACTGGTGATATCCTTTGTTACAATCTACAATGGTGAAGAAATGTGAGTCATGCAAGCAGTCGTGAACCTCGTCAGTCGCTGGAAGGAAGTATTGATCGTCTTCTGTCACCGAGTTCAAAGGTCGGTAATCGTTGCAGAGTCGGATCTTATCCTTCTGTGGGACGAGCACGATCCCAGACGTATAGGGACTCTCGCCCGGTTCCGAAAGACCCATTTCATCGTGCTCCTTCAAGGTCTTGTCGATTGCTTCCTTCTGGGCAGGTGATGTCCGTCGAGGAGGTTCACTGTGGGTCCAGTTCTCCTGTCCGATCTTGAGCTTGATGTCGAAAACGCCATGCTTGTACAGACCGATGGGTCTCTGCTTCGTCGGCCATACCTTATGTTTCGCAAGCTCCTCAGACAGACGTTTTCTCTGTTCAGACGTCAATGCAGCAGATGTCGCAACAGCAGGCTTCGTTTCTGAACTCGGGATGTCGATTTCGAGTTCTTCGATGATCGTGTCGTCTGTCTGACTTAGGCCCGACAAGTCAACCGTTGCTTGTCCTCGCGATTCATTCTGCACGTCGTGGATAGTATCAAGGTCAGCCTTCGAGATTGTAAGACTGTCCTTGTTCGACTTACCAGCACCTGCTCCTCCTTCCGGGAACAACATGTTCGCCTGTTGAAGAGTCCCTCTCTTGAATTCGACCGTCCAGCTCGTGGGATCACATAACATCCCCAAGTTCTTGATGTTGTCGACTCCCAGCAACCAACCATCCGAACACCGATCGACCACGTGAGATTCGCACATCTCCGTGCGGTCTCCATCCTCGCATTCGAAGACGATAGGTAGCATGACGACTGCCTTCGTCCGCTGGGGCAGTCCGTCATCGAACGCGTGCAGCTCGATCGGCTGAGGCGGGTGCCAAACAGCGTTGGGGGCAATCTTGCGAGCCGCTTGCGTGGAGATCAGGCTGATTTCCGATCCCGAGTCGACGAGGAGTTCGAAAGGGGTGAGGCAATAGACGTCGTTGCTTCGATTCAGCCAAACTGCCAGCTTGTATGCAGAGGCTGATTCATGAAGACGACCCGGTCCATCGGCCTGTGTGCTCCGAAGGCGTCGGACAACGGTCCGAACGCGTATCGCCTTGACATCGTATCGAGGGTCTTCGGAGGACGAATTCCCTGATCGTGTCCCTTCCTCCTTGATGTCCTCCCCTTCGTCGAATCGGACTTGCTTCTGCACCTCTCCATCAGAAGACAAATCTTCCTCACTCGACTCCTGTCTTCCCGCCAACACCCTCGCCACGAACTCCTTCTCCACCCGCCGTGCAATCTTCGCCTGCTCCGGGTGTGACTTGCAATCGGCCGCCGCATGACCCGGCTTGTGGCAAAGAAAGCAGGCACCCGTCTCGCGGTCTTTCCGACGTTGCTGACGCTCGGTGTCGGACAGCTGGGAAGTCGACCGTTGGCCAGAACGTCTTGGTGGGGTTTGCGGTCTGAATGATGTCGTGGCCGACGAAGAAGCCCCGGCCCCCGACTGACCGTGGAAGATTGGCTGACCTTCGTCGCGGACGGCTCTCCTTCTCTCTCGGGCTATCCTCAGGAAAGTCCGACCCATATCGAGATGGGTAAAGCGAACCCCGCAGCACCCCTTCTCGGCGAACCATCTTCTGGACGTAGTCCTCCCAGGTTGGCGAGTTCTCGAGCGTATCCAACGTTCGCTCTTGCCAGTCCGGAGGAAGTCCATCGTGGACGATCTCGAGCAGATCCCCGACGGATCGATGCTGGAGTATCTCCGGCACTGAGAACCGAGGAACCTCTCCTCGGAGATGTGATCGGCTGACCATTCTCGCCACTCCTTGTTCCCCAACCAGCCAGTACTTGTCGTACAGGTATTGCGACAAGGTTTCCTTCTCCGGCTTGAATCGTCGCGCCTCGAGTCGCTTTGACACAACGTTCGGATTGCCGGTCCATCGTCGGAAGAATGTCTCCCGCCACTCGTCCCAGTTCATGGGACGAGGCCAGACCGTATCCCACCAATCATTCGCCTCCCCCTCAAAGCACCCGTGGAGGATCGAGATGATCGCCGCATCAGTATAGACTCCTCCTTCCCGGAAGTGTTCGAGTCGGACCCAGAAGGCCAAGGCCCGACGGCGCTTAGGATCGAACTTGCCAATGTCGGTGGCTCTCGGGACCTTCTGAGTGGAAAAGCCTTGCTGGTTCGGTCGATCGATCCTCCAATCTTCCCTGTGAAGGCCTCCACCATCACCTCCGCCGCCTCCAGATCCGTTGCCGCCACCACCCGGTCCACCACCCGGTCCTCTCCCTCCATCTCCGTCTCCGCCGTAACCCCCACCACTGGGTTCTCCACCACCAGGTCCTCCGTCATCCTGGGCCCGCTGCTTGTCCCTCTGTCGCTCGCTTGGTTGACCAAAAGTGGGACGGTCCGGAGTGGACATCGTCACGGCCGACAGGCCTGGAGGTCTTGAAGTTCGCATGTACGGCTGAACCCCGGAGCGTTGAGCAGGAAGCTGCGGTGTTTGGTATTGAGGGAAGTGCATACTGTAGGGAGTAGCAGGAGGCTGTTGTTGAGGTCGAGGGAAGATCATCGACTCGATCGGCGACTGCGCCGCAAATTGCTGCGAAGGAGTCATACCGAGAGGAAATCCAAGACTAGATCTTGGAACGTCTTGTGCTTGACCTCGTTGTTGGATGATCGTGGAGTCCGAGCTCGGCTGGGAGAGTTGTCGACCCTGGCTGACTCGAAGCTGTTGCAGCTCTTGCTCGAGCGACTGGTTCCTTGTGCTAGATGGGACCACGTGGCTTAACCACGTGGCCATCTATCTTATCTTATCTTATATCCTCCCTTCCTTCTCTTTCCCTTTCTTCTCCACTTTCCTCTCTTCTTTCTCTCGGCCGAGACCCTTCTCTCTCTCTCCCTGTCACCTTCGCATCACACTTCTCACTGTACCTAGCTCTCGACATCGATTCATACCTCTTGCCTTTTCCATACTTGCTAGACAGCACATGCTGTTTAGTACATGGTGATGAGAGTAGATTCGTTCCTCAACACCTGATCGGCTGCGCTCTCTGCGTGTCTGCTTCCTCCCTTTCCTGGCCCTCCCACCCTATCTCCACCTCAACCTTCTACCTTGCTTCAACATGCCCGTTTCTGTCACAGTGCGGCCATGGCCATCGTCCGACGCCGGTCACTCTTTTCTTCTTTCCGATGACAGTGATGTGGCTAGGGTCGTTTCCGGCCCATCCTCGCAGCGCACAGCCGTTGGCGACATGTTCCTTCACAATGGTCGTCCTTACCTCCAAGCAGTCTCCGAAAATTACGACATCTTCATCAACAATTGCGCCGAGCCACTTCCCACTCTGCGAGGTGCTGTCCTGCTTCAGGACGAGGACCGCCTTCACATCGCCTCTCAACACTGCTCATTCCGAGACGAGATCCTTCTCGTCAAGGTGGCATACCACCTCTCTCCTCTTCCTCAGCTTCCCGACGTCCCATCATCCAACAGTTTTCCCGCAACACCTCGCTACGTCCTGCCGAAGGCCGCCAATTCTTCTACAGTCCCCTGCAGCCCCACCCATTCTACAGCACCGTCCGCTCCGTCTCCGTCAGCTCGCCTCACTTCGGTACCGACAACGGTACTGGCGGCAGATACCCTCCCTTCCGAGGTCCAAACCCTCCCATCCGCCTCTTCACCACGCCAAGGCTCGCTCCGTCCGCGTCCATTGCTCATCAAGCAGCACACGGACGATATCGTGGACGACTGCCTCCGGCGGGCGGACCTTCTCTCCTCGCCGCACTCTTCTACGGCAATATCGTCGCCTTCACCCGCCTTTTCCACGACAACCGTCATCTCAGCACCCTGCCCAGCAACCGACGACGTAACGGCACGAAACTATCTGGTTCGCTCGCCGCCAGATTCGGCGCCGACTTCTCCTGACACGTTCCGGTACGGAGACTTCGTCCGCGCGTCGACACCGTACCGTCTTTGCGTCCCTCCATCCGCATCACACTGTGATCGTTTGTCGACATCAGATGCTGGCAACAGGCGAGCGGACGATACTCGCGTCCTCGGAATCATCGCGACGTCGGATACCTACAGACATCTTGCGTCCAGTGGCCAGGAGGTTTTGAATGATGCGCCTTCATTGGCTGTGACTTCGGTACCGACCTCGGTATCCGTCACCACTTCTCGGTCAACTTCGCCATCGTTGTCTCCAGTCCACAATGATCTCGCCAACCTATGTCTTTCCGACACCAACGACGCCGTCTCTTCGCACCGTCCAGACCGTCCAGAACAGCCTACCCAGTACACATCAGCCGTCGCAGCAGCAGTTCGGGAGATCCTTACCCGATCGGATACACCGCCTTCCATCTTCCCGACCACCGACGCTCCTGTGCCGAGAGCGACTTCATCAGTCCCGTGCCCGGTGTCATCTGCACTGGTCGCACTCGGTCGCGTGCAGATTGCTTGGACGCAGGCACGAAGATGGATGCAGGAGCGCGAACGCCTCTCGAAACCATCGTACGACTCGTCCATCCATCAGGCGATCGCCCGTGTCTTCTCAGCGTGGATGGATGCTCGCCGAGCATTAGATGTCGATGTTCTTTCGCCTCTGGCCGCAACGACGACTGGCTCTCAATCGACGATCAGTACGCCATGCGTGCTAGCAGACTCGGCACCGGAGTATCAACCCACGTTTCGAGCGATAAAGGCGACGGCACCGGCATCAGCTCAGTCTGTTCTTCCCGCAACCGACCTTTGCCAGTCGCCTGTTCGCTCGACATCACCGTCGCACACTCCGCCCAACCATTGTCCCGACTTCTCCTTGTCTCAAATCCATGCTCGATACCGGTACTCGCCTCGTCATACCAGCCCCACTTGTTTCCATTCTCGCTTTCCATTGCCGTTCCTGCGTTTCTTGTCATTCCTTGATCCTGACCTCCCCGCGTTGCACTACTTTTGCCCATGACAACCCGAGACGGTCGTCTTCTTTTGGGCGGTGATGTGCTAGATGGGACCACGTGGCTTAACCACGTGGCCATCTATCTTATCTTATCTTATATCCTCCCTTCCTTCTCTTTCCCTTTCTTCTCCACTTTCCTCTCTTCTTTCTCTCGGCCGAGACCCTTCTCTCTCTCTCCCTGTCACCTTCGCATCACACTTCTCACTGTACCTAGCTCTCGACATCGATTCATACCTCTTGCCTTTGCCATACTTGCTAGACAGCACATGCTGTTTAGTACATTCCTAGACTCCAAGTCTCCGATTCTCTTTGCACTTGAAGCTGACGTCGAACCTCGTGCCCTTGTCGACGTCGTTTGGTCGGACTCGCCGGAGCTTGAGGACTGTCGAGATCCAGAAGGGTTGAGTTCCTTCTCTAGTTGATGGATCGTTCGACGTCGCTCCCGCCGCTCCTTGTCCTTCCGTCTCTGATCCTCCTTGATCTTGAGCAGGGCTTCGATAGCCTCCCTCTGCTTTCGATCCCGCTCCTCATCCGAAGGAGTTTCCGTTTGCTGCGTCCGAAGTCGGGAGAGCTCTTCAAGTCGCTCTTCCCGAGTCTTCTGCGCCGGTGTCGACATGACCGATCCGACTGGATGTCCGGTCTGGGGTCGAGGTATTCCAGACGCGCTGGAAGTCGAAGCCCGGCTCTACTGGGTCTCCGATACTGGAACGTTTCCAGTCTTCGCCTTCGTTGTCTGAGTTGTCGTCATGACAAGAGCTGCTCTTGAGGCGACCGAAAGCGGAATGTAAGCAAGCTGTCTGGCGCTTCGCCAGGTCTTGCTGTGTCTGTCCCTCGTTGTCCCGTGTGCGCTGCGCTGGGACGAGGCGGAGCTACCAAGTGTAACAAGAAACCGGGTCTGTAAATGAGAATTGGGAAATGTGTCTGGATTCAAGTGTGTGTACGTTACAGTCGAAGTCGTGCGCAGCAATGAGACGAGGAATTCCTCCTTCATGACCGTGGATCTCGCCCCGATCCTCACCAGTGGTACCCATCGACCATCAGTCTCGACCTTCCAAGCAGCCCCACCAGATCCCGAAGCCCGCACCTAGTTCACCCGACCCTTCTCCATCCCGTCCGTTACAATAGTTGTGATTCAAGTGTGGAATGACTGAACAGTTATGAATTTATTCTCAGAACGAATGCTTTTCGAGCTGCATGGAGTCTAACTCAAGGCACCCCGACGAGTGTCATATGAAGTGCTATGGGTGTGAGCCCTATTGTGAAACGAATTGGAAGTGAGCCCCACTGTTAGGTGAAGCCGACCTGTGACAGGTCTAGCAACAAGCAACTTTCCTGTCACGCACTCTATTACCGTGTTCCCCCTTCACACTCCACACCATCCTATCACCGAACAATCAAATATGCACTCCTCCATCGAACATCCTCTCACCGTAGCCTGCCTATTGCGCAGTATTCTGTCAAAACACATGCAAAAGGCCATTCAGGCAAGAAGAAAGAGATAAGATCACGGGTCAGGGAAGAGTTGCAGAGTACACGTAGCAGAGAGAAGAGGACGTGTGGTGACGGAGAACCATTGATTGTGAGACAGATCAGCTTGCCGACTCACGTCCAATCGCCTTGACCGGCCCTCCGCTCAGCGAGATCTCCAGCAGCTTGACGACCTGGCCGACATTGGCCTCCATTCGGCCAGACGACCGGGCGTGCCGATATCCTCTACAGTCGGAATGTGGAGCTCTGCGCCGAAGAAGAGTGGTCAGTGGGGTGAAGATGTCGCGCTGGATCGGTGTCATGAATGACCTTCCGGTGTTCTCGTTCCGACAACTTCTCGAATTTTCCACGATCTCATTTCGCTCTCATGCTCATCCCTGACCTCACCGCCATCACCAACAGGCGGCTCGACCTCGACTTCGGCACAGCCACACACAGCATGCGAACTCTCCACGCTTCTAGCATCTTCTATCGCTTCGTTCCTCTCTTCATCGACCCTGGTCTCGAAACTATATAAACCCCTGCTCTCTCCTGCTCTCTCTGGCTGTTCTCCCCATCCGGTCTTGTGTCTTATTGTGCTGGACGAGGTCCACGTGGTTCCATTATCTTATCTTCCTTTCCTTCTTTTATCTTTCGTCCCTCTTCTCTCACGCGTCACCTTCCTCCCGCATAGCAACAGTCCATCTCTCGGCCGAGAGCCTTCTCTCCTTCCTCCTCATCGCTCTCCTCACTGTACTTCTTTCCCTAGTCCATTGTCATTCATCACTGCTCTTTCACTTGTCACTTGCACTTCTGCACTTACTACTAGTTGATCTCAATCTCTAGTCAGTACATGGTGATGAGAGTGGATTTTCTCCACTGAGCGACTGACGCAGGTTGAGAGACCCGCGCGTACCACCCTTACTCCCTTCATTTCCTCCCTGGTCCCTTTACTCCTCTCCCTCTGCCTCTCACAGTCTCACCCCTCTCTCTTCTTCACTACTTCCTCTCTTCAAGATGTTCACCGTCCTCGATCTTACGCCAAGGGACGACAGCCTGAAGCCGTCCATCATCCTTCTTCATCCGCTCTTGGCGCCATACGACGTCGACGACTTCTCGCTTCCCATCAACTTCCCTGTCAACGCGCAACCTCTCCTACACATACACGACAATCACCCCGTTATCTACTGCAATCGCAGCAGCTGTGACGTTCTCCACAATGGTGTTCCTGCCGCCAAAACACCCCGGCGTCTTCGCACCGGTGATACGCTCCACATACGCTCCGCGGACGCTTCGAAACCAATATCGGCCACATACGCTGTCCGCGTTGCATACTTTTCGTTCTCGTCCGACCAGCGAACGGAAGCTGCAATTGGTATTGGTCGGGTGGAGCTTGGGGCGGCGCTTGCACTGCAGGCCGACACAACGGCTCACTTTCCTCTGGAGCTTCCCATCGACGGCAAGCTTCCGGCCCCCGCCCCGGCAGGCACCAACTGGAACGGGGTACGTGATCTCGTTGAGGATGTGCGCGGCAGATCTGTGGAGGAAGCCACTCGACGGCGGCAGGACCAGGCCTCTGGGGCCGGCACATCATCCTCATCAGCGCTCCAAAATCCGGAGTCAGCTTCTTTCGCCACCCCTCGTACATATGCGCAACTCATCAACGCGTGTCCGGTTGAAGCGGGGTCGTCCCCTACTCCCTCGCAGTTTCCGTCGACGGATCGGACCGACTCCTCGACGTCACCCCCTCCTCCAGCGCCCTGTCCTCCCCGCGATCCTACTGCTCGAACTTCGGTACTCACTTCTCCATCGCCCTTTATTCCTTCGACCTCCGCTCACCGTCCCATCACTACTTCGGTACCAGCTTCGGTACCCTCATCCTCCTCGTCTCCACTCACGTCGGCACCGTCGCCTTCCTCTCCTCCATTGGCTCCAACACCTCCTCCTTTTCAGGCTTCATGGGACCCGTCACCGAGGAAAGCTTCCAGTGTTCCAGCCACGTCGCACATTTCGGCGCCGAGTCCCTCTCTTGGAATTCTGGGACCTTTCCCCTCCAATGAAACCGCCGGCGCGTCGTCCACCTGCATTACAGGTCTCTCGGTTGCACTGGATCGCTTTCGCCAAGGTTGGCTGGCTGCACGACGTGCTGTTCTGGAACTGGGGTCAGGCGCTGGACCAATTTCTTCGGTTGCATCTTCCCGATCCTACACTTTTGCAACGTCTGCTTCCGCCTGCTACCGGCTTGCTTCCATCGAGTGCGCTCAATCGCGGTTGCTTCCGCTTCTCTCTTCGGCATCGTCACTTTCGGGACACGGCACTTTCTCAGCAGCGCGTCAGCCCGGTGCTCCCTCTGCTGTCAGCTCGCCTCCGCCTTCCGCTGTGCTGTGGCCGCCATCCATCATCGCTGCCCCGCTCACGGAACCCAATGCTGCCGCTGGCTCGCCGACTCGATCTGCTATGCCGGTCGCTCCTTTGTGCGTCTCAACCTCTCAGCTGTCGGCATGCCCTACACCAACGCTCCACAACTCGTTCTTGTTCCCATCCCCTCCGTCACAAGTTCTCCCTCCCTTGGTTCCATTGACGACAGCACCGCATTGCGGCTCTCTTCTTCCGGCTTGGTCACAACTTCACGTTCTTCTTCGCCACCTTGTCGCTTCTCTTACGGCCATGTCAAACTTGCCTTGCGGCTCACAGATGTTTCCGCCCTCATACCTTTCTTTCTGGCTCTGTTCCTGACACTCCACGACACACACCAACTAGCTCGGTCCCTCACGCCACTTCTCCGTTCGCCCTCGTTTTTCTCGGTTCTGTTTGCATCACGCGCATAATCCCTTCCATTCCATCAGCCACTTCTCTTCTGCGCTACGTACCCATTCGCCTATGCCCCACACCAGCTGCGATTCTTCCACCATCACGACTCGGGACAGTCGTCTGCTTTGGTGCGGGGATGTGCTGGACGAGGTCCACGTGGTTCCATTATCTTATCTTCCTTTCCTTCTTTTATCTTTCGTCCCTCTTCTCTCACGCGTCACCTTCCTCCCGCATAGCAACAGTCCATCTCTCGGCCGAGAGCCTTCTCTCCTTCCTCCTCATCGCTCTCCTCACTGTACTTCTTTCCCTAGTCCATTGTCATTCATCACTGCTCTTTCACTTGTCACTTGCACTTCTGCACTTACTACTAGTTGATCTCAATCTCTAGTCAGTACACTTATCGAGCCCTCCTTTGCACTACAATCACACACCCTTCTATCTGTTTTCCACCTTGCCTTGTGGCTCGAGCGTTAGCTCCCGGCCTTCAGCCTCCACTTTGCCTTGATTCCCAGCCTTCTAGCATCCAGTTCTTACAGTAGACCGGATCGTCAACCACTGGCCCCGAGCTACCGCACCCAGCCCTAGTCGCCACCGAGTCCTTGTCCGCCTCGCCATGTCCCAAGACTCGCCCAGTCCCTCCTACGACGCTCTCGTCGCAGAGGTTGCCGAGCTCCGCCGCCTCCTTGTCCAGCAATCCGCGTTCGTCGCCACCGAGCCCAACTTCAAGGTCAAAGTTGCCGATCCTCCTACCTTCGATGGTACTCGCAAGAAGGACGCCAACACATTCCTCGCCCACGTCAAGCTCAACTTCTCCGCGAACCCCTCTTCCTTTCCCACCGACACGAGCAAGATCGTCTACGCCGCCTCATGGCTCCGCGGGAAGGCGTTCGAGTGGTTCGAGCCCATGCTCCGCTCCGGTGACGCCAGCAATCTCTCTTGGTCCCAGTTCGAGCACGTCTTCCTCCACTCGCACGGAGATCCCGACCACAAGCGTCGCATCACCCGAGAACTCCTCCGCCTCACCCAGACCGATTCCGCCGCCTTTTACGCCACCCGGTTCTTCCAGCTTTCCTCCCAGCTCGGCTGGAACGACGAGGCCCTCCGGGCCCAGTTCTACGAAGGCCTCGCTGACGATGTCAAGGACGCCCTGGCCTATTCCGAGAAGACGATCACGGACGTTCAAGACCTCGCCAACCATGCCGTCAACCTCGAAAACCGCCTCTCCCAGCGGCCCGGTCGTTTCATCAGGCAACCCGATCGATCCCAGCACCTTGACCAGCCCGAGACTCTCCCCAGCACCCCCGGCTCTCCGGAACTTCACCCAGTCTTGTTCGGTCCTGCTCCGTCCAGTCCTGGTCCCTCCGGCTTTGTCTCCTCCGGACCTGCTTCCCCTGGCCCCGCTCCTCCCGGTCCTACGCCCATGGACCTCGACGCCACTGCTCCTCGCCACCAGCCTCTCACTGACGCTGAGAAGCGACGCCGCAGAGAACTCGGTCTCTGCATGTACTGCGGCGGCCCTGGTCACATTGCCCGGTCCTGTCCCGAGAAGCGCAACCATGGAGCCCGCCCTGCCGCCCACACAGCCGCCGCCGTCTCCTTCCGCCTCGGTGGGCCTGGCTCGTCGTCTAGCACCGGCTCTCCGTCCCTTGCCACCGTCGTTTCGCATCCCAAGACCACCCAGGCAGAGCCTCATTCCTCCGCATGAGGCTTGTCTCAAACCTTCGGCCATGTTCGCATCAAGTTGCAATACCGTTGCGATCCATCCAGTTACGGGCATCGGTTCATTTCCTTTGTGAGCCCACCATCATGCCCTCAACCCCACATTTTTCACTTCCATCTTTTTCACTCTCACCACCACCTTGTTCCGCGACTCAAAATTTCCGGTCACCACCTTGCACCACCACTCCGAGCCTTGACTGCCTCGCTCGAGGCACCTCCCAGTCCCAGCACCTTCCCCGTCGAGCATTCAACTCTGCGCGCGCGCCCATCGGCAATGGCTAGCCGCAAGAGTTCCCAGATTCCGCCTTCCCCGCCAGCGCAGCTGCTCCGTGACGTTCCCCGGCTCCTTTGTCTTTTCCGCCGGTCTTGCGCGCGGCCTTGAGCCCATCAGCGGCTCAGCACTGTCCTGTCGCGAGGGCGCGACCGCACAGAGGGGGCGAGTGCTAAGGCACACGTCGCGAACCTCTTTTCCCAGTCACCGAGTCCGAGTCCGAGTCCGGCCAGCCATCGAGTTTCCCACTTTCCCAGTCATCAAGTCCGGCCAGCCATCGAGATGTTCCCTGCCACCGAGTTTCCCAGTCACCGAGTCCCCAGCCACCGGTTCTCTCAGTCATCAAGTCGCCCAGCCACCGATTTCCCCAGCCACCGAGTCCGGTTCTTCACCAGCGAACTCCTCCCAGCGATTTCGATCCCAGACTCCCAGCACTCTCGATCCCAGACTCCCAGGATTCCCAGTCCCAGCTTCAGCCAACCGTGAACCCCGTCACCCAGTCACCTCAGCCATCTCGGTCTCAGCATCTTGGTCACAGTCACGGTCACCGCAGTCTCAACCTCCATGTCATCGACCCTCGACCCTCGGATCCACTGTCAGGTCACGCGTACATCGGTACATCCTGTCCTCGCACCCACGACTCGCGCCTCCGACTGCCGACAGACAGCAGCCCCACTACCAGCTTCGGAGACCTCAGCTTAAAGAGGGAGCGACTGTCATGAATGACCTTCCGGTGTTCTCGTTCCGACAACTTCTCGAATTTTCCACGATCTCATTTCGCTCTCATGCTCATCCCTGACCTCACCGCCATCACCAACAGGCGGCTCGACCTCGACTTCGGCACAGCCACACACAGCATGCGAACTCTCCACGCTTCTAGCATCTTCTATCGCTTCGTTCCTCTCTTCATCGACCCTGGTCTCGAAACTATATAAACCAGGAAGGATGTATATGATATGAAGAGGATTGGGAACGGAACGAAGAGAAGTGGGAACGTAGCCAAAAGGGTGGGAACTGGGTGGGAAAAGAAATGTGATGAAGCAAGCTGAGAGAGAGAAACGTAGCGTTTGAGCGAGGAGCGTAGGAGAAAAAGTGAGAAGGTGGTGGGGGTCGCGTTCAGGGAGAAAGTTGGGTGCGAGGCTCGATATAAGTACGTCTGGAAGAGAAAGGGAGAAGGAAGTGATGTGGGCTGAGTGCGATAACGTTCCGTGGGACAAAGGAAGACAAAGGGTAACTGCGACCCCATTGTTTGTTGATCCTTATCGGAAGTCGCTCTTCTACGCTCGGCTCCGAAGGCCGTGTGAGGCTTGGGCCACACGTAGACCTTCGTCGACCTGCTCGATCATGCTGAGGAATGGGAGGAGAGTGTGAAAGGTGCCAAAAGCCGCAAATCGATTGCGACTCGAGTGCGAGACCAGGGCAACCATGCAAAAGCGCAGGAAGCTCGACGCGCCGCAGGTGCCAGTGAGGGAGGAACAGAGATGGACCGAGCGACACGCCATCTGCGCTTATGCTGTGGATGATCCAGGCGCACCAAGGGCAAGACGGGAGAACGAGGTCTCGATTGGAAGCGTTGATGTGTGGACCACGAGCGAGGCAGTTGTGGGTTGTGTGTCCATGAGGAGAGGGGCGAGCAATTCCACGTGTTGGCGCAAATAAAGGCGCCAAGCGTCACTCGACCATCGGCCATGAAGACGCACAGTGTCGATTGAAACACCGCGGAGGAGAAACTCCGTGCAACCACCAATCCGCAGGCCATGTCCCTTCATGTTGATCGTGATGACACCTACGCCGCGAAGAATGTCGGTTGACGCGGCGAAGGAACGCCGTGCGAGTAAGTGGAGTGATTCTATGACGGGCACGAAAACCAAACAGATGGGTGGAAGAGGCGGGCCGATTGACCTCGATATGATTCCGTAGAGCGCGTACCGGACACGGAGACCCTGTTTGAGGGGCGAGGACGAGTTTTTCGCCGTTGGGTTGGGTTTTCGTCCAGGGCAGAGAAATTACTGCGGCAACCACGTGTGGTGCCGATCGACTTACGGCTTCCCAAGCCAGACGAGACCCAGATGGATGCTTCCGCTCGGAATAACCGTCCTTGTCTTTGATAAGCAGTTCCCCAAGCCGTGCCAGGCCCCAGAACGCGGTGAGGAGAGCGGCCCAAACAGCTGCGTCGAAAGGATCGCTGAGATCGAGATGATTATGGACTGTCCAAAGGTGATGCACACGGAATGGCGCGCGCGGGGGTCGTATGGAGGTTGCTGGCGTGAGGCGGTCTGCACCACGTAATGCGATGGTGAGGCGAACATGAGTCGTGTCCACTAGGCTGCCGTGAACAATGTGCCAGGCGCGTATTCCGGAAATCCAATTCCTGATACTCCCACCAGCATAGGAACCTGCCAGAGACTCCACAAAGTCTATCAGGTCATCAATCTTGGCCGGGAAACGTGCTGAGTCTGACAGACCATGCTGGTCGCACCAGAGGAGCCAGCGAAGTACGCCAGTACCATATGTACTCCTGGTGGACGCGGCCCACGCCGCACCGAGAACACGCTGTCTCTGAGCAGGATTTCTTGCTGACAGGAGGGTTGAACCTGGCGGAATCCAGCCGATCAGGCGATCAGCGGCTGCCACAGCATGGTGACCTGATGGCGCAGCGGGGAGGCGTCTGGCGATGGGCCGTGCGGAAATGGGCAGAGGGGGCAGAGGAAGCGGGTGAGCGTCCGAAGGGAAAGGCCTCTGTAATGATGACGAGGGGTATATGATGGCAGATTGATGACCCGAGGTAGTGGCCGGCAGAGGTATAGGCAATGCCGGTACGTGCGAAAGACGAGTTGATCGTGCTGTACGAGCAGCCGAAAATGCTGGTGTCAGGCTGGGAAGAATCGATTTCCAGGCCTCGTCATCCAAAGTACTGCCGTAACGCGGGATGCAGCTTTGGACGACCAATACGCGCAGATGTTGACCGAAGGCCACGTGAGGGAGCATCGGCCATGTTTTGGGCGCTGGGGACAAGGGTGGGCACGACCTCGATGTTGTACAGGGCTTCGATGTCGCGAATGCGGGCGAGTACGGACGTGACTGCTGCATTTCGGCTGTGTCCGGAGCGTTCAGAGAAAAACACGGAAGTGTTGTCCGTGATGATGCGAACGCGACAATCGGCGATGCCTTCAGACACAATGACCTGCACTGCAATCTCCAGAGCAACCGCCTCCAGCCACGCAATGTCTCTGCCCTGACCTTTCCACCCCGGAAGGACTGGAAGAGACAACTCAGCACCGTCGACATATATTCCAATGCCGTATGATGTAGAGGCATCGCAGGCAACGTAGATGTTGTCGAACACATCGTCGCCGAGGAACGATCGTCGTAGGCTGGCTCGGGAGAGAGCAGAAGACCACCAGGCCAGGTCTTTTTCGACTTGCCTGCTGGCGCGATGACTGATCCAAGCAGAAACGGGAGCCATCGTCGCCACGAAGGCACGCAGAGAGCCGAGGTGCTTGCGGCCCTGTGCAACAACGAAGCTGGCATGTTGCAATTTTCCGAAGAGCTTCTGGGCAGACTGAAGGCTGTGAGTGGGCTGGTGTTGCCAATCGGAGATAGCTGCGAGGTACTTGAGACGTTTGGCCGTTGGTAGTGCAACGCATCGTTCCTCAATGTGCCACTGAAACCCGATGTAGACGGGAGTGCCACAAAAGTTAACGTCTTTGGCTTCTTTCCAGGGGACGCCAAGGGGACTGGTGACGGCACTGATTGACGCGAGGGAGGAGATGAGCTCGTGTGGTTGGTTTGCTGAGTGGTTGCGGAGCGGAAAGTGGTAATCCTCGACATGTTCCTCCCCGTCTTCGCCCAAAAAGAAAACCACGCCTCCACGCGACCGTTTACCCACAATGGAGCTAGCGGTTCGAGAGCGGGCAACGTTGACGTCGGCCATGGCCACAAGCGGGACGGAGAGGAACAAGAAGTCGTCGACCCATTTGAGAATGGGCCCATGACCGTGTGCACGGCAGATGTCGGCGATGGCATCAGCCACGAGGCCCCAGACGCCAGTAGCAGGGGCGAGACCGAAGCCCAGACACGTGTCGACGTAGAAGTTGTCTTCTCCGTGACGGACGACAGTCCCCGGCCATTGAGAAGAGTGCAAGCCGATGAGCCGGAAGGCATCGGCCACATCACGGACAGCGGCTTGAGCCGATGATGGAAGAATGAGAAGCTGAAGTGGTATGACAACAATGAAAGGTTCAGCACGAAGTTGAATTGGGAATGACAGATGACCATAGTGGATGGTGGGGATGATGGGATGAGCACAGCTAGTGACCTAGCTGGCTGAGTGCCAAAGGCAACGTTATTGAGCTGCGCATACTGCATGATACAGTTGCAGACAGCGTGAGGTTGATTGGGGTCGAAGGGGCTGAGGGGGATGGGAGTTGAGATTTGTTTTTTGGGGGCGGTGAATACTCACAGTGCGAACAACGTCGCGAGCGGCGCCCCATGTTGTTGGCCAGTCGTCGCTGGATAGATGGGAGTTGATGCTTGGTCCGGCGCGAGGCCAGGAAAAATCTTGAATGAGGCGCCAGTCTCCTGATGCCTTAGGAACCAGTCCCAGAGGACTGTTCTGGAAAGGCCCCAAAAACTGTTGAAGATGATGAGCGCTGTAAGGACCGTAGTAGCGGCCCGCGGCAAGCTCGCGAGCGACCGAGGCTGAGATGAGATCTGGATTTTGGCGAGCACTGCCATGATTTGGTTGGATGAGAGTAGAAGAAAGAGATGGAATGCCAATGTTGAAGCCCAAACGAAGGCTAGAAACGAGAGAAGGATATCGGTCAAAGAGGTGGCATCGTTCGAGTTCCAGCTCGAACGCGGAAGAGCGGAGGATAGAAGGGCTCTTCCATTGCTGTATGATTGATGGGAGAAGATCAGGCGGAGCAGGACGAGGCTCCGTGACCTCCATGACCGCAGTTGGCGCACCGATGCGTGCCTCCTGTGCGACACGTTGTGGAGCAGCCTTTGAGTTGAAAGTCCAAGCAGATGGGCTTTTGCGAATCTGCGAAGACGATGCGTCCGGTGGGACCGCGGACGACGAGCTGTTCCTTGCCGTCCACGCGCTCCTTTGCTGCGCATGTACGGAAGGGATGACCGCCTTCGTTGGAGAAGCAGACGAAGCAGCGAAAATTGCTGCGGGCTATTTTTGCGCGGGGAATTCCCGGCGTCGACGACGTGGACGATGTGTCGTCGAAGTGAGGCCGCTTTGTCGAGGCTGTGACTCGTCGCTCGGCGCGCTGCTCGAGCAGACCAAGGCGAAGCTCGTCGAAGTGAGCGGGGTTGGGCTTGCCCAAATTGAACCGCATGCCAGATGCGTTCAGACTCCCGCTGCACGTCCACTGATAACGATGACGGCGGTGCCAGAGACGAATTGCGGCGCCGTGCTGCTCGAATAGGGGATGGTTGATGAGGGTGTGGTTGAGCCTGACGAGAGAATGAACTATATTTTCTGCGACGCCCTCTGCTTGCATCACTCGCACGTAGTTTCCCAGCGCAGTAACCCACGAAGCCATGGGCGGATCCTGATCGGGCTTGAACCCCACGGTCGAGTCCTTCATTTCGAAGGTGCCGTCGGCTCCCAACGTAAATGAGGTGTCGCCCGTGAGCTTGGACTTGGTGGCTACGGCCATACCTTCGGCCGTGAGGTGCCAGAGGTCGATAAAATCGTTGTTGCGAATTTTGTCGCGAATTTTCTGAGATGGGACCGCGACCAGCAGATCCAACGTGTTCTCCATGTTGTCGTCTTGGACCACCTTCTTGCTTTTTTCCTTGGTGTCGAGCGTTTGGGTTTGCGCCTTGGCGAGATCCACGAGATTCTTGGCGGCGAGGAGATGGGCTTCTTGCTCGCGCAAGGCTTGGGCCTGTCGCTCGTTCTCCTCCTCGGCTTCTCGTGCCTCTTGTTGGAGACGTTCCGCGTCCTCTTCTGCTTTTCGGGCGGCCTCCACCTGCTCGGCTTCCACATCGGCGTCGAGTTGCGCATAAATCGCTTCTTCGATGGCGGCGCGCTCGTCTTCTGGAAGACGATCCAAGAAGCGCAGAGAGACGGAAACTGCGGCGTCGGTTTCGGAGACGGGCATGATGATGACTGAAGGCTTTAGATATGGTGGGCAGGGTGAAGGAAATGAGATAAAAAGAAATGTGATGAAGCAAGCTGAGAGAGAGAAACGTAGCGTTTGAGCGAGGAGCGTAGGAGAAAAAGTGAGAAGGTGGTGGGGGTCGCGTTCAGGGAGAAAGTTGGGTGCGAGGCTCGATATAAGTACGTCTGGAAGAGAAAGGGAGAAGTGATGTGGGCTGAGTGCGATAACGTTCCGTGGGACAAAGGAAGACAAAGGGTAACTGCGACCCCATTGTTTGTTGATCCTTATCGGAAGTCGCTCTCCTACGCTCGGCTCCGAAGGCCGTGTGAGGCTTGGGCCACACGTAGAAACCCCTGCTCTCTCCTGCTCTCTCTGGCTGTTCTCCCCATCCGGTCTTGTGTCTTATCGAGCCCTCCTTTGCACTACAATCACACACCCTTCTATCTGTTTTCCACCTTGCCTTGTGGCTCGAGCGTTAGCTCCCGGCCTTCAGCCTCCACTTTGCCTTGATTCCCAGCCTTCTAGCATCCAGTTCTTACAATCGGGTCATCTTAGCATGGTAAAGCGCTCGTGCGCACCCAGCCCGAAACGTTCGCCCATTCAAGGGAAGAAGTGCGTCAAACTGCGGTGCCGACCGCGAACACCCTTGGGCATAGTAGTCGAGCCAGAGGTGACGTACAGGGTGCTGAAACTGTCTGGGCCAAGGGTAATGCTTGTGCTCTGCTCAAATGCGAGCTGCATCTTGGTGAAGGTGTCATAGAGGAGAGGGAAGGAGCTCGAGAATGAGTTTGAAGTCAGGTAGCTGGAAAAGGAAGTGAATAGATAGAAGAGATCACTTTTCTGGACCAGCCTTATTCATACGTACATATATCCGTAAGAGTGGTGGGCTTCAACTCACAACGCTGTCCTGCTCGCTCCTGTTCTGCTTCACTCCATTTTCGCAGTGAGTGGCATACCCAGTCATATGCATTCGTATTGCGCCCGCAATGCGTATGTTCGGTGAGATGTATTTGCGGCAAACGCAGATTCTGTGTCTGAAAGAAGGATTTCAGCTAGAGGGTGCGACGAGATGGCGTGGAGGTGGCCACGATGAGTCTTCTCTTCAACAGGTGGCATAAAGTATATCAAGCGGAGAGCTCACTGAGTTGTTTGTGATCGATTTAGACTGAGCGGAGTGAACGAGACTCGGGCATCTTGGAGCAGCACTGATTTCCCAAGACATTCGACACGAGATCACCGCTGTCTCCTGCTGAGAAGTCCGAATGCTGGTGAGTTGTTCGAATACTTCCTTTTTGCGGCGGCCTGGACCCCATACTTCCGCGGCTATTCAATCTTCCAAACACCCACTCTCCTCGACAGAATCGGACCCAGGTCGAATCAATTGCTGGACTTACGTTCTTGTGACATGTGACAGCAGATATATATAAAGCACCTACTTCACTTTCCCACGACGCTGAGACGTTCACCATCCTCCCCTTCTTCAGTCCTTCCTAGAAGCAGCTGGCTCTGCTCACATTCTTTCTCGTCACCAGTCCCTTTTTCCCCTTCCAATTTCAAGTTCACACCCTTTCCACAAGAATCCTTCATCGGCAATGGTCCGAGCTTCCTCGATCACATACGGCGGCCTTGTCTGTCTCTTCCTGCTCGGCCATGGTGCCGCGCAGCCGGACGTGGTGAGCTTCTACTTCGCCGCAGGCCCACTACCGTTCTCCGTATACGCCTCTCTCACTCTTGAACATCTGATTGACCAGGAAAAACACGAGGCATACTCCTTTAGCCGTCGCTCTGGTTCCTGAGCATCAAGAGGAAAGGTCATCATCAAAGATCAGCAGAGAAGGGTCGCACCTTATAGCGAGTCTGGACCAGCGAGGTCTCGTTCGAGAGATCCTTCCGTGGGCCGGCTTGGTAACGTTTGCGGGCGGGTGTATCGGTGTTGCATACGTTCTCCTTCACAACAGCAAGACCGAGGAAGAGTGATTTCTGCTTCTGCAGGAGCAGAAGTGAGGCAATCCAATGCCACTGAAAGACTGCACATGTACCTTTCATAGAGCTCGCCAATTACGAACCCTTTTCCCGCCCTGCTACACGGTCCAGGCTTCAGGGTGCATCAAATCACATCAGTGGAACGTTTCGCTGAGGTCCGTTTTTGAGAGTCGAGGGGCATTATCTGTCTTTCCGGATGTCTGGCATGTCTTCACCGCAAGTTTGGCTAATTCTTATATTTTTGCAAAGAAGCTGTAAGGAGGAACTCTGAACTATCTGAGCCCTTCGGTATACTGTGTATTCCAACCTCTTTTGCATCTTCACTTCCTTCAGCCATCTCTTCTCTTTCCCATAGGAAGAGTCTAAGCGCCAGAGTTGTTTCCTTTACAAGAGAGAGCAGTTACGAGTCACTCGGTAGCCCACAAGTTCATGGAAGCGTCGTAAGGGGCTACGTGTGGGAATACTTCTGACTTTTACTTAGACGGGGATACCTGGGTCGTATCGTGAAAGGAGAGCGTGATGAAGAGCTGGAAAAAGAAGAAGGCACCGTTGTGACAGATGAGATTTAAAGCGAAGAGTACTGAGTCGGAGTCGACGATGTCCCATTTTTATACCGTCATTGACGTGGCTCTTGTCGATGCTGCCACCTAGCTGCAGAAGGGTGGCCTTGGTCAGATGCGAGTCGTTGCGGCCGAAATAAGGACACTCATCGATGGCCATAGGTAATGGTCCAGCCTGCGTGCGAAAGCTGTTCTTTGGCTCCGGAGTGATTGGCGTTGTCCTGTTGGGATAGAGAGTAGGAAGCCGGCAGGAGCAATGTCAGGGATCAGTGCTTGGGAGGCGAGGAAAATGCCCGTCGTCACTGAACTCATCGATTTGGTGTAGCCAGGAGTTAGTCTTCTAGTGTCGGCCGTCTCAACTGATCAGCTCACATATGTCCATATCATCAAGGTACTCATCGTTGCTACTCACCTGGTAGCGCATTGTGGTGCGTACGCGTGCTGATCGAGCATCACCGCGGCCATAAGCCGTGTAGGTTCCGTCGCAGAGCATGTGTGGCCGTCGCAGCGAGGATAGGAGGCCACAAGCGGAGTAGCGAGCCGTATTTTTACAGGAGTGCTGATAAAAGGCTACTTAGTGGGAGGCAAGGAATTCGGAGGGAAGTCGAATAAATCGTAAGTCAGTGAGAAAGAAGAAGAGGTCAGCTGGTCAGAACTTCCAAGGCGGATGTAACGCAGTTATAGCCTGCTGGGCTGCGGCCTGCGAGTCAGCTTCATCCGAGAATGTCAGCACCCCGAAATTATGGGCCACTTGGCTTTGTCGCGGACGCCTCCGTTCAGGGTCGTACTCTACCTGCTACCACTGCTCCCTAAGTTTTAGCTCGAGCGTTGTCGTAGTCTTCATCAGCTGACGAATTGCGTCTTCGACGTAGACAGGCAAAGGGTCGAGGGATTGATGGGTCCGAACTCTGCGTACCATTTGACGATGAGCTAGAGATCCAATTTCATCGACACCACGACAGCCAAAAGTACGACAGGTCACACGACCAGGATCTTTCCCTCGCACGATCACCATCCCCCAATTCCTTAGTGGATTCCCAGTCGTTCTAAGGATACGAGCTCGAAATGGGGCGCGACTGCAAGCGATACTATGCAGCATGTGTATAGCGCCCAGTCAGGAGATTGTGGATATCATTCACCGCGAAGCTTGCAGCGCCCCTGCAATCCTCTGGTGGCGAAAGGGTGATTCAAAGGTGTAAAAGTGGAGGAGGCAACGGCCATACTGTGTCTCCTGCTCGCAGAACCCCCAGTGACTCACACTCTACACTTCACCGCGCCACTCTATCTTCCACCACTCCAGAAATGTCCTCTCTCCTCATCTCTCTGCTGTTGCCTTTCCTCCTTTTTGCTGTGACCGTCGCTGAGGAGTGGGTACCATCCGGGCCTCTTACGATGTACTGTGAGCTACCAGCCTTGTCATGCTTTCAAGATGGTCTGGCTGACTCTGCGAACGTTCTTGACAGGGGATTGCTGCAAGCCGTCGGCGGCCTGGCCGAACGCCGCTCCAGTCTCTGCTCCGGCTCATTCCTGTGCTCGGGATGGTCTGACCCGCTTGAGCGACCACAACGCTCAAAGCGTTTGCGGTGGAGGTCCCGCTTACACTGTGAGCATATTTCAAAGCATAAAGATCTTCAGGTTGTCTGCTGCTGATGATACGTTCTTCTCCTGGCTGGTATCAGTGCACAAACTATCAGCCCTTCTCCATCGGCAACGTCGGATATGTCTTCTCCGCGCGAGCCAACAACGGCAACATGAACCCGCCCGATTACCTTTGCGGCTGCTACCGACTCACGACACATCAGCAGCCCGGATTGGTGCTGATCACTCAGGTGCTGAACGAGGGAAGTGGCCTCAGCGGCGGACAATTCGACCTTCAGGTCCCTGGAGGTGAGCTACTTGATCTTACTACTACAAACATCATGTGCGAAACTTAACTTCTGCTTTTTCCTCAGGAGGAGTTGGCGACTTCAACGGGTGTGTCTCCGAATACAACAGCCCCCCTGACGGCTGGGGTCAACGGAATGGGGGAATCAAAGCTGCCAGCGAATGCACTCAGCTTCCTGCGAGCCTTCATCCAGGATGTCTCTGGGTGAGTGTTCTTCTGTGCTGGACCCTCAGGCTCGCAGCTCCAAAGCTGCAAAAAGATATACTCTTGCTCACGCGCTCATGATGTCGAGTCTACAGAGGTTCAGAACCTTCGACAGCCGAAAGGGTCTTCAGACGACCAAGAGCGCCGAGCGCGTCAAGTGCCCTGCAGCTTTGATCAAGATCAGTGGTTGCGTCCGCCACGACGACCACATGCTGGCCGATGCACCCGAGGCTCTGCACGTCTGATGCTTGACGCGTTCTCATCGATATTCGCCCCCCAAATTTCCGCTTCCAGAGAGTGAGCACGCTGGCATCCTTCAGGTGGCGTGGGCATAGTTCAAACACATGTATTCTCGAACCTCGGTTCTTTCACCTGCTCGAAGTGTTTGATGCGCCACCAACTATACACATGACAATTTGCAATTGAATCGACAAGTGACAATCTGAAAAGGGGTCTCGAGTGACCTAGTCTGGTCACACCAGACCTTGTAACTCTCAAATGAGCTAAAGCACTATACCGCGTACGCGGTCTGGGGACATTCGACCCGATTCAATTGGAAGGTGCCTGCAACTTTTTGACCCAACACCGTCTGAAGGCCCACTTCTCCTCCTCTCAGCTTCCATTTTCGCCAAACGAAATCAGCACAAAGACAGCGCTGCCGCGAGCTCAGCAGGCAAGGAGCAGCGCTATGGTGTTTTTCCTGCCATTGGCTTCTTTGTTGTGTCACGGCTGGCCATTGTGTTCGTCGCTGTAGAGCAGCTAATCTTCGTGTTGACTGCGTCGTGTGGAGCGGACACCAGACAGCTCGCACGGGCCTCTTTTTGACGGATCGTCGAGAAGTTGGGCACTGGAGCAGTGTCTGCGACAACTTTCAGTTCTGTATGGGCCACCTACTAAGTAAATCGCGTCGAATGTCCCCAGACCGTCTCCACGGGATCCTGTCCTTGTCATCACGTGCGTGCGACGGTCTGGTGTGATCAGACTATCGAGTGACCCTGTGTGCATACATAAGTATACGGTGCTAGAGTCTTCTCAACTCCTCCTCTTTCCTCGGGGCAGCTGGATTTGCTCACCTTTGCTCATCGATCTCCTCCTTTTTGAGGTCTCTCTACACCAGTAGCTGGCTCCATTCCCACCAGCTCCAAGCGACAATCAATGGTCCCACTTCTGACGACGTCAGCCTCTGGCAATGGAAAGGGAAAAAAGGTGCTTCATATCCTATCTCGAAGACGGCGCTGGATCGCGTCGGTAGAAGAGGAAATGACGATGGATACAAGAGGCTGAAGATGTTTCCACCAGAGGAAAAGAAAAGACGGAAGTACGAAGCAGAATAGCCAAAATCATTGGAAGCTGGAAGAAGATGGCGGAAAGTGGGACTGTGCTTCAAATCCCCAGCGACCAATATGGGAGCCTGCAGCCGGTAGCTCTGACGACGTGCGCAGCTGGGCGCCTGCCTTTCAGAAAGAGCAGATCCAGGCGCCCTTCTCGCCTCCCTTCCCCTTGCGGCATTCGATTGGGCGAGGGGAGTTGATGAACACTCTCCCTTTGCCATCTTCCTTGAGTTGGATCTCGGAAAAGGCCCAACCTCCCTTGCTGGTTGACGAATGGAGAGGATACTTGTCAGTACGTCTAGTTGGAGAGCAACAAGAAGTCGCAAGAGGCTAACAAGTACTTACGTCGTGGTGTTGGCCGAAATGTAGGCTTCCTGATTTGATTGGTAGAAGGGAGTATTTGTAAGGAGTAAGTTCTGAGGCATCTTTGAACTTCAACGGAACGTCTCTCACATCGTCTACACGCGAGTTGGTGTACGCCTGAAGATCCGAGCCAGGAACCTTGAGGATCGAGGACGATGCGACGAAGTCGTCTTTCCATACCAGCGTCGCGTTGCCGGAGACTTTGCCAAGCTTATCGACGACACCTTTGATGTCTTCCCAAATGTAATCGCCATCGTCGCCGGCCGAGCCGGCCTTGAAGTCGTGCTGAATGCTTGTTCGAGACTTGGAGGCAGCAGCTGCAGCTACCATAGCGGCGCCGAGGACGAGAGAAGTGATGAGACGGCTGAAAAACATATCGGCGTGACTTTGGAGTTGAGGCGTGAAAGTCTGGAGAGTGAAGGAACGGCGGGAGTGGAAAGCGAAGAAGGCTGGTGAAGGTGGTGTTTGGGTGTGGGACAGGGAGGATTGAGAGTTCAGCCAGATCAGACTGCCTTTTTATGCGTTTCAGGAAGAGCTTCGGCCCTAGGAACAGAGGTCCTCGATGACTGCATAACTACCACGGGAACCCGAGGCGAAGTGAGAGGCGAGGGCCGTGTACTCAATTGCCACAATTCATTACACATTTGGGGGTTAAGGGTTGCGGCTTTGACCCATGGGCGAATTTCGGGGTGAGCAGCAGCCGGAGACTTGCGCGCGCCACACCTACTCCGGGCTGAGGATTTTTCTCTCTTGGGTGGGCCGTGGGCTATGGGCTGGCCTAGCGTTAATAAGATGTTACATGAAAGAAAACACAGCACGAAGCCAAGAATGAGCAACCGAACCGAGCTACAGGGAACGTTAGCGCACGCTCGGAGAGTAAGTCAGGCTAACAGTGCAACACTGCAACTGAATGAGGTGGTAGAGTTGCGGACTTCCATCCTTCAGGCTTCCGTGAGATGCAGAAGCCGGAAGTCGTTCCCCTTGTTCCTGGGTGCTTTAGCCCCGACGATTCGCCTCATTCAAGGCCTCATATGCCTTGTGCCGGCGAGAAGCCGGGCGCATGATCTCTTTCTCTTCTGCGTAACGTGTGCGCATTGAAAGACAGATACACAAACAAAACGTTATGTATTCACATCGAACGTTTTCCGCAACCAAACGTTCAGCAGATACATACCAACAGCGCCTAAAACCACGTGCGAAATACATACAGAGGTACAAGAAGGCGGAAGAAGCTACTGCCTGATACATGTACCTGACGGCGGGCTGAGGGCAAGGTATGAGGGGGACCATTCATTATCCAGAGTAATCACCGGTCGCTATCGGCGTCACCAGGCTTCCAACGTCCCGTCTCCTGTCGTCACCGCCTCATTCCTCTTCACCATTTCTCTTTATCGATGACCTTCCTGGCAATGCCATCGTTCTATCGCAGATAATAATGCCAGTAACCTGCATGTGAAGCAATATGTATCGCTATGAATCGACAATAACGTTGCGTAAATCATGATCAGAGGCAGTACCTACGTCAAAGCTATGTACATACAAGAACATTGCAAATCGGTCGGTGACTACGTGTATGTATATAATGTGTGCTTCTCGCTGGCATATAAGGCGTTGAACGAGGTGAATCGTCGGGGCTAAAGCACCCAAGCCGGACAGGAACGAACGAGGGGATCGCCTTCCGGCTTCTGAATCTCACTTTGTCTAAACGAATGAGTGTCTCCCTAATTTCTGCTTCAATGATACATAGATCCGCCAGTCGCCAGTCGCCAGTCGCCACCTTCCTCGCACATTCCTATAAACACACCTCTCATCCTCTGCTCGTCTTCTTGCTGAGTCCCATCACACACCATCCTTCCTTTCCCTCCCATTCGCACACATCACCACTACTTTAACCTACCAGACCTTTGGTGAGTATGTATACTGAGGAAGGATGATTTAGTCCTTCACTGCGAGCTATGTCTACCACGCCCTGTATTTAGACTGACAGTTGACACCTAATCCCGCTACTCTGACGCAGATCTCACACACCGACAAGCATGAAGTTCTTCGTCAACACCCTCCTGATCATCGCGACCATGTGCGCTGTCGTGTGTGCCAAAACTCCCAAAACTCAAGTAAGTGGCACATAGTTGTGATCTCAAGGGTGGAGCTTCTGTCGCGACACAAGAATTGACCAGTTACGATTCATTCTCAGGCCGAATGCTATTTGGACTGCCTGCATTCCAGCCCTAAGCCTATAACCTCAAAGAACGCCAACTCGTGTCGTTATAAGTGCTATCCAGTAAGTGGTACGGTTGTGATTTCAAGGGTGGAACTTCTGTCGCGACACACGACTGACCAGTTATGATTCATTCTCAGGGCGAATGCTATTTGGACTGCCTGCATTCCAAACCTAAACCTATAACCTCAAAGGACGCCAACTCGTGTCGTTATAAGTGCGATCCAGTAAGTGGTACATAGTTGTGATTTCAAGGATGGAACTTCTGTCGCGACACACGACTGACCAGTTATGATTCATTCTCAGGCCGAATGCTATTCGGACTGCCTGCATTCCAAACCTAAACTTGTACCCTCAAAGGACAAAAAGTTGTGTCGTGAGGAGTGCTATCCAGTAAGTGGTACATAGTTGTGATTCAAGTGTGGAATGACTGAACAGTTATGAATTTATTCTCAGAACGAATGCTTTTCGAGCTGCATGGAGTCTAACTCAAGGCACCCCGACGAGTGTCATATGAAGTGCTATGGGTGTGAGCCCTATTGTGAAACGAATTGGAAGTGAGCCCCACTGTTAGGTGAAGCCGACCTGTGACAGGTCTAGCAACAAGCAACTTTCCTGTCACGCACTCTATTACCGTGTTCCCCCTTCACACTCCACACCATCCTATCACCGAACAATCAAATATGCACTCCTCCATCGAACATCCTCTCACCGTAGCCTGCCTATTGCGCAGTATTCTGTCAAAAACACATGCAAAAGGCCATTCAGGCAAGAAGAAAGAGATAAGATCACGGGTCAGGGAACAGTTGCAGAGTACACGTAGCAGAGAGAAGAGGACGTGTGGTGACGGAGAACCATTGATTGTGAGACAGATCAGCTTGCCGACTCACGTCCAATCGCCTTGACCGGCCCTCCGCTCAGTGAGATCTCCAGCAGCTTGACGACCTGGCCGACATTGGCCTCCATTCGGCCAGACGACCGGGCGTGCCGATATCCTCTGCAGTCGGAATGTGGAGCTCTGCGCCGAAGAAGAGTGGTCAGTGGGGTGAAGATGTCGCGCTGGATCGGGTCATGGGCAATACCGCTTAGCATGGTTAAAGCGCTCGTGCGCACCCAGCCCGAAACGTTCGCCCATTCAAGGGAAGAGGTGCGTCAAACTGCGGTGCCGACCGCGAACACCCTTGGGCATAGTAGTCGAGCCAGAGGTGACGTACAGGGTGCCGACACTGTCTGGGCCAAGGGTAATGCTTATGCTCTGCTCAAATGCGAGCTGCATCTTGGTGAAGGTGTCATAGAGGAGAGGGAAGGAGCTCGAGAATGAGTTTGAAGTCAGGTAGCTGGAAAAGGAAGTGAATAGATAGAAGAGATCACTTTTCTGGACCAGCCTTATTCACACGTACATATATCTGAACGTTCGTAAGAGTGGTGGGCTTCAACTCACAACGCTGTCCTGCTCGCTCCTGTTCTGCTTCACTCCATTTTCGCAGTGAGTGGCATACCCAGTCATTCGTATTGCGCCCGCAATGCGTATGTTCGGTGAGATGTATTTGCGGCAAACGCAGATTCTGTGTCTGAAAGAAGGATTTCAGCTAGAGGGTGCGACGAGATGGCGTGGAGGTGGCCACGATGAGTCTTCTCTTCAACAGGTGGCATAAAGTATATCAAGCGGAGAGCTCAATGAGTTGTTTGTGATCGATTTAGACTGAGCGGAGTGAACGAGACTCGGGCACCTTGGAGCAGCACTGATTTCCCAAGACATTCGACACGAGATCACCGCTGTCTCCTGCTGAGAAGTCCGAATGCTGGTGAGTTGTTCGAATACTTCCTTTTTGCGGCGGCCTGGACCCCATACTTCCGCGGCTATTCAATCTTCCAAACACCCACTCTCCTCGACAGAATCGGACCCAGGTCGAATCAATTGCTGGACTTACGTTCTTGTGACATGTGACAGCAGATATATATAAAGCACCTACTTCACTTTCCCACGACGCTGAGACGTTCACCATCCTCCCCTTCTTCAGTCCTTCCTAGAAGCAGCTGGCTCTGCTCACATTCTTTCTCGTCACCAGTCCCTTTTCCCCTTCCAATTTCAAGTTCACACCCTTTCCACAAGAATCCTTCATCGGCAATGGTCCGAGCTTCCTCGATCACATACGGCGGCCTTGTCTGTCTCTTCCTGCTCGGCCATGGTGCCGCGCAGCCGGACGTGGTGAGCTTCTACTTCGCCGCAGGCCCACTACCGTTCTCCGTATACGCCTCTCTCACTCTTGAACATCTGATTGACCAGGAAAACACGAGGCATACTCCTTTAGCCGTCGCTCTGGTTCCTGAGCATCAAGAGGAAAGGTCATCATCAAAGATCAGCAGAGAAGGGTCGCACCTTATAGCGAGTCTGGACCAGCGAGGTCTCGTTCGAGAGATCCTTCCGTGGGCCGGCTTGGTAACGTTTGCGGGCGGGTGTATCGGTGTTGCATACGTTCTCCTTCACAACAGCAAGACCGAGGAAGAGTGATTTCTGCTTCTGCAGGAGCAGAAGTGAGGCAATCCAATGCCACTGAAAGACTGCACATGTACCTTTCATAGAGCTCGCCAATTACGAACCCTTTTTCCCGCCCTGCTACACGGTCCAGGCTTCAGGGTGCATCAAATCACATCAGTGGAACGTTTCGCTGAGGTCCGTTTTTGAGAGTCGAGGGGCATTATCTGTCTTTCCGGATGTCTGGCATGTCTTCACCGCAAGTTTGGCTAATTCTTATATTTTTGCAAAGAAGCTGTAAGGAGGAACTCTGAACTATCTGAGCCCTTCGGTATACTGTGTATTCCAACCTCTTTTGCATCTTCACTTCCTTCAGCCATCTCTTCTCTTTCCCATAGGAAGAGTCTAAGCGCCAGAGTTGTTTCCTTTACAAGAGAGAGCAGTTACGAGTCACTCGGTAGCCCACAAGTTCATGGAAGCGTCGTAAGGGGCTACGTGTGGGAATACTTCTGACTTTTACTTAGACGGGGATACCTGGGTCGTATCGTGAAAGGAGAGCGTGATGAAGAGCTGGAAAAGAAGAAGGCACCGTTGTGACAGATGAGATTTAAAGCGAAGAGTACTGAGTCGGAGTCGACGATGTCCCATTTTATACCGTCATTGACGTGGCTCTTGTCGATGCTGCCACCTAGCTGCAGAAGGGTGGCCTTGGTCAGATGCGAGTCGTTGCGGCCGAAATAAGGACACTCATCGATGGCCATAGGTAATGGTCCAGCCTGCGTGCGAAAGCTGTTCTTTGGCTCCGGAGTGATTGGCGTTGTCCTGTTGGGATAGAGAGTAGGAAGCCGGCAGGAGCAATGTCAGGGATCAGTGCTTGGGAGGCGAGGAAAATGCCCGTCGTCACTGAACTCATCGATTTGGTGTAGCCAGGAGTTAGTCTTCTAGTGTCGGCCGTCTCAACTGATCAGCTCACATATGTCCATATCATCAAGGTACTCATCGTTGCTACTCACCTGGTAGCGCATTGTGGTGCGTACGCGTGCTGATCGAGCATCACCGCGGCCATAAGCCGTGTAGGTTCCGTCGCAGAGCATGTGTGGCCGTCGCAGCGAGGATAGGAGGCCACAAGCGGAGTAGCGAGCCGTATTTTTACAGGAGTGCTGATAAAAGGCTACTTAGTGGGAGGCAAGGAATTCGGAGGGAAGTCGAATAAATCGTAAGTCAGTGAGAAAGAAGAAGAGGTCAGCTGGTCAGAACTTCCAAGGCGGATGTAACGCAGTTATAGCCTGCTGGGCTGCGGCCTGCGAGTCAGCTTCATCCGAGAATGTCAGCACCCCGAAATTATGGGCCACTTGGCTTTGTCGCGGACGCCTCCGTTCAGGGTCGTACTCTACCTGCTACCACTGCTCCCTAAGTTTTAGCTCGAGCGTTGTCGTAGTCTTCATCAGCTGACGAATTGCGTCTTCGACGTAGACAGGCAAAGGGTCGAGGGATTGATGGGTCCGAACTCTGCGTACCATTTGACGATGAGCTAGGGATCCAATTTCATCAACACCACGACAGCCAAAAGTACGACAGGTCACACGACCAGGATCTTTCCCTCGCACGATCACCATCCCCCAATTCCTTAGTGGATTCCCAGTCGTTCTAAGGATACGAGCTCGAAATGGGGCGCGACTGCAAGCGATGCTATGCAGCATGTGTATAGCGCCCAGTCAGGAGATTGTGGATACCATTCACCGCGAAGCTTGCAGCGCCCCTGCATTCCTTTGATGGCGAAAGGGTGATTCAAAGGTGTAAAAGCGGAGGAGGCAACGGCCATACTGTGTCTCCTGCTCGCAGAACCCCCAGTGACTCACACTCTACACTTCACCGCGCCACTCTATCTTCCACCACTCCAGAAATGTCCTCTCTCCTCATCTCTCTGCTTTTGCCTTTGTTCCTCCTTGCTGCCACCGTCGATGGGGAGTGGCTTCCTTCCGGGCCTCTTACGATGTACTGTGAGCTACCAGCCTTGTCATGCTTTCAAGATGGTCTGACTGACTCTGCGAACGTTCTTGACAGGGGATTGCTGCAAGCCGTCGGCGGCCTGGCCGAACGCCGCTCCAGTCTCTGCTCCGGCTCATTCCTGTGCTCGGGATGGTCTGACCCGCTTGAGCGACCACAACGCTCAAAGCGTTTGCGGTGGAGGTCCCGCTTACACTGTGAGCATATTTCAAAGCATAAAGATCTTCAGGTTGTCTGCTGCTGATGATACGTTCTTCTCCTGGCTGGTATCAGTGCACAAACTATCAGCCCTTCTCCATCGGCAACGTCGGATATGTCTTCTCCGCGCGAGCCAACAATGGCAACATGAACCCGCCCGATTACCTTTGCGGCTGCTACCGACTCACGACACACCAGCAGCCCGGATTGGTGCTGATCACTCAGGTGCTGAACGAGGGAGGAAGCCTCAGCGACGGTCAATTCGACCTTCAGGTCCCGGGAGGTGAGCTTCCTGGTCTCGGGAAGTACTCTCTGCCACCAGCACCGTATGCTTACTTTGAGATCTATTCTCTCATTAGGATGTGTCGGCGACTTCAATGGCTGTGTCTCCGAGTACAACAGCCCTCCTGATGGCTGGGGACAAAGATTTGGCGGCGTTGGGACCGTCGAAGAGTGCTCATCGCTACCGGCCAGTCTCCGTCAAGGATGTCACTGGGTGAGTGCTCAGACTATCACACTTCAAGCTTCAGTGCCACGGGGAGGGGGGATCTACTCATACTGCACAGCACTCACGCGCTTACAATGACTTGCCTGCAGAGGTTCAAGACCTTCGACTCCGGCAAGGGACTTCAGACGACCAGCAGCGCCACGCGTGTCAAGTGCCCTGCAGCTTTGACTGACATTAGTGGTTGCGTCCGCCTCGACGACCACTGGCTGGCCGCAGCACCTGAGACCTTGAAAGCTTGAGGTTCCTCGGCTCACCGTCATCGACTTTCGGCCTCCTTACCCTCCTGATACTTCTACGTGTAGCACACCTTTCCAAGGATGTCAACGTTTCATGCTTCAAATCCAGGTTCACTTCCTCTAACTCACACTCCCAATCTATCCTATTCGTTTTGTTTCTACATCCGAAAATCAAGACGCTACAAATGTAGGCTTCATCTGAAAAGAGAGAGTCGTTCTGGGACGTCTGGCCTATTGACTGACGTTCAGGAGGAAATGCCGACTCATCTCATACAGCAGGCCAGGCGACCAGGCACGCTAGTACTGACTGCTAGCCGTTAGCCGGTCGGGGAAGAGAAGTAGGTCACTCGATGTCTCACCAGGTGCATATGTATCCAAGTGATGCGCAGTGCTGTTTTCACCATAATAGGTAGGTCCATCTGCGAGACTTGTTGCACAACCCCAAATTTCCCACGCCTCCACTTCCCGATGCTGTCAAACTATACATTATACAACGCGTTGCTGCGAGTTAAGACGCTCCAAACACCACCAAGAACACGGGAACCCCAGATTGATCCGCAACGGCGATCCCCTCGATCGTCAATAGTTAATGTCCTCTTTTACACTCGGCCAATCCTCGCTATGAACAACTCAGTAACGAGTTGCGCCAAACCGATCACCGCCAAGCCCCTGGTCCTTGTGAGATGATGGTCATCCGGAAGGCCTTCTCACTCCAGTCGACCTCATTTGCGACGACTTGTTAACGAGTTACTTCCGGGGTTCTTCGTTCTTCGCTGTGTGTATGTGCAGCAATGGCGACGAAGGTACTTAAAGACCAAGCTGCTGCGGAAGTTGACCGCAAATCTCACCATCCAGATGCCCCCTTCCGTCCCTTCCGCTCTCTGGTGCTCATTCTTCCCCTCCGCTACCTTCTTCCTTATCTTCACTTCCCTTTCTTTCCCTCCCCTTCCCTTCCTCTGCCTTCCTGCTCCCCCACCCCTTTCAGGAGGACACGATGCAAGTTTTCGCGCACACCTTCCTTCTGCTCGCGACGAGTCTCCTCTTCCTCGGCGCCCTTGCTGAAGCTACTACTTCGTCGCTCGGCGAGCAGCGTCGCCATCATCATCGCCACCACCATCACGGACATCACGGCCATAGACACCATCCCGCTGATCAGGGGACGGCCCCGCCTGCAACTAATGTTCCACCGAAGGATGCACTTACTGCCGCCGGCGGTGGTACGCCCACTCCGGCCAAGGGCATCCCTCCGTGGGTTCCAGTCATTGCCCCTGCCCCCATTGGAGACAAGCCAGAAGATAAGTGCGAACTCAGTGGCGGCATGGCTACGCAGTACTGTGAGCATCGAGTCACTGCCTCGCTGATCGGAATGGTCCCCGTACTCACCTCCTTCTCTAATACAAAGGGGACTGTTGCAAGATTGCTGCAGCCTGGCCGGGCAATCCGAACGTCACTCGTCCAGCGTACTCCTGCGCCAAGGACGGCGAAACGGTACTGGAGGATACGAACGTCAGGAGCGGATGCGGGGGCGGAACCGCATATGCTGTGAGTGGGGTTCAAAGAAGGCTCATGATTCGGACCTTCAGCACGCTGAACAGTTCCTCTGGATCCCCACAGTGCAACAGGCATCAGCCTTTCGTGTCCCCGACGAACCCGATGCTGTCATATGCCATCGGTGCACGGCCTCATGAGTTGGGCATCCACAGCTTCTACGGGGCGTGCTACTCCATCAAGTTCAAGGAGCTTCCCGGCAAGACGCTCGTCTTCCAGGCTCTCAACACTGGAGACTACCCGAAACTTTCACAGATTGACATCCAGGTGAGTTCAAGCGTTGAAACCACCCGGATAGGTTCAAATGGATTGTTGACGAACATCTCGAAAATCAATTTGCAGGTTCCTGGCGGTGAGTTCAGCGTTCTTTTCGATCATACCGGCTGTACTCTTGCTGACGACGTGTTGACTCTCGATCCTTTGTCCACAGGCGGAGTCGGTGGTCTCAACGCCTGTCCAACGCAGTGGCACAGCCCTCCCGATGGATGGGGCCGCCGATTTGGCGGGATCTACCACAGGAGCGAATGCGACCAACTTCCTGTTCCCCTCCGGCGTGGTTGCCTTTGGGTACGTGAAAGATTCTTCAACCGCGATCGGTTCCTCCCTATTTCGTTACCACTTTTACGCTGACCACAAATACGACGCCCTTCGCTATGACACAGCGCTACGATTGGCTCGCTCCTGCGGGCCATCCGGACGGCATGAATCCCACGATTGCGTCGATGTGCCGTGTCCAGTGTCCGAAGATCCTCACCGACCTTACTGGCACCATCCGCAAGGACGAGGCGAAGTACGCCCTTCCACCTAAGTGATTGTCAAGACGAAGAAACGCCCTACTGCCGGCCGGCTGGGCCTTGATCGTCTTACCATTTACGCGTCCAAAGAATCCGATTCCTCACGTTCCCACTCCCCCGCCATTCACTTATGAGCTTTTTTCCCACGCTTCTTTTATCAACGTTCAGAGTGCTCTACGTATTATAGCTCTTCTCAAGCCTCAAGCTCTGTGAGCGGTGAGCACTCCCAATTATTGCAAACCCTTCGATTCGCCCCTCGGTGCCGGTGCGATGGACGGTGCTGGACGCTGGAGGCAGGCTCGAGTGTCGCGATGCAGGATCTTCGCCCTTCGCCCTTCGGCCATCGATTATTGTTCCTGCCCTTCCTGGAACACATCTTGATCCTGCTCGGCATCGATTGTGTGAACGATCGAAGTGATCATGGAACACTCCGTTATACGGAGCTTTTAGTGTCGGAAATAATCGAGAAAATCCACAGGATGGTACAGCTGAACGGCTAAATCCCCAGGATGGCACACCTCAAATCAAAATCCACAGGATGGTACGGCACGTGATGCCATTGGGAGTCTTGGCGAAGTTTTTGCCTGGCGACCTTGGAAACGTCCGGCACGCCCAGCACACAGAATAACGACAGGAAAGCGTTCAACATCGTTGTGGCGTCAGAAACTGTCTTCCTCGTTGGAGGGCAAGGGAAGGAAGTTGAGAGAGAAGGGAACGAGTCTACGAATCAATTCTGTCTGTGCCTGCTGGTCGTGAGAGTACATTCTGGGAAACAGATCGTCCGTATCGCGACCTTTTATGGTCCTTCATCCATCAACCCCCGCGGCTATCCATCAACCCCCCCGCGTGCTTGGACCTATCTCCTCCCCAACACCCGCGTCCACGTCGCTATCTCCTGCCCCCCCCAAGGTTCCAGATTCCCCTCGAGCGCGTCTCTCCCCCTCTTCTAAGCTTCCGATACCTCATCTGCCCCTTCAATCACATCCTAACGCCACAATCGTCGGAGGCAGCGGCAGCGGCAGCTGACTGAGCTTGCCAGAGAATCAGATTGGACCTCAGACGCTCTACGTGTATGTTCTTGCAGGGCAGAGAAGCTGTGCTCAAGTTGAAGGCAGGGCTTTGAGACCATGAGAAGACTCCTGAAAACAGAGAGAAATGACCTGCTGACCACCTAAACCAATCACGTGCCGTACCATCCTGTGGATTTTTGAAATGACATACCATCCTGTGGATTTGACCCTCCAGCTGTACCATCCTGTGGATTTTCTCGAAATAATCGGCGCCCTGAATTTGAGCCGGCTGCTTCAGGTCACCGCAGCCGGGAAGGAAGTGCGATGTTCGGTGCGGGGAAGTGAGCGACGAGGAGCACGGACACAATTCCAGTTTCCACCGACGACTGGCCTTCGGTAGCCGTTGCGGTGGGACGGCTCTCTCGCCAGCCGGAGGTGTTCTCGCTGCGTTCGGGGAGAGAAAGAGAAGTGAGAAGTGCTATATAGAGCCAGGACCTCGTTGCTGTCCTTTCTCCTCTGCATATCACGACGTCCATCACCAACAAGTGATACCAGCTAATCCCTGATCCCTCCGTGAGCTTCTCTCCGACCAGTCCGAACGCTGACCATTTGGTGGCGCGACTGACTTCTGCTTTCGTTGTTCACTCTTTCCAGTCTGTTAGCTACCCCTACTTTACCTTACTCTGTCCCACCCCATCTCGTTCAGCAACATGGCCGACTCTTCGCCTCAGCAGATCTCCACGCCCATCACGAAGCTGTTCAAGATCCAGCACCCCATCATCCTTGCCGGGTGAGTCTCCTGTTCCTGTCGCCCACAGACCAATTCGAAGCGGCGCGACTGACTTCAGCTCGTTTTGTCTGTTAGGATGAACGTCGCAGCTGGCCCCGCGCTAGCTGCAGCCGTTACAAACGCAGGTGGTCTCGGTGTCATCGGTGGAGTCGGCTACACGCCCAAGATGCTACGCAGAGTCATCGCCGATCTCAAAGCGGACCTGAAGGACAAGTCCGCTCCGTTCGGAGTCGACCTTCTGCTGCCCCAGGTCGGTGGAAGCGCGCGCAAGACGAACTACGACTACAACAAGGGCCAACTGCCCGAGCTGATCGACATCATCATTGAGGCCAAAGCAGCTCTGTTCGTCAGCGCAGTCGGCGTGCCTCCCAAGGAAGTCGTCGACAGGCTCCACAAGGCCGGCATTCCCGTCGCCAACATGATCGGTGCTCCCCGTCACGCCGAGAAGGCCATCGCGGCTGGCGTCGACATCATCATCGCACAGGGTGGTGAGGGAGGTGGACACACCGGCCACATTCCCACCAGTATCCTGCTCCCCACCGTCGTGGAGATGACGAAGGGCAAGAAGAGTCCTCTGACGGGCGAGGACATCATTGTCATCGGCGCAGGCGGCATCTACAACGGTCGCGGTCTGGCTGCGGCTATCACCTACGGCGCAGCAGGAGGTGAGAGAGGGAAAGAGGCACAATGTCCCATAAGTTCGCGTTTCGCTTTGTGCAAGGATACTGACGCAAACCTCGTGTGTGTCTTGTTTCAGCCTGGGTCGGAACGCGCTTTGTGGCCAGCGACGAGAGTGGTGCTCCCAAGCGGCACAAGGAGGTCATCCTTGAATCGACCCACGACACGGATGTGGTAAGTGGCCTTTTATAACGCGTCAAGACGGCGTTGGGAGGTGGAACAATTTTCTGACGCGACCTTCTATTTTTGCATTTCTCCAGCGCACGCTCATCTACACCGGCCGTCCGCTGCGACTATACAAGACACCAGTGAGTCACACTGTTCTCCATTTCTGGCGTGCACAGAAACTTGCATCTGACACGCTCGTTCCCGCTCGCCCCCCCCTCCCCCCCCCCCCTCCTTCTTCTCCAGTACATTGCAGACTGGGAGTCCCGACCAGACGAGATCAAGAAGCTCACCTCGCAAGGAATCATCCCGGTCATCCACGACGTCGAGCACGACGACGGCAAGGGAACCAAGATGAAGGCTTCCATGGAGCGCTGGCTCCTCGGCCAGGCTGCCGCGGTGATCCACGACATCAAGCCGGCAAAGGTGATCATTGACGAGATGGTCACTAGTGCCGCGGACGCGCTCCGGGGTGGGAATGCCCTGCTCGTCAGCGGCGGCCGCTCTTCCAAGCTGTGATTCAATCCCTATCACGGAAAACCTGCCCCCCTCTCGTTCATTACTCACTCGCCTTTCGATGCTTCACGGAGGTCTTCTCGCATTTTGTATTTCTTCCCTGTTTGGTTGGCAACTGCTTCGTGTTGCCATCGTCAATGCCATCTGTTGATCTTGACTTCGGAGTGCGAGTTGGTGGTGGCTTCGCATGCGCACGGGCGTGAACTGTCGATTGAGCATCTTCTTGAGCTCCTGCTCTTACAACTCCTCGAGCCCACTCCGCTGAGCGTCACAAGAGAGAAGGAAGCAGGCACGCGCACTGCTCATTCGTTACTGCTACCCTGCTCACGTTCTGTGCTGGGCTTCCCATACATACCCTCTCCCGTGAGATCGACATCCCCCTCCGGACTGGCCCGAGATGTCCTACACCGCATTCCGCACAGCAGGCCGTAAGATCGTTGCGTGAGTGGAAAGCCCCTGCCTGTATGCCTCGCGCGCCCGTCGAAGGGCATCGTCTCCAGGAGCTGGGGGTCCACGCCTGCTGAACCTCTTCCTGCCCCTGTCCTTCACCCCCTCCTTTCTTCCCCCTCCCCTTTCCCCCTCCTTCTTCTCCCGCAGCATCGGCCGCAACTTCGCCGACCACGCCAAGGAGCTCAACAACGCCGTGCCCACCGAGCCCTTCTTCTTCCTCAAGCCTACCACCGCCTACATCGACTCCGGCGGGATCGTCGAGATTCCCAAGGGCGTCATTGTCCATCATGAGGGTGAGTCTCTTTTTGTTCGATTGGTCCCTTTTCCTGAAAGGATAAGGAGGGGTTCCTGACAAGCTTCCCCACCCTTCCATTTCCCTCATCTCCCCCTTGTTATGCCTCCTCCCCTCAGTCGAGCTCGGGGTCGTCATCGGTCGTGAGGCGCGGGACATCTCTCGGAAGGACGCGCTCAGATATGTTGGCGGATACGGTGAGTGACCCATGCGATTGCAAGCTGCTGCGAAATGTCTCATACTGATTCCACCCCCCGTGCTTCTCCTACGACGGTTTTCCTTTTGTGAAGCTCTCTCGATCGATATGACGGCGCGCAACCTACAGGTGAGTCTCCTTTGCAACAGCGCGCGTCGCATGCTCTTTATGTGGCTTACAACGCGCTGACAATCGCCCCTGTTTCCCTTCCTCCCGTGCTCCAGGACCAGGCGAAGGGTAAAGGCCTGCCATGGTCTGCTGCCAAGGGCTTTGACACGTTCAACCCGGTAGGGTGAGTATTCTCACTTCACCTCACAGCGTTCTCCCCCTCTGAGTCACAAAGGTTGACTGATTCCCCCACTTCGGGCCCTCCCCCCAGACCGTTCATGTACAAGACGGCCATTGCTGACCCGCACAACATCCGTCTTTGGCTAAAAGTGAGTTTAACCCCTTGTCTCCCAATCCCTTCTTCCTCCTCATGAGTTGGAGCTAAAAGTGACCCCCCCCCCCCCCCCACCTTCTCACCAGGTCAACCAGCAAATGAAGCAAGACGGCAACACAGCCGACATGATCTTCAAAATCCCCGAACTGATCGAGCACGTCTCCTCCATCATGCGACTCGAGCCGGGGGACCTGCTCCTCACGGGCACGCCCAAGGGTGTCGGGCCCCTGGTCGCGGGCGATGAGGTACATGCCGGGTTGGAGCTTGCGGATGGGACGCTGCTTTCGGAGATTAAGCTCGCGGTGCAGGATCGGCAGGGTGGGTATGTTCACTCTCAATCCGGGTGAGCGATTGAGGTGGCATCGAGGAGGCTGGGATTTGAGAGGCAGCAGGCGATCGCGCCCCGGGACTTTGGCAGACATAGATCATCCTTGACGGTTCTTATCACATTCCATAAATCACATCAATTGGCATCTGCACTGCTTGCCTCCCCCTGGACATGGTCTGACCGGACAGCAGATCTAGCACTGTAGCTTCCCTGGACGAACTTTGACTCTCGTACTCTTCTTGACGCATTTAGGCGAGGGAAGCGAATAAGGTCTGGGCAGCTGGGTTGGATTTGTATTGTTTCCGGCGATGAAATGTGACGGGAAGGAAGGGGGGCAGGGAACGAACGCTGTGCTCCTTTAAAACAGACCCTGTGCTGGATGTACGAGGGCCGCACAGCAACCTTGAACCTCGCACCGTGACTCGAAAGGGGCGCCCACGGTTGGCAAGCTGAAAGTCGGTCTTTTCTCACTGTTCTGTCTCGGCGTCCTGGCGTGGTTGCTGTGATTTCGATAGGATTGATAGGGAGCAAAAAGAAAAGGTCAGCCAAGAACTGGTTCTAAATGATCCCGCTCTTCTCGGGCAGGTTAAAAGAACCCCTCCCCGCGCAAGGTGATCTGCCTTCAAGCTTCCACGAACGAAGGGTGACCTCAGGCCCTGAAAAATCTCCCACCCACCCAAGACCAGAGTTGAACAAAACTCACCTTAAAGAAGTTCTTCCGTCTCGCCTCCCTAAGCTCCCTCCCGACCGTCCTAGCCTCGCCATCATACTGGCTTCCATCGCCACCCTGGTCCCCCGGCATCGGGATCGCATTGATGGGCTGCTGTCCCGCGATGGGCCCGACCAGGCTTCGGCCTGTTGCTTGGAAGGTGCCTAGTAGGGCGCCGAGGCCGAGGCAGCCGAAGACCATCGTTTGCGGGGATCGGGCTGGGGAGGAGTGGTTGAACCGAGTGAGCGAGAAGTGGTGAAATCAGGTCAGTGGGGTTCCCCAAGGAGTAGAGGGAGAGGGAGAGGGAGAGAGATCAAACTCACCATTGGCGCCCATGACAAGACCAGCCGCACATCCTCCCGCCGCGGAATTCAGCGCGTCGTCCGTCTGTCGGATATTACCCACGAGCGGTTCTACAAAGGCAAACGAGCCTCCCATCGCAGCTGCAAACCGGTTGAAGGAAAGAAAGAGAGAGTCAGCATGTCCCAGCGTAAGGTGCAAGGGTCAGACAACGCAACGCACTGAAGATGGCAATCGTCGAGCCCGTGCGGGTGAAGACGCCCATCGCGCCCGCCTTGTGGGTCTGCATCGCATTCTGGACCGCCGAGAAGAGGACGCCCGCGGCGCCGGCCTGGAGGGCACCCGTCATGCCGATGGCGAGCGCGTCCTTGCCCTCGTACGCCTCGATCGGTTTTGATGCTGATGAAGCCATGTTTTTTTTTGGGGGGAATAGAGCTATGCGTCTGTCTGTCTGTCTGTCTGTCTGTCGAGCGCGCGCGTGGGTGTTCTGCTTTCCTTGCTTCCTGCTCGGGGTCGGCGCAGAGCGTGAGGTGGTCGCGAATGTCAGGAAGACCGGCTCATGCTGCTGGGCGGACGAGATGCGAGGCGAGGCGAGCTGTGTGATCATCTGTCCACACCACAATGATCATAATCTCACCCACCTCCTTCTTCCCGCTCCCTCCGAACAGACACGCAGACAAGGTGCGGGTGCGATCTGTGTATTTTGGGTTGGGTGCGATAGAGAAGAGAGGGGACAGGAGTGACAGATGTTTATGGGTGAGGAAGAGAGAGAGAGAGAGAGAAGAGCTTCCAATGGAATGATGAACGATGAACAATGGACGATGATATGGTCTTTTTTGATTCCGACGGAATCAGGAAAGGAGGATGACGAGGAGGAGGAGGAGAGGCAATTAGGAGCGATACGTTTAGCCCGAGCCACCCTTGTAGACCTTGCCGAACATGAGCTCCTGGAGCTTGTCGTAACCTGTGCGGTGGTCATAGGCGCGTCAGAACTCTCGCAAATACAAGATACGTGTGCATCTGAGAAAAGAGAAGACTCACCGGACAGGACACCGGCACCGGCAATACCACGGAGAATGTTGGCACCAGCACCCTTGAAGAGCGAAGGCACACCCTCGGCGGCAATGATGGACTGGGCGGCGTGGGCCATGTTGCGGTAGTGGACACCTCCACCGGAGGTCATCATCATGCGTCGGCGAACGGTGTCGAGAGGGTACGAAGCGAGACCAGCACCAGTAGTGACACCCCAGCCGAGCAAGAACGAGGCAAGGAAGTTACCCTCGAGGTTACCGGTGAGGAGAACAGGCTTGAGCGAGTCGTACATGCCGAAGTACAGACCACGGTAGACGACGATACCGACGACCGAGGGAACAAAGCCACGGTACAGACCCGAGATACCGTCCGAGGCGAGCGTCTTGCGGTAGACGTCGACGAGGCCGTTGAACTGACGGTCTCCGCCGCCCTTGGTGGCCGACTTGGCGTCGTTGGCGAGACGGGTACGGGCGTAGTCGAGCGAGTAGACAAAGAGCAGCGACGAGGCACCAGCGGCACCACCGGAGGCCAAGTTGGCCGACATGGACTTCCAGTACGGGGCCGTCTTGGGGACCTTGAAGAGACTCTTGAAGTAGTCCTTGAAGGCGAAGTTGAGGGCCTGGGTGGGGAAGTAACGGATGACGTTGGCGGTGTTGCCACGCCAGAAGGAGACGACACCCTCCTGCTGGTAGGTGCGGACAAAGCAGTCGCCGATGCCCTTGTAGGGGGACGCGAGACGGCCCTGCTTGATCATCTCGGCCTGGTTCTGGACGAGGAGCTTGACACGCTCGATGGGGGCTGCGGCCGTCTTGGAGACGGCAGCGGAGACACCGCCCATCATGAAGTCGAGGAAGAACGAGTAGGCATCCTTGGTCTTAACCTTGGAGGGGTCGACAACAGCGCCCATGTTGAAGTATGGGGTGGTGAGGGGAGGGGGAGAGGGGGAGAGGGGGTGGGTGGGGTGAGTGGTGGGTGGTGGGTGGTGGTGGTGGTGGTCCAGCAGTTGGTGCGCATCCAGCCAGGGGACGAAGGAAGGAAGGGCTTCTTCGCTTTCTCTTTTTCCACGTTCGGCCGAGTCTTCTCCCGCCCCGGTGACTTCCGACAGGGGTCTCGCACTCTCCCTCCCATATCACAACAGCGCAGTCTCGGAAAGTCTCGGGCCACCAAAAGCCGACTCCTCCTCCAGTCCTCCTGCGCCCACGCCCTCGCACAGGCCGCATCGGTCTTCTCTCGACTCTCTGCTGGCCGCTGGGGTGCTGCCTCGAAGAGAAGAGGTCAAACTTTTCATCCTCGCCAGTCCCCATCGTGTGCGCGGTGCAGCGGTGCCGGCGTCGATGCTGGCCGTCGCTCCATCTCCACGCTCTATGCTCCATGTCTGCTCGGCACAGACGGGAGTTCAGCAGCGACGAGCCCGACTCCTTCACCAAGCTCGCTCTTTACTCCCTCTCGAGTGTCCATGGTGGCAACGCAAACATTTCACACAGGCACACACGCGAAGAGGGTTGAGAAAGACAGCGTTTTGGTGGGATTGCGAAGAAAGGTTTTGGTGGGCCTAACAAATGCGAACAAACTGCAGTCTTGAGGATGTGTGTGAGCGAGAGAGAAAGTGTGAGAGAAAGAGAAGAGGACGAAGGTATGGTGTGGGAGTTTTTGGCCAACAAACTCCGCCGTTGGCCGTGGCGGGCGTGGAGTGGGTGATGGTGGGGGGGGAGAGACAGTAGACGTCAGAAGAACGCCTATTTCTTCTTGCTCGCCTTTTCTGCGGCCTGAAAAAAAATAAGGAACAAGAAGCGAGTGTCAGCAAAGTAGTCAACCATATTAGTGAGTAAAAGAGACCACGTACCTTGGTGACCTTGCCCGACTTGCCGGCAGACTTCTCGACAGTCTTGATGATACCGACGGCAACGGTCTGTCGCATGTCACGGACAGCGAAGCGTCCAAGCGGGGGGTACACGTTGAAAGCCTCAACGCACATGGGCTTGGTGGGGATCATCTTGACCATGGCGGCGTCACCAGACTTGATGAACTTGGGAGCGTCCTCAATCGACTTGCCGGAACGACGGTCGATCTTCTCGACGAGCTCGGCGAACTTGCAGGCAATGTGGGCGGTGTGGCAGTCGAGAACCGGGGCGTAACCGGCACCAATTTGACCGGGGTGGTTCATGACGATGACCTGGGCGATGAAAGAGGCGGCCTCCATGGCGGGGTCGTTCTTGGAGTCCGAGCATACGTTGCCGCGACGGATGTCCTTGACGGAAACGTTCTTGACGTTGAAGCCGACGTTGTCTCCGGGGTTGCCCTCAACGAGCTGCTCGTGGTGCATCTCGACGGACTTGACCTCGGTGGTGACGTTGGAAGGAGCGAATGTGACAATCATACCGGCCTTGATGATACCAGTCTCGACACGGCCGACGGGCACTGTGCCGATACCGCCGATCTTGTAGACATCCTGGAGGGGGAGACGCAGGGGCTTGTCGGTGGGCCGCGATGGGGGCTCAATGGCGTCGATAGCGTCGAGAAGGGTCTTGCCGCTCGACTTGCCGGCCTTGGTCTCCTTCTCCCAACCCTTGTACCAGGGCATGTTGGCGGTGGGCTCGATCATGTTGTCACCGTGCCACCCAGAGATGGGGACGAAGGCGACCGACTTGGGGTTGAATCCGACCTTCTTGATGAAGTTGGAGGTCTCCTTGACGATCTCGTGGAAGCGCTCCTCAGAGTACTTGGTGGTGTCCATCTTGTTGACGGCGACGATGAGCTGACGAACACCGAGGGTGAAGGCGAGAAGGGCGTGCTCGCGGGTCTGGCCATCCTTGGAGATACCAGCCTCGAACTCACCCGTGCCACCAGCGATGATGAGGATGGCACAGTCGGCCTGCGAGGTACCGGTGATCATGTTCTTGATGAAATCGCGGTGGCCGGGAGCGTCGATGACGGTGATGTTGTACTTGGGAGTCTCGAACTTCCAGAGCGCAATGTCGATGGTGATACCACGCTCGCGCTCGGCCTTGAGCTTGTCGAGAACCCATGCGTACTTGAAGGAACCCTTGCCCAACTCGGCGGCCTCCTTCTCGAACTGTGGTGCGAGACATGAGAGTGTCAATAGGGATGATCAGAGGAAGTCTGGCGAACGAGATTGCGGGATTGGACTAACCTTCTCGATGGTACGCTTGTCAATTCCACCGCACTTGTAGATCATGTGCCCGGTGGTGGTGGACTTGCCGGAGTCGACGTGTCCGATGACGACGACGTTAACGTGGAGCTTCTCCTTTCCCATTTTGACTGTGGGAGTGGTGAAGGAGAACAGGGTCAGCGAGGATGTTGTGGGAAAGATAGAAGTCCAAGTCCCTGCGATCGCCTCCCCTTCCGAGGTCCACGTCACCCGCTCGCAGCACGCTGGGATGAGAGCATGCGCGCGGGAGAGCAGACGATGGGCGGGGGGGGGGGGGGTAGGAGCAAGGATGTACTGGACTGTGGAGTGGAGCAAGAGAGAGAGAGAGAGACTTACATTATATGTGTTGGTGTGAGGGAGTGTGTGTGTGGGTGGGTGGTGGTCGGGGGAGGGCAGGAAGCGGAAGGTGCGCGTGTGTTATGAAGGGGTCGCCCTCACACGAAGAACCAGAGCAGGAAGGAAGAAAAAAAAAACCATGCACAGGCGAAAAATTTGTGCGTCCCCAACACACGCACTGGAGCAGTGTCCCGTCGTTCTCATCACCCGTCATCGCATGCCCAAGGCGCAAAAAATTCTCATGGGCCCGCTTTTCTCATTTAGTTTTTGACTCCTCCACACCTTCTTCTTTTTCCCACGCCCCCTTCGCAGCACTGCACCGCACACATGACTCACGCGCCCTTTCATGGAAGAAATTCGCGCAACACCCATCGCCGATTTTCAAAAGGTGGAGTGAAAAAAGGCAAGCCACGCTTTCATGAGAGCACGGACCTCCCAAGCCACGTTCAACCTCGGCGAGGGCGGCGGACGCGCGAGTCGCTCCGACAAGGCGGGGCCATGCTGGACGTCCCCTCTGGTGCGCAGGCAGGCAGGCTGCCCATCCCGTCCCATGTAAAAGAACTGACAGGCCCTTCGGAGCTGGGAAGAGCTATGCATTGACAGCTGGTATCTGGAGTGTGCGAGAGGCTGACCCGAACCACCAGCTTTGCTCACTCTCTGTCCTCCTTCGTGTCCTGCAAAATCGCTAACCGCTCTCTCCTCAATCCTTTCTTCTTCGTCCTTCCCGCTCTGCTCCCTCTCTTTTGGCTTCCATCCGCTGATAACAGTTCCGCTGAGACGAGGCTCCTCTCTATCTCGAGCAGGACACGGCAACGTCGAAGGTCCCGACTGTCGTTCAGAGGTCCCGAACGATGGGGATTTCCCATCTCTCACACGAACCTCGGAACGGTCGGTGCAGTCCTCTTGTCCCATACGACACGGAGCTCGACCATTCCCGCTCTCAGAGTCATCTAGGATCCTTTTCCTCTACACTACCGCTGGGCACCGTCTTGCTCTCAGTGGCCCGTCGATTCCCGCTTCTCCGTTTTTACCAACCGCCACATTACCATTCACTTTTTCGATGTTCCGCATACAATCACCCACCCACCCACAACCCCCTCACTGCGTCAGAAATGCAAGTACTGTGCGCTTTTAATTACGAGGTAGCCCTCGGCCATGCTGGACCAGCTGCGATGAAGAAGAGGTGGCGCTGAGGATGCATCAAAGGGGGGCGGGCGGGCGGGCGGGCGCAACGCAACGAAGATCGAAAAAAGAAGAGAGGGAGAGAGCCCCGTGGTAAGCCCATGCCTGGCCTCGGGGTGGCCTCGAAGAAAAGACGAATAGGAAAAGAGAAGAGAAGAGAGAGAAACAGAAAATACAGCAGCTGAATCATGCGAGTTGCAACGAGGTGGTGTGAGAAAGGGGGAGGTGGTATCATTGGGGAGAGCCTGCTTTTGCGTGCGTCCGAACGTCGACGCGCCATCCCCGCAACGGGGAAGGGCGAGGCTCCGTCGTTCCTAGGGACCGCCTGGTCGTTCGAAAATGGCGTCCTCTCAAGGCCGATCACGACCTAGACGACGGTACGCGACCGCCCCATCATCAGCGTCGTCGTCGTCATCATCATCATCCTCATCCGCGCCAACGTCGCCACCTCCACCCGCACCTCCCTCATAATCCTCCTCCTCCTCCTCGTCGTCCTCATCGTCCTCATCCTCGTCCTCATCCAGATCCATGCCCTCCGCCCGACCCGAAGATCGAATACGCGGAAGATCCTGCCTCATCCACCTCTCATACTCCGTCAACCCATCGGCATCCCGATCCGGCAAGGGAGCAACCGCCGCACGAGTTCGTCCCTCCCCTTCCCCCTCCCCATCGTCATCTTCCGAATCATCCTCGTCCGGAGATAGGAACATCTCTTCAGCAGCGGCAGCCTCCTCTTCCTCATCATCATCATCATCATCACCACCCATCTCCATCTCCTCCCATCGCCCAAACCGCCTCGGAACAATTTCAAACCCCCGCGCACCCGCCGCCGCCGCGCCAGTCGGAGGAGTAGCACTATGCCGAACCTCCCACACCCCACCTGCAAGTCGTGCAGGTCTGTGTGCGCTCAGCTGTTGCAGGCCCAAGCGCCGCGCAGCACGGAGGACCCAGTTTTGCGACCAGTCCGGACCACCGCCTTCTCCTTCTTCTTCCTTCTCGTTCTCGTTGTCGTCGTCTTCGTCGTCGTCGGATTGGTGGACCGTGTCCGTGCCGACGTCGTCCGATCGGTCTGAGGAGGCGCTTGTGCTGCCATCCATTTCATCCTCGTCTTCGTCCTCGGCTTCTTGAGAATCCTCATGCGACGTCCGTCCTCGATCATGAACCTCGACTCCTCGATCGCCCACCCCAACCCCCGTCTGCTCCTCCTCCCCCTCCTCTTGCCCTACAAAGACCGGCCGATCCGCACTCCGCCGCCAAGGCCGCTTCGCCTTCGGCGGCGTCAGGTTGATCCCGCACGAGCTCGATCCAGCAGAGGTAGCCCCGCCGTCGGTGCTATTACTCCCGATCTTCGTCATCGCCGTCGACGACAGCCGACCCGTCGCGCCAGCACCAGCACCAGCACCAGCACCAGCGCTGGCGGCCTTCCCTTTCCCCTCTTGAGCCTCCTTGAAGATCCGACGAAGGGAGTACATGATGTCCGGCTTGGCACGGAAGAGCTCCTCCCCTTCCCCTTCCGCTCTTACTTCCTCCCGCACCTCCTCCTTCGCTCCGCGACCGCGCCCAACCCCACCTCCACGGCCCCCAGCAGCAGCGGAACGAGCAGCACCAGCCAACCGCCGCCTCTTCTCCCTCCGATCCTTCTCCTCCTCCAGCAGATACTCGTCAAACTGCGCAATGGTAGAAGCATCACCGATGTCCCCCTGCCTACAGAGCTTCCGCGTCCGAAGGAGCCGGTCATTGGCGCGCATCGAATGGCTGATTGGCATCCCCGCATGGTAATGGTGATTGGAGAGTGACGAATGCGCAATGTCGATCGAGTCGCGCTCGTCGTTCGCTCCTGTTGGCAGGGCTGGCTTTTTGCCTATTTGACGGGTTAGGCCGGGACGCAGGAGGGGGACGGACAGGCTCCCGTCTTCGGGTAGCTCGTCGTGCGTCGAGAATGGCAGCGGACTGTATAATCGCACCAATCTCTCGATGCCTACGAGTGGGCGGGAGAAAAAACAGAGATGTTGAGAACCATGGGTTTGACTTCCTTTAATCGAACGCTCCGGAGCGGGAGAGGGAGGGCTTACCGGAAGTGGCAATGAGCGGTAAATGCGGGTGAGCGAGGGTCGTATTTGTGATGGACTGTGCGCCATCAAGCGTGAACGCAGGCTTGTTCAGCCGCGGCACCCATACCGGTGCTCCGTTCTTGGAGACGAAATCTGCACGATAGATGGTTCAAATACGTCAGACGCCTTAGTCCCATGTCCCAGCAGAATTCAAGAAAGCTATCGTATGGAATGCTAGAACTCTGACACCTACAGAGTCCATCAATGGGCCGTTCACCCCGCAAGATGCTCAGTTCCTTCACCGCCTCCCGTCTGGCCACCAACGACTCCACGCTAGGGATGGCCCACCCATACCCGCGGAAATCATCGCTCCCCGTGACGTAGTACAGCCCATCACGCTCGACCTTTGGCAAAGTGAAAGCTTCTCGCACAGCCGGCCCGCGCTCGTCCCTGGCGTCCTGAACCCGATCCGATGGTGGTTCCTCGACTTTGGTCAGATCGGTACCGAAGCGGCCGAAGCTGCCGTGCTTGGTGGTGCAGCGAGTTGCGTATCCTTTTGCTTCGCACACTGCGATGGGCTGCGATTGGCCGACTTCGTAGATGATAGGCTTGAACCCCGTCGCACTGATTGGAAGAGCAGTCAGTCAGTCAGTCAGTCAGCATACGAGCGAATGTTCCCCAGAATCTGCTTGCGTGACGACGCCTACTCACTCCGAAACCAAGAACTGGCCCGTGGGGTCGAATCGGACATTGACCCCATCTGCCACGGCAAAGTATGCGTACACCTCGTCGTCGCTCCTCCGATCAAAGCGCTCCAGCACAGAGTCGTAGAGAACAACAGCATTGTCATCATTCAAAATACCAGCCGTGTCCAGCACATTCATAGCGTCCATCCCGCCGGACCTGTCGCTACTGCGGAAGCACATCCGGGCATCGTACAGCCGCGTGCCCGCTTTGACGTTTATGTTGGCGGCATCGACCCTGTTGGAGGCCGTGGAGATGCAGACGGCGAAGGTGTTCCCGTCCGAGGCGAGCGGGCGCCACTGTACACCGGAAAACGACCGACCAGCGAGGGCGAAGAGTCCCCTGCGAGCCGAGAGCCGCGCACACCCAACAAAACCAGGCGCCGGCAGCCGGACGTCGTTCATCGTCAGCAGTCCGTTCTGGGTACACGCAAGGACGAGGGCCGGGTTGTACGGGTGAGCGGAGACCTCCCGAATGGCGGGCGTGGTGCCGAGGAGGAACTCAAGGCCGGTCGGGCTCACGGGGGCGGAGAGGACGGCGGACGGGTGGATGCTTGGTTGACGGGCCCAGAGGGTTCGTCTTTGTTGGCCGGGCTCGAGGGAGAGCCGGGGTCGTTTGGCGAGGTTGGAGAGGGACTGGAGGTCGTATTGGTGCACGCGGCCGTCCATTCCTCCGGAGAAGAGGTGCTGGCCGTCGCACGACCAGGAAAGCGTGAAGATGTTGGCCTAGGCCAAGCGCAATGAAAGGTGATTAATACGCATGCGGCGGGCAAGAGGAGGAGGGGAGAGAAACGTACCCGATGTCCTGGCAGGGTGACGAAGACGTCGGACCGGTCGGAGTCGATGTCCTCGTACATATCCCTGATCTGGACGCGCATGTCATCGCCGCCCGAAGCAAGCCAGCGGCCGTCTTTGGAGAACGCGAGCGCATTGACGCAGCTGATGTGACCTTCCAGAGGTCTGCGCAGGGGAGGTAAAGAGGGGGTCTAGAAGTGAGCCCTTGCATGTACTTCAAAGCGCAGGACAGCAGTGGCTCTGAAGACACTCACCGCATGAAAGGGAAGCCTACGCGCCGGACCTGATCTCCCAGAGCGCGCTGCTTGAGGCGGTCCTGGCGGGGCAAGCGGAGGTTCTTCTGTCCGCCTGCTCGGAGCTGATCGAGGGTCTGCCAGCACCGAGCCGCGTATGCTGCGCCTGCGGGAACTTGCGCGCTGTACTCCGGCGGTTCTCCGTGCCGGTCGGAAGGTTGGTCCATGATGCTGCGCTGGGAGGAACCTGCGACAGCGGCTGCTGCTGCGGACATGAGTAGAAGCTCTCCCGGAGAACGACGGCCAGGCGAAGATGGAAGGCGACGCGAGGGTTGCGGTCAGCCAGCGTGCGACGCAGACAATCGTTGCTGGAGGCCAACCACAGCCAGTCAAGTCGCTCGCTACCTTCGCAGACAGCGTCGAGCGAGCAGCGTCACCGCCTGACCGATCGATCACCGCACTCTCGCCACGTGCGACGTGCGACGTGCGGTCCTCGTCCTGGCTTCTGGTTCTGGTTCTGGTGCTGTGGCCTGTGTGCTGAGCATACCATCGCCGTCGTCAAGATCGCACCGACCTCCGTCCAGCGTCCAGCTTGCGCGCGCTTGGTTACTCGGTCTCTCGACCCTCCCCCTCGCCCCTCGGTGAGAAGAAGCTGGGAAGGTGGTTTCGATGGTTGCCGGTGACGTCACCGCAAAAGTGTAGGGACATGTTCGGACATCCTGCGGAGAATTGTTGCGTGTTGGACGCTGACGGCTAACTCAGTTCCCGCGTATAAAGAGCGAGTTGACCTTTTCCTCAGCTTATTTCTGTCTTCCTTTCCTCACGTCTGTCTTCCTTGTTCGCAGACTCTTTCAACACGATGCAGATTTCTTTCGCCTTCCTTTCGCTGCTCGCAGTCACCAACGCAGCCGTCGTGTACCCGCGGCAGGCTGCCGATGCGGCCACTACCACTGCGGTGATGCCCTCCACCGCGATCGGAGTCGATGCCACAGGCGAGGGCAGCGCCAACGAGACCGACACCTCCTCAAACGCAAGATGCACTCGCCAGACCTACCAGGTCCCCGTCAACGTCACTCAGCCCTCATATGACACCCTCAAGATGGGCGTCGAGCCTGAGGTCAACCAGACCCGCATCACCGAGCTCTTTGTTGAATATGTTACCTCCAGTCAGAACTTCACCCAGGCCTACTTGAACGGATCTGTCATCGTTGAGCAAACCTTCAACATCTCCGGCGTCTACTGCGAGCCTAAGAACAACAACACTGTCGCAAACAGCACCATCCAGCTCTTGGTCCACGGTATCGGCTTCGACTCCAGCTACTGGAACATCCAGAGCTCAGAGTACAACCTCTCCGAGTCCACCTACTCGTACGTCTACCAGGCCCACGAGGCCGGCTACCCGACCTTCCGTTACGACCGTCTCGGCACCGGACAGAGCGAGCGTCCCGCCGACGGTTACAACTTGGTCCAGGCCTCGACTGAGGCCGCCATCCTTGAGAACCTGGCTGAGCGCATCCGCAACACCACCGACATCGGTGGCCGCGCCTGGAACCAGACCGTCGTCGTCGGGCACTCGTACGGATCCGCTCAGAGCCAGCATCTGTCCCAGGTCCGACCCGAGCTCATCGACGCCCTCGTCCTCACCGGCTTCTCCATCGACTTCACTGGCTTCCCCTTCACCCTCCTCTCCGGCGTCTACACCCAGGCAGGCACCGTCTTCCCCGAGCGGTTTGCCAACATCTCCAAGCACTGGCTCGTCACCGGAACCCAGTACGCTGACCAGATCAACTTTGCCTACCCCGCTTCCGTGACTTCCAACGCAACCACCTGGGTCCGCGGCACTGCTGCCCCCGTCACCCAGGGTGCCTTCTTCACCATCGGTGGCCTCGGAGCGCCCGCCCAGAACTACACCGGCCCCGTCCAGGTCGTCCTCGGCGAGAAGGACTTCATCTTCGCCTTCCGCAACCCATACGTCAACGGAACCGACTTTGCTACCCAGGCCATTGAGGCTCTGTTCCCGCAGGCTGCTGAGGGCTCGGAGGGATCCATCATCCCCGCCACGGGACACGGTATCAACTACCACACCACCGCGCCCCTTGCGTACAACGCCACCCTCTCTTTCCTGAATGTCACTCTTTTCAACGCCACCGCACCCGCTGGCCCCAGCAGCCTCGGCAACGACACCCTCCCTACTGCCACCGACAACTCCACCACCCCCATCCAGCTTCCCACTCCTAGCGGACTCGGCGACATCACCCTCCCCACCACTGTTGCCCCTTCCGCTCGTGCAATCTAAATTGCCTAGAGGGAAGAGCAAGGTCTTCAATCCCAACTCTCGCCATTCCCCCCCCCCCCCCAAAAAAAAACCTGAACAATCCACCTCCAATCCTTAGGTCCTGCATCTTGCCAACACCTTCTCTTTATTCGCCACTCTTCGCATTTTCTGCCTTCCACACTGTTTCAACCGTGTTTTTTTTGCCCTCCATTATATATATACCTCGCCGACGGGGTCAGTCGTTCAACGAATCCAGCGTCGACGTTCACTCGCAGTTTTCAAGTACACATTCGCCGCGAGGCAGGCTTCGTTTGAGGAAGTTGAACCGGAGCGAGCAGACTTGGATGTGTCCAGAACACAAAGGAAGGCTGTGGACCACAAGGAAGAACATAGTGGAGACGTCTTGTAAACAGAGCAAGTCCGACACGAAGCAAGATCCCGACCTGGAAAGCAGAGCTCAACCCTCTTACTCCAACACCTTCGCATCAGCGAGAACACCCCAAAGCTCATGCCGCTCGCCCAGCGCATACGTCAACGTCCGCTTCCCAAAATCGACCCCGAGCTCCAGCAAGTCGATAACGTCGTCCAGCAGGTGGGCCTGCCCCACGATGGCGCCGGTGTATGAGACGTGCGACGCATGCAGGATGTGGACGTGCAGATGGCTAGGACGGCACGAGGAGGAAGGCGAAATCAGCGGGGTGTTTCACGTCAAACACAGGCTGGAAAAAGCGAAAGAAGGAGCCGGGAAGCCGCATGGAACTCACTAGTACGTAGGTTGGTAATGCAAGAAACAACGCACGCTGGAGCTTCCCCCACCCATGCCCGGCTTGACTCCATACCGATCCTTCGCAACGCGCTCCGCCGCGTGCCCGATGGCCCGGAGCATAGGTACGTGTTCCCTCCTCAGATCGCGCAGCGATCGGAGGGAGCGGTTGTGCACGATGGCGACGAGGTAGAGGGACGAGAGCGTTTGTTGGTCCCATTTCAGATCCGGGACGATCTGGGTTAAGAGGGAGGGATGAGGAATTGAGCGGGCCCCTTCTGTGAATGTGAATGGGGGGAAAATTGGGATGGGGATTATCCTTACAATGAAGCCTGATTCGGGACTGGGTTCTTCGTAGATTATGCTGTCCTTCTCTTTGAGCTTGTCGAGTATGTTGTAGACCCTGCGAGGGGGGATTGGATGAGAATGAATTCATTGATGGCCTTTTACAGCGGCTGCCAACATTGGGATGATGGTTCACGTACCAGTTTATGCGAGAGGCGGGTTGGGAACGTATCCATGGTTTGACGACTCCTTCATAAACCTCGGGCGTTTCTTCAGGGCACACATCCAAACGCAGAAGGTTAAGTTCGTCGCATGCCCCTCGAATGGATGGCGCCTACTGAGGTTTCAAGCTCACCTCGGAACAGATACTTGTCTTGCGCGGAGTATTTGAGGATATGCTGCCAAGGACAGTACGAAGAAGGGAAAGCTCCCGTTCAGCCCCTCTTCTCCATCGTTGCATATCCTCAAGTGGCAAGGGAAATTGGAACTCACAGTTTCCGTAACCGGTCGTATCAGAGTCATCTTGACGTCGGCACCCCTGTCCGAAGCCGTACCATCAGCCGAATCACTCGGAGGACGAAGCCAGCCGACGAGCCAAGTGTACACATCATTCTGACCAAGACTGGACAATCTGGCAAACGCTTCGTCTTTCGAGTCGGCGGTGGAGGGGGACGCGTCGCCGCCGATGGCTGCGTAGAAGTCGTTCGAGAAGTGCGTCTTTTCGATGTTGAGGATGACTTGCTCCCTGTCTGTGCCGGCGTCTGTGGAGAGGGGGGGCATGGAGCCTAGCAGGCTCGCTGAGTGGATTCTGGCATCTGTTCGGAGGGGGGGGGAAGAATAGGGAAGGCGCAGGGAGAGGGGTGGGAAGAGAAGGTAAGAATTGTTAGGTACGAAGGAGAACGGGGAGAAAGACATCAGCGGGCTTCCGGTAGGAGAGAGGCTTCACCTTGATTCAAGATTCGCTCGAGGCGGAAGCCTACCAATGATGCAGGCCTTTCGACTTCCTCCATTGTCCTACACCCTTTCGTTATGCGTATCTCTTCGCTTGCCACCTGTGGTCGCTCTCGTTGCAGCGACGAAGCGTGGTGATGAAGTGAGGGCGAGAACGGGTGAATGTCCCGATCTATGGTCGTTTTTTTGCTACATGGTTCGATTTAGAATGTGGGCCAAGGGCCAGGGACCGATTACATACGCAAGCCATAGAAATAGAAGAGGAACGGAGGAAAAACGGCAAGGAGAGCATGAAAGGAATGTGCAAAGAAACAGAAAGAAGAAGAAGGGAGGGTAGTCGTCAACGCTGAGCTCCTAGAGGGGGGGGGGCATTATCCTTGAAGTCCTCGGCCATCACAACGACCGTCTTGAGGGAAAGTCGAAGCTGTACCGGAGGGGGGCAAGAGAAGTGGTTTTCTCGGCACCTGGCATCTGATGACCGGGAGAGGGAGAGGGTCGCATCTTCCGAAGGACCGGCAGTCGGAGAGATTCGTTCCCTTGGTGTCCTCGTGTCGGTATGCTGGTACCTGTGAAAGGGGGGGAGAGAGGAAAATATCGAAGGCAAGAACATTAGTATGCACTCACCATCCCCGTCATCCTCGCCACGACAACGAAGGCTTGCCGAGCCCTGCGGAGGGCCACACCTTCGAGGTGTACGGCGCTGCACGACTCAAAGGCCCGCCTCGGTTGTTGCAGACGATAGAGGTCGAGTCGATACTGCGGAAAAGAAGAGTTTGTCATCGTCGAACCGAAGAAAAGAGCCACCGCAAACCCATATCTTGTTGAAGTTCGAGATCGCATGAGGGCGATGCGAAGCCGAGGCTTTGAGCACTCGTTCCCACGCCGATGCGAGCAGATCTGCAAGGATACCTGTGGTGTTTGAAAGGACGTCAAAGTCAGTGATGTGGTCAAAATGGATGGACAGGTTATGAGCCCGCGCGGACGAGGCAACTTGATGTCGACAGATATAAAGCATGTGCAGTACCACTGCCATCCATAGTCCGAAGCGGGGTCGCATGGGTGGAGGGACGCCGTCGCATCGGAGGATTCCGCTGGCCGAGAAGTTGGTAGGAGTCGGGCAGCCGAGCGCAGTCAGGAGGGGGAGGCATTCTTCCCAGACCGCTACTGCGCCAGGGCATTCGAAGTATCCGTGGTTAACGCCGTCTTCCCCGCCGCAGCCAGCAGGGCACCTTCGATTACCGTCACCTTCTTTGTCGTGGTATGTCCACACGTTTTTGTTGAGAATCAAGACGGATGTGGTGCGGACGATGGCGGACAAAGGTAGTCGACGGAGGAGCGTCCAGATGCCCTTCCAGGCGGCGTCGTCGAGAGTCGAGCCCGGCTGTTGGGGCCATTTGGGGCGGCGCGAGCCTCGGCGTGCTTGTAGTTGTTGCCGAACGAAGGAAGTACTGACGTTGGGCAACGGGGATCCAAAGACGGTGAGGGAAGCCCATGGAAATGCCTTAGCGAGCGGGTCCTGAATGGTGGGGGTCCATCCGTGGGAGGAAGGTGCCGATCGATCTTTGAGATCAGCTGACGGCGGAGCTGTCGTACCCCAAGCCATGAGCGTGGTCCGAACTGGAGGGGGAAGATGTTGCCAGTGTGCGTTCCAGCAGTCGTGGAGCGCGGGTCCTTGTTTCGGCGGTTTTGAGGAGAAGGGGTGGGGTATCCCATTGAGGGAAACCGAACGACCTGCAGGGGGTCCGAGGGGCAAAGACGGCACTACGGATCGGCCACCCATGGGCACTTTGGCATGCCATATGTAAGATTTCCTAGTTATAAGGTCGTTGCAAACACAATAGAATTGGTGTTGGACAGTCGGACGCGTAGTACCGCTCGTTGTATAGAGACAGAAGTGACGCGCTGCTGAACTTTGGCCTATGCTACTATGTTTAGATAACTAACCAGTATACCAGTGGTCCTACAGGTGTGTGGGTGAAAGTGGCTCTCTCAATCACTTGATGAAACTTTATGAGACTCAGACTTCACACAGTAGACTTTAACTCTGCAATGATCTGTGATTGCTAAGTTAGTTGTCTGGGAGTGTGAAAGGAAAGAGCTGGGGGGACCAGAAGGGAAGAAGGGCGGCGAGGGCGCTCCTTTTATACCTTTCATGGTGCCCCTGATGCGCAGCGCATTGTGTGGTGTGCGCTGCGCTGAGGTGTGGTGATGTGGATGCGTCGGTGTGCTGGTGAGTCACAAGAGTCACAGCCACGTGACAACTGACGCGTCAGATAGTAGTCATCCAACAGTCACCATAAATCACCCAGCAGTCAATACACAGTCATCCTTTGACACGGGCTAAATACATACACAGTCATACAGTCATCATGGGAGCAGGGACGAGTCAAAGGGGAAGTGTGAGTGTGGCGAGGTGAGGTGAGAGGAAGCGGTGGTGAGTGGTGCGCGCGGTGCGCATGGTGAGCGTTGGTTCACCACGCGAAAAATGTGTTTCGATGGTAAATTCGCGTGAACCAACACTTCACCAAAAATTGTAAACAACACGCACCATATGTGGCACGTGACGCACACCACGCGTTGGGCGCCTGAGAAACCAACGCGCACCACGCGTCGCACACCACACGCGCCACGTGACAATTGTCGACGCGCGGCGCGTCTCAGGTGAGAAAAATAAAAAAACAACGCGCACCACATATCGCGCGCGCAGAGAAAAACAACCCGCACCACGCGTCGGTCACCACGCGTCGGTACGGGTGAGAGGATAGAAATGTTAACTTGTGAGGTGCTGAATAATGTACGCGTGGCACCTACATATGTCAGACACCTTACATCCTCCCCTTCTGGGCTGACATGTCAGTCAAAAGAGTTTTTTTTCACCAAAGTGTAATTTTTGAAGAAGTCAAGAAAGAGGGAAATCTTTTGTGGAGGGAGCATAGTGGAGAGACAAAGGGAGCAGTGAGAAACTTTAAGGGTGAGAGTGGGAGTAGGGGGCAAAGCGGCGGAGACAGTAGCGGTAAGCGGGGTTGTGGAGGAGATAGGGGTGGTGAGTTTTACCATCGGCAGCTACAATAAGTTGGGCCGCCATGTTGACCCCGTCCGCGTGGTTGAGTTGGCGGAGTGAGTGGCGAGACCACGACTGTTGAGACCACCGGGATTCCGGAAGAAAGTAAAACCGGGAGCCGGCGAGTCGGAGTCGGGCTCGAAGGTGTCGGTCGAGGCGCTCGTTCTCGGCCGTAAGTCGATCATTCTCAGCCTGGAGCTGAGCAGTTGCTTGGGCAACCGCTTCCTCCAGCTCAGGACGGAGAAACGGCTTCATGTACATAAAGTAACAAGCCCTAGTATTAGCTGACATCATTGAGAAGGTACTAAATACGTAGTGAAGGGCGGTGTCGACGGCGGTTTGAATGTGCTGTGACTGAGGAACAAAGGGAAGTGGGTCGCCATCTTGTTCGGAATCGGTTTCGCCGTTCGGGAGCCGTTCTTGAGTGTAGAAACCGAAAGACTGCAGAACCGGATCCTCTTGTTCGTCCTTGATGACCAGAGAGTCGTTGGGAGAGTAGGAAGGGTGAGGAGTGTTGTCGCGAGGAGTGCGAGGAGGGATCCGAGGATCAGAAGTGTGTGACTGTGTGTATAAGTCATGTATATGTGTGTGTGTGTGTGTGTGTGTGTGTGTGTGTGTGTGTGTGTGTGTGTGTGTGTGTGTGTGTGTGTGTGTGTGTGTGTGTGTGTGTGAGAGAGTGTGTTTTGATGAGTAGAATCAGTCAATTCTCCCTCACGACACTGTCTCTTATATAGCTTTCTCTCTGCCCATCCACGGCGACCATCAGCAGTGTGCTGCGCACCGCAGCAAGCGTTCAGGAGCGCAAGATTGGATTGCTTTGAGTGGTGTTCAACTCGATGCCGATGCAACGTAGAGGTGAAGTGCTGAGCGGTGTTGAGTGAAGGTGTGGTCAGGAACCATTGAAACTCCGTCCCGATTTTTCGGCGTTTGAGGTTCTAGACCATGCAAGGCACTGCCATTTATCTGCAGGTACCCAGGTCCCAGCACATATTCAAAGGTCTAGAATGTAGGTGCAGATACTCCGACGGGACCCTCGTTCCTGCGTCATGCACGGTACGCCTCTAAGTGCTGCGTATTTGTTTGATTGAGGTTTTCGGTATTTTTTTTCTTTTGTGTTTTTTGTGTAAAGGACTCAACGCTGTCAGATCGTATCACGTGCTGCACGTTTATGATCTGACCAAGCCTGAGGTGTGAGTACCTTGAGGTAGCATGTCGGGCTGGTGTACACCATGAAGCTCCAAGTACTTGTCCAGCACAGAGAGTCGGTTGCAATTCTCAATTGGCTCCCAGGTGTTCTCTCCAGTCGACCATAGTACAAGCAGCTGAAGGCGGGCGGATAGCCAACGATGACCGAGGACATCTTCCACTTGCCACTCTTCATCCTCATTTGTACCAAAGTCATAAAAATGCTTTTTGGTTCACGACCAGGAAACAACTTATCGTCGTTCGGTACGTGAGGCTTCAGGAGGCTACTGTGAAACGTTGGGTGGATCCGGCGATCCTTTAGTTCTTTAGGTAACTCAATGGTGAATGCATCCTGCTCCACAAGACACTTGGCGATCTTGTACGGGCCAAGGTATCGTGGCAGTAACTTAGATGCTCGTCCTGTTGGAAACTTAAGATTCTTGGTGGACAAGTAGACCAAGTCGCCTACCTGGTACGGTTCTGTGACTGACCGACGCTTATTAGCTTGCGTGGTCTGTCGGGTGCGAGAGGCGATGATGCTGTCGTGAGCAGCCATCATGTTGAGCTTGATCTTTTCGTGGTACTGTCGAACGCCTTTGAATGGGCTGATCTTGCTGGAGGATGCAGGGTTCGGAACCATGACTGGGTTGAAACCGTAAAGCATTTCGAAGGGGCTGAATCCAGTGGTCTGGTTCGTTTGTGAGTTCATTGCGAACTCGGCAGCTGTCAGCCGATCCTTCCAGTCCTTCTGGTCAGCGCTGACCATGGATCGCAGGATCTGGATGGCGGTTCGGTTGGCCCGTTCGGTGGCGCCGTCAGTCTCGGGATGGTACGCTGTCGAGAAGCGCAACCTTGTTCCTTGAAGGCGGTGGAGTTCTTGCCAGAACGTTGACTTCCAGCGTGTGTCTTGGTCAGAGATGATGCTCTCTGGCAAACCGTGGAGTCGGTAGATCCCGTCGTAGGTGAGCTTGGCAGACCCCGAAGCGGTGACTGTTGTCGTTGTCGGAATGAGATGTACCATTGAACTGTACAAACAAATGACAACCAATAGGAAGTCAAAGCCATCTTCCGTCAAGGGCAACGGTCCGAAGAAGTCGATGGCCATGCCTTTCCATGGTGTGTCCGGGACACGAATGGTATGGAGCTTGCCTTGAGGGGATGTGGGTGATGTCTTGGTAACCGCGCAGGGTCCACAGGATTTGACAAACGCTTCAACGTCTTTGACCATGCGAGGCCAGAAGTAGTATCTGCGGAGTTCTGTGAGAGTCTTAAGTGAACCAAGGTGTCCAAGGCCTTTGTGAGTACTGTCGATCAGAAGCTCCGTCACCCTCCTACCTTTAAAAAGGGCCCCTGGGATGCAAAGAGTGCGACTGCCATCATCTTGCTTGCGCCACAGGAACTCGTCCTCGACCTCGAAGTGGACGGTGTGGTCTTCAGGTTTGGACCAGATGATGCGGAAGAATATGTCGCTATCGTAGCCGGCTTGGATGGCAGGAGAGAGGTCGTCGCCGAGACCATTGACGTCGATGGCGGTTTTGATCGCATCAGGTAGAGATGGTCGAGTAGGCGGCGTGTGTTCGGCGGCGTTGGGTGCCGAGACTTGCCGACGCCCGTTGTTGGCGCCCGTTGTGTTGCGCCGGATCGCAGCAGTATACAAGTTTGGAGGACCGTCGTCGTCATCGCTGAGGCGCGCGTCGGCGTTGACATAGTCGTGAGGCTCCGAAGGGACCTTTGGGTCTTCCCAGAAGCGGGAGAGGTAGTCTGCGACCACATTTGTTTCACCAGCTACATACTGAATGGTATATGTGAAACGCGAGAGGTATTCAAGCCAGCGAATTTGTCGACCGCTGAGTGTCTTCTGAGTCTGTAGATACTCAAGGCTGCGGTGGTCCGTGATGATTGTGAACTGCCGTCCTAGCAGTTGGTCCTCCCATTTCATCAACGCCTCAAGCACGGCAAGCAGCTCTTGCTCATACGTTCGATAGTTCATTTGCGCAGAGTTGAACTTGCGGCTGTGGAACCCAGCGGGCCGCATTGTTTGCCAGGTTTGGCCCTGGCCGTACAGGCCACCGACGCCAGACGTGGAGGCGTCGGTAACAACAAAGATAGGCTCTTTATTGTGTGCCGGATCGATTGGTTTCAGAATGGGAGCGTTGGCGGCAGCGCGTTGTAGTTGCGCCAGACACGCGACCTGTAAGGGACCCCATTCGAACGGCTGTCCTTTCTGCGTGAGCTTGGAGATGGGGCTCGTCATTGTGGAAAGGTTTGGGAAGAACTGGGCAAGGTACTGGACCAGTTCAAGAAAACGCTGAACCTCTTTGACTGTACTCATCTCCTTCCAGGCGATAATCTTGCTCAGTTTATCCTCATCCGCATGTAGGCCGTTATCATCAATAACGTGCCCTAGACAAATCATGGACTTCGAATATAGATCCATTTTTGTCCTTCGAGAGGTAGAGCTCAGCCCGCCTGAGTATGTCGAACACGGTGGCAAGGTGCTCCTCATGTTCTTCTAGAGTGTCGGAAAAATATAAAGATATCGTCCAAGTACGCGTGGGCAAACCTGCCGATGATTTCTCGGAAGAGGAACATCATCAGCTGCTGGGCTGTACTAGGGACGTTACAGTCTCCTTGCTGAGCCACGAGGCTGACAAAAAGTGCCGAATGGCGTAGCAAACGCCGTCTTTCCGACATCCTCTGGGATGATACGGATTTGCTCGAAGAAGTCGGCTTGATCCAGCTTGGAGCGGAACTTTGCTCGAGCTACGTCACGTCGAATCACGTCTTGATCGGGAAACGGAGTGACATCCTTGTGAGTGTTGTCGTTGCGTTGCCTTGCGTCGACTACCGTACGAATACGGTTATCCTTTTTGGGGATTGGCATCATTGGCATTGCAGCGGGAACGCTGGCTCGTTGCCACCAGCCAGCTTCTGTGTAAGTGTTGATCTTGTCGATGTATGCTTGTCGGAATTGTTCCGGACATTTGGCCGGTCGACTGGTAGGTCGGTAATTTTCGTCGATAAGTGGAATTGAATGGTTGATCTCCCGAAAAAGGGGGGGAGCTTCAACGGACGTGGACCCCACAGGTCTTTCGTGCTTGTCATCCATTTATCGCGAAGACGGTCAATGATCGTGTCCTGTACTGATACTGCCAGTGAAGCGGGCATCAGTGGATCATCCTGACAAATCTCGGTATGTACCGTCTTGACAATCTTCACGCCTGAAGGCTCAGTTGCACGCGTAAAGTTTACTGTTGCAAGGCGTCCGATCTTGGGAGAGACCAAGACTTTATCCTTGACGAATCTAGAGTGAGAGATTCCGTAAGTCGACAGAGGCGCCTTGCGGACCAAGAGCGCCGGCTTCTTCTTTGGAGTCGGAATTTCTTTGGTGTTGAAGATCAACTGGGTAGGATTTGTTTTGTAGATGACCTCGTTGGCGGAAACATCCAGCAAGACACCGAAGTCTTTTTGATAAGAGGTGCATAGAATGGCATCGTACCTATCGATGTTCAGGATGTCAAAATAGCGTTCTTTGTTCGAACACGCGCCGTGAATCACTTTGACGAAACAAGCGCGGTTGATCTTGCCACGGGAACCTGTGATGGCGAGTTGCAAAGGCGAGGGCTCATCCAGTTTGAACGAAGGCAATTTATGCGTATCGACAAAAGACGCCGAAATGAGATCTGCTGTAGATCCGGAATCAAACAAGGCTTTGGCCTCGTATCCATTGATCTTGATCTTGGCTACGATCGGATGAACCAACGGCGGCCGGTGCTTCGAGACCTTCGATGCGTCACCGAAAGGAGCCTTGGCATTGGAGACGTTAGACTCGCGCGTAACGATAGGTTTGGCGGCAGGGGCTTTGTGGGCGACACCATTGCACATGAGAGGAGTCTCATCATCCTCGTCGGTCATGTTATTGGAGTTCAGGCCCTCACTGTCTTCATCTTCGTCAAGCCACCCGTCTTCATCACGGGCTTCATCATCTTCTTGAAAGAGAATGACGCCAGGCTCAGAGCACTCTTCTGCGTCATCTGTACCCTGATCGGCGGGTTCAGATTCCTTCATGTCAAGCATGTTTGAGCGGAGTCGCTTTGGGCAGTCCGGCGACCAGTGGCCGAAGGCGCCGCAAGTACGGCATTGGTCTGTAGGCTTTGCGCCTGTAGGCCTCATAGCCGGAGCTGCCGTGTTACGGATGGGGCTGGCGGCCGATGGGCGGTTCACCGGAACCATCGGTCGGTATACCGGAGCCGATCCTTTTGGTCGATTGAATCCCTGGCCATTCGAGGGACGATTAGGCTGATTAAGCCGGGAAGTGCGGGGAGTGTCCTTGCGGTCTTCCGTGCGAGTCGGTGCAGCTTTAGTCATGGATCCAGCGTAGCGTTGGGCGCGTTCTTGATCCATGGCAGCCTGCACAATGTCTTCCCAAGGCGAAAGCTCAGCATCTATGCCGCGGTTGGCGATGATGGCCGCGCTCAGATTGCTTTTCATACCTTTGAGCAATCGACGGTTGAGAGCGACTGGACTGGGGTACTCAGTCATCTGATCGGCGAGCTTGAGAATGTATGCCTGGAAAGCGTGGATATCTTTCGATCCTTGGTCCGCGCTTTCGAATTTGTCCGCTGCTTGTCGTGAGAGTTCATCGACCAAGAAGTTGCGACGGAGTGCGACCATGACGTCCGTCGCGGTCCACGATTTAGCGTGAGGAGCGACGTGGCGCCAGTACCAATCCAACGGGTCGGCTAGCAGGTACCCGCCAATCAAGTTAACCTTGAGACGTTCTGAGAGCGGGGCGTGAACCTTAAAGTAATGGGCTACCGAGTGAACCCAGTCGGTGAACAGCTGGAGTGATCGGTCTCCCTTCCATTTCTCTGGAGAGGTCATCTTGATCCCGGCGCGAGTGAGCTCCGACTTGTCTCCGGGGAGGTCGTCGTCGTCTTGACCGGTTGAATTCATGATCTCCGAGATCTTTCTGTCGACGCCGTAGAGGATGGAGGTCATGGGAACACTCTGGTGTCGTATCGTTTGCGTGGGGAACGACATACGGCCTGGCGCCGGTGCCGAGGGTCGGGGTTGCTGGCGCGCCTCACTTGCACGAGGCGGCAGGAGCCCGGCGCGGCGGAGTCGATCGTTCTGTCGTTCGCGAAGAACTGATTCAGAGTCAGGGAGAGCGGACTCTCTGATGGGTTGGTTCACTGGAGCCTGCCGGACGGGAGGGTCAAGAACAGGCACTTGAGGAACCGGAATGTTTCGAATGTTTTGGTTGTTTTGACGTTTTTCTGGAGGATAGTTTGGCGGATGAGATCGATTCGATTCTGTCGAGACATGATTTGAAACTCGAGTTCCAATTCCTCGACGCTGAGCTCGTGGAGATCTTTCTCTGGAGCTTCAGTTCCGACTTGAGACGCAGCGGCGATGCTATCGTCGTTATCGGATTTGTTGATGTTGCGGATGGTGTCCGCGAGAGATGAGTTGCCCTTTTGATTGGGCTCTTGATGTTCTCCCGTGTCCTCGTCGCCTTGAAAGGACTCCGAGGTAAGTCCAGGGACTTCGGGAGGTTGAGCTTGGCCCTGGGAAGCACCAGCGATGTCATCAGCAGCAGAAGCGGCGGCTTCGCTGCATTCGTGAAGGTCTTTACACTTCTTGGGTGCCATTGTAAGACTCAGTAAACCTTTTGGTCACAGAGGTCTTTGAGAGTTAAAAAAGTGTAAGATTTCCTAGTTATAAGGTCGTTGCAAACACAATAGAATTGGTGTTGGACAGTCGGACGCGTAGTACCGCTCGTTGTATAGAGACAGAAGTGACGCGCTGCTGAACTTTGGCCTATGCTACTATGTTTAGATAACTAACCAGTATACCAGTGGTCCTACAGGTGTGTGGGTGAAAGTGGCTCTCTCAATCACTTGATGAAACTTTATGAGACTCAGACTTCACACAGTAGACTTTAACTCTGCAATGATCTGTGATTGCTAAGTTAGTTGTCTGGGAGTGTGAAAGGAAAGAGCTGGGGGGGGGACCAGAAGGGAAGAAGGGCGGCGAGGGCGCTCCTTTTATACCTTTCATGGTGCCCCTGATGCGCAGCGCATTGTGTGGTGTGCGCTGCGCTGAGGTGTGGTGATGTGGATGCGTCGGTGTGCTGGTGAGTCACAAGAGTCACAGCCACGTGACAACTGACGCGTCAGATAGTAGTCATCCAACAGTCACCATAAATCACCCAGCAGTCAATACACAGTCATCCTTTGACACGGGCTAAATACATACACAGTCATACAGTCATCATGGGAGCAGGGACGAGTCAAAGGGGAAGTGTGAGTGTGGCGAGGTGAGGTGAGAGGAAGCGGTGGTGAGTGGTGCGCGCGGTGCGCATGGTGAGCGTTGGTTCACCACGCGAAAATGTGTTTCGATGGTAAATTCGCGTGAACCAACACTTCACCAAAATTGTAAACAACACGCACCATATGTGGCACGTGACGCACACCACGCGTTGGGCGCCTGAGAAACCAACGCGCACCACGCGTCGCACACCACACGCGCCACGTGACAATTGTCGACGCGCGGCGCGTCTCAGGTGAGAAAATAAAAACAACGCGCACCACATATCGCGCGCGCAGAGAAAAACAACCCGCACCACGCGTCGGTCACCACGCGTCGGTACGGGTGAGAGGATAGAAATGTTAACTTGTGAGGTGCTGAATAATGTACGCGTGGCACCTACATATGTCAGACACCTTACACCATAGTACATCGCCCCATGTGAGCCAGTTGTCGCGGATCAACGCCTGTAATTTGGTCTTGTGGAGAGCGTGAGGTGGCAGTTTAGCGCTCCAAGGCCATAGCCAGGGGAGGGTAAGCAGTGCGGGCGCCGGGAGTGTGGTCCAATCGTCGCTGAGACCGAGATCGACAGTGGCGAGGGCATGAACAAGGCGACCGTAGAAGCCGTCTGCGCGTGTGGCAGTCTGGCGCAGGCGACCGAAAGCGGAGCCGGACCGGATGAGGAGGATTGCAGGGGCAGAGGTTGGCATGGGTACAGTCTTGGGTATTCGACCAACGATACTGTACTCTTGGGTACAAGTATTTTTTCCGACGAGATCGATACTCATACTCGCGAGTATACTCGCGAGTATACCCAAGTTTGGTTGGTCTGGTATCACTATAGTGACAGCCACAATCACTATAGTCACAACATCTGTCACTATAGTTGCTGCAGCTGTCACTGTAGTCACAACATCTGTCACTATAGTCGTTGCAGCTGTCACTATAGTCACTACGTCTATCACTATAGTTGCTGAAGCTGTCACTATGTCACTATCAGCTGTAAGCCTGTAATCAATCGGTAGATTCACTGTGTGCCCTGAGGTATCTTATATTCGTATCACGTATGTGAGTATGTGATCATTTGAAATAAAAAACCAGGACTGGGTTTTCTGAAAGGTTGGTCACTACTGTGTATTCCAATGCACAAAAGAGGATGTGAATGCCAGCTTTTGTTGCGTAAAAAGGTGGGTACATTCTTGGGTACATCTTGGGTACGATGGGTATTACCCAAGTAATACTCAAGTATTGAAACTTGGGTATCTGACAGCTCATACCCAAGACTGTACCCAAGGACTTGGGTACAGTATTGGGTATACCCAAGGTTTACCCATACTCATGCCGACCTCTGGGCAGGGGGGACACCGTGGCGCTTGGCTAGGTAGGTGGTGATGCCGACTCGTAGCCACAAACCCAACCGGTCGTCCGAGCACAGATATCGTCGTAAGAAAGAAATCGAGAGGCCTGTGACCATAACATCCGGATCGATCAGGCCGAGGCCACCGTGTGCAAGGGGTCGAGTGAGTGTGGTCGGAGAGATCGATGCATGGGAGCCCCGCAAGTAGGGCAGGACCGAGTCGAAGTATCGGCGGGATAGGTCTGTGGGGAGTGGTCCCACGGCGACAGAGTGCCAAAGGCGGGAACCCAGGAGGCGGTTGGCGGTAAGGACGCGTGTGTATAAGTCGACTCCCTGTGTTCGGAAGCACGCAGCGCGGCGGGCAATCGCAGAAAGGCGGGCAAGCAAGGGCTGAGGGTGCGTGTCGTCGTCATCTGTGGGGAGGGGGTGGCCGAGATGTGTAGAAGGTCCAGATGGAGCTGTGGGAGAGAGACCATACGCAATAAGACCAGCCGTCAGAAGAGCGGTCGCTGGTTCATTCTCAACGGAGGGCTGGCCTACTAACCAGAAGGAACTCTTTTGGGTGTTGATGGCCGCGCCGGATTCGGCAGCGTATGCGTCGAGGCAGGCGAGGAAAGCCGGAAGCTGGGCCAAACCTCTCGGCGAGGCTTCGAGGAAGAAGAGCGAATCATCCGCAAAAGCGAGGCCAGAGAGGGTACCCAAAACCGGGATAGGAACGCCAATGTCCAGGCGGGCGAGCAGGTCGAACAACGGCTGCAGCGTGAGGTTGTATATGAAGCAGGATGCGGGGTCTCCCTGCAGTACGCCGGACAGGAGCGCAATCAGAGGGCCGTATCCGCCAAGCGCGGAGATTCGTGTGGATGGCGAGGAGTAAAGGGACCGAAGGACCCCAAGCAGTAACGGAGGAAAGTTGATTGCTTCCAGGACGGCAAAAAGCCAGTGTCGATGCACACGGTCGTAGGCCTTCCGTTGATCGATGGAGATGACGATCAGGGGTGGGGGCGTGAGGCGGTTCGGGGGCAATTGCTGGAGGTCCCGGATGGCGTGTAATACACCCGCAATGAGAGACGACCGTCGTCCCGGGAGGAAGGCAGACTGTGTCCAAGGCAGCAGCTGGTCGCCCATGACGAGGAAGCGGCCCGACAAGAGGCGAGAAACAATGCGAACGTAGGCATTGGTGATCGTAATGGGCCTGTAGTTCGCCATATCCCCGGCGTCGCCGGTTTTCGGGAGGAGGATCGTCCGTGCCGTGACCGGCCAGGGAGGGCTTGTGCCGAGCGCGTTGGCCAGCGCCTGCAGGCGAGGACCAGAGGCGGTGAACGTAGCCAGATAGACCCGGTATGGGATGCCGTCCGGGCCAGCAGAGGAGTGGCGGTTAGCGGTGCGTAGCGCTTTGTGGACCTCTTGCAGGGAGAACGGGGTGTTGCCGGCAGAAGAGGCGGTGGCATCAAGGCGAAGTTGGATGGCTTCAAGGAGCCGAGAGCACGGGAGCGGCCGTAGCACGGGGCGATCGGAGAAGAGGTTGGTGTAGTAGCTGGTGAACGCCTGGATCTTGGCGGAGGGAGTAGTCGCGAGCCCGGCTCCGGTAGAGAGGGGAGGAATGGCCCGAGAAGCAGCGGAGGCGAAAGAGGAGAAGAGCCATGATCCTTCCCGGAGAGCGGAGGCAGAGGTGGTGCCGCCTGGGCGAAGACTGGCGGACGTTGCTGCCGCGGCGCAAGCAGATCTCCAGTGGTGGAGGAGGGAAGGGAGCCGGCGCGTGGCCTCCTGGTCTCGGAGGTCGAGTTGGTCTAGTTCATGTTTTGCAGAATCGACGTTTCTGCGGGCTTCTTGTTGCCTGAAGCCGACGTGTCGGGCCAAGGGTTGAAGGAAGGATGAGAGGGAGCCATGGTAAAGGGACCAGGCGTCGATCGGTGATATGTTGGAGTGGAGTGGTGGGTTGTACGCGTTGGCAAAAGCTCGCAGCTCCTGAAGGAAGATGGGCTCGTTCCATAAGCCCGGGTGCAGGGACCAAGGTCGATGTAGGGTCGGTTCGCCCCGAGCACCCCGGCACTGACCCCGATCTATGGTTGAGTGACCCCATAAAGATGGTCATGTGACCCCATAAAGATGGTCAATTGAGCCCGTAAAAAACGCAATTTTGGTGCATTGACCCCGTAAGATAGTGACCCGGCTGTGGGCCGGAGGATTCCCCAGTCTCTGCCCTCGGGCTTACATATTGATTGTGACATTATGGGCAGGCGGCCAGGCGCAGGCCATATTAGGCCACAGAATTCCCTGTAATACTCTAACCAACTTTTTCGAATGCATAATTTCACACATTGTATCTATCCTCTAAGCGTGGGCAAGTGCGCAAGTGATGGGAAAGAGAAACGGAGAAAGAAAGTACGCCTGAGAGGGGGATTAGAGCGGAAGCTGCTATGGCGGGTAGGTTTATCGAGGCCGAGGAAGGGAAGGCACAGAACTGTGAGGCAGGTGACCTCGAGATGAAGTGAGCGTCGTCACATTGAGGTAGTTCATCATGATTAGTGATTATTGACTGGCGGTGTCCCCCCCACCCCCCCCCCCCCCCACCCCAACGGCCCACACAGCCTCGTTCCCTTCTTTCTATATATCTCTATGCTTACTCGATGGCATCAAATTGTCATTCATTCTGAACAGTGCAACTTACAATTACATACAGTGACCGAAGCGCGCGGGCAGGTATGGGACAGAGGGCAGAAGAGTACGCTGAGGGTCGCTACAGTGAGATGGAGGACATGCCGGCGCGGATGCGTTTGTAGTCGAGGAGGCCGAGAGTGCAGCTGTGTTATCATAAGAGGGAAAAAAGTCAGCATGGGTCAGGGAGAGAAGGGGCAGCGCCCTCGTCCTCGCAGACAGGTGCTGGGTATATCCCGATGTTGTGGTGGGCGATGTTGGCGAGGACACGCTTCTTGAACTGGACGATCTCCTCGTTGGTGAGGGTGTCTGACTTTGCAAGAATGTTTGGGTGGAGACGACGCATGACCTCGATGACGCTTGGCCGGAGGGCGTGTCCTCATGTTCTCCGATATCTGTGATTGAAAGTGGGGAGAGAGAGAAAGATACATCAGTTGCACGAGCGATTTCACACCGTATGTAGCCTAGGGAGACTGACCTGCGCTGATGCTCTCCCAGTCTTAGGTCGTTCCTGGGCAGGCGAGAATGCCGTCTTCTCCGGCGTAGTTGGCCCATGGCCGTGCGTTCTTCGTGCGAGATGGCGGCGAGCAACTTCAAGCTGATGCGTCATGCGGAACTAGTTTTCTTCGCCGATGGTGATGCCTCCCTGAATGCCAGGAGTGAGTGAGTGAGTGAGTGAATGTAAATGTACTGATGGGAGCGAGCTGATCCAGGTCTGAACACTCACAGTGGTGGCGTAGACGCAGTAGCTGCCGTAGCACGCCGGGTTCTTGGCCCACACTGTAGGTGCAGGTGCGCTCGTAGTTGCCGAAGTGACGAGCGCCTGGTAGTCCGAGGAAGTCGCATCTGCAAGGGAGAGGGAGGAAAGAAGACTCAGACTAAGGCGGCCCGACGGAAGATCCAGATGAAATGCCAGCGAGGAGGGAGCTGACATGGACTGGAGGAAGCTGGATGTAGAGGTGGACCTGCGGATGTAGAGTGCAACAGATAGGATGTGAGAGCGAAGGTGGAGAGGGGTGTACCAGTGTAGGTGGAAATCAGGCCCGCGGCTGCGAGGAGAACGACAGCCTCTTCTCCGCCACCGGAGTCTCGTCAGTCGTTTGGCGGGTTGTATGCGGCCATGGATGAGAAGCCGCTTTCATGTTCGCCGGTTTGCGTGCGAATTCGTTCTTGGCAGCTTCTACGGCGGCTTCTGGAGATGAGGCCATGAGGGGCGATGTTCGGGGGCGTACCAGGGCATACGTCTGGCAGCCTCAATGGCTACGTTGGGGTGTAAGGGGGAAGCGCGGTGGGTGTCTGCAATGCGGGAGGGAGAAGAAGTGCATGCGATGCCCGCGTCAGCGTAATAAATGTCGGGGAAGACGTGATAAAGAAAAAGAAGACGGACCTGGATCGTACTTCAGGATGAGGCCGTCCGTCTGGAGATAGTTGTGTATGGCGATGAAATGATGCAGATAGGGTGAGGGACGAATGCGGAATGGAAGAGGCTATGGAGAGGAGACTGTCAGCGCCTTTGTAGATGATGTCAAAGTTTGCATTGTCAAGCTGGAGACCGAGACTGGCTTGGGAAGATATAATCGAGGTGGCCTGGATATCGAGGGCATCGTCAGTATTGGTAGCGATTCGTAAACCTATCTACGAAGGAAGTCGTATCGAGAAGGCTGGGGATATATGAAAGGCAGGGCGAGGGTGTGGAAGCTTGTTCGGAGAGAGAGAGAGAGAGAGGCGACTGAGGTGTCGTAGCAAGCGAAGGAAACGCAATGAGGGAAGCAGACATCGCAACTCGGAAGGAAAAGTAGGAGAGGAGGGACGTAGAACATTCCGACAGGAAGGTAAAGCACCAAGTCCGCATGGTTAATGCTCACAACGAAGCTGGCCTCGCCAAGATTCGCGTTGCAGCTTTGCCGAAGATGACGACCTTGGAGCCTGTACCCCTTAGGGCCCGACATGATCTCCATTGGAGCGTCCGAGGGAACGCCATTGCTTTGAAGACAGACTCTTTGGCAGCGAAGCGGCCGCAGAAGGAGGCTCTGGCGTCAGCAGTAGGCAATCTCGGCCGGCGTGAAGCTGATCAAAATATAGAGGTAGGGTGTCCGTGTCAGAATGAAGACTACGTGAAAGACAGGGGAGGGAGAAAGCACACGACTCACTTTCGCAGGATGAAGGCTTCATTATCAGCAGACGGATGACGTTGGTGAGCATGATCCGGTGAGCGAGCTCAGACTTATCGTCGATGCCGTCGATCTGTCGGCCATTCTCAGGGGTCGCAGCGAAGGGAAGAACAAAGTCCAGATCGAGCTGCATCGTGTCGCAAATGTAGTCGACCAGGCTGTCGACGTCTTGACGAGAACCAGCATTGAGCGGTACCACCGTGAGCGTGGATTCGCGTGCGCCAACCTTCTGATACATGCGCTGGGTAGTACTCAACGGTGGCACGGGAGTAGCTACTGGCGGTGGTGATGATGACGCGCGCACCGCCAGCGAGCAGGCTGCGGACGATTGCCAGTCCGATGGACCCCTTGCCGACACCAGTCAACTGTGGATGATCGAGGATTAAAGTCAGAGCGGATTGAAGAGAATGGCACAAGATTGGAACTCACCAAGGCATTCTGGCCCTCGAAGGTTATGCCATTGCTGGCCATCTCCTCGATAAGACTGAAGTAGTCAGATGTCAGCTTTTGACTGGCCCCTGACCTGTCACTTGCCGGCAACCTTGCGCTGAATGTTCAAGAACGGCTGACGATCGTCCGGCATGCCGAAGGCGTCAACAGACGTCGGTCGGGCCGTTGTCGTGCTTGTGCGGCGGGCTCGAGACTGCCGCGGGCCAGTGATGCGTGGACGAGGCGACGGGGAGCCAAGGGAGCGGACGGCCTCTGTGTAGAGACTCTTGAGAGTCGCCTTGCTGAGCTTGCTCATGCTGGGCTCGTTCTTGATGAGCATCCAAAGCTTTCCGATGTTCTCGTGAGCCTTCTCGACATTGATCTGAGGGCCAACGCGAGTTCCGACCGCCATCTCTTTGACGTATGCTTCGAGCTTGCGAACGCCGATGCGCTTCGCCTCCGTATAGACGATGTTGCCACGAGTATCGATCTCGGTGTGCGGCGCAGTGGGAGCGTGAACCTCCTTGTACCTGGCGGATTCGACCATTGCCTCCTTGCAGCTATCGATCAGCTGCTGGCCGAACGTTTTGGCGAGCTCGTAGTTGGGACCCATGCTCGGATCGACTCTGTCGATGTAGAACTGCATATAATCGACCATGGCCTGGTCTGCTCGGTTCATGATTGTCAGGCACCGCGCCGTGATCTCTCGGTCCACGGTTGTGAGCTCGCCGTGGATGATCGCGTAGTAAGCAATCATGGCGTCTTGTCGGGACCAGTTCCAGTAACTGGAGAAGTGTCGGGCCTTGATCGGTTCGAAGCGGGGCATGATACCCTTAGTGTAGACTTCGCCATGCTCCGAGGCGATAGCGTCAAGCTGACCTTGAGCGTTCTTGAGGTCCTGACGCAACGAGTCAGCGGCACGGGCAGACGTCCGATGATCTTCGTCCAGGTAACGCTCCAAGGTCTGGATTTGCCTTCGTGCGTGCGCTAGCTCGTGAGCCCTGAGCTTGTCGAGCTCCTCGCTGCTGATGACAGCAACCCCAGCGCCGGCTGCGCCACCACTTCCACATCCGCCCTACTGGAGGTTGATGTTGTTGAGGGTGGAGTAAGCAGCGACGATCGAATCCAGCCAGGCCTTGGCTTCAGGCTCTGAGGTGAGGCGCTTGACGGGTTCCTGAGTCAACGCCACGAGGAGGACTCCATCGGTGCGACCGCTGCCGAGACCCCACGCCTTCGACAGGTGAGCTTTGACGGCACACATGTTGAAGCCTCCTGGGAGTTTGCCGCCGACCACGCGGGAGACCAGACCGGTGGTATGCTTGCCAAGAGCTCCGCTGTAGCCGCTGTTGAGCGTCGATCTAAGCTCTTCAAGAGGCATCTCCTCACCGCGCTCAGGAAGAGATCCAAATTCTGCGAAGAATGCTGCATCAGCACATGGTCAACCTCAGCATCTGACCGCACATGAACTCACCAAGCTGCAGATCTCCGATGAGTTCGTTCTGCAATGTCGACTTGCCGCCGACCATGTCCTTGATGGCCTTGCTGAGCGGAATATCGGCGATGGGCTTCTTGAGCTTCGGAGCCAAGATGGCTCGTATGGTGTCGGTAGCCTGAGGGGCTCACCGGGGACACTGGCGGCAGCAGCTGCTGGGGATACCGAGACGATAGGTGTAGGCGAAGGCGCTGCGACAGCTGCAGGACCAGGAGCGGACGTTTCAGGGGCGCTGCCTTGTTCGGCAGTGGCGGACCCGTCCTCCTCCGCATCAGCGAAGGCCTGATCCTTGCCATGGCACAGCATCACCCGGCGCTTGCCACGGGCGAGGTCTGCCTTGGCGTACTTGAGCTTGTGTGTACGCTGAGCCATGCCGACCAGGGTCGGGGAGGGACCGAACTCGATCAGCCGTTCGAAGTCGTAAGACGGCGAGAAGAGGATGTCTTGCGTCTCGATCCATCTGACGGGAGAAGCGAACTGGTAGGCAAGAAGCTCGATCAGCAGGAGGGCGGTGAACTGCTGCTCCTTCTCTTCCGTCTCCCAACCATCACGCTCCCAGTGGGCGAGAGCCTTGCCGAGGCGTGAGGAGTCCGTCTGATTGAATACCAGCTCGGCGTACGCCTTTGTAGTCTCGAAGGGAGCTGCGACCAGGTTCGAGATGCAGTGCAGACGAAGATTGTCGGGGCTGATGTTCTCGACGTTGATGCGCTTTGAGAGATAGGCGCGGAGCGGGGTGACGCCGCCTGTTAGGTATCGACTGTGGAAAGGAACGTCGATGCCAGCAAGGGGTATGGTAGCAAAGCCCCGCTGGAGCTGGATTGTGCCCTTCTTCTCATCTTCGACGGCTGCCGCGAAGATTTCCTTCACGATCTCCGTAAGCTTTTCGCGGACCTCCTCGGTGGTCATTTGCTTAAGCAACCCTGGAAGATCGATCTTCTTGATCGTGATGAAGCTGTGAACGTTGGTCGTGGTGAGCAGGGTGACGAGCTCGCCAGCAACAACAATAGACGTTCATGTTGACCGTTTGGAGCAGCCGGTTGGACACGCGGCTGACGGCCTCGATGACCTCGTGCAATGCAGCCTCCGTGAAGGTGGGGCTGATGCGGCTCGGGTTGCACGCCATCATGCCGTAGTTGCTGCGCCCTTCCTCGTCACGTTGAACCGCTCGCTGCATGGTCAGGCCGCGGTAGAGCACAACGTCCACGAGATCCTTGACTTGAAGGACGCCAGCGAGAGCGGCCAGAGCAGCGTACTCGCCTAGGGAGTGGCCTGCGAACGCAGCTTCCTCGGGGATCAGACCTCGGTCTTGCATGTCCCGGAACGCACTGAGCTCGACGAGGCAGATCGATATCTGTGAGAACTGGGTGGCGTACAGCAGTCCCTTTGGCGACTGGAAGGTGTAGCTCTGGCTCTGATTGGTGATCTCGGGGAAGAGCGGGAGCGTCACTGCCTTGCCCTGCTCATCGACCGCATCGCATGCCATGGACATGTATCGTTCCCGAATGGCGTGACCCTTGACACCACCGAAGTAGACCGTCTTCGTCATTGGGTTCTTGTTGACGATCTCGAGGATTGAGAAGCCCATAGACTCGCGGAGATGCTTGTCGGCCTCGTCCCAGGTTGCCTTCGAGGTCGCACTGGCGTTGTACAAATCCATACCCATGCCGGGCTCTTGACTGCCCTGACCTGTGAAAACGAAGGTCGTCGGAGGTTGCATGATCTCCGCAGATCCGTCGATGACCTTCTCCCCACGTTGGTTGAAGGTCTCAAACTTGACAACCTTGTTGCCAGCTCGCGTCGCGACGTGACGCAGTCGTACACTCAGAACATCTCCGGGAAGGACCATGCCGGTGAAGTTAGCCTCGAAGGAGAGGCAGCGGTCTGGGTGGCCCTCTGCAGCGATCTCTTCCATGTACTTGCGGGTCGCGGCCGAAAGGAACATTCCATGGGTGATGGTGCCAGGGAGAGCAGCAAAGTCGGGGAAGTAAGGGTTGATGTGGATGTGGTTGAAGTCGCCACTGGTGAGCGAGTAAGCCTCGTTCGAAGCAGGCGCAACGAAAGACGAGCTTGTGGATGGAGGGTTGATCGAGCAGCCGTTCTCGAGCGGTGTGGGTCCCTGGCTGCTTCCGCCAAGTCTCTTGACGTACTCCACCACCGGATTTCCGAAACTGACCGAGTCGGCCTCGTATTCGATCGTGGCCCTCTGAGTGCGCGTCCCCTTCGTGTCGCGATGGTAGATCCCACCTTGGACGTTGACCGCCGAAAAGGAGTTGGCGTCCTTGAAGTGGAGTTCGCTGGTGAATTCGAACTCAAGCTTCATGCCGGGCTCAGGCTTGACTTCTGAGGTTTTAGTCGATCCAGTCCTTGGTCAGCATGACCGAGACATCGGTGTCCGTCTTGAGCTCGACGGTGTAGATGTCTCGCGTCCTGTCGAAGCACTTCTCGAAGTCATTGTATCGACCTCGGTAGAAGAAGCTCGAAGTGACCTCGATCGCAGGGACAAAGTCCTCGCCCACCTTCCTGAGCACGACACCGGTGATGGCCACGCTCTTGCCCGTGTCCGAGATGCGAATGCTCTTCGTCGTGGCGGTGGCCATGCAGACGTCGCCAACTTGAAGCGGCTTCGCCCCTTGACCATCGTGAACCGGTTACTCAGGTGGACGAGCGTGAGCAGATCGGCATCAGCACTTGCCATCAGCGCCTGCATGATGGCTTCCCAACCAGCCACGATCGCAAAGTCGATCGGGGCCTGCCCGTGGAGGTGGTAGCCGACGTTGCGGTTCTCGACGATCTGGCAGAAGCGCTTGATCGCAGCGGCGTCGAGTGTCTTGACAGGGCCCTTGTACACACCAGCGTCGGCTGGCGCCTTCCATGCCTCTGCTGAACCGAACCACAGCTGGCTGTAGAAAGCCCGGACGCGGTCGTTCCGACCCTCCATCGACTCGTGAATGGGAGCGAAAGGCTGGTCGGGGCGATAGATGTACTCGAGCTCGAGCGGCACTGACTCGCCGCGACGTTCCTCGCTGATGGTGGCCTTGATCATCTTGGACGAGGGATCCTTGCTCATGCGAACAGCTGCGAAGTTGCTGCTGTTGGGACCGAACGACCGAGTTGCATCCTGAAGTTGGATGGAGAGCGGCTCCATGGTCTTGAGGTTGAAGACGACCTCGGCCTTCTGACCGGCTCGAGGCGCGAACATACGCTTGCCGGATTGTTGATGTAGCTCCGAGTTTGCACGACGCTCGTCTTCCGCAGAATGGCACTCAACCAGCTGGCATTGGGACCTGCCAGAGAGGCAAGCCATTGGTTGTGCGCTGGGAGCTGCGAACCGAGCTCGAAACGGCGGATGACCGTGTCACCGCTGGTAACTTCCGCGAACTTGATCTTCAAGGCATTGCAAGCCTGGGCAGTCTCGGTAAGAGGCGCCTCGCGGCTGAGGTACTGGACGGTTGGGACCTTGTCGGCATTACCGTCGTAGAAGCGCTCCAAGAGCAACTGGATCAGCTTCTGCTCGATGCCGCCCAGCACTTCCTTGATGGGCTCGTCGACCTTCGTGGCGTGACGAGCAGCCACAGGACCTTGAAGCACACAGACTCGCTGGGGGTCTTGGTCAAAGACAGCATCGATGTCTTCGGCTTGCCAGAGCGAATCCTTCTTGAACCCTGTTGTGGACGGAAAACAATGAATCAGCGCCACATCCAAACACGAACATGCTCGACAGTTGATAACTCACAGGTCTGGAAGCTCTCGTCGTCAAGGACAGGGATGAAGGGGATGGGCTTCTGGCCAGGTCGCTGGCAGAGCGCAAGGAAGAAGGACACATCCTCCGCAGCCAACAGGATCTTGGTCGCATCCGCATACTCGGCGAAGAAGTGATCCATAAAGGCAGCCGTCCGAGTCGAGAACGCTGTACGACTGGAGCATGGAAAGCTTACGGCCTCCAGACTCGATACCCGCGAAGCGCTCCTCGACGCGGCGCAGCCAGTCGCCCATCAGTCGCTGCAGCCCGCTTCCTAGCAATGACACGAGGCTGCCCAAAACAAGTCGGACCGGGAAAGAAAAGGATGATAAGAAAGTCGCACAAGGGTTCTGTAGGTACCTTCAGTAGCTTGGAAAGAATCGCCCCCAAAAAACTTACCTCGACCGACGCCAAGCCTCCCGTCGAATCCGCTCCGACAGCAGCAACGAACGTAGAATCCGAGGACCCTTTCACGCCACGCTCGCACAAGTCCGAGATCGAGCCTATCAATTCGAGCCTGTCCACCTGGGTCAGACGAGAAATGCGCTGCTTGCTCGAAGATCCGCCATTCGCATGCTGCGCCTCTTCTCCGTACATATCTGTGGGAAACGAAAAGAAAAAAAATGGTCAATCCAACACGATGAGTCTTTGGATGCGAAGGACAGCTGTATGGTCTGCGTTTAGGATCGCCAAAGAGGCTCGCCAGCATCAAGCTCCATCTCATCCTCCTCTTTCGCCGACCCCTGCCCATTAAGACCCTTCACCAGTCCACCTCCTCCGCATGAGCCGAAACGGTGTCAATCCGCTGCAAAACCGTGTCCGCGACCATAGAACCCGTCATCACGAACCGGGCCCGGTCCGTGTCCAGTATCGAAAGCGCGGCCGGGATCGTATCATTGTACTCAAGCGCGCCGAGGGTGAGGGCCGAGATGGAGCGTTCGTCGAGGAGGAAGCGAAAGGGGGAGCGCCTTGTGGTCCTTCATCAGCACAAGACCAGCGGCGTCGTCTGTGAAGAAGAGATGAGTGCCTTGCAACTCGAGCTGAAGTGGAGTCCCCTTCTTTTCATCCACCCTAATCCCCTTCTCCTCCTCCTTCATCGTCGCATTTCCGTCTTTACTCCTTTTAGCACGCGTCGTTGCGTGAGATAACGGGAGTGCAGAAGTGAGGACATGCCATCTGTTCACAGCCGTACCCATCACCTTGCTGGCCTGGTCGATGTGCACGATGGCCGAGGAGCTGAGGATCATGCCACCCCTGAAATTTCTGAGGGCACGCGACGATCTGGAACGAGTCGTACGGCAGACCGTGTCGTTCGGAGATGACCAGATGACTGGACGAGTTCATGTCGAGGGTGATCAGAGCAAAGGAACAAGTATCCTTCGCCTCCGCCAGTCGTCTGTAATGGATCATAAGTCGCATCAGCTAGACCGTTCTTCCTTCTCGCAGCGCGTTCACTCTTAAATGGATCTACTCACTCAGTCCACTTCTGCTGAGCAGCATACAGCACCGCCAACGTCGGCTTCTGAAACCCAGGAAGGAACACCATATCCCTCGGCCCCTCGCCCCCCGAATCTTCGGATCCGACTGTGCAAACGAAAGCACAAACGACGGCGCATACGGCAGACTCCGCGACGCCTGTGCCTGCGGGCCCTCGAACAGCTCCCGTTCCGCCGCGTCTTGCAGGAAGGGGAGGATGGCGATGGCGTCCTGCGGGAGGAGTAAGGTTGCGCAGTGGTCTGCGGGGTCGACGGCGAGGAGGGGGTTGGAAGTTGAAGGGAATGCCGTTTACCTGGAGCGTGAGGCAAAGGTGGGTCAGCGGAGGGGACATGTTAGAATAGCGGGCGGCGCGCGATGATCGTTCAGCTCATCAGTTGGGCGGCACGCTCGTACGTGTGGAGTGAGGCGCTGATGAGTTCCCTATCACGATCTGACCATTCGAGCAGCGCTATCTGCAAACATCGAACCAAGCAAAGCGAGAGAGAGAGAGAGAGAGAAGGGCGGCCGACACTCCTATCAGTCCCGGTGCAAATACATGCGTTCAACGTCTGAACACTCACCTTAGCATCCTTGAAAGAAACAACAAGCCGATCCCGACTGTCCTCCGTACTCGCAATCGTCCTCACGTTCGCAAGGCCAGTGACGACTCCGAACAGCTGGTCGGAGCATATGTAGCATGTGGAAGCGTGTCTGTGTGTGACGGACGTAAAGGCAAAGTCAGCTCAACCCCCTCTCGCACGCACCCTTCGCCCGCTTCGCCATGACAATGTTCTCTGCAGGTGCGATTGGCGAGCAGGAATTAGGATGCTGATGAGCTGAGGGGGAAGTATGTAGGGCGCTGCAGTCGAGGACGAGAAATAGGAAGACTATGGAGGCTTAAGCAGGTACGCGCGGTCTCGCACTCAGGGTGGCGCAGCCACCCTTCGCCTCGTCCGCCAGGCTGACACCTGGCAGTATCTCTATCCTTTGCGGTTGTGCAAGGAAGACGTATAGGAAGGAAAGAGTATCGATGATGGTGGGGTGGTTCTTTTTGGTTCGTGTTTGGTGAGCGGAGTTAAGTTTCTAGAATTACATAAGCTGAAAAAGTCAGAAACAGCTTCCACAGCATCAACCACACAACTTGACGAGCTGTAAGTTTGCAGCCTGAAAGAGTTCAGGATTTGGACCCTAGTCGTTCTGACCTGCAGGACGTCTTTCCTTGCGAGGGAAGATTTTTTTTCTATTGATGTTGGTTCAGACGCTTACGGCCGTAAGAAAACTGGTTCCAGTAACCCCAATCTCTAAAGAGACTGGGGAATTAGTACATTGAACCCATAAAGATGGTCGATTGGCCCCATAAAGATGGTGGACAGAGCCCATAAAGATGGTGGACAGAGCCCGTAATGTCTATTTCAGCCGGATAGAGCGGTAGTGTGTACTGACACTGCCCAAACGACCGGTCGGGCCTTCAGGTATGTAAGAGGGTTCAACTCACACACAAGTCGAGCTTCTGTGAAGCGTTTCTGCCCGTCGACGAGCTCTCAAAGTGAATTACGTCGCCGAAGACCGCCATCCCGGCCCGACTATGACCGGATATGACCCTGGAAGCTCAGTACAGTTACTTCAGGCACCCTGGCCGCTGTAGAATAATTTATCTGGAAGATTTGGAAGCAGGGAAGGTCGCGAAAGGCGATTTGAGATTTTTATGGGGCCAGTGCCCTGCCTTATGGGGCCAATCGACCATCTTTATGGGTTCAATCGCCTTTGTTTATGGGTTCAGTCGCCGATAATTACGGGCTGAATCGCCTCATCTTACGGGCTCAATTCAAAAAACGCTTACGGGGCCAATCGCCTCATGCTCGGGGCGAATCGACCATAGATCGGGACATTCAGGTTACTTGCAAGTGAGGGCCGGCAGACGGTACTGACCCGGTACCCAGACGTCATCGGGGTTTTCGTTCCCCCCTTTGTTCGCAGCGAGCTCGAGAGTTGCACTTGACCATGACACTGCTCCTTGCCTTTGTACATATGTATCCTCTTAGCAACGTCTGAAGTCTTCTCAAGAGGTGAGCCATTTGGGTACCACATCTCTGGACCTCAGTCCTTCCCTCGACCATTGTCCCACTGACTTCCTTTCTGTGAACCAGCTCCGCAAAGCAAAACGTAATAGCCATGTCGAATTGTAGGGCTGATTCGGCTCCCTATCCTCTCCGTCCTCCCTTGAGCTCCGCCGACTTCGACCCGCCACGGCTTCAAAGCTTCGATGCCCAGGTTGCAGGTCACCCGTCTACGGTATTCAGAACACGCGGTGGTCAAGTCGTCGTCAAAAGATCGCTTCTGGCCGAAGTTCTGTTCTATTACCAAAATTTCACACAATATCCCACCCTGGCTCCCGGTCGAGGTCTTTCCGAATGGACTCCGAGATGTCACGGAGCTGTCACCCTGTCGGAAGCGGACGATGTCAAGAATAAGGCCAAGAGTAGCCTTCCGGACAGTGTTATCCAGACGGCTCCTCTACTACCCAAGCTTCTGGATCTCTCGCCCCCGCTCTTTGTCGACAGTGATCCTTCCGTTATTCCAGCAAACGCCCTGGTTCTCGAAAACATCTTGCACGGATTCGTCTCTCCTAATGTGCTAGATATCAAGCTCGGGACGCAACACTGGGACGAAAACTCGACTCCGGAGAAGAAGGAGAGGATGATCAAGTCTGCACAAGCCTGTACGAGTGCCAACTTCGGAGTTCGGCTGACTGGCTGGCAGGTGCGTACTTATTCTGGTCCTGAACTTGTACTGCATGCTTATTCTGGCCTTGTGTTGCTCAACGCCGCTCTACCTACTTTACAGACATGGGACGAGGCGAGACAGCAACCATTCAGCGTATCGAAACTCTTCGGCAAGAACATTCTGACACAGGACGAACTGGAGCTCGGGGCTCGTTTATTTTTCTGTTCGCCCCGGCCGACCGAAGATACGGACAGGTACAATGAAATTGTGACAGGCAGCGAAGCCAGCAGCCCACATCGGATCGATTCCCTGCCTTCATTACCGGCCGAACTTGTACATCGCGTGGTGAGCCAGGGACTGGCTCCTCAGCTCGAAGAAATCTGCCAACTGGTCAAGCACGTCGAATGGCGCGTTCGCGGCGGCAGCGTTCTTCTCGTCTTTGAGGGCAACCAGGCGGCCCTCGAGAGAAAACTCAACGACCCCTTCAGCGAACCTGCGACGTACTGCAAAGCTCGACTGATTGACTTTGCGCACGCGACCGTCGTCCCCGGACAAGGACCGGACGAGGGCTATGTGCAAGGTCTGCAAACGTCTATAGCGTTGCTACGACACGTCGCAGCTGAGACGGCACCAGCCTCACGACCGGCCTGAAGCGAGCGTACATACAAACCCGCCACCCGAAGGCGGACTTTTTCCTTCTCATCCCTGCGTACATAGTGTATAGCGAGCGATTCTCTTTGTGTACATGACTGGCATTACCAACGAACAATTATAGAGACGATACGGCCCTTTGTTTACGCCCCCCCCTTTGTGCCCCTTTGTGCCCGGCCTGGCTTGTGGGCTGTGGCGCGTGAGTGGGTCGGCGTTTTGCTGATCTGTTTGGAATCGCCGATGTAGCGAAACGCGTCACGTCGCGCTCCCAAATTTTCTTGATGGGGGCGGCGGGGCGGGCCATGTGGAAGAACGCGTGTGCAGAGAAACGCGCTGTTGGAGAGACGCGTTTTCGGGGTGTTGTCGCGCGCGTGTTCTTCGCGCACATTCGCCTTCAAAAGAAGTCCAACACCTGCGCGTCTCTCGATCAGGACTCCCACCACAACCCACAACCACACCCATCCCATCCCATCCCATCCCATCCCATCCTCACCTGTCTCCATCCTCATCTTACTCTCTTCTCTCTCTCTCTCTTCGCGAACCCCGCCCTCGCCTCCTTCCCTACCACACGCCCATCGCATCGCATCGCATCGCATCGCGCCTGCCACCCTTCCTCCCACCCTCCTTCACCCAGTCTGCACACAAGACGCGTCGGAACCCAGCAAAGCGCAACACGCATAACACATCAAGATGATGTACGTCTACAAGAGAGGTGAGTCCAGCATCGCCTGCGCAACGCGCCTCCTCCCCCCATTGCCCCCCGGTAGCATCGCGCACCGGGTGGCCCAACCCTGGCCTATGTCAGCCACTCAGTCAGACGCGACTCTGCACACGCACGCGTCGCGTCGACGCGTCTTCTACTCTCTCCAAGGCTCCGTCCTGCTCAACTATACTGACGCCCATCTCCCCTTCCTTCCCTTTCACAACCCCTTCGACGCGCTTTTCACGCACCTGTCCCATCTCAGACGGCCGCAAGGAGGACGTCAAGTTCGACAAGGTCACAGCACGTATACGCAAGCTCTGTTACGGTCTTGACAAAGACTTCGTCGACCCGATCGAGATCACAAGAAAGGTGAGCACGCATTCTCATCCCCATCCTATAGCACGATCATGGCCACTGACCTCATCCTCACCTCTCTCATCCTCAAGGTCATCGATGGCATCTACGAGGGCGTAACCACCGTCGAGCTCGACAACCTGGCCGCAGAGACAGCTGCCTACAAGACAACAACACACCCTGACTACGCTGTTCTCGCCGCACGCATTGCCATCAGCAACCTGCACAAGGAGACCAAGAAGACCTTCAGCTCCGTCATCACCGACCTCTTCGAATACATCAACCCCAAAAACAACAAGCACAGTCCCATGGTCAGCGAGGAGATATACGAGATCATCCAGGAGAACAAGGCCAAGCTCGACGGTGCTATCATCTTCGAGCGTGACTTCCACTACGTGAGTCATCGATTTCGGCCCTGGAACCTTGCATCTCGCACCAAGCTGACTTTCCCTTCCTTGATCTCGATACGTAGAACTACTTCGGCTTCAAGACTCTCGAGCGCTCTTATCTGCTGCGCATCAACGGCAAGGTCGCCGAGAGGCCGCAACATATGCTCATGCGAGTCGCCGTCGGCATTCACGGGCGGGACATTGACCAGGCCATCGACACTTACAACCTCATGTCGGAGAAGTACTTCACCCACGCCTCGCCCACCCTCTTCAATGCCGGAACACCCAATCCCCAGATGTCATCCTGCTTCCTGGTCACGATGAAGGATGACTCCATCGACGGCATCTACGACACCCTCAAGACTTGCGCCATGATCAGCAAGACGGCCGGTGGCATCGGGCTCAACATTCACTGCATCCGAGGCACCGGCTCTTACATTGCTGGAACCAACGGCGTCTCCAACGGCATTGTTCCCATGCTTCGAGTCTTCAACAACACCGCTCGCTACGTCGACCAGGGTGGCAACAAGCGACCGGGGGCTTTTGCCATCTACATTGAGCCTTGGCACTCGGACGTCTTCGAGTTCCTCGACCTCAGGAAGAACCACGGCAAGGAGGAGGTTCGCGCCCGTGAGCTCTTCTACGCCCTTTGGATTCCCGACTTGTTCATGAAGCGAGTCGAACAGAACGGAGAGTGGTCGCTCATGTGCCCCGCTGAGTGCCCCGGTCTTGCCGACGTCTATGGTGAGGAATTCGAGGCCCTCTACGAGAAGTACGAGCGCGAGGGTCGTGCTCGCCGCACGGTCAAGGCTCAGAAGCTCTGGTACGCCGTTCTGGAGGCCCAGACGGAGACTGGCAACCCTTTCATGCTTTACAAGGACGCTGCCAACCGCAAGTCGAACCAGAAGAACCTCGGCACCATCAAGAACTCTAACCTTTGCACGGAGATCATAGAGTACAGCGCTCCGGACGAGGTCGCTGTCTGCAACCTTGCCAGTATGGCTCTGCCGACCTACATCCATTACGACTCGCAAACCAACACGAGGACATATGACTTCAAGAAGCTTCACGAGGTCACCAAGGTCGTCTGTGGCAACCTCAACAAGATCATCGACGTGAACTACTACCCTGTGCCCGAGGCCAAGAAGTCGAACATGCGCCACCGCCCCATCGGCATCGGAGTCAACGGTCTCGCAGACGCATTCATGATCATGGGCTACGCCTTTGACAGTCCCGAGGCCAAGAAGCTCAACATTCAGATCTTCGAGACCATCTACCACGCCGCTCTTGAGCGATCGTGCGAGCTTGCCAAGGAGCTCGGGACCTACGAGACATACGAGGGCTGCCCGGCCAGCAAGGGCGAGCTCCAGTACGACATGTGGTGCGTTACCCCCAGCGGTCTTTGGGACTGGGCTGAGATCAAGCGCAACATTGCCTCGCACGGTCTCCGGAACTCGCTGTTGCTCGCACCTATGCCGACGGCCTCGACGAGTCAGATCCTGGGCTTCAACGAGTGCTTTGAGCCTTACACGAGCAACCTGTACACCCGCCGTGTGCTGGCTGGCGAGTTCCAAGTCGTCAACCCGTGGCTGCTCCGCGAGCTCGTCGAGCAAGGGCTGTGGAACGAGCAGATGAAGAACCGGATCATAGCGCATGGCGGCTCGATTCAGAATGTGCCCGGGATCCCGGACCGGATCAAGGCGCTGTACAAGACGGTCTGGGAGATCTCGCAGAAGGTCATCATTGACATGGCCGCGGACCGGGGCGCTTTCATCTGCCAGTCCCAAAGTCTGAACATCCATCTGCAAGCGCCGAGCTTTGGCCAACTTACCAGCATGCACTTCTATGGCTGGAAGAAGGGGTTGAAGACGGGGACGTACTACCTCCGGACCCGGCCTGCGGCCAATGCGATCCAGTTCACGGTCTCGGCTGAGGAGCAAGCGGCTGCGAAGGCTGCGAATAAGGCGGGAGCGCTGAAGACTCAGCTTGCGGTTGAGGACGGCAAGGCACTTGCGTTGGCAACAGCGGCGGCAGCATCGGCGGTGGTACCAGCTGCCATCGTTGTCGAGGTCGAGCAAGAACAGCCGGAGAAGGTGGTCGAGTCATCACCGGTGATGAAGCAGTCTGCTGCGCCTGTCGAGAGCGTTGTTGCGCCTGCGTCTGCTCCTACCGCCCCCGCCGCCGCCGCAGCTTCGCCAGCAGTAGCGGAGGTATCACAGAATGACTCTGGCTTTGAGGCTGCGAAGCAACGGGCGCGGGAACGGCAATATGAGGCTGACAAGGCGTTGTGCTCGCTGGAGAACAAGGATGCATGCTTGATGGTGAGTTCATTTTTCATCTTCTTCGTCTTCTTCTTCTTCTTCTTCTTCTTCTTCTTCTTCTTCTTCTTCTTCTTCTTCTTCTTCTTCTTCTTCTCAGGTGCAGGAACTGACTCCTCCTCTTCTACTTCTTCGATGGTTCAGTGCTCGGGATAGACGATGGAATATATATCCAAGGCAGCGCAGTTTTGCCCCAATTCCCTCTGTTTCCTTTTCTCCCGGCTCTCACTCTCCGTATTGCAGCATCGCACTTTCAAGATCTCCCTCCTCGTCCTCCTCCTCCTCTTCTTCATCTTCCTCATTCTTGCCCCCCTTTCCATTTTGGTCTCTTGCTGATCTTTCGTTGCCCCCCCCCTCTCTTCCGTCGTATATGGACTCCTGATCCCCCCCACCTTCATGGCTCTCCACCACAGCGTTGTACAAAGCTCCTTTTCCCTTCCCTTCTCGGGTCCTCTTTCTCGCTCTTCCCGGTCGTCTCTGGTGTCTCCCTCTCTTCTCGCTCTCTCTTCCTCCTCTCTTTACATGATCGAGATCTGAATGGAAACCCTGCCGAATGAATCTCTCATCCCTCTCTCCCTTTGTTCGTCTGTGCGGTCATCTCGTTCCGAAGCTTGGACACAACTGACTGTTTCGGATGGTGCGTGCACATGCAGGGGACAAGGCGGCCGATAGTGCAGGGCGGTATGTAAGACATTCTTATCGAGTTTGTAAGTTCGTTGGGATAAGCAGACGGTTGGGGGGCTGTGGTGGGCCATTGCAGAGATTGTTTTCGCAAGCGTGGTGGGGCTGGGGATAAAAGGGAGTGGGTAAAGACATGGGTAGAAGAGAAGGAGATGGTAGAGAGAAAGAAAGGCGGACGAAGGAAGAAGAAGAGCTGGGAAAGAAGGGAACGGAGAGGGAGAACACGAGACGAAGGAAGAAGAAGGAGAAGAAGAGGGAGGAGGCGGAAAGAGACGGATGGAATGATGACAAAGGCCGACTTCGATGTTTTCTTTTCTTGAGATTTGATGCGAGGGAGGGGCGGGCGCGAGCACGATTGTTTTGTTCAATCATCGTCGTAGAAGCGCTTAAGAACGATCTCGGCCTCCTTGTACTGGACCTTGACCTCCCTAAGCGCACTGGTGAGCTTCTCGACGGCCTCCTGCTGGGACAACTGGGAGATCCCATCGGCATCGTGCATCTTGCCGTATTGCTGCATGCACTCGCACGAGTCCCGCACCTTGTTGACGCCCACAGCCGCGGAGGAACCTTTGAGGAAGTGGCCCAGGGTGGAAAGTTCGCCGAGGTCGGAGGTCGCGAGCGCTTCGTCCATCTTGTCGAAGGTGCTCTCGGCCTGTTCGAAGTAGTTCCAGACGATGCCCTTGGAGAACTCGTGCTCGTCTTCGTCCTCGTCGTCGTCCATCTCGAGGAGCTGGGCGAAGATGTCGGAGTCGATGACTTCGGGGAGTAGGCCTTGGAGGTCGCCGGGCCCATATTGTGCGTAATGGGCTTGTTGGAGAGCTGCTGTTGCTGCTGCTGATGATGGCTCCGCTGGTGCTGGTGCTGCTGGTGCTGGTGCTGCTAATGACGGCGGTTGATCTGGTTCTGTGGACGGTGCTGCGACCAGGGGTTCGGGCACTGGAGCGGTTGCTGGCGGTGCTTCTGTCGCTGGGCCCTGTTCTTCTGATAGTGATGTATCTTGTGCTGGTCTTGATGTGGGTACTACTGTCGATGCTGTGGATGTTGATGTTGAGGTGGGTGCTGGTGCTGGGACCGTCGCTGGCGACTGCTGTGTAGCCGCGGTTGCCATTGTCCCTGTTCGCTCTCGCTGTGCTTCCGTTCGGGTGGAGACGGCGGACTGCGTGGGCGGGTGAGTGCGCGGCTGGCTGAGTGCGTGCGTTGATGAGTGCGTGCGTGGAGAGGAGCACAACGTCGAGCTCAAGATGAAATCAAGTGAGATGCGGACGAGCGGGACAGCGACAGCGACGAGACAAGACAAGACAGACAGAAACGGAAACAGCAAGCAAGGTGACGCAGACCATTCATTCTAAGGCTCATAATCGCACCGCTTTTCACGCCACAATCAGGCACCGGAATACCTTCCCAGCGCGCGCTTCTGTTCTTCCCACTCCAGTCCAAGTGCTGCCTGCACAAAAACTCCAGCCTAAATACGGTCTCGAACATTTTTCACCCGACGCCACAAAACGGCTCTCCCACTGACCACACGCGTCATGGATGTTCGTGGACGTCCAAAAGCGTGTTGATGCCGACTGCGGTCTGCGAGTCAGTCGCGGAACTTGGAACCCGATTGTCGATTGCCAAGGACTTGTGCGGAGGCCACGAGTCGACGAGGACAACGCGACAGTCGTCCAGAAATGGACGTGGCCGCCTGGTCGCCTGGATGAACTTCTGCTTGCGCTCAAGTCGGGGCCCAGGTAAAATGGTCGATGGTCGGTGGATTACTGGGTCCTTGCGTCTTGTCTAAGGGCATCATACATCATTGATCATCCTGAATGTATTTAGTGGCAACTGGCAGCCTCGACGACATGATCGGCAGCGGCACGAGCGACGCACCAGCTCTGCTGATAGCCTGCGCGAACGAGACCTAGTCATCGGGTAAGGATTGGAAGACAGAGGTGAGAGTGATGAGCCGACGTCCTGCGGAAGTCCGGAGGAGAGCACAAGATAGGAAGGAACGTACCGTATGTGTATACGATGGATACCTCGCGCTTCTACCCAGGTGCAAACTTGATGAAGGTCGATGGGGTTTCCTTTGGGATCGGGACAGAAGTCCGCTTCAGAGTTCAGACGTGATACGGAGAACCTCAACAGCCTCGTGGTCGTTGTCGAGCTGCTCCACTGCATCCGTTGAGCTCAGGAGCCGATCAGGATGGGCCGCCGTCCGTACAAACGAAGGTTCGTCCGTCGTGTGCGATCGACACGCGCGGCTGAGACGCTGACAACGGTGGAGTCGATACGCATGCTGAACGTACGGGCTCTCGATCTTCGGACTGAGCTTGTTCTCCTTTCCGGCATGTACCGCGCAGCGCTTGACGAAGGGAAGCACGGATACCGTCTATCCATGCTCAAGTTGGACGCCGACATCCTTTACATCGATCTTCCAGACCGTGGGCTCTTGATCCTATTGCGTCGGTGTTCAACGGTACGGTGGATCCGTACGATGCAGGCAGGAAAGACAGGACGGAGGCGATGGAAAGGTCTCTTCGCCGAAAACGTCAGAAAGAGGACATGGTGGTTGGTTCCCTTGCTCCCGTATTACGAATGCCGTATCGCGAGGCCGATGACTATATCCACTCGAGAGGAGGAGGAGGAGGAGGAGGAGAGGCAGCAAAGGCTTGAGTGACAATGTCTTGAATACATAAATTGAATGAACGCACTTTGAGCTTACCTTTCATTCACTACCGGCGCCGACGACGATGAGATGTTCGCGTATAGAGGAGGGCATGACTAGGGCATGACTTTTTGGCCTGGCTCGAGTCAGAGCGCGGGCACCTGCACGTACAGTTATGCTCAAGGCCGTCCTCACACTCGCGTCTGAGAGAGAGAGAATCACAACTTCTCTGATGAGATTTGGGGTTGAGCGCGAGCTCGAACGCCGTGTTCCGCCGCTGCGTGCGGTCTGGGGAACTAGCGGCGCTGGTGACAGGGGAGGAACGCACGGGGAGGAGGGTGGGACAGCAAAGGAACACGAGATCGTTCGACTGAGGTCTGAGCCTGGCGAGAGCGAGGGAGAACGTCGTGGAGAGAGAGAGGAGAGCTCAGGAAGAAAATTTTCCTTCAGACTGCGCAGGCACCACCGCCTTGCGGCCTGCGGCCTGTGCCTGCCTAACTAGCCTCAGAAACTCAGGCTGCCAGTGGCAGGGCGTGTGTCGTGTGTCGCGTCACGTGACCGAGCTTCAAATTGCATTAGAGGCTTCCGGAGGACCTGCCGAAGGCAGCCTGAGCGCAGATCACTAATGGGCACCTTGAACTGCAACCGAACCCCAACTTAGTGAAATTTCGACCGACACCACACGCACAAACTGACCATGGATCGCGCTCACACCCATCAACATCGAGCTCCCACATTCCCAGCAGCAAGCGCACACCTCGCAGGGCACTCCCTAAGTAATCTAATACATACTTCTTTCACTGACTGACTGACCTCCAGATAGCGAGCACCAAGAGAGAAAGTTACGCACCACGATCTGTCAGCTTGTGTGTCAGCTTGTACAGTGGAGAGCAGAAATGGCCGCATGTTCTTAAGTAAACCATAAACACCACGAGAAAGACCACTCCAAAATAACAAACCCATAGCCAACTATTGGGGCCGAGGAAAGCAACGTATCAAGGTTCTATGCTGGCATTTCCAGCTGTTGAATTCGACCGTGTACTAGATAGCTGGTGCAGCTACTAGTAAAAGGCAAAGGCAAGAGGTATGTAGTTCGATGTGGAGAACTAAGTACAGTGGGGAGTGCGATGCGAAGGTGACAGGAAAGAGAAAGATCTCGGCCGAGAGAAAGGAGAGAGGAAAGTGGAGAAGAAAGAGAAAGGATGAGGTCGAGAGAGAATAGTGTGGGAAAGTGGAGGTGAGAGTGATGTTGCTATGCGGAATGTGTGAGAGGAAGGGATAAGAGATAGTGAGGAGGAAAGATAAGATAGTGGCCACGTGGAGCCATCTATCACATGCCGCCCCAAAAAAAAGCGACTGCCCCGAGTCGTAGAAAAAAACCCGCAATGCAGTCGATGGGGATCAGCAGATCAACAGAGGAAGGAGCGAGAGAGGATACGAAGCCGGGAGAAGGGCAAGTAGCTGCGAGTGGTGTGTTGCTGCCTGTGTGTGGGGAAGTGGTCGGAGAAGCTGAAACCGTGGATTTGGCGTTGAAGTTGGATTTGCCAAGGCGATCACGCCGGCGGTGGAGCATGGCAAGGGGCGCATAGGTGTGGAAGCGTCGTTATAGGACGGAGGAGGGACTGGCAGAGGAAATGGAGTTGAAAAAGGATGGCGAGGACAGCGAAACAGCATGTACGGGTTGTGCGTGAGGACACATGCCGCTCTGCTTGATATCCGTGATCGGTCTGGGCATTGAAGGAGCTGAATTTGGACTGAAGGCGCAACGCGTGGATGGAGACGGGGTACTGGAATGGAAGGGCATCATCCCCAGCGTACTGGGACGCGCCTGGTGTGGAACAGTCGGTGCCTGTCGAGAAACAACAGAGTCCAGCCACGCGGACTTGACCTGCCGAAGGGCGATGTCGGCGGAAGCAAGCGAGCCTCCTGGATATCCATTTGTCACTGCAGGGGTGGATAAGGGTGTCGAAGCGGAGCAAGATCTGGGCACGTCGCGTAAGATGTCGCTTCGGAGTCGAACCCACGCCGAACTTATGCTGGACATAGCAGTGACAGCAGATCCCACCCATGTAGACAGGGACGAAGGCGAAACAGGAAGGCGCGAAACCCCCGGCGCAGATGTAAGCAGCGACCGGTTTACCGAGTCCGTCGTGCCTGGGAAACTGCCGGGTTTAGCTGCTTGAGTCGGCCGCCGCGTCGATGTCAGTGTGTCGGTGGCGGATACCGATGTGAGTACCGAAGTGGCAGTACTCGTGGATCCGGCTTGGCGGATTGAATCGAAGCACCCCGAGATCCTGTCATTGGTGCCCTCATACGTGATCGGAGATTCCTCGCTGTTCACCTCCTCCGTCTCGGAATCCGCAGCGCGATGGTCCGACGCCCGCCGTTTGCCGGTAATCGTGATTGGTAGAGCATCTGATGGAGCGGGCGAACAAGTGGTGCGGTCACCGGGTGATTCACTTGTGCCAGTGACAGCAATGTCGTCGAGACTTCTGTGTGTTTGGAGGTGCTCGGAAGACTCGGACGAGGGGGAATCTTCGACGTTGGGTGTGGAGGCGTTAAATGCGTCGACAAAATCCCCGTATCTAAAAGGTGACAGAGGAAGCGAGCGTCGGACCTGAGGTCGATGGGACGGGATCGTCGCGGAAGAGAGGAAAAAGACGGCGCGTTGTTACCGTGCATGAGCTGAAGGTGAATGCAGCGATTCGCGGGGCGGATTTGAAGGAAGAAAAAGCCGTGATGTCGAGCCATGTCGTCAATGCTCCGCCAAGTGTCCTGTTCGCGCGCATATGTAGGGCCGCGCTTGGATGAAGTGAAGGTGTAGGGTCCAGGCAGCTGGAGGTTTGCTGAGGTGGAAGTGATGAGGTCGACCCGGCATGACATGTTTGGGTTGAATTCGGATTTGCTGTCGCGTGCGAACTCGATGATGTCGTTCTGTAAGAGAGCCTGCTCGGTTTGAAGGGGGGAGAGCACGCCCGTTGATACGAATGGTGCTGACTTTGCCGCTGTCGAGCAGTGTGAAGATGCCGTCGGAGAATGTGATGCGAGGGTGGGAAGACGTAAACGTAGAAAGAAAAGGGTCGTTGCAGCTGGTTGACGGGCCGATGTCGAAGTGGCCCTGTTCGGCGGCAGGCCAAGACGACGTGGGACCCTCGGCAGCGCGAGCGAGAGGAATGAGGTGAAGATGACAGAAGAATATCATGGCGTAGTCTGAAAAGGTAGAAGAAAGGATGTGGGATGGACCAGTGAGTATTGGTCGATAGTTTAACGTCGTCACGGACAAATGAGACTGAATCAGACTCCGTCTCCGTCACTTCCAAGCTCTCCACGACCGCAGCATGTACGACGGGCGCATCGGGAGGGTGAGGAGGCGGGCGGGCCCGTTCGACGTCGGTGCCCGCCACTAGTTTACCGTCGTTGCGGACGCTCAAAAAAAGGGGCCAGGCCAAGATCAGCCTCATCGATCTCCGGATAGTCGGCGACCGTGAGTGTGTTGATTTGGCCGGCTTGGAGCAGATGTTCGTGCTCAAAGTCAAAATGCTCTCCCCCCCACAGCGATTGCAGTTCCAACCCAGCCGCAACACCTTATTGGAGTTGGGCCGGCGGTACATGCGCGGCAGCCCATTCGCGGCCGGCACGATCCGAGCGGGATCGTATGTCGCCGGCAAGGAGGTCTGCGGGCCCGGGGCCGTCACCGATGCGGGAGGAACGGTGTGATGCACCGCACGGGGAGGACGAGGAGGGGGCGCGGACGTCGGAGCCTGCCGGATCGGGGCAGAAACCGGAGCTGACGGGGTTTTGACGACCTTGTCCGACGACATCGAGCTCGAGTCGAGGAGAGGAATGTTGTGCACCTTCCTCCAGACTGGCTCCCAACGGATGATGGCGTCCTGAAGATCATCGAGGACGGCACCTTCCTCCGGCAAGCGAATGTACGCATACATGGAGGGCGGCAACTTGTCGGCCACCTCTTGCACCAGAACGCTCTCCGTGTACGAATCGCCGAACGCGTAACGCAAGAGCTGGACCTTGTCAAACAGGTAAGCCATTCCAGACTCCTGAGACTCTTGCCACCGGCGATCATGCGCGTCCTGACGAAGCTGCGCCCGGTTTACAGCAAAGGCGCGACGCATCAGACGCGCGTAATCCTCCACCGTGCGGAGGCCGCGCACAGTCGTCGTTGGCAGGCCTGCATGCCAGCGAGCCGCGATCCCTTCCAGCGCCTGGGGAATCGCCACCACGACCGCAGGTTCCCACGCGGGATCGGAGTTGGAGCGAGCCATATCGGCAACCCGACTGAGGAACCGCTCCAAGCGGGTGGGCTCGCCGTCGTAGGAGCCAATGAGCTCCCGCTGGCACTTGAGCGGACGCGACACGGGAGGGGCCGCTGTCGGAGGGCGCGAGTCGAGATCGGTGAGGGTGTATCCCGCGCGACCAAGCGCGGAAGTGACGACACTTCGGGAATCGGAAGGCAGCGTAGTCCGAAAGGGCGTGGGTTCGAATCCCACTCTCATCACCATGTACTAGATAGCTGGTGCAGCTACTAGTAAAAGGCAAAGGCAAGAGGTATGTAGTTCGATGTCGAGAGCTAAGTACAGTGCCCAGTGGGAAGTGCGATGCGAAGGTGACAGGAAAGAGAAAGATCTCGGCCGAGAGAAAGGAGAGAGGAAAGTGGAGAAGAAAGAGAAAGGAAAGGAGATAAGATAAGATGGATGCGCCACGTGGTCCCATCCAGCACATGCCACCGGCCACCCCCAAAAAAGACGACTGTCCCGAGTCGTGCTGCAATATGGGTGCGTCAAAGGATCATGTGAGGAGGAAGCGCATGTGAGGACGGGAAAAGAAGGCGTGAAGGATGCATGCGGGAGATGGATGGGGTATGCCACAGGCCGGAAGGGTAAAAAGGAATACCGAAGTCGGTGACAAAATGAGCGATGTGATGATGAATGGACTGGAGGGGATTGGGTCTCGACGGTGGTAGCTGTGATTGGTGGATGTCATTGGCCGAAGGGGGATTATCGTGCAGGGGATGCCGAAAGACGGTAGGCGTGATATTTTCGCAGCCGAGTGTATTCCGCTCCGGAGAACATCGGTCTTGCTTGATCGTACTCGCCGCCGGGTGACTCGATGGCGTAGAAAAGGTAGGTACGGGGTCATGGGCGGATGTGGAAGACAGTAGCATGTAGCAGCGCGCTTCGAGCCGAGCGCCAAGCTGCCCCGACGTGGGAAAGCGCAGTCAAGGCGGATGAGAGCCGGGCATTTCCATTCCGAGGAGTGTGGTTCAATCCTTGCGTAGCTGTCCACGCCCGTTGTATTCGCTCCAATGCCACCTGTGCTGAGATCAATCCCGCGGCTGCTGCCGTGTTATCCTCCGAATGCACTGCAACGTGGTCCACAACCTGGGACTTGTTGAGTGCCGAAGTGATGCTGGGTCGAGAAGCTGCAGATTGCGCCGGTTCCGTCATACTGCCACCGCTGTCAGGCTTGACTAGGGTGCAGCCAGAAGCCCGGGAGCCGTCAAAGTTTGGCGACAGAGTGCCTGCGGCCTGCTCCTGCTCCGGTTCCAGATCTTCTTGAGGTGACAAGACATTCGCCGGCGGGGAGTCTGGGACAAGTACCGATGTCAGTCCCGAAGTGGTGAAACGGGCGGATGCGCCGGTCGCGACCGAATCGGAGCCCACTGTGGCACAGTGCGGGAAACTGTCGTCCGCAATCAAAGTGTCATCGCCGTCCTTCGCCTTCTTATGCAATCTGACGGCGCGATGCTCCGCAGCTTGCGATGGTCCGTCATCGGCAGTCGACGCAGCAGCATTTGAAGTAGGGGAGTCAGATATGCGACTATCTGTTGATGATTTCGTTGTTGGGCTAGAGTGCGGGTTCGGGCTGAGGGCTGTGCGTGGCGAGGTCGAGGAGGGGGTCACGCGAATCGAGCTTGGACGTCTTGGACATGTCAACAAAGTCACCGTATCGGAACGTGACTGTCGAAGCAAGTGTGGGTCCTGATGTCGATGGGGTGGGGTCATAACGCGAGGGACCAAGGAGATGTTGGGTTGTTATCGTGCAGGAGCTGAAGGTGAATGCGGAGAGCCGAGGGTTTGACAAGGCAGGAAAAAGGCCGTGATGCCGAGCCATAGCGTCGAAACTCTGGCCCGCGTCGTACTCACGGGCGTATGCTGGGCCGCGCTTTGACGCCGTGAACGTGTATGGGCCAGGTAGCTGAAGGACGGCAGAAGAAGAGGATATGAGGTCGACGCGGCAGGACAATTTTGGGTCGAAACTGGATCCATTGCCGCGCGCGAACTCGAGGATGTCGTTCTGAAGAAGGGTATGGTGGGTATTGGAAGGAAGAACGCGACCGTTGATCCGAACAGTGCCGACCTGGCCACTGTCGACGAGCGTGAAGATGCCGTCGGAGAACGAGATGCGAAGTCGGGAAGAAGAAAACGCAGAAAGCGAAGGAGCGGCGCAGCTGGTTGATGGGCCGATGTCGAAGTAGCCTTCCTCGGTGGCGGGCCAAGATGACGTGGGCCCCTCAATCTTGCCGGAAAGCGGAATGAGATGGAGATGGTAGAAGAATGTCATGGTAGAAGCTGAAAAAGGGATAAAGGACGAAAGGAAGGGTGAAGTGAGGGAGGGAGAGCGATCAAGGGCACGTACGCGCAGCTGATTAGGCGTTGCGGAAAGAACCTTCTCTCATCACCATGTACTAGATAGCTGGTGCAGCTACTAGTAAAAGGCAAAGGCAAGAGGTATGTAGTTCGATGTGGAGAACTAAGTACAGTGGGGAGTGCGATGCGAAGGTGACAGGAAAGAGAAAGATCTCGGCCGAGAGAAAGGAGAGAGGAAAGTGGAGAAGAAAGAGAAAGGATGAGGTCGAGAGAGAATAGTGTGGGAAAGTGGAGGTGAGAGTGATGTTGCTATGCGGAATGTGTGAGAGGAAGGGATAAGAGATAGTGAGGAGGAAAGATAAGATAGTGGCCACGTGGAGCCATCTATCACATGCCGCCCCAAAAGCGACTGCCCCGAGTCGTAGAAAAAACCCGCAATGCAGTCGATGGGGATCAGCAGATCAACAGAGGAAGGAGCGAGAGAGGATACGAAGCCGGGAGAAGGGCAAGTAGCTGCGAGTGGTGTGTTGCTGCCTGTGTGTGGGGAAGTGGTCGGAGAAGCTGAAACCGTGGATTTGGCGTTGAAGTTGGATTTGCCAAGGCGATCACGCCGGCGGTGGAGCATGGCAAGGGGCGCATAGGTGTGGAAGCGTCGTTATAGGACGGAGGAGGGACTGGCAGAGGAAATGGAGTTGAAAAAGGATGGCGAGGACAGCGAAACAGCATGTACGGGTTGTGCGTGAGGACACATGCCGCTCTGCTTGATATCCGTGATCGGTCTGGGCATTGAAGGAGCTGAATTTGGACTGAAGGCGCAACGCGTGGATGGAGACGGGGTACTGGAATGGAAGGGCATCATCCCCAGCGTACTGGGACGCGCCTGGTGTGGAACAGTCGGTGCCTGTCGAGAAACAACAGAGTCCAGCCACGCGGACTTGACCTGCCGAAGGGCGATGTCGGCGGAAGCAAGCGAGCCTCCTGGATATCCATTTGTCACTGCAGGGGTGGATAAGGGTGTCGAAGCGGAGCAAGATCTGGGCACGTCGCGTAAGATGTCGCTTCGGAGTCGAACCCACGCCGAACTTATGCTGGACATAGCAGTGACAGCAGATCCCACCCATGTAGACAGGGACGAAGGCGAAACAGGAAGGCGCGAAACCCCCGGCGCAGATGTAAGCAGCGACCGGTTTACCGAGTCCGTCGTGCCTGGGAAACTGCCGGGTTTAGCTGCTTGAGTCGGCCGCCGCGTCGATGTCAGTGTGTCGGTGGCGGATACCGATGTGAGTACCGAAGTGGCAGTACTCGTGGATCCGGCTTGGCGGATTGAATCGAAGCACCCCGAGATCCTGTCATTGGTGCCCTCATACGTGATCGGAGATTCCTCGCTGTTCACCTCCTCCGTCTCGGAATCCGCAGCGCGATGGTCCGACGCCCGCCGTTTGCCGGTAATCGTGATTGGTAGAGCATCTGATGGAGCGGGCGAACAAGTGGTGCGGTCACCGGGTGATTCACTTGTGCCAGTGACAGCAATGTCGTCGAGACTTCTGTGTGTTTGGAGGTGCTCGGAAGACTCGGACGAGGGGGAATCTTCGACGTTGGGTGTGGAGGCGTTAAATGCGTCGACAAAATCCCCGTATCTAAAAAGTGACAGAGGAAGCGAGCGTCGGACCTGAGGTCGATGGGACGGGATCGTCGCGGAAGAGAGGAAAAAGACGGCGCGTTGTTACCGTGCATGAGCTGAAGGTGAATGCAGCGATTCGCGGGGCGGATTTGAAGGAAGAAAAGCCGTGATGTCGAGCCATGTCGTCAATGCTCCGCCAAGTGTCCTGTTCGCGCGCATATGTAGGGCCGCGCTTGGATGAAGTGAAGGTGTAGGGTCCAGGCAGCTGGAGGTTTGCTGAGGTGGAAGTGATGAGGTCGACCCGGCATGACATGTTTGGGTTGAATTCGGATTTGCTGTCGCGTGCGAACTCGATGATGTCGTTCTGTAAGAGAGCCTGCTCGGTTTGAAGGGGGGAGAGCACGCCCGTTGATACGAATGGTGCTGACTTTGCCGCTGTCGAGCAGTGTGAAGATGCCGTCGGAGAATGTGATGCGAGGGTGGGAAGACGTAAACGTAGAAAGAAAAAGGGTCGTTGCAGCTGGTTGACGGGCCGATGTCGAAGTGGCCCTGTTCGGCGGCAGGCCAAGACGACGTGGGACCCTCGGCAGCGCGAGCGAGAGGAATGAGGTGAAGATGACAGAAGAATATCATGGCGTAGTCTGAAAAGGTAGAAGAAAGGATGTGGGATGGACCAGTGAGTATTGGTCGATAGTTTAACGTCGTCACGGACAAATGAGACTGAATCAGACTCCGTCTCCGTCACTTCCAAGCTCTCCACGACCGCAGCATGTACGACGGGCGCATCGGGAGGGTGAGGAGGCGGGCGGGCCCGTTCGACGTCGGTGCCCGCCACTAGTTTACCGTCGTTGCGGACGCTCAAAAAGGGGCCAGGCCAAGATCAGCCTCATCGATCTCCGGATAGTCGGCGACCGTGAGTGTGTTGATTTGGCCGGCTTGGAGCAGATGTTCGTGCTCAAAGTCAAAATGCTCTCCCCCACAGCGATTGCAGTTCCAACCCAGCCGCAACACCTTATTGGAGTTGGGCCGGCGGTACATGCGCGGCAGCCCATTCGCGGCCGGCACGATCCGAGCGGGATCGTATGTCGCCGGCAAGGAGGTCTGCGGGCCCGGGGCCGTCACCGATGCGGGAGGAACGGTGTGATGCACCGCACGGGGAGGACGAGGAGGGGGGCGCGGACGTCGGAGCCTGCCGGATCGGGGCAGAAACCGGAGCTGACGGGGTTTTGACGACCTTGTCCGACGACATCGAGCTCGAGTCGAGGAGAGGAATGTTGTGCACCTTCCTCCAGACTGGCTCCCAACGGATGATGGCGTCCTGAAGATCATCGAGGACGGCACCTTCCTCCGGCAAGCGAATGTACGCATACATGGAGGGCGGCAACTTGTCGGCCACCTCTTGCACCAGAACGCTCTCCGTGTACGAATCGCCGAACGCGTAACGCAAGAGCTGGACCTTGTCAAACAGGTAAGCCATTCCAGACTCCTGAGACTCTTGCCACCGGCGATCATGCGCGTCCTGACGAAGCTGCGCCCGGTTTACAGCAAAGGCGCGACGCATCAGACGCGCGTAATCCTCCACCGTGCGGAGGCCGCGCACAGTCGTCGTTGGCAGGCCTGCATGCCAGCGAGCCGCGATCCCTTCCAGCGCCTGGGGAATCGCCACCACGACCGCAGGTTCCCACGCGGGATCGGAGTTGGAGCGAGCCATATCGGCAACCCGACTGAGGAACCGCTCCAAGCGGGTGGGCTCGCCGTCGTAGGAGCCAATGAGCTCCCGCTGGCACTTGAGCGGACGCGACACGGGAGGGGCCGCTGTCGGAGGGCGCGAGTCGAGATCGGTGAGGGTGTATCCCGCGCGACCAAGCGCGGAAGTGACGACACTTCGGGAATCGGAAGGCAGCGTAGTCCGAAAGGGCGTGGGTTCGAATCCCACTCTCATCACCATGTACTAGATAGCTGGTGCAGCTACTAGTAAAAGGCAAAGGCAAGAGGTATGTAGTTCGATGTCGAGAGCTAAGTACAGTGCCCAGTGGGAAGTGCGATGCGAAGGTGACAGGAAAGAGAAAGATCTCGGCCGAGAGAAAGGAGAGAGGAAAGTGGAGAAGAAAGAGAAAGGAAAGGAGATAAGATAAGATGGATGCGCCACGTGGTCCCATCCAGCACATGCCACCGGCCACCCCCAAAAAAGACGACTGTCCCGAGTCGTGCTGCAATATGGGTGCGTCAAAGGATCATGTGAGGAGGAAGCGCATGTGAGGACGGGAAAGAAGGCGTGAAGGATGCATGCGGGAGATGGATGGGGTATGCCACAGGCCGGAAGGGTAAAAAAGGAATACCGAAGTCGGTGACAAAATGAGCGATGTGATGATGAATGGACTGGAGGGGATTGGGTCTCGACGGTGGTAGCTGTGATTGGTGGATGTCATTGGCCGAAGGGGGATTATCGTGCAGGGGATGCCGAAAGACGGTAGGCGTGATATTTTTCGCAGCCGAGTGTATTCCGCTCCGGAGAACATCGGTCTTGCTTGATCGTACTCGCCGCCGGGTGACTCGATGGCGTAGAAAAGGTAGGTACGGGGTCATGGGCGGATGTGGAAGACAGTAGCATGTAGCAGCGCGCTTCGAGCCGAGCGCCAAGCTGCCCCGACGTGGGAAAGCGCAGTCAAGGCGGATGAGAGCCGGGCATTTCCATTCCGAGGAGTGTGGTTCAATCCTTGCGTAGCTGTCCACGCCCGTTGTATTCGCTCCAATGCCACCTGTGCTGAGATCAATCCCGCGGCTGCTGCCGTGTTATCCTCCGAATGCACTGCAACGTGGTCCACAACCTGGGACTTGTTGAGTGCCGAAGTGATGCTGGGTCGAGAAGCTGCAGATTGCGCCGGTTCCGTCATACTGCCACCGCTGTCAGGCTTGACTAGGGTGCAGCCAGAAGCCCGGGAGCCGTCAAAGTTTGGCGACAGAGTGCCTGCGGCCTGCTCCTGCTCCGGTTCCAGATCTTCTTGAGGTGACAAGACATTCGCCGGCGGGGAGTCTGGGACAAGTACCGATGTCAGTCCCGAAGTGGTGAAACGGGCGGATGCGCCGGTCGCGACCGAATCGGAGCCCACTGTGGCACAGTGCGGGAAACTGTCGTCCGCAATCAAAGTGTCATCGCCGTCCTTCGCCTTCTTATGCAATCTGACGGCGCGATGCTCCGCAGCTTGCGATGGTCCGTCATCGGCAGTCGACGCAGCAGCATTTGAAGTAGGGGAGTCAGATATGCGACTATCTGTTGATGATTTCGTTGTTGGGCTAGAGTGCGGGTTCGGGCTGAGGGCTGTGCGTGGCGAGGTCGAGGAGGGGTCACGCGAATCGAGCTTGGACGTCTTGGACATGTCAACAAAGTCACCGTATCGGAACGTGACTGTCGAAGCAAGTGTGGGTCCTGATGTCGATGGGGTGGGGTCATAACGCGAGGGACCAAGGAGATGTTGGGTTGTTATCGTGCAGGAGCTGAAGGTGAATGCGGAGAGCCGAGGGTTTGACAAGGCAGGAAAAAGGCCGTGATGCCGAGCCATAGCGTCGAAACTCTGGCCCGCGTCGTACTCACGGGCGTATGCTGGGCCGCGCTTTGACGCCGTGAACGTGTATGGGCCAGGTAGCTGAAGGACGGCAGAAGAAGAGGATATGAGGTCGACGCGGCAGGACAATTTTGGGTCGAAACTGGATCCATTGCCGCGCGCGAACTCGAGGATGTCGTTCTGAAGAAGGGTATGGTGGGTATTGGAAGGAAGAACGCGACCGTTGATCCGAACAGTGCCGACCTGGCCACTGTCGACGAGCGTGAAGATGCCGTCGGAGAACGAGATGCGAAGTCGGGAAGAAGAAAACGCAGAAAGCGAAGGAGCGGCGCAGCTGGTTGATGGGCCGATGTCGAAGTAGCCTTCCTCGGTGGCGGGCCAAGATGACGTGGGCCCCTCAATCTTGCCGGAAAGCGGAATGAGATGGAGATGGTAGAAGAATGTCATGGTAGAAGCTGAAAAGGGATAAAGGACGAAAGGAAGGGTGAAGTGAGGGAGGGAGAGCGATCAAGGGCACGTACGCGCAGCTGATTAGGCGTTGCGGAAAGAACCTTCTCTCATCACCATGTACTAGATAGCTGGTGCAGCTACTAGTAAAAGGCAAAGGCAAGAGGTATGTAGTTCGATGTGGAGAACTAAGTACAGTGGGGAGTGCGATGCGAAGGTGACAGGAAAGAGAAAGATCTCGGCCGAGAGAAAGGAGAGAGGAAAGTGGAGAAGAAAGAGAAAGGATGAGGTCGAGAGAGAATAGTGTGGGAAAGTGGAGGTGAGAGTGATGTTGCTATGCGGAATGTGTGAGAGGAAGGGATAAGAGATAGTGAGGAGGAAAGATAAGATAGTGGCCACGTGGAGCCATCTATCACAGACCGAGGACGTAGAAAAGTAGAAAAGGGTCTGTTTGTTCATTCGGCCATTTTGCACCAAGACCCACAGCCAGAGAGAAACACCAACAAACCTAATACTTTGTGTTGCCGCCTTTGGCCCTAATGACCGCTGCACACCTCCTAGGCATGCTCTCGATCAGCCCCTTGCACGTATCAGTCGGAAGTCGTTCCCATTCTACCTGAACCCTCTCCCACAGCTCTTGGGCGCCCTTGGGTTGGGTCGAATAGGTGTGAAGGCGTCGCTTGAGGGTGTTCCATAGGTGTTCGATCGGATTAAGGTCCGGACTGTTTGCAGGCCACTCGAGGGGGGTGATATTGTGGGCCTTGAACCATGCTTTTGCCAATTTTGCGGTGTGTTTCGGATCGTTATCCTGCTGCAGGATGATCTTGTCGCGCGCCGGAGAGTCTGGGAGCAGTGACATCGCATCGATAACGGGAACGAGGTTTTTCGTAAGGATCTCGGTGTATTGCTGAGCGTTCATGCGGCCTTGAACGAGCTCTATTTTGCCCGGCCAGACCATGTCATGCAGCCCCACACCATGATGTTGCCGCCCCCAAACTTGACGGTGGGGGTAATCGTCCGTTCGCTGAGGCCCGACCCGTTCTCGACCCAGACCACCTCTCGCCCATCACTAGAGATGCGGTTGATCTTAGTCTCGTCCGTCCATATGACGCGTGCCCAGTCTTCCGGGGTCCACTCAACGTGCTTGAGGGCAAAGCGGAGCCGATTTTGTTTGTACCGCCGGGTCATCAAGGGTCTCTTTTTTTCTTGACGACAGGGTGCATTCCCACAGAGCGCAGCGCCCGCCGTGCCGTCCAGACAGAGACTTTGAGGCCCTTCGCTGCCTGCAGCTCTTTTAGAGCCTGCCGAGCATTGTTTGCTTTTCCCGTCTTTATCGCACGCTTGAGAGTGGATTTGTCCCGATTGTCGAGTTTTGGCGGCCTGCCTTTCGGCTTTGCATGCGGTATATCTTTATGCTGTGATCTCAGGGAGTTCACAGCAGTGCTCCGCAGCGGGCCTCCAGGCGGGCTCCGGGCGGGCTTTTCCGGGCTTGACCCCTTTGGAGTCTGGCCCGCTAAGATCGCACCTATTTTGCACCAGGCCCGATGCCAACCAGGCGGGCCACCGGGCTTGATTACATAGCCAGGGAATGCTCATTTCCCACGTGTGAACGGCTTCGGAACGGCTATGCACGTGCCACCCAGCCCCAAAGGTTCCAGTACATTCGATCACGTGCCATACCTCATATGAAGACAAACTTAGCGGGCCTAGCGGGCCGCCTGCAAAGATTCGGGCCTGGCCCAATCTTCTCGGCACTGTTTTTGAGCCCGATAAAAGTGGCCATTTCGAGAAAAAGTGAGCCCGAAGGTCCGGGCCTCAGGCGGGCCTTCGTGCGGAGCACTGGTTCACAGTCGTCTTGCTGACCCCACATTGACGTGCCACGGCCCGGCTCGACTTGCCCTTCCGCAGCTCAGCCGCAATATGAGCTTTCTTTGCAGGGGTTAAAGATTTCATTGATTGTATTGCCGTTCTGCAGGCGAAAAAGCATCTGTCAGTCCCAATAGCCCTCTTACATGCAGTTTGCGGCACTTACTATATGGTATGGTGAAGCTGGGATGGATGGTGAGGGGGGGAGGTGCAAAAATGGCCACAGGGCTCTCAGGTTAAAGGGGCTGGCGTCGCGGACGTAGTCCAGCGACCTGTGCGCGCGTTGCAGTTTCTAGAAGCTACTATCTGGTGCTTTGGTCACAAAAAAGTCACAACGTGGTACATAGTATAGGGAAAATGAGGTGCAATTGACTGAGATGTGTGTACTGGAAGAACATGCGGCCATTTCTGCTCGCCACTGTACGAGAACAAGCTGAGGAGCGCACGGATATGGTACAGTGTGGGTGTGTGACTGCGTGCGTGCTTGTAGTGGTGACGAGAGTGAGGATGGTGAGGGGGGAGGGGGACTTTAGATAAGGTTTACCACTCAGACGGGGCTGGGCGAGCGCTGATTTCACTGAGTTGGGTTGCGGTTGCAGTTCAAGGTGCCCATTAGTAATCTGAGATCAGGCGTGCTATCGCACAGCTTCGCAAAGTCTCACTTGCAATTTGCTGTCGGACCCGACAAGGGTCATCAACGCACGCCTGATAATATGAGGCTACTGCCTAACCTCATATCATTTCACTTCTCAGTACTCAGTTCTCAATGAAAGATGAGAAAAATATGGAGAGCGGCGCCGAGTCTCGGCCGGCCGTCTGTCGACCCGTTTCGCGCCGACTCTGTCAAGTTGCTCGGAAGTCGTGGTCTTCTCGTTCGCCTGGGGGAACGCAACTCGAACGAAATGGACACCGTCAAGTTTGGACCTTGACCGACCCCACCAGAACGTGCGCACCCAAAGCCCGTCTCCCACTCTCCATCGAATGCGCACATCAGGTCTAGGCATCAAAACCTTCTGGAATCTGGACACACCGCCCGCAAGTCCCACGCGTTTCGAGATTCGACCAACCACGAGTCCATGACCGTGACAAGGTCGGTAGTTCTTCCGGGGGGAATTCTGCTCTTCGGGCCGACGCCCAATCGCCATTATCAGCGCCACAAAGTGTTGGTGGAACTGTCTCGGGGCGCAGCGTTGCAGCATTTGCAGGAGCAAGGTACAGGTTACCCCGCGGTCGGCAGGCTTCTGGACTTCTGGTCCCGCTGATCGCTGATTCGCTCTTCGCGCTTCCGCTTTTACACAGCATCCAGGAGCAGGTTATCGTCCCACCATTATTCCACTCCTTTTTCCTGGGGCGGGTCGGCCAGAGCTGGGCGTCTCTCTCGATGGCCGACGCTGCTGGGACTCTGTAAGCTGGATGCTGGCTGCAAGTAGTTGACGCGTGAGCGCGGACTGGAAGCAGATTTCCGGCGGCTCGTAATCCCTACCTGAGCGTGGCTGACACTAATTGAGAAGAATTCGCTCCAGGGAGTAGTGGATTGGACTTCTTCCCACTACGGGCGGTTTACCCGCAACCTCGATCCAGCATGGAGATTTCGGACAGTATAAAAGCGTAGTAAAGGCTGACCTCCTTATTCCCCTTCTGATTCCTGCTTAGTATCTTCGTCTTCCCCTTTCCCTTCCAATTCTTCTTCCCATCCTCTCACCTCCTCACGGTCTTATCGGGAAGGTACCAACAGCGCTCGCCGCCATGCTTTCTCTCCTCAAGTCCACCCGATCCGGTCTGGCTGTCGTCCTTCTGACCCTCGCCACGCTCAGCTTCGTCATCGCAACTCCCCTAAACCCCTTGGACGATGCGCCATCCTTCTTGGCTCGAGCTCAAGGCGGCAAGATCAACCGACGAGCACCTCAAGCGCCTAATAGTGCCTGTGACTTCGATTCCGACTGCATTAGCGGCCAATGCGCCCGTCTGGAGGTATGCTCTGATCCAAATGGCAAGGAAGTACTCTGCGCTGGCACTTCCAGCGGAATGCACTGCACCCGATTGGCGCTCGGTAGCGAATGTTCCAACAACGGCGACTGCTCCGAAGGGTTCTGCCGTCAGGGCAAGTGCGCCGCAAGCAAGTACGGCGATGCCTGCGTCTCGGAGACCCAATGTACCGGCGCCTCAGTCTGCAACCCCACGGGCAAGTGCCACACACCCGGTCCAAACACGCTCTACCCTCAAGCCACGTGTGGTTCCAACTCTCAATGCAAGAGCAAGCGCTGTGTCTCCGGTTTGGAGGTAACCGACCAGTACGATGTCGCCCTTCCGTACCTGGGCGATTTCCCCGAGTACACTCGCTGCGACTACTTCAAGCTTGGCGAGGGCAAGTGCCGCACGTTCGTCGACTGCAGCGTCGGTAACTGCAAGAACAACAAGTGTGCCCTCGGCGCCGATGGCGACCGATGCCTCTACAACGACCACTGCACCAACGTATGCGGCTTGAACGGTATCTGCTACTCGCCACCTTCAAACGGTTCGCTCGGTGTCGGTCAGCCTTGCAACACGGGCGAGCAGTGCTTCTCGAACCTGTGCCAAATCAACGACGTCATTCGCCCGCTTCCCGACTCTCCCCAGACCAGTCATCAGGTCAACGACATGGTCTGCTACCAGTCCGAGGCTGGAGGTAAATGCGGTGCAGACTCGGACTGCAACGCCTCGGCCTGTCGGAACGGGGTCTGTGCCGTGCTCCAGGTCGGCCAGAGCTGCTCGAGCTATGACCAGTGCTACACCGAGACGTGCGCTGTCGACCCTTCCGGCTCCTCGAAGGGAACGGTCTGCATTCTGTCTCCGGCCCTCAGCGCATGCGAGAACGTGGACCAGTGCTACTCGAATCAGTGCAACGCACAGGAATGCCCGGACAACGGTAGCGAATGCGGAATTAACTTGGGCTGCGAACCGCAGCCGGTCCTGGGCAGTTGCCGTTCAAGCGCAGATTGCGACACCAACACGTCCTCGTGCGACGCCGACAAGAAGTGCCGTAAGAACCAAGGAAACACCTGCAATACTGGCTCGCAGTGCTTGTCGAGGAACTGTGTCAGCCGCAAGTGCGCCGCTGCGGCCACGACCACCAAGGCCACGACGACCACCAAAGCCACGACGACCACCAAGGCCACGACGATCACTTCTTCCAAGACAACGTCGAAGGCAACTACTTCCACCAAGTCGGCCTAGTCACCAAGGTCCCTTCGGCTTCGATCTTCAACGTCCAAGTCCATCCAGGTTGTTATCTTCCGGCTTCCCTCTACTCTTCTCTCAAACCCTTAAAGTCAACCCATGTTAAGATTATTATTCATCAGGTCATAAGGTCAAGGTCAATCCTACGAAGCTTCAGTTTATTCTTGATCCTGGCGTCACCTGAACCGGAGGAAGTACATGACAGAGTCTAGCGCTGCATTTGTGCGGGAGCATCTTCATCTCACTCACTGTCCACACTGAGAGGATGGGGAGGGTTCACGAGTCTCAGGGTGGCGGCCGGATGACTCGGTGGACTTGATGGAAAACTCAGCGCCTTTGAACGTCGAACGTCAGCACGGTCCACCACCTTCTCAAATCTCAACCTCACACACGAGAACGAATCATGGCGGCCAATACAGACCCTTCACCGGGAGGCCCGCTCGGCTCCATCAAGGCGGTCCTGTTCGACGTGAGTGATTGACCAACTCCATACACTGCGTCCGATATAAACGGCCCCGTCTCACGGCTCTTCTTTTCTTAGATGGATGGTCTCCTCATCGACTCTGAGAGCCTCTACACAGACGTAAGATTCAACATAGACCAGGAAGATGGCTCCGGACTTCTCTGTTGGGACTGATTTTTTCTTCGATTGGCTCCGCCTTCGATATGTACGTTTTGTGCCCCTTCAGATCGTCAATGAGGTCCTCAAGCCGTATGGAAAGGAGCAGACGTGGGAGATCAAGGCCAGCCTCATGGGCAAACCTGAAAGAGAAGCAACTTGTGAGCGGACCATGCTCACATACCCCTTTTCCACAGCCCTTCCCCCTTTTACCCCTTCCCACGAATCTGACATCTCTCTCTCTCCCCCTCTGCCTTCTTCATTCACCAAAAGTGACTCTATTCCGTGCGCTCTGGCCAAACCCATCTGCTCCCGAAGGAGTCGACCCCGCCTGTCCCTGGACGGTAGACGAGTTCTTGCGGGGTCGGAACGCCAAGTTGGAGGCTGCGTTTGCTGGAGTCAAGCCGATGCCGGGCGCCATTCGATTGGTCAAGCATTTGGCGGAGAATGATGTTCCCATCTGTGTATGTGGTGTGGTCCCGGCCCCTTGTTCATGCTCCCTGTTCGACCTTTCTCAGTTTGTTGCTGCTACGAGTAGTATGAGCTTACTCGAGAGCTTTCCACCTTCTTTCTCTTCTACCAGGTCGCCACCGGAAGCAAGCGGTTGAATTGTGAGTGCGCCTCTTACCCATGGAACCAACGAGTACAATATTCTCATCGATCCTTCCTCCCCCCCCCCCCTTTTCCTGGGCCCGCTCTGGAACGCGCTCGAAAGACAACCTCAAATCGGCGAACAACAGCGAGCTGTTCGACCCCTTCGCCGGCCGCGTCATCTGCGGCGACGACGCCCGTCTCGAACGCGGCAAACCTTACCCAGACGTCTTCCTCCTCGCCGCCCTCGAGGGCGGTCTCAAGCTGGACCGCGAGTTGAGCAGCCGGATCCGACCTTATGGCGCCGAGCACGATGCGGCGGGCTTTTTGGGTGGGGAGGGGGAGATCCTTGTCTTTGAAGATGGGTTGCCGGGCGTTCAGGCTGGGCTGTCGGCTGGGATGAAAGGTAAGTGAAGTTTAGAGCGGCGAGAACATATACAGGGGAGAAGGGGTGTCTGACGCTGTGTTGCCTTATTCTGCAGTGATCTGGGTTCCGGACCCTGAGCTCAAGGCGATCGCACCGTCCGCCGAGAAGATCGGCGCTCACCAGGTCCTTGACTCCCTCCTCGAGTTCAAACCGGAGCAGTGGGGCCTTCCTGCGTTCACTGACAAGTAGAGAACACAAATCTCCCTCGGATCAGATCATGACAACGCTATTACTCCAAGGAACTCAGTAATACATGGCATACAACCAGAGCGTGGAGCGTGGAAGTAGTATTGAATCCCTCCTTCGTTCAGATATTCGTGCTATAGTATTGATACAACAGGATGCAAAGGTGATGAAAAAGGAGTGAGTGAAATCCTGCGTGGGGGGTTCGCCCGCAGTGCGAAGATATGGTACGCCGCGCTCCCAACCGTCGAGCACGAAAGCGAAAGAAGGATGCAAGGGTGAAGCAAAGAGGGGGTTAATGGTAAAAGGTGGACGTAAGAATAGCTCGCAAAGTCCATGCATCCGCCTCCGCAACTGAGTGAGGCCGGGACGCGAAAATTCACGACTTCGAGTACAGCGCAGATCCCGCAGCGTCGCCCGTAAGGAAGATCCGACTCAGCGGCCGATAATTCGAATCCCGCCCCGGCCCACCATTACTGTTCATCTTCAAACTCTTCCTGCCCGAATTGATCGGGCCCAAACTGGCCCGGATCGAACCTTCGTCGACCTGGCCGTGTCCCTGGCCGCGCCGGCTGCGACCGTAGCTCGCGCGGAACATCGAGGGCGACAGGGAGCCTGAGCCCAGGGGTAGGCCGTCGTCTGTGGTGGGGACTGGTGGGGCCGGTCGTACGGTCGCAGTGGAGCTATCGCGCTCGTGAGATAATGGTGCTTCTTCCCCTTCCTCCTCCCCCTCCTCGAAGCTCATCTCCGCAATGTCGGATGTGGTCGGGGAGATGGCCGTGCCGGCGAACCGGATGGTGGACTGCGTTGGTGTCCGCAACGACGAGCCTGAGGACGGACCTGCCTCAGCCTCGGCGTTGTCGTTGGCTTCGGCCTCGAGCTCCCCTTCCTCCTCTTCCGCTGTGACAGACAGCATGATCTCCCCCACCATTTCCTCCGCGGGAAGCCCTTCAGCTCCTCCTTCCCCAATCGGCGCCGCCTCCTGCACCTCGGCCCCGACCGACGCTGGGACAACCCCTTCTCCCGTAGCTCCCACAGCCGGACCAACCGCATCCACGACATTCCCCAGCTGCACCTCTGCCGGTGCAGGTTCTAGCGCCGGTGCTGGTACTGCTACTGCTACAGACGCCGGAGTCGGTTCCAGAGGCGCGACAGCCGCAACAGGCCTAGCCGGCACACTAGCCTGCCGCTTAAGTCCATCCGCGCGCTGTCCACTCGCAGCGCTCGTGCTCTGAGACCGGACCAACGGCCCGCGCACCTCAGGCGCAGGCTCCAAGTCCTTCAAACCCTGGGTCAACCAAGCCGCTTTCGCCTTCTTCTGCGCAACGACCTCGGCCTCCCGCTCCGCCTCGAGCACGTCCACCTCCGCGCGCATCAGGGCCTGGCCGAAGTTGGACACGATGGCGAAGAAGTCCTCCGGTTTGGTCTGCGATGGGTTCTCGCCGTAGTAGCTGATCAGCTCGTTCAGGTCTGTCATGATGACGCGTTGGGCATGTCCGAGCGCTTTGATCTGCGGGCTCGAGAGGGAGTAGAATGACTCCATGGACGCGAGGAAGCTGTCTTTCGATGGGCTCGCCTTGACCTTCTTCAGAAAGGTGAGCTCCTCCTTTAATGCCTTGTGGCCCGCCATCAGACCGGAGATAGCTGAAGTGACCGATTGCGTGGATAACCGCGCGGCCAACTCCACATTTGGGCACTCGTCCAGAAACCCGACAAGCGCGTGATCCATGCGATTGAGCAGCCGCACCAAGTAGTGCAACAGTGTCGGAGTGACGGCCGAAATGATCGTCGGCTTGGTATCGCGTAGCTTAAGCAGGTCCGTCATCGCAAAGCCTCTCGCATCCCCGCGGAACGTCGACGTGTTCAAGGTGTTTCCCACGGCAAGCACCACCTTGTGGAGCGGACGCGCGTGAAAGTGATGAAAATGATCAGCATTCACTACCTCATCTGCAGGAAGAACAAACTGCACGCGGCGGCGGATGTGGGAAGGAGAAAAGAACTCACCTCCAGGATCCTCTTCAGTTTGTCACTTCCGCGCGTCTCTTCGACGGCCCTCCTCAGTGCCCGCAAATCTGGCTTGATCTCGGCAAGGTCGACGTGGAACTTGCGTGCGTACAAGGTACAACTGAGCCGTTGGCTCAGCCGGGGAATGCCAAGGATCGCTTTGAAGAATTGGTCGGCGGCTGCCAAGCGGGAGAAGTCGCCGGCGTAGTCACGGACCAGCTCGAGCTCGTCTGACGTGGGTAGGCAGGCCTGGAGCGCCTTGAGATGCTCGACGGTGAGGACTTCTTCGTCCATGGTGAGCAGTGCTTTGCGGATTTCTGGGTATGGCAACTTGATGCGCGTCAAGATGATGGCTGCGGCACATAGTGCGAATTGTAATCAGTTCAGTATTGAGCATGTATAGCCAAGAAGAGAGAGCAAGGCCTGACATACCAATGTTTTGCGCGCGATTCAGGTCGATGAGCGACTTTGGTGCTTTCATGACTGGCACATCTGACATCCGGGAACGAGCTGGAACGTTGACAATGGCGAAGAGCTCGTCGATCTCATCCAGCGGTATGTCGAGTACCGCGGGGGAGAGCTCGGACCAGACTGTATTCCTTACGGAATTTGCCGGTAGCTTGTTCCAAAAGAGAGGCTAGAGTTGGAGACATCGCCGCAATGCCCAGGGACGAGTCAGCATGGAAAGGGAAAGGAAGGCAAAATACAGTCCCACTCACGCGTCGCTTCTTTTGAGAGAGGGCCGAGCTTGCCGTTGGATTCCGGAAACCTGATGCCCGGCTCATAGTCGCAGCAAAGCCAAAAGGCGGCGGAGGCGGGGGAGGCCCGCCCAGCGCTGATGGCGGTGCAGAAGCGCCCCCTCTGGGGGAGGGGGAGGTGGGGGCGGTGGTGGACCACTCCCGGCCTTTCCTGGAGGAGGCGGCGGGGGCGGAGGCGGTGGTGGACCCATTCCTGACATCGGGGGAGGAGGAGGAGGCGGCGGCGGTGGCGGTGGAGGACCACCGTTTCCTGCTGAGAATGACGGAGGTGGCGGCGGCGGTGGTGGTGGAGGCGGTGGAGGAGGAGGACCGTTACCTGCTGAGAATGATGGAGGAGGGGGGTGGAGGTGGTGGTGGGGGCGGGGGCGGCGGTGGTCCCGTTCCTGAACTGGCTGGCGGCGGCGGCGGAGGAGGTGGTGGAGGAGGAGGAGGAGGAGGTGGAGGCGGGGGTGGTGAACTCAGCGCACCTTGGGAGAAGGAAGGCGGAGGCGGAGGAGGGGGCGGCGGCGGTGGTGGTGGTGGGGGAGGAGATGAAGGGTCTGATCGGGGAAGACGATGAGATGAAGTTCAGGTAACGCAGTCGATAGGGAACAGCCGCAGCAACAGGAAGAAGAAGAACGTCAGCCTGGCAATTGGCAACCAGCAAATGAATGCACAGAGTGAAAGGAATGCGTACCCATTTCAGAGAGTGTGCGCAGACCAGCGCTTGTTCTTTTCGTAAATTCTTGGGCAGATCGAGAGACGCGCGCGGGCAATGAGGCAGTACCAGGCCCGGAAGCGCCTTGCGCCTGAGCTGGGAGAGAGATTTCTGCTTCCGACGGGCCTTGAGGAGAGCAATGTGTGTACTACTTACTACTCAGTGATCGTCGATCTGCGACTCCAGGCTGTGCTCAGGGCCGGGCGAGGGGGGGTGGGACGAGATCCGAGGACGGGAAGCGGTAGATGGTCGGTGTACACGAGCTGGAGTTCGGCAGGAGATACTCGTATGTAAGAATGAGGAGATCCGCGCTGCCGTATTGCCTTATGATGAGTGGGATGGGAGCGAGTGTCAGTCTGTCGATGGGAGCACCCTTCCCTCATGTTTCAGGGGCGTCCCCACTCCCCAAGTGGGCGAACGGGGCGAAGGCTATGAAATAAAGGCTCCGAGCACATTCATTGCATCGGTATCAGCGCGGTCCCTTATCTTATCGCCGTCGCACCACCAGTCCGGAAGAGGGCCGTGTTTGTCCGGATCGTGCGGCGTGCCCCTTTGCCGGAACGGTTCAGTCACGGTCGCGTCACGCGCTCCGACGCGTTTGTGTTTTGTGCGGAAGGAAGATCGAAAGCGCACGCAGGAGAGATCCACCACAACACAACTTCAACTTGAGCAAAGACAGCATGGCAGCACACGCGCAGTTCGACGGCCTCTTCCTCGGGCTCTCCGCACAGAGCGGGCGTCTCCGTCTGGCAGCAGGCGGGCTCGGGTACAAGGCATCCGGCGAAGGCAGCAAGGCCATCACCGTGCCGGCCGACAACCTGGACGAGTTCCACTGGGTCAAGGTCGCACGCAACTACCAGCTCCGCATTCGTCTCTTCCACTCCACAGAGGGCAGCAACGGCCGCCGTCTCACCCTCGACGGCTTTGTCCGCGAGCAGCACGACGAACTGGCTGCGGCCATCAAGGACTACTACGACAAACCGCTCCTGTCCAAGGAGCTCTCCGTGCGCGGCTGGAACTGGGGCGAGGTCCAGGTCGTCGACGACGATGTCGAGGAGGTCCAGTTTCTCGTCAAGGACAAGGTCGCCTTCGAGATCCCCATCAGCCACATCGCAAACTCGAACATTGCCCGACAGGAAGTCAGCGTCGAGTTCCTCAACCCGGAACAGCAGGAGCCAGTACAGAACACGGGCGCCACCGGTTCTTCCTCCGGCGCCGACGGGCGACGGGGACCGGGCAAGCAAGATCAGCTCGTCGAGATCAAACTCTACATTCCTGGCGACATAGAGCGTGAGGGCAGCGATGATGGTCGGGCTGAACAGCCCGAGACAGCGGCGAATGCCTTCCATGAGGCCATCAAGGCCCGCGCCGACATGGGTCCCGTCCAGGGCGATGCTGTGATCGTGTTCCGCGAATGTCTGATCCTCACCCCTCGTGGCCGGTACGATATCGACATGTTCCCGACGTTCCTCCGACTGCGCGGGAAGACGTACGACTACAAGATCCTGTACTCGTCCATCATCCGACTCTTCCTGCTTCCCAAGCCGGACGAGGTGCATGTGCATTTCGTGATCGGGCTGGACCCGCCGATCCGACAGGGCCAAACCCGGTATCCCTATCTGGTGCTGCAGTTCCCGCGCGAAGAAGAGATGGACGCCGAACTCAATCTCACGGAAGAAGAGCTGCAGGACAAGTACCAGGGCAAGCTGAAGAAGCGGTACGAAGAGCCGACGTTCCGGATCGTGTCCAACGTGTTCAAGCATCTCTCCAACCAGAAACTCACCGTGCCCGGCTCGTTCGAGAGCAGTGCGGGGCATGCCAGCATCAAGTGCAACGTCAAGGCCGTCGAGGGATTACTGTACCCGCTCGACAAGGCCTTACTCTGGGTGTCCAAGTCGCCCATCTATCTGTCGTACTCGCAGATCCACCAAGTCGTCTTCTCCCGCGTCGGAGGCTCCGTCTCGTCCTCGCGCACCTTTGACTTACGGGTCAGCCCGCGCGACGGATCGGAGACGACGTTCCTCAGCATGAACCGAGAGGAGCACGATCGGATGAATAACTTCTTCTTGGAGCGGAAGGTGCGGGTTAAGAATGAGATGAATGATGGGTTGGACATCGGGGCTGCTGGGGCTGCGGCTGCGCTGCTTAGTGACGATGAGGAGATGGCAGATGGGGGCGGGAACAGGAGTAGAGCGAGTGCGATGGATGAGGATGAGGACTCTGAGGGTGAGTTCAGACCTCTGTGTTCGATTGCCTGCTACAGGCTGTGCATTGACATATCCAACCCGTCTCCGCAGACGACGAGGACTTCCAAGAGTCATCAGGGGAGTCGAGCGACGACGGGGGCTCGGATGACGATGACTTCTCGGAAGCGGGCGGGGACGATGCACCGCCCAAGAAGAAGAAGAAGAAGTCGACGTAATCGTCCATACATTTTGTACCACTCACTGACTGCTGTCCAGGGGACACTCCACGCCGTTGAATTCGAACTCTTCTGAGCAAAATGAGAATTGTCGGGGCTGCCGCCTGCCGAGTGAGACGGAGTGATCAGCACGGACCCGCTCATAACCGCTTCCGTTGCCGGTGCCTTGGAGGAGGCGAGCATCTCCCCGCGTCCCTGTCGCCCCACACACCAACACACACAGCAGTCAGTTTGTTGGAAGATTAGAATCAGTACAGTGGGAACTGGGAGGAGTGCGAGTACAAAGACAGCGACCTCGATCTCACGCACACAGCCGACTAGCCAGCCAAGCAAGCAAGCAGGGACCCAGCCAGCCAAGCAGAGTACTCAGCGCGCCTTGATGACGAACACCGCAGCAACAAGCTCAGCCCCAACGACGGCGACGGAGGCAGCCTTCCAGATCGTGCCCGGCGTGCAGTCCTACGACTGGGGCCTCCAGGGCAGACACCGCAGCAGCGTCGCGCGCTATGCCGCAGCCACCGACGAGCTCCACTTCACCCTCGAGCAGGACAGGCCATATGCAGAGGTGAGCCCCCGTGCTTTTTTGCCGTAGTCATCATCCCGTACTCGCGCTGACGGTGCCCCCCCCCTTTCTTCTACGTGTCAAGCTGTGGATGGGCACGCACCCTACCCTGCCCTCCACACTCGCCACCTCCCCATCAGAAACGCTGTCAAGCCACCTCCACGCGCACCCAGACCTCGTCACCGCTTCCGTCTTCGACCGCTTTGGGCCGGGAAGGGATCCCCAGGGAAGGGACACCGGCGTGCTGCCCTTCCTCTTCAAAGTGCTCAGTATTGGGAAGGCGCTGAGCATACAGGCTCATCCGGATAAGGAGCTTGCCAAGCGGCTGCATAAGGAGAAGCCCGACGTTTATAAGGGTGAGAGCGTTCTCTCCCCCCGCCCCGGCCCCGCCTCGCAGGGCTAAACTGTTGTTGAGCTAACCCCTGCACCCCCGGGCTGTCTACATTGCAACAGATGACAACCACAAGCCGGAAATGGCAATCGCGCTCTCCCCCTTCCGCGGCTTCTGCGGCTTCCGCCCGCTCTCCGACATCTCCACCTTCGTCCAAGACGTCCCCGAGCTCCGAACGTTAGTCGCACCCTCAGAGAACCTACAAGACCGCGTCTCGGAAGCAGGCGAAGACGTCCGGAAAGCCAAACCGATCCTACGCGAGATCTTCGGCAGCCTGATGAAGGCGAAGAGGGAAGAGATCGAGTGCCAGGCGGAGAGTATCGTCGCACGCTATACGGCCGCGTTGGAGAATCAGAATGCAGAAGCGCTCGAGATCCCAGCCGAGCTCGCTCAGCTCGTGGTGACGCTGAACGAGCAGTTCCCGTCGGACGTCGGAATCTTCTGCACTTTCATCCTCAACGTCGTCGAGCTCCAGACGGGACAGGCCATGTTCCTCCAGGCGAACGAACCGCACGCGTACCTGTCAGGGGAGATCATCGAGTGCATGGCTGCGAGCGACAATGTCGTCCGGGCGGGATTGACACCCAAAGTACGCGACGTCGACGTCCTCGTAGACATGCTCACCTACAAAGCAGCCAGGAGCGAAGACCAACTCATGTCACCCGCCCCTTTCCCACCATTACCTTCCTCATCCACGTACGCGCTCTACCAAGTCTCCGACCCCGAATCGTGCACGGACGGGATCAGCCCGGAGGAGGCCACGCCCGAGGCACAGCATTCCGGTACGAGTCCGCCTACGCTCCTGTACGACCCCCCGATCGACGAGTTCGCGGTGCTCTTAACCCGTCTGCGCGGCGAGGGGCAGTCCGAAGATCAACGGCCGATCCGCGGACCCTCGATCCTCCTACACGCCGAGGGACACGGCCGACTCGTCGTTCGCCATCCGCAGTACTCGTCGGCAACGTTCGAGCTTGACAGACCGGGCAGAGTCTACTTCGTCGGAGCGGGAGCACAGGTCACGCTGTCGTCGAGAGATGGGGACGAGGATCTGCTCCTGGTTCGCGCTTTTGTAGAAGTATGATCCATCATCAGCCCATTCCAATTCCCCAACCTTCCTGATGGGTCGACTCCGCTTTTTTCACCACGACTGGAGCTGTCAGGCGTACATATCGTAACACGACGTCCGTTTCCATCTAGGCTGTACAAGTAAACTCTGAGAGAGATGAGTTGATTGATACTAGAACGGGTATGCTGGTGGGATGGGAGGAAGGGAAAACGTGATTGCAGACAGAAGAATACGACTCGAGTCCCGTGGAGAGAGAAAAGTTCCTAAGGCACTGTGATAAAGAGAATAGATATTAAAAGGGCATTCATAACCGTTGCAACGTGGTGTCGTAAGAAGATCGTAAGTTGGCGAGATGGTCGTGATTGGAGCTGCTGCTGTCCCCCGCCTCCCGCTGCAGCGCTTCCTCCCCCGGAAGCTCATACCCCCCATCCTTGAGCGAGAGATAGAGGAACAGGCTCTGCCGCTGTCCGTCGACTTTCAACGGTCGCAAGTTGAGCCACTCCAGCAGGCCGTTCCACGCCCGTGCCGAGCGGGAGAGCGAGGGCCGACCGCTCATGAGCATCTCCCACCGCTTCGCCCGTCGGTCGATGATGTCCGACCGTTCGTAGTCGGTGCCGCCACCCGTGCCCGCACCCCTCGAATGGTCCGGCAGACCCAAACTGTCGATATGGTGCGCTTTGAGCGCAGCTTGGTCCGATCCGATGCCCAACTTGATCGCCTTCGAGCGCAGATGCGAGACTCCGTGCCCAAAGACGAGCTCGTCGAGGTAGAAGTACACACTGTTCAGCGTGCCCGTGTGGATGAAACCCGCGGTCCCACCGGAGTTCCACATCCCGTACTTGGTCAGGAAGAGCTCGAGCTGGGCCCGCGGCAGGGGCTGGTACGCGATACTCGTCGGGAACGAAGGACAGAAATGAACGCGATGCTTCCGAAGCGCGGCCACGTCCCGGTAATTCCTCCGCCACAGGTCGTCCCAGAACAGCCACCACCACCGATGGACCTCCGAGCGGCAGACCGCCTCGAGCCGCTCATACAAGCTCGCGATCGAGGACGCGTACCGCACGGGAAGCTGCCGCACAACCTCGCTACAGCTCGCCCGTTCGAACGCCCGCTCGAGCTCGTGGCACCGCAACCGGTGATTCGAGAAGATGTCCGTCAGGAAACTGTACGACATCACCCCCGTCTTCCGCCTGGCCTCGTCGTAATACTTCGCCCGGTAGGCCTCCATCAGCTTGTCCACCACGGGAAGCCGACTCTTAACCAACACTTGGTTGTGCGAGAGGAACGTGGCCAGGCCCGCGGAGGACCTGAAGTCGTCGAACAGCTCAAACGCGGCGCTCCCGCTGACCACGATGGGCTCGTGCACACGCGCCGAGCCAGCCGCGTCCTCGCGCAGGCCTTCTTCATAGACGATGCTGACCTCGAACCCGGACGAAAAGTTGTACGCCCCCGGAGGCGGGAACGGATCCCGATGCCGGACCTGGAGGATGCCGTCGACGTACGTGACAGGCACGGCGACGCTGTAGTTGTGCCGCCTCGGCTTTCTCCCAAACATCCCCGTGTTCTCATACACGTCCTCCACCTTCACATACGGGCAGTACACGCGCTGCCCATCCAACGAGCGCAGCGCCAACCGAATCCTCCGAGCCTGCCGCACAAGATGATCCTCATTCTGCTGAGCGAACGTCTCAAACTCCTCCAACGTGGTCAACTGCATCGTCCGGTTGCCGCCCTGGTCGTAACGGACGACAATCGTGGGCGGGAACGGAATCACGAACGCCTTGCCGAAGAAGGACGACACGCCTTCGGGGAACGGGGGTCGGATCGGTCGCCAATACGCGTCCGGTCCCGTGAACGAGATTTGGATCTTCTTGACCACGGCGCGCCATCGATGCGCGACGTGCCCGCGTTCCAATTCTACAAAGTCGCGGAAGGAAGCGTGGCCGAGCTCCCTGACAAGCTTAATGTTTTCCACATGTCGTTCCGCGGCCGTATTTTGGAAGTTGAGCAGGTACGGCGGCCAATCATCCGCGTCGGACGTCGAGAAAGCGACGACCTGATCGACCGGCATCCGATAAGGCGGCGCGGCCAACAAGATCGTAGAGAACGTCTCCTCCCATATTCTCCTCCGGATATGCTTCTGCATGTCGAGCGCGGGCGAGAAAATGTCGATGCTGAAGTCCAGCCGGTTTTGGGCCCGTTTGACGGCATGCTCGAACAGCGCCGTTCCGGCGAGGGTGAAGTAGATGTTGAATGTGTAGGAGAAGCCTTGGACGATGTAGAGGATTGTTGAGCGGTACACGGTGCCGCCGTTCACGTTCAGGGCGACTGGGGGAAAAGGAGCAGTTGATGTTTCAGTCATGTCTGTCCTCGTCCTCGTCAACAACAACAAAGGCCAGGGTTCACACGCACCGAGAAGTCCGAGAATCGCTGTGAGGACGTAGCCAGTCCGACTGACCATTTCCGAACGATTACTGATCATGTCAACAAACGGCTTGATCACGATGTGAATCCCTAAGTGAGACGAGTAGAGTTTCGTAAGCATCGATAAAGGACGCAATCATGTAAAAGGCTCAACTCACCTAGAAGCGTCGACATCCATGCGATCAAGACGGCCTGTTGGATGAGCAACATCGTCTTGGTATGGTTGAATCGCCAGATGCAGTTGTTTCGATTGAGCACGGAGATGATGAGGACGTTCGTCAACTTGAAGCACAGGATATAAACCGGCTTGTCTACGAATTCAACGGAAAAAGGGGAAATTTGGAGATTTCTCAGTTATGGAAATCCCATGAGCTTGTCCCTTGGGGGCCCGTTCAACAACGACTCACAAAAGGCCCATTGGCGGCGATAGCCGTTGATCATGAAGTTGAGCGGCGATTTGTCCTTTCCAAGCAAGCGTCGGTACTCGAGGTCCATCTCCTCCGGAGACCTTTTTGTGCCTAGCTCGTTATGTTCACTGAGAATGGAGAAGATACTTAGGGGTGAGCCCCCTTTCCAGCACTACCCACGACGGATCTGAATGTACTTCTTACCTGACGTGAGGAACCATGCGGCGAAGAACTTGGATCATGCGAATGGGAAGCCAGATTGTGAAGAAGAGGATGGTCAAGACGGCGGCTGGCACGAGCAACCAAGCAAAGTTGAACTTGTCCTTGCGCACGGTGGTGGTATAGCAGAAGTCGAGCGGGTCCCGGAAGTGATCAGAATCACCGAGCGGAGGCAGATCCTTGGGCAAGTCGTCCATATCGTTCATGTCCGCGAGCGGGTTCATGACCCAGAAGTCGATGTTCCACACGAGGACGTCGACGGCGAGCTTGGTTAAGGGGATGTATGCGGTGGTCAGACCGAAGACGAGGAGGACGTATCCGGTCTTGGTGCCCCGGGGAGGGGTGGTGTATGCAGACGGCCGAGAGTCGAAGCCGTCGACGTATCGGTTATGGTCGTATGCCTTGGTGACCCTCCAGAAGCGCCAGAGCATGAGAGCGCCGACGACCATCCAGAGGACCATGAAGACCTGTGCTCTTCCGAGCAAGGAGACGAAGTCGAGGGCCAAGATGGAGGGCAGGGTATGAAAGAAGAACATCTTGATCTTAGCGGCCATTCCGGGAGGGGTCGTCGCAGGAGCCGCATTGCTCCAGCTAATATTATTCTGGAGCACCTGTGCGAAGTCGCGCAATGTCTCGAGACGGAGGATGCCGGCCGCGAAGCTGCTTCCCTCCACTCCGATGAGAAGATCGGTCACGGTGCCGAGCAGCTTCTGGACGGGGGGTATGATGGCGAAGAATCCACCGGGCGGTGCGCGCGGACCGACGGCGTTCGACTTGAGCTCGTCCAAGCTTTGCTCCTTGAGAAGCATGAGCGGGGGGAACATGTCCCTTCGAGTGATGGGACGGGATGCGGAGGAGAGCTGGCTGGGCACGCCTGTGGTCTCGGTGCGAGCGGAGGAGAAGGAGAGGGAGGTCGGGAGTAACGGTCGCTGGTCTGTCAGGGTGGCATCGTCGTCTTTGCCGTCGAGGGCGGAGTATCTGGATGAGGAGTCGTACGAGGGCAGGGAGGAGGTCTTGGAGATGCGGGAGGTGTCGGTGTCGAGCTCGAAGCTCTGGCTGTCTCCCTCGGGCAAGTGTTTGTGGGACTCGGACGAGGTCAATGCGCTGATCTGTCCGCCTGCGATTTCCCACTTCCTCTGCTTGGCCTTCTTGCCCTTGGAGCGAGAGGCGGCGTCCCATCCGAATAAGGAGCGCTCCTCCTTGGTTGCGCGGACACGGGGGTCGCTGAAGTGGGGAGGGGAGAAGATGTCGTTGCAGGCCAGGTACCGGTCCAGAGCAGGTAGGTTGAGGGCGGGTGCCAGGCGGGAGAAGACGAGGGATGCAGGCACGGGCTGGGAGGCCGACTCTTCGTTTGGGACACTTTGGCTGTTTATCTGTGCTGTGTCGTGGTCGGTGGTGCCCGGCTGGAAGGGGATGCCGGAGCGTGTGTGTGGCAGACCGGGGCGGAGGGGTGTCTGATTCGCGGGCTCTGTGAGGGCGTGGTATCCATTCTTTGTTGGTCCAGTTGATGTGTGTTTTGACGATAGGGCGCTTCCCTGGTATGTTGCTGGAGCACTTGCACGGGAGCGGGACGGCCCTGGCCCTGGCTGTTGGCTGCGGTTGTCCTGGAAGCGATCGACGAGCTGCTGTATTCTGGGCGACGCTCTGGCAGCCAGCGCAGGACGCACAGCTGCTGCAGGACGCTCCATCACTCGCTCACCGCTCACCGCTCACCGCTCACCCAATGGACGCAGCTCGCTCACAGGGGCAATTACTGAATGTAAGCGCGAATATGTAATGTCACCGCAAGCCAAGCCCGATCCACACGGTACGTTCGCCATTTTGTGGGGTGAGGTTCTCAGTCGGCGGTGTTGGACTCGGCTCGCCTCTTCCTTGGCAGTTGGCGTATGGAATCAACCAATGAATAATACACCACCAGACTGCCCGAGTCTTTCAGGAAGACTCGGCCGAGTACTCCAGAGTGACTCGGGGTCTGAGTGGAGACAACTTCCCTCAGAGTCACTCCCGAGTATTTTCTGCGGTCTTCGGGAGCACTCCGGAGCAGAATACTCTGGTACGCTCCAGAGCAATACTCCCGAGTATCATGGGAGTGATCTGGACAGCATGACATGGAGCAAATTGGGAATTTTCAGCGCCGCAGAAAGGTGCTGCGAGGTGCGCGATGAGAGACCAGCGATAAAATAATCCCACCGGCCTGGCTTTTGAGCCAGAGTGTTCCCCAGACTTTTTGAGGCCATGAGTTTATAGAAATTAGAAGATGAACGGGAAATGAAAAGTACCAAGAAACATGCATGTCTTGACTCTTGATGACTGATGTTGCTTAATGCTTGGTCTGGGATATCTTAGACTCGAATTCTCAAAAGGCGTGCTCAATGCAGTGACCTGTCGGATGTGGATTGCACACCTAAACAATGGCTCAGAAGCACAGTCAATCATTCAAATCACATAGACCCTCTCCGCGCCTCGCTCTCAAGTCTCAGGGTAGCTTCGCTATCCTTCGAGCTCTCCGCAATGATTTTCCACACAACATAGGTGATGAGCAGATAGACATAGAACTCCCCAAAGATGTAATGTAACATGTGTATTGCGTACCTGATCGGTGACCCACAGGCCACAGTTGACAAATCGATATGGACTGACGCTGACCGCGCCTCGCTCTCAGGGTAGCTTCGCTACTCTTCGAGCTCTCCGCCATGATTATCCACACAACATAGATGATGGGCAGATACAACTCCTGTGCTGGACAGGGTCCATGTGGCTTCTTTATCTTATCTTATCTCGTTCTCTTTCTCTCTACTTCCCTCTTTTCCCTCACGCATCCCGCATAGCAACAACCTGCCTCCACTTCCTTCCACTTTTCCCACGTCACACCTTTCCCTCGCTCTCATCGTTACCCTTCTCGAGCTCATCTCCTGTACTTAGTTCTCTCTCCTCGTCATTCATCACTCTTCTACACCTTGCACTTAGCACTTGCTTTGCCTTACAGCTAGAGACACTCTAGTCTTGTACAACTCCCCAAAGAAGTAATGTACCATGTGTATTGCGTACCTGATCGGTGACCCACAGGCCACAATTGATAAATCGATATGGACTGACGCTTACCGCGCCTCGCTCTCAGGGTAGCTTCGCTACTCTTCGAGCTCTCCGCCATGATTATCCACACAACATAGATATTAGATGATGAGCAGATAAAACTCCCCGAAGATGTAATGTACCATGTGTATTGCGTACATGATCGGTGACCCACAGGCCACAGTTGATAAATCGATATGGACTCAGGACTGACGAGTAGTCAGTAGTCAGTAGTCAGTAGTCAGTAGTCAGTAGTCAGTAGTCAGTAGTCAGTAGTCAGTAGCATTTTGGGGCACCATCAGCTGGTAGATGTAGGCGTGTATCTCAAGTAACTTACCATACCACTCGCACGACTTGTAAGATGTAGGCAGGTCAGGGTTGAAGGTTAGTGAACGCTGGAGTAAGTTGGACAGTTGGTAGCTGCGTTTGTCAAGAAGTTGAAGACCTTTCAACTTTCTCGGAGGGTTTTGAGTTTTGACTATGGCTATGAACTTCCTCGGAGGGTTTTGACTTTTGACTATGGCTATCGAAGGCGTGGGAAAAGTGGAGGTGGAAGACAGACAGAAACGGGCAACGAACGGCGGAAGGACGGCATGTGAACAGCAAATTGCTATCTTCATAAAGAAAACTGGGAGAAATCGAGAGCGTCGATGGATGCTTAGAACACGGACACCCAGGCGAAGTTTGAGAAGATTTAAAGGATTTTGAAGAACTTCATTCGAAGGATGTTGCAACACTTTTTCTCGGCCGTAAAAATCTAAGGGGCAGATATAACCCCATACTAAAGTCTGGGGAAAATCAGGAAAAATAATTTTGAAAAAAAAGATTGACATCTGTGAGACTCGAACCCCAGACCTGAGGCTTTTTTAGTCACTCACCATAGCCTCTATACGATCGGGGGTTTTCATCATTAATCAATTTTGGAATGTAAATTATATACCACTGCTGCCAAAACTTTGTTGCTCAAGAGTCGGAAACAATGAAATGCGTGCATGGAATTGAGTCGCACGCAGCGGAGAGGACAGAATACCCAGAGGAAGTCAAGCCTGTTGCAGTCACAAATTTCTCGAGCGCTCTCACCGTGCTCCGGAGCCTGGGGGTCCCGAATACTCCGGAGCCATGCTCAGGAAACACTCGCGAGAAGTTATTCGGGAACATATTTCTGAGACTCTGTGTAACCCTTCCCGAGCTACATATTGAGAGCTCGACCTCATTTGGCGGTGTAGCCCGAGGGTCTGTGTTTTCTCGGCCGAGATCGAATCACTGAAATCACCGGCCTCTCCGCCTCACCCAGCACAGCACCACTCACAAGCGAGAACAGCATCAACAGCAACACCCACGCGCAGCCAGCCAGCAGCCAGCAGCCAGCCTTCCCACCTCAACACTCCCGCAGCAGCACACACAGCACACAGCGCCCCATCGCTACCCACCCACAATGCAGTCCCTATCAAGAATGGTATTCGGTCCCACACAGGAAGGTGAGCACACCACTTCCCACCCAGCCCTCCCATCTCATCCCGCACGGCCCTGATCTCGCCCCCTCTCTCTCTCCCCTATCTTCCAGAACGAGTAAAAACAGTCCAGTCCCAGCTGCGCTCCGAACAAAGACACCTCGACCGCGAACTCAGACAGCTCGACGCAGCCTCGGCAAAAGCAAAAGGCGAAGTCAAGAGATTAGCCAAGAAGGGCGACGTCAAGAGCGCAAAGATCCTTGCGCGCGAGATTGTACGGACCAACAAGCAGAAGGAGCGGCTGACTCTCAGCAAGGCCAGGTTAGGGTCCATTGGGATGCAACTACAACATCAGATGGGTGAGCTTCTTCCTTCCATGCCCCTCTCTCTCTCTCTCTCAATGATATTAACTGACCCAAGAGCTGTTACCTTTTCGCAGCGATGTACAAGGTGACAGGCAGCATGCAGAAGTCAACAGAAGTCATGAAGCTGTCCAATCAGCTGGTCAAGCTGCCGGAGATGACCAAAGTCATGCGCGAGATGAGCGCAGAGATGATGAAGGTCAGCCTCAAACCTAGCCCCCCCCCCCCCCCCTTTTGCCTATCCATTGGGGCGCGCGCTGGATCACCCCCCGGTTTGCTGATCTCGGTTTGCTTCCCCCGGTTGACTCAACAGGCGGGCATCATGGAGGAAATGATGGACGACACTCTCGATTCTGGCGTGTTGGGCGAGGACGAGGAGGAGCTGGAAGAAGAGGCACAGGGCGAGGTGGACAAGGTGCTCTACGAGCTCACAGACGGTGCGTTTTATCCATTTCTCTCTGTTTTCTTGTTGGGAACCCCTTTCCTCGCTCGCTGACTCTTATCCACAACTCACGAACAACCCTTCCGCTCAGGCAAGCTCGGCGCTGCTCAATCAACAGCACCCCTGGCCGACCTGGACGCAGTCGGCGTCGAGCCCTCCACCGAATCAGCACGGCGCGAGCGCGACGAGGAGGAGAAGCGCGAGATGGATCGGATGCAGGCGGCCCTCGATGGCCTCCTGCGCGGGTAGTCTCCTGTACATCACAGTCAATGGGAAAATCGATGATCACGGGCGGCGGGGTTTGTACAAATAATGCACTATGTACATATTTCGGTCGAGACGACGACGATCTGTGTTTCGGTGAGGGTCGAGGGAATCGATGGACGGGGACGGGGCGGAGGACTGGTTCTATATATAAGGGTCCTGGGGAACTAGGAAGCGGCTTTAGCCCTGAGTAGAAGGATGCCGAGCGGCGAGAGTCAGGCGGAGGGTCCACTGTCAGCCAGGCGCCAGTATCGAGCTAGGGCCTACAGAACGCTCTCAGGGCGATGATTAAGTGGGGAACTCGTGTGCCTTGGACGGGCCTCAACAGCCAACCAAGGTCCGGAGTCCTTCCACAGCGAAAGGTCAACCAGACATCAGGATCGCTCATGCCAATCATGACTTCACCCGACTCAGATGTTCCCAGCGCTCAGCGCTCAGCACCTCAGCACCTCAGTTGACAGTTCCATCAGTGGAGGTGGAACTTTTGTCCATTATCGTTGATCGTTGCGCTCTCGATGGTCTTCCAACGATCTCCAGCGCGTCCTGACGCGTGAGTGAGTCGTGAGTGGGACAGAAATAATCGCGGCGATGCCGAAAGAACTCGGAAATAGAATGTTCTATACGATGACCTCATTTTGCATAGCCGCGACCGGCGACCGGCAGCAGCAAAACACGAGCGAACAGGCCACCTCTGGAAATTGTCCGACATGCAACGAATTGCCCTTTTGTCACTCTCACACCAAGTGGGCAAGTGGCAGTGGCAGTGAGGGAAGAGTGGGACGGGATGGATGAGCGCGTGGATGGGCTGGTGGAGGTCAGTCCCGACATCGAGCAGCGAGCAGCGAGCGCCGAGCACCCAGCAGCCACGACGGGGAGTTTACACACACCCCATGCAGCATGATGTCGTTCCACGCTGTGAGCGGAGGGCAAAGGCCGCGTTGATTAAACCGCCGGAGACGACAGCCGTATTTAGAGAGCACTGCGTTAGTGCGTCATCGGGTCATTACTCATTATGCTGTCATCGTCTCCGATGGTTTTTTTTCTTACCTTGTGTTTTTATGAGGTGTGGGCTGCATGCGTAAACATCGAACACACCCAAAGCGGAGCTGCTATTAAAGGGAAGCCCGCATCCCATCGTTGGCCCTTCCTTCTCTCTCCCACCATCCCACCTTCTCATATAAACCCTATACCCAGCAGGAAGCACAGTCTCCAGCAAACATCCTCGTCCACCCAACACCTCCCACAACAACACCCACCCACACACCCAACAGCAACCATGGTCGACTACTCGAACCACGTCCGCCGCGGCCACCCCATCGCCTTCATCCTGCTCGCCTTCTGGTCCTTCGTCTTCGCCGTCATCGCCTCCTCCCTGACCTCCGACTTCCACAAGAACCCAGAGCGCGCGTCCCAGGGCATCAAGGACCGCGTCCACTTCATGGTCTTCGTCGGATGGTGGACCTTCCTCTTCTCGATTGTCTACCTCGGCCTCTTCCTCAAGGGCATCGGAGGCGTCGTTACCTCGATCGCAGGACACGGTGTTTGGTTGATCTTGACTTGGCTGTTCATGCTTGCTGGCTCCGCTGCCCTGGCTGACAAGGTCCCCCGTGGCCACTGCGAGCTCGAGTACTGCCGATCTCTCAAGGCTCTCGAGGCATTCGGATGGTGAGTGCACACATGCCATCCATCCATTCAGACGCGTCCTGTTTCTGACCATTCTTCTGTTTCCCTCTTCAACAGGATCTCATTCATCCAGCTCTCCATCATGCTCGTCGTCATCGGTGTCATCGGTGGTGGTGCCTTCCGCGGCGGCCGCGGTCTCAAGGAGGGAATCACCGCATAAACGCGCGGTCTTCCCAATCCTCTCTCAACCCCCCTCTCACCATCCCCCCGTCGCCAGCTTGTCAAGGGGGGCAAGCGCATATACCCACAAGACACTATCCGCTTTTTCGACTTTCTTCTTCCCCATTAATGGTTTCACGACCCTCCTCTCTCCTCCTCAGAGTGTATATATAACTATACAAACGTGTATCTACAGCATTTCTCTTGCACTTCCTTTTAGTTGCTGTTTGAAATCCTGCAATGGTTCTACGATTCACACACTTCAGTCTCGCTGCTGTTTCTTGGCCCTCGTTTGATGCTGTTGATCCTTGTCTGATCCTGCTGATCACCAAGAAGGGCGGCCAAGGTAATCAAGGCACAGCATGCTATTTGAGCGAGAGGTGATGGAATACAGTGGGCAGGCGGTCTGATCTATGCCGTCAGAAGCGGATGAAACAGGCGGGCGTGCGGCTGGTATATACAAAGGAAATCCCAGATCAAAGCGACTGTCTCAACAGGATCTTATCTGTTGGTGGGTCAGAGTGAGAGGAGAAGCAAGGTCAGCGCACAATTCCCCCCCACCCCCCCAGCGAAGGTGTAATGGAAGAAGGGTAATCTAGATATAAACTCACAGCAATGCTCATCATACGCCTTGCCCTTGCTCACGAACACGCTCGGACTCTCGAATGGGCGCTGACAGCTCTCGCAGACGAAGCAGTCCGGGTGCCACTTGTGCCCGAGGGCGTTGATGATCTCGTCGGTAAGGATCGGCTGCTTGCATCGTCGGCAGCGCGGTTTGTGCAGTCGGTTGTGGCACTGGTGAAGAAGGGCAGTGCGCGAGAGAGAGAGAGAGAGAGAGAGAGAGAGAGAGAGAGAGAGAGAGAGAGAGAGAGAGAGAGAGAGAGAGAGAGAGAGAGAGAGAAAACGTTGAGCCAAGTTCACAAGAGCGGGATTGGGGAAATGTTTGGGGGGGAGAGACTCACGCCTTCGCAGTACGGATATCCCTTATGCACAACAAAGGCCTTCCCACCATGCTGGACCCGTCCGTCGTCGTCGATGACCAGATTAGCCATCGTGTCCGCGCCCGCCACGCTGCCCGCCGCGTTCGGATCCAAGAAGGGATCGCCGCAGTTGGCACAGAAGAAATGCATCTCATGATAATTCCTTACACCGCCCTTCTCCCTCTCGTCCCCGTCCCCGTCCCCGCCTGCCGACTTGCCCTTCCCACCAGCCCCGACGAGATCCGGATCGTTAATGGTGATATACCGCTCGTCGACAATGGGCGTCCGACAGTGAAAACACCGAGTAGAGAACAACTCATGGTAGTCCAGATGGCAGTACGCCTTGCCCTCGTGTTCGAAGAAGGCGACGTGTTCGAGCGATTCGGAGCAGTGCGCACAGCGGAAGCAGGCCGGGTGGAAGAACGCGTTCATCGCGTTGATCACCCGGCCCACGATGAGCTTGCTGCAGGACCCGCAGGAGGAGCCGTCGGCCGTGCTGATTGTGCTTGTTTGAGATTGGGGCTGGGCATGCTGGGCCTGCTGCGCGGCGGGTTTGGCTTTCGGGGGTTGGGGTTGGGGTTGGGGCGGCGATGGTTCTTGTTGTTGTTCGAACTGGAGACGGGGCGGGGGCGGCTGGTGCTGTTGTTGAGGCGGCGGGGACTGGATCTGGGGAAGGATTCGGGGAGGAGATTGGGGTAGTTGTACCTGTGGTGGTAGTTGTACCTGTGGCAGGGCGCGGGGCGGAGACTGAGGCTGATCCGAGAAGTTTATCTGCGGGAGAGGCTGTTGTTGTTGCTGCTGCTGTTGCTGTTGCTGGTACTGCTGCTGCTGCTGCTGCTGCTGCTGCTGCTGCTGCTGCTGCTGCTGCTGCTGTCGTTGCTGCTGCTGCTGATATTGTAGCTGATATTGTTGCTGTTGCTGATACTGTTGGTGATGAGCATGTTGTTGTTGCTGTGGATGCTGCTGCTGCTGCTGTGGATGTTGATGGTACTGATACTGCTGATACTGCTGTGGATGTTGTTGATGAGGCTGGTACTGCTGCTGGTATTGCTGCTGGTATTGCTGATACTGCTGCTGATACTGCTGTGGCTGTTGATGCTGATGCTGATGCTGATGCTGATGTTGATGCTGCTGAGGTTGAGGTTGAGCTTGTGGCAGCGGGTGGGGCAGAGGGCCTCGTATTTGGGGTGGAGCTGCTGGATGTCCTGGCGGCAGCTGTGGCAAAGGACGCGCACCCTGCGCACTGCTGCCGCTGCTGCTGCTGCTGAAGGCGAAGGTCGGGACTGCCATTGAATGCGAAGATGGGGGAGACTCCCATGTTTACGAACACCCCTTTCAGTCAGTCCAGGGTCGTCTTGAGTCTGCCTGCGTGTGAAGCTGTTTACTAGAGGTCATAGAAGTAACGAGTATCCCTAGATACACGTGCATGTGTAAGACCCTGAGGTCTGGCAAGTCTGTCCCAAAAGAGAGCCTTCCCACCATCCCATAATCCCGAAGTCAGTCGCGACAAAGGAGGGACGCCGGTGGAAGGACTCTGAAGGGACACCGCCGAAACCATTACCCACGTAGGGATTGGTCTTACTTTCACGCATATCCAGAGCATTAGATACTTCACAGGCGACCGCCATGTGAGCTCAGCTCGATTGCAGAGAAATTGGGAGAGCATCAAACGATCTCGACATTAGGGCAGTCGAACGACATGCCAGGGGGAGGAAAGCAAACGCAGACCAGAGAGAAAAGGAAAGGAGAACGACGAGATCACGTCGGGGCGGCCTCAGCAATGGCCGCCGCTGCGCGCTCGTGCGCCGGTAGAAGCCCGCGCGCATATTCCCGAAGGTATTTGAGGACCGAGTTCCCCGTCCATCCGCCAATGAGCTTGATTGACTTGACGTCCGTTCCTGTATGCCAGTACATCGTGGCACCGCCGATGCGGAAGGAATGTCCCTGGAAGGCCTCCTGGCCGGACCGGACGAGGGCAGCGTTAAAGGTTGCGAGGAACTTGGTCTTGGAAAGTGGGAGAACAAGTGTTGAACCAGGCATCGATGATGAGCGGAAAGCGAAGAGAGCAGTGGTAGCGAGCTCGTGGACCGGAACAGGAGAGAGCCGGAGATGGTTGTCGAAGGCTTCGACAGGGCAGAGGGCCCCACCGACCTTGACGATGTGTTTCTGTTGACCTTTTTCCTTAGTCGTCTTCGTCCACGGCAGATTGACACGTATGATCTCCTTGCCGTTCAGGATTTGACGGTGTGACTGGATCGAGGCTCGCGTTGCGTTGTGAGAAGGCGTGAATGCTGGTGTGGAAGGAGACGTTGCCTCCCCGAGTCGACAGACCGCCCACCAAGAGAAAAGGGAACACGCCCACACTGCGGCGTGAAGAGGATCAGAGTCGATATTGAGATGCGCCTTGACGGCGTGCAGATGCGCCGCAAGGATCGGAGGCCGTAAGTCGTTGGCCGGAGGTTGGAAGTGCTTGAGTCCTCGGAGGGCATAGGTGACCTGGGGAAAGATTACCCAGTCGTGCCCCCACAGCCGATGCCAAGTCGCCACGGCACCCAGGTACTTCTTGGCCGTGTCGGCCCGTATTTTAGCGACGAAAGAAGAGACGAACGCGAGGAGAAGTCCACTTGACGGTGGACACCGGTCCTGGATTGGGATGCCGGCAGAGTCACAGAAGGAACATAACTTGATGATGCCGGTACTGTACGAGGTGCATGTAGACTCCTCGAGGGAGAACTCCAGCACCTCGTTGACCGAGCCCCGCATGAGGCCAGAAGGGTCGAAATCGAAACCGGAAGAAGTCGAGAGAGAAGAAGCTGGGCCCAGCGAAGGGGCCCACCGAAAGATCCGATTGGCTGCCGTAATGTAACGCTCTTCGCAGATGGCAACGTGCGATGGCAGCTCATCAGTGGCGCCACGGATTGCTGGGGGAAAGAAAGGAGTCGGAGCTGGTGGCCTCGTCGATATTGGCGCCCCCGCGACCGACGACGAAGCCCTCGTCCTCTTTTCCACCGCCCGGTGCTCATTGAGCACTTGGTTGAGCCCCCCGTACGTCATCAAGGAACGGTTGGACGGGGGCTGGGATGTTGAAGGTGGGAAGCATGGGCCCAGGAGGACACTCCCCCCGGGAAGGACCGTCGGCCGGGTTGATGGCCGTTGGCACGTACTTGATGCGCAGCTCAAACTTGTGAGCGCGCTCGAGGTTGACGATCCTTTTCAGGACCGTGTTGGCCTGTCGACCCCGGCACCGTCCGAAGCGAAAGGCACCGATGACACCTTGATTATCGCTGTGGATTAAGATCGAGTGACCGGCCCCGCCCATCTCGATGGCGACGAGGAGACCGAACTCGAGGGCGACGGCCTCCGCCCACAGGATCTGGCGAGACTCTTGCTGCCAGCCAGGTCGGGACTTGTAGGCCGCCCATCGATCACCACTTGTAATCCCGATGCCCCACTCCGTCGACGCGTCCACGAAGATGTCGTGTGGGAACGGCGGGCCCGGAGCAGCAAAGCTTCTGCGCAGGGGGGAGCCGAGGGCCTTCAGCCATACCTTGGCCTCGTCCTGGACTCTCGCCGGGATGAACCTGTGCTGGAACAGGTCGTCGCGGTCGAAGACGCCGAGGAACTCTGCGAAGTCAGCGAGGTGAGGGCCCAGGTCTCTGGCCATGATTATGATGTGCTGGAGGCACCCGAAGACCCGCTCGACGTCCTTGAGGCGGACGTGGCCCGACTTGGTGAAGGGCAGTACTCGCTCCCGATACTTCGCCGCCTTGTCTTCCGGAAGCATGACGACGAAGGTGTGGACGTTGAACTCGAAGCCAAGGTATCGGACCTCGCTGGCGAATTCGGACCTCTTCTCCGGGTGCCACGGAAAACCCAGGGGCTCCGTGACCGCGAGCACATCGTTGAGCAGCAGGTTGGAAGACGGGGGCTTCATGAACACAAAGTCGTCCACCCATTTCACGGCCCGTAGGCCAACCTCCGTGTCGAAATGGGCATGGATGATGGCGAGGGTGGCATCGGCTACCGAGCCCCACACCCCTGTCGCCGAGGCCAACCCGAACGGGAGCCTCGTGTCGATGATCAACCATCCCGAGGGCGCCAGGATCACGAGGCCTGGCCACTGATCCTTGGCCGCCCCCCCCCACGGCCCGGAAAGCCTCACTCGCATCTGCCATTGCAGCCAGCGAGCCCGGCGGCATGAAGCGCGCCTGTGGACGAGGAGAAACAGAAGTCAGCACAGTCGAACGACGTGTGAGAAAAGGGAGGACCAGCACCGTGTACCGTCACCGGGGTCGGCGAACGCCAGACCCCCCCAAGGCCCAATGGCCCTCCGTCGGCGAACGCCAGACAGAGAAGACGGGGCAGCCGACCGACATGCGCGCGCCCCACCGAGGCCGAACGGCACTCAGGGATGGTGGTCAACCGACACACCAGCTGTGACCCATCGGTACACAAGTCCACCGAACCCAAGTCGACTCGAGCGAGACCGACAACGGAAACAGGGGAAGAAAGGAAAAACTCACCAGGTCTATAAAGTCCCAGTAGCCATGCCAGGCGCAGACGAACTCATCGGACGCGATGTAGTTGTTGATTGCCGGATAGTCGCCCTTCCGTGGATAGCTAAAGTCTTGTACCATCCTCCACTTGCCGTTCGGCTTCGGTACCAATCCCAGCGGTGATGTCTGGAAAGGCCCGATGAGGTCCTCGACCTCCTCCTTCGTATAAGGCCCGCAGGCCCTCCCCAATCCGATCTCCTTTTCGATGGCCGAGTTGAGAGTCTTGAGGTCCGAGGTCGCCGACTTGTGGTTCGGAGGCGTCCTTGTGACCGTGATCGGGGGAATTCCGAAGTTGAATCCATTCTCCAGGCCTTCCATCAACTCTAGGAAGGCCGACAGCAGATTGTGTTTGTCGAGCAGCGCCTTGAACCCCTCACTGCGGAGAGGACTCGAGACGGGAGCAAGCGGAGGCTTTGTGCCCGGTGTCGCCGCAGACACTGCACTCGTGACGTCCCTTGCCGCAGTTGGATTGCTTGCAGCCGGTGAGGTTGAACTGATGGCAGATGGTGCTGCCGTCGGAGCGTCGGACAATGTTTCCGTCCTTGTCTCGCTTGGCGTGGGCGTCGTGCCCTTTTGGAGCTCCAGTACAGGATTTGTACTTGTGGTTCGCGTCGACAACCCCGCAGATGATGCAGCCAGTGACCCCCCTTCGCGCGGGTTGCGACGAGGGGTCTGACCGAAAGGGCTTCGACTTCTTGGATGAGGAACCACCGCCACCCGAGCCCGACGCAGCTCCCGAGGACGACTGCTTGCTGCTGGAGGCGAGCTGGGCATGTATGGCCGCTTGGGCCGCGGCGACAGCGGCTGCCGATGCCGACTGAATGGTGGCCGAGAGCTCCGCCGCGGCCGTTCGCTTCTGGACCGTGTCACTGATCGAGCGGAATAGCTTGTCTCGAATCCCGAAAGGCTTGATCCGGGATCCGACCGGTCGGAGGTATATTTTCTTGCGGATGTTGTCGACATACTCCGCCAGCGTCGGCCAGTTCTTCACCGGGTCTTCCATCACGAGGTTGTGATTGAAGATCTCATTGAACGCCTTCCGCCAACCGTCTCTCTCTTGATAGAGGAGGCTCTTCTTGTCCGGGTCGACCGCGTCATTGGCTACGATAGCCATGTACATGAGCATGTTGTTGGCGGCCGCCCACATCTCCGGCAACGAGAGGTCGGCGTCTTGGCGCTTTGGCTCTGGTAGCGCCGCGGACTTGGCGACCGAGTCCAGCATCCCGCTGAGGGATTCCGGGAGCTCCTTGGTCTTCGTACCGCGAGCATGGCCGGAGAGCATCCCTTCCTCCGTAAAATGCCAGAGGGGGATTAGCTCGGCATTCGCCAGGCGCTTGAGGACCGAGTTGTGGGGGACGGTGCTCGAACCAAGCCACTCGTCGTCATCGTCGTCGACCCACGCCGATTGCGGTGGGCCACTGTGTGTAGCGGGTTGCTGACGTTGGCTTTCGAACCTAGCCGGAAGCGGGTCGTCCTCGACCTTGGCCCTCTTGTGCGCCACCGGGAAGCCATCCGGGGAAACATAGAAAGGTCTCTTGAGGACCGGCGGCTGTTCCTGAGGCTGTGGGCGCGATGGAGAACGGTCTTGGGAACGGCGTTGACGGTATGGGTTGGCGACAGCGGCAGCCTGAGCCGGAGGCTCCACCTTGCTCCCATCCTTGTTGTCCGAACCGCCCTGCATCAGCCATTCGACCTTCGACCGGGGAGAGAGCCTCTCGAAGTGTCCGATCAAGTCGATGTGAGCTTGGTGCAGGCCACTGGGCGGTGTCACCGGTCGGTGATTATCGGGAGCCGAGGACGCTGGTTGATGTTCCGGTCGTGGCGAAACTCGACGGGCCTTGCCCTTTGAGGATGTCTTGCCTTGGACGGGACGAGGATCCTCGGCCTCTTGCAGCATCTCTGCGATGACCTGCTGCCGGGCGACCACCGAGTCGTGGTCGACACCCGAAGAAGGGATTGGTCCCGCGGTCGAGGACTTGAGCGCCGCAGAGGAGGCGGGACCGGACAGAGCAGACCGAAGCTGTGGCCGGCTGCTTGTCGAAGGTTGTTGAGGAGCCTGTGATGGCGCCCGGATAGAAGCCGAAGCCGATGTGGATGTCGGGGCAGAGGCCAAGGGTTGGCTTGCCAGGAGACGCCGCTGAAGATTGACGATCTCCTCCTCCGCCGGGCTTGATGAGAGGGCACGACCCTTCGATCCTTTGCCAATGGCCATCCTGTGAGCTTAAGCTGCTCTTTGGGGAAGAAAAAGGAATAGAGAAAAGTAGTGCGAAGGAACTCTTGAGGTGTTGCTGCAAAGAAAAGCTAGCGTAGCAGAAGACCTTGATGTGTCTGTCTGCGGAGCTCCAAGAGTGTGGAAGAGAGGAGTCAGGACGAGTCTGCCGCACTCGTGAAAAGATCTTCCACACACGGTCGCGTGCACCGTGCGCGCGACGCGTGTCGATCATGATCACAGCACAGACACATCTCAATACTCGTAGACTCAAGACTCCGCGGCTGACCTTTGTTACATCCGTCAGACACGACTCGCGTCTTGATTGTCGGCGCATTCCGGCCCGTGCACCCGGCACCCGGCATCCGGGAAATGTCAAATGCCGGATCAAGAAGAAAGAAAAGTTGGAGTCATGATCACTGACTTGGAAATGGCTTCCTTCTGACTCGCTCTCTCCACACCCTGTCCTTGCTCCTTAGTCCTCACTATTTACTCCTTGAGCTCATCTACATATACGCTGCTCTCCCCCACTCCTTCAGCACCGAAGTATGTCACTGTCCGCGCTGTCCTCGGCCTCATCGCGGCGCATGTTCGCTCGCACCTCAGCACGCGCCGCAGCAGGAGCACGTCTCTTCTCCGCAACCGCTTCCTCCTCAATAGCACCAACAGCACAGCAACTCCAGCAGCAGCATGAACGCGGATCCATCGGCGACCTCAACCAGTACTCCCGAGTCATCACCCGCCCCAAGGACCAGGGCGCCTCCCAGGCCATGCTCTACGCCACCGACGGCATCGACGACGAAAAGGACCTCCAACGGGCTATGATCGGCATCGGAGCCGTCTGGTACGAGGGAAACCCCTGCAACGCTCACTTGCTCGGTCTCGCAGATCGCATCAAGGAGAGCGTACACAAGGCCGGCATGACCGGATACAAGTACGGCACCGTCGGCGTCTCCGATGGTATCAGCATGGGAACCGACGGCATGAGCTACTCCCTCCCCAGTCGAGACCTCATCGCAGACAGCGTCGAATCCGTCATGGGCGGACACTGGCTCGATGGCGCCGTCGTCATCCCCGGCTGTGACAAGGTGCGTTGCGCCAACCATGCCTCCCTTTCCTGTCTCCTTGCTTTCCCTCAAAATATCTCAATACATGCGCATTTATTGTGTCCCTCCTCAGAACATGCCTGGTGTGCTCATCGCCCTCGGCCGGCTCAACCGACCGGGCATCATGGTCTACGGAGGCACCATCCGCCCCGGCTCATGCGCAAGCACACCAGGCCAGGCCCTCGACATTGTCTCCGCCTTCCAGTCCTACGGCCAGTACCTCGCCGAGGGAGGCACGCCCGATGCCGAGCGCAAGCGTTACGACATCGTCAGGAATTCATGCCCCGGTCCCGGCGCTTGCGGTGGAATGTACAGTGCGTCTTCTCTCGGCATATCTCAGACGAAAGGCTGTAGTGCTCTAGGTGCAGCATATGAAAGCTCACCCCCCCTTTGCGCGTTCTCTTGTTCCCTATTGTCGCAGCTGCCAACACCATTGCCTCGTGCGCTGAGGCACTGGGCATGACCCTTCCAGGCTCCTCTTCTTTCCCTGCGGAATACCCAGAGAAGCACGGGGAGTGTGACGAAGTTGGACAGGCTCTCCGCAACATTCTCGAGAAGAACATCCGACCCCGCGACATCATGACCCGCTCTGCTTTCGAGGATGCCATCGTGAGTTCCATCCGGAGCAGGTGAGGGTAGGGCGTCACTCTTTTTCCTCAAGTGCTCACCCTCTTTGTATTTTTATCTCCAGGCCCTCACCATGGCTCTCGGTGGTTCCACCAATGTCGTCCTCCACCTCATCGCAATCGCCCACAGCGTCGGCGTCAAGCTCACCATCGACGACTTCCAAACCATCAGCGACAGGACTCCCTTCCTCGCCGATCTCAAGCCATCAGGCAAGTACGTGATGGAGGACGTCTTCAAGAGGATCAACGGCATCCCCACCATCATCCACTACCTCATCGAGAACAAGCTTATGAAGGGAGAGCACATCACCGTCACCGGAAAGACCCTGGCCGAGAATGTCGATCGCTGGACACACGAACGCGGCACCCTCTCCTCCATGAACCAGGACGTCGTCCGACCGGTGAACAAGCCTCTCAAAGCCTCCGGCCACATCCGCATCCTCAAGGGCAACCTCGCCCCCGGTGGAGCGGTGGCCAAGATCACAGGAAAGGAAGGCCTCCGCTTCGAGGGTAAAGCGCGCTGCTTTGACACCGAAGAAAGCTTCGTCGAGGCTGTCGAGAAGGGCGAGCTCAAGAAGGGCGAGAAGACCGTGGTGGTGCTCCGGTACAAGGGTCCTAAGGCGGGCCCGGGCATGCCGGAGATGCTCAAGCCGACCAGTCTAATTATGGGCGCTGGGCTGGGGATGGACGTGGCCTGTCTGACTGACGGTCGCTTCAGTGGTGGTTCGCACGGATTCGTCATCGGACATGTGGTACGTCTGTCTTCCCTCCCGCTCTCTCTCTCTCTCATATCGTACTCTAACAACGGCGCTCACCATGCTCGCTTTGTTCCCGAACCCCACAGGTCCCCGAGGCACAAGAAGGCGGGCCGATCGGTCTCGTACGCGACGGCGACACCATCCTGATCGATGCGGAGACGAACACGCTGGATGTGACCAGTGTGAGTGCGGCCGAGCTGGAGGAGCGGAAATCTACGTGGAAGCCGTTGCCGCTCAAGGCTACGTCGGGGCATCTGCTCAAGTATGTGCGCAACGTGAGCAATGCGAGTCTGGGGTGAGTTTTTCTTTATTCTGGCATTTCTGTTTTGCGATACCCGAGTCCCGCTTCGCATGCTGATGCTTCTTCGTTCCTTCGCTCTCTCCGTCCAGATGCGTTACCGACTTGTGAGGGGCAAGTCTCCTTTGGAGAAGAGGCCCGCGGGAGTGGACGTGTATTGCAGGCTAATCCTGGCAGGTCCATCGTACAATCCATCCATTACATTCATTCGTTATTCTTCTTCCCTGTCTTGCAAAATGAGAGTCGCGCCGTTGGGTGCTGTTGATGCGCTGTGTGATGAGCTGGGCGAAGTCCGTGCGCTTATTTTGCTGGGATGACTCCGCCAGTCGCCGCTCAACCCCACCCACAATTTGACGGCTCCATAGTCCAGACAGCACTGACTACTTCCATCTCATCCACCTGCCCTTCGACAGTTCTGCTCGCTCTTTTTTGCAGGCCAGCCGCTCCCCCTCTCTCGCCTTCCCAATCGTCCCCAGTTCGACTGCTCCAGGCCCACGTCTCCTCAGCCCCAACCGCCCCTGCGAAGTTTACGCTCCTCAAAGCACATCCCCACCTCCCACCTCCCACACCACAGAAAACCATGTCATCAGCAGCGACCAGCGCCGCGACGCGCTCGTCCTTCAAGGCCTTCATGGACCACCCCGCCGGTCCGCGGACCGTCTTCTTCTGGGCGCCGGTGATGAAGTGGTGTCTGGTCGCGGCCGGGGTGAAGGATCTCCAACGTCCGGCGGAGAAGCTCTCGCTGAGCCAGAACGCGGCGTTGGCGCTGACGGGTGCTATTTGGGTTCGGTGAGTCTTTTCTCGCTGGGATCTTCCTTCTTTGGAGAGAAAGAGGCCATTCTCGCGGGGCATAATCAGGGAGGTTGGATTTGGTTGATCCTTTGCTGATTGCGTTATGTCTTCCCCCCCCCCCGGCAGATACTCGCTCGTCATCACACCGGTCAACTACTCGCTCGCCGCCGTGAATGGATTCGTCGGTCTAACAGGGATGATGCAGCTCTACCGAATCTGGGAGTGAGTTTAACCAAGGATCCCTACCCCACCGCTCGGGAGTGGGGGCACGTTCCGGAAGGAAGCTTTTGATTTTTCTGACCTTGGCGTGCCTGTTTGGTTTTACCCCCTCTTTCTTCTCACAGCTGGCGCCGAGCCAACCCAGAGGCAGCAGCAGCCCAGGCGACGGAGGCGATCAAGCAAAATTCAAAACAAGTCTGATTCGATCGGGGATCATGTTCTCCTTCTTGCCCTCTCGACCGTGCCTACTCTCCCTCTGATGTAGTGGGCAGAGTCGCATACCTTCTTGCTCTCCGGCTCTCGTTTTACGACGTCTCCTTTCGGAAATATCACAGCTTTGATGTTTCGCCGCTCTACATTGCGTTCAGGAGATGGAGAAGGACGGGGAGTGCGAGGGAGATGAGAATGATGGACCAGTCACTGTCAGTTCAGTTCACCTCCGATGTGAGCCACTCCGCCTGTCCGTTGGGATTTCAGGGTCACTGCGCCTCCCTGGCCATAATGTACTCCCTCCATCCTCAGAAGGCGAGGCGAGAGAGAGTGGGAAAGAGGATCGTGCTGCTGCCGGCCTGCCGCGGTTGGCGATGACGGTTATTGCCACTTGCCAGCTGCTGGGGGAGTCATGGTCGATTCTGTGAAGCTGCATAGCAACAGGAAACACCACACCGACGGAAGCAGCCGGAACAACGCCCGGGGCCCGCCGAATGCCATTTGTTTACCTTGCTCGCCCATTCCATTCCGCCTGGCATCCAGGAATGGATGCAGCGGACGACCTCGACGACCACAGCGATACAAGGCCGTTCAGGAGACCCCTGCTCTCCTCAGTCTCGCATCGTCGCCGGCACAGGGAGGGTGGCTGAGACTTCCGCACAACGGTTCTGATACTCTACGCTGACATCTCCTTCCCAAGGCTGACCAGGTCTGCCGCCCCTTGCTCTGGCTTCCACCAGAAATGCATGAGTACCCTCCCCCGGGCCAGCGCACAGTGACGAGCTCACCACCTCTGAATCTCCTTCCTGGATGTTTTCTCTTCAGTGCGCGGGTCTTTCATGCTGGCAGTAGCCGATTTCACCTGTCCCCACGACGGAAGTCACGAGCGTCCGAGGGGCGAACAAAGCCAGGTTCACAGTCGACAGCCATCCCAGGATCAAGCGCGAGAGCCTACCCACAGCGTTCCTGGACATTCCTTGATGCTGCACAGCTACTAGGCTATCAGAGACTGACATGCAGCCTCTGAACGCAGATCATACATGATCTTCATGGTCTTCCCTTGCAGATCAAACATCATCCCAGCGCGCTCGCTCGCTCGCTCAAAGCGGTGGCCCTACTGCCGGATTACTCCTCGAAACCTGGGGATCTCACCAAGCCCAAGCTTTATCATCTCATGCGTCTCCCGATGTTGATGTCGATTCATCCATAGCCTAGGATCCTAAAGCACAGGCCACCTTGTCTGCCTTTTTTCTCCCGCTGAGTGGGAACATCCAACTTCCACCTCGTCCCAGTGAGTTCACCCATTTTCTTGCTCGTGATCGACCAGACAACGGCACAGCTGTGGGGTTGTTGCTATCCCTCACAGGGAGCTCGTCATACTGAACATCTTGGCTTAAAAGGAGGCCATCCCTTTCACTATCCCCGTCCCCTTCCTTCATCTCCTCCCAGATCTTCACACCCACACCTACACAAACCCGCATATACACCGCTACATACACATACGCGCGCATACACACGCATACCTTTGCATATACACACGCGCGTCTACACACACACACACACACACACACACACACACAAACACCACACCGTGACTCCTACTACCACCATGCCGCTGTCAATATCTGTTGCCCAGGTCAACTCTTCCTACCAGCCTGCCCAGCAACTCACTACGTCCGCTGATGAAGAGCCCTACACGAACAGCGCCACGGGCACCAACAACGGCGATGACGATGAATCTGTCGACAAAGCCTCGATGTCGAACCATCTCTCGTACTTCCTGCTCGGTTTCGGCATGATCTCCGGCCCACCGCGGACACCTCGCCGCCTATCGTTCCTGCCCAGCATCATCGGCAGGCACATCACGCTGAAGCACGTCGTTGAGCGTACGCCGTCGTCCATCCCGGTCCGGACATTGGCCCTGCTCCACTCCACCCCTGCCAAGTGCGAGATCATTGGTCCCATCGCTCTGGACCCCACTGGCAGTTCTGGAGGTCGCACTTCCGTCGCTTCTTCCTTCGGAAGCGTCGAGAGTAACGAGTCATCCGCGATTTCTCGCTCCGCTGGCTCCTCCAGGAACTCCGACAGACCTAGTCGGCTTCCCATTCTCGTTTTCTGCCGCCGCTGAAGGCTCGCATTACCTGTGCAACAAACAGGACCTTTGCTCCTCGGACCTCGTCATCAACATCGTTCCCTCGTCGCAGCATTATCACCGGAACGGACTCAAGCCAGCGTCCAGGACTATAAATACAACATACATCAAGATACAATAATGCTCGCAACCTAGCGGCGCAGTCATTCGCGGCTCTGCGCTCAGTCTCAGAAAACAAGACACGAAGATAGCATCGTCCGAACAAACCTCGCATCTGCATTTCGCCTTCCCAGAATCGATTCTCGGTGTACCCGTCTACCAAACTTCAATCAAATAGCAACTTTCGATCTTTCCACCTCGTCCCGCATCGCATCGTACTGCTGTCTCGCCTTCGTCTCGTCTCACGCCCTCATCGTTCACCCTCCGGCGAACGCCTGTAACCCGGGCACCGACCGGCACCAGCAGCCCAAATTCATAACCAAGATGCCCGACCTTGAATCTTGACTCCTCCACTTGGCGTCCGTACCCGCTCCCGCAATCAGCTCGTGTCTTCGCCTTCTGTTTGAAATCTGTTATTGTTGATATCTGTCCTCTTGCCATCATCGTCGATTCGAAGGGAGGTGGTGTTGAGTACTAGTCGCTGCATGGCAACGGTCGAGAGGTAGCGATGCTCTCGACAACGAGGATGATGCGGAACTCTCTGCACGTCCACCACATCGCCAGCAACGTGTGAGGCAAAGACAGGCTCCCCATGGTAAAGGTAGGAGGCCACGCGCTTGCCCTTGGGTCACGAGCAGCCCAAAACTGTACGTATTGGCCGCGACGAAGAGCTCCTGCTTGCGACGCACCCTCGATGTCATCGTCGACCTTCCCAGCTCCACCTTCTCTTTCTCGGCCTCACCTTGCAAATCCACATCTCAGAACCAAGTAGAACCACGTCCACATCCTCTGCTCACTCTCTATGTAGTACGTTTCTTCAGGTTCTGTAAAGCCAGCGGCGCTCTCCGCTTCTCGTCGCATAGCAGGACTGACAATTCTTCCCCGAGACGATGAAGAAAACGCCAAGATTCATTTTGGCTGACCCTTTCTCTCATGCTAAGGTCTCTTTGCCTTCCTCCCCTGTTCTCCAGCATCCAGCATTTGGGGCTCCTTGCGCCAGGCACGCTGCTTTCACGTCCTCTCCCGGCCCCTTGCACCCTGCCTTGTGCTTCGGACGAGCGCTTGCTGTCTTCCAACGCCTTCCCATCTGTCGGCCAACCTTCCTCCGCCCTTCCTCGTTTTCAGGCCGTCGCTCCAGCACCCTGTCGTCTGCGTGCCACAGCCATCCTCTGTTGGATCCATGCTGCTTGGTCGCCTATCGCCCACCCTCGTTTGAGGCGACGGGCTTGGGGGTATGAGAAGTGACGCGGAATCGACGCGGGTACGCACGTATGCCCATCAGCACAACGAAAGCAGCACTTCTTCTGCCCACATCCACCACTATTACATGATGGTACGCCTTCCAGCGGCGTCTTCCGCACAGTCAGGTGCCGGCTACTACAGTCCTGATCGTCTGATCACTTGATCTGTCGAACCAGGGACACATGAGGTTGCGGACCCCTTCCCGTTCCGACTTTCGGGCGAGTACCTCTCTTGTCCTTGGCGAGTGGTTTACGCAGGGCCCTGTTGTCCCCGGTGAGTTGCACAATACCAGTGTCTTAACCTTCCTCACTTCCGCTGTAACGGTGATTGACAGTGGGTTACTAATGAGCCCCAGTCGATATTGCCCGTTCACACTCACATATATATACCGAGAGCTGAACACGCTGAACCCTTGTCTCTGCCAACTACCTCCTCCATGCCCCCCTCTCGTCTTCTTGTCTAGGTCTCGCCCCTCCGGATCGCGTATGATGCGTGTCACTCTCGCCTACCTTTCGCTTTTGGCCGCGACGACTGCAGCGGTCGTTTCGCCACGGCAGGACAGCTCCGCGACCATTCCTGCCGATGCACCTCTCCTCTCAGCCTCATCCTCCTGGGCTTCTGTCGACTCACCGACCGCAATTCCCTACGTCGCACCTTTCTCCCCTGCAATCGGAGTTGACACTATCGGCCAGGCTAAGACGAAGGAAGCCGACACCTCCTCAAACGCCAAGTGCACTCGCCAGACCTTCCAGGTCCCCGTCAACGTCACCCAGCCCTCATTTGACACCGTCAAGATGAGCGTCGAGCCTGAGGTCAACCAAACCCGCATCACCGAGCTCTTTGTTGAGTATGCCACCTCTAGTCAGAACTTCACTCAGGCATACTTGAACGGATCCCACATCGTTGAGCGCACCTTCACGATCTCCGGTGTCTACTGCGAGCCTACGAGCAAACATACTGCCGCCAACGGCGCAATCCAGCTGTTGATCCATGGTATTGGGGCCGATTCCAGGTACCGATTCCAGGTACTGGAACATTCACAGTTCAAAATACAACCTGTCCGAGTCCACCTACTCATATGTGTACCGAACCCACGAGGCAGGCTACGCGACCTTCCGCTATGACCGTCTCGGCACCGGACTGAGCGAGCGTCCTGCCGACGGTTACAACTTGGTCCAGGCCTCGGTCGAGGCTGCCATCCTCGAGAATCTAGCGCAACGCATCCGTCAGACAACCGACATCGGTGGCCGCGCTTGGAGCAAGACCGTCGTCGTCGGGCACTCGTACGGATCTGCTCAGAGCCAGCATCTGTCCCAGGTCCGACCCGAGCTTATCGACGCCCTCGTCCTCACCGGTCTCTCGACCGACTTCACTGGCTACCCTTTCTGCGTCCTCGCTGGCGTCTGGACGCAGGCGGGAATCGTCTTCCCTGACCGATACGCCAACATTTCTAAGCACTGGCTAGTCACTGGAACCCAGTACGCCCAACAGATCAACTATGACTATCCTCCTTCCGTGACTCCCAACGCGACCGCCTTCGTCCGTAGCCACGCTGCCCCCGTCACTCAGGGTGCATTCTTCACCATCGGCGACCTCGTAGCGCCCGCCCCGAACTACAAGGGTCCCGTCCAGTGAGGGAGTTTCAAAGTCCGGCAAAATATATCATGATATGTCCAAAGTGTGAGATAAAAAGTGGACTTCTCACGATGTGTCTATGAGTGCCCCCTGGGGTTAAGGTGTGAGTTGTGTGAGTTTTGGTGAAAAGTAGGTCGATGACGTAGGTTTTCCAGCTTCTCACACTGGGGGTTCCCACTTCTCATGGGTTTGGGCGGAAGAAGTCTCCTCCATAGTAAAATTGCCATCGTGATATCACAAACGTGAGAAGTGGGGTCAACTTCTCATCATCTCACGGTTTTTTTGGGACTTTGAAACTCCCTCTCAGGTCGTCCTCGGTGACAAAGACTTCCCCTTCGCCTTCCGCAACACATACACCAACGGCACCGACTTGGCTACCCTTGCCGTTCGAAACCTGTATCCAAATGCCGCCGCTGGCTCGGAGGGAGCCATGATCCCCGCCACAGCACACGGCATCAACTACCACACCACCGCGCCCTTGCGTACGATGCCACTGTCAAGTTCCTGAATGCCACCCTGCTCAAAGCAAGCACTGACCCCACGTCCTCGGCGGCAACGCCAGCAACATGACCTGTGTCGAGCTCAGCTAAAGGAGCCAGTCCAACCTCTCAACTGACCGGCCGAAGGCGTGCCTCTGCCCAAGACCCTCTCACTTCTTCCGCACTCTTCCTATTCCCCTTCGCATCGGTAACTACGCGTCTACTTGTTCCTGTCCCCTATTTATCCCTCACAACCGAGGTCAAAAGTCTTGCGAGTTCCGCGTCGACATTCGCGAATTCACAGCTTGAAGCAAATGTGTGAAGTGCCCAAGACAGGAACCAAGTGGGAAAGAGGGTATATCTCAGAAATGATGTTTTGGGGAGGAAGGGAACCAAGGTATCTCGAAAGTGAATGTGTTCGGGGAGGAAGAGGTCAGCGCAAGATCCGCTTGCGTCTACAAATAAAGGAGAAATGCCCAACTGCCCACTCTGTCAACTACCAACTTCTCCATTCCCATTCCCGTTCGAGCCCGGCGACGTTCCTCCCGGGCCTGGTGCTCCACCAGCTGCGCCAGGTGTGCCCGCCCTCGCTCCCCGTGCCGAACCTCCCCGACGTCCGGGCCCACCTCCAGATTCAGTCCCTTCCAGCACTGCTCGAAAAATGGCCAGAAAGCGTCAGCATCCCATTCTACCTTAACGAAGGCCTCGCGCCTCGAACACAAAGCGAAAGGTTGATAAACTCACAGCTCTGGAAGAAATTGTGCAACGCCTCGCTCTGGGGCGGTCTCCCGCCTGCACCTCTCGGACTGTTCGCCGCCGCCCCAGCCTTCTGCAGATACTCGCTAATGCCCGGACTCATCGGTCGCGGACTCTCCTGCCCGCCGACGCCTCCCAGACCGGACGAGTTCAATGCGGCCGCGGCGGCCGAGGAACTTAATGGGCCGCCGCCGACTCCGCCTGCTCGTCCGAAGCCGCCGCCGCTGCCGCCGACGCCCGCGAGCGCAGCTGTGGCGGACGCGGATGACTGACCTTCCTCCTTCATGGTTGCGAGGGTTGCGTACCACTGCTGCAGGAACTCCTGGTCGTCTGGCGATCGGACGGAGGGCGCTGGCGCATGATGTGACTTATTGGATACCAGTAAGCCATTTGCATAGCGGTCAGCGCGAGATGCGACAAGGTTTCAAGATGCTGAGAGCCTATCCTGCCTTGAGGCAGCCATTAAAAAACTCACAAGGTTCCCTTCGACATCGGAGACAATGTCTTCGTATAACCGCACCGCACTGCCGACCCCGCGATCCTCCGGTCGAATATCAAGCCCAACTTCCTTCTCAATCTCAGCCTCCTCAGCCTGTCGAGCCTTGGGCGTACTCGAGCCTTGCTCACCACCAGGCCCATTCCTCGAACTGCCCGCCGGAGCGGCCAGCCCGTTGGAAGTGGCAGCAGCGACCTCGCCCGCGTTCGCACCACCCGCATTCGAGTTCGAATTTGGATTCGCAGCGATTCGTGCCTGAGTTTGTCGCAACCTTCTCCGCCGCTCGACCTCACAGTCAAAGTCCCAGCCCAGCCCCCATCCTTTGCAATCAAATCCTTCCCGTAGCGCATTAATCTTGCCCCAGGTGTCCCAGCCTGTGGGTACGAGGAGCGTCTCTCGTTCGGCAAGCGTGGCAGCGCGGTGATTGAAAGGGAAGGAAATGACTGCTGCACCACCGCTCACGCCTGCTGTTCCTGCAGCTCCTCCCGATCCGCTGTCTTCGGCAGGAGGACGGAGCCCGTTCGCTTCTGCGTTGGTAGCTGCACCGGCGGTGGCGGGAACTGGCGGGAATAATCTGTGAAGTATGTACGACCGCAAGATGTCAAAGGATTCTGGGCGGGTGTGGGATGTGTAGAACAGGGCGGCGCCATCTGCACATCAGAATCAGCAATAATTAGATTAGTAAGATCGATCCTGCCGGAAGCATACATCTGCTGTAGTACTCACATTTGAGGCAGACCGTGCGGAGAAGCTGTTGAATATAATCGAATTGCTCCTCCTTGAAGTCTCTATCGCGCTCGAGCTTCACCATCAGGTCGGCCTTGGTACAAACGACGATGATAGGCACTCCGTAGTTGTTGGTCAGAATGCCATCACCCAGCGGGAGCTGAGCTTCGCGGTCAAAGGTAAGGGAAGAGACAGCGGGAACAGTGATTGTTTCCCCGTCCGAAGTCGCCAGAGCGGGGTCTGCGGCTGACGTCGGGTCGGCCGAGAGAGCGAGAACATTGGCACCTGGCTCAACGTATGCGCGCAGGAACGCTTCCACTGCGATGTGTCCCGCGCCGGCGACGGTAGGATTAGGGTGCGTCAGCTTTCCAATCAACCGCAACTCAAGGATCAAAGGGTGGAGTTGAATAAGACAAGCCGGGATTACTCACACTTCTCACGCATCTCCTCGAGCGCAATCTCAGCCGCTCTCCACCGCCTCGCCGTCGCCGCGTCCGCCTCTCGAGCCTCTCGCGACAGATCTTTCCCCTGCGCCGCGTCGACCAACGAGCGAATGGTCTCCATCCAGGTCCGTAGCTGGGACAGGAATGTCCACGGCTGGGACCAGTCGAGGGTGATGACGATGCATGTTCCCGACATGGCTGCTGGGCTCGGGGCTGGACCTGATTTGCTGCTCGAGCCGGAATTGCCGATAAGAGCGGGCAGGACAGGGCCTGAATCTGAGGAGGTCGATGCCGATGTGGTAGGTGCTGGGAAGGCGAAGGGGAGAAGAGAGCGGTAGTTGGTATGGGAGGAGGATAGCTGGTAGACGCCAATACGCGCGACAACTACAGACGAACGCGTCATGGGAGGGAAGAGCGTCAGTGTGTCAATAGCAGCAAGAGTTTCCGAATAGCGAAAAAGGGAACGTACCATCGCCGTCGTCATCCCCTGCGTCCCAGTAGCCATAGCTGAGGCCGAGATCCAGCACCGAATCACCGCCCTGTTCAACCAGCGGCGACGTCGTCTTATTGTTCGTCGTCGCAGCCGCCGCACCGCCCGCGCCCGGCGCAGATAAGGACGCCGCTGAGCCCGCAGACGCATTGATATAGCTGGCCGGGCTGCGTTCGGCCAGGAAGCCGAGCAAGGTCGACTTCCCCGTCGAAGGCTCACCGACGATGAGGACGTTCTTGGTGGGTACGGCGCGTGTGGACTGGACGCTGTTCAGGATGCTCGACCACAGATCTTCCTGTACCTCGTTGTTGCCGTCTGCGCCATTGAGCTGCTGTTGCTGTTGGCTGTTCGCTGCGGCCGAATGGGAGCCGGAGGGAGCTGCGACGGCGGTGGCCAGCGTTGAGAAGGAGATGTCGGCGGCGTTCATGGTGCCAAAGGAATCGTCTCCGCGGACTGCCATCGCGCTCGCTGCTGCTGCTGCTGCTGTTGCTGTTGCTGTTGCTGTCGTCGTCGTGGTGTTGCTCTCGTCCGCCAGCAGCCTGCGCGTTGGGAAGTCCGTGTGTAAGGTGAGGCATCGGCATTTCCCACTTGGAAGCTCCTTCCTGCTCAAACGCCGGCTCAGGCAATCCTCATCGTCGCCTCATCGCAAGAAGTCAGGCCAACGAGTAACGAAGGAAGGAGTGCATGCAAAAGGGAGGTGTGAATTGTGATTGTCCGCGAATACATTACTCGATGCGAGGGAGAAAGACGATTGATGAGACCGGAGCGAACCGCGTCCATGTACAAGTGGCCCACCCCCGGCCCCCGTCCCGACGCCGCCGCCGCTGCTCATGTTCGAATGTCACGTTGCGGCGGACCTTGCTGTCGTCTGCCGAACCGACTCATGATTCGGGTCGCGTTCGGGTACCGCTGTCGGATCTCCGCCTGACTGAGGAAGCGGCCTTGTGGTCTTTCGCGTTCCCGCACCGACGCCTCTACCTGCCCGTACCCATCCTCGACATCACTCCGCCACCCGCTCCGCCGTAAATCGCTGTGCGCTTCCTGCCGACTTAACGCGTCCATGAGCACCGTAAGCTTCTTCTCGTGTGCGAACCAGAAGCACGAGTCGATCGTCGTCCGCCGTGCGAGAGCGACCGACACAGTGTCTCGCTCTTCGACCTCATCCGAGGCATCAAGCTCTCTGTCCTCCTCGTCATCGTATGCCGGACTGGATTGTCCCCGTTTCCGTCCGTCGGATTCCGAGCGAGCATCCGAAAGCGAAGCCGATGTCTTCTCCCGGCCTTCAACCCCTTCATCCACCTCTCCATCCTCTCCTTCCTGGTCAACATCCGACCTCCTACCAGTGAGGGATTCATCGGCATCCTCGAACAGCCTCTTCTCATGCCGTCGACTCTTCAGCCCCACCAAGCCCTTCGGACCCATCACACCCTCGAGCAAATTGATACTCTCCACCGGGTGCGGCACGAAGTCTCCTACCCTCGCCTGTTCCCGGAGCCACTCCCAATTTGGCGGCGTCTCGCGCAGCACATGCTCCAAAATCTCCAAGGCCTCCTCCAGCCGACCGGCGCCTGCATGTACCGCCATCAACACATTCCAGTTGTCCGGGTCGAAATGCCCACCCAGGTCACGAACGACCTTCCAGGCCTGCACCGCTTCGTCGTACAGACCAGCAGTCGAGAGCGCGTCCATGATAATCGACAGCGGAATGCAGAGCGATGATGGGTGCCGGAGACGCTGCTCCTCCACGCGCGGCGTGCCGTCGTTATTCAATTGAAGCCGGACGCGGCTCGTGAGCACCTGGAGCAGCGTCGTCCACTGCTCCGCACAAGCCAGGGCTAGGAGCTGATACCACGCTTCCATCGCTGCCTGGACACGTCCGTCGCGTCGGTAGAGATCGAGCAGGATCGTCAAGGAGCGGATAGCCGTGAGCCCGGATGCCTCGCCCATGTCGCCCAGCGTCTCTTCGGCAGCCACACTGTTTCCGCGATCGACCTCGGCCCGCAGAATGGGCATATACAGCATCGCGGAGAGGTTCGCCTGATGGAGGTTGCCTTTGCCACCAGGTACGACCTCGAGTTCAGACAGAGCCCACGTCGCCACTCGCACCGCCTTCTCAAGATCCTCGTCAGTGCCCATCCGAGCATGCTGCTGGACAAGCATGGCGTAGGTGACATGCGAAGGCTGCAACCCACGCGTCTGCATCAAGTCGAAGTATTTCTTCGCACGGTACCCGCTCCCCTCCCGCAGCAGCCCGTTGATGATGATCGAAAAATGGAACTCATCCGCCCCGCCCTCCAGCGTCTCGTCGGCAGTGTCGAACATCTCCAATGCCAGACCCATCGTGCCCGCGTCCGACGCGCTTTGAATGAGGAGCGCATACGTCCGCGCATCGTACTCGGCCCCGTTCTCCTTCATGATCTCAGCAAACCGGAAGACCTCCTTGACCGAAGCGCCGCTCATCACGAGCGCCTTGAGCATGATCTCGTACGAACGTCGGTTGGGCCGCCGACCGACCTGTTTGGTGCGTTCCATGCGTCGGAAGAGGTGGAAGGCTGCCTTCCAATCGGAGGCCTCGACGTGCGCGAGCAGGAGCGTGTTGAATGCGCTCGCAGGCACGCGTAATCCGAGCTCCATCATGAAGCCCAGCACACGGTGGGCTCCCTCGGCATCCTGTCGACGTGCATATATATGCATGAGACTGCCGAGCAGAGGCGCATTCAGGGCGTACCCCAGCTTCTGATGGCTCTCCAAGATGCGCCGGGCGAAAAGGACATCTTCCGTCTTACTACACGCGGCCATGAGGTCTTCGAATGCGCGGAGAGAGGCAATCTGACCGATACGGAGCATATGGTCGAGAAGCTCCTCCGCCTCCCAGAGCCTGCGAGCCGAGATCCGCGCCTGGATTCTCAGGGAGTTTGCGACGCGCGACGGCGCTCGTTTGCCTTCGGCTACATAGACCCCCGGCCGCCAGTCGAGATCGAACATTTCGGCGAGAACGGCATCGCACTGCTCGATATCGCCGTGAACAGCGAGCGCCTCGGCCAAGAGATGACTGCGCGACTTTCCAATCCAAATTTCGGTCCCTGGCCGTTCGGCGAGGAGATCGAGATCGCTTTGCACCTCGTCAACCCGCCCGGCGCGTGCTTGATGACAGACGCGACTTTCGAGAGTCTGCGTCTCGATTGTGAATTCCGAGCCGTCCTGCGCTTCTCCTTGTTGAAGAATCATCTCGAAAGCTTGATCTGCGAGATCAAATCGCTGCTCGACGGAGAGGACGCGTGCGAGTTTGCGTCCAACGACTTCGCGTACGGGGACTTGGCGCTCTGTAGCTTCTTTGTAGAGTTCAAAGGCGAGATTTGCCTGGCTGGAGGTGACGAGGGCAAGGATGAAGACCTGATATACGGCTGGGACGGCATCGTGCCTGTCACGGTCGACGAGAATCTTCGCAATCTTCTTTGCGCGGTGGTGGGGAGCGTCTAAGGCCATGATGCAGAGTCTGGAGGCAATGGCGAGGCGGGGGTTGTGGAAGCTGATGAGCGATGCTATTGGAGGGCGTTCGAAAAACCAGAGAAGGAAAGAAGTGATTGCTGATTGGATCTGTAATCGTTCGCGCTTCCTGGAGTTCCAGGAATCGCCCGTAGTCTGGGTAAATGCGGTGCGGAGAGAGTCAAATACGGAAGCGAGGAGATCGCGGAGAAAGAGGAGGTGGTCGGTGGTCTTCCCTAGCCTTGTCATTGTGGAAAGATCGAGCGCATTTCCACTGCCACGGAGAGGTCGTAAGCTGCCCTGGTTCTCGAGTGAGGCGTAGATGTTGGTGAGTGTCCTGAGAGCCGAGTCCATGTCGCCGTGGTGGATGGACTCGAGAACTTCACTTCTAGCTGCGGCCAGACGTGGCTCGAGCATTGCAGAAGGTTGGGTGTTTGCATTGATTCCCTGGCCGTAGCGCCACTTGAACGATTCGGGATGCCGTGGCCGAGGTCGTGCGGACTGGTTGGAGGGACCCCCACGGGGTGGCGGAGGACGGCTTGGCGACGGACGGCTTGGCGGTTGGTCGCGACTTCTGCTTGGACCTGGCAAAGAGACGTCTCGTGCTGTATCGATGGCGCGCGCCTTTCCCTTATCAAAGAGAGAGTGTCCGACGGGGAGTGGTATAGGCGCATCGTAGGCGGCAGCGGCGGCGGAGAAGCCCGCTTGGAAGGTGAGGACTGGCTGGTACGGATGTCGGACCTCATGGACGAAGGCGGCAAAGTGTTCCCTGAGCGAAAGTCGCGGTAGGGAGAGCCTCGCACTCATGTGATGAGAGCAACGAGGGGCTGTACGTTTGCTCTCTGCGCGCGCGGAGCCAGTGTCGCTGCTGGCTGTCAAGGAGCGAGGAGGGGAGAGTCAGCCGCCAGCCCAGCTTGCCCGAGCGAGCAGGATGAATACTCACATGGACTCCCCTTGCTTCCTTCCGTGCTCTCCGTTCGTTTGCTGTGGGAGAAGCCCGCCGCCGTCGCTGTCCGTGCTGTGTGCTGTGTCGTGTTGAATGCTCAATTGAATGCGCTCGCTGATGTTCCGATCTTCTTGCGCGTCCCTTCTTCTCGCCTCAGCTTCTTGGTCAGCTGCTTTGAATTTTCAAACAGAAAACAGCTTTTCGCTCGGAAAAGACGACTGAAGCAGGACGAAACTGGAACTGCGCTGGAACGGGCGCGTCAGAACGGGTCACAAATGGTCCGACCAATTGAGCGGCTTCCTCGAGAAAATTTGGGAACTGCAACTCACTCGCTCAGCCTGAACCACAACCCGAAGCAACAATGGCAGACAGAAGCGCATCAGCAGGAGGACCGAGTCAGCAGAAGCAGCGACGCAGCAGCAGCGGCACCGCGGGAGGTAGCGGTGGCGGCGACGGGGGCGGCGGTGGGGGCGGGGGCGGTCAGGTGGGCAGCAGCAGCAAGAAGCGCAAGTCACTTCCTCAGGCGGAAGGCAGCAACAGCACCCAGGCCGATGACAGCCGCAAGAAGCTCAAGTCGGCATTGAAGAGCTCAGCGTCGGCATCGGCGAGGCCCAGCGCAGCGCAGACGACGCTCAAACTCGCGCCCTCGGTCCACTCGGGACAGTACGCAGCCGCGTTGAGTGAGTACATGCGGGTCTCTTATTCCTTGGTGGCATATACCCGCGACTAAATGCGCTTTACATACCACACTGCAGCCTCTTCCGCAGGGTTCGAGCTGCCCGAGGGCATGACCTTCTCAGCCGAGGTCGCGAATCTCTCTCGCAGCAACAACGCAAGCGGCAGCAGCAAGCAGCGCTCTCGTCTCGGCGGCGATGAAGCGGCTCTCTATCTCAGTGGGCAGGACGATGTCATGTTCTACCACAACACCAACTGGAGACCAAAGCCCCTCACTCCAGACGGAAAGAGACCGCCGGCAGACAAAGGCTACAGCGGACAGTACGTATGACAGTTCTCCTTGAGCTCTTTGACCGCTTTCTCATACATCAAAGCTGATCACTTTCTCCCTGCTCGGTTGACCAGGTATCTCATCGGTGTTCGCGACCCCAACACAAACACCATCACCCTCCATCGCGCACCCATGTTCACCATGACCAGATTGGTATCCTCCCTCCAAAACCTCAGCGCAATCAAGGATGATTCCGGCCCATCAGCCGACTGGTCAGCCCGTGTCGCAGCCCGGCGTGACCTCGGCGACGTCTTCGGCACCAAGAAGGCAAAGGCCACCGTCCGGGCTCAGGACAGGCTCAAGGTCGACGCATCCCACATGACCGCCATGCTCGAAGAGGTCGCTGACGGCATCGACGAATCGGCCGCCGTCCTGCCAACTGTGGAGGACATCACCGAGACCGAGGCCAAGGGCAAACCTGGTCCTGTGCCCGACATGGCCGCCACAACACCTGCAGAAGTCTACCCACCCAACGTTCTCATCCCTTCCTCCATCCTGTCGACCCTCCCCATCCAACGCCTCCTCACCTCCGACGACGAAGCAAGCATGCGCAAGGTCCTCCCCCAGCCAGGTCCCGGCCAGACCGACTGGGTCTCATCCCGCATGTGGGCCCTCGTCAAACGTGTCAAAGCCAACAGCTCACACGGAGAAGGCGGCATTCTCCGGACCAATCGCGAAGAGGCCCGGGTCAAGCTTCGTATGGCCTTCTATCTCGCTCTGCTCTGGGCCTTCCGCAAGAACCGCGGCGTGCTCGATGACAAGGCCACGCTCATGGGCAAGCTTCGTATCGACGGCGCTTCCAATGGAGAAGTCATAGTTGACGACCTCCTCAGTCGCTTTGCTGAGACACCACGAGGCGGAGGGAAGTGAGTTCGGTCCCATGGCGCTTTCAACGAAAATGCTTGCTTTGCTGACGTGATGCGCTGCTTTACTACCTGTCCCAGGCCCATCCTCACCACCACATCCGAGACACGGCTCTTCACCCATATCTGCGCCTTGGCTCTCCACCTCGACGACTTCGCAGTGGATCCCCACGACCTCGCCCTGGCTCTGAACATCCCGTCAGCAAAGTGAGTCCCCAGCATATAATCTCACAGCTCTCATCCCAATGCTTCCGTGACTGAATGTCGATCTTCTGTGCTCCGCGCTTCAGGGTGATCGACTACTTCAAGTCAATTGGTTGCACGGTAAGCGATGTCAATGTACCCGTCGCGACTCCCAGCTCGAATGCGCTCGAAAGCTCGGCCGCCTCGCTCCGCAAAGGTACGTTCCTCACACCTGAATATAGGAGAATGTCTCCCTCCCTAACATCATCTGCCCTCTGCCTACTGCTTTGCTTCCCACCTACAACAGAGCGTCGCATGGTCCTCAAGCTGCCCCTGAAGTTTCCCCAGAACAAGCGCCGCGCCCCTCCCAAGGCGCGATAAGCATGTCTCACTCTTCTTATTCTTTGCATCAAGCTTGCGTACCCTTCGTTTCAGCGAGTAACAAAGAGAGGAGGAGCGGAGGTGGATATCAAAAGAATCAAACACACACACACACGCACACCCAACACACGCGGTCTGGCCAGGCATTTGAAGAAAATATCAGGAAGGGGCAATTCGGAGCGGGGAATATATCATGGAATCAAAAGAGGGAGGGAGGAAGGAAGGTCGAGGAAAGAGGAAAACCTTGTTGGTGCCCAAAGAGAAGAGGGGGGGTCAGAAAGAGAAAGAGAAAGGGAACAGGTTCCTCGGCAGCTTAGAATCGAAAGGAGTGTGGAACATTGACATGGGCCAGGGCAGGGTAGGGTGAGGCCGGTTGGGTGCTCGTTGGCATCCAGGGGTATTCTTGATTTTTTTTGATCGTTCGAATGTCCGAGCCGAGCAGTGGCAGCAGCGAAGGAATGGATGGAGGGCAGGAAATAGGGATGTCGGACTGTCATAAATGGGCAGGCGAAAGCTGCATAAGCCGGTCGGCGCTTTTTGATAAGAAAAGATCAGGAACGAAGAGGTGGTTGGTCCTTGCTGCCGAACCACGTTCGTGGAAATCATTCCTCCGCATCCTTGTAGTTGGAATAAGCGGTGCTGACTGCCGATGGCCGACGAGCCCGCTCCGACCCTGAGACATCGTCGCTCGATCGCAACGTGGCCTTCAGGTCCGACCACGCCGCCGGAGACGACGACGCAGCTCGACGATCCGGACCGTCCAGCGCGTCCACATGCCCATCCGAACTCGGGGCATGATCCTGACTCGCGCTGTTCCCATTCGGACGGAACTCTTGACCATTGACTCCGGGCTCGGCCGCTTGAGGCCCAGAGTATGCGACTGGAGAACTGTCGCCATCGAGCAGCCACCCAGCAATACTGACGTGTTTCTCCCACAGCGGCGTGTTCTCCTCCAACACCCATTCGTCAGCCATGGCCAACACGGGTCCCGCTGCTGGCGGAGGCAGCGCCAACACCTTCACAACGACAGGATCTTTCCGGTCTTCGGAGGTCTGAAGGTCGTTCGGAGCCTGCGCCTCCACATCCCGTGTGACGCGTGTGCTCTCCGTGCTGACACTGGACTGTATGCGCGCAGGCAGATCGCTCAGCCGGCCAGCGCTAGCATCCTCGATGTACGTGCCCAACAGTGCCTGACACTCCGCAATGGTGGTGCAAGACTTCATCCGTTGCTCGAGATCGAGGAGGAGCGCAAGCGGCACCATGCCAGCTGCATATGCCGATGAGGACCCCGCCAGCATCTCCGCATGCGTCGGCGTCTTTGGTTCCTGCACGCTGTGCGGCAGACTGCCATAGGTGTCCCGCTGAGGGTTGTGGGTGAAGCTGCCAGTGCGCTCGAGTTGCGCAGCGCGCGTGTTCGAGTGATCCACGGACGACGAGTACGGGTCGTTGACAGATGTCGTTGACCCTCTCCCGACGCGATCGTCAAAGGTCGGCCGACGTCCGAGGTTTCCGCTGGAGCGACGGGTGTACGACCACGGTACCTTCCTGCTGGGAGGCTCTTGACGCTGTTGGTGGGAAGGAGGGGAACCCTCGCGGCTTTCAGGGTCTCCATACAGGCCCATGACGGTGCCCGGTCGCTCGGCAATGGCGGGATTTATACTGGGCACCTCCTTCCGGCGAGTGAGCGATGCTCTACGAGCCTCATCTCGTTCCTGCAGATCAAGTGAAGCGGCATATTGACGCGATTGGCCAGCAGCATGACCCACTGAGCCTCCTTCAGCGATCGATTGCACGACAGACCGGTCGGGAGCTGTGTGCAGATCAACGGACGAGGCGACGTTCTCTGCATCTGCGTGTCCATTCGAGTAGGGCCCGTCCCGAAACGATGTCGCAGAAAGTGATGGCGAGCCAGCCGATCCGAAGTCCTTGGAGGCTCGCTTGTTCCCGAATAGGTTGCGAACCACGCCGCCCACCGTACCTCGGCGCGAGAAGTCAAGACTTGGACTGCCGCTGTGGCGCGACGTAGTACTGGCAGAGGCCTGGTGCGCACTGGGAGGATGAGCTCTCAACGCCGCAGCGACGTCCTCGTCTGCAACCGCGACCGGGCCAGAGGAATCAGATCGAGGGAATGTGCGCGCCCTGTTGTCGAGAGCACTATCGATGGTGACAGGCTCCTCCACCAAACCTTCGTCTCGCTCTCTGAAGATGGTCGTCGGAGTCGCAGCACCATTGCCAAGAGCAATCGACGCGTTATCGCCAGGTCCGCGATAAGATGAGGGTGGAGGTGATTGTATTTTGCTTGGTCGAGGCGCTGGCGCTTGCCCAGCCCTTGATCCTGGCCGAGGTGGGTTGGGTGCGTCCTCACTGACGTTGGATGCGGACCGCACCATGGCAGGCGCAGGTGAGACAGCTCCTGAACGATTCGAGTCAGCCTCGCGAAGCTTGTCCGTGTTGAGGGTGCCGGTGCCAGGTCGCGTGCGCTGGCTGAGCTTTATCGCTGTGGCCGCTGTTGCGGCTGCAGTTGCTTTGTCCGGCACTTCAATCGTTCGCAGTCTGTTCGGTGTGAGCGACACTTTCATGGTCTGACCAGACATCATCAGAGCCTCAAAGTCCTGAACAGAGTTCGCGACATTGTAAGTACCAGCTGTTGTCGAACAAAACTTGCGCGCGACTGGATGTACTCACGTCTTCGGCATTCAACCCACTGTCCAAACTGATTTTGGGCTTGGCCTCTTGACTCAACTGCTTGCCAAAGGCCCCAGATTGTGCAACGTCGGAACTTTGCCGCAGACTCCCTCTTCGCTTGCCGCCAAATATTCCGAAGCCCTTCCCATCATTGCTCAGCCGCCGCGCGAACCCGGAGGAATTTGTGACTGAATCAGACGGCCCGTGCGAGACTGCAGTGGAGCCTCCCATGCTGGATCCGGCAGGACCAATGGAACCGTGAGCGGTGGTGGATGCAGCGGAAGTGAAGACGCTTTGCAGGCTTTCGCGCTTGTAGTCTTGAGAAGGACCGTGTCCGCTCACGGAAGCAGCTCCACGGTCTGGCAACCCCATGGTCCCACCCGCGGTACCTGGCCGTCCTGACCCGCCTGGCCCACTGAGTAAGGCAGAGGTACGTCGGCCAAAGCTGCGCATATTGGTAGCTTCCTCCATGTCCTCCGAGTTATTGGGCACCTGCCATGGCCGTACCGTACGAGTCTCTGGTCTGACGCCGCGACTTAAGTCATCCGCTCCATTCTGGTTGCTGCCGTTGACTTTTCGGTGTCTTCGTGCTGTAGCCGCATCCATCCGCTTTCTGATCTCATCGCAAACGATAAGACGAGAGTACAGGGGAGAAAGCGCCTCATCCTCGGTGACAGCAGCCCGGAAGTCGATGAGGGAGGCTTCGTCCGAATTGTCACGCTCGATGACACGGGCCATGCCTTGGAGGATATACTCTCCGACAAATTCGAGCAGCGCTGTGACGTATATGGCGACGCCTGGTGTGATGGTAGCCACCGGCCTTCCCTCTGCCGACATGATGTGCTGATCGCCTGCAGCGGTGTCATCCTCGTGGTCGTTCAAGGTGGAGTACACTTCGCACCGGTTTCGCAGAAGGTTGTATGCGCTCGCGACGGGGAAGGATTCGGTGCCATCAAGCCTGCTGGTCGCCTGGAGGCCGAGAGGCATTTTGGCACCCTCGGCGCGCTTTCCCTCGAGATAGGTGCGAAGCTCGAGTTCGGCTTCGAGGACTGCATTCTTGGCGAGGAGATTGTTGTTCAGCACCTTGAGCACGCCGTCAGTCTTGATGCGATTTGAGGAGAGACTGCGAGAGGACTGCAAGATGAGGAGGAGGAGCTCGTCCAGGAGCCGGTTGAGATAGTGAAGCGCATCGGACTGGATGCGCGTCGGACGGTTCTCCGACAGGAGGGAGTTGGCAGCGCGTGCACTGATGAACGTCGGCGGGTCCTCCGCGAGTATGCCTGGCGGTGTCATGGGGATGCCAGGCGAGATGCGAGATGCGAGAAGCGAGACGAGAGATGGGCGATGGCCAGATAGAAGGTGAAGTGAGGTCGAGGTGGCTGGTTGGGCTGGAATCGGAATCGATGGACTGTGGTCGAGGTGGATGCTGCAGACGCACGACGCAGATTGGATCAGAGCTCGGAGGGCCGCGGGGACAGCGTGAGTGTGCTGCGTGCTGACTGCTGAGGCCCTGCGGAGGTGAAACTCTGTCTCGCAGTCGTGCCACAACTCAGGTGAACTTGAGTGTTCGCCGTGGTGAGTGGTGAGTGGTCTTGAGGTGCGTTCGGCACTACACCGCCAAATGAGGTCGAGCTCTCGGGAGATACTCCGGCGAAAATAGCTCGGGAAGGGTTACACAGAGTCTCAGAAATATATTCCCGAATAACTTCTCGCGAGTGTTTCCTGAGCATGGCTCCGGAGTATTCGGGAACCCCAGGCTCCGGAGCACAGTGAGAGCGCTCGAAAAATTTGCGACTGCAACAGGCTTGACTTCGTCTGGGTATTCTGTCCTCTCCGCTGCGTGCGACTCAATTCCATGCACGCATTTCATTGTTTCCGACTCTTGAGCAACAAAGTTTTGGCAGCAGTGGTATATAAATTTTATTCCAGATTAGGTTAATGATGAAAACCCCCGATCGTATAGAGGCTATGGTGTGTGACTAAAAAAGCCTCAGGTCTGGGGTTCGCGTCTCACAGATGTCAAACCTTTTTTGTTTAAATCTTTTTTTTTGATTTCATTTTATCGCTGGAATCTCATCGCCCACCTCGCAGCACCTTTCTGCGACGCTGGGAATTCCCAATTTGCTCCATGTCATGCTGTCCAGATCACTCCCATGATACTCGGGAGTATTGCTCTGGAGCATTCCAGAGAATTCTGCTCCGGAGTGCTCCCGAAGACCGCAGAAAATACTCGGGAGTGACTCTGAGAGAAGTTGTCTCCACTCAGACCCCGAGTCACTCTGGAGTACTCGGCCGAGTCTTCCTGAAAGACTCGGGCAGTCTGGTGGTGTAGTCTGGTCACACCAGACCGTCGACGCACGTGATGACAGGACTGATCCCGTGGTGACGGTTGCTCGACCGCGCTGTAAGCAGGTCCCGGGCTTCGCCGAGTGAAGGGTATTGATAGTAGAACACGTGACTCCAGCGCACGGTTGATGAATGACGAAGCCTGAGATGAGACGGCCCGTGTCCTCAACGAAGACGACGATCTTCTCAATCGCGCTCACCAGTGTCTGACCAGACAACACGCTTCAAGAACTTCCGTCCCCATCACCCGTCCTGTCCTTTTCTTTCGGCTTACTCAGCCAAGGAACACACACGCACTCGTCCGCGTCCAGCTCGACCGAGCTGATCACCAAACCCACACCACTGTCGCCCGTCAGTTGGTTCTTCATAGAAGGTACGATCCTGTCCAAGGACCACTCTCACCCCAAGCGACCAGCTCCTCACCCACACACTATTCTGACCACCTGTTCGTCCCTTCTCTACTCCCTACCAGTCCTGACTCGATACAGCCAGCTTCCATCGATACGAACCCGCCTTTCATCACCACTCACGTCACTGCCCAAGTGATTGTGTAAAGGTACGAATCAACCCTCCCAGTCCAAGCAGACGTCCAGTCATAGACCAGCATGTACAAGTATACATCACTGACACCAAACTAACACCCTAAACAGAGGCCAAGATCGCATCGATGCCAGAGGCAGGCGAACAAGTTCCAGCAGCCATCCAGGCTCCACCAAACCAACAAGCACCGGAGCAAGCCCTTGGGGGTCAACCAGCAGACATCGAGGCGCAGCCCGCCGCAGGAGCAGCAGGCGCACCCACCCAAGCCGACGACCGCATCAACGCTGAGGCAGCCGCAGCAGCAGCCGCCAACCAAGCCAACCCACAACCAGCAGCCGCTGCCGCTCAACGCTCAAGAAGAACCACGCCCAATCGACCAAGTTGGTGCTGACCCTCAAGCCGAACCTCAAGCGCGTCAACAATCCCCTGAGGACCAACCTCGTCCAGAAGGCAACAACTTCGAACACGCCCCCGAACAGCTGCAGGAGGCCGAATCCCTCCTCAATCATCGCAAAGCATGGCTGGAAGAGCTCGCCCCCGACCTCGACAAGAAGGGTCGCAAGGAAGCCACGGAGATGGCTCATGGGATCATCTTCACCTCCCAAAACACCGCGAAGGACGCCCTGGAGATGGCGCTACACCACATTGGCATGAGGGTCCACATCCAAACAGCTGTCGGAAAGGACCTCAACCCCTCGTCGGACATCCCGTCCGAACCGGATCAAGCTCCAGCCCCCTCAGCTATCAAGCTCGCCCTTCCGAAGGCCTCCAAGAAGCGAAAGTCCAAGGGAAAAGGCAAGAAGCCCGCCAAGAAGAAGTCAAAGCGTCGCCGCCTAGACAGCTCCGATACGGAATCCTCCTCGGGCTTCTCCTCCTCGGAATCGTCCTCTGGGGACTCCAACTCGGATTCCGACTCCGACCAGGACACGAGCTCAGACGAGGACGCTACCAAGTGGAAGCCGGGCAAGAGGAACCAACAGGTCTGGGGTGCCATGAACGTTCCCGACCGGATTGCCAAGAAGGTCGACAAGGGAGAATACGTCGACATGTGGTGGTTCACTCCCACAGCTCTCTCCATGAAACACAAGGACAAGAAGAAGGTCCTGACGGTGCAGGGGGGCGAACTCAGAGCAGCAGAACCTTCCAACCCGGCCGAGTTCACGGAAGACGAATCGATCCCATGGGACGACTTCCTCTTTGCTATCGACAAGTGGACCGAGACGATGAAAGCCGAGGATATTGGCAAGAAGACCAGGTCGGCTTGGAACAGCTTCAACACTGCCATACGAAAGCATATGGACCGGAAAGAGCCACTGGTACGACAATCCCTTCAAATGCTGCACGCATGGCAACGCAAGTGCTTTGCGCACGACACCCGCCAGACCAAGACCCGGCGCAAGAAAATCAAGCGCAGCGATCTCTCGGATGCGGAGAAGAGCTCCAAGCTGGACGACCTTCGCCAGTTCGACCCGGCCATATGGCCGAGCGACAACTTCAAAAGGATCAAAAAGGAGCTGAAGAAGAGAAGATCCTCGGCAGTGGAGGAAGAGCTCCAGCGGGTAAAGGCAGCCATCGCTGGCCCCAGCAACTCCAACTCGGGCTCAAAGCGCTCTCAATCAGGTGGACCGAGCGGAACCGGCCAGCAATCCAAGCAGCCATCCCAGAAGAAGTCCTTTCGGGACGAAGGATTCAGCTCCAAGTCTGCTGGCGCCCCGTGCTCACGATGCGGGTCGAAAGCTCGCCACAACCCTCGAGAATGCATGGCGGAGCACCTTGCGGCCGACCCCACCAAGAAAACCTTCGCGATCAACAACGATCGAGGTCAATGCATCAAGAGGGACGGGGGACAGCGCATCTGCGTCAGCTACAACATCGGCAACTGCCAGTTCCCTGCCTGCCACCACATGCACATCTGCTGCCTCTGTGGGAAGGACTCCTGCTCAGCCCAGAGATGCAGCCTTGCTACTGGAGCGCCACCTCCAACAGGCGCTTCGGCTCAATCCTAAGGGATGGGCCGACCTCCTACAACAACACAACCTCCTCGGAAAATACCCCCAAATCGTGCCCGCACTCCGAGGAGGCCTCGACATCGGCATTAAGCCGCCAGCAGCCACGTACATTGCTGAACACCATCAATCCGCTCTACTCCTCCCGCAAGAAGTCCAGAAGATCATCACAAAAGAGCTGGCCGCCGGCCGATACTCTGGCCCTCACGACCGCTATGCCCTCCAACGAATCGTCGGCGAACATTTCCAAACCTCGCCGCTCGGACTACGACCCAAACCAAATGGGAAGTATCGCCCAATCCAAGACTTCAGCCATGGGAACACAGCCATCCCATCGGTTAACTCGACACTCCACCCCGACGAATGGCCCACAACATGGTGCGCTTTCCATGACATGTGCAGAATCCTACTCATGCACCCCAGAACATCCCAAGCATACGTCAGAGACGTCACCTCAGCTTTCCGACAAGTTCCCCTCCACCCATCGCAATGGGCCTCAACAGTGGTCGAATGGAAAGGCCAATTCTATGTTGACCTCTTCCTCGCGTTCGGCCTGGGGCCAGCCTGTGGTGCTTACGGACTGTTCGCGGACGCCTTTGCTGACATCGTCCGAGCAGCTCGAACCGCCACGACCGCGCATTGGGTCGACGACAACGTATTCCTCCGAGTCCCCACCACCGAGCTCGAACTCCTCAACAAAAGGAGAGAGTCGATTCGCAAGTCCATCGACCCGACACCCCGACACAAAGGGGGTCGTACGTTCTGGACCAGCAACGACGGGACCGAACAGACAGAAGACTTCGCACACCCCATCACAAGGCAACCCAACGCCGAAGGAGGTTTCCACATGGGTCTGGAGGACATCGACAAGATATCCAGAACCCTTGGTTGGCCCTGGGAACCGGAGAAAGATGCGCCATGGGCGTCCATCTTCCGATATGCGGGGATCAACTACAACATCGCGACCCGCGAAGTCTCCCTCCCAGAATCAAAGCGAACCAAGTACCTCCAGACCATTGCTGACATCAGAGAGCAAGCCAAGGACAACCAGGGCCGATACCAACTCCCAGACATTGAACGACTTCACGGACAATGCCAATGGGCAGAAAACATCCACACCCAAGGAAAGTGGCACGTCAAGGGGCTTCAAGACTTCATCCGGGCCACCGGCGACCAGCCTGCTCTCCGACACCAATGGAGACACGGAGGAGAACGAATCAGGCAGGACATGGACTGGTGGGAAGCCGCTCTCCAACAAGAAAACTTCTGGAGATCCTTCGACCCAACACCAGCAAAAGACGTCCAGTGTTACTGCGATGGATTGACCTCGTTCGGCGTTGGTCTCAGCATTGGAGGACGAGAGAGGGCGTACCCCCTTACAGACGAACATGCTGCCCGGACAGACATCAAAGTTGTCGAGGCACTGGCTCTTGAGCTGGCCGTACTTACCCTGGATGCTCTTGGCTACCGTAACCAGGCAATCATCATCCACACGGACAACACGGCCGTCCTCGGAGCCTTCAAGAAAGGGAAGATGGCAGCCCCCGAACCGAACCGCGTCCTGGAACGGGTCGCAGCTCACGAAGTCAGGGCTCGACTGTCCATCCGACTCGTCTGGGTCGACACCCACTCCCAAAAGGCAGACCCCCCATCCAGGGGCAAAGTCTCCTCCTCCCTCCCGCGCCTGGTACCGACAATGGATCCAGAACTCCATCGTTGGTTCAAGCCGAGCTGGTAGAGGGAACAACCAAGCTGATCGTGGTCGAGACGGAGAAGAGCCACCGGAGAAGAAACCCAAGCTGGACCGGAACCAGGGGCATTATGCAGCCAGTCCAATCCAAGACGCATCAAACCGATGGCAGTCACTGCTGAAGGATTGGAAGGAGAAGCAGCTTGCAAAGGACCAACCGCGAATGGAGGAGATTCGCGCGACATCATCCCAGCCCGCACCTTCACCCGTGCTCATTCCCACACAACCCTCAGCACCTAAACAGGTGACAGGGTTCCAGTTCACTGCTCCCACCAAGAAGAGCATCAACACCCGTCGGTTCAACCCGAAGAAGATCCAAGTCCGAGCCACCTCGAACCGTCCAGACGACATCAAGGCGGAAGAGAGATTCGCAACCTGGAAACCAGCCAATCGAACACCATCACAATCCACGTCCAAGGTCCAAGACGAGCAAGTCCGGCAGCTGATCCTCTCCTCATTCGCCAAAAGCACGAAGAAGGGATACAGTACCGCCGTTGCCCAATGGAATCGCTTTTGCGACGAGCACAACGTCGAAGAATCCAAGCGAGCACCAGCAGACCCTGAACTGGTTGAACTCTGGATTGCAGAGGCGGCGGGGGAGAAGAGTGGCGGCTACCTCAGCGACTGGGCATCCGCCTTACATGCCTGGCATACCCTGAACAACCTGCCCTGGCTGCCAGACCCAGAACGCCTCAAGCTCGTAAAGAGAGGGGCCAAGTACACACAACCCCCACCCAAACCACCCCGAGCACCAATGACCTCTGACTGGTTGAACAAGGTCATTCCCGCTGCCAACCTCAACGACCCAAAGGAACTCGCTACCATGGCGGCCGCGACCTGTGGAGTCTGGGGCCTGTTCCGGCTTGGAGAGCTAGTGATCGAAGACGAAGGCTTCGACCCCGTCAGGTCCGTGACCAGAGCCGACATCAAAACGGAGATCATCGACTCCCAAGGCAAGCAGATCCTTGCGATCACGGTCCGCATCCCGAGGACCAAGGTGAACCGCCAAGGGGAGTCGGTTGTGGTGGTAAACCAACCACCCCCGAGCGACCCAGTTGGGCTGCTCACCCTTCACACCCTCAGAAACCCATCCTCCAACCCCGCCCAGACCCCCCTGTTCGCGTACAAGGAGGAACAACAGCTGGTCCCTCTCACGCGACAGGACTTCCTCACCACCATTGCTGAAATCGCCCACCGTGTCGGGGCGGTCGAGATTCACGGCCACTCCATGAGGATTGGAGGTTGTACCACCCTGCTGAAGAAGGGCATGCCGCCGGACCGCGTAATGGTCCACGGCCGGTGGGACTCCAACACATGGAAGCGGTACGTCCGGGAGCACGCCGAAGTGCTGGCCCCTTACCTCGCAACAGAGCTTCAGGCAACTCAAGACCGTTCCTGATAGCAGACCAAAAAGTACGTACATTCATTTCCCTGGAACAGAATGGGCTGAGTGTAGACCTCTACCAGTTCCGCGGCCTCCCACGCGAGTCCAATCGTCCAACAAAGCTGACCGCCCGTCCTCTAACTCTTCCAGAGAATGGGAAGCGCGCGTGCCGCAGAGAACTAAGAGGCTACCTCCGACGAGCCCACAAGCGAGACAGAAATCGCAGTGGCTCTCTAGCCCAATTTTCCTCCCAACTAACACTCGTTTGACCCGTGTGACCCTGATAGGAAGTTAGAAGCGCATAGTCTCACATGGCAGACTGATATCCATGAACTCTGGTGCGAAGGTCTGGACGCATTCGACCCATTTTACTTAGTAAGTGTTTCGTCCGTGCGCAAAATACACTGCTCTGATGCCTGGCAGCGCCGCGGAAGTGTTTCGTCCGTGCGCAAACACACACTGCTCTGGCGGCTCGGAGCCTTTCCCCTGACATGCTATGTATGGACGCAAAGCAACACCACCAGCCCTGCTACTTATCGAACAGAGATCTGAAGCCTGGAGATGATTCTTACTGTGCCTGGCTATGCTCTTGCGAAGCTTCGTCTGCGTACGTGTGTGTCAAGTGGTGCGGTTGGTGTGCAAAGTTGGGCTTCGAGTGAAGTTGACTGCGAAATTTGCGAGCACTTACTAACAAGATCGGGTCGAATGCGGCCAGACCGCCACCGCGGCGACAGTTCTGATAAGCGCGTGGAGGTGACTCTTTGATCACCGCCGGTCTGGTGTGATCAGACTACGTTCGGCACAGCAGTCCCGTTAACCTTACAAGATAGTAAATGGTATATATTTTACTTCTGACCCAAAACCAAAAAAAGAGCTCCGTAGCTCAGTGGATAGAGTATTGGGCTCATAACCCAAGGGTCCCTCGATCGAGACGAGGCGGAGCTAAACTTTTTGCGTTTTTTATTTTTTATTTGTCAAATGCCACAAACGATGCAATCCCTTCCAAGCCTCGACCACGACGTGATAACTAACCACACAGAAAGAAGATGTCTGCTCCCTCCGCACCCAAAGTCCTCGAGCAACCGGGCGTTCCTCCAGTCACCAAGGTATTGCACACGGCCAAAGCTGAGTCCGGCCTGACCTTTGCCCAAATTGCCGAAAAGGTGTGTCCTTGCTCTCCTATACGCGAAGTCGCACCATGGTTGAGTTCATGTCTTCATGACCTTCCCCCTGTCTTCTCTATGTATCTGCAGATCGGTCGTAATGAGCTCTGGGTGGCCGCGCTCTTCTACGGACAGGCAAAGCCTGATTCTGAGGATTTGGAGAAGCTCTCAGAATTGCTCGAGGTCGACCTGGACTCCCTCAAGAACGACTTCGGAGAGCACTTCTATCCAGACCGCGGAGGACTGCAAGAGCTTCCTCCCCGAGGTGAGGTCCCCTGCGCACGCTCGGCTCGCACGTTTCAGCACTGACCAACTTTATTGTGTCGCACAGACCCTGTTCTGTATCGGTGGGTCCAAACTCACGCTCTCAAGATGCATGATCTTGCTTATCTTTCCTTTTCGCTAACAACGCTTTGCGAGCTTCCATCTGAACAGCTTCTACGAGGCAGTGATGGTCTACGGGTGAGCATGACCCATCTCCAAGAGCACTGTTGTTGACGATTGGTTAACGAAGATCGTCCTCTCCCACCTTTGTCGACTCAGATATCCGATGAAGGTAAGAGGCGACCCGCTTCAGGTCCGAAGGCGATCTCGTGCTGACCCCGGTGCGATCTACATCCATCCGCGATGGTTTGACCTATTGACGCTCATCCTTGGCTTCCGCGCATCAGCACTTGATCCACGAGAAGGTGAGTCCTTTCGGTCTGCCCATCTGCCTCTCCTTGCTATCTGACCAGCGTTCCCTGCTTCTGGCTGCAGTTTGGCGACGGCATCATGTCCGCAATCGTGAGTGGTACCTGTTATACGTCTTCAAAGGTGGGACGACGCTGCTAACAACAGCTTCGACCTGACAGGACTTCAGAGGCAGTGTCGAACGCGTCGCGGACCCCAAGGGAGACCGCGTCAAGATCACTTGGAACGGCAAGTTCCTCCCCTACTCGAAGCCGACCGAGTAAATGCTAGAACAGCTCCTCAAAGAGGCGCGCCCTTCGTGCCCTTCAAGCGGCACGCAATTGTACACGAGAACTCAAGCTCTTCTAGTCTGATTTCCGGCGTCAAGTGTGCGGAAGCAGGATGCCTGGACTGAAGAGGTAGAAGTCCGACCTTGAGTCGGCGAGGCTTTGTTTGGGAAAGCGGCATCAGCGCATGATCATCGAGGTCCACCCTTTGGTCGAGGCAATTGGGCGGACGGGACACTGGATTTGTCCAACCGTCATCGGCCATCGTCCACCACGCACTGACCCTCTGTTTGTAGTATGTTATGTACAGCCCCTTTGTGCGCGATCACAAGGGCGTGGCAGGATCGGGCCTCTCCCTTCCCTCATTTGAGGTCCAGGTCTCCAAGTCGGCAGTCGCGCATAAGAACCGTGAGCCAAGTGCTCACCCTCGCCACTCCCTCCTCAATTTCCCGCTGACAACAGTTTGCTCCCCTGTTCATGATAAGGGGTTTTAACATGAGGATCTCCACTAACCTTCTGACCTTTGCCGTGTTCGCGAGCATGGCCCTGGCACAGTCGAATAGTACAGATGCAGGACCTGAACCGGCAGCGGTACAGACATCGACCCAGACCGTCATCTCAGCCCTCATCTTGAACGCTGCCATCTTCGGTGTCGAAATCGCCATATTCTTCCTCCTCCGCGCCCGCTTCCGCGTCATCTACGAGCCCAAGAGCTACCTCGGCCCCCCAGAGTGAGTTAATGCGCATCACTCTTGATTTTGCTGAAGCACGATGCCGAACACTGACCATTCATTCCTTTTCTGTGTCTCTCAGAGAGCAATGCGAGCCTCAGAAAAAGTCTCTCTTCGGGTGGATCATACCCTTCCTCAAGACGCCTTCTCTCTCCATCCTGGAGAAGAACGGTCTCGACGCATACATGTACCTCACCTTCCTCTGGATGATGATCGAAATGTTCGTTCCCATCTGGATCGTCAGCTGGGGCGTCCTCATGCCCATATACGGCTACAAGTCGGGCGGTACCCAAACCGGCTTCAACCAGTTTTCGTTCGCCAACGTGGGGAAAACGGTCCAGCAGCAGCAGCGCCTCGCGGCTCCGTTCCTCGTTCAAGTTTTTGCAACGACCTGGATTCTGTACTGCATTCGCAAGACGATGCGGGAGTTCATTCTACGTCGACAACAGTTCCTGGTCTCTCCCAACGTGCAAGCTTCGGCCCAATCTCGTACCATCCTCGTCACTGGTATACCTAACGAGCTTCTTTCTGAGCGCAAGATCACCGAGCTCTACTCCCATCTTCCTGGCGGCGTTGTCAAAGTCTGGCTCCACCGCAACGTCAAGGACTTGCCCGACCTCGTCGACGAGCGTGCAAAGTGGTGCAAAAAGCTCGAGGCAGCCGAGACTAAGGTCATCAAGACGGCTTATAAGAAGGTCGACAAGAAGAAGGTGCCCGAGGAAGGCAAAGTTGACGTCGAGGCCAGCGAGGATCCCATCGACAAGTACCTGACGACCAAGGAGCGACCCTCACATAGGCTCGGCAAAGTGCCTTGCATCGGCAAGAAGGTGGACACAATCCAATGGTGTCGCGAGGAGATTGCCCGCCTGAACAAGGTCATCGGAGACAAGCGCGCGGCCGTGTCAACTGACTACAAGAAATACCCTCCCCGCAATGCTGCCTTCATCCTCTTCAAGACGCAGATTGCTGCTCAGTTCGCCGTGAACGCTCAGGCTCATCACCTGCCTTACAGGATGTACGAGCGATACATGGGCGCACACCCGAACGATATCGTTTGGAGCAACTTGAACATGAACCCGTACGAGAAGAGGATTCGCACGGCCATTGGATGGGCATTCACCCTCGGTCTGGTCCTTTTCTGGACGATCCCGATCAGCTTCGTCGGTATTTTCAGCAACATTAGTGTGAGTAAGCAGAAAAGCGGCAATAGTGTCTGCATGTTCGGTATCTTTGAGTAGGGCTGGCTTTTGACTCTTACCTTCGCGTCTGGCATTCGACTTATCACAGGGCTTGGCAGAGAAGGTTCACTTCTTGAAGTTCCTCAACGCAGACTCTCTGAAAGTGCCACTCGGTATCTTCCAAGGTGTCCTTCCCAGTGAGTCTCTCTTTCTCTCTCTTTCTCTCTCTTTCGGCTCAGGCCGAACGTGTCACAAACTTTCGGTCTCGGTCAAGGGTTTTGAACGCGTTTCGTCGCAAACTATTTCTTCTTCTCTGCAGCTATCATGCTCGCTGTCCTCAACATGCTCTTGCCCATCGTCCTGCGATTGTCGGCACGCCTGAGCGGTATCCCGACCAAGACGGGCATTGAACTTTCCTTCATGACGCGCTTCTTTCTGTTCCAGATCATTCAGAGTGAGTAGCCCTCTTTTCAAACGAGTACACTTCTGCTTCAGAAGCTGGAAAATGATCCTTACTGTCTCCACATTATCCCTCCAGATTTCCTCTTCTTGACCCTTGTGTCAGGATCAATAGCGAACGTAACTGGCTTTGTGCAGAGTATCGCTGAGCAACCGATTGCTTTCCCCGGTGAGCAATCATCTTGCAACAAGCGTTCCTCACGGCGTTTGCACGAAGCACGAGGAAGAAACCTGACAAGTTAACATTCTGCCTTTGATCTGAACTACAGGAATGATCGCGGAAGCTATTCCTAAGGCCGCTACCTTCTTCCTCAGTTTTATCGCTCTGCAAGGTCTGACGGGTGCTGCTTCGGGCTTCTTGCGGATCGTTCCTCTGATCGTCTACTACGTCAAGCTCGTCCTGCTGGGAAGCACGCCCCGCAAGGTCTGGCACATCAACCACGACATGGGCGCTGTTGCCTGGGGCACGCTCTTCCCTACTACCACACTCATCACGGTCATTGCGCTAGGCTACATGGTCACCGCGCCGATCGTCGTTGGCTTTGCCGTTGCTACCTTTGTGCTGTACTGGTGAGTGGTTTGACTGCTCCTTCGACCCAATGTAGTTTGAGGCCCCAGATAGAACATGTCTTTGCTGACTATCCTCTGTGTGGATCACATTGCATCCCACCAGGCTGTTGTTCAAGTACCAGTTCATTTACGTCATTGACCAGCGACCCGAGGCCGAGACGGCTGGTCTCTTCTTCCCCAAGGCGGTCAATCAAGTGTTCGCTGGTCTGTACTTGGAACAAGTCATGATGTGCGCGCTGTTCTTCGTCTCCCAGTCCAATGGGAATGGATCCAACGACCCGGCCACGGCCACCGGGCCAGTGAAGCAATCTGCTATTGCTCAAGGTGAGTGTCATCAGACTCGCTAGTTTATGCGCTATCTGCACATCTCACCGTCTCTTCGTTATCTCGCTACAGGTGGTCTCATGGTGGTCCTCATCGTTGCGACAGCTGCCTTCCACTACTTCCTCATGGACTCCTTTGGTTCTCTGAGCACATCGCTACCCCTCACCCTTGTTACTGACGGCTTCGCGCCTGAGGTCCTCGGTCATCAATTGCCATCGAACGGTCAGGCGCTGTCGGAGAAGGAGGAGAAGGAGAAGAAGGAGGAGCTAGTCGACGCAGTCGACGCAAATTCGTCGCCATCCACTGTCGGCGGCCAGGACAACATGGATGCGAACGAGTCCCAGGAGCTTGCTCACTCCCCGGCTGACGGGTCATCCAGCGACACTATCAGCGGCACTACTAGCGGCACTATCAGCGGCACTACCAGCGTTGGCGGCAGAACCTATGGCAATGACGCTGGTCTCGCTTCTTCATCCTCAGCAGACGAAAACACCTTCTTGCACCCTTCGCTATTGGATGAGCAGAAGCCGATCTGGATTCCCGACGACAAGTTTGGAATCGGCCGGGCAAGCGTGGCGGCAGCGCGCCGACAAGGCGTAGCGGCTACATCCGAGCAGACGTCTGTGAATGAGAAGGGAAAGGTCACGACCAACGCTCACGTGCCACCAGGCGAGATTCTCGATTGAGATCCGCGGAATTCCTGCCAGTCGGGATGGAATCGGCAGTTGCTGCTGAAGGTGAACCTTTTCGACATTCAATCCTCCTTCTTTGGGACGCTCAACTCACGGCGACGAGTCGTCAACGATACCCCGGGCGTCACTTCCCCATACGGTTTTCGCTATGCTTCCTGATCCAGAATCTTCGACTTAGTGCGACATTTGGCATCCCACAGAGCCCGCAGGAACCTCTCATACCATGAAACTAGAATCCCGCATGTAATTCTAGTTTCTCGTTCCTCTCAGCACAATCTATACTCCTTGGCGTTGGAGCCCACTTTGTATGAGGAATGAGGATGTCGTCTGCTTGCGCACTTGTTGGGGGGATAAAGGACTGTGCCAGTTTTGTTCCTCATTCGTTCCCGTTGTCCATCCTGCGCGTCGCGTCGCGTCGCGTCAGGTTGGAAACACGCGTCAAGAGGCCCAAGAAGCTCTCGCGCCTCTCCCGGTACACCAACACCAAGACCAACACCAACATTCGGACGCGCTATTCCACAGACGTTATACAGGTTGATCCTCCTCGCACTAGCCGCAACAATGAACGCAGACGCAGATCCCGCCCTTCAGTTCTTCCCGGACGGCAAGGTCGATCTGTACGGCGTGCTCGGGATAGAAGAAAAAGCCAGCGAGGATGAGATCAAGAAGGCATACAGACGGTGAGTGAAGTACGCAGCTGCCGGGAAGCATCATCGGGTCGATGTGGAGCTGACACCTGCTGCGCTGCGCTGCGCTGTCTATTGTTATCTACTCCACAGCCTGGCATTGCGGTATCATCCAGACAAGGTACTATCCCTGAACAAAGCCAGCGGTTCTTCCTCTAACGCTTCTGCGAACGCTCCTACCACGGCCGAAGAGGCGTCACAGCGCTTCCAGCAGCTCGGCTTTGCATACTCCGTACTATCTCATTCAGCCCGGCGGGAGCGGTACGATCGGTCGGGTCGGACTGACGAGCTTGGCATCGGCGAGGATGGCGAGGATTTCGACTGGAACGAATACTTCAAGACGGTGTGGACTGGGGAGGTGAACGGCAAGACGATTGAGGAATTCAAGAAGAAGTATCAAGGTAAGTGGAGAGCGCGTGCTTCCCTGCTGTCACTCGACGCGAAGGGAATAAATCCTAAGCTGAGTCTGATCACTTTCCTCCTTTGCGTTATGACTATGCGTCCGTAGGCTCCGAGGACGAGACCGAGGACATCCGCGATGCGTACGAAAAGACTGGAGGCAATTTCGCGAAGCTATTCGAACATGTTCCCTGCTGCGAGGTCCTGGTCGACTCCCAGCGGTTCATCGATGTTGTCGAACGCGAAATCGAAGCCGGCACGATCAAGCGAACCAAAGAATGGGATCGCTCCGTCAAGGACAAGTCGGGTCGGGCTGCACTGGAAAAGAAAGCGCGTGCGGAAGCTTCGGAAGCAGAGCAGTACGCCAAGGAGCTCGGTGTCTGGGACGATCTCTTCGGGAGCAAGAAGGGAACAGGCTCTAAGAAGGAGAAGAAGAAAAGAGGCACAAAGGCTGCTGATGTCGACGAGGCTGCCGAGGTGGATGCGGAGGGGAACGAAGTTGCTCCAGGGGAGGACGATGAGGACATCGAGGAGGAGGAGGACGACGACGACGACGAACCTGTTCAAGTGCGCAGCGAGGGCAAGGGCAACGGCGGCAAAGGAACCAAGGGCGGGAAAGCGGCTGGCAAAGGCAAGGCTGCCGCCACGAGCAACGCAAGCGCGGCGACGAACGAGGAGGACGGCGACCTTGAAGGTCTCAAAGCACTCATGGCGAAGCGCCAAAGTGCCCGACAAGACGCGTTCGGCAGCATGATTGCTCGAATGGAAAGCAAAGCCCGGTCGGAATCCAGCAACGGCAGCAAGCGGAAGAAGTCTAAAGGTGCTGGCGAACAGGACAAGGAGGAGGGAGCAGGCACCGAGCCGACGGACGAAGAGTTTGCGGCGCTGCAGGCGAAGATGTTCGGTGATAGTTCGAAGAACGGATCGGCTTCTTCCAGCAAGAAGCGGAAGACGAAGTAAATGTATCACATCAACATGATTAGCTGAACACCTGTACATGCCACTCAGTCGTTTCCATCCCTGCTCTCCACAGCTCCAATTCTCACGCCTACGCTTCCTCGGCCTGAAGGGTGTTGCATCCAACGTCCAAAGGTGGAAACTCAAAGATGCGTCAAGATGCAGGAACGCAAGAACGACAGCTCGGGAAGCTAACCTCTCGCGAGGGCGAGGAATAACACAGTCAGCGATGCCCATTCGTTATTGCCCACCCAGCCATGTCCCTTTACACTTCACCTATTCCGACTAGCTGCCCGTCGCCAACACAGCGAATGAGCATCAAAGGAGAGAAGAAGGTCTTTGCGCTGTCCGGTACTTAACAGGAATGGGGGACCGAGACGGCTACCCCCGGCAAGAAAGGCAACGTGAGATGCCGCCCCCTGCCGGCTGTCAGTCGGAGTCCTTCTGCATGGAAGCTCGGAGCTCGAACAATTCTGCATCATGCAGAGGCGAGACCTTTCTGCGTTCCTGCAGGAGCCACACTCGCTGCGTTTAGGAGTGATTATGTTCATGAAAGAGAAGTGAGACTTGTTTAGAGGAGAAACTCAGTAACTTTCTGCTAAATGAGACCCAGACGCACGTGGAGTGTGTCTTTGTTGTGCCTTAGAGCAATAGGATGCTCGGAACGCTGGTAGGGGCTCGCAGTCTGGACGCAGCAGCGGGGGCTGGCCATCCCGCCTGTCCGAAGGACGGTAAGCGTCAAGCTCGAGCGTCGAAGACGAGACCCGCTAGCGAGCGTTGGAGGCACCAACAAGGACAGGAACATCGTAAAAGTGTGTGGAATTAAAGGCGGAGTGAGGAAGAGCAAGAGAAGAGAAGTAGAAAAGGTATGAGAAGAGAGGAGAAGTTGAAGAGAGGAGAAGTTGAGAAGCAGAGAGAAGAGGTAGGAGAGTCAAGAGTCGAAGAGGGGACGGTGGAGAATGTCGACGTTGAGGTTGGAGGTTAACTCGGCGTGCTTGAGATGAATGTCCCGGATGTACTGGATGGCGACATCGGATTTCCATCCTCCAAGGTGCTTGATGTCAGCGATGGAGATGCCGTTGGCATGGAGAAGAGTCGCACCACCGATGCGGAAGGAGTGTACTTGGATGGGGGGGCGACCACCTTTGCGGAGCCAGTCGTTGATAGTCTTGCCGAAATGGGAGCTGGTCAACTCGTAGAGTTTCCCAAGCTTTCCTCGATAGGCGAAGGCACCAGCGTCCTTAGGGACAGAGCTGTTGACGTGAAGATGCCAGCGGACGGCAGTAACGGGGCAGATGGGAAGGTTGTTGGGCTGGGCAGAAGCGACCCGGTCAAAACCGGCACGAGCATGAGTCTTGTCGGAGGGGATGTGGAGTAGATATGAGTTGATGGGGCCATCAGGAGTGTCCTGGATGGGCTTGAAGTCACCATGTCGAGCGCGGCGAGAAGGAGGGTCTGATCCTGTGCGGACAGTAAGCTCGCCATGTCGGGACATCGACCACATCGCGAACAGGACGCAGGCGTAGATAGCGGCGTCGCCCGGATCATGAGGATCCATGTGGGCGCGCATAGCCTTGAAGTCGTCGATACGGATAGGTCGACGGAGGTTGAGGGGGTCGAGGGAGATGTTCTTGAAGGCCTGGCGGATAGTTCGACCCTGGACGCGATCAAGGCTCCAAGGGAGACCATGAATCGCGTGCCACAGCTTGAGTCCGGACACGAACTTGTTGAGGGTCGCCTCGGCGTAGTAGGGGGGAGATCGAGGAGAAGAAGAGAAGGAGGAGGTTGTCTGGAGTTGGGAAACGGAGGTGGAGAGGGATGTCCAAGTCGTCAGCCCAGAGCAGGAAGTTGACGACGAAGCCTGCGTATTGGGCTTGCGTCGACTTCTTGACCCGTTGGAGCTGGAACTCCCTCAGTCGATCGATGGCGTCGTCGTCCAGAGAGCCGAAGACCGCGCGAACGACGTGCCGAGCAGGAGAGAGACGGGGAAGGGCTTCCGAACGAGGCATCCTGTCGGCTTCCTCGCCAGAGAGATCGGCAGTTGGAACGTCGTCCTCAGAGAGGGTGGCCCAGATATTGGCGACCATGTCGGATGAGCCGATGGAGAAGGAGTCGAGAGAGCCAAAGGTAGCAACGGCGTGCTCCCGAGCACGAGTAGCGTTGCCGGAGCCACGCACGCGACGGAGCGCAGGGGAAGATGAAGAAGTACGAAGCGTTGTGGATTGATTGAGGGAAGGGTGGAGAACAGTTGAAGTAGAGGCCTGGAATGAAGAAGAGATTGAGGATCTGGAAGTGGAAGCGAGAACCGAAGTTGACGAAGAGAGGGGAGTAGAGGAAGAAGAAGGTTGCGTGCGCTCAAAGGACCGACGAAGAGAAAGAGAGCTGAGAGGTTGAGAAAGCAATGAAGAAGAGGAGAGAGAAGAGGTCTCGACCGGAAAAGAAGAAGAGCGCCGACGTGAAAGAGAAGGAGGCTGGGTCATGATGACCGAATGTTCAGGATCGACTCCCAAGGGCGATCGAATGGGAAGATGAGAGGCTCGTATCCTGAAGAGTCCCCCCTCGACGGAGCGTCTGCAGGGTTGTCTTCTGACCTGACGTAACGAACCGAAAGCTCGACGTCGAAGGAGAGAGCGTACTCAGAGGTGCGATCAATGACCTCGTTGACGAGCTGATTGCGAGATCTTCCTCGACGCAGGGCGTAGACCACGCCCTGGTTGTCGACGTGGACGAGAAGAACGCAGGAGCGAGCGCCAGCAGCGATCGCGGCGTGGACAGCGAGTTCGAAAGCCCAGGCCTCGCCGACACCGATGTTGATGTCGGGACGGTCGCAATAGTCAGGGGGTAGAGGGATGGAGAGGGCCTTGCAACCGAGGACGACACCGAGAGCGAAGTCGCTGGCGTCGGAGAAGACCGGAGTGTGGAAGAGCGAAGAGGAAGTATCGAGCGAGCAAGTGACTGGGCCGGCTTGGAAGAAGTGGATCCAGTCCACAACTTCGCGTTTGCTGGCAGTGTCGAGATATCGACGAGTAGCAGAGTGAGAGCCGATGAACGAGTTGCGTAGGCGATAGAGGGCGTTGAGCTTGGAGCGTCGATGAGTGGCGATAACGCAAACGTGTTGGCAGGAGCCGATCACAGATGCCACCTCCTTCTCGGACACGTCGTGAGAGTTGTTGAGAGCGATTAGCTTGCCAAGGAACTTGGTTTGCTTCTTCTGAGTGAGAGTGGCGGAGCGAGAGTCGGCGTCCCACTCGAAGCCAAGGAAGGTGAACTGCCGAGTCCAGGAGAAGAACTTCTCCGGATGGACCTCCCAGCCGAACTCGCGGACCGCGTGTAGGATGAGATCGAAGGGCCGATCGGCGTGAGGAGAAGATGGAGGGGCGAAGTCGGCGACGAGAAAGTCGTCGACGTAGTGCTTGGTGAGGAGAAGGGGGGAAGAGGAGTTCGAGGAAGAAGCAAGTTACGTCGCAGCACGCCCCAAAGAGACCGCAGATCGAGGTCAATCCGAAGATGCCGACGAGCCAGACGTAAATGCGGTCGAGGACGTTGATGCAGAACAGGCGTCGTTGAGACGGCAAGTTCCCGAGCTGTTGGAAAGCGTCTTTGAGGTCGAAACCAGCAAAGCGTGCGTGAGGAGGAGCGGAGCGGATCTGAAGAGATCAAGGGAGCAGAAAGAGGAGAGAGAAGATGTAGGTTAGAGAGCAGCTCAGGAGAAGAGAGCGAGGTAGAGAGTAGGAGGTGTGAGGGTAGAGTGGGCAGATGCGCCAGGCAGATGCGCCAAGAGAGAGAAGGGCAGATGCGCCAGGGGACGAGGGCAGAAGCGCCAAGAGAAGAGGGCAGATGCGCCAAGGGTAGCAAGCAAGCAGAGCTGCCAAGCTGAGGAAGAAGGGAGGTAAGAGGAAGGAGCAGGAGAGGGAGAGGTACTAATCAAGATCTTTGTCTCGACCGCAGTAAACCACTCGCAAGGGTAGTCCTCTTTCCGAATCTGGGAGTTGATGGAAGGGATGGGGGGTGGTGGTCGGCCGGGTCGGGCTTTGGGGTAGGAAGCGTCGTAGACGATCCTTTCCTTGATGATCCGACCGTTGGCATCGTGCTTGTCGACGATCTGGAGCGGTGACGCGTGGACCGGGCCAATCTCCGCCTCCACCTGGGCCGTGTCGAAAGGTCCAGCAATGAACCCGGCATCAAGCGATTTCGACAACCAGTTGTCGATGGATGATTGGCGGTCCTCCTTGTAATGGTTCTTGTGGAAGTGAGTTGAGGAAGGGAGAGAGAGAGGGCCCATTGAGAAGCCATTGGTGATAGAGTTGGGAATGTATGCATATTCATCCCTGAGAGCAGGGGGCATGGAGTCGATGGCATGAAGGAAGTGATCTGCATGGAGGGTGGTTGAGACGCAAGTGAATGCGTCTCTAATTGTCTTTGGCCGGGGGCGCTGTGGGAGCGTCACCGGCGCCGGAGAATCCGACAGGGTTGGAAGTGGTGTTGGGAGTGGGCGCAACTGTGACTGTGGCCGAGGAGCTGGGAGCACCGGTGTTCTCGCGAGGGCCATGGTCGATGGCTCGGCAAGTGTCGCGGCCACACTGGGAGCAGTAGTGGCCGTGGAGGCACAGCATACCGGGCTCTGGGACACCGGCATTGTACTTGGCACAAAGGTCCTTGGACTGACCCCGACGGGTCCAACCTCGAGGCTGACCGGGAGGATTGGGGTAGAGGTCTTGCGGGTACGGGCCGGGGCAGAGGTACCAGATGTGCCGATCCGTAACAATGCGGCAGATGATGCAGAACATTGGGCTGCGAGGGAGGGGTGGAGCGGTTGGCGGGCCACGAAAGGACGACTGGGGCGATTGAGATCGCCCGTCATCTTCTGCCTTGCGCTTGCCATTGGCATTGCTGCCGTAGTTGTTGTTGGTGGAGGAGCTGGGTGTGTGAGAGTGAGAAGTTGAGGTCTTGGAGGATGAGGAGTCGTCCTTCGCAGAGACCTTGGCAGCTGATGGAAGAGTGAGGTCGGCGAGTCTCTTGCCAACTCGGATAATGTCCGAGGGAGGAGCTGACACGACCGCAGCCCAGGCAGAGTTCAGAACCGCGCCGTAATCGGCGGCGGCACCGGAACGACCGTGTAGAAGAACCTCGGCGTCGTCCAGAGTCTGCGCGTGGATTGTCGAGATACTGAACGGCATACCGACGCCCTTGGGACGAGGGGCCCAGAGAAGCTGCCGGATGCGCTTGTCGTATTCCCGGAAGATCGGCCAGTTGTAGCTGTTGACCCGGGTCGAGATGTGGAGGACGTGTTCCGTCAGCTGGTGGATCGGGTCTTGCTCGATGTCCTCGTCCTCTGGCGGAGGGCCTCGGACCGAACGGAAGAGGTGGATGAGGGTGAGGATCGCCTGCGACCACTCGGGGAAGGGAAGAAACTCGTCGCGGAGATGCCAGGAGTTGTACTCGTCCAGGAGCTTGCCGGACATCTTGGAGTGGAAGGAGGAGCGACGTTGGTTGATACCGAAGTCGCGAATTGCGGCGACTGTGAGGAGTGAGAGAGGAAGATTCGAGCCAGCGTTGAAGAGACGGACGAGGTGGTCGGGGATCGTGAGCGGGCAGCCGAACCAGAGCTTGTATGCACCGATCGATGAGGAGTGGTCGATCTTGAAGGAAGGGAAGGAGGGGCCTTCGTCCTTGTCGGCGCCCTTGTTGTATGCACAGAGCGCGGACGAGAAAAGCTGCTGGAACTGTTCAGAACTGAACACGATCTGCTGGGTAGAAGAGAGGGTGGAGGAGGAAGAAGAAGAAGTGGGAGGGAGATTGGGGGGAGCGAGAACCCCACCTCCACCAGTGGAAGTGGAAGGGCCGGAAGAAGCCGCGCCATCACCGCCCTCGGCCATCTTGAGACGATGAAATGAGAAAGTCTGTGGAAGAGAAACGGCTGGGGGAATAAGGTGAAATGAGGGACAAAGCGCGGGGACGATCTATGGGGCGTCGGAACAAAAAGAACTGCTGCGGTCAGAATGATCTGAGCGAGCGAGGGCAAATGAGAGAGCGAAGATCGTCGAAGAGAGGAAGAGGAAGTGTTGGAGTCGCGCGTCGTGAGTACTACGGACGCGCGACGCGACGAGAGCACGTGACAAAAACAGAATCAATCCACACTTCTCGCGTGGCAGCTTGTTCCGCTGCGCCTGCAGACGTCAACTGTTACATGACCTTGTCGCAGATGTGAGATGACCTGCCCTGGCCAACACCTCCAACCTGCGAGGCTCGAGCCACGAGTGCTGTTCGCTGATCATTTCACACTTCCACTCTTTCCTTGGCTCACGCTTCGCACTTTGCACTTGAGACGAGATGGAATATGAGATGAACTGAGCGCAGATCCCATACATATTATCCCAGATCTGTGCCTGAATCTCACCACCTCATCTACACTCATCCTTTGTTTTTAGCCCTGCTTCTCTTCTTGCAGATCTAATATGTAGGACTGGCGTCCAATAAGGCCAAGGAGTGGACGTCCACCGAGGCCCAAGCGACCGGGACAACCACGGCCGCATGCCTGGATGCTGGACAAGACTTCGAAAGCAGAAGAAAATGGACACATCAGCAGCACGTTGTTGGGGGTTCGGTCTCGCCGAGACAGAACCGACACATCTCCACCGGCGGCCTGTACGATGATGATGTGGCCCTGCGAGCGGTAAGCGGTGAGCGTCTCAGTTCAATCTGGTTGGCAACGCCAAAACAACGAAGCATCCGCACACTCGGTGTCCCGTCGTCGCGTCCGAAAACAAGTCAGAGCGCGAAGTCGCGGTATGAGATGCTGTGAGAAGCTTGCTGAAGGATGTGTCAGCGGTCAGCTCAGCGCCTTGGCTAAGGAGGAAGTGTAGGGCCACTGTTCTTGCTTCTGGCGAAGGGACTCAAACGGTCAAGGAACAGGGTTAGAGCTCCAGAGCGAGCTTACTTGACGCCCAGGATAGTCGCCGCGAATGGGGATGATGGAGCTGGGCCAAGACTTAGAGAACCAGGCGAGGCGTTGACTTCAAGCTTCATCGCCCATCACGCATCACGCATCACTCTTTGAGCAGCTCACAAGTCCATGGTGAATGGTGGGAGCGAAAGGCCAACCGCTGATCCTCAAGTCAGCCCCGGGGACCAGGAAGGGATTGATAGATCACTGCTCAGCGCTCAAAGGGTCACAGAAGTGAGCGTCGAGCGTCCGCGAGCTGAAAGGAGGGAAACGTCAGGCGGGCGGCGGCTACTATAGTGGTCACTAGTCACTGCTGGTGGGAGATGGGAGCTCGAAGCAGAAGGAGTGACAAGAAACTTCGACATTACGTAATATGCACCCTGGCCGTATTTTGAGTTTTAACCGGGTGAAACAAGTAAACAAAGCTTTCCCCGCGCCCACCACCCATGTGTTCCGTACTCCCGCAGGCCACACGGAAGCGAAGAAAGACCGAAGGAGGTCCCATCCATCCTTCCACGCCGGCAAAAATCGTGTTGCCCAGACCGCTCAGTCGCTGCTGGCTGCTGCCCTGACCGTCTCGAGGCTCGAGCCCAGCGCTGGGCGACCAGTGCCCATTAATTACATAAATGAAGTAGGCCCTGTGGGGTATGTAAATGCGTCTCCTCTTATGAGATTACCCCAGCAAAGCATAAACGGTACCAGAGCGAGTCAGCCTCAAGAGAACAGCGAGCTGGAGCTGAGCCGGAAACCGGTGGAAGAAAGACTTGGACTTTGGAGGGGAGGAGAAAGAGGTGGGCGGTGAGCTTGAACCGGCCTTCGTATTTGCCGAATATCGTGGCCGGACTCTCCGCGCTCCCACTTCCCACCCACCGCGCTGCACCGCCGAACTCTGATATCTGATGCTCTTACTTGTCTCTTGGAACGCTGCAGCTGCTGCCTGCTGCCGGCTTGACCCTCGCCCGAACGAATTCCGTCCACTTCGAGTTTCAACGCCGGGCTTATTGGGCGCTGGGTCCCTCGCCGCTGGCGAAGAGTAGCAAAGTGCCCAGCATGCCTTTACGCGAGCGTCCTTGCGGGCTGCGAGTCTGCGAGTCTGCGAGAGCGCGCTAGCTTCGGTGTTCCCACACACTTCTTACACTTTATTGCTTTTGATCCAGTCTCCACCTCTTCGTTAGTCCCATCTTGACTTACCCGGATACCCCTCCCCACATCACGCGCCCCAGCTCCAGGCGGCTCCAGGCCTCCCATCCCAGCGCCCAGTAGTGGTAGTGCCACAGCAACAGCGGGCGCGGGCCCCCAGGCGGCTACGGGCTAGCTTAGAATATGGGCTTGGGAAAGTGAGACTCTAAGGCACCACTAAGGTGCAGACGAGTTTTGGAGGAGGGTAAAGGGTATATATAGACCTTATCAGGCGCGTCCACACCTTTTCCTCTTCCTCCCGCACCCGTTCATCACCATTCACCTGCTCCCTGTCTCTCCTCCCATCACATCCCTCGGGTTCCTCTTCCCTCCACAACCGCAGAACCCTCGACTCCCGCCACCACGATGCCTGTCATCAACGATGTGATTCCCAGCGCGGGCCCCGTGTACAAGCCCGACAGCCTCAAGGCCTCCCTCCCCGCCATCCTGGTAGGCATGGCCGCCGCCTTCGGTGGTTTCCTCTACGGATACGACAGTGAGTCCGTTTGGTCATCGTTCTCAGATTCTGTCGGAGAGAGTGCTGACAGCATCTTTGCTTCATTCTCTCTTTCTCCACTGCCTTCGCGTCGCTTTCTTCGATAATCTTCTCTTCGTACTCCTACAGCCGGCACGATCTCCGGAATCTTGGCCATGCCATATTTCCGCCAACAGTTCGGTACATTCTACAATGACAACATTCCCAGCAACTTCAGTCCCACTCCCGAGCCAGGTTTCGATCTCTCGACCGCCAATCAGTCCCTTGTCGTATCGATTCTGTCCGCGGGAACCTTCTTCGGTGCCTTGCTCGGTGCTCCTATTGCCGACGGCCTCGGACGGAAGAAGGGCATGCAGATCGCTTTGGCAGTCTTCTGTGTTGGTGTCGCCATGCAGACGGCTTCGACAAGCATCGGTCTCCTCGCAGGTGGACGCGCCGTTGCCGGTCTCGGTGTCGGTATCATTTCCACCATCGTGCCCATGTTCCAATCAGAGACCGCCCCAAGATGGATCCGTGGTGCCGTCGTCTCCGCTTACCAGTGGGCCATCACCATCGGTCTCTTCATCGCCGCCATCGTCAACAACTCAACTTCCTCATACATGGACACCCGATGCTACCGCGTTCCTATCGCCATTCAGATTGCATTCGCCTTGATTCTCAGCGTCTTCTTTTTCCTCCTTCCTGGTGAGTATTCCTCCACATGGTCCCTTTTCAAGCTCTTCCGTTTGTGCTCATCAAACACATCCATCCATCCAGAATCGCCGCGATGGTACATCAAGAAGGGAAACCACGCAGCCGCGCTTAAATCCCTTGCTCGTCTCAACGGGAGCACGGTGCACGACCCTGTCGTTATCGCCGAGGCCGAGCTGATCCAGAAGAACCTCGACATCGAGCTGACGCACTCAACCGGTAGCTACAAAGAATGCTTCGCCAAGAACGAGCGCAAATACCTCCTCCGAACCATGACCGGTGTCTTCCTCCAAGCATGGCAGCAGCTCACCGGAATCAACTTCATCTTCTACTACGGTACCACATTCTTCAAATCTGCTGTCCCCGGCGGCAACGCGTTCCACTTCACCATCATCTCCAACATCGTCAACGTGGTCATGACTGTTCCCGGCATGTGGTGGATGGACTTCATCGGCCGCCGTGACATCTTGATCGTCGGTGCCGTCTGGATGGCCGTGTGCGAGCTCATCGTCGCAATCGTCGGTACCGCCGTGCCCGCGTCAAATGCAGCAGCCGGCAAGTCCCTCGTCGCCTTTGTCTGCCTTTACATTGCCGCCTTCGCCTCCACCTGGGGCCCTGCCGCCTGGGTCGTGTGCGGTGAGATTTTCCCTCTCGCCATTCGCGCCAAGGCTCTGTCGCTCTGTGTCGCGTCCAACTGGCTCTGGAACTTCGGTATCGGCTACGCCACACCTTACCTCGTCAACACCGGACGTGGCTACGCCGGCCTCGGAACCAAGGTCTTCTTCATCTGGACTGCCACATGCTTCTGCAGTGGTCTCTACGCCTACATGTTCATCTACGAGACCAAGGGCCTTTCGCTCGAGGAGGTTGACGAGATGTACGCGTACGCCACCCCCTTCCAGTCCAAGCGCGCCAACGGCGAGATCAAGGCTCGTCGCTTCAATCTCGAAGGCCAGTCGGCGCCCATCAAGGACGACGAAAGCGCTACCCAGTCCAGCAAGCGCGGCGACCTCAAGCTCGAGACTGAGTGATCGGACCGCAAACGCAGCCCTCTCTACCCATTTCTCCCCCTCAAAATAACCTTTTTTCCGCCATCATTACGGGAACTACCGCCTCTGATGTCAAGGATGATTGCTGCCTTTTCTTCCCTTTCGCATTTCTGCCCCAGCATACCAGCCCGCCTGTGCCTTACGACACAAATCCCGGACACCAACCTCATTCTCACCTCTGCTTTTTATATGATCTTTGATCATCACCTCCCTTCTCCCTTCCCCTCCGCCTAACGAACCAGTCACGCTGGCCCTGGCCGCTCTCCCCTCTCACGCCTCAATCTCTTTTTTGCTTACACGCATGTACTGGGCCCCCGCCTCTTGTTCTTTGGTCTTCTCTGCTCTTCACTTCTCTCAACGCAATGTCAATGGTACGAACAGAGCATGTCACCGATTCTTCCTTTCTTTGCCATCATTGGTCTGTCGCTACAGTGAGTCCAAGAGTGTCTTGCAAAACAAGGGTCCTCTGCGAGTAACCAGGATTTCAATTAGGTACTTCGAGGACGAGTAGGGTGTGCCGAACCGCAAGACGTAGGGAAGAGTACAGTACGCGCGTCGAGTCAACTCTAGAGAAGAGAAGCCCAAGCTGGAAGAAGTGAAGCAGCGAAGAAAATTGGCCACGATCGATGGGGGGTTGACGTTTGACGATCAAGGACGGCAGGTCTATAATGTTCACGCATCCCGAATGCTCTCAAAGTTCTTCCGCGCAGACTCGATCGCGTCCCGCTCCGCCTGGAGCGTCCGAAGCTTCTCCTCCGTGAGCTTCCGAACCTCCTCCGGCATCTTCTCATACTCCTCCGGCTTTGACTTCAGCCCGTGGATCTTGTCGAGCTGGATCTGGTTCAAGTCCAGACCCTTCGCCAGCTTCGACAGCTCGCTGTCGATGTTGATCTGGCCCTTGACGAGCATGTGTACGTTGGCGTCAGCGGAGATGGAGGCGATCGCACACCCGGAGGGAATCGAGGACGGGTCGCCGGTGACCTCGATCGAGCTGCAGCCCTTGATCAGGGTGACGAGGACCTCCTTCTGGTCTTGCAGCAGCTTGTACAGAGTCTCATTCTTGCTCTCCACGAACACTGAGTGAGTGCAAGAAGATTGCGGCGGGGTCAACGGTCGGTACAGTCGAAAACGGAACGGACTTTGGGCTCCTTGAGCTTTGCGTAGTACTCACATTGAATGTTGCTCTTGAGCCCGTACTCAGCAATCAAACCGCGCGCCGTCTTCACCGTCGAGATCGCCTGCTCCCATTGCTCTTCAGCTTCAGGGAACAACCGTTCCTTCACCTCTGTAGGATACGCCGTCAAGGAGACCGTATCTTGCTTCTCCGACGGCCGCCGTGGCAAGCGCTGCCACAACTCTTCCGTGACGAAGGGCATGTACGGGTGCAGCAATCTCAAGCCTGCGTCGAGACAGTTGTAAAGCGTGTTCTGGGCCGAGCGACGTGCCTCATGATCTTGAGCCGAGGGATCGGTGACGGGCTTGATCGCCTCGATGTAGACATCACACAGCTCGTACAGCCAGAAGTTGTACGCGGTTGTGGTAGCTGCCATGAAGTTGCGGCCTTGCAAAGACGCATTGCTCTCCGCGGCAGCCACGTTTAGTCGGTGCAAGATCCAACGCTCAACGAGGCTCTCCTTGCCCGTCGGCAACTCGCTATCGGAAGGCTTGAAGTCGCCCTCAAGCTTCATGAGCGCAAACTTGGTCGCGTTCCACAGCTTGTTGCAGAACTTGCGGTATCCCTCAACCCGCAAGGTGTCGAGGTTGATGTCCCGACCGGCACTGGTGTAAGAGCAGAGTGCGAAACGGAGCGCGTCGGTACCACACTGCGGAATGCCCTTGGGGAAGTCCTTCTTTTGCCCCGCCATCGCCTTGGTAACCTCCTTGTCATCCAGGTTGCCCTGTCGCAGCTGCTCGTGCAGAGCCTCGAGGCCGCAGCCTTCGATCACGTCGAGGGGGTCGATGACGTTTCCAAGGGACTTGCTCATCTTGCGGCCGTGGGCATCCCGGACCATGGCATGACAGAAGACCTCCTTGAAGGGAATGGTGTCGGTAAGGTAGACGCCGAGCATGATCATTCGCGCCACCCAGAAGAAGAGGATGTCCCAGCCAGTCTCGAGGAGAGAGTTGGGGTAGTAGTACTTCATCGACGATGTCTGTTCCGGCCAGCCCATGATGGAGAACGGCCAGAGACCGGATGAGAACCAGGTGTCGAGAACATCCTCGTCCTGCTCGAGAGTATAAGGAGCTCCCGCCGCTACCTCGTCTGCTTTCTTCTTCGCGTCCTCTTCTGTTCGCCCGACAACCCACCACTTTCCGTCCGTACGCTGGCAATTCAATCACGTTGAAACAAACTTTTGTTAGCTGGTTGTCTGCGAGTGGAGGCATGCGGAAGATCGCTAAACAGACTCACGTCCTGCTCCGGGCCCTGCATCTTGACAAAGTAAGCCGGGCAACGGTGACCCCACCATAACTGTCGGCTGATACACCAATCCTGAATGTTCTCCATCCATCGGAAGAATTCGCGTTCGCTGGTGCCAGGAACGATGACCATGCCCTGCTTTTTAACGGCCTCTACAGCCTTGTCCGCTAATGGTCGGGACTTGATCCACCATTGCGGCTTGATAAGAGGCTCGACGACGTCTCCTGATCGGCTGCAGATGGGGACCGTCATTGGGTTGTCCTTTGTCTCGACGTAGAGACCTTTTTCCTTCAGCGCGTCGATCACGGCGCGCCGCGCCAAAAAGCGCTTCATGCCCTATTTTGCGCAATCCAGACGCGTCAACACGATGGAATCAAAGTACCCGGCTTGACATTTGCACAGTACTTACCTCAAATGGTCCAGCATTCGCATTCAAGGTGCCGTCATCGTTGAGAATGTTGATAACCTCAAGCTTATGCCGGGTTCCGCAGTCGAAGTCATTGGGGTCGTGTGCGGGCGTGATCTTGACAGCACCCGTTCCGAACTCCATGTCAACAGTAATGTCATCGGCAACGATAGGGATCTTGCGATCTGGGATGAAGGGGTGCTTGAGGAATTTGCCGTGCAGGTGAGTGTAGCGCGGGTCCTTGGGATGAACTGCGACAGCCGTGTCACCTAGCATCGTCTCGGGACGGGTCGTGGCGACAACGATACGCTCTCCCGATTCGGACCCTTCAATCTCGTACGCGAAGGACACAATCACACCGAACTCGATGCGGACGTTGTCCGGGTAGCCAGGTACGTTCATTAGGGTTCGACCGTTCAGTTGCTTTTGGTCAACCTCAAGATTGGACAGCGTAGTGTTGAGTTTGCAGCACCAGTTGACGAGTCGGTTGGCGCGATAGATGATGCCATCTTCGTGAAGACGGCAGAAGGCCTCTGTGACGGCCTTGCTGCGGACTTCGTCCATGGTGAATGCTTCTCGGTTGAAGTCGTACGACGCGCCGAGTCTTCGCATCTGGTTGCTGATGCGGCCTTGGTATTCGTCCTTCCAGCTGAATACCTTCTCGAGGAACGCCTCGCGGCCGTAGTCGTAGCGCGATTTGCCCTCGAATTTGGCCAGACGCTTTTCAACGACGGCTTGAGTCGCGATACCGGCGTGATCATATCCCGGGTTGAAGAGGACGCGATACCCACGCATACGGTAATAGCGGATCAGGCAGTCCTGAATGGAAATGGTGAGTGCGTGTCCGATGTGAAGTGATCCAGTGACGTTGGGAGGTGGTGCTGGGATGACGAAGGTCTTCTCTGGGTCGTAAGGGTCGGACTCAGAGGGTTCGGCAGGTGCGTAGAAATTTTGCTTCTCCCACCACTGGAACCAGGATGACTCGACGTGAAGCGGGTTGTATGCGTTCTCCATGGGTGAGCTGAGATCTGCAAATTGGCGCGCATACAAACCCTTCAGACTCTGGATTGACCTAGCAGGACGAAGATGCCGACTTTACTCACCCTTCTTCTCCCCAAGAACAGTCTTGTCCTCCCATTTTGGTTCTTCCTTGACCTCCTTCTTGGCCTTTTCCTTCTTAGCTCCGCCCGACTGTTGAGCTGTCGTGTTGTCCTTCTCGACCTTGAGAGCGCTCTTGGCGTTGAATTTGGCGGCCTTCTCAGCGTTCTTTGCGGCCTTCTTCATCGCGCTCTTGGTCATGGGCTGGCCGTCGGGCCCGAGGAGTGCTGTTGGGTCGGTGGTGTCTGCCATGGTGCGAGATGTGAGGTATGTGGGAAAGGCAGGTTGCGGTGGAGGACGGGTTCGCAGGCGCGGGCTCAGAAGTGCAGATGGGGAAGCGAGGGTACGGCGAAACGGCGCGAACAGCATGCAACGTTGGAGCGAGCGAGCGGACGAGATTTCCTTTCCTTTCCTTTCCTGCACAGAACGGAACCCCCAAAGGACGATGAGGATGAGGGAAAGGTGTTGGCTTTCTCGCTCGGGCGCTGAGAAGAAAGTTGGAGGTGAGTGAGTCAGTGTGAGTCACCAACACTCTGGTCACGTGGTCAAATGACAGTGCAGATGGGAAGCACGTGACGTGATGGGTTGCGCGACGCGCCGCAGTGCAGTGCAACACAAACAGAGCAAAATAACAGAGCAGCGAGATCGGGCAACCCAACACCAACACCAACATCAACACTACCAACGCTCACAACGGCTGTCACTCATTCCTGCAGCTGCACTCGAGCTTCTCCAAAACTCAGCCCTGACGAAGAAGTTCCCGCGCTCCCGGTTCGGTTAACGTCTGGTGTCCGATTGCCCGAGCGCCAACGCATCTTCAGCTTCTGTCTTCGGTGGAAGAAGCCTGCTCAGCAAATCAGTTCCAATGACTCGGCAAGCATCGAGACCGCCTTCTTCAGCCGGGACAGCTCGACCGTCTACTCCCAAGCCGGTCGTATCTGCTGCTCCGAACACAGCACAAGCTTCCACGACAGTCTCTGCGGCAGCGCCCTCTGCCGGTATCACTTCGCCTTCACCTTCACCTCTGCTCATACCTGCTCCATCGGCATTGCCATCGGCCTCCTCAGCTGGCTCATTCGCCGCCCCTCCCTCTTCAAAAGGCCGCTCAGCTGCTCCTCAAGTCTCTCCGCAGTTTTCACCCGTGCAGTCCTACAATCCACGCCCACCGCCGCTTCCCCGTGCCGTCCATGTCGACAGTATCGGGCCTGGCATCAGAGCGATTCGGGTCGAAAAACAATCTGTCGGAGGACCGCGCGGTTTCCATGTCGACGAGGGTAGCGAATATACGAGTCAGGCTCCTCCAACTGTCATCGTCCAGCCACCGACCGTAGTTGGGTCTCCTCAATCATCCCGGGGAGGGTCCTTGAGGCTCGGAAATCTGCGCAGTGTACAAGGAAAACCCTCCAGCCAGGCTGGAGCATCGCAGCCTTCTCTTGCTTCTCGACTCCGGTCGTACATCGCGGGCTCGCCATTACCGCGGCTACCGACTGTGGAGAGCCCTCCTCCACCTATGGCACCCGACACGGTTGCCAGTAGTATCCCGCCCTTGCTTCCGGCTACAATAGCGAATGACGGAAACGTGTTACCGGCGCCACCACCCGACCCTGTCACTGATCCTTTGCAACGCCTTGCGAGCATTCGCATTCCTTACGTGCCAGCGACTGCACACCGACCACCTTTGGAGCCTATACCGCCCTTGCCAGAGTTCTTGCGGGGAGAAGCTGGGGAGCCCAAATCGATGCGTGATCTGCCAGGCTACGACGACCCTGGATTCAACCTGAACGCCCGATGGCGATCGAGCCCAAGAAACGAGACCAATGCCGGCAGTACCCAACAGCCCCGAAGCTCGCTGGGTGGAACACCCGAAGACATTGCCTTGACTGGTCATGGGCTCACTGACGCCAACTACGAAGAGACTCGACTGAATGTACAAGGTGGCAGGCTCACATTCGAAGTGGCTCTGCCTCCGTCCCTCATGAATGAATTGCAGCATCGTGAGTACCCTGATGATAAGTCCATAGTCGGATGTCGCTTCTGACAGAGATAATATTACTACAGCACAATACTTTCAAGCACCCGAATCGACTTGGCCACATTTCGAATCGGTGCGATATTCTGCCATCACTTGTGACCCTGACGAGCTCCGGGAGCGTGGTTACATTCTCCGACAGACACCGGTGTACAACTCTCGGCATGTCATCAACGGTAGGGGCAGTGTAGGAATCGCAACGTCCGATCAAGGTTACAGTGCCTATGCGTGGGTTGGAAATCGCGACATCTGGGAGAACGGAGCCGCCCGGGCAGACGGGCCCATGTCTGGTGGAGATCGGCCTCGCATCGAGGTAAGTCACATCTGCATTCTACCATGTGCTCGAGTAAACTGAATCGTAGGGTCCTTTCTCACAGATGTGCATCTGTGTGACGCTATACAATGAGCGGGCCGATGCATTTGTCCGGACGATGGATTCCGTCTTCAGAGTTAGTGCACGCAGGGCTATTTTCGCTTGCGCTTGTGGCACATATAATTGAACGATTTCACCATCATTCAGAACATCTATTTTCTCGCGACACGGCGACGGAGGCGCAAGTCTGCTCAAAATCACTTGCGGACGGCGTTCGAAGGTCCGTCGCGCACAAACTCCAAGTCCTCGAGTCGGACGACAGGGCCCAAGTACACTCGTATGGGTCCCTCTGGGCCCGAAGGAGAGAACTGGAATTTCGATGGCAACACGCGAAAAGGGACAGCAGAGCGGTGAGCATGAATCGGGTTGGGCTGGTTTTGGTTTCGGGTCAGCTCATCTGAAGGTGTTCTCCTTCCAAAGTGGCTGGTTCTATCCGAACAGCTGGTTGAAGATCGTTCTGGTGATCGTGCTCGACGGTCCCGCCGACCCGAGAGTCTTGGACAACCTGGAAGCCATGGGTCTGTACCAACCATCATGCCTTTGGGAGACTGTTGATGGAAAGCCACGCCTACGGAAGACGGTGTTGGGTGACGAAATTCGGGCGCATCTTTTCGAGCATACAATCTCGGTACCGTCTCCCGACTGGGCGGCGCGAGAGCATGGCGAGGGACGAGTTCCGCCACCCAGGATTCCGGTGCAGGCGATTCTGTGCATGAAAACTAGAAACATGAAGAAGAGTGAGTCCTCTTCCCTTCAAATGAGCTTGCAGCTTATCTACAAGACTAGGTGCTGACCGAGATCATCTTTCTTCTTTGCAGTCAATTCGCATCGATGGTTCTTTTCACTGTGCTCGATATTGCAGCCTCGTGCATGTGTACTGCTCGACGTCGGGACAAGGCCTTTCGACAATGCGCTCTGGCATCTGTGGCGACCGATCTATCTCAACGTCGACATCGCGGGGACTTGCGGTGAAATTCGGACCTCGCTCGGACGGGGCAACAAAGATCTTGGCAACCCTCTCGTTGCCGCTCAGAACTTCGAGTACAAGACGTCGAACATCGTAAGCAAAAGTCTGACGGTCACGTACAAGACAGACTCATGGACTGACGCGCTTGCTTTCAAACTCTGCTTAGCTCGACAAGCCGCTGGAAACTGTGCTCGGCTTCGTGTCCGTCCTTCCGGGCGCATTCTCGTGCTACCGCTTTGCAGCGCTGCTGAACGATCCTGCAACCGGGCGAGGACCATTGGCAACTTACCTCGCAGGAGAGTTCGGAGAGCGGCAGAAGAATTTGTCCGAAATGCACGCCGTCTACCGCCCAATGGTCAATGATGTCGAGATCGCCAAGGCAGAGGCAAGAGCAAAAGTCAATCGACAGCCTGATGGGCTCGTGACGAGGAACTCATACTTGGCTGAGGATCGGATATTGTGCTGGGAGCTCGTCAGCAAGCAAGGGGAGGTGAGTGTCCGGACGTCAAGTCTGGGAGTATGAGCGGCGATTCGATTGACACCTTCCTCTGGCTTTCGCAGCGCAACAAGTTGTTCTACAACCGTCATGCTATTGCAGAGACAGACCCGGTACAGGATCTATCGGAACTCATCCTCCAGAGGAGACGCTGGCTGAATGGCAGCTTTTTCACGAGCTGGCATGCCATCTTGTGCTTCGGGCAACTGTATCGATCCCGGCACAATGCTGTGAGTTCTCTTCTCCTTCGGCTCCTGTCACGCGGTCGGAGGACAAGGTGCTGATTCCGAGACCTTGCATTTGCGTGCTTGCAGGGTCGCCATTTCCTGCTTCATCTTCAGTGGTTGTTCAACCTGTTCAACCTCTGGTTCGCCTGGCTGCAGCCCGCCAATTTCTTCATCTCCTTCTTTTACAGTAAGTGAACCGTCACGATAATTTCGCGGACGTGCATCGCGCTGACTGGCCACGCTGTCTTCTTTTTGCGTTCCCTCTCGCGCGCCTTAGTCTCAGATGCATTTGTTCAGCAGATCAACCGCAAACATGGCTATGAGGGTGGTGACTCGGGGAATTACGCCGGCATTTGTAAGTTCGAAATGTTGCGCGGGTCGCTTCAGCGTCTGATACACATAGTTGACAGTAACCCTTTTCGCTGGCAGACATTCCGGTCGTCTTTCTGACCTGGGTCTACCTTGGTGTGACTGGAACAGTCCTGGTCATCTCGCTGGGGAACAAGCCAAATGGAGTGGCAAGCCAGTGGTTCTTCAAGATGGCCTCCTTCTTCTATGCCATTCTTGTTCTATGGATCCTAGCCGGTGAGTTGCGTTGTGAGAAGTTACAGGGAGAGCGTAGGACTCAGTTCTCACATCCTCTCAAATATACTGTATTTCAGCGACGGGATATCTGGTGAGTCTTGCCATGCATTATTTCAAACGAATACGCATCTTACTCACCTCATTTATCGATTGCAGATTTTCGTCACTGCCGAAGAGATCCGGTCTCGTCCGGGTGGCTGGAATTGGCAGAATACGTTCGTGGACTGCAATACATCAAAGCTGTGGGTCGCAGCCCTAAGGTGAGTTTGCTTTGTCCTTCCTGCGCAGAAAAATCAAACAAACTTTCTGACCCATTGGTAATTACAGCACGTACGGCCTCTGGTTCCTCAGCGCGTGAGTAAGCTGGATCGGACATGCTGAGCTCACTGGCTGAGACTGACCATCTTTACCTTGTCGATTGCAGGTGCTTGGTGATGCAACCCGCCCACGTCTTCACATCGCTTTTCCAATATCTTCTGATCTCGCCAACATAGTGAGTGGTATCGTTCGTTGGAGGACGCTTCTCTGGCTAACGCAATCACTTACCTCGACACTTGTCACACTCGTCTCTCGAATCAGTGTCGTGAGTATGCCCGGGTGGGTCAAAGGTCCTCAGGCTCGTATGCTGACTGTGTCTTCCACAATGCCTTTACAGAACATATTCAACATCTTCGCCTTCAGCAACACCAACACCTTTTCCTGGGGCACGAAGGGCCAGACGGAGGACAGCAGCTCGAAGGACTTCCGTGCACCCAGGACCAACCCGGCGGAGGAAGACGAACTGCCTGTTAGTATTCCTCAGCTCGACCGACTCGAGGCAAGCTACCGGTCATGCATGGCGCGCATTACGCAGCAGGACTTTTTGACGGACAAGTTAGAACGTCAATTGGATCGCAAAATGGAGACGGGGGATGCAAGAGAGGCTAGAGAGCGCGAGAGGACCTTGGAGTAAGTAGTGGTCTTTTCTTCTGCCATGCTTTGCAACCGGCTTGGTGATGGCTGATCAATTTGATTCGTCGGGTATCCACACAGCTACTATTCGAGCTTCCGGACCGCGCTGGTGCTGGCGTGGGTTGGGACCAATGTCGTTCTTGCCTACATCATGTGAGTGTCGAGGATGCATCTCGGATCGCGACCTGAGTTGACATTTACACTTCATCTGCACTGGTCAGTCTCAACCTCGAGCAGGGGAAGAGCCTGTGGACAGGGGCGGTCAGTCGACAACCTGCATCGATCTGCGAACAGCGAGGATCAACCTATATGAAGTACGTGATCGCAACGCTCAGTTTCTGAGAGGTCCACACCCTACTCACCATCTTGCCTTTTTCCCGTTCACAGCTTCTTGCTCTACTCCATCGCTGCGATCGCCGCTGTCAAATTTTTCGGTCTCGTTATTTATCTCACCGTTCTCGAAAACATGTATTGACAAAGGTCTTTTCCTTCCCGTTTGCTGCTTTTTTCCTGACCTTTGTGTATGAACGGACAATTGGATTTCCATATTCTATGCTTTGCTGGGAAAATGTCCTCCTCTTGTATTCGCTGGAACAAAGGTTGCGCAAGCTTGGTGCAAAGAATAAGAAGAGTGAGGCATGCTTATCGCGCCTTGGGAGGGGCGCGGCGCTTGTTCTGGGAAACTTCAGGGGCAGCTTAAGGACCATGCGACGCTCTGTTGTAGGGGGGAAGCAAAGCAGTAGGCAGAGGGCAGATGATGTTAGGGAGGGAGACATTCTCCTATATTCAGGTGTGAGGAACGTACCTTTGCGGAGCGAGGCGGCCGAGCTTTCGAGCGCATTCGAGCTGGGAGTCGCGACGGGTACATTGACATCGCTTACCGTGCAACCAATTGACTTGAAGTAGTCGATCACCCTGAAGCGCGGAGCACAGAAGATCGACATTCAGTCACGGAAGCATTGGGATGAGAGCTGTGAGATTATATGCTGGGGACTCACTTTGCTGACGGGATGTTCAGAGCCAGGGCGAGGTCGTGGGGATCCACTGCGAAGTCGTCGAGGTGGAGAGCCAAGGCGCAGATATGGGTGAAGAGCCGTGTCTCGGATGTGGTGGTGAGGATGGGCCTGGGACAGGTAGTAAAGCAGCGCATCACGTCAGCAAAGCAAGCATTTTCGTTGAAAGCGCCATGGGACCGAACTCACTTCCCTCCGCCTCGTGGTGTCTCAGCAAAGCGACTGAGGAGGTCGTCAACTATGACTTCTCCATTGGAAGCGCCGTCGATACGAAGCTTGCCCATGAGCGTGGCCTTGTCATCGAGCACGCCGCGGTTCTTGCGGAAGGCCCAGAGCAGAGCGAGATAGAAGGCCATACGAAGCTTGACCCGGGCCTCTTCGCGATTGGTCCGGAGAATGCCGCCTTCTCCGTGTGAGCTGTTGGCTTTGACACGTTTGACGAGGGCCCACATGCGGGATGAGACCCAGTCGGATTGGCCGGGACCTGGCTGGGGGAGGACCTTGCGCATGCTTGCTTCGTCGTCGGAGGTGAGGAGGCGTTGGATGGGGAGGGTCGACAGGATGGAGGAAGGGATGAGAACGTTGGGTGGGTAGACTTCTGCAGGTGTTGTGGCGGCCATGTCGGGCACAGGACCAGGTTTGCCCTTGGCCTCGGTCTCGGTGATGTCCTCCACAGTTGGCAGGACGGCGGCCGATTCGTCGATGCCGTCAGCGACCTCTTCGAGCATGGCGGTCATGTGGGATGCGTCGACCTTGAGCCTGTCCTGAGCCCGGACGGTGGCCTTTGCCTTCTTGGTGCCGAAGACGTCGCCGAGGTCACGCCGGGCTGCGACACGGGCTGACCAGTCGGCTGATGGGCCGGAATCATCCTTTATCGCGCTGAGGTTTTGGAGGGAGGATACCAATCAGGTCATGGTGAACATGGGTGCGCGATGGAGGGTGATGGTGTTTGTGTTGGGGTCGCGAACATCGATGAGATACCTGGTCAACCGAGCAGGGAGAAAGTGATCAGCTTTGATGTATGAGAAAGCGGTCAAAGAGCTCAAGGAGAACTGTCATACGTACTGTCCGCTGTAGCCTTTGTCTGCCGGCGGTCTCTTTCCGTCTGGATTGAGGGGCTTTGGTCTCCAGTTGGTGTTGTGGTAGAACATGACATCGTCCTGCCCGCTGAGATAGAGAGCCGCTTTATCGCCGCCGAGACGGGAGCGCTGCTTGCTGCTGCCGCTTGCGCTGTTGCTGCGAGAGAGATTTGCGACCTCGGCTGAGAAGGTCATGCCCTCGGGCAGGTCGAACCCTGCGGAAGAGGCTGCAGTGCGGCATGTACAGCGCATTTAGTCGCGGGTATATGCCACCAAGGAATAAGAGACCCGCATGTACTCACTCAACGCGGCTGCGAACTGTCCCGAGTGGACCGAGGGCGCGAGTTTGAGCGCTGTCTGTGCTGCGCTGGGCCTTGCTGATGCTGCTGATGCTGCTGATGCTGCTGATGCTGCAGCAGTCCCGAGCGTGATCCAGTGTGTATCGACCTCCTCCTGGAGTGGAGTCTGTATAGGAATGATAATCAATGTCTCTTCCGTCGCTCGTTTGTGTGCGTGTAAGCCGGACGAGGATCAGTGCAGCCTACTCAAGGCTGGACAACGAGAAGTTGCTGGATAACCTGTAGCTGTAGGGAAAGGGAACATGAGGGACATGAGAGGAATGCACTGGGAACTTAGATCCCGCGTGTCTGTGGATATCTGTAAGGAGTAACAAGTAGATGTAGATACGTGGAGCTTGGGAAGTGAAGAACGGAAGTTAGCAGAATGATTCGTCAGCGGGAGCGATCGGCGAGGACACTGAGCAGAAAGCTGAGGGAAGGTTTGTAGGGAATGGGAAAGCTGGGAGAGTCAACCAATCATCATTGGAAGAGTGGGGTCATGTGGTCATGCTGGGCCAAAAAGATAAATTCAGCCGGTATCAACGCAAGGTGCTATGAGTAGAGGCGACAGATTCAAGGGAAAGTGACAGAGGTATTCCAGGGGTGTGAGAGCGGAGCGAGTCTTGTGGACGGTGTTTGCCCCTCATGCCTTCACGAAGCGGCCTACTGCGTGCGGAAGCAGGGTGGTCGCGTCCTGTTTAAGAAGAAGGCAGCGGTGAGCAAATTCCGGAGAAGGAGGAAACAATCGGAAAAGGAAGGATGTGGTGTGCCATGGACGTACCTCGGCGGAGGGAGCCTCGAGCTCGACTTTCTCCCAGCCTCCCTGAGCTACGACCCAGTCGCCGGAATCACGAACAAGGTCGCAGGAGGTAGTGGCAAACAGCCAGTACGGTCGGAAGAAGCGCTGGACGAGACGGGTGATGGTGTCTTTGGAGCCGACGTGCTCAAACTGTGAAGAAAAGCAAAGTAGGTCTCAGCAAGAAGGGGGAAGGTAGAAAACCAAAGGCGGAAGAGTCCAGGACGAACGTACCAGCAAGAGTTGGCCGCCCGGCTTGAGAAGGGTGTGAAGGAATGCAATCTGCTCCTTGGGGTTGGGGACGGAGCAGAGGACCTGAACGAGGACGACAGTGTCAAAGGAGGACTCTGTGACGCCCTGAGACGCAATTTTAACGGGGTCGTCGATCCCATCGGGAATAACAGTCGCCTTCTTCAGCTTGGCCGCCTTGATTACCTTTTCGAGTTCAGTGCGGAGCTCTGCGAATGGCTCAACGGCGACGAGCTCTGTAACTTTGTCAGGATTGTAGTATTTGATCTTGCGAGGAGCGTACGGATATCAGCTGGTAGTAACACGGAGAAGGGAAGACAAATCATCAGAACGGGTCGAGCCACTCACCGTCAATCCAGACCCAGCGCCGACCTCGAGGACTCGTCCATGGGCCAGAGCGACTAGGGGTGCCTTCAAAGCACGATGCTGAATATCGGCCGCATTCAGCAAGGCACCGAATCCGTATTGGAGGACGAGATCCCTCCATGCCCAGGGCGAGACGAGTTTGAATGGATTCGGGTGGGTGATCTGGTGGACGACTGCCCAGGGCAGCCCGGCGACGGTAAGGAGAGCGTTAGCAAGGAGGAATGCGAGGGGAGTGAGGAGGCGATGGAAGAGAGTGCGAGGCGGCTTGGGTCCGCCGCTTTGCAGACCTGCGAACAAGGGCATCTTTGCGAAACGAGCTGGAAAAGGTATGTACAGAAGTCAGGATGGAGGGGAGGAAGATGAGGGGGAGAGTGGGCATGAAGGTATGGGAAGGAAGTAAAGGAAGGAGGGAGGTGTATTTCAGGTCGGGAGACCCCACTGACTGATATAGCGTGCGGAAGCGGCAACTCCACACTCCACCACCAAAGAGGCAGCAGAGCTGGGCGCACGGGCGGAGCGTCGGCCACAGGCGCCAAGTCATACAGGGCAGGGGGGGGGGGGGGGGTTAAGGATGTCATTGCAAAGACAGGGAGAAGAGGCGAGAGATCAATGCCCAGCTGGAACACGCAGAAGACTGCCCAAATATTTGACAGCCCCGAGAATCCAACCTCGCATCTATACCCCCTCATACTCCCCGCAGTAGTTTCCTGCGCAAGCACGAGAGCCGAATCAGAAGCCAAGGTTGCACGCGTTGCACGTTGCACTCGTAGTAAGCCCTCGAGATGCGAGCATACTCCGCGAAGGGGTCGATGCCCAACTTGTTTTTGAACAAGTATAGTGGGTGTAGTGCTTAGTGAGCAGGGGGGCATGGGTGCGTTTACATATGCATGGGGTGCATGGGAAGCGTGAGAACTATGTGGAGGGTGACCGTCGCGTGGTATGTACACGCCCCGAGATTCGGCTCGGCGATTCCTGATGTTCCCGAATCCCCGACACAGGCAGAGGTCTCTCGGTCTCTTATTCAGTTTTCACAAGACCAAGAACACATGCTGGGCTGCTGGCTGCTGCCGGCGTGCGCGGTTCTTGGCTTTGTTGTCTTGCTGTGGCCTGCAACTCGGTAAGAGAGAGGCGGGGCCGAGCAGGAACTGCGTCTGGGGAGAGGAAGAGCAGGTTTGAGTATTGAGTATTGAGTCCCCGCGCCTGGATTTGGTCCTTGTCTCTGACACTCTGCTAAGTGCTAACGGCCTAACGCATTTGCTGTCAAGTGTCAGATGAGATCCAAAGCAGGCGGAGGCTCCTCCCAGCCAGCGGCCGCAACCGCAAGCCCGCGACGCGCACAGACACGTGAACGCGGGAAAGCGCTGTACGCTTCGTGCGGCTCGCACTGACATATATAGATGCAGTCGACTTCGCGCTCTGTAGGTTTTCTGATGTATGGACATATTTCTGTATGTACATATATAGGTTCGCAGTCCGCGCGCATCTGGTTACATTGATTAATAATAAGGGCCTGTTACCGGATTCTGGTTCCATATAATGCTCGTTCGTGCACACCTGATGTGGCACCTGTTACACCGCCTCGTAGATGCCTTGTAATTCAATCTGGGGCACCCACAAGGCACAATCTGGGCCAGAACAGCTAAAACGGAAAGTCTTAGATAATCTGCTCACCATCAGGCTCAAGCTGTGGCACGCGGCAAAGCAGGACCCCCCACGTGGAAATGCCCCATTGCCCAAGTATACTGCTACCATGGGGGTTGTTTTAAGGGGTGTAAGACGCTTGTGGAACGCACGTGTTCACCTCATGTTATAATTTTCTATTTTGTTCCGCTGATTTGGGTGTTAAAACACCTTTCTAATAGTGTTAAAACCCAGTAGGCATAGTGATCACGTGACTGCTGCAGCGACCCGGGAAGTGAGACTAGGCGTCTCCAGACGCCTTCCTCACCGCCACCACCTTGCTCGACACCACGGCCCTCACCACACCCACCCGCCATGCCCAGCCAACCCCAACATGTCATCCCCGGGTAGCAATACTGTAAATCGAGGGTTTCTGTCTTCAGAGAGCAGCATCAATTGAGTGTGGAAGCAGCTGTGAACCTTTTGAGATACAGGGCAGAGACTCTGAGACCACCAAGCAGACCCATTCTAATTAGAGAAACTGAAAGTCTATCTTGTCTTCGGTTCTAGCAGCCGTAGAACAACCTCCAATACGTCATTGTTTTCAGACATGATTCCGCACCACGTAAAACGCTGCAGTTTTTGCCGAGCCCTTAAAACTCCTGCACAACAGGGATGTTTTGAGAGAACCGTAAAATCATTGTAAAACAAATTATTACGAAGCGTTTTACACCGCTTAAAACAACCCCCATGGTAGCAGTGAGTAGGAATAATCGTGAGATCCACTCCTCTGCCTTCCTTCATAATGCCTGCAAACCGCTCGATGCTCATACCACTTGGAGCAAAGACTCAAAAAGTATCGAAGGATATGTATTCAGTGACTAACTTGCGCAAAATTCAAGACTTTGGAGGCCCTCAGTGACCCAGGAGGGGAGATGCTGTGCAGAAAGAGCCTTCCTCCTCATCAGGACCACGTCACTGCCTTTGCTACCATGAGCATCAGTATACTAAGTGATATGCAATAAAAATCTCTTCAGAGGATACCTATAGCTATCTTCTCATGACTATCAGAGATTTCAAAGCACTGGAGATCGTTTGGGAGCGTGGGAAGACTGCAGATGATTCAATTGCCATTGCAATTTTACGTACCTACTTCCTTCCTTTGACCGCAATGACCACCTGTATGCTTTGAAATTTACGATGAAGCACCTGGAAATGTCACTACTGGTATTACTCTGCACTATGGGAGTACTTTGAATGGGAGAAAAATGGATCATTGGTTTATGATAGCTCGAGATATCGATAGAATCATGTCAATTGCAGCATTACTTTGATGCCCATGTTCCATAGAATCCCTGTTCCAACACGGTAAAGGCTCTCAATGCTTGCTTCTTGTATTCTTGATAAATCAGTAGATAGAAAGTGAGTCTAGCAGACGCGTCGACTTCGGGAATTCCTCTGAGTGGAAGCAATACTGGGTTCATTCTTTCTCATCTTTTAACATGTTCGCAATTGAAATGCAAGACTAGCCTTTTTCTATCATCAGAAAGCTGTGTATGATGGCTCTATAGGTAGCTGTAAGTACCAGCAATAAGACAGCTGCCTTTTTTCTCTTCTTGAATCCGTGTTTGTGAAGGATGATGGTCAGGAATCGATGTGGAATCGATGGGGATTCAATGGGGATTCGATCAAACCACTCTTTTCCTGTCGTGTACAGTCAATACTTCTCAGAATGCTCTCAAATCTGGAGGACAAGGTCCTCTAATCCATCCAAACATGTAGGCACTATTTTTGTTGTGTGTTATTTTATGTATGGATGTGTGGTCGTTTGTGGTAACCCATGATTTCCACACAAGTTCGCGGTGTGTACCTCTAGACACTTCTTGGTGTACAAGGTGCACCTCCGTTTTCAACACCCAAATCTCTAAAACAATGATAGATTCATTCGAAAGGTATAGTCAAGGAGAGCTCATATAGCCTTTCCGATTGAGATTCGGATCAGTCTATGAGGATTGGCAGGGAAAAACGACATGTATTGACTATGATAAGGTACAAACAGAAATGGCATATCTCGAGACGCGCAAAATGGTCCCAGGAGCGCAATCAAGACCTTGAAAGAATCGTGTAGAGCTGTAGAGTCAGGAAATACTTCCAGAAAAACTATGTTGAGGTCAGGTACCATAACAATGAGAGAAAGTGTGTGCTTACTGAAAAACTCGAGAATCAGAGGACATCTACCTTCATAATCACTCAGGAAGTATCTGTAAGACAGCCAAAAAAACGGGGGGATCGGTGCATCAGTATACTTAGATACTCCCATAGAGGTTTAAGAGCTGTACGTACCTTATTCTCGATATGCGTCCCGAAAAAGCAGACAGGTATTGAGACCCGAGTCGGGCTGTCAGAGCTCAGAGGGCAGCAGAGGGGTCTACGAAATCAGGAAGAGAGAAAAAGAGCTGTATTTCAAAGAGGTCTATACTGTTGACATATGAGAGAAGTAAGAAGTCTTGAAAAGGAAGGATGTGTGAGTAATCGGTATGGATGGGATTGAGAATGTGAGCCAAAATGATGTTTCTTAACAGTCGCCAGGGCACAGAGAGGCAAGAAATGCTTGAAATCACTGGAAAGTTAGACCAATGTCTTTTCATATGTTAGTACTACAAGTAAGAGTCGGTCAGCATTGAAAAAGGTGTCGAGCAATGGTACACAGCAGGTTAGAAGTACCACAGGATGGAGCCAAAATCAGCATTGGTCATCTTCAGGCGTCAGCTACCAGTCGGAATCAGCTCTAAGCACGCTGAAAATAAGGAATAGCTACCTCAGTCACTACCTGAATAATTCAGCTACACTCTGGCTGCAAAAAGCTGTAGTTCTTGAGGTCGCCATTGGGGAAAGGGATGGAAGATGAAGGGGAATGGCACCCCTTTCAGAGTGTTGTTTTGATCATTGTCGGTGCGACTTGGGCAGTCGGCGATCTGACGCCGATGGTGAGCAGACTCTTACATAATTTCCGTTTTAGCTCATCTGGCCCAGATTGTGCCTTGTGGGTGCCCCAGATTGAATTACAAGGCATCTACGAGACCCATAAACAGGTGCCACAGGTGTTCGTGCAGGTCACAGGTGCAGCGTGCAGAAATATATAATAATGGTTTTGGTGTCTTCTGGAGCAGGCGAAGTTGAGGCGACATTTACGAGTATGTATGTATTTTGTGTGAGGACAACAACGAGGTGGATGGCTGGTCCCGGTTTCTTCCGAGCTGTGTCTCTTCTCGGTGGTCCTGAGCCAGCCCTGGCTGACATAAAACATCTCCTTCTAGGCTGGTTTCGGACTAGAGAGTTTGAAGGCCAAAGGGGCCCCATTTCATCTCTTGCAATGAAACTCGGAGGCTTTGGTGCCAGGTCCCCCGCCCAAGAAAACTCTCCTACATCACCCGTACGCGTGTCGCCATGGAGCGGCGCGCGACTCGCAACCTCTCGGACGCGTCTTGACTCTTGAATCGCCTCTCCGCCCATCTCCCATTCATGAACCAACCTCCTCCCATTACATATTCGCAACAGGGCTGTCAACGGTCCGTCTCATGAGAGTCTCATCATCCAGTGCGCTCACTCCGTCTGTCGCCCTCCTACAATCAGTTCCACTCCATAATCTCGTCGTCCCCTACTATATTCGCACCTCTTCGGCTCTTCCCACTCTTCTCCCACATTATCCCACCAGACAGAAACTGTCAGTAGGCAACTCATCTTCAGCCTTTCAGAGACATCCTGTTCGTCACCGTGAAATGTGAATTACTACATAAGATTACATCAGGGTTGAAGACAAAGGGGGATTATGATATACCGGACAGATCCATGGTCGCATCAAGGAGAGTGCTCAAGGCGGTGTCCCTCTCATTTAATCCTGGAAATAAGCCCTGCACCTCCGCATCCGCATTCCTTCCCATGAGCCCGACCGAGTCTGCCTCGTCGTTTTGAGCCAAAGGATCTTGGACCACCGAGACCGCCGTTTTTCGTCTACGAGAGCGAATCAGATCGGCTTGCACAGCACGTCTTTGACGCTCACCCTCGCTGAGGGGAGCGTCGGCACCGGAGCTTCCGGCATCACTATCATTGTTGCTACGACTCGTGGTCCCGTTAAAGCGTTTCTTCGACGTAGAACTGGACTTTTTCTTCCGTCGGAATGTCAAGGGCTCTTCGTCATTGAACACTGCTTCGAGCTCCGCGTCTTCTTCATCCTCAGTCCTTCGATGCCGCGCACGTTTTGGAGGCTGCTGTGCATCCTTAGGCTGCCGCCGGGAGGATGGTCGAGAGCTTTCTTCTGAAGATGTTTGCGTATCGTGAACAGAGGAGGGCCGGCGCCTAGAGGTTCGATTGCCAGATTTGCCCGTAAGCTGCGTAGAGTTACGCCTATGGTCGTACTTGCGCTTGCGGGCGGACCGAGAAGGTTCCTCTTCTTCCTCGCCCAAATCGGAATCTTTGCCTGACGAGAACGAGGAAGAGTCTGAATCTGACGGATCTGGTGCTCCACCGTCAACGTCCCCTTCCCCAGACGCCGACGGGCCGAGCAATCTGGGACGGCGCGCTGCTGGCGGCTGAATCGGTATGCTGACGGCGAGCTGGCGTTGGGAGTCCGACACGGCGCGCTGCTTTGATTCCTTCTTCTTCTTCTTTGGGGCAATCGTGGTGGCAGGTGTTGAGGTCTCGTAGCCGTCATCAAGATGGTGCGGAGCAGAAATTGGCATGACGCGAAGGAGCTTGTTGTCATCTCGTAAGGCTCTCAACAGATCCCGCGCCGGTTGTCGTGGAATCCAACCATTGAAGTACTTGAGGGTGCCCGATTTGATGGTGAGTGAACCCCCGTTGTGGACATCGGCTTTGACCTCGGACGCCAACATGTTTTTTGCATCGGCTGGCCAACCTCTTAGCTCGAGACCGATGTTCTGAAGGAGTGTGAAGAGGTTTCGTAGAGGCAGTTTGGTCTGCTTGCACGACCTGACAACCCAAGTCTCTACGGCGTCGTGTTGGGTTTTGGTCAACTGCGTCTTGCGGCCGAGGTCATAGATTGCATCGTCGGCCAGTCGAAACAGATGTGCGTAAAGACATCCGTGCACGATGGCCCAGGTCTTATCGTTGAGGACGTCGAGGTTGATCGTTGAAAGAAAGCGCCAGGGACTGATCATGGTGACAGTGCGATCGCCGGGCCTGGTGGCTGCTGGGGGCGGACTGAGGACCAGATGATGCCAGAAGGTATGGGCGATGGCATCCATGTTGTATCTTCCGTCTCGAATGCTGCTCACCGCCTGATCGAAGAGCTGGCGGCAGTGAGTAACGCCGGCAAAGTAGGGATCGACGCGATAATGTGGATGAGCGGCAAACACAACGATGCCGACACCGTGCAGCTCATGGGCGACGTTGACGAGGTTGTTGATTTTCTGACCGAGTTGAGCCATCACGGCGCTGCCTTGCGCCTGATCGATCCTACGCGACTGTTCTTCCCTCCAAGTCCTCATCTTGCCCAAGACGATCTGTTTGGCGGCAAAACGTGCTTTTTGGTCTTCCTCATCTTTGCCTTTCTTGGGATCCATCGCGTTCCAAGGTGCGTAACACTCGCGCTGGTACTCCGTTTCCGTTTGATCAGGTTTGCGCGCAGGATGTTGTTTGTGAGCTGCCCGCCACTCGCTCCATAGGTTTGCGTCGTTGGGTTTGCGAATGTCGATACAACCACTGCCTGGAACGACCATTCTCCGACATTGAGCCTCCGGCATGCCGAAGTCTTTGGCCATAAGTCCAATCTGATGCACAATGAGATCTTGAATCCAAAGCGCCCGAAGGGTCGGATCCGTTTCGGTGTGAGGAGCATGAGCGGCATTAATGTCGCGCATCACCGCAGACAACGATTGGGGGAGGAGGGTCGGAATCAGCGTCGACGGTTGGTGTGACAGCTGCAATAGCGGCGGTCGCGGTTTCCGTCTCTGGGCCAGAAGATGAAGGACCTCGGGCCGGTGCGGCTCCAGTGATCGAGCCATTACCGACCGTTGGCCTTCGAGCCGGTGCGGCTCCAGGGATCGAGCCATTGCCAACCGTTGGCCCCGAGGATGCGGAAGAAGATTGAGGTTGGCCAAAGGCGGAACCTGCTGATGTGGATGGAAGGCCGATTGCAGCACCACCTGCGGCTGCCGGAGGCTGTCTAGGTTTAGTACGCCGAGGAGGAGCCGTAGCTGAAGGGTGCTTGTCTGGCGTCGGCCCAGTCTGAGGAGCAGTGCGCGCATCGTCTGCGTCTCGTTGCCTGCGGAGAGCTTCAAGCTCGGACCTTTGCTCATGGAGGAGACGCGCCAGGTATTCGCGCGACATGAGCTCCTCTGGTTGCTGCTGAGGAAGCGGCTGCTGCTGCTGAACCCGGAGAGCATCCACCAGGCGGCTCTGTTCTTGCTGATCGGAGTAGTTGTCATTGGGTGGTCTCTGGTGCTGCTGGTGTTGCTGGGGTTGCTGATTATGCTGCTGCTGCGGAGCAAGACGACCTGCTGGATTTGGCCTGCAGAAGCAAGAGATAAGATCTGGTGAGCATGAATCATGAGGAGCACTCGTAACGAGGGTCGGACGAGAGTTCTGAGCCCATTGACGCGCAACCTCATACCTACAGGAACAGTTGCCGGTGGTGCTGTCGCAAGTCCGGAATTTCGTGTAGCGGCTGCGGCTGGTGCTGAGGCTGGAGATTTTGACTATGAGTCGGCTGCGACGGAACCCATTCAAGCTGTCGCGGCTGTTGAACCTCTGTGTCCGGTGTCTGGAGCTGATGATATCGGTAGCAAAGAAAAACTGTTTCAGCGCTACATGGAAGCGGATTGCGAAGTAAGGCTGCTAGAACACTCACCCCGGGCGGATTCTGGCGATTGTGATATTGAGGCAGAGGAGGCGGGTTAGAGAACCCTGCGTGAGAGTGGTGGCCGGGGTTACGGTTATGTTCAGAGCCGTAGCTATCCTGGTAGGGAAGGTCGAGTCCTGGTCGCTGGCGCTGAAGCATATGCTCGAGCAGGCCAAGTTGGCTATGAGAAAAACCGCCGGATGGACCAGTGTTCATGATCCGCGCGCGAAACCTGTAGGCTGTAGACTGTAGAGAGATGCGATCTAGTTGACCGTCCAAGAAATGAGATGAGATCGCACGAGATGAGATGGAGGTTAGATGTGTGTGGTGTGTGCAGAGAGAGAGGGGGTTACGATTGGCCTCGACGCGACGACAACTGCAGAAGAAGGTTTCGCAGGCGGACGCGACGCGTCACCGGGACGCGCGGACATGTGTACCGAGCGTTAGATATCGGTGGAATCGCGGTAAATCCAGGAGTGTGATCTTTCCTTTCCGTCGCGTCTCGCGACCACCAGACGCGACCACCACTCACGCCGACACCATCGCTGCTCAGCGCTCGGCATCGCTCTTCCCCCGACTCCCCAAAGAATTCCCTCCATCTAAAGGCAAACTCTTGCACGTTGCAGTCAATTCGATTCCCATGAGTGTAACTGTAAGTGCGCCCGTATCCACGATGTGAGCGTCACGCTGTCGCATACTGATTCGGCCTCCCCTCCTTCGATCCACCAAGCAGGATTACTCTTCCTCCATGTGTGGAGATAGCGACGATGAATTATTCACTATCAGCGCCGCAGCCATCGCCGCTCGTCCGTCCCTTGCGAGTCTTCTGGGCTGGTCCCAAGCACAGCAACTTGCTGAAGATCGGTCCCGTGTCCAGCTCCCCTTGCCGCTCCCGTCGTCCCACCAAGCGCGGTCTCATGTCGTCGCAATGCAACAGCGGCGTTCCATCCCCGCTCCCTCGTCATGGCAAGATCCGCCACCTCAGTCCCACGCGTTTCTTTCCAGGCTAAAAGATGTCCATTCCGCCGCGGCCCACTTTCCTTAGAACAAGCCGTTCCGCCAATCACCCATCCCTCGGCACCATCATCGGCGGGTCCTATCCAGTCTACCCTCCCCCCCGTCAGCAGGATCCCACAACGACATTACGGCTCCGCTACCCTCACCCCAGCTCCCACTCAGGCAAAACGACAGTCAGTGGATCACCCGGCAGTCGAGTCTACGCGAGGGGGATCTAAGGCCCGAACGCCTTCTTCACTGTCGCGATCTCACCTCAGTCTCACAAACATTCAGCCGAACTCCCTTCCACCCCATCGCACGGCAACATTCTATGCAACCATCCTACCGCGCGCTGGATCCGTACTTCACTCCTGCCCAACTCCAGCGGTCGCTTCATCCTCGCCGTCCTCAGTTGCCTCTCCCGGCCCCGTCCGACAGTCCTCGGAATCACTCCTCCCGGATCGGAATCTACGTCCAACCAGCGCGCGTATCCTTATTGCACGTACCCCTTTGAATGAGGACGGCGGTAATCATGGGGTGAGCGCGGCTCCACGCGAGATGGTTCTACGTCGACGGGACAACGATGCTGGTACGATGGACGGTCCCGTTGTGCGACCCGTTGCAGCTCGACCGCCAGCACCTGATGCGGGTCAAACACGCAATCGGCGCTTGGTCAACCTCGAGAACATCGCTGTGCATTACGATGTATCGCCACAGGTTAGGTCCGAAGCGCCCGCTGCGTCAAGCTCGTCCAGTGCAGGTGTAATTGGGGCTCCATTCGGGGATTCTCTGCCCGCTTCGATTTCCTTAGCCCCCCGTCTTGGATCTTCCCTTCTTAACGCTCCGGTAGACCAATCGACAGAAACCGAACAGACCAGTGTCCCTCCCGCTCACACGCTTCAAGAACACTCTGGGTTCGCTATTCGCGCCCCGGCATCCCATCCGGCAAAGAGACGCAGAGTGGACTATCCGGAGGTGGAGTCTGCGCGAGGAGAAGCAAGGGCTCGCAATCCCTGTTTGCTGTCGGAATCCCAGCTCGCAGACCGAGACCTTGCCCTTCAACACGTTGCGAGCCTTCGAGTACTCAAGAATTTCGACTTGATTGTCGAGTCATCCCAACAGCACGAGGAACTCAAATGGCGGTGTCAGTGCTGTCACACACCCATCTCCTATCCGTCCGGCGTTCTTTCCAATGCTTGCAGGCACTTCCGCTTATGTCGCCGCCTAGAGTCACCGCTCACGCCCGGGTTCTCTCCGTGGTTCCCTCCTTCGTCGTTGCGAGGAGCTCAACGAGAATGATGGTCCCTCCTTCCGTTTCTTCGCGTCACACACTAGGCTCACTGTTTCAACCTCTGGGAAGCAAGGATGTTGGTTTGACAAGACTGGACAGATAGATTCTACTCACATTAGGTCCAACGCAAGCACTTCCCGTCCACTCCTCTGTGTCGCCGTTCCTGTCCGCCCCCTACACCCCCACCCATCCACTTGAGTCTCGGATGCATGCTTGTCGCTGAGCTCCTCATTCTGCCGGTCCCTCCTGCCTGCCCGCGCTCTTTTACATCCTCCCCGTTGTCTAGTCTCTGATTCATGATTGCCGTTGACCTCTCTTTCATTGCCAAATCTTTCCAGCTGTCCGCTCTGTTTCGCTACACCTGTCGATTCTCTGATTACTGTAAAGTGTTGACACTTGACTTTTCCTTCCCTGCCACGGTCTTGATCTGCTCGCTTCGTTTCACTCCCCCTCCTGCCCTCATCATCAGACAGAGCCATTGGTTTGCCGCCGTACCCGACCGGCGATCCGTATGGTGAGTAATGAGTATATAATACCGTCCTTCCTCGTTGCACATCCTGGCGCCGCCCTCCATCGACCTCCCTTGTCCCTCTTCCGCTCACTTCTCCTATACCCCCAACGCTACTCTATCATCCTCGTCGCCAATGGCTCCCGCACCCAAGAAGACCACCCCCAAGAAGACGTCCACACCCACATCCAAGCCGGCGAGCCAGAACCCAGTCCTCCGCTCCGCCAATCGTCCACCTCGCGCCAATCGCCCCTCTCGTTCCGCGGTCCAGACAGTCGTCCCTACATCGGACGACGAGGATCATAGCTGGGACATACGCAGAATCGTCGACACCCGCAAGAACCCCAACACTGGAAAAACCCAGGCGCGCGTGCTTTGGGAGTCTTCGTGGATCGACTTGGACGCCTTTTCTGACGAGGCCTCCGCAGTATGCGACTGCCTTCGGATCGACGCCCTCAAGGCTGAGCTTGCTCATTCTTACCATTGCCAGCCTTCCGACATTGTTGCCGACTTTGCCGGACGACTGCATGTCAATGTCAACATCGTACCTTCCTCGTCAATGCAAATCAACGTCAGACCCAGCCCACCTCGGTCTGCTTTGCCTGCGCCTGTCGCCCCCCCTCCGCTTCCCCATAACCCCAACAAGAAAAGGCGCGTCCGGTCGTTCAACGCGCTGGTCCGTCGGTACGAGGAGGTAAGTTCATTTTCAGTTTATTCCCCTCTCTCCCTCGCCTGCCTTCGAGCGGCCCTTGCCTGCCTTCGAGCGGCCCTAGCCTGCCTTCGAGCGGCCCTAGCCTGCCTTCGAGCGGCCCTCGGTCCGGTCCGATGCCATAATCTAATCACACACAATGCTGACCCATCTCAATTTCTTCTCCTAGACCCGCAATGATCAGCGTGCAGCGGCTGCAGGCCGAACACTCCTCCAGCTCAGGGATACCCACAGCACTGTTTAATGTGCGCGGTCTTTCTGACTAGTCACTAGGGTGTCACTTCCATCTCCTTCAGGTTAGACATCGTGTCGCCAAATCACAATCAAGCTGCATTCAATGGCACCCTCGTATCCATCACCTCACTGGATGTGCTTTCGCCTGACCATGAGACAAACAGTTCCTGCGGGCTACGATCAGGACGAGCCAGCGCAGATTAGCCGTGTATGAAGTATGAATGAGCATTGGGATCCGGAGTGGGAAAATTCTAGGATGGAACTCTGGGTAAGGTGCTCAAGCGCTCAAGGCGTTGATGAAGTTGAGGAGGACTAGAGAGCTCAGGCTCCGGCTCCAGCATGTTCGAAGCATGACCACACGCCACAGTGATGAATTTAGGATCTGCTCGGCGATCTGCGATCTTACTGCGTGTTCCTCAAGTTGAAGGTATGAATGAGGGCACGTCCTTCGACTGTTGTAACCCTCCTCTTTTTATCCTCACAGCTTTCCATTCTCTTTCCTCCTTAACCCTCATCCGCCCTTCGTTTTCACCTTCTTTCTCCTCCGTCTAACCCCTCATCGACCCTTCTCGTTTCATCCTCACAGCTCTCTCCTCCTATCCTTTGACTGCTAATGCCCTTCTCTCTGTATCCTCACAGCTCACCACTCTTTTTCCTCCTCTCTCTTCATTCACCCTTCGTTTTCACCTTCATCCCCGTCGCCACGAAGCTCACTGTCGCCTCCGTCCTCGGTATGGTCGGCGCTTGAACGAGAGCATGGAGCCCGCTCGCAATCTGCCGCTCTGGCACCGACTCCGGAACCAGCCCCGGTCGGGTTCGGCGGGTCGCATAACGGCGAGCATGATGGCGTTCCTCTCACCCGACTTGGGGTTCTCAACAACATCCCTTTCGTCATTCCCTTCGATGTCCGAGTCGAGATTTTCCGTCAGTTCATTCGAAACGATGCTGCTCGGTGAGTTCCCAAGGTTGTTGGCTATCTTTGCAATGCAGGGGATACTTTTTTGACCTCAATAAAAAGGACTTGGCTGACTGCTGACCTTTGTTCTACTCTCACCCGTCTCGACGTTTCTCAGTTCCTTCCTCCATCCTCCTCTCTTGCTCCTCCTCCTCTGTACATCCCCAAGGCTAATTTGACCCGTCCCGAGGTTCTTGTCCGACAATGTTCTGTTCCCAGGGTCGCAAGCTCCTCTTCGCCAGCGTCACAGTCACCTTCCTCCTCCTTGCCATCGCAGCATCTGCCAAAGGCTTACACGTCACCACTGCCTCCCAGGTCCCCTTCGCCCGCGAATCCACCTCTACCCGTCATTCGCAAGACGACGAAGAAGCATGGCACGGCAACTACAGCTGCCCGGGCCTTGCGAAAGTGGGGCAGCCGCGTTGTCGATGCAGACCGCATGGATGGTCTCTTGGATGATGCATTCAAGCGCTGGCGGGCGGATGCTCAGAACGTCTCGGTCACGCAGTTTGACTACGCTGGGCTGGTGAGTTTTTTTCGAAAGCGGACGTCGTGGGAAGGGGCCGGAAGCTGAGGCTGATCAGTTGCTTCCTTCCAAAGGTCAATCCATTTCTCGGTACTGAAGCTACCGGCGACCCGGGTGCGGCCTTTTGAGAAAATGAAAGCGTTTCCATATATAAGTATTCTGACTCGCTTTACCTCCTCATTCCAGGCAATGTCTGCCCCGGAGCTTCCATCCCTTTCGGTATGGCAAGTATGGGTGAGCATTCAGTCACCGTCGAAGAACATCGCCATGCTACTAGATCAAGAAAACTGACATCACGTCGCTCCCTGCAGGCATCGATCTCACCGACACATACGTGAGCTTATAATGAGATCAAGATGGGCATGCATGTCCACCACGACTGACATCTGCACAAAAACGCCTTGAGCAGACCCCGGCAGGTTACCAGGACGACATCAATGCTCCTCGCAGTCTGGGCGCCATTCACGACTCTGGCACTGGCTCCGGCGACGGCAGTGGTGGCATCTTCGGCGTCATGCCCGTCGTCTGCCCCGGAGATGACTTCTACAAGTGCCCCACCACCGTAGAGGCTCGCAAGATTATCCGAGCCAAGAACAAAGACGCTGCCTGCCCCGGCTACTTCACGACCACCCTCAACAACTCGATCACGATGGAGACCACCACGACACGTCAGGCGGGCCTGCAGCGGTACACGTTCGACCATAAGACGCTTGCCTCGGCAAAATCGCTCCCTCATCTCGTCTGGTACCTATGCTGATTACACTCTTTCACTGGCCGCGCTTTCCGCACACTCACAGATCGTACTTTGATGGACTGTACTGTACTTGTGCGTATGATGTTCCTTGCCATGTTCAGCCTGAATTACAGCATCTTGTTGACGTTTCTTTCAATCTAATCAGGGGACACCTTCCGTACCGAGTTCACTTTCCTCTCCCTCACATCTCCGGACGACTTCCGCAACATCGTTGACAACTACATCGACGGTGCCTCTGCAACCGGATTTGTCCCCGAGTGCCGCGCCAATATGGTCCCAGGTGCGTCCCTGAATTCCTCGCCCGGGTCCAAGCTTACACGTCTTCTCAAGCACTTGCGCTCATCACCTCGTTCCTTCTCCTCATTTTCCAAATCTTCCACAGGTCTCACCCAAGGCGGCGACAATGGTCTGAACGTCATTTCCGACTACATCGGGACCCTTCACATAAATATCGTGAGAGGGTCTCACAGATGGACCCTCCATGTAGCCACTCCTGCCCGCGACTGAGACCCTCTGACCCGAAATATCCTGGGAGGTGGTCATACGAGACAAAATTGTTTAAAAAATATTTCTTGACTGAATCGGGGATCGAACACGAGACCTTGCATTCTCGCATCAGACCCTCTAACCACTGCGCTATCGTGACCTTCTCACAATGCTGTAACTCCCACTGTGACAATATATACTGCACCCACAACACACTCAACATCTCCACGACGCGGCAGCAGGTGAATCGCGCCGTTCTGGGGCTTCTTAGAGTTGAGTGGTCCCTGTGGGTCTTCATCTGGACCATATTAGGATCCTCATTTGCTTAGGAGAGTCCCACGATCCTCCGCCTTGGAAGGTTTGAGGACCTTCCCATGTGCAGGACACTCTCATGACCCTCTCAGGGAGGGTCTGAAGATTATTTTGGCAAAATACTATAGAGACTCTTTTGAAAAAGGGCCTAGAAGACTTCAGACACCGCTCACTGACAGTCTTCAGACCCTCTCAGGCTCGCCACCCTCCCTAGACCATTTAAAAAGGTTGGCGGTGTACGGGTAAGACAAATGGTGGAGGGGTGGAGCTTTATTCAGCTGGGAGACATGACGCTTAGAGTGCTTTGCAATATAGATGAGACAATTAATTTTATCTGGATTGCCGGGCTGGGAATTATTTTTCCAGAGAAGTTCGTTCCAGATAATTCATTTTTCTTTTGCGCGCAGCCCACCCGCGCGGCGCGCACCCACCACGCGGCAGTTTCTCCGCCATGAGATGGAAGCAGCGGCAGCCCCGCCCTGGCTCTGCTTGGTGCTTGTCAGTCAGGCTTCGTCCGATCTACGAGCTTCACTCATTGATTGATTTTCGGCCCAAGTCCATTATAGGCACGCTCGATCTCTTCTGTTCTCACCTCTCTCTCTGGAGCGAGCAAGTGAGGTGCCTAACGGTGTTGAGTGAGAATCGCGACACGCCCGGAAACGGGGCGAGGTGCTGGATCGCGTCGAGCTGGAACGGATAGGGCGGGTGTGGAGATTTTCAGAAAATAAACTCGCGAGGTGCGACCAAAAAATAAACAATCTACGCCTCCGGCAATCCAGATAAAATTAATTGTCTCATCTATATTGCAAACCCCTCTAATTTACTGAATCCATGGCTTTGGAGACGAATAATTACATATGGAGGCATCAGGCAGGTGAGCTGACTGGCACCCGCCGATTCCTGAGTGAGTGAGTGGTGAACGAGTGAGTGCGGGACGAGGGAGACGACTTTGGTCATCGCTATTCAGCTGTTGTTTCTGTGTTTGAGGACCTCGTCGCCTGATTCCGCAGCAACGACGACGATCTCTCATCCCGTATCCCTCATCACTGCCTTTGAAGTCGAGACGGAGGCTGCCCTCATCTTTGTCGTGCGCATCCTCGTCCAGCGATTGAAGTTGGCCATCGGATTCAGCGATTGCCACGCCGGAACGCGACACGAGTCACGCACGACACGAACGCGTACGTCTCCCCTGTTTACCACGCGTCCATACACTACTCACTTACTCACGCACTCAACTGACTCACTCAATCCTCTCACTGCGCTCGCCGCTCACAGGTGGTCTCGATCTCTTCATCTCGGAGCAACGTTAGGCCATAGCCCCGGAACACCTTCGGTCTCTCATCCCGGACTTCTCTCAAAGGAAACCAAGGGCCAAGGGTCCACTTTTCCACTTCCTCATCACTTCCTCAGGCACCCACACCTCATCTCACGCGGCTGTGGATAGGAACTTCGCAGCTCATAGCGAAGAAGGCCGTGCCACCGCCCGTCCCCTGGTCTCCTACCGCCCGTATCCTTCATTCAATCCTCCCCTTAAGATGGATCCCAACCAAACAGTCCCGTTCTCATCGGCATCCTCTTCCCCCTGTTCCCCTTGGCCGCCACCCGATCACTCCTACGATATGCACCAGCACACTCGCTCCCGTTCCCGCTCCCACTCCCACTCCCACTCCCGCTCTCGGTCACGCTCTCGCGCCGCAGCAGCATTCGGCGCGGGTAACGGTAGCAGCAGCAGCAGCAGCAGCAGCATTATCTTTAAAGCACCCAGAAAGCCATCTGCATCCACCTCAGACATCCTTCCCTTTGCCATGTCGCCAACAGCACCCTCGCTTTCGTCTTCCTCCGAAGACCGATCCAGATTCGCATTCCGTCCCCTCTTTCCAGACGACGACGACGAAGAAGAAGCCGATGAGCATCACCATCACGACACCGACCTGGGCGATTATCACCGTGATGAAGACGATGATGAGGATAACGATGCAAATAGTAGCGTCTGCGCCAAGTATACCATCCATGACAATGCCGCAAGTGTGCCAGCCTCGTCGAATTCATCACTCTCCGCCCCCTCCATCCACTCGCGCCGGCAATCTACCGCACGTCGGCGAACCGGACCATCATCTCGCACCACAACAAAGCCACGCACATTATCCTACTCTATATCACCCCACAGTCCCCTCGGCGTCCTCCTCGCACCACTCTCAACCTCCCAGGAATCATCAGCAACAACTGCATCCTCCTCCTCGATGTCCACCAGTCGATTATCGGAGTGCTCCTCCGAATGCACATCTGGCCCCATGTCCCAGTCCAGCACTCACAGTCACGGCGACCGCGACGGCGAGGAGGAGAAGGAGGCAGGGTGTGTGTGTATGGAGCGCAATCGCTCCGCGGACGGGACTGGCGGTGGCGGAGTCGTACGACAATCCAGATCCAGCGCTTCTTCTTTGTCCTCCTCCAGTCAAGTCTCGGCAGAGCGGTCCCCCATTCTTCCCGCCTTGCGTCCGTCTTCGACCTCGCTCACTGCCGCCTCGCTCTCAGGCTTGTCTTCCACCTCGGCAGTACCAGGGCAACAACGTCTGGCTCAGCCGCTCTCACCGCTTTCCACGCCTCGGCTGAGCAATACCAGTCTGCCCTCAATTGCTCAGCAGTCTACAGCCTCGGTCTCAAGTAGCTCACCCACAGCCACGGGGACGAGTATATTCTCCTCCCACCCGCCCAAGTCCGCACGCGCGCTCTCCGGCTTGAGCGCAGGCTCGAGTATGACCTCCGTCTCCTCCGACAGCAATCTCTCCACCACCGCTTCGAGCGTCAAAAGTAACACCTCATCCCAACATTTACGGCACAATCCACAGTCGCCCGCCATCCCGTCTCCGCTCCGGTTCTTACAGGGCAAGCACGGCTCCCTTGTCGGCGGTATCAGTGGTACTGGCACACCACGCCTACCTTCGGCTGCGATGACGACCGGCGCTTCGTTTGTCAGTCTGACCAGCAGCAAACCTGCGGAGATCATAGTCCATCCCTCGGTCCACGCCGCTCCGACGACGATGGCGGGTAGCAGGAGTTCCTCAGACACGTATGGCGGTGGAATCAACGCATTCAGTGCGTCGGCAAGATTGTTGAGGTCGCCGACACTGTATCAGAGTGCGAGCAGTGGGAACTTGATGAACACGGCGGCGGCGGCGACGATTTCTCAAGGGCAGCAAATGCAGCGGTCATCGTCGGCGACTACGACGGCACCTGGCAAGTCACCACCTTTGGTCAGCAGCGGGAGAGGAAATGTGGTCGGATGGGGTGGTGCCGAGGGTCCAACGTCGCCGGGCAATGAGACCGTCTCACCTGGTACGTCCGCCTTTTCGTTCTCCTCCGCGAGCACAGTAACCGCTGCCAACCTGAATGGGAACGGCGGGAACGCAATAATAGCCCTCGACACCTCGAGCGGAAGCGGCGGCGGCGGCAGCGGACTATCGTCGTCCTCAGCTCGAGCGAGGGAAAGCTCGCCCTCGCATTTCGTCCGTCGGCGGGTGTTCTCTCCTTCGCGTGAGCCTAGTCGCGGACTTGGGCTCGGTCCGCTGGCGGATGACTATGACTCCATGGACGCGAGCGCGAATTCGCATGTGGGGGGCGCGAAGGGTATCTCTGGCGACCGACGGTCCCGGACGGAGCCTCGAAGGGGAGGTGGCGGGCGACGGCGGTCGTCGATTCGAGCGATGGGGGAGATGATGGGGCTGACGCATGCTCCTACCGATGAAGAGGAGGAGGAGGAAGATGATGACGATGATGAAGAAGCAGAAGGGGAGGAGTCTCGACGCGGGAGACGCGGACGACGGGACGAAGGGGTCGATCGGGAGAGTTATGCTGCGCGGATTTATAATATGCAACAGCACATGGGCGGCCGGCTATGGTCGCGCTTCAACCTCGGCTCGTCATCGTCGACGTCCTCCTCTCCATCGTCCTCGCCTACGGTCGTAGGAAGCCGGACACCTGACACACCCACGAACACGAATGGGAATGGACAAAACAGCAGCAACACACATGCCGACGTCAATCAATACCATCACCACCATGGGCGCGCACCCTCGCCCAAGCGCTCGCTGGGCTCTCTCCTTCCCTCCGCCGCGCTGAGCACCATGCCTGCCCCGCGATTGAGTCGGACGAGCACGAGTAGCAGCAGTGGTGGATCCAGTCTCCTTTCCGCATCTGGCAAGAGTACGTCGCATTCGCTCGAGTCGGCGGAGTCCGCCTCTCAAAAGGCGGGTGCGCAGCAGGCGGGTTCCTCTTCTTCTGCTCAAGAGCAGCAGCATCATCAGCGGTGGTATTCGCATTCGAGCAGGTTAACGAACGGGTTGCGGACTTTGGTGGTCAAGTTGCCGAATTTGCTGTTGGGCGCGGTGAGTGCTGGGGAGAAGGATGGGGGCCAGAGCAGCAGGAACGACGATGGCAGCGGTGGAGCGTCGAGTCCTACGATGAGCGCTCAAGTGTCTTCAGATGGCTCGTCTGCGCATGGTGCTGTGGGCGGCCACGGTGACTCGCAACGACAACGGCTGAGCTTGTCGAAGACCCGGAAGAGCTTTGCGGAGAGCACGCGTCGGATGTCGTCGTCCTCTTCGTCTTCTTCCGCGAGAACTCCCCTCAATTCTGGGTGGGGTGGACGGGGTGTCGTCAGTCCGCTGGAAGGCGATTCGGACCCGGGCGCTTACGTGTTTGGACTTGGTACGTTTCTTGGTGTTTTCTCTCTCTGCTGAACATGCGTCCAGATGGGAAGCATCGCTCATACTCTCTGATCTGATCCTGATCTTCAGGCCTGCCCATCGACCCTGATACCGAGCTCGGATCAGTCGTCCAGCTCCAGACGTTCCGGACTGGACATCGCTATCCTTTTAACCGCTCACGAACGCTCTCTTTGGACACTGGCGCTGCTGCAGCGCAGCGGGAGGCACTTGCTCGAACCAGCCTTGACGAGCACGCCGGAGGATCGGGCCCAATGGACATCTCCGGTGGCCCGCCGAACGCTTCGGGAAACGGCTCAGGGTCAAAACTTTCGTCGTCCATGCGCGAGCCGCCGAATGTGCATCGGGGCTCAGTGCCGGAGGGCAAGGAGGTTGCTGAGCTTTTGATGGCGCGGAAGCAAGGGCTGGACTCGCTATGGAGCGGCTTGAGCTCGTCGAAAAGCTCGGCGAGGAAAATCTCTCCATCGAGTAGTTCGACATCATCGGACGCAGGGACTGCCGGACAAGCGCAAGTGCATGCTGCTCCCGTTTCAGAGGCTGGTACATCCGCAGCCTTCGTGGCTGCTTTCTGGAGCCGGCCATCCCGACCTGCGGCGGAAGCTGTACCGCAGAACTTCTCTGCATTCCGCAGTCGACAGCGCGCGGGCATAAAGAAGAGCAAGGATTCTATTTCTCCTTCGGCTTCGCCTGGACCTTCGCCTGCAGCAGCAACAGCAGGTGGTGGTGGTCTCGTCAGTACGCGGAGCTCTGCGACGAGCAGCACTGCGAGCTTGAGCACGAATGGGACGAGAAGTGCTGCGAGTAGCAGTGAGCTTTCGGCCGATTCGAGCTCGCTGTCGAGCCATGAGGAGGAACGCGCTGGTTCGTCCCTGCCGGAGGGCGGAGATTCGCCGCGGATGGGTCGTTTGCGGGCTCAGCACGCGTCTTTGACGCTCGGAGGAGACGGTGCTGGTGCTGGTGAAGAGGCAGGAGGATCACGGTCGCGCGATCCTTCCCCGCCCAGCCAACACGCAGTTGGACTGTACACGGGCGGAGGCTTTTGTTCGCCCCGTCGATTCTCGGCCGATGAGGGTTTTCCTCACCTCTCAGCCTCGGGCGTGCGCAGAACCAAGAGTGGCTCGAACTACGTGAGGCGTCCGTCTGTTGAGTCTCGGCGTATTCGTGGCGGCGGCGGCGAGGGGAACCCTGTCTCTACGCCGCAGAGTGATGGCGAGGAGTCGACGCGGTTCGCGCGGGAGGAAGAGGAGCAGAGTGAAGGCCCAGAGGACGATGAAGTGGACTCGGATTCTCGGGGCGGTTCGAATGGCCGGGGTCGACCTAGGACCAATCGGTCTGATTCGACCACTGCGAGTCTGCGTGGACGCGGGAATGGGATCAAGGTCGTCAGTGCCTCGCAGGAATCCTCACACTCATCCGGCAATGGCAACAGCGACAATGGACAACCGGGCCGCAACCGATCCCGATTGCTCTCAGCCGATATCTGGAAAGCGGCGGGCTCGATCGCCAAGCCGCGTCCCCCCCAGCCCACCCCCAGTCCGAGTCGGAAGCGAGCTTCGCCTTCGCGGAAGGCGAAGGCGATCGCTCCTGCGGGTCGTCTGTCGTCCCCGCCTGGTTTCCGACCGCGGATGGCGCCTCGACCGCTCCCGATCGGCGGTCCTCCGCCCGTCGTGCTCCGTTCGAACGCATCTAGTGGCCCAAGTTCTCGCGCTCTGCATGCAGCTGCAGTCGCAGCAGGTGAAGGCCGCAGTGCAGGCGGATCCGGCGGTCCGCATAGCCCTGGTGGCGCGGGCGGATCCCAAATGGCGGGCTCGTCGGGCTCGGGCGTGCGGATGAGTCTGATGAGCAACAACAAGCATCTGCTCATGTTGAGTTTGGAGCTGGAGATGATGCGGAAGCGAAAGATTTCGGCGCCGTTGAAGCCGAGGGCCTTTATTGTGCGCTGGATTCGGCAGCAGCAGCATCAGCAGGTACAACAGGACGCGGAGGAGGGAGGGGAGGAAAATGTGGATGAGGAGGAAGGGGAGGATTATGACGATGGAGATGGTGGGGAGGCGCACGATAGCGATTTGGGCGGCCTACCTCTCGAGCGATCGGCCAGCTCGCCGGCGCGGATCGAGAGCGAGGCCCCCGGCGGGCGGCGGACGACCCACCATGGCAGCAGCGGTAACAGCATCCCTGGTGCTTCGGACGGGATGAAGACGCCGGAGATGCGGGCGCGGATCTTCTTGGCGGGTGGAAGTTCGCTCCGGTACGAGGTCCGACCTGACTCGAGTACCGGCGTCTCGGTCTCGTGAAGGGCGCTGTCCTGACTTGTTTTTCTGTGAATCCTGCGGACGGACGACTCTCCCTATCTGCTGGCCCTGCCCCTTACTGTGGACCAAGACTTGGGATGCCTGCTCTTCGGTGCTCTTTCTCTTTTCGGTTTCGAGCGAAGCGGACACGATACGACGGCTCCCCCCTTCGGATTCTTTCCCTGCCTGCGTTCGATTGCATATAGCGAGTCTTCTTGTACCTTCTCCAGCCCTCCCTGCGGATACGTTGCGATACCTCGCACCTTCGGTGCTCATCCCAAGCCGCCAGCGACTTCCGGTCTCTCGATACCGAGGACGTGTCCTTGTTCCCGAACCTCTTCTGGCCTTTCTGGCGCTCTACGCTACGAATTCTCCACGGTTGGGCCGACAAATACCCCCTTTCCTGACGGCGGCCCTCCGAGCGACTTAATCTCCCAAGCGCCCTTCCCGGCCTTACCCTTTCCATTCCTTTTTCGACTTCCTTCGTGGGCGGACCTTCAACGATCGCCACCCTCTCTCTCTAACGTGCCACCTATAATCCTCCACTCCCTCCGCTCCAACACATACGAGTACATCGACCGTCCCATCCCTTGGCACTCCGCACTGCCCACTTTGTAGCATAACTAAGACCTTTGTCGATCATGGAGATTCCCTGGGTAGCCCGTAACATAGCATTCATTTGGTCCTCGTCAGGCGTCAGTAGTCAGTCCCCAGTGAGTTGTTGGAGAGCCTGCACGGCCGGAAGTCGGGAATTTCCAGGTTGCCGAAGTGTTTGTGTTGGGGTTGGGATTGGAGATTCGAGGAGTGTCGAGGACACGCTGACCATCACCACCTTGCCTTTGTCCCCCGCGCCCGTCCAAGATGCTGGAAGATCAAATGCGCGCGGCTCTGGAGCGCCGTCGGCAGCGCTCCACATTGCGATCGCTCACCGTCCTCGACACGACGGCCAGGCGGACGAACCTCGTCGCCACTCATGATGACCGACACCCATCATCATCATCATCATCATCAAGAGAAAGAGGAGGAGCTGCGTCGTCTCAAGGGGAAGCGCCGCCGCCGCGCCCGCTCGCCGACTTTTCTTCGAACGACTACCTCTCGCTGGCCAGTTCGGCGGAGATGCGCGAGGCGTTCGTGGGGCGGGTCATGAGTGCTCGCGAGAACCCGCTGGGGAGCACGGGCAGTCGGCTCTTGGATGGGAACTCGGTGGAGCATGAGCAGGTGAGCACCAGCCCACAAGGCATATTACACAAGGGGAACGAGGGAGGAGCAAAAGGCTGACAATGTTCATTTGACACTTTCTCTCCCGCCAAAAGCTCGAACACCGCCTGTCCACCTTCTTCCAATCTCCCTCGGCCCTCTTCTTCAGCTCCGGCTTCGAAGCCAACGTCTCCATCTTCTCGGCCTTACCCCAAGCGGGCGATCTGATCGTGTACGACGAGCTGATCCATGCGAGCGTGCATGATGGGATGCGGACCAGTCGGGCGCGCTTTCGGGTGCCGTTTGGACATAATGATCTGGGTGATTTGGAGCGCGTTTTGCGTGCGTTTTGCAGGGAGGGGGCGGGGGATGGGAAAGGAGTCCAGCTTGCCTCTGGGTCCACGTCCACGCTGAGTGAGGAAGGGGACTACGACACACACGCACGCATTTCTTTCGCACAGGCACTACAGCGGCGACAGCGGAACGTCTTTATCGCCGTCGAGTCCGTGTACAGCATGGACGGCGACCTGTGCCCCTTAGCCAACCTGGTCACGCTGGCAGAGCGGTATGTCCCGCGCGAGTGTCTGCACATCATCGTCGACGAGGCGCATTCTACGGGTCTCTACGGTCCCTCCGGCCGCGGACTGTGCGTCGGGCTCGGGGTTGAGGGTGTCCGAGTCCGGCTGGCTACGTTTGGAAAGGCGTGTGGGGCGAGTGGAGGGGTGGTGCTATGTGATGCTCTCACGCGGACGTATCTGATCAACTATGCGCGGCCGTTCATCTTCTCGACGGCGCCGCCTCAGACGGCGCTTATGGCTGCGCACTGTTCGATTGATATGCTCGCGCGGGAGGATGTGGGTGGGAGGAGGAGAGAGAGATTGGTTAGGTGGACGAGGTTGTTGTTGGGGGAGTTGAGGGGGATTGTGGAATATGCGAATGGGAGAGAGAGGGAAATGGGTGTGGGGGAGGGGAGAATAGGAGCCGACGTGGGGGAAGGACGACGACGACCTCTGCTCGCTCTCATACCCGCCCTCACCGACGATCCAGACCGACATCCGGACGAGAAGAATGTGACCGGCTCATTACCTCCGTCGCCGATCGTGCCGCTGCTGACACCCCACCCGCGACCATTGTGCGCTCATCTGCAAGCCCGTGGCTTTCTGGTTCGACCGATCACCTACCCGACGGTACCGCTGGGCCAGGACCGAGTACGGATCTGTGTGCATGCGGGCAATACGGAGGCGGAAGTGCGTGGGCTGGTGCGGGCGGTGCGGGAGTGGGTTGATGGCTTTCTAGAGGGGAAAAGGGGGAAGGGGAAGCAAAAGGGAGTGGAGGTGGCAGAATCGAAGGGTAGGATGGTGAGGGGAGTGGAAGTGCCTGCTTCGAATCTTTCGGGACGTGCGCGCGATGGCATATGTCGGGCGAGCGTGCCTGCGAAGACGAAACTTTGAGTCGTTGGTGTCCGTTCGGGGGACTGGGAGCATGTTATATGTTACCTCGATCATCAATATGTGCTGTACTATGCATCTTCTGCTTGGCTTCCAGCTTTTCGAATGCCACTGTAGACTACGTTACCTTTTTCCAGTGGGGTTTGCGAGCTCGTACTCCTCACCCGTGTAGGAATGACTAGAGCCCGGAAGATGCGGCAGTTTGTGCAACCAACCGTATCTGTGATTACGGACAGGGGAGAATACAGCCGTGGCGAGGTATGAGTTGTCGACCGAGGGCAGAGAGCGGGGATGGAGGAGAGCGAAGAGCGTTCATGGGGAATTTCGGAGTCCAGGGTGACGAGGAGAACTTGAAGCCCGGGTGAGACGTGTGCGTTCTAAGATGATCCGCTGTTGATGGGGCAGAGGGGGGAGGTCAGTGAGCGAGAAGGATGGGAGCAAGATCGTGAGCAGGTAGTATTAAACTCACACCAGCTGTTCGAGGCGAGGAAAGGCGGGGAAGGCGGAGCGCAACACGAAGGGAGGGAGAGAGAGAGTCAGCGCGACTAGCTGGCTGGTTTGAGCATGGGAGAGAACTTACGATGTGACGGAGGGGGATGTGGATGAGCTTGACGAAGTATCCGATGAAGCCCATGACGACGAAGCCGAGGCCGACTGCGCGGCATATTTGGAGGTATTCTGCGAGAATGAAGAGGGATACAGGAGAGTGAGCATTGTGGGCAGTGTGCGCGTGTGTGTGGAACTGTGCATGCAAAGACGGCGACTGACCCTTCTTGTTTGGCTTTGTGCAGCGGTTCATGAACTGGGTCCCCTCGCGGATGAAGGACTGCGGGATGTCTGCGATCTCCTTGATGGTGTCTGCCATGGCTGCGGCTGCGCGTGCTGTGCTGTGCTGTGATGTGTGTGTGTGGAGCAGAGGGAGTGCGTGGGTGTCGAGAAGAAGACAGTCGACCTCATCTCCGACGTGCTCGCCCTCATCCTTCCTACGGCGTATGGGGCCAGCTACCGACGTGGAGGTTGCTGCTAGTCGGGCCGAAAAGAAATTCCCCAGACTTTAGTATGGGGTCTTTTTGTCCGGTCAAGCACACAGTCAGTGACCGTCTGGACGGTCAGCGTCCGCGGTCCAAGTTTTGCCAGACAACACAACCACCTCCACCAGTCCGTCGATACCTCACCAACCTCGTAAGTAGACAGATCAGCATACACCTTGCCTTGCAAACTGACTTCCTTTCATCTCCCTCTGTTTTCTCCAACACCAGCCTACAGCCTACGCGCGGACGGAACGAGAGCGCGCGCGTTCTTCCCTCTGCTGGCTGGATCCTTGGTTCCCTCCGCCTCCGCCGTCTCTTCCGCAGACCGGTGCAAGACTCGTCACTCCATCACTCAAGACATCACCATTCAACTTCCATCCGTCGCTCGTGACTCGTGAGTAGCTCGTTCAATAGCTGGCTCGCACTCGTTATCAGTCGCATCGTGGCTCGTGCTGAAAAACTTATCTATTCCCTCCACTCCGTGCTCACAGATCAGGCCTCGCTCAGCTCCCAGTGCTTCAGTAAAGCCATCCAGCATCAAGGCATCTTCAGCAGGAGCCAAGCTCATGCTACTTACGCGTGACTGGTGAGTACTTCCATTTCCTGTACCCCTATCTCCCTGAATACTCATTGGATCTCTTTCTTACTCTTCCGCGTCGCCAGTGAGGATTGTACTGTGAAGTCGAGGCGAAGACGAAGATTGGGCCTTGGGGAACGGTTTCTGGTCAGTCTGAACCATGCTCCCAAGCCTCATGCCTCATTAGTCATTGCCCATCGTGCCTGCTGACTCTCTGATACTTTCATTTCACCCGAGGAACAGAACAAGCAGGTAAAGGCCAGGTGTCCATCTCGCAGGCACATTTCCTGGGCTCCGTCACGTCGCATTCCCCGTTGGCTGTTACTAACCGCACATCACGCTGAATCGCACTCTCACATCTTGCTTTGGAACACGGTGCATATTCAGGAGTCAGGTCCAGGTTCAGATATAGATAAATATATCGCGTCGCATACTAACCGCCGAATTGCGAAGTCTGCTGAATCACACTCTTTCATTTTTCTTTTGGAACACGGTGCATTCAGGACCAGGTTCAGATACCGATACGGACACGACTGTTATCGTTACGGGACAACATTGCGACTTGGGTTTGCGGCGAGAATAACTCAGGCACGGGCAAGGATGCACGGAAAGGAATGAGTATACAAGGTTGACGATGACCGATTGTGGGAGATATGGCGGACGACGCGCTGGAAGGAGCAAATAGCAATCATGCTTTGCTATGTGGCAGGAGATACCGGGAAAAAGCTCACCGAGCCACGTCTCCTTCTGCTTGCCTCTTTTTTCCGCGAGAGTACGCAGGCCCATCCTCTCCTTGTCCATTTTTTTGGAGCGCCTCCACTACCACAGCTTCTGCCCGGGTTTCTGACAGGTACTCCACCAGCTCAAAAACGATTCTCCAGCGTGAGAGTTGCTTCGCCGCTCCCGGAGCTCCCTTCTCCAACGTCTTGTCCCCCTCATCCAGACGCAGCTTCAACCCACGGCGCCCGCTTCCGCCATCCCGCCATTCGACCATCAACTGTGCAACCGACCGGACCTCCCTGGCCAGCGCCAGAATGCTGGCCGGGGGAGGAGGTGGAGGTGCTGGAGGAGTTGGAAGTGCCGGAATCGCAGAAGGATTTCCGGAGAGATCGGCATTGGGCGCGAAGGAGGGGGGGCCAGGAGTAGGATATTCTGTGGTGGTCGGGGGAGGGGGGAGAGATGCCGGGTTCGGTGGGATGGGATGATGAGGTCGTGTTCTTGAAGAGCTGAGGATAAAAACGAAGGTGCAGAACTCTGTAGGAAGCGTAAAGGAAGTAGGAGCAGTATCAGTAACACAGTTTCTTTATCGTCAGCATTGTCAGCCTGTTGTCCGATCGCCTACCTCTGCTACCTCTGCGGAGGCAGTGGCAAGCTGCTGCATCCCAAACGCCAACGCCCGTTGCGCCGTCCTCTGCGCGTGGTCGGCTGACGCTAAGCCGCGAAAGAGACCTCCAATGTACTCCTTGAGATCCACAACTGCATCCGAAACCGCAGAGCGCACCAGCTGACCCTGATGCTGTACTATGGCGGTTGTGGCCGACTTGTTTGCGATGTCCGAGAGCATGGCCTGAAGTCCACTGAGAGCACGACCAAGCTCCGGGACTAGCGTGGACATAGTAACATCGAAGGGAGTGGGGGTGGACGCGATCGTGTTGCGGAGAGTCTGGGCGAATGCTTGGAACGCGGCGGTGCTGAAAGGCGCATGACGCCAGATAGGAAGCGCAGGGAACATGGGCTGGAGGAGGACAGCGTCTTGCAGAAGGACGACCCGCAACCACTTGAGAAGCTGAAGAAAGTTCACCGCCGCATAGTCTTCCTCGCCGCGATCCTTGTGACGTTGGCGGACCTTGGCCTCTTCAGATTCCACAAAAGGAAAGATCTGCTGCTGCAGGCTCGCGTCCGGCTCGAGGAGCGCGCGTGGAAGCCAGTTGTCTCCACCCTTGATGTCGAAATCGGCCAGCGCACGGATTGGCTGAATTGAGACCCCTCCCACATAGCGTTCGATCATCCGATCCCCACACCAGCGACCGTGTATCCGCAGACTGTCCTCTGTGCACCCCGCCTCGTGGGCAAAACGTGCGCCTCCCGAGCGCATCGCATGTGTGAGTTTGGAAGAGGCAACGCCGACCTCGTCGAAGGCGTGCCGAAGCAGATACGACTGGTCGTACCATTCAATGGCAGTGCTGTCTGCCGATACGAGAAGCTTCTCGTCGTACCAAGATGCGCGAGAGTCGAACGTGGGAGTAGGATGCTGGTGCTGGTGCCAGCGCTCGAACAGGTACAGCCCCAGGGCACCCACGGGGCAGGACTCCACATCGCGATGTCGCGTTGCAACACCCCACTCGTTGCGACCGACCGTGTTTCCTTTGCTGCTGCGGAGTGTAACAACGAAGGCGCGCGCTTCCTGAGGGCGAGAATGAGGCATCTACAGGCGCACAGACAGAGATGAAGTTCGCATCAGTAGAGTCAGATTGATTGGCAAAGGAACGAGGTTGCTCTGGTCTATCTGCCCGGTCCAGTGCATATCCGAGACAACGAGCGGACAGCACTGACTACCTGACCTGACGCAGAACCACAGCTAGCGACACGCGCGCTACACCTCAGCCTCCAGCCACTGCGGGATCGGTGAACGACTGCTACCGAGCGGCTGGGACCTTGTAGGGGCCTAGGGGGGGAAACGTCGCGGGTTGCAAGGTGGGAAGGCAGAAGAGACAGGGAGGGCAAGAAGGCAAGAAGGCAAGAGGCAAGGGAAGGACGAGGGGGGGAGGGTCGGTGCTTGATCGGAATCAGAATCTACTCACAGAGATCGAATAGGTTGCTGCTAGTATGGCGTTGCGCAGATCTTCGGAACGGCCCATGAGGGCGTGCTGCATAAGAAACTCGAAACGAGACCGGATCGCTATGGACGCCCACCTGTTGCGCATAGCGCGCTGCTGTGCGGTAAGAGGTGACGACGACGCAGCAGCTGAGGAGGAGGCAAAGAGAGCTGTGTTGGCACTCCTGGATGGAATGGAAGGGCTGCAAGCTGCAGAAGGATTGGGATCATGGGACTGGATGGGCCGACTGATTGACCCACCGGAGCCAAGGGAACGTCGAGAGGGGCGAGAGCGGCGGGAGAGGATGTTTCCTGCGGTGATGTCGTCTTCATCGCTGTCGCTGCTAGAGTCGCTGTCGTTGTCGCTGTTGGAGTTGCTGTCGAGGCTAGAAGGGAGACGAGAATCAGGGAGTGAAGCAGGAAGTGAGCTGCTCAAAACTTGGGTGTTACCGTTCGAAGCCTGTCTCAGATACCACCTGGATATCTCGTAGTGCTCCTGCGCATCGTAGCCGTCACGAAGAGAGTGTTTCCACCAGTCTTCCTGTATTGTGACAGCATGGGCAGCTCGGTGCTTCTTGACGGCCTTGAGGTACGATTTCAGCAGCTTTCCCCGCGGGCTGGCATTGTTGTTGAGACCCAAGAGCTGCTGCGTCTCCCACAGGTTCGTCACCGCTTTGACCTCCGTCTTCAGGCTCTCGTCGCTCAGGCGAGGGTTACGATGAAGAACGAAACAGCTGGATTGTGCGCAGAAGTCAATGGCAACGAACATCATCAGTCTTACTTGCAGGAGAAGAAAGCACACGGAGAAACGAAGACGACAGATAGACGGAAAAACTCACTTCAGAAACGTGACTAGTTTCTGCTCAGTCACAATGATCGTGCTGTTGTCAAGCGTCGGAAGAATGGATTGGGCAGGCGCGGAAGGAGAAGAAGATGTTGATGTGGGGGGGGGAGATGGTCGATGTCGCGGGATCAAGAGAGGAGAGCGATGTGAGAGCGACGGTCGATGTGGCGAGTGAGATGCTGGATGAAACTCCGGCTGAAGTAGAAGAAGTAGCAGAAGCCACTGCAGGCGGCATGGAATCGCTGACTGGCGCTCTCAGCTTGTCCAACGCGCGCCAGAACATCTGCAGGAGACGGGAAATTGAATCGTGCTGAGCCGTAACCTTTGCTGCGCTGATCGCTCGCAACGCAAGAAGATGATGCCATGGTGGGAGATGGTTGGGAGCTGCTCACAATAAAATTACGCTTTGGACGATCCCACAACTTGTTGGTAGACGCTCGCAGGTTACCTCGTTGTAGGTAGGCGGCCTGGCTGAGTGTGTGGTCGACAAAAGGAACCCCTCCGGAAGAGACGTCGTCGTCTACGGCCGCATGCATCGCAAGAACTTGATCCTGCTCCAGACGTGTCACATCGCTTTGACCCTCAACCCGACAAAGGGACTCCACCAGCTCCGGAGGAAGACTGCCCGGGCCCAAGTCTCCGAAGGTGGTACTCGGCTCTGCTTGTGGGCCGAGGCCATCAGGGCGAAGGAAAGAGGGCCCGCCTGCTGTCGCTCTAGATCCCCCGGAGCTTGCGGAAAGTACGCCAGGAACATGGTCGTTGGGAGAAAGGAAAAGGGCTATGTTTTGCTCATCTGAGCGAGTTCGAATGACTGCGATTCGTGCTGCGTCCTCAGATCCGGGCGGCGGCGGCTTGTTGATACTGAGAGCATGTTCACCTTGTCAATAATAGCCACGCTGGTAGATCAACTGTAGAAACCGAAGCTTACTTACTCCCAAGCCTCTCGATGCTCCTTCCGCCAATCGTACAAGGTAGCTTTGCCCACCTTGATCCGTTTCACACGATCTCCAACGGGAAGTGTCCGAGACGTGCTACTGCCAAACATGTAATGTACTGCAATGAACTTCTTGTCCCTCGTGTAGACGACGCCGTCCGCACGCCGCTTCACTCCACGGCCTCCAACTTGCAAAGGCGCTGAGGAAGGCTGAGGCTGAAAGACCGGCACTGCCACCGCTGCAGATGTCGATTGGGCAGGTACATCCGCAGCTGACACTGTCGCCGCATCCAGAGGCAAGGCGCCCAATGCGGACGGGAGCGCCGGAGCTGATGAGGTCGCATCCATGAGAACGTCCTTTCGTTGCTGTTGAGGCCTTGACCAGTTGACACGCTGGAAGATCGATCCGCTCCCGAGAGCGAGTACATGGGAGTGAGGACGTTCAATTTTTCATTCAGTGGGACAGATAGAAGACTGTAGACTCCTCCAGTGCCCAAAGCATCCATCGGTCCAGTGACGCTGTGGGAGACTGCCGAAAAACCTTTGCAACTTCGAGACACCGCTTGAAAGTAAGCTGGTGACCGCGGTCCAGAGTCTGGACCCTCATACTGATTGCAAGGACCGTCTGGCGTTTAACAAATGGGGTTATATCTGCCCCTTAGATCTTACGGCCGAGACGAATGTTGCAACATCCCTCGAATAAAATCTTTCAAAACTTCTTGAAATCCTCTCAAACTTCGCCTGGGTGTCCGTGTTCTAGGTTTTGTCTATTGGCCGACCCCGGTCGGTTTTGGTCAGTCGACCGACCGGGTCGGAGGACAAAGGGAACTGTCTGAAAACCGACCCCGTGTCACCGTGCACTCCAGACCACCGCTCGGACCGTTGTGACCCTGCGCTCGAGCCTCCTCTGGTCTCGAGCCGGGTAAAACCCCATTAGTGTCAGTCCTGAAAATTGCTGAGCCGACTTTCAGAATTTATCCCACACCCGTCTTATGGCTCAGACTGAAAGGCAGGCGGAGCGAGGGGACAAGGAAAAAGACGTCGGTGTCACTGAGGTAAAATTAGGCAATCAGTTTTCGAAGTGTAAACCGGCCTATTCTAGGTCTGCTGAGACTTTTACGGCGTGGGGTCGATCAATAGACATAGGGTCGGTTCTAAAACATGGGGTCGGTCCTGAGTGGGTACCGACCCCGGGGGTCGAGTACCGACCGGGGTCGGCCAATAGACACGACCCGTGTTCTAATAGCCTCAGATCACCAGGCTGCCCTCGGTCCGGGCTTGTGTCGTGATCGCCTCTGATGATCACCCAGAATCCAAGTCACGTGACTTTTCTGGCTGATCGGGCTCCGCCCTGCCCGCAGGGCAGCCTGGGCGGAAATCTCCACATTTGCTTGTACTGTAAAAAGACTTAGTGAAATCGAGGCTTCTCTCGCTCACTCACACGGCACCTCAGCTGGCAGCAGTCAGCACACAGCAGTGAGCAGATCAAGCTCAGTCTGAAACGCTCGACTAGACAGCAATAGTATAAGCAATGATTCCAATTTCCAAGCAGAATGAATGGCAGCGGAAGTAACGAGAAGTCGAGAAGCGACAAGTGAGGGTATCCTCCAGCTGAGCGCGAAATTGAACCAGCGCAGGCAAGAAGTCCTCATGCTCATCCGACGACGACAAAGTGATGCTTGGGCGGGTTGAGAGATAGCCATTCGTGCTTGGCCTGGGCGGGGGAGGCGACGAGGCGAGATGAGAGCGAGGGTACGACCGAGGGGCGTACCGAGTGGGGATGATGAGGCCTGTGCTGCCGAGGGAGGAGGGGACATCGCGATAGGCGAGGAAGAGGCGGAAGAGGAAGCACATTGAGACGACGGACGATGGTGTTCTAGCCGACCTTGATGATACGTCGGACGTCCATGAAGCGTGCGAGCAGCGAGACTGCCGTAGGAGGCGAGAGTGTCGGCCGAGAGCATGATGCCGTCCTGGTACTTGATGCCCAAGATGGAGGTACCGGTGACGATGAGTTGTCTAGGGAAGAGAACAGTGTTCAGTCACGACAGGGCTACGAATGCGAGCTGGGTGGAAGGGGTGAAGCGACGTACTGTGTGCATCTGCGGTGCCTGCCTCTGGTCCTTGGGAGGCCATCGTGTGCGCGCGGGAGGAGATGAAATCTGGTGATGGTGTGGAGGCCCACGTCTGTCCTGTGTTTACGTTCATCCTGGCTGCTGTTGATCTCCTTGATTGTGAGTGAGTGAGTACGGACTGACTGCGAGGCTGAGGCTTCGTAGACGACGTCCTCATCAGCGTCAGTGCGCAAGCGGAGAGGGAAAGGTGTGGCGGTACGGGGTACCCATTGCGTCGCTGTGCTGATGAAGGAGAGTGAGAGAGTCAGTCCGAGCAGTGAGTGATGAGCGGTGAGCGCCGAGCGGTGACCAGTGAGAAGCTGTGAGTGAGCGAGAGAACCGTCGATTTCGCTAAGTCTTTTTACAGTACAAGCAAATCGGCACTTTCTAGCCCAGGCTGCCCTGCGGGCGGAGGCGATTCAAGAGCCGGACAAAAGTCACGTGTGACGGAACGTTCGGGTCAATCACCGGTGGAACACACAACGCCGAGCTCGAGGGCAGCCTGGGGATCTGAGGCTAGTGTTCTAAGCATCCATCGACGCTCTCGATTTCTCCCAGTTTTATATATGAAGATAGCAATTTGCTGTTCACATGCCGTCCTTCCGCCGTTCGTTGCCCGTTCCTGTCTCTCTTCCACCTCCACTTTTCCCACGCCTTCGATAGCCATAGTCAAAAGTCAAAACCCTCCGAGGAAGTTCATAGCCATAGTCAAAAGTCAAAACCCTCCGAGAAAGTTGAAAGGTCTTCAACTTCTTGACAAACGCAGCTACCAACTGCCCAACTTACTCCAGCGTTCACTAACCTTCAACCCTGACCTGCCTACATCTTACAAGTCGTGCGAGTGGTATGTTAAGTTGCTTGAGATACACGCCTACATCTACCAGGTGATGGTGCCCCAAAATGCTACTGACTACTGACTACTGACTACTGACTACTGACTACTGACTACTGACTAGGAGTACTGAGGTCTGACTGTCTGAGTGCTGATATTCCTACGTTCTTTTCTATTCCGATTTTATTCTTGCTGCTGGTAGATGGTAGTCCGGGGTCCTGATCAGCTTCATTGCTTCTATTTTAATTTCCTACGTTCTACCGGACTTGGCCTTACAATATTGACCCATTGTCATATGCATTCATGCTGCATGCTGCATGCATCATCGCGGGCAGCATTGTTTATTTTCCGACTTCTCAGAACACTCTTGCAAGAACGAATGCACTCACACACTTAGCGCCATCCTATCAGGTGAATGAGATACTGATCTGCTCATCAGCTCATCTGCTCATGGACTCATCCGCTCATCATCTATGTTGTATGGAAAATCATGGCGGAGAGCTCGAAGGGTAGCGAAGCTACTCTGAGAGCGAGGCGCGGTCAGCGTCAGTCCATATCTATTTATCAACTGTGTCCTATGGGTCACCGATCAGGTACGCAATACACATGCTACATCCCTCCGCTTCTTGCCCGTCTTACCGCTTACTTTCCCTTCTTATCTCTCTCTCGCTCACGTCTTTGCGCTCCCCTCGTCTCCTTTGCTCTCTCACTCCTTTTGACAGCTCCTGCACCAGCTTTCGGGGATGAGACACCGTCCCCGTGTACCTTCCCGCACGCCTCGCGCTCTCCTCTGCCATTTGCCGCCACTGTTCTTCTCGACGTTGGAGCGTTGCGTATTTGGAGGGTGAGTACACTCTCACAGGCGGGCACCCATGCGTCTGCGACATGCAATTGATCCCAAATCCCTTTACATTTATCACTTTCTAGTCTTCTCTCTGCGATGGGACTGTTGGCAACGGTGAGTCGCATCAGATGCTACAATAAGACGCGAGTGGTCTGCAGTGCTAACAAGTACTCCATATCCTTTCATCCTTACTCCTTCTGCGTTCTGCCTGCAGACGCGCGCAAAGGAGTACATTGAGTCCATTCTCGGTTCAGGATCTTGCGGAGGAAAAGGGAGCGGAGAGTCTTGTCGGCAGAGGTGTCGCCACTGGCCAGCGCACCTTCTGCCACGGACGGGGCTCGATGATGTTTTGTACAGGGGAAGGTATGTCATTTTCGAAATGGGGTTACAATGCCTCGGTCTGATGATTCACGCACAAGTATCTGATGTAACCTTCCCTCCTTCCTGCCGCAGAGCGTTCTGGAGACCAACGTCAGAGCAAATAAATCGAATCCACTTCAAAGACAGCTCGATGACTGATGAGTGATGAGTGTCGAGTGATTGAGTGGGTCAATTTGATGTGAGTATTGAGGACTGGATGGGTTATGTGACTAATCTATACTCCACAGAATATGGCCAGAACGCGTGGTGAGAACCTCTGCCTCTCTCCTACAAGTTCTCTCGCCTATTCTCCTTCCTATTCTCCTTCCTATTCTTCTTCTGTCCCATTCACCCGCTCACCTCTTTTCATTTTAGATGTGACCATGCAAGACTTATTCTGGAATCCGGAAGGACTGTCTATTACTAATGTTTGTTTTTAATTCACATCGCAGATGTACTTGGGTGACGACGTCGGTGCTTCTCCTCGCGGGGCAAAGGCATGAGGAGGGGAGCGGAGCGAGCTGCTTGGATTCCAGCTCCAAGGGGACGACTCGGGGTGTCTAGCTTCATAATCTCTTCGATCGAGGCAAGGACATGGTGGAGATCCGGCTTGGCCCAGTCGCGGAAGTCGAGACTCAGTGAGGCCGACTGCTTTAACACATCGCAGAGCATGCCAATCGCCCTATCGGTATCATGTCGCAGCCGACTCTGAGCCTGGAATTGGAGACCTTCGTCTACTCGGGAAGACGGTATCGGTGTCTGCAAGGTTGTAAAGGCGCAGACAGATGTTAGTCGGCAACGAGATAGAAATGCTGAACAGCTGAAGGCAATTGTAACAGCCATCTTACCTCTTTGACTCCATCATCCGAATCCAAACTGCGCTCGAGTCTGAGCATTGCCACTTCGTTGATCCCGTCCAGCTCCCCAACCTCCTCGTCGTCGTCACCTATGATGGAAGAGGAAGAATTGTCTGAGACTCCTCGCTCTTCATCATTGCCTTCCTCATCGACAAGGTCGTCTACATCGCCCCAGTCGACCAGCGCCAGAATGTCGGTTGTAATACTGTCCGATAATTGTATCTGTGCGCCTGTCTGTCCGCCTGCTTGTGGGTCGGGAGACTGGGGCTGGGCAACATCGAGGCTGAGAAAGATTGCGTCCTTCTCGGAGCTGGGAAGACGCCATTGCTGAGCGTAGCTGGGTAGGGACAAGAGCAGAGCTCGAATGTGCTTGCACGCTCCACCCCGTTTCTTCCAGTCGTCACAGGAACACGAGGCTGCTGCTGCTCGAGAGCCGGACTCTGGTGCTGGAAGAAGGAGCCACATGCAGACAACGTAAGCAGTGACTGCCGCCTGCGGGTCGGAGGAGCTTGGCAGTGATGGTCGCACGGGGCTGGGCTGCTGAGGAGACCGTTCACCGTCGCCGGTAAGGAAATCCGCGAGGCTCGTGGCAGAGGAGAAACAAGTGGCCTCAACTCTCTTTCGATTCGGCTGCTCCATGATTATGAGCAGCGCATCGTCGCAGAGCTGGCGCAGTACTATGCAGCTTTGTACTGCTGCAGAACTTTGAGGCTCACATGAATGATCAACATGTCGAGGCGCAGCGCACGACCGCGTTGCTGTAGTGGACGCAGGCGAATGTTCTTAAGGCCATTGTTGAACCCTTCGGCATGGTTCGTCGTCGTCAAGATCTTGTTGACCGGGATGCCTGTGGAAATGGAGGCGTCCCTGAGGCCCTGCTCCGAAAACGCGTTGCTGCCCGACCCGAGCCAGAACTTGACGAAGTAGTCGCAATGTTTTTTCAGCCCTGCAAGTACGGGGCGATCTTGCTGGCTCTGTAGCCGGCTTGCCCAGTAGGATTCGACCTCGCGCACACGCTGACGAGCTGTCTCCGCATCTGCAGCGCCTATGACTCTAAGAAGGCGGGGTTTCGATAAGAATCAGATTAGCAGACATCAGCTCAACGGAATGACACTTTTGACTCCAAGAAGCTACGAGTCTCCTCCTGTAGACCTGTACCTCTTCAAATTCAGTTTCCTCTCCGCCAAGCGCCAACGGCCAAGCGCTCTAAGGCGAGCCCTTTGCAGATGCGTAACGCATCAGCTGCAGGAAACCCGAAGGAAGAGGCAGCAGAAGGGGAAGGAAAACTGGAACCAGGGAAGAGAAAGAAAGGGGGTAGGGGGAGGCTACTGACTACTCACTGTTTGTGAAGATTCATGATGGATTCGCCAACGAGCGCCCGTGATGACGATCCATTGTCGGCGATGCCATTGCTGCGTATGCACTGCTTCTTGTGATTGTTCCAAGCCTGACGGACATGGAAAGTGCAGAGGCGGAGCTGAATGTCAGGCCACACAGATTTGATGGCGGCACGTTCGCGAACACAGGTGTCAGTGATTGCCAACTTGGGGGCAAATTGCATTCCGTGTCGCGTTCCGAGTGCGGAGCTCCAGTTGATAAGGAGCTCTCGTAGCACAGCGGTGTCGTATCCCGCGTGCGTCCGCTGACCATGCAACGGAGTGAAGCTAAACAGAAGGGACATAAATGAAGCGTCAGAACTTGGAAGGCCCCTGAACCTGAAAGGCATGAGGGGCTTTCACCGAGCGGTGCCAGGGACAGAATGACGGATGGACCACTGTCTAATGAGCACTCACATAAGATATCCAATTGGTAGCCCTCGGCCTGTGTCGTCTACGGTAAGTAGGACGAAAAGGAGGATCTTCGTCGATGAAACTCCAAAGGTGCCATCCATGACAAGCTGTCCATTCTACATTTTGGATCAAGAGAATCCAAAGAAGACAGAGAGAGAGAAATGCTGTTCAGTGGCGCCGTATCCAATGCTTACACATGTGAATCCAGCATTGCGTCCTGGTACACACGTGTCCATACTTCCATGCAGCATCCTGCATCTCTTGGGTCGTGATGATGATCCTGAGGCGCCATGAAGAAGATGTCAAGGGCTGGTAGTAGACGATGCTCGCAGCGATATCAGCCTTGTAGGAGCTCTGACTGTGTTGTTAGTTGTAGCACAAAGTCAAGTAGCTGTCAGCCTGTCACATTTCAGCCAAGAACGGTCAACAATCGTCAGAACCTGACGGGATCCAGAAACTAACCTCTTCTGCATCCAGCTATGAATGTTGATGTGAGGGGGGAGGCGAGTGTTTATCCCGAACTTGCGGAGGCAGAGGGCGCGCGACAATGCCTTGTTGTCGCTGACGGAAAGCGTAAACCGCCAGCCATCTTTGATGACTGTGCCCACAGCCGATCCAGAAAGCGAAGGATAGCTCTGCATGGCTACCTAGGGCTGGCTTGCGGAGTAACTCATTTCATGTTTTTGCGGAGTACTCCGCAAATTTTCATGTTTTACTCCGCAGTTTTACTCCGCACAGCACTCCGCAAATTGTGCGGAGTGCCTGCGGAGGGACCAAAAACTTCGCGGAGTTCTCCGCATGTTTTGGGAAAATTTGGAAATATCTGCGGAATATTCCGCTTGAAATTCGTGCGGAGGACGGAGTAAGATTTTTGAAAAGTTCCTCCGCCACTGCGGAGTAGGGAGTAACTTTCTCGAGATGGTCAAAAATTCGACTACTCCGCTTACTCCGCACTTACTCCGCACTTTTGAAATGAGACTTTTTTCCAACTTGGACCCTCCACTCACTTTCCTTCTCTCACGCACGAGCGCGCAAGCGGGTCACATGAACAATTAATTTAAACTCTGATCCTTTCTTCCCTTTTTTCGTGATAGGCTCTAAATTAGCGCGGCTCCGCATTCGAAGAACACTCCTCTACTTCCTCAACTCCGTTTACCACTTTGTTCCGCAGCCTGCATCTTGCAAAATACTCCTCTACTCCTCTTCGTTTACAGCTTCATTCCGCCGTTCCACCCTAAAGATGTCAAACAACTCCGACGGGCCGGCACGGCCGTATGCCCTCCGCGACCCATCCGCAATCAATGACGACTGGGTGCCCTCCGACTTGCTGACCAATCTGCTGCAGCGGGAGCGTGATTTGAAAGAGGCGGCGAGAACGAGAAGAAGCGGAAGAGGAGGTTGATGTCGGACAAGGCACGCAAGAAGCAAAAGACGGCGCTTGCGGAGGATGAAGAAGAGTAAATTGATGTTTTTTCCCCTCTATGTACAATAATTTTGATTTTCACTCCGCAAAACTCCGCACTTGCGGAGTAACAAAAAATTACTCCGCACTTTTTATTCACATCGACGGAGTATTCCGCCCGAATTTGTGCGGAGTGCGGAGGACGAATTTCGAATTGTTCCTCCGCCATTGCGGAGTGAGGAGGAGGTTTTTTAAAATCTTCCTCCGCAGTGGCGGAGTAAGGAGTAAGTACGGAGGAAGAATTTGAAAATGTGTGGAGTGACGGAGTCCTCCGCCGCTTACCTCATTTCACCCTCAGCCGTTGCGGAGTACTCCGCACATGGGCAAAAAACCAGTTACTCCGCACGTGCGGAGTAAAACTCCGTACTTTTACTCCGCAAGCCAGCCCTATGGCTACCCTTCTCGCATTGTCGGTCTGAACATCAGAGATTCTGCAAGGACACAGATTATGAGAATGAAACGTAGTCAGAACAGAACGCTTTCTTTCTGGAAGCATATTGGGTGTTCCCCAAGTATTTTTGAGGACTGGAGCAGCAGCACGCCGCAGGCGACAAAACAAATCAGCGATACTCACGATCTTCCTAAAAAAAGTCCCTTCACAGCATGAGCCAGCACCTCTGGATGCAGTGGAAGCAGGGGAACCCGTCGAAGCTCCGCTCGTTGACAATGTTGGTTGTGGTCGAAGATGCCAGATATCCTCTTCACGTGATGATCTGGAAGCGTGTAGACGATCTCGAAGTGGCAGAGACAGGATCTGAGCATGAAATCACAGAAAGGTATACATAGGTCATAAGTCAATCAATTTGAAACAGTGAGAGAGTCACGAAACACGATCCTGACTCTACTCCCTTCCCAGTTCCCCTTGAACGTTCCGCATTCCAATCCCCAGGCACCAACAGAGCGTCTAGCAGGACTGTTCTATGGACACTTTGACCCCAGTGCGAGATGAGCGTGTCCTGGCGCGGACACCAAAAACAGAAGGGAAGGTCGCGCAAGGGAAACAAAACAGACCCAGAAAATTGTATGGACAAAAACGGGGAGCAATGAGTGCTACTCACGTGAATGGATACGGTACCAGCCGTGCGATCTCGACTGGCCGGGAGAGCGGGTCGTTGAAGGGGCGAATGAGTCGTGGTTGAGCGGAATTGCCCCTCTCTTTCTCTCGTTTGTCCTGGTCCGAGTACCCGCAGTAGCTAGAAATTCGAGCACGTCCCAAAAGCAACAAAAACATTGTTAATCGAATATGAGTGCATCTTCAACGTTCAGCAACATATGGGGAACCGTGGAACAAAACACCTTGACTCTCACCATTGATACAGAACTCGCTTCCATTCTTTCTTTAGGCTAGTCCAAGACCAGACTGCTGTGAAATGCTGCTGCCTTGTCATGTCCCCGTCATGGACAAACAGCGCGTCTTTCAACCGCTGCTTTGCCGCGTCCTGTGACTCCTTCGATGCAGGGTCGTATTCACGAGTGTTGATTTGACCGTTCGCGCCGTAGGCAGCCGCCAACGCAACTTTCTGCTCTGGAGACGTGTGCAGACTGGTCCATGCAGTCTGTGAGCAGCAAAAGAGCACGGGAGCACCGGATTGAGTCAGTGATCAGCTTCTAGCGATGAATCGCGCAGCGCGCTGCGAGTCTGAGCTCATACGCAAGGTATGAGGCACGGTCAAGATGGAATGTTCAAACTTCAAGGTGAAGCAGACCACAGATGTGGAACACCGAACAAGATTCAGGGGCCAGGGGGAAGCATGCAAAGTACTCACCTTGCAGAAGAGGAAGTCTGTTCCGCACGGGCTGCCTTGCGCGCCAGAACTGCCTGTTTCTCGCGACTGTCGCGCTCTTCGCGTGCTTGGCGACGCGCTGCTGCTTCAGCTTTACTCCGCTCGCGCTTGCTGAGCGGAAGAGGAGCGCGTCGCGGCGCGCAGCCGTCTTGAGAACCCGCTGGATCTTGAGCAGCGGGTGTACTCATTGATGACTGTGCTTTGGTCGAAAAAAAGTCAGATCATTGTGGGAAGAGAGAGCTCAGAGGAGTTAAAGTGAACGCGTAGCTGACGCCTGACAACACGCACAAGACGCGTCTGTTGGTGTCGCGAGTCGCGCAGGCTATAGAAAAATAAAAAAGTACATATATGCCACGTGTTTTGAGCAGATCGGGCTTGCGCCATTTGTCTGGGCCGCCTAATCTCCTCATACCCTCCCATGGTAAGATAGTGAGCGTACCATCCTGTGGTTTTTCGAGAATTTGTGTACCATCCTGTGGTTAACCTCTCATATTATCAGGCGTGCTATCGCGGTGTAAATGCGGTGTGCATTTCTTGTCGAGCCGACGTGAAATTCCCCAGACTTTAGTACTGGGGTTATAGAGGTGGTTTTCTTACGGCCGTAGAGCTATCCGCCTACATCAATTGAAACTTTTTTTTCGCAATTCTGCACGTATCCTCCTCAAAACTTCTCAACAGGGGAAGATCCCTATCCTCTGTTATGTCGCCAAGTTACGCGTCGTTTGGATGAATTTGAAGGGGGGTCAATTGGGACGTCCCCGACCGGTTTTGACCTCGTCACGGAGTTAGCAAGTTTCCGTGATTTCCGGCGTCTACTTCACCTCCGAAAGGTCGAAACCTTAACGCCGCTTGTGCCTTGTGCCAGCTCTGTCATCTTTATCCCTCAGGCGGTGATCAGTTGCGAGCGCGCTCACCTTGAAAAAATGAGCGCGCGCTCTGTTTGCGGGTTTGCCTCTCCGGCCGACACCCAAGCGTGAAGCACCCACATGTTCAGTTCCCGGTTTTCAGAGCCGGGGGCTCAAAAATTTCAGAGCGACCTTACTCAGTTCTGACTTCTGAGCGCACTGCTGAGCCGACCGATTTCTCTGAAAATTACCAACACGTTACACCACCATTGTAGTCCAATGAGAAGAAATACAAAGTCACAAAACGAGATAGCAAAAGCCGTCCCGGACTCCCGGTCAAAAGCAGAGCCCACTTCCCAGCGCGAGGGCTGATCAGTTGCCAGCCCGCGCCCTATGAGCGCAAATTTTCAGAGCACGGCGCGAGGGGCTCGCGCCCAGTGGGTTGAGCGCCAAAATCAGGGCGCGCGCTCGCAACTGATCAGGGCCTCATCGATTCCAACCACTGACTAGAGCAGTTTGCATATTGCTTCGGAATCGGAAATATATATTTTACGCCCGCCAACCTGAGTTTCATGGTTATTATCGTGACTTCAGAGTCTCACAGCGTCTCTTGGACCACTTTCACGATGGCCTCGCCCACAAATCCTGCGCGACAGGACCTCTCACCTCGCGGAGCCAAGCCCACAGCAAGACCTCGCCCGTTCCCGACCGGCACAACGACAGAGTGCAGCCACTGATGCCTGAGGTATGATGTGAATCTGTGCCTTCGACGTGGTGAGTGCTGGCTGCTGCCGGTCATGGTACTTGAGAGTTTGAGACCCTCACAGAATTTTTGTGTCTCCTCGCGTTTTGCCCGCAAAATTAATTAATTCGCTCGAAGCAATATGCAAACTGCTCTAAGTCCTGGCTCTGTCCGACTCCGGACTCAATGTGCTAGATGGCTCCATGTGCTCAGTACATGGCCACTATCTTATCTCTCCCTTTCCTTTCTCTTATCTTCCTTTCCCTTTCTCCACACATCTCTGCATAGCAACACCCTGCCTCCACTTTCCTCTAAGTTTTCCCACGTCACACTTTTCCCTCGCTCTCATCGTTACTCTTTCCGAGCTCATCCTTTGTACTTAGTTCTCTCTTCCTGGTCATTCTATACTCTTGCCTTTCACTACTTGATGGTCTTATCCATTACACTCAACCACTTCATGAATTCCGTGGAAGCCATAGAGGGGGAAACGCCCCCAGTCAACCAGTTGTGCAATCTCGACGACGTCTACCTCACGTCCTCACCCTCGCACCAGGATTAGTGACAGCATCTACCACAAACCAGGCCTATACCAATTAACAGTTTACCACTCTGACATCAACTGAGGCCATCTCCGTGACGTGTAACCACGACCACTTCTACAGTTCAACCAATGTGTAGATACTCTGATCAATTTCTGGCACACGCCTTTCTCGGCCGTAAGTTGAAATGAATTAACCCTTAAATCCTCAAAAGTCTGGGGAAAACTCTGACACGCAGAGCATGGAAGGTTAGCAACGATGGAAGTGAGTGCACTTCTGTGCTGTGCGATAGCACGCCTGATGCCAAATGCAAGGACTCACCTTGACCGACAGCCCGATGAGCAACTTAGCGAAATTCACCAAAATCCACCGCTCACCAGCCAGCAGCCAGCAGCCAGCCAGCACCATCCTCAGTCATCACCTATTCGCAGCCACCCAGCACTCGCAATGGAGGCTTCAGCCGCTTGTCACTTCCATTTCAAGTCGGCTCGACAAGCACACAGAGCTCACACACGTGACACGCCGCAGGCAGCCTGAGTTTTTGAGGCTACCAGACTTTAGTATGGGGTTATATCTGCCCCTTAGATCTTACGTCTTACGGCCGAGACGAATTCCCCAGACTTATAGTTTGGGGTTTTAGAAGCGGTTCTCTTACGGCCGTAGGCCCAACAGCAACAATTGCTTGCAAACATGCATTTTTTGCAAGCAAGTACCCCTTCGAAAAACTACTTTCCCTTCGTTCGTTTGCTGCCGCTTTTTGCTCCCAAAAGATGAGCTTCAACGGACGAGAATTGATGGTGCCGGAGCCTTTCCGTCGCAAACGTGCTGAAGTAAGCATTTGGTAATTATCTCCGGCGCGTTCACGTGATGCTTTCCCGATCCGCGATATGCCATAACCGTTAGTTGTTCATGATCAATGGACGGAGATAGCGAATCGGTAAGTTTCCGCGGCCACCTCGAGCTCCCGCGGCTGCCGTATGTCGTTCCCCCACCAAGCCCGCAGCAACCAGACAACAACACTCCATCCAGACAACAACAAAAAAAAAATCAGAAGATAGCAAAACAGTCTCCTCACCATGAACCCCCCTCCCTGTGCTGGTACCATATGGTGACCACCATGTGGCTAGTATCTTATCTTCCCATTCTTACTTCTTTCCCTCTCCTTGCCCCAATCCTCTGCATAGCAACACCAGTCCTCCACTTTCTCACGCATATTCCTCAGTCACATCTTTCACCCAGATCGCCCTCCTCACTTGTACTTAGTTTCCCTCGTCATTCATCACACTCTACTTGCTTTCACTTACTAGGTTGCCTATATTACAGGTACATCTAGTACACTCCCACCACCCCGACGGCGGCGGCCGCCGCGGTTGTCCACCCGCCGGTACCGCCCGACAAAAATCCCCCCGCCGAAGCTTCCGCTGCTTCAGCAGCTCCGGACTCCCCGATGGCGACCAACAGCACAAACGAGAAATACCACAGTATGACCCATTTTTCCTCCGAAAACCACAACATGACCCACCGTTCCTCAGTCACCACAACATGACCCACTGTTGACTATCGGCCGGTAAAGGCCAGTTGCCCATTCTTGACCCCGTCGCCACGACACAACACGTTAAGGATGAGCCCGGAGCGCCCCGGAGTGCTCCGTACTCCGGGGCCCATACTCCGGGGCGCTCCGCTGACTTTCTGTGGTGCTCCGTGCTCCGTCTCTTTTGAGAGTTACACCAACATCTTACTCCGTACTCCGTCAAGATGAGGAGTGCCATAGAAAATTTACTCCGTGCTCCGTCAAATTATGAAGTGTCTCAAAACGTCTACTCCGTACTCCGTAGCTACGGAGCCCGGATAATCCGGGGGAGCTCCGTACTCCGGGAGACGATCTCACAAATCCCAAAATATGGCATGAATTCAGAAATGTGTATGCTTTTGATCAAGCTTGTAGCAGCTATGCTTAAGAGAACAGTCTGAGAGCGCTTGAAGAGCTGTTTTGGTCAGATTTAGACTGCGAGATGAGATTTGTGAAAATAAATTTAGAAAATTGACCCCAAAATACCCCCAAAATATCCATGTTTAAGGAAAATCACTTTCCTTATGAGAAAGATGTGGAGGTCCCGGAGCGCCCGGACTCCGGGGGTAACTCCGTACTCCGTCACTTTCACAGGTGTTTACTCCGTACTCCGGGGAATTTTTCGAAGCGCCCAAAGGTCAGCTCCGTGCTCCGGGAAATTCCTTGCGATGCTCAAACGTCTGCTCCGTACTCCGGCAACGGTGAGGTAACCTCTCGATTCTCACTCCGTACTCCCGGCTCCCCCGGAGTTCGGCCCCGGATAACCGGGGCGCTCCGGCAAAGCCGCTCCGGGGCTTACTCCGTGCTCATCCTTACAACACGTATATAGAGTCCAAAACATCACCCTAGACGCTGCCAGTGCGGGCTTCGTAGTAGCAATCCATGCTGGGCAAGATTTGAGCAGTATTTATTATGCAGACTGTTACGTGTTGCCGATTCTTATGCCATCAAGCGGTGGGCAAGAGGGCGGGTCACAAACGGTACCCAAACGGCCGAAATGGGTCATGTTGTGGTGACTGAGGAACGGTGGGTCATGTTGTGGTTTTCGGAGGAAAAATGGGTCATACTGTGGTATTTCTCCAGCACAAACACCACGGTCACCAAATCGCCCAAGACGCCAAAGGCGTCCAGGATTGCGCAGGCTATTGTTTCGGAGGTGCCGCGCAAGCGCGCGGCAATCGATTCCCTGCCCCAGGGTTCTGGCCTCGAAAAAGTCCCTGTCGTCGACATCTATGCTCAGTTCGGTATTCAGTATTCTTGAGCTCCGCCAACTTCTCCGCATCCGTGACGCCCAGATGGACCAACTACAAAACTCCCTTAACGATGCAATCAAGTCCACCGACAACCTCTCGAAGTCGCTCGCCCAGGTCACCAAGAGCAATGAGCGCTTGGTTGAAGGCCTTCCTTCTCGGCACGACTCCTTCTCCGCTCTGTCGGGAAATCAAAATGTCAGCCCGGTCCCCGCCCGCTCCGCCCCAAATTTCTCCTTCGGTCCTAGTCCCGAGACGGCTTCGCCGCGAGGCCTCAAGCCCTCCTTTGCGACTACGGCAACTGCGGCCAAAGATCTCCCTCTGCGCGTCCTCGAAACAGAGCGCCAGAATCGACTTCGTTCGATGCAGCCTCTGTCTCCTGCGGCGCGCCGGCAGCGACAGGTCCGAAATGCGACGTCTGCTTCGGAGTACGGTCAATGCTATGTTAAGTTGGCAAGCAAGCGTATCAGCGTGGTTAAGAAGGATCTTGAGTTCATCGGAGTCCGCGTTGATCTTGTTCACAACATCGCTTTTCCGACAGCTTAGGCGTCGGAGTTTACGTATTTTAAGAAGGAGCAGGACGAGCTGTTTGCCGGCATCCGCAAGTTCGGCCTCCGCCTCCTCCCCGACTTTCATCCGGCTCAGCCCTCTCAAGCCAACCCGTCGAAGGACCTCAAAGATCGCGTGCGAGCTCAGTACGTCGAGCGCATGGCCGCCGAGATCATGTCCGCTTACCATAATTGAGCCCGTGGTCTAGCTGAGTATTTCAAGACCCTCGTTGCTCAGGTTCAGGAAGCTAGTCCTCTCCCTCCCTCCCTCTCCCCTGCAGATGGTCATGCCCAGAAGCCCGACCCCCCAACCTCCTCCTCCACACTCGTCAGCTGCCGGTCAGGCCGCGCCCCCGTTCCGAACAGGCACACCCTCTCCAAAGACTTCTGCAGACAAGGCAGCTGTTCCCGAGAAAGAGGCTCAGGTGCCAGGTGGCGATGGAGGAGGATGCTCCTCCCGAGTTTATCACGGGCTCGGTAACGTCGAATTAAATGGCGTCTTCGCAAACCAGCATGCTCACTCACACCTCTCCTCTTCGCATCAGATTCAGGGTCATAATTCTACTAGCCTCCAGGATCACAAGGTTCCCGTGGTTCTCGGATGGTTGGACGATGGATACGATCTGGTGGTGATATTGGAGACCTGGCATCTCACTGATGCTATGCTCACGAATTCTTCTCCCTTTGTCGCCCGCTCCTTGTTCTCACGGCTCACGCAGACTCACTTCCGTCCCTACTTCTCGCTGGCTAGATGGCATCATTGTCCTCGGCAGCCCTCGCCTTCTCTCTCCCCCCTTCACCGTTTCTCGCTTCACCTACTCCTTGCGCCTCAACTTCCTCTCTTTCTCGGTTGGTTTCATATACACCCCCCCTCGCATTCCGATCGAGGACTTCGCGCAGACGCTGTCATCGCTCAGTGGCTGTGATGCTATTCTTGGTGACTTCAACGTGGAGCTGCAGCCTTTCTATGGGCAGGGCACCGCCTCGAAACCCCATGATCGCTTCAACGCGCTTGGCCGATGGGCTGCCGCACAATCCCTTCTTGCACTCTCCCCTCCCTTCTCCGACGCCCCGACGAAATGGGACCACTGCCTCGTCAAACACGAGTGGTGGGAACCGGTTTCTACGCGCTTCAGGCCCTTCGAATCTGTCAGGGCGCTCAAAACACCCCATCCCACCCTTGATCTCACGCTCCCGTTCTCCGACTTCTCTGTTCCGCCCCCCAGTCCATGTCCCCTGCTACGGGTTCAGCCTCTCCTTCTGGTCCTCTCCCTTCTCCCTCTACCCTCGCTACTTCTGCTCCACCCTATCCAGATGCCCTTCCAGACCTCCGCCGTTTCCACCTGGGACGGCTGCGCACGCAAGCCCATCGAACGCGTCTTATGGACGCGTGCGAGGCGTTGCGAGCCGTTGTCGATCTCGCCTTTGCGCTTGCGGAGTCTCCTCTCCGTGAGTTGCTGACGGGTGTCGAGCGGCAGGACATCCTGGACCACCTTGACAAGGTCTTGCACAGGGCTGTCCTTTGCGCAGCCGACTGCAGCTTCGGATCCTACGATGCTGCTAGGGCCCCCAAGCCGAAGTCTTCCTCCCCTCTCTCTCCCGATCCCACCACCGTCCATGACGCTGAGCGCCTCTGGCGCCGCGCGCACCGTGGTGCGTCCGTACGCATGCAGTCTTCCAACGACGGCCTCGCAGCGGGGCTCTCTGTTTCCGCGGAGGCCCTAAAACAATGGGGTGCAGTCTGGTATTCAGACTCTCCTCCTCTTCTTCCTCCCTCAGGCGCTTCACTCCCTCCAGGCCCCATCTGTGCTGACACCGATTTCTTATCCTGCGACTTCTCCACCACTTTCGTGGGGAAAGCAATCAGCAGTTACAAGACACACAAGTCTGGCGGCGAGGACGGCGACCACGCGCTACTGTTCTGCGCGCTAACGACGCTTGGCCGTTTGGCGTCGCAACAGGACCGTGATTCCGACCTCCCTCCCTCAACTCCCGCCCCCTCTCACCCTCCAGCTTCCTCTTCCTCTCGCACCTCCTCTCGCCTGCGCAAACAGGCGACGCCACGCACCGCCTTGGCGACTCCGACCCCCGCTCCCACCCTTCCTGCACCTCCCCCTACCCCCTTCCTTCTCCATCTTACTCGTCTCTTGCAGCTGTGCGCGGCCTGTCGCCTGCTCCCTACGCGTTGGGGCCGCGCGCTGGTTACCCTCATCCGCAAGCGCAGCTCTGATCCTCCTACCCCGCAGACGTGCAGGCCCATCGCTGGTCTGTGCATGTTCCGACGCCTCTTCGAGTCCATTTTCGTGCGCAGAAACGCCGCCGACACCGGCTGGGCGCGTCTCCACCCTGGCCAAACCGGCTTCCGGCGCGGCTGGAGTTGCGCTTCCGCCCAGCTGTGGAACCATGCCGCTCTTCTATCAGGTGGCAGTATCGCTATCTTTTTGGACCTCGCAAATGCTTTCCCTTCAATTGATCCCACCGATATCTTTCTTAATATGCAGGACAGAGGCGCGCCGGCTTCCGGATGGGGTGCTGCAGCTCGGCTGGGCAGTTATGATCTCCGGAGCCGCGGCGGCCCTGATAGTGAACGGCACACCTTCCCGCTTTGCCCATCCGACTCGGCCTGCAACAAGGCTCGCCGTGCTCCCCGATTCTCTTCTCTTTCATAATCGATGAGCTCCTCAAAGCGCTCAACGATGGGACATCCGGCCGCAAGCTTCGTGCCGTCTTTTTTGCCGACGATGGTTCTATTGTAGTGGACAGCCCCTCGACCGCTCAAAACTTGTTGAACATTGCCGAGACCTGGGCGACGCGCCGTGGTCTGCGGTTCAACGTCCGCAAGTGCGGAGTCGTGTCTTCATCGCCGATCGACCTGTCCCTCTACAGCACCCCTCTCCCCCAGGTGGAAACTTACAAGTACCTGGGCATTCCTCGCACCATCCACGGTCTCGACATCGTGGCCTGGCTTTCCAACAAAACCAGTGCCCTGGAAAATTCTCTCCGTTACCTCCAGGCTCTCGGATCGTGCTGGGACGCTCACTGCCGCCTTCAGCTTTTCCGCAGCCACTGTCTGTCCTTACTGGACTTTGCCGGTGGTCTCGTCCCTTTCTTCCAGTCTTTCTTTTTATCTCATAGTGATCTGGTTGTTCGGCTCGCCTCGGCCTTTGACAATGCAGCGTGCTGGATTGTGGGGCTCCGACCACGCCAACGCAAAGTTGCAGCCGGCATTTGCGGTCTGTTACCTCCCTCTCTCCGCTTCGACCACCTGGCCCTTGGCCTCGTCACCCATCTGCTTCGCTCCGCGCCCGCAAACCCAGCCCGACAACTTCTGCTCGCCTCGATGCGGTCGTTACCGGCCTCTTTGCGTCCACTCGTCGCCTCGTTCGCATCTTTTCCGCTGCTCTCCTATTTTCGCGTTGCCCAGGCAGCGTCTCTCGCGCTGAGACTCCCCGTTCCGCTCTCGGTTTCAACGTTCATTCGCGGTCAATCACGGGAATGGCTTGCGGCCAATCGCGGAAGTCAGGGCGCCCTCCTCTCTCGCCTCTCGTCTCGTCTCACCGACCGCACACTCCATGTGCCGGCACGGGAGCAGCGTTCTTTGGCCATCCGATGGCACGCGGGTTCGGTCTTTATCCTCCGCCGCTGCTTCTGCGGCGACAGCTGGGACCGAGGCCACGCCCATTGCCTTGCGGTTACCTGGTATGGCGCAATGGAACAGCAGACTTCTACCCTACAGATCACCCGACTTTGATCGTGGCGTTCTCCCGTTGGAGAGATGCCCGCCGCGCCGCCTATCCGGGTCTCCGACACGTTCATCTCTTGGACTTCTTCCTCGGTCACAGTAATGATGACTGGCATCGCATTGCTTTGGACACACTGCAGCACTGGGCTAATCCCTGGTAATCTTCTCTCCCACAGATCTCCGATCTCTGGTCCGCCCGCCCGCTCTCTGGTCCTCTCTCCTCCCCATCTCCATGCCCCATTTCCTCCTCCCCCTCCATGCCATCCCACTCTCGGTCCCTAGAGTCTTCTCTCTTCCCTTTCGCCGATCGAGTACCTCTGCTATCGCTCTGTTGTTCCCTTTCCTTCCCCAGGATTCTCTCTGTCGTTTTTCGATTACTCCACTTTGTACTAGCTTTCTTCCCGCGCGTCTTGGGTCTGCAATGCACTATTGAACACCCCCCCCAGACTCTCTCCGCCTCCGCCTGTCCCAGTACCATCTTGGCCGGGGGCCTCCCAACGTTCTTTTGCCCAGGATCTTTCCAGATCCTCATAGCGGAGTCCTCCTGGGGCGCTCCTCAGCGCGCAACCACCAGCGACCCTTCCCTCAAGACTCTCCTGGGAGCCTCAGCCTCAGGCACCAACATTGTGAGTGCAGGCAGCAGGCGCATTGTCTCTATTGCTCAGCTGAAAGCTCTTATTTCCTTTCCTTTTTGTCAGCAGGACCACCGCGACACTCAGCGCCTGTCGCTCCCTCGCCCTCGCCCTCGCCCAGTCGCCCTAGCCGTCGCCCTCGCACCCACAACGACCTCACTGCGTCTTCGGAACGCTGCCTGCGCGACGCCGGCATCTCCTCTCCCTGTGCTGCGCTCGCGATGAGGACAGTCTCAGGGTTCGGCATCCCGACATTGGTGCATTACCATGGTCTTCGGGCATTTCTGCTCTTCCTGCGCCACTTCGGATGCGCACAACACGTCCTTTGGTGAGAATTGACCATTCGAGGCGCATACATGCTACCCTACTGACGATGCTCCCTTCCTCAGCAGTAACAGCAGCTTTGCGACGTGGACATCCCACCGAGTCAAGCAGAAGACACGCAGAGCGTCGTCAAGATCAAGGAACACGCTCAAGAAATGTGTCTGCAACGTGTGTCTGTGACGAGCTTCGCGAGGTATAAAACCATGAGTTTTCGATCGTTTCCTTTCTTCCTCCTGACCACCATCACCAACACCACACGCCCACACCGAACACCACACCGTCAGCACCTCCGACCTCACAGCATCAGATACCACCACCAACACCAGTCCCACATCAGCAGCAGCAACAGCACAGGAACAACAGCGACGAGGTGAGCACCTCCTCATTTCCTCGTCTGCCTCTTCTCGCGCTCATAATCAACCAGATAAGCATCCCAGCGTCGACACAGCAGCAGCAGTACAGCAGCAGCAACATAACCCAGCAGCAGCAACATAACCCAACAACAGCAACAGAGTGGGTGCATTTATCCCCTCTTTTGCTTCTGTTGGTATTCACCATCACCATCATCATCTACACAGCAGCAGGCCAGCAAAGCAGCGACCACAACTGCCAAAGCACACCAGCTAGGTAAGTGTGTCTTTGCTCCCTCGTGCTCTGCCCGTCATCTGACGCGTCTCCATTGCCAGGCCTAGGCGCATGGTGAGCGTCATCTTTTCTGGTCACTGCACAGAATCATTGCTGCCCTCACGCGCTAACCTCCCTATCATCACCAGGTTCGATGATGTCCTCAAGGTACGTGTCGTTGACTGTTCTCTGATCTCATTTTTTTTTTTGCTTGATACAGATGTGCATACAGCGAGTTCAAGTCTCCGTAAGGTGCGCTGGCAACGTGACTGGTTTAGGCGCTGTATTGGACCATCAACTTACTTACCCATCACCTCCGTTCTCCCACTTTTTCATAGACTAAAGTTCGCCCCCCTAGCAGACCAGCCTTAGACCTATGGGTATGCATGTTGTCTGCTTCCCTCTTTCACTCGCGTCACTAGCACTGACACTGACTGACTGACACTGATCAACTTTCTTTCCACCCTTTCCTATAGGTCTCTTTTTCGAAGCTCAGGTGAGTTCTCTTCCTGTCATTTCTCTTTCTGGTCCGCTCCTTGCTCCTTGCTGACTACATGCTCGCAGCTCAGTCCTCAGCCTTGGCAATGCCGCAATGGTGCGTTCTTGCTCAGCTGATTCTTGCTGCTTGCTCTTCTTTCGGTTCTTCTCAGGCTCCCTTCTCCCTCTCTTCCTTCCCACAGTTTTACGGGCACAGCGCATTGTGAGTTCTCCATCCGTTGTGCTGGCCCTCTTTCGACAATGATCAATGGCACTGACCTATTCCTGCTTCTCAGATATGCAGGTGAGTGATTTGACGTCCAACTGACAACTCTGACGTGGGCTTCCTTGGCTGTTCACTGTGCTTCAGGCTTGGGGATCGTCTGTATATTATCGTCCCTTCCTCTCGTAATACAGTAGCATTCAATATTCGATCACTGAGATGATATTGATTCTGTGTGTCCGAAGAGGGTGTCTACCCAGATCCTTCCCGATAGCTACAGTCTTCCCAAACACGGGTGTGAAGGTTTGAGCGAGTTTGAGCGAGAATTGAGCGAGTAATGTCAGTCTTCAGTCCGCGAGAACATCGGCTCTGCTCGAGTACCATATCTCGTCATAACTCGATAGCGACGCTGCTCGCGGCCGTCACACTCCACACACACCTCTTAATCACATCATCACGCATCTTTCTGTAGTAGTAACTAGGTCTGAGAAATACAATCTTCCTTACTTAGTAGACTCGGACAGCTCTGAACACTTCCTCTGCGCGACCACGACCATGATGTTCGAATTTAGGGGAGACTATGTCATTTTTTATTTCAATGCATTTAAATGATAGCTACAGTCTTCCTGAACATGGATGTGAAGGTTTGAGCGAGTTTGAGCGAGAATTGGGCGAGATCTGTCAGTTTTCAGTCCGCGAGAACTTCAGTGCATCGTGAATCACATATCCTCAAACACAGTGAGTACATAGAAATTATATGGTTCGCCAAATCACCTGTCCTTTGTCAATCAGTATATCTCGGTTTCTATTTTCTCACGACCTCAGAGGAGTATACACAATGTAAGGACCAAAAAAGAGGGGGGGGGGGAAACGCCCCACTGTGAAGATGAATAAAACGGGCTGAAAACGGTCAATATGGAGTGAAAATGAAAATTCTTCACTTTCGAGGTCTCAAAAAAGTCTGGGGAAGGCCTAATGGCAAAAAAGCCATGGTCACTATGTTGCAACATCCCTCGAACAAAATCTTTCGAAACTCCTTGAAATTTTCTCAAACTTCGCCTGGACCTGGATGTCCGTGTTCTAAGCATCCATCGACGCTCTCAATTTCTCCCAGTTTTCTTTATGAAGATCAGGGCTCGGCACGACTATGGGATTTTACGACTATTACGACTATAGCCTCATACGACTATGAGCGACTATAGTCATAGCCGCTGATAGTCGCACTTACGACTATGACTATGACTATGCTCCAGAAGATGTAAGACAATAGTCGCCATAGTCGCTAAAAATCTGGTCTAAAATTGATTTTGCGACTATAGTCGGACAATAGCTGGACGTCAAGGCTATAGTCGCAGCAAACAATTCGGCTATAGTCCGACTATAGCATGTCATGGTCTGACTATAGCTTGGAGTTGCGCCTATAGCCGCAGGCCCGACCGCCACCGCTATAGTCAGACTATGACATCTATTGCCCATGAAACACTATAGCCAGTCATAGTGCGACTATTATCGTTGGATAGTCGAATCATAGCCTGACTATATCCCATTTTAGACAATCAAAAGCGACCTACACTATAACTATTTATAGTCTGAAATTGGACGTGCAACTATAGTGCGAAAATTATTGTCCCAAAGTCCGACTATAGTGGCGCACAGGCGTTACAATTTTGGCTATAGTCACACTATCAGTGGTCGGCATGGATGAGAAATCGGATGAGAGGGGGTCCTCATCCACATCCACATCCACATCCGATCAGAAATTTTCCCCTCATCCACATTCACATCCACCAGATCCGATGTCACTCGGATGTCATCCGCTTATGTAATCCATTTTTCGGCGCGTGGCTGCCACTCACGTGGCAGCCCTCCGCACCCGACTTTCATCGGACCTCATCGGATGTGAACGGGTGATGACCAGATGGCATCCGATGTTACTGCAGCTGACATCCGTTTACCATCGGATACTCCTTCGGCACTTCATTTGTGCCATCCTGCTCCTTACTTCCGCGTCTTCTCATCACCAACATACGGTTCCATACACCCTGTCAGCATCATGTCATCCCAGACCGAACAGAAATCGCTCTCAAACTGCTTAAACGCTGCCTCCACGACGGAGTTGTCGATGCGAGGCTGAAGGCAGGAACAAGAAGAGACAGCGGATGTCAGCATCGAGACCCTATCCGTCGCAGCGCATGAGTCATCTAGCTACTCACTCGCTTAGAGAAGTCGTATTCCTCGGGCTCCTTCTTGTCGATGAACTCGCCGTTGTATTCCAGGAAGGCCTTCCAGCTTGCGGTGGCCTGAGGGAACAGAGAGAGCGAAGAAAGCGCCTCGCCCATGGCCTCGGTCTCAAGGCCATGGCAAAACCATTGCCCGGTGATATCCAAGAGTTTGAGTTCCTGCGCGTATGATGGCATGGTCGGGAAACTTGCTGAAGGCAATGGATGTGGTGGTGGTGATGGAGCTGACCGGTGACAAAAGTCTTTTCAGCGTACTGCGCATGAATGAGATCAGGTGATGGACCGATGATCATTCTAACCAAAAGCAGACAATCATCCGATCTGACCGGGATCTAAGCCGATGACACCAAAATTTGCAATTTCAAAAATCAAGAATCAGTTTAATGGCGCAAAAATTGGCTTTCACGTGCCTCAGCCGGATGTCATCCATGCATCAGCTGATGACGGTCGGATGAGGGTCGGATTCGGAAGACATCCGGATGTATCTCATCCGCCTCATCCACATCCAAGCTGAAACCAAAATCAGCCGCCTCATCCACATCCACATCCGATTGGTCGGATGATATGACATCCACATCCACCGGTCATCCACACCCATGCCGACCACTGCACACTATAGTGCAAAATTTGGCTGCGCAAAAGCCTGCGACTATAGTCGACTATGGCACTATAGTCAGACTTACGACTATGACTATTTCGGATTTTCAAAAAACGCCTACGACTACGACTATGACTATGCCAAAAAACGTGCGACTATAGTCGGAGCCGAGCCCTGATGAAGATAGCAATTTGCTGCTCACATGCCGTCCTTCCGCGATCTTTTCCCGTTTCTGTCTCTTCCACCTCCACTTTTCCCGCGCCGTTGATAGCCATAATCAAAAGGTCGTGTCTATTGGCCGACCCCGGTCGGGTACCATCGTACCCGACCCCTCTGAACTACCCACTTTGACTGTCCCAGTAACGTACTTAATAAAACGAGCTTAAATTTTGCATTGATGTTAAGGACGCCTGTACGCGTACTCATGCGAGATTTGAGGTCAATCGATGCAGATTGCAGAATTGCTGTTGTAATGAAGGGAGAAGCCTTTTTCTTTGGCTAAAAAAGGCGAAAAGTGGACGTCTTTGTGGTTTTAGAGCTCTCACTGCTCCAGTGCTGGGGTCGGTTGACCTACCTAAACCGACCGGGGTCGGCCAATAGACAGAACCTAGTCAAAACTCAAAACCCTTTGAGGAAGTTACAGCCATTCCCCGAACTCTTTAAAGTTTTGGGGTTTATAGGGCCCAGGACGCCTTCCGGCCGTAAGGAAATTAACGTTTCTTCATGCTCGCAGCTCGTCTTATATTGTGCTCGAAAACTGTCAGAACAGCATGGCCTGAAATTTCTACCCAACCTGCCTGAACGAATCAAAATCTTTCAGTCGCAGCGTCGAGGTCTGCGGGATCAGGGATGATTGACCTCTATATATAGCGAGTGCGCGATTCTTTACGGCCGGAGTCGTCAAACTTTGGAGACAGGTTTCAGACGACTCCGTGATTTCCGAAACCATAATTGTGCGCGCCCAGAATCAGGGTCCTACGTAATTACTAATTGTAGGATCAGGATCCTACGCAATCAAAGGATCCTACACATCACAGGATTCTACGCATCACAAAATTCTGGAACTCAACTCTTGCAGGTCCACCGTCCGTCACGTCCATGACCACATCCACATCCGATTGGTCGGATGATATGACTAATCACCAATGACATCCACACCCACCGATCATCCACACCCATGCAGACACTGGCCGTATGGGACCCCAAATAACCCACCTAACGCACGCCGACCTCTGGAAATGCGTGAGGTTTGGATTGGGAAAATTCTTCTCGGCCGAAAGAAATCGCCCAAATTTTGTTCTAATTTCTAACAATGTATGTAAATGGATTTGGGAGATGGCCACAACCTTGAGTCTGGGGAACACCTCCGCACTCCAAAAGGCCAGGCCGGTTCTCGGTTTATTCTGTACTCCGGGGAATTTTCCGCAACGCCCACTGCCCAGAGATCAGCCCCGTGCTTCGGGCAAATTGAAAATGAGTCAAACGCCAGCTCCGTACTCCAGCAAAGTTCATGAAACCTCCTGATTTTCACTCCGTGCTCCCGGCTCCCTCGGAGTGCGGCCCCGGAAATCCGGTGCGCTCCGGCAAAGCCGCTCTGGAGCTTACTCCGTGCTCATCCTTATGTAGGTTACCTTGGGCGCGAACTCGGAAAACTTGACCGGATGCCAAGGAAACCCCAGGCTCTCCGTCGCGTCAGAGATATCCTCGAGCTGAAAGTCCGAGGTCGGTGGCTTGACGAAAACTAAGTCGACCACCCACTGACCCACCTAATGACTCACAGTCCCTATCCGCCACCATGCTCCACACGCCTGTAGCGGAGGCGAGTCCAAACGGCAGACACGTGTCAGTGCCGAAGCGGGGAGCGAGGGAGGCGGGGAGCAGAGGCTCAAAGAGCATGCGAATCATTGCGAAACACTGAACTCATCCATCACAGCAACAAAGCCATCCCACCCACAGACGAAGTCATTTGAGTCGATCAATCCGTTATGGCGACAACCGCATCGTTCCCCCGAGAAGTCTTGGATCATTCTCCACTTTCCTCCTGGTTTCGGCAATCGGCACCAGTCCCAGAGGCGAGGTCTGGAAGTGACCAACCTTGGACTCGACTTCCTCCTGTGAGAAAGGCCCAACTACCCTCCCAACCTCCATCTCCTTCAGCACAATTTCTTGAAGGACCGCGAAGTCCTCTTCAGCAGTGGCGTGGTTCAGTTGTACTGTAGTCGTCCGAAGCGGGGGAATGCCAAACCCGAATCCCTTCACAATGTCCTCCACCACCAACGTGAAGGCGTGCAGCAAGTTTAGTTCCGAAATCACCGCCGCGAAGCCCTCAGCCCTGAGAAAACTTGGCTTTGTCGTCTCCAACAGGACACTCTTGGCATTCGTGGTTGCCTCCTCCGCAGACCGAGCACTCGTGCTTGCCTGCCTTGCAGGAACTGCTCTTTTGGTAGCAGCCGTGAGGAATGTTCTAGCGGTGAAAGATTCTGGTGGTACCATCCGAGGCTCGGACAAGAACACGATTAGCCCCGCGCTTGGCGTGGGTAGCGTCGCGACCTTCTGGAGTGGAATTGCACTCATCGATATTGTGTCGGACGCGGGAGCCACAGACGAAGCAGGCCTCAAGTGCATGTGACTGTGCCGAGAGACCGTGCTGAAAGGGCCGATTGTTCGGTGCGGCCCGATCCTTCTTGCGTGGCGAACGGGTCGCCGATGAGGCCGAGCCGACGGACGAAGAGTTCGCGGCTTTGCAGGCGAAGATGGTTCTCGGTCAATCTTTTGGGCGGCAATTGCTGGCGAAGCTCGTCAACCTCACGCACAAGTCCTGGACCATTCGAACGATTGCACAGTTGCGGGAATTGGGATGCTTCTATCCATTTATCGATTACAGAATGCTACGCAAAAAGGCCACACTCTCGGACGACTGAGGAATCATGAGCTCAAAGAGGCTCGAACGAGTGTGTGTGAATGTTGTAAGTAGCTTGAGCGCTGCTGCGCGCGATTGCGGACCGTATGATGTTCGTCCCTTTCTTGCGGGAAAGAAGCCAGTCCCGTCGCCATTCTTCGTTGTGGACTATTTGGGAAGGACACGGAAGAAAGTATAGGAACGCGTCTACTTGCTCCGTGCGCTCCTTAGACCAAGCTTTCCCAGCCGCCCGCGGATGTTTCGAGTTACGGGTCTGTATGACAGCGGACATGTGATTGCTGAGCTCTTCTTCGTCCAGCTTTCCGATGCAGGCGGGCATATCCGATGACCCGTGTCTGCGACGATTCAAGAAGGATGCAATTTGTCGATAGTTGCGCTTGTTTGCAGTCAAATGCATCTCCAGTTCCAATGTCGCCGACATGGTTTCCTGCTTTAGACGCTCTAGGGCTCGAGAGCTCATCCTCTCGCTAGTGGTGGATGTCGGATTCGCTCGGCCTGGTGAAATCGGAGCCGGGCCAGAAAAGAAATGTTGAATGTCGTCTGTGCGAAAGCAGGGTCGTATCGATGCCGACCGCAATGAATAGCAGGCATATATAAGAATCCAAAAGATTTTCCGTCAATTTGCAGAGTCAGATGTTGGAAAATTTGGGTGTTCTGACCACCTGTACGAGGTTTCTAAGGTCTCCATTGGGAGATTCAGCGTTGTCATTCGGCCGAAAATCCAGTTGGGGTCCAGGCCGGCATCCAGAGCAGTGTCGATGACCCTCTGGAGGTCTCCACTGCGGAAGAATCGGACAATTATGGAGGAGGTAACGAGCATAATGCTCACACCCGCATTGAAGATAAATCGGACGACGAATAGGGCGTGTAGGTAGTAAGGTTGTCCCCGGAGTAACGCGGAGGGCTCCGCCTCCGCAGATTAAAACAGAGCTGAAAAAAACCAGCTCCGCGTTCCGACGGAATTTGACAAAAGTTGAAATCCCAGCTCCGCGCTCCGCGTTTTTCCTGTCCGTTTTCATAATGCTCCTCCGTGCTCCGTGTATGACTGTATGCGGAGCTCGGAATTCCGTCGGAGCGCAGTGGTGGTCTAAGTTGCCCTCAGAATGACTCTAATACAATCAGAGCTATAAATTCACCGTTCGACATTGTTGCGGTATTGACTCCAGTGCTATTTTGAAGCTCTCAACGGATGATGATGCCTGTCTTATCCCTTGAGCGTGTCTCGACGATGCCTATATTCTCGGAATTTCGCGCATTTCCGCGGATTTTTTGCGGAATTCCGGCGGAGCGCACCCAAAATGAGGTTACGCGACCCCTATTTTTGACTATCACATGACCTCACAGCTCCGACAGAATTCCGCGGAGATTCCGCCGCAATTGTCACATCATTTTGACGACTCCGTGCTCCGCACTTTCGGCCAGTGGGCTCAGGATTGGACTCCGCGCTCCGCTTAAATTCCGGCTGAGTCTCCAGGCGGACTCCGTGCTTTTTAAGACCAAAAATTTCTCGAAAGTGAGTTCCGCGCTCCGCCTCCGTCGGAGGAGTGCGGAGTCCGCAAAACCCCAGCTCCGCGTCAACTCCGGGGACAATCTTACTTCGACCGGCGAGGGAAACGCCAAGGACATCACAGGGAGACAAAAGGGACGGATGCGAGAGGATTCGAGGGATTTTCCATTGAGAGACTTGAGATGATTTGCGAAAGCGACCTGGCTTCAACCGGCGACGGCAATATCAAGGACATGACAGGGATACAGAAAGGACGGATGCGAGAGGATTCGAGGCCTAGAGGACTCAGACTTCAGATGGAGACGAGAATTGAGACCTTTTGGATTGAAAGATGGAAGAAGGAAACAGATCACAGAAGAAGGGGGTGGCATATTGAGTGAAGAATCTCAGCGGTGTCGGGGTCGCTTTCCTCCGAGATCGGTTCCACGACTAGGACGTTTTTTAGAGCTGCTGGAGGACGTAAGGACACGGCCGAGACGTGTAGAGCTGCCGGAAGCGCTGCTCGACCGTTCCTCCGCGGGGATAGTACTACAGATAGTGGCGGGCCTTTTTTCCGGTGTGCTGCCGTCACATTGCGAGCCAGGGGACAGGAAGCGTCCCTGGCGGCCTGGAGGCGAAGTGGGGAGGGCGAGAGGCACGGAAGACGGGGAACCTGGGCTGCTGACCGAGTCAATTGAGGGGGTACCGGCCAGGGCGGTGAGGGTCGGATTGATGTCAGGGGTGAGGCTTTGAACCAGACCATATACATCAGTGGATGATGGATCAGCTGCAGCGTCCGCTTTTGCGTCACCAGTGAGGGCTTCAGCGTCGGCAGCGACTGCGTTGTCGAGATCTGCGGCGTCGGCAGCAGCTGCGGCAGCAGCTTCGGCGGCCTTATCGGCGGCGTCCTCCCTGGCCTGTGCGGCCGCCCTCTGAAAGAAGCTGCTCGGGCTTTCGGCGTCGATCGTGCTCGGCGAGGACCTGACGTATGGCTTGATGTAGGCGTTGAAAAAGTCCTCGTGGAAAATAGTAGCTGTGGGTGTCGTTCAGGTTGTGGTAGTACTTGGATCGCGGGATACCAAGTGCATCGAGGCGGGCGGCGGACTGGCCAGGCAACCACATCGTGACTGCGAAGAGGGATGGGAAGTGGCCGAGGGGGCAGGGATGCCAATCGTCGATGTTGACGATGCTGTGGACGCGAAGGTTGATAAAGCTGGGGCCATCGAGCATGCGGAGCATGACGGAGTCGACCTCCTTCAGCTCGAGGAGGAGGCCGGTGAGATCCGGGAGCTTTGCGATCTTGATGGGCGAGAGATCCTCGGACTTCGCGGACCCTCGCCGTTCAGCCCTTTTACCTCTTCATCTAATTTATCTTTGCACACACCACCGACCCCATTTCTCTTCACAAGCAGCATCCCTGATCTCCGCCCTCACCGTTCACATACAAGGAAATCAGTCCGCCCTCACCGTTCACATAGAAGGAAATCAGATTTGACTTAAGTAGCTGTGAGTAACTGTAAGTAACTGTACGTGACTGTCAGTGGCTGTAAGTGTTTTCTCAAGCTGAAAGTGGCTGCCCGTTTTTTTTTTCAACTTAAACAGTGCTATATAGTCACAGCAAATTTGAACAGTTTGGGGCCCGAAAAAATTCCAACTTAAACAACTGTACAGTTGACTGTACCCGGGCCCTACAGTTACAGTCAACTTAATTTTTTTGGCGGCTCCGCCGCCTACAGTGCAGTTACAGGCATGACTTGTTAAGTCAACTTACCTACAGTCACAGTGGGCACAGTTATACAGTCGCCGAGCCTTGACTACGGCCCAAGATCACAATCTCTGAGTCCGACTCCCACCGCTTCGGAAGTCCAGAAGAAAGATCTGCAGCTCCCTCCCTCCGCAGAAAAATCCCTCTGGAGAAGGCATCACAGACGGATCCTCCGAGCACGACCGAGAAGGCGACACAGACACTATGCACAACCAAAAAGGCGACACAGACAGGCATCTCGTCAGGTTCTTCTGAGATTATGACATCAAGCGTCAACAACGAGGACGACAACGAAGGCGACACATGCGCCGAGGACGGTCGTTCGGGCAAAAAGTCTGCTCCCCGAACTGGTTTCCGATATCGAAAGTTACTTCCCGTCGCTCTTGAGCGGGTTGACGACTGGCGTCCCTACCTCAAAGTTTCAAGAATCAGAATCTCGTACCTACGTCAAGAAAGCCAATGTGGAGCGAGTACGAATACGCCTTTAGCAAAAGAATCCTGGCTGTCATTTCGGTCCTCTCCATCAAGTACAAAGCGAGATTATAGCGACGCTGCAAAGGCTACGAAAGCCTGAATTATACTAGCGAGCCTGTAAAGGGAGCCAGTAGAGGGAGCCAGTAGAGCAGTAATGTGCAAGTTGCAGAGAATGAAGAGTGAATATATGACGAGGAGAGAGGACTAAGTATAAGGGATGCGCTTGAGAAGGGTGACGATGAGGGCGACTGGAGTCAATACCGCAACAATGTCGAACGGTGAATGTATAGCTCTAATTGTTTCAGAGTCATTCTGAGAGTAACTTTGCCACCACTGCGCTCCGACGGAATTCCGAGCTCCGCATACAGTCATACACGGAGCACGGAGGAGCATTATGAAAACGGACAGGAAAAACGCGGAGCGCGGAGCTGGGATTTCAACTTTTGCAAAATTCGGTCGCAACGCGGAGCTGGTTTTTTCAGCTCTGTCTGAGTCTGCGGAGGCGGAGCTCGCCTCAAAAAGTCAAAATTCCGGCGAAATTTGGAAGTGCGGAGGCGGAGCCCTCCGCGTTACTCCGAGGACAACCTTACCGTGAGAACTGAGAAGTGAGAACTGCGGGAACTGTAAAAGTTACGGTCGCAGTCACTTTCAAGGACTAAGGTTGTCCACGGAGTTAAGCGGAGAGCTCCGCCTCCGCGTCTCGAAATTCCGCTGGAATTTACATTTTCCAGAGCAAGCTCCGCCTCCGTCAAATACTAGAAAGCGGGAGAAAAAGAGCTCCGTGCTCCGACGGAATTTTATGAAATTCGTAATGCCAGCTCCGCGCTCCGCGTAATTTTTGTTGATTTTATTGGGCGGTAGCACGGGGGATTAGCTGCCCACCCGCAAGGATGGCTGCCTGTCATAAGGATGCAGCACATGCGAACGGCTTGCATTCTGGCCTCGGCATCGAATGACAGGTTAGGCGGGAGACGGCCCGGTATATGCCGATACTCTTCCCACTCCTCTTCCCACACTTTCTCCATATACTCCGCCCATCGCTGGAGTCTCCAGGTCGCAACGTGAACGTCCATCCATCAGCCCATCTTGTCTCAAACCTCTTGTCGTAGCATATGTTAGTGAGAGTTCCTCTTTCGCTCTTTGGCGGTGAGGTCGACCATATTGGATGTGGTGAATTTGGTGTCTTGGACTCTCCTTGCTTGGAAGTTGTCGCTGACGGTCAGAGACTTTGACAACATTCCAGGGTCTCCAACTTTGCACGGTCCAGGGTGTCAGATTTGGTGCACGGCTGCAGACTCCTCCGCCACCTCATCTCTCATACCTTCCTTACCTGATATTAAGTCGTCGCATCTTTTGGAAAACAACTTGCTATCCGGTCATCACTCATCATCGCTCTCCGGTTCTCGTCGCTCTCTCTCCTCATGGAGCTCCCGAGGCGAGTCTCTCTTCTTCTGTCCCCGGTTTTGGGCGCTGTTCCATGTCTTATTCTCGGTCTGACCTGTTTTGTTTCATATTTTCCGAAATTCTTCAGCCAATCTTCTGCCCGACCATCACTCCTACGATCACATCCTCATTTCCACAACACTTTCAGCACACACCTACACTTCCAGACATCAACTCCGGACACACTTCCGGACGCACTTCACGACAGAATTCCACCTCCAAACAGACTTACAAACATTCCTCCCACCTCGACTCCGTCGGCTGACCTCTTTCACACAACCACCATCATCTGACATCTATACAGGCCCAATCGCACTCATCACTCACATCTCCAAGAGCTGCAACGTTCGCTTCCCCAAGTCCTCAAGCTTGAAGATCCCGCCGAAATCCTTCCTTTGGCGTCCCGCCAGGGACAGCGCAAAGACCAGAACCACCAATTCTGGCGAACCATCGCCTCCCGCTGGAATAATCTCCCTGCCAACCATCCCCAGCTCCCACAAGGCGCGGCTCTGCTGCATTACTTTGCAGCCAAACGCGTTCCCATCCGTTCGGGCATCACCACCGACATCTCTCACACTATACTGGCGAGCCTTTGTAGGGAGCCAGCAGAGGGAGCCTGTAAAGCAGTAATGTGTGCAAGTAGCAGAATTGAAGAGTGAATATATGACAAGGGAGAGAACTAAGTACAATGATGAGCTCGAGAAGGGTAACGATGAGAGCGAGGGAAAAAGTGTGACGTGGGAAAAGTGGAGAGAAGTGGAGGTGATGTTGCTATGCGGTATGCGTGAGAGGGAAAGGGAAAGGAAGATAAGGAAAGGAGATAAGATAGTGGAGCCACGTGGTCCCATCCAGCACACACACTTTCCAAGTCAACCCCACCAAGGCTCATATGAACAACGACGTCATCAGCACCAAGCTGTCCAAGTTCAACGAGGTAGCCCCTTGTGGACCCATCATCGCCACGGGTGCGACTTCCCTCAACCTCTCTCTCACAAAGGGTCATATTTTCGCCGCTCTCGAAGAAATGGGCAACAATCATTCGGAAACCTTCAATCCCGACAAGCTTTGTGCGATGCTTGACATTCAAGCTTCCATTGATGGCCTTCTCGACTGAAAGCTCCGAATTCCGGACTCGGTCAAACCCTTCGGCCTGCCCAAGACCAATACCCCCGAATACAGCAGCGCCTACACGCCGCGTGGACATATTACTGACATTCACATCGACAGCGTCTACGAAGCCACCATCGTAACCACCCTTTTCGGCCGCAAGATCCTCCTCCAGTGGCCTCTCTCCACCACCAATCTCCAGCTTTTGAAGTCCTTCCACTGGGGCTCCGGCGACTGGCGACGTTTCGCCTTATACCAGCTTCTTCAAGACATCAAAATTACCCTGTGCGACCACGGCACTGTGGAATACCTTCCCACCGGGGCTCTTCACACGGTTATTGCCCTCTACAACTTCGCTATGGTGGCCTATGGCCTGGCTCACCACGACATGCTCCCCGAGGTCCAACGCGTCTCCAAATGGGAACTTGACTTGGCCTTCGACTTTTCCAAGAAAAAGCGACCCTGAGGGTGGAATTCTTTCCATCAAGGCAAGCCACGAAAAACGATATCCAAATCTGGAACAAGCTCATCAATAAGCCGCTCATGCGCCGCATGGCGCTCAAGACCCAGCTCCACAAGGAATTCTTGCGCTTGAATGTTCCTTCCTCCTAGTTCTCTCCCTCTTTCAAATTCATCTTGATTTTTCTCTTCACTAGTTATCGCCCGTCCGCAAGTTGTTCGCACTTTCAAACCAACTTCCGGACATCATCCCTACTTCCGGACGCACCTTCCATACCTCGCGTCCACTTCCAATCCAATTTCCAGACTTCACTCAACTTCCGAACGCACTTTTCAGCACACACCTCCGCTTCACAACGCAACACTCCCACGTTCCCTACAATATAAAACACGATCCAGTTGCCACTCCACTTTTCTTTCGAACCACCACAACCCAAGACACCTCCGTCTCTCATTCTTCATCACCACACACATCCGTCTTCAACCCCTCACACTCAACATGCACAGCATCTTTGACAACGAACCCATTACGCACCTCTGGGCTTTGTGGACCCGCATCCCAGAATCCAGATACCGCGCCCTCCAAGTCGGTCATCGGAGACCTCCTCAACCTTGCGATCGTGGACTGCAAGCCTCGCTTCCCCACCACGTCGTCCCTTCAGAAACCAAAGGACATCTTCCGCTCCGACACCGACTGGACGTGGATTTTCAACCAATTCCAGCTCGACACCACCATCGAGACCTTCAATCTCGACACCCGTCGCAAATACCTCACGACGGCGGGCAAGTTCGACATTTGGGCCGAGAATTTCTTCGACATCTTCAGCACCGGGATGTTCCTCCTCTCCACCGGTGTCTCTTCCGTTCGAAACTACGGACTTCACGTCCTTCGCGCCGGCACTATCCTCGCTCCTATAGATCGTGACATCCGCTTCGCCATTCAAGGCACGATTCTCGTCCTCGAATGGGGCACCCTCGCCCGCGACATAGGATACGGCCGTTGGACTTCCTCCGAATCCATGGCCTACCTCTCCACGGTCTCCGACTGCAAAGCTCAAATCCTCATTACCGAATACCGGCAGCCTCGTGCACAAGCGTACCCGCGGCGCCCGTTTCCGCATTCTTGTGGCTCTCGAGACCTCCGCTTTCCTGATGAACGCAATGGAGGAGGCCTGAGTAGGAGATCTATTTCCTCTATTTCTGTTTAGTCCCTCCTCGCCTTCGCTATCCGTTCGTCCTTGTTCTTCTCTACCTTTCTGTCTCCCTCCACATCGCTATCGACATTGGTGCGCATGTCCTGCGACCCTTGGGTTTGGACCCTGTCCGCGATCAGCGACGGAAGCACCTCATGAGGTTGCTATTGATGGCGTAGTTGACCAAGGCAGAACCGAGGTTACAATTGCGGGTTGTGCCAGCGACGGAATGCCACATGCGGACAATGTCACCGTTGGTGTAAACGGGGACGAAGTCACAGTCGGAGTCGGCGATGGAAGGAGGCGAAGGCATGGTGGGTGCTGTGTGAGCGGTGGGTTGGAAAAAAATGGGTAGGTGAGGGGGATAAAAAAAAGGAAGATGAGATGAGGAGGGAGAAAAAATGAGGTGAGGAAGTAGAAGGGATGAAGAAGTCGTGAAGATTTTTTTGTAGTTGTTTGGTGTGGGAACTTCTGAAGAGAGCGCGAAAGAATTTTGTTTCGGCCGAGAGAAGGGGATAGCGATGTGGAGGGAGACAGAAAGGTAGAGAAGAACAAGGACGAACGGATAGCGAAGGCGAGGAGGGACTAAACAGAAATAGAGGAAATAGATCTCCTACTCAGGCCTCCTCCATTGCGTTCATCAGGAAAGCGGAGGTCTCGAGAGCCACAAGAATGCGGAAACGGGCGCCGCGGGTACGCTTGTGCACGAGGCTGCCGGTATTCGGTAATGAGGATTTGAGCTTTGCAGTCGGAGACCGTGGAGAGGTAGGCCATGGATTCGGAGGAAGTCCAACGGCCGTATCCTATGTCGCGGGCGAGGGTGCCCCATTCGAGGACGAGAATCGTGCCTTGAATGGCGAAGCGGATGTCACGATCTATAGGAGCGAGGATAGTGCCGGCGCGAAGGACGTGAAGTCCGTAGTTTCGAACGGAAGAGACACCGGTGGAGAGGAGGAACATCCCGGTGCTGAAGATGTCGAAGAAATTCTCGGCCCAAATGTCGAACTTGCCCGCCGTCGTGAGGTATTTGCGACGGGTGTCGAGATTGAAGGTCTCGATGGTGGTGTCGAGCTGGAATTGGTTGAAAATCCACGTCCAGTCGGTGTCGGAGCGGAAGATGTCCTTTGGTTTCTGAAGGGACGACGTGGTGGGGAAGCGAGGCTTGCAGTCCACGATCGCAAGGTTGAGGAGGTCTCCGATGACCGACTTGGAGGGCGCGGTATCTGGATTCTGGGATGCGGGTCCACAAAGCCCAGAGGTGCGTAATGGGTTCGTTGTCAAAGATGCTGTGCATGTTGAGTGTGAGGGGTTGAAGACGGATGTGTGTGGTGATGAAGAATGAGAGACGGAGGTGTCTTGGGTTGTGGTGGTTCGAAAGAAAAGTGGAGTGGCAACTGGATCGTGTTTTATATTGTAGGGAACGTGGGAGTGTTGCGTTGTGAAGCGGAGGTGTGTGCTGAAAAGTGCGTTCGGAAGTTGAGTGAAGTCTGGAAATTGGATTGGAAGTGGACGCGAGGTATGGAAGGTGCGTCCGGAAGTAGGGATGATGTCCGGAAGTTGGTTTGAAAGTGCGAACAACTTGCGGACGGGCGATAACTAGTGAAGAGAAAAATCAAGATGAATTTGAAAGAGGGAGAGAACTAGGAGGAAGGAACATTCAAGCGCAAGAATTCCTTGTGGAGCTGGGTCTTGAGCGCCATGCGGCGCATGAGCGGCTTATTGATGAGCTTGTTCCAGATTTGGATATCGTTTTCGTGGCTTGCCTTGATGGAAAGAATTCCACCCTCAGGGTCGCTTTTCTTGGAAAAGTCGAAGGCCAAGTCAAGTTCCCATTTGGAGACGCGTTGGACCTCGGGGAGCATGTCGTGGTGAGCCAGGCCATAGGCCACCATAGCGAAGTTGTAGAGGGCAATAACCGTGTGAAGAGCCCCGGTGGGAAGGTATTCCACAGTGCCGTGGTCGCACAGGGTAATTTTGATGTCTTGAAGAAGCTGGTATAAGGCAAAACGTCGCCAGTCGCCGGAGCCCCAGTGGAAGGACTTCAAAAGCTGGAGATTGGTGATGGAGAGAGGCCACTGGAGGAGGATCTTGCGGCCGAAAAGGGTGGTTACGATGGTGGCTTCGTAGACGCTGTCGATGTGAATGTCAGTAATATGTCCACGCGGCGTGTAGGCGCTGCTGTATTCGGGGGTATTGGTCTTGGGCAGGCCGAAGGGTTTGACCGAGTCCGGAATTCGGAGCTTTCAGTCGAGAAGGCCATCAATGGAAGCTTGAATGTCAAGCATCGCACAAAGCTTGTCGGGATTGAAGGTTTCCGAATGATTGTTGCCCATTTCTTCGAGAGCGGCGAAAAATATGACCCTTTGTGAGAGAGAGGTTGAGGGAAGTCGCACCCGTGGCGATGATGGGTCCACAAGGGGCTACCTCGTTGAACTTGGACAGCTTGGTGCTGATGACGTCGTTGTTCATATGAGCCTTGGTGGGGTTGACTTGGAAAGTGTGTGTGCTGGATGGGACCACGTGGCTCCACTATCTTATCTCCTTTCCTTATCTTCCTTTCCCTTTCCCTCTCACGCATACCGCATAGCAACATCACCTCCACTTCTCTCCACTTTTCCCACGTCACACTTTTCCCTCGCTCTCATCGTTACCCTTCTCGAGCTCATCATTGTACTTAGTTCTCTCCCTTGTCATATATTCACTCTTCAATTCTGCTACTTGCACACATTACTGCTCTACAGGCTCCCTCTGCTGGCTCCCTACAAAGGCTCGCCAGTATGTGGTGATGAGAGGATTCTCTTGCTGACCATCGACCCGACGATCCTCAGCAGCCCACGACGACCTCAACTTCCACAAGTTCACTCGTCGAGACGCCCACCGCTCCAGCCAAGGCTTCAGCACACACAACTCGCCTCAGCAACCCGCTCCGGTCACTTCTCCCTGCTCCAGCCTGGGCTCCAGCATTCCAGACCGCCCCAGCTCTCTGCTCCGGCCCTCTAACTCCTCACCGTCGCCAACGCCGAGCCTCATCTGATCCTCGCGCGTTCCCGACTTCTTCTCCAGTCGCCAACGCCGAGCCTCTCACGACCCTCGCGCGTTCCCGACTCTTCTCCCACTTCTTCTTTCTCTTCTCCTCCGCCTTGTCAGGCTCGCTCTCCAGACCTCCCCAGCTCTCTGCTCCGGCCCTCTGTTCTCACCGTCGCCAACGCCGAGTCTCTGTTGACCCTCGCACGTTCCCGACTCTTTTCCTTCGCACTACTTCTCTCTACTCTACTCCTTCTCTTCCTACCTTTTCTTCTTCCCAAATCAACACCCAAGACCTCAAGAAGCACCATTGACGACTCTCAGCTCCGACTCCAGTCGCCAACGCCGAGCCTCTCACGACCCTCGCGCGTTCCCGGCTCTTCTCACCTTCCGCCCTCTTCGATCATCTCCCCTAAAGCAATCGTCTTCGGCGTGCAGGGCGCCTGAGACTGTCTGCGTTCGGCGCTGTTGCCTTCGTTCTCGCCTCTCGGCTGTGGATTGGATTCAGACCAACCACGACGCGATTCGCCCATCCGGTTCTCTTCCTGTCATTTCGCTGCCGCACCGACACCCATCTCCTCACCGCTGGGTTCGGTGTCGTTCTCAACGAGACCAACGGCAAGAACAATTTCTTCTCGCCCGTCTCGGCGGCCTCGTCCCCGCCCATACCTGCCACGACGCCAGAACGGCGGACTGCTACGGCGCCCTCGACTCCGAGCTCGACTATAGCCAATATGATTCAAAAACCCTTGACGACTCCTGGGGTAGGCGCTGCCGCTGTCGGTGCTCGAGGCGTGGGAGCGGAATCGACCCCTCGTGCTCCTCCGGCTAGCACGACACCAGCGACCAGTCGGTCCACGACGGCTTCTGTTACGCGACCTGGCTCGCGCACCAGTGTCTCAGCAGCGACTCGGCCCATGATGCCAGCTAGGACTGGAACGATCGCCTCCACACCAGGCGGCGCCGGTGCGCGTACCCCGGTGGCCCCCAGCCCAGCGGTTCGAGCTCGTACGCCAACCTCGACTGCTCACTTCGAAGATTCCATCTTGGAGAGGACACCACGACGAGCGGGAACGGGCCCAACCGCAGGTCCTGTCGCTCTACGGGGCGCATCGGTCACTCGTTCTTCTTCATGCGCTGGATTCGTCCTTCATATCGCTGCTCGCGGTCGACTCCGCACGGGCCCCGGCGCGCGCACTCGGTCCATTGTGGACTTGTGGTTCCCGATGGTCGTTTGACGATCCCTCCTCCGACTCCGTTCTCGATTTCCACTTCACTTCACGTCGATCTTTCACCTTCCCCTTCTCGTTTCACGCATCCTCGTTCACCTTTATCCACGCGTTCATTTTACCGCCCGCCCCCGGTCCCATGATCGAGTCCGATGACCCTCGTGGTACATGAGTACATCGGTACTCACCTTGGTACTGGCTACTGGGTTTCCTTCTCTTCTTTCCTCTTCCTTTTTACCCCAATCTTGCGTTCGCTTCACAGTCCACACAGCTTCCCTTCCCTGCCCGTCCTGGCAACGCGTTCGTTCCATGCGCTCGTTGCCATTCGTCTCCATTCCCCCATGCCCGCCGCAGTTCCCAGTCTCGATCACGACTAGGGACAGTCGTCTTTTTTGGGGCGGCATGTGCTGGATGGGACCACGTGGCTCCACTATCTTATCTCCTTTCCTTATCTTCCTTTCCCTTTCCCTCTCACGCATACCGCATAGCAACATCACCTCCACTTCTCTCCACTTTTCCCACGTCACACTTTTCCCTCGCTCTCATCGTTACCCTTCTCGAGCTCATCATTGTACTTAGTTCTCTCCCTTGTCATATATTCACTCTTCAATTCTGCTACTTGCACACATTACTGCTTTACAGGCTCCCTCTGCTGGCTCCCTACAAAGGCTCGCCAGTATAGTGTGAGAGATGTCGGTGGTGATGCCCGAACGGATGGGAACGCGTTTGGCTGCAAAGTAATGCAGCAGAGCCGCGCCTTGTGGGAGCTGGGGATGGTTGGCAGGGAGATTATTCCAGCGGGAGGCGATGGTTCGCCAGAATTGGTGGTTCTGGTCTTTGCGCTGTCCCTGGCGGGACGCCAAAGGAAGGATTTCGGCGGGATCTTCAAGCTTGAGGACTTGGGGAAGCGAACGTTGCAGCTCTTGGAGATGTGAGTGATGAGTGCGATTGGGCCTGTATAGATGTCAGATGATGGTGGTTGTGTGAAAGAGGTCAGCCGACGGAGTCGAGGTGGGAGGAATGTTTGTAAGTCTGTTTGGAGGTGGAATTCTGTCGTGAAGTGCGTCCGGAAGTGTGTCCGGAGTTGATGTCTGGAAGTGTAGGTGTGTGCTGAAAGTGTTGTGGAAATGAGGATGTGATCGTAGGAGTGATGGTCGGGCAGAAGATTGGCTGAAGAATTTCGGAAAAATATGAAACAAAAACAGGTCAGACCGAGAATAAGACATGGAACAGCGCCCAAAAACCGGGGACAGAAGAAGAGAGACTCGCCTCGGGAGCTCCATGAGGAGAGAGAGCGACGAGAACCGGAGAGCGATGATGAGTGATGACCGGATAGCAAGTTGTTTTCCAAAAGATGCGACGACTTAATATCAGGTAAGGAAGGTATGAGAGATGAGGTGGCGGAGGAGTCTGCAGCCGTGCACCAAATCTGACACCCTGGACCGTGCAAAGTTGGAGACCCTGGAATGTTGTCAAAGTCTCTGACCGTCAGCGACAACTTCCAAGCAAGGAGAGTCCAAGACACCAAATTCACCACATCCAATATGGTCGACCTCACCGCCAAAGAGCGAAAGAGGAACTCTCACTAACATATGCTACGACAAGAGGTTTGAGACAAGATGGGCTGATGGATGGACGTTCACGTTGCGACCTGGAGACTCCAGCGATGGGCGGAGTATATGGAGAAAGTGTGGGAAGAGGAGTGGGAAGAGTATCGGCATATACCGGGCCGTCTCCCGCCTAACCTGTCATTCGATGCCGAGGCCAGAATGCAAGCCGTTCGCATGTGCTGCATCCTTATGACAGGCAGCCATCCTTGCGGGTGGGCAGCTAATCCCCCGTGCTACCGCCCAATGGGGCCACGGGCCACGATGGAATGCTATTCTCGACCTGAGAGACGACCGCTTTGAATACATCGACCTATCCACTCGCCACGAAGCAAGAAACCGCCCAAGGCTCTCAAAGAAACCCTCGGAAGGATCTTCAGCTTCGGGCACATCAAGTTCAATGCCTCCCCCTCGCCCGCCAACGAAGACGCAACCTCCCCTTCTGGACATCCCTAAACGATACATCGCTGATTCGAACGAGGTTTCATATGATGACGAGGTGTCGGCGGGATGGGGTGAGATGGACGAGATGTCGGCGGATTGGGGTGAAGCGGACAAACTGTGGTCCATAGAAATTAAAGGGCGGGCAGGAGGGTTCGAATAACATTTGGACGATTATTTGGGGTTCGGAACGGACGAAGAAGAGGAAGATCATGACGGGAAAGGAGAGGAGAAGAAGGGGGACAAGGTTACGGAAGAGCAGCCGGCGAAGGGAGCGCAGCTGCGATCGCACCGGACATGAAGAGGGCGAGGAACAAGCACAAACGGACCAAGCGGGCAAAGAAGCAGAGCGAAGGGAAAGAAAAAGCGCAATCAGAACTCAAGACGAAGCCAACCCTCAGTAAGGCTGGACAACAGCGGCGCGTCAAGAGGATCAGGATTATGCTGGAGCCTGGGGGAACAAAGGGAAGTGGAACAAAAAAATTCAACGAATTGCGGACGGAAACTTGAAGCTATCCGAGCTGGCCCTCATTCACAAAACGCCGGGGCCCGGGCAGAGTGGAGCGGAGCAGGACAATGAAGAGTGTGTATCGTCAAGGTGACCGTCGTTTCTATTGTGGGAGTTTGATTCGAACAATCGGAAGGGAATGGCCGCAGCAGCGAGCTGCTGGCCGGCAATGAGGAGTTAATACACGTATGCTTTTCGAACAATGCTTCTGACATAGCGGGATACTACTGACTACTCACCGAAAAGTCCTGAGGATTCAAATCAGGTCTTCACTCTTTAACGCAACCCAATTTCCGTCTGCAACAAATGTCCTTTAAGCCAGCCTCTAAGGCTGCCGATACATATCCTCCCTGCATTGCCCACCTCGATCAGATACCACGCCCACGCTCAAACCCGAGTCCCACATCTCCCGTGGGTCGATGGCGATGGATGGCGTATGTGCCTTCACTCCGCTGTGTGGGAGCCGGTAGAGAAAACATCGCAGGGTGGAAGGTGTAAAACAATACTGTCAGATACATTGGTGACAGGATCCAAAGAAGATGCGCGTGACTCACGGGACGGAATGGAGAATGTTGATATGTAACCGTCCTTCCTGAATCCTGTGCATTTCGGCGGAGAATGCTGAAGAGAGCCTGCTGCAGATTCGAAGGCGGACGACGGGCGGAAAGACCGGCCACGCCTCCGCCGACAATCGCGATGCCGGCCGCGGTTCACTCCTTCACCTTGACTCCGCCGATGTCATCAAGGCTATCCGCGCCTGGGCTCTCCATCGACTCGGCATCCTCTTGCGCGCGCGATGCCCGGTGCGACTGATGGTATCGATCTAGCTGTGGCCAAGCGGGACGGATCATTGTGGGTGGGTGTGGTGGTTTTTTTTCGCACAGGTGGTGGACTTGAAGAGAGGAATGGATGGAGCAATGTGGATTATGGATGTGGTCAAGGCACTCTCCTCAAATCTCAAAGCCCACCGCCAAACGTGGCGGGACTTCAAGGAGGGTTACGGTCGCAATGGAGCGACTGGTCGTGCATGAGATGGCAGACGCGTTGAAGCTGTACTCATACAGGTGAGTACCATTCTCCTTTCTAGCTCGCCGCCCCCAATTTGGTCTGATTCTTTCCCGTTCTCCTTTCCGGGCGTCTTGGGTCTGCAATGCACTTTTGAACACCACCCTTACTTCTCTTCACAGTTCACGGACGACAAGACGATGGACCGGAGGTCAGGAAGTCAGATTAAAGAAGAGGACGACAATCTCGAAGAAGATGTCTGAGACGAGTAGCCTGCTCGATCCAAGAGGACGACTGTGCTGGACGGCCACGTGGTCACACACGTGGGTCCAGTATCTTATCTCTTTCCCATTATCTCTCTCTCCCTTCTCTCTCACGCACCTTTGCATAGCAACACCCTACCTCCACTTCTCCCCACTTTTCCCACGTCACACTTTTCCCTCGCTCTCATCGTTACCCTTCTCGAGCTCATCATTGTACTTAGTTCTCTCCCTTGTCATATATTCACTCTTCAATTCTGCTACTTGCACACATTACTGCTCTACAGGCTCCCTCTACTGGCTCCCTACACAGGCTCGCTAGTATAACGACAGTAGGCCCGCACGAAGCCATACCGACACCTTCGCTCCTTCCAGCTCTGATGCATCTCTCGGCACATCTGGGATGCCTCTTGCCCGCGCTGCCGCCACACGACGCCTTGTCTGCGCCTTACCTGTGTATCGGTCGATTCAGCGAACGTTTAGTGCTGCGATTACCGATCGGGTTGTGATGAGAGGTCAGCGGGAACCCGAAGAGGATGTCATGAAGCTGCCCGCTAAGTTGGACGAAGTGTCGCGGTGAGTCCCTCTCATGCCTCATGGCGTCCTCGCCTGTTTCCCTTCTGCCTTCCGAACGCGCAAAACTGACCAAGGTTATACTCTACATGCAGTCATGGCCCTCAGCCTCTACACCGCTGTCGGCCAACTGGCCTTACAATAAGATGTGCCACGGGTAAGGGCACAGGTTTGGAAAAGGCTGAAGATGCCGATTGACTGAGCCTTTTGGGAAGGCCTGTACAACGAAATTATACAATCCTGCTGGAAGCCTTTTGTGAAGGGGCACTAGAGTTCACGTGACGTACGAGAGACTCGCGTCCGCTGGTGACCGGACCCCGCACAGTCCTCGGCGCTCTGGCCTCTGCAGCATGGTCGTCTGGTCACTACCACCATCGTCATCCTCATCACTCTCCACGACTTCTGCAGACACCTTGCTCATGAACACCATCCAATCTTGCACGTCTCCGGGTAGCATTTCATCGAATCAAAGGTATCTGTCTTCAGAGAGGTGCATCGTTTGAGCCTGGAAAAAGTTACGATTTTTTTGAGATTCACGGCGGTTATCTAGAAAGTAGAAAGCATGAAACTCTGTCATAGCGTCACGTCAATTGGGGAAATTTCAGGGTCTACGTGGTCTCGGAGCTTTGCTCCTCAACCTCGCCAGCTGAGGGATCTGCCTTCCGGCAGCCTTTTGAACAGGCTGCTGACAGGATGACGCAACAGTCAAAGGCGGGGCCTCTCAGCACAGGCCTCACATACGTCTGCTGCCACACAGTCAAGGAAGAGAGGGACTACTGCTCCGAGAGCGATGAAAAGAACCGCTCAAGCTGCAAGAGCGAGAGCATTGATATGGTTGCACTGTGCACACGGAGTAGGCTGCGGAGCGGGCTTGCACGGAATTCCGGAATTCCGTGACACTCCGCCGAAATGTCTTAAAGATGCGGAGTACCATGATCGGTCCTGACTCAATGGTGAGACTCTTCACCAGACGGTCAGGATGACTCACACGTGACTCGTCCATTGCTTCTCCAGATTCTCGCTCCCAGTTTATTCTCTCAACCCATTTGTAAATTGTATCTAGTTATTTGACTGCTATTGGATCTTCTTGACGATGTCTAGAATATCAGCGCCTTGCCTGCAGTGTTTCGACATACTACATACCGTATCCTGTTGCAGTATACTGTTGCAGTACTACTTTTTGCCACAAAAAAAAAAAAAAAAAACATACTGTATCCTGTCGGAAAATATGGGTGGTTTCAAAAAAGGCAATGTGTCCTGTTTGGATTTTCTGGCGGCATACTGCAGTATACTGCGGTACGTAAAAGGAGCGCGAGTCGTCGAGAGTAGGCGATGGCGACGGTGATGATGGCAAGCAATGGTTGTTGATATGCAGCGACGCATTGAATAAACCTTGAATAAACCTGACCCAAATGTCCACGAGATCTGAGCCTGAGTCCATTTGTACAACTGGGACCCAACACCATCACAACTCTTCTTCAAGGGCCAACCACGCGGACGGCAGAACACCCGAGCTTTCCAGTGCGCATTTACGGTCCTTTTTCGGCCCTTCTATTCAAGGCCCGGCGACTGTATAACTGTGCCCACTGTAACTGTAGGTAAGTTGACTTAATAAGTCATAACTGTAACTGTACTGTAGGCGGCGGAGCCGGAAAAATAATTAAGTTGACTGTAACTGTAGGGCCCGGGTATAGTCAACTTAATAGTTGATTAAGTTGGATTTTTTTCGGACCCCAGACTGTTCAAACTTACTATGACTATACAGCACTGTTTAAATTGGAAAAAACTACTGGCAGTCACTTTCAGTTTGAGAAAACACTTACCGCCACTGACAGCCACGTACAGTTACTTACAGTTGACGTACAGTTACTTACAGTTGAAAGGCAAAACTGTGACTTAAATACTTTTTAAGTTACAGTTACTTTGAGACTTTTCTACAGTAACTGTTAGTAACTGTTACAGTGACTTAAACTGGGATTGGAGGTCCGTGCGCGACGAAAAAAATACAGTAACTGTAGTAACTTAAAGTCACTTAATTGTAACTGTAACTGTACTGTAGGCGCTGGCGGTAAGTTATAACTGTAACTGTACTGTACTGTATACCCAAAATGGACAACTGTAAGTAACTTTCCGAGCCTTGCTTCTATTGATGCGTTGCGTGCTTACACTACCTTCTCTTCCTGTTACCTAGCCTGTTCGCCAGCAGTCAGCACACACCCGGTTGCTCTTCGCTCGCTCACTGCTGATCACTTTTGTCTGTCCGGCGTCCGCCCTTGATCCTAGCTGCTATCCGCCTTTGCTGCTGCCCATCCGTGCTGCCGCCCTTGGCCGCCTAGTCAGGCATCGGCGCATCGACAAGCAACGAGAATCAACGACCAGAAATCCCACGACGTCTGACCAACTGCTGCCCTCGAAAATGAACTGGGTGTGCGTCCTGGAGACGGATCTTTCGGAGGGCCCAACCGGGAGAAGGAGACAACGAATGGGGGCCACTACGAGTCGCCGCGATCTCACACTGGATACATGAGACGTCCACGGTCACCGAAGCATCCCAACCCCGCCATCTTCGGCCTTGAACAGCATGGTACCCCGCCGGCGGCAGCACCACAGACCCGATCAGACCCTTGAGACAATATGCAACAACGACGCGTATCAAGGGGGGAGGACTATGATTTTAATCCAGGCAGTCCCGCATCGCAGCCGACTACGGGCGGGAGACGACGGGAAAGGGCCAGCGACATCGGGCAACCGGAAGATTCGAACTTCAAGGACTGGTTTGAACTCGTTCCATCGCTTTTGGCGGCATACAATCAAGCACCAAACATCGTGAGTCTGGACAGGATGTGAAGTGCGACGCGAATGCGAAGGACAGCCCTGATCCCGGCGCGACGACCGTCAAAGTGTACGACCTGCTAGGGGTCTATCGAATCAGCGTGGCGAGCTGCCGGCCCTGTCTTGCCAAAACCATGATTTCAAAACGTCTCTTCCCGGCTTCGACGAAGCAAGTTAGGACCGCGCTGTCGATTCCACTGCTGAGAATCTTTCAGGCTTTCAAAAAACATTCTGCAGTAGGAGCATACGGCCTTGCGAACTCGTTCGAGGACGTATGGCAAGACGAAGATCCAGACCTGTCTGTTGGCAGCTACTTAAGAAGGCAGGTCATGGAGACATCGATGTGGTTACAAGCCATCTGCGTATACGGCACCAAGGACGCGCAGTACGGACTAAGGAGACGAGATTTGGCACGGTGCTCGACCGCCACTGGACGTCGACGATCTTCACCTGAAGATGGCCGATCTCGCAGATTCGTGCCTTGCCTGTGATGTCGTAAACGATAAACCTACTTTTTGTGTGGATCGTGCAGCTGCCGGAGGAAGCGGCTGCTCGAGCAAGGGTGTACGAAGAGGCCGCTCTTCAAATGTCGCTGCGGCATCCAAATGTGGTACGTCTGTTGGATTTTCGGATGACTTCCCAGTGAGTACCTCTCGTTTCCAACATGCAAATAGATCGAGAAATCAAGATGCTAACGAGAACTTCCCACTCCAAACATCGACGGACAGCTATCTAATTTTGCATCAAGAGCTGGTGAGCGGAGGCTCACTGGATGATGCACTGCTTAAAATGCAAAGGAGAAAGTGAGTTCGATCGATGATCAGCTTTTGAAATTCTCAACTTCCCGCGTGTTGACGTTCATAAATATTCCGTGACCTCATCTAAACCTTCACAGACAGAAAGTGGAGGAGGCGGAGGTGTGGGACCTGGCGGGAGATGTGGCTGCAGCTTTGGCCTATGTACAAGACGAAGCAAGCCCAGGCGAGACCATTCTCCACCGAGATTTGAAGCCGGCAAACATTCTGGTGCGGCCGGAGGGAGGGTACAAGATCGTAGACTTTGGTCTTTCGAGAGTGTTGGGCCCTGATCAACTGGCCCGAACTCATTGTGGAACTCGAATTTATATGGCTCCCGAAATCTTCGCGGCCCAAAATACCAGGGCGTACGACGAGGCCGTCAACGCATGGGCTCTCGGCATAACGCTGTACGAGGTATGTACGGGCAAAACTCCTTTCCTTCGTCCAAATGGTGTGGTCGACCACAACTCTTTGGTATCTCGCTCTGTTGCGGCTCCTCCGCTGCCCGGCCACTACTCTGCCGAACTCCGCCTGTTGGTAGCACAACTGCTGAGAAAGGACCCGTACAGCCGCATCCGTCCCCGAGACGTGATTCTCAAGGCAAATATCCAGCTGCGCCAGGTCGAAAAGAACATGTAAGACGTTCCCGCGTTCAGGACTGACTGGAGCTGTACCCAGTTGGATCTAGTCGCGTCTAGTCGTAGTTAGTCGTGATTAGTCGTACTTAGTCATGATTAGTTAAGGTTGTCTACGGAGCTGGCGCAAAGCTCGGGTTTTGCGGACTCCGCGCTCCTCCGACGGAGCGCTCCGCTGGAGGCGGAGCGCGGAGCTCATTTTTTGAAAATGTTTGAACTTCGAAACACATGGAGTCCGCTCGGCGGACTCCGTCGGGGTTTATGCGGAGTGCGGAGCCCGATGATGAGCTTTCTTGAAAAATATGCGGAGCGCGGAGGCTAAGGTTGTCCCCGGAGTAACGCGGAGGGCTCCGCCTCCGCACTTCTAAATTCCGCCGGAATTTTGACTTGTTGAGGCGAGCTCCGCCTCCGCAGATTAGAACAGAGCTGAAAAAAACCAGCTCCGCGTTCCGACGGAATTTGACAAAAGTTGAAATCCCAGCTCCGCGCTCCGCGTTTTTTCTGTGCGTTTTCATAATACTCCTCCGTGCTCCGTGTATGCGGAGCTCGGAATTCCGCGGAATTCCGTCGGAGCGCAGTGGTGGTCTAAGTTGCCCTCAGAATGACTCTAATACAATCAGAGCTATAAATTCACCGTTCGACATTGTTGCGGTATTGACTCCAGTGCTATTTTGAAGCTCTCAACGGATGATGATGCCTGTCTTATCCCTTGAGCGTGTCTCGACGAAGCCTATTTTCTCGGAATTCCGCACATTTCCGCGGATTTTTTGCGGAATTCCGGCGGAGCGCACCCAAATTGAGGTTACGCGACCCCTATTTTTGACTATCATATGACCTCACAGCTCCGACAGAATTCCGCGGAGATTCCGCCGCAATTGTCACATCATTTTGACGGCTCCGTGCTCCGCACTTTTGGCCAGTGGGCCCAGGATTGGGCTCCGCGCTCCGCGTAAATTCCGGCGGAGTCCTCCAGGTGGACTCCGTGCTTTTTTTAGATTAAAAATTTCTCAAAAGTGGGTTCCGCGCTCCGCCTCCGTCGGAGGAGTGCGGAGTCCACAAAACCCCAGCTCCGCGTCAACTCCGGGGACAACCTTAGCGGAGTTGGCCAAATGATTTCGTAGATTTCACGGAACTTCCGCGGAGTTCCGAAGGAGCTATGAAGTCACGTGACAGTCAAAAATAAGAGTCACGTGACCTCATTTCGAGCGCGCTCCGCCGGAATTCCGTCAAAATTCCGCGGAATCGTGCGGAATTCTGGGAAAATTAGCAACTTCAGGACACAACAATGGCATTAAGATGCACATTTGTCCTTTCACACCTTTCAAGAGGTACTTTGATTGTATTAGAAACGATATGAGGCACTAGCAATGTCGCTACGCTCAAGTAAAAGTTGTCATGGAAGTCATTCATATCACGACTGAGCTCCGCGGAAGTTCCGCGGAATTCCGGGCTCCGCACACACAGAGGACGGAGGAGCAATCTTGAAATCAGCAAAAATTACGCGGAGCGCGGAGCTGGCATTACGAATTTCATAAAATTCCGTCGGAGCACGGAGCTCTTTTTCTCCCGCTTTCTAGTATTTGACGGAGGCGGAGCTTGCTCTGGAAAATGTAAATTCCAGCGGAATTTCGAGACGCGGAGGCGGAGCTCTCCGCTTAACTCCGTGGACAACCTTAGTCCTTGAAAGTGACTGCGACCGTAACTTTTACAGTTCCCGCAGATCTCACTTCTCAGTTCTCACGACAAGGACTGTATAGTGTCAATTTTGAAAGGCAAAACTGTGACTTGAATTACTTTTAAGTTACAGTTACTGTGAGACTTTTCTACAGTAACTGTTAGTAACTGATACATTGACTTAATCTGGGATTGGAGATCCGTGCGCGACGAAAAAAAAAAATACAGTAACTGTAATAGCTTAAAGTCACCTAATTGTAACTGTAATTGTACTGTGGGCGCTGGCGGTAAGTTATAACTGTAACTGTACTGTACTGTATACCCAAAATGGACAACTGCAAGTAACTGTCCGAGCCTTCGCCGTAGTCCAGAATCATTGTTACCGCGTTGTCCTCCGAAGGAGCGTCCAGCTCTTATAGAAGGCCATGTCGCGACAAGTAAACAGTGCGGTGGTTTCTCTGAAGACGATAATGGTGAACAGACACGGAAGGGTAGCGAGACCCGCCGAGGACGGGAGACGACGACGGTGGTGGGAACCGGTCGGCAACAGCGGCGGCAGACTGCGAGTGTGAGTGTGAGTGGGCGAGGGCGTGGGCGAGGTTCGGCTGCTTGAAGAGCCAGTTGTCCCATGGCAACTTCTTAAGCACCCTTATCCGACAGCCTCATACCGTCCGCCCAAGCGTAACGGGGAAGGGCTAGACGCGGGTGTTCAGGGGGACTGCTTGAAGGCCATGAGGGTCGATGGATGCAGCAGGGGGACTGCTGGAGAGGTCATTGGGACCGATTGCTTGAGAGCTCATGAGATGAGGATGAGGAGATCGACGAGGATGACGTGGCGGAGAAAGACCGGGCCGAATCATCCGCAAGCACAGTCCCCCAGTGACACATCTCATTCTGATGCCATCTTTGCTTGTCGATGAATCATCTGTGCTTGTTGATGGATTGCGCATGAAGCCAGTGGCCCATATGTAAATGAGTTGTAGAAGGGAGTGCGATAGGCTGAGTGGCTATTCCCGCCCGCCCGCTCCCCTCCTTCCTGCAGTGCCGCCCTCTCAAGTCCCAATCCTTCTACAATCTCACTCTTACAAAAATGGCACGCATGCTCGACTGTTTTATCACGGATCTCGTGTTATGAGAAATGTACATACGACAAGGGTCAAGGACTCCACCCACTTCGAGCCAGCTGACTGAAACGTATATGCGGCGACAGCGAGGAACTGAAGGAGGTTTGGGCGAATCTTATGGTCATTCCACTCACAAGTTTTCGACAGCACTTTAATGAGGCTGCGGACGATCACGAACATCTAGACGCACATGCAGACATGTGCTTTACTTGCGCGTCCACCGTAGCCAAAGGACTTTGTCAAAGCTGTCAAGAGCTAACGACCGCAAGGACTCATCAGGGATTTTAGCTGTTCTCGCACAGTTCAGTGCGAGACCCGTAATCGCACAGGGTCTCGCGTGCGACATATGTGCGACCAGGTCTCACACTGAGGGTCGCACCGAGAGTCTGAGCGACGCTATGTCGCCCATACTGAGCTCGCACGAACAACCTGTGCGCGCCGCGACTCGCGCAGGCCTTGCGCCGACCCGCGCGACTGAGGGTTCTGACCTGACGTCGCCCTGGCCTCGCACTAACCTGTGCGACGAGGCAAAACCTTGGTGAATTTTCAGAGTTCCGCACGGCACGATGCAGGTCACGTGATCAGTGCTGGGAGATCAGCTCGGCAGCCGTGAGAGAGAGCGGTTCTGCGCTCAGCGGGCTAGCCTGTCACATCCTCCGTGCTGCTTGTTCACTCCTGCTCATCTGCGTTCTCTACGCCTACAGAGCTTATATACAACCCACGGCTGCCATCGGTGAGTGACGTGGGTGTTGCAGCCAAAGTTCGATGATATCAGGTCGTCTCCCTCTTCCCGGTAGGGCGTAGGGGGACGCTCTGTGGCTACTCCCCTAGTCGCTCTGTGTCATCTGCTGTCTGTACTCTCACTTCCTGCTCTGACAAAATTTGATATTTCTCCGTTTATGTTGGCCAGCAGGCCAGCAGCAGCGTTCCCTCATGCCCCCCCATCGCGCGGGGCCGCCACGCAAGGCTGGAAAAGATCGAGCCACTAGGAAGTGGTGGTGCGGATGCAGCGTAAACGGCTGCGGCTCCTCTGCTCGGCAGCTTCGTCAAGTTTCCGAGCGCACATACTTCTATCACAAAGCGCAACAGGAGAGGCACAACGCAGGCGGTCAATTCCTTCTTGGCGGTTCTGATCAGCTTCAGTCGTCAACTTCCGCATCCACCTCCCAGCCGTCTCATGCAGTCACCGACGAGGACCACCAGCGATCTCTCAACAGTCTTGGCCCTCATGGCGCAGCATCTCACGAGGCAGGTTCCCCAGATTGGACCTCGACCAAGGATTGGAGTTCGATTCATTTCCTGCAGACGCTGCAGTTAGGTCCAGTCCTAACTTCTCCGGTCTCCCTAGACAGTGGAGACAGTACTGACGATGATACTGACTCAGAGTTTGACGACGGTGTGGAAGCAGATCCGGTTCTAGATCCCGACCGCGCCATTTTCTCTGTCCTCGAAGACATCGAAAATCCTGAGCAGCAACAACCACCATCAACATCGATTGACACAAACAGAAGGGCGCCCGCATTACTCACCTCTCTCCCTCTCCTTGCTGAGCAGCGCGCATATAGTGCCCTTGCTCGAAAGTGTATGGTGTTGGTGACCGCCCTTTGTGTCTACTTTGGCCTTGGAAGGGAGCCGGCCGGCTTACTTCTAACATTCTTCTCATCCGCCATTCAGCCTTTGCTCGATCCTGACACTTCCCCAGTCCCACTGCAGATAGACACAGTCCGTCGCCATTTGGGCATTCTTCCTCAGCTCCAGCACCATGCAGTATGTCCTGAGTGCGAACGGCTAGCGTGAGGGACTGGTGGATCGGACAGCTGCGTCTCGTGCCAGACGCCCCTATACGAGCGACCCGGCAAACCCCTCGTCACTTTCTCGTACCAGTCTCTCATCGAATGGTTAACTTGGCTGCTTCAACAGCCAGGGATCGAAACTGCGCTTGGGGAGTGGAGGGATCGAGACCCTGTCTCTTCCATGCGAGACATATACGATGGTTCCGCCTGGAGTTCGGAGGTCGACTCGCGGAATCTACCTTTCACCGATCACAGCCTCTCTATCCTCACCTCCTTGGGCATTGACTGGTTCTCTCCTTTCCGAAGCCAGTACACGTCTTGGCACTCCACTGGTGCTGTGATGATGTGTGTGCTGAACCTTCCACCTCGTCTCCGATACAGTGTCTCATCCACATACATCGCAGGTTGTACTCCCGGACCTAGCGAGCCGAAGGCTACGCGAGTCGGCGAGTATCTGAAGCCCATGCTCGACGAGCTTGCTCAGCTGGACAAAGGCGTGATCATTCGCACCCATTCGGCACCAAAGGGGCGCCTCGTGCGGCTCCGTGTAGCATTCTATTGTGGAGACACGGTTGGACGGAACAAGATTTGCGGGTTTCCGTCCCACAGCGTGCGAAAGGGCGAGTTTTGTGGCTTTTGTACCGTCAATTTCGAATCAAAAGTGATGGCCTTCGACCGCACCAACGAGACGCGCGACCCTCACCAGCATCGATCAGACGCGGAGCGGTTCAAGCAGCCATTCACGAACAAGGAGCAGCGCGAATATCACGAACGAAACACAGGCGCACGAGAAAGTCTACTCCTCCAGCTGCCCTACTGGCAATCAGTCTCGAGAGCGCCCGTGTATTTCATGCACTGTCTCGAGCTGGGGCTCGTCAAACGACTCTTCCATCGCGTTCTCATTCAAGGGGAGGTTATCACGGCCGAGCACCTGGCGATTGTTCAACATGGGCTGGGGACTTGTCGTGTTCCCCATTCCGAGCAAGCCCCTGATCGACGGCTTGGCGATCCAGGTGGCGGGTCTGCAACTGCGGCACATTGGTCGACGTTAGGGCGAAGATTGCTTCCTCTCCTCCTTTTTGTGGCATGGCGGCCAATCCTCACGACGAATGGTGATTTAGAGCATGTGGTGACGTCGGTGGACAAAACTGCAGGTGTGGCACCTCATCCCGTTGCTCAGCGACGGCAGCAAGGGGTCGCATCGCTACCAGAACCACCAGCAGCAAAGATCAAAAAGCCCCGCAAGACACTGCGACACACCACGCCAATGAACGCGAGGACGGTGTGGCGCAATGTGGTCCAGCTGGCGGCTGTCACAACGTTGGCCGCGCGAAGGGCGATTCTGCCCAACGAGATCGACAAGCTGGATGCCATCCTCCGCGACTATGGTCGCACAACTGCCGAACTGTTTGGAGCCCGAGCAATCATCTACAACCTACACCTTGCCTCCCATCTGCCCGAACATATTCGGCGCTTTGGACCCTGCTGCCACTTCTCAGCCTATCATTTTGAGAGGATGGATGGTCAGCTTGGTCGAACCTCCACAAATCGTCACCGAAATGGCGAGATCGAGACAACGTACACGACCGCATTCATCACCAACGGTCGATTTGAATATCAGCTCGCCCGCGAGGAGATCCAGCTTGAAGCCTCCATCAGTAGGCGCATGCCTCCTATCAAGCGTCCCGTCTTCGATCAGCTCACGTCTCAGTCTCTTCTCTCAACCATTGGTATCGTCGAGGTATTGTTGTCGGCCGGTGATGCGTACGACTCCGAAATTTACCATCAGCTTTGCAATCACCTTCACCATGCGTTTTCTCATACCACCCTCTGCCTCCTTCCCATCTGGTCCAGCCGGTCCGACGGGATCAAGATCATGCGACGCATGAGGCAACATGCGACTCTTACTTTCGGCCACCTCATCTTCGGTGGCATTGGCGTGCGAAACAACGCCAGCACCAGCCGTACATACGCGGTCGTGGACGCACCGGACGGAATCCTGGATCTCTTCCACATCCAGAATGTTCTCACTCATGAGCTTCATACACCAGAACAAACCCATACCAGCGTTTTCCTTCTCGGTCGTCGCGCAGTGCGACAATCAGTACCCACGTTCGACGCCATCTTTGCTGCATCTTATGCCAATATCCTACGAGTTTTCTGGACCGTCTCAGACAGCTGGCATACTTCCGAGCTTCTTCCGGCACACCAACTCGTTTCTGACGCAGCCATTGTCTTCATGGACAACCTCGCTGGAGTGTCGCCAGGCGAAGATCAACGATCAGGTACGTCTCGCTTTCAGTCGTTGCTCGAACAAACACACAACCATGAGACGTTCATACGCTCATCAGGCACTAGCTGACCACAAATCCACACCCTACATCCCTCTCCTACTTCAGCACCCTAGGAGCTCCACCGCCCATGACTTCAGCTCATATCCATACCATCATCGTCATCCTCGTCTTCATCATCGACCTCGACTTCATCACTGTCCTTTCCAGCTCCTTCTCCACCCAGCTCATCTTCTCCGCCATCTCCAGTGGCGCTGTTTGCTTCTTCGAGCAGCACCAAGTCGGCAATGAGCGAACCCCAACTCCCTGCGCTCTCCGCCACCGCTCCCCGCTCTGGTTTAAACGGAGGTGAGTTTTCCTTCACGTCCAGAACAAGATGCGGATACCGTTCGGCAAAGGTGAGCTGACGGCGATTCGTGGTACCTCCGCTGGCAGTGGTTCTTGATGCGAAGTCAGGTGAGTAGCCTCTAAGACTTTACACTTGACGTTCGAAGCTGGGAGCACGACGCGCGAGTTTGTGCTGAAGGTCCTTGTTTTCTTTTGACCACCATTCGGGGATGATAGGCCGAAGCGTCTTGGTTCGTTTTCCCGGCGCAATGTCGTCCAAGCCAAGATCGTCATCGCTGACATCGTCCAGACCCTCCTCCATCCCAGATTCGTCCGCCTCAATGCACGGAAGGAAAACCATATCGGCCATCGCACCGCTAATCCTATCTGAGCCGCCCCTAGCAACCTTGTGGCGGGATTCTCGCCGCGCCTTGCGACGTTTGGTCCGGCGGTCGGTTTGCGTCCTTCTTCTCCTTCATGGCGGCAGCCCCCACTTCTCGCTTCTGTCGACAGGTGCGTTTCAACCATTCTAGCGATCGATGACACGCGGCATAGATATACTTTTGCGTGCGAACATTCTCTGCATCAGGCAAGTCGAACTCGTCTGCCTTCTCCATGATAGTCCGCGTATGCTTGGATAGGATGGCTTTGAACTGACGATCGTCAAGTCTCCCTTCCATCCAGTCCAACCGATCCATCGGCTCTCCGACCAGCTCACCCTCTTTTGCGGCTGCGACTGCATCGTTGGCGATGGGGATATGCCGCGGCCAGTCTGGTGAGTCTCTCGAAACGTTTGGATGGTAGGGCCATCCCTCGTTGCTATCGATGCCGAATCCAGCTCGCAGTAGCTCAAGGAAAGCGTCCTGGATTTTGGCATCGGGCCGACCAGGCTTCGTCCGGGCGCGCTTGGGAGGCGGCTCTGCCGTAGAGTCCGATTCGTTCCGACGGCGAAACCTCTGCGGCGAGGGGTGTTCGGAGTGCTGACCATCTTGTTCTTCCACCTTTCTCTCCAGAATCACAACCCGCGCCTGCAGCCTCTGCAGCTCTGACAGTTGAGCGCGCATCTCACGGACACTTTGCTCTAGGAGCTCTTGGTGCCTCTGGTGAGTCCTCATTGACCGCACCATCGTCTTCATCTCGTCGAGCTGAATGCTGTTAAAGACGATGACCACCTTGTCCCCTTCAGAACGACTGGGATCCACATCCAGGATGTCCACCAGCTGGTGAGCTTCGCTGAAAGAGTTGGCAGCTGCAAGATACGATTCGAGCCTTTGATCAATGTGCTGATCCCGTTCTATTGCGACCTTCTCTCGTGATCTTCCAGCCTCTTGAGGACATTTTCCATCAAGGCGTCCTCGAGCTGTTTTTGCGTCGCTGAGCCCTCGTGGAGACGACCACTTGCTCCTGCACCGACCCCTCCACCAGCACGCGCGATAGCGGCCGAGACAGTGGATCGAGCGGCGGCGGCGGCGGATGCGCGTGCTGCAGTGATGGTAGCAGGAGGGGCCGCAGCAGACCCAGCAGCGGCTGCAGCAGCAGCTGCGAGTGCGGCGGCGAGAGCAGGAGCAGTAGCACGAGCACGAGCACGAGCGACGGCGGCGGCGGTGGCAGGAGCAATAGCACGAGTGGCGGCGGCGGCAGCAGTGGCAGGAGCAGCGGCGGCGGTGGCGGTGGCAGTGGCAGGAGCGACAGCGGCGGCAGGAGCGCGAGCGGTGGCGGCGGCAGCGGCAGGAGCAGCAGCGGCGACAGGGGCGGCAACACCTCCAGCGGCTACAGCAGCAGACACAGCAGCAGCTGCGCTCGACGCGACTGCGCTCGTTCCGGCATCGGCGGTAGCCTGGCCGACACGCGCACCGATCCTTCGTGTGCGGACAGGTTTACTCATTTGCGGTTGTGTGGATTAGCAACCGCAGTCGAATGAGGATAGTGGTGAGTGAGTGCTGAGGAGACTTACGCAATCGAGCGAGCCTTTTATGTGTCGAGACTTCCATCATGATGCCTCTCTTTCCTTTCTCAGCATCTACAGCCAACATGTACCCCTGTCTCAGATCGGCCGGATCGGCATCGAAGGTCTCACTCCCGCTCCACGCCCCTCGATGAGTGACGACTCGAAGGCTGATCTCAACCTTGTGAGTGAGTTGTGCCATCTATGTATATTGCGGTGATTACTTACGTTCCGGACTGAACTCGGATGATCTCTCTCTCTCTCTCTCAGTGCAATGTCGAGCCTCTCTGCCTCTTAACCCACAGGCCACAGCCAAGAGCGAGTCTTTCGCCAGATTCTTACACCGTCCGCGGTGGCAGCAACTTTGATGCGAGTGGAACGAGCAGCCCCAGTAAGCAGGGAGGTCAAAGAGGTTTTCTCACATCTCCTTCGTTGTCTACTGACGTTGCCTACTCACCGATGGGCGATAACTGACCAACTGATCACTGATGAATGAACTTTTAACCTGTTGATCAGAGTTTGCCCTGACATTGGTTCAATGTTTTATCTCCAATTGAAGCTTGCTAAGCTCCCCAGACCCCAATCTTCTGCTTTGCGCATCGCCGCCTTCGACACACTCGCGTCCACAGGTTACTTCTGCGCGGTCTATATGCCTCTTCCGCACTCATTGCAATTCGTGAGTGTATCCCTCATGCTCCCTGCGTCTTTCACACCGCATTCGCCACTGAACACGCAGCGAATGCTCCACTAACCACTTGTTCCTGTTCAGCTTAGCTTCTTCTCCTTCTGAGCTTACTCGGGGGCGTGTATTGGTGAAGCGCGTCCACTCGCTCCTAACCCGTCCGCACGTTATGCTGATTATGCTGACGGTTTTTGCAGAATTTCTCTGCTTTCTTAGCTTCCCTGCGCAGCGCAGGATACGCGATGACCCTTCTGCAACGGTGAATGGCCACTCACTGCATGACGACTGACGAAGACTGACTGGCGACTGCTGACCAGTGGTCGGCATGGATGAGAAATCGGATGAGAGGGGGTCCTCATCCACATCCACATCCACATCCGATCAGAAATTTTGCCCTCATCCACATCCACATCCACCAGATCCGATGTCACTCGGATGTCATCCGCTTATGTAATCAATTTTTCGGCGCGTGGCTGCCACTCACGTGGCAGCCCTCCGCACCCGACTTTCATCGGACCTCATTGGATGTGAACGGGTGATGACCAGATGGCATCCGATGTTACTGCAGCTGACATCCGTTTACCATCGGATACTCCTTCGGCACTTCATTTGTGCCATCCTGCTCCTTACTTCCGCTTCTTCTCATCACCAACGTACGGTTCCATACACCCTGTCAGCATCATGACATCCCAGACCGAACAGAAGGCAATTCTCAACAGAGGCCTCACAGAATATTGGCCTTCTCCTAGTGTCGTGCAGCAACTCGACCTTCACAAGCTTCTCTTTGGGAGAGAGCGAAGAAAGCGCCTCGCCCATGGCCTCGGTCTCAAGGCCATGGCAAAACCATTGTCCGGTGATATCCAAGAGCTTGAGTTCCTGCGCGTATGATGGCATGGCCGGGAAACTTGCTGAAGGCAATGGATGTGGTGGTGGTGATGGAAGGAAGGAAGGAAGGAAGTGTAGGTGGTGGTGATGGAGCTGACCGGTGACTAAAGTCTTTTCAGCGTGCTGCGCATGGATGAGATCAGGTGATGGAACGATGATCATTCTAACCAAAAGCAGACAATTATCCGATCTGACCGGGATCTAAGCCGATGACACCAAAATTTGCAATTTCAAAAATCAAGAATCAGTTTAATGGCGCAAAAATTGGCTTTCACGTGCCTCAGCCGGATGTCATCCATGCATCAGCTGATGACGGTCGGAAGAGGGTCGGATTCGGAAGACATCCGGATGTATCTCATCCGCCTCATCCACATCCGAGCTGAAACCAAAATCAGCCGCCTCATCCACATCCACATCCGATTGGTCGGATGATATGACATCCACATCCACCGGTCATCCACACCCATGCCGACCACTGCTGCTGACATTGACTCTATGGAACATGTTGACCGATCTTTCCTCCTCTTACTGGGGGGCTGACGTGCTTGATACTTCTGAATTTCTAACTAACCCCAGCCCCCCCATTCTGTAACCCTTTAATAACCCCTGTTTGACATCATCCTCCCTCTGAAGAAGAACCCACGCCCACTGTGCTTGCTCATTCTTTTCCATTTCCTCTTGTCGAAGGGCAGTCATTTCCCTTTGCTCCTGTCGCCCGCCTCTTTTCTTGAGCCGCACAGCGAGCCGGTCACGAATCGAGTACTGACACAACTTGCACAGTTTTCCATCCCACGTACTTGCCGCTTGCTTGTGTACCGCTGAACACTCTACCCTTCCGATCCCAGACACCAGCTCTCACTGCTCTCAGCTTCCCGATTCTTCTTCTGTGTCCTAACCCTTCAGTCTCTCAGTATTCGATCACCTTTCAGGATCAAGTCTGCTTACACCTTCATTGCTTTCATACATCAATTGATCCACCCATGGTACCCTCTATTGCACCACGCTCGCGTACCACACACGGCGCAGCAATCGCTATATCTCTTTTACCTGGCTTCAGCCAACGCAATCGTATTGCATTGAAATGTTTATATACTATGAGTGAATGGCAATTGCGTGGCCTGGCTGTCTGACATTAAATGTATGGGCGAGGCCTGGGCGAGCCCGGCGGCTAGGGCGTCGCACACCGGTGTGCGACCCCTGTGCGAGGTACTGCAACGCACAGCCTCGCACAGACTTCGTGTGATCCAGCACCGCACAGGGGTCGCACTGGGGTGTGCGACACACTAACAAAACCCTGATGACTGTGACAAAGGCTCGCCAGGGTTCCCATGTCTTCATTGTGAACTACCCTGCAATTCGCAATTTGGACTAACCAGACACATCAAGAATCAAGACTGCCCATGGAACCGGGTCTTCAAATTCACCAGGCTTCACATGTTCGCATTGCAAACTACACTGCAAGTTACAAGCTGGGGGATTAGCGCAAAAGTGCCGTGAGGCTCAAAGTGTCCCAGGCAACTTTGAAGGGCAAATTTACAAAAATTCAAGACGGACCCTCAAAAGTGCCATCAAATTCCTGCAGAAGTGCCCTTCTCGGAGAACGAGAGCGCCAAAACGAGGGAAAGTGCCCGCCCTCACGAAAGGAAGTGCCACCAAAGGGCACCTATACTTGGGCATGTTTAGCTGACCCACTGGAGAGTAAGAAAGTTGCCCTTCATTCCTTGTAAAGTTGCCCCTGCCAAACCAACAGACTTGCCCGGAATCCTTCAAACTGCCACACCCGCACCTGAATCACCACAAAGTTGCCCTTTGAACACCAGAGTCTCCCTCCCACGGTTCGGGCCATCAACTTACCCCAAAAAGTGCCTCACCATGATCAATGATGCCCATTGATCATCATCATGCACATTCAGGACTCGGCACGACTATGGGATTTTACGACTACTACGACTATAGCCTCATACGACTATGAGCAACTATAGTCATAGCCGCTGATAGTCGCACTTACGACTATGACTATGAATATGCTCCAGAAAATGTAAGACAATAGTCGCCATAGTCGTTAAAAATCTGGTCTGAAATTGATTTTGTGACTATAGTCGGACAATAGCTGGACGTCAAGGCTATAGTCGCAGCAAACAATTCGGCTATAGTCCGACTATAGCATGTCATGGTCTGACTATAGCTTGGAGTTGCGCCTATAGCCGCAGGCGGCAGGCCCGACCGCCACCGGCCCACCGCTATAGTCAGACTATGACATACATTGCCCATGAAACACTATACCCAGTCATAGTGCGACTATTATCGCTGGATAGTCGAACCATGGCCTGAAAATATCCGATTTTAGACAATGGAAGGCGACCTACACTGGGTGACTTCAAGAATTGCCATTAATCATTAACATTAAAATTAACAGTGGCATAGATCATTAAATCAATGCCTCACATAGGAGATCAATCCAGTCCCCTTGGATAGATTTTTTGCGCTGTCGAACCTGTCAAGTGTCATTCAGAGCCCAGGTCGCGCAAATTTTCCCCTGCATATGCGAATATGCCTTTTTTCTTCGTCTATTTCCCCCGCCTTCCCATATGCAGTGAATAGAAGAGTGCTATTGGCACGTTAATAGCTAGTTCAATGATGGAAAATACTCGGGCCCAATTATGACCAGGTAATTTTAGAGTTACTAAAAGCCTTCTCTGCCGAGAGGGCCCACAAGCTCAACGAACATTTCGAATTGCAACACATCACTGTCGGGGGCCAAACCGCCAAATACATCCTCCCACTCCAGATCTTCGAGCGTCTCATCATCAGCTGGATTAACGGCACCAGCCTCTTGTTCTTCTCCTTCGTCAGGCGCGGGTACCGGCTCCGGAACCAGTCGATTGACGATTGTCCTTGCGAAACTTCTTGACCCTCCGCGGCTCCGCGTCAGTTCCCCGTGCAGCTTGCCCCAGCCCTCTTCCTTTCTCCCTCTTCACTTTGTTTCAGTCCCTTTTAGCCTCCTCCTGCAGCTCCTTGTTGATCTTGTCCTTGGATATCGGCCGAGCATCTCCAACCAAAAGAACACCTCCTGACTAAGTGACCTTCGGTTGCCGCTCCTTGCGCTTGTCGCGCTCCTGACGAGCTGCCGTTTCATTTGAAGGGCCGCGATCGCAATGCTGCCGGCCTGAACTTGCTCCATGGTGCCGCGAACGAAGGCTTGGACCGTTGGACGTGACGGTGCAGTATCGGCGACAGATCTTCCGTGGCTTGCTTCAGGTAATCCGCAGTTCGTTTCAGCGACCGTACTGTGTAAGGCGTTGATGGCTGAAGAGTGGGTGTTTGCGGAGGCATTGAGGAGGGAAAATGAGGCTCCTCGATCTCGTCGAACCGCTGGAGGATCTCGTCAGGGCAAAAGGGAAAGATTTCCGTGCGTCGAAAGCCACCTCTGAGTCCTGATTGTGCCAGAATTGAAAGTAGCCTAACAAATGGAATGAAGGGCGGCCGGGAAGTCGGTTTTGCCGAAGGCGGTGCAGCCGGAACGAGTCGCGCGGTCAACCGCGTCCTTATGTAATAGCAGGTGCTAAGTGCTATTGCAAGTGAAAGGCGAGTTGAATGATGGGGAAGCTATCTACAAGAGAGTGGCAAGCGGGAATATGATGAGGACGAGAGAGGGAAAGCACTCAGCCGAGAGAAGAGAAACGAGAGAGAGAGGGGTAAAAGAGATAAGAGAGAGAGAAAGGGAGATAAGATAGTGAAGCCACATGGTTTTTCACGTGGATCCACTATCTGTGGAAGCGAGCAGCATTGAGACCAGAAAAGAGAGAGAAAGAAAATAGAACAGGAGAGGATGATAGCCACCGTCTATCACCCCCAAAGCAGCTCTTCTTTCTCGGGACGAACCCCAAGCCGGGACAACGCGTCGGCGTTCGTATGTGCGCTGCCCGGTCGATGGACGAACGAAGATTTGGCAAGTGAGGCAAGAGGAGCGCGCGACATCTCGAGATCACCGGCCCATACTTCTCCCCGGCCGAACTCGTCAGCATCGCACTGAGAGGCGCGTGATCCGTGAAGACGGTCACGTCTGCGCCCTCCAGGAGGTGGAGAAACCGGCCATAGGCCCACGCCAAGCAACACAGTTCGTGCCTCCGGAGCCACCAGCTTCCGCTCGGCTGGCGCCGTTAACCGCGACAAGAAGGCCACCAACCGTTCTTTCAGCACCACCTCTCGTCCATCATCCAGCTGCAGGTGACGCGGACGTCGGTAAGGTCCCCGCAACGCCTCGGCGGGAAGGGCAGCAAGCGGTAACGCGGCCGGATCGAGCTCATACTCGCGTCAGGCGATGAAGGAAACGGAAATGAACGAGACGAAAAGAAAAACTTGAAGGAGGATGACGATGAGGACGAAGCAGGCAGGCAGGATGGGGACAGGGGTCGTCGGGGAACGAAACAAAGCAGGACGAAGCAACCGGAACCGATGGCGCAAAGGCCCAAGACAAGAAGCCAGTCAAAGCCAGCGTCAAAACATCGGACGATACGAATCTGTTTCCGCTCAAGCACGTCACTTGCAAAGCTCGGCTTACAATTACGCGATTTGTCAAGTCGGACATGGCGTTCTTGAACATGCACATGAGCACAGTCATGGGCAACCCAACATACGCCGGCCAAGGCCCTCTGAGCTCAAAGCTTTGGGGAAGATTGTCACTGCGCATCCCCATGTGAAAGCCAAAGGCCTTACTCTCGGACTGGGCAAAGCAGGACATGGTTCCCTACTTAAGATTGAGACTGCCCGCTCCATCAGTTCAACTTTCCTTAACCTTGGTCGCCTCGCATACCACCGCATTCAAATTCTTCAAGAAGGAGGAATTCACCCTCTAGATGGATCTCGGGACGGCCCTTTCCTAATGTTTCTGGGAATACAAGGGGATGGCGAGTCGGACGCAGGAGTGGCGATCCGAGTTGCAAACTTCACCAAGGACCAGATGCATGTGGTGATACAGTCTAACTGGCAGCAGGAGGCTTTTCTTGACCGCAATGGTGCCTTCAGCGGATCCCCCGATGGGCAGGCTCACCGATATTACCTTCAGCGTCTTCCACGAGTTTTATCTTTGCGGCAGCTCGATATTCTCACCTGCCCTGGGACGCTGGGTACCCATTCTGTGGACGGTGATGCGGCAACAGCGAGAATTTGACTTTGAGGCGCACTTCAATCAGCTGTGGAGCGTCATCGACACGGCTGGAGTCACGGAGCGTCGAGCACACGATTTCATGTCGAGCGTTGTCGATAACTCTCAGTACTCTCTAGCGCAGATGGAGGGCTTCAAAGCGGCATTTCGGACATGGTCCTTTCGCAAGAAACACCTCGGAGCTCTCAGCGGCACTGCCCTTCAAGCTGAGTGTACTGAGCTTGACTTGCAGGCCCCAAAACTACTGAAGGGTTTTGGTTTTCATTTTGCCCAATCTGCGGAGCGTATTCGCAAGAATGGATCATTCGTGGATGTGGAAATGCGCTCTCTGTTCAGAACCACCATCTCAGCATTGCGATTCTGCCGAAGCGAAGAAAAGTTCTGGGCCCACCTCAAGACATTCAACGAGTCGTTTACACGCTGCACGGAATGGATACAGAGATGGATTCGGTGCGACATCCAAAGTATGGTGTTTCCCGCGCTCAAACTGATGGACCAAGAACGATGGGATTCTCTTCCAACCACCACCTTGGCGTTGGAGAGCCAACATGCAGTCTACTATCTCACCTTCGAGCGCAAAATGGACCCCCTAAACGGACTACACTGCCTCCAGAGCCTCGCCGACCTTCTCCACGCCGAGCACAACGCAGAGGGAGAGGGAATCAAGACCCGCTACGGAGAGCAACATGCGGTTTCGAAGCTGAGAAAGGCTCGAAAGTCCACATACTTTAACGACGGCCGAGCCCCGGATGTCGTCGCTGCGGTCGAAACGGCAAAAGAAACGAAGGGCAAGCCTAAAGCGGCAGCTGAGAACAAGCCAGCTCAAAATGTGTTGAATGGGGGTTAGGGGTAAACCCCACCCCCAACCCCCCCTTCCCTGCTTTCCTGGCGGCACGAAGCAGAATCGACATTCAACGATGCGGTGCAACGCCTTCTGTTCAGCATCCACACCGGTGACTGTGGTGCAAAGCTCCTTGACGGTCTCGGTTTCTGTTCGGCGAAAAGTACGATCCAGTCCTCTGCGTTCAGCCTACCTCGTGTGCTCTTTGTGGACCTTGGAGCACAAACAAGCAACGAGTCGCTCTGGACTCTGTCTGCCTCCAGGACGATCAAGGCCACAGAATATCGACTTGTTGGGAGAATGTGTGCATCGAGCCACAAAGGCGAACACTTTACGGCCCTCGTTCATCTGAACCATCACACCGCAATGCCCAGGCCGCCAGGTATCTGCAGGTACAACGATATGTCATCTAACCTTCAAGGGTTGTCCGAGATGGTAAGGATCTTCCCGGAGTAGGCCCCGGAGTAGCATTCCCCGGAGCTCCGCGGACTCCGGGGGACGCTCTGCACGGGTACGGAGCACGGAGCGAGATTTGGGCGTTTTTTCCTAGCTTTAGATTTGCGGAGCTACTCCGCGAAGGTATGGCTGCAATGCCCCGGAGCACGGAGCGAGTTTGCTTGCATTGTCAAAAAAGCCCCGGAGTACGGAGCAGACCCCGGAGTCCGTCGGACTCCGGGGTCTGCAAAGTGGGTCACGTGATGGCCAAAACTGAGTCACGTGACCGGTTTTTGAGGGATTTCTCGGCCGAATCAGGTCAAAATGTTATGTATTTGAGCTTTTTTGGGGCAGTAACCCTTGGCAAGGAATGGTATAAACTTCTAAAGCTGCGATTGAACTGTTTCAATAAGATTTGACCTTTTCCTGAGCCCATGTTTGACTCATTTAATGACACCCCGGAGTACCCCGGAGTCCGCGGAGCTATTTTGCGGAGCACGGAGTCCGCCTGTGAGAAATGTACGGAGCACGGAGTAGATTCTTGCGCGCAACCGCAACTTCGACGGAGCACGGAGTGCTCGCCAGCTGATCACCCAAAATTTTGCGGAGCGCGGAGCTGGCCGGATCTCAGACGGAGCTGAGCGGAGCGCCGCCCCGGAGTCCGGGCTCCGGGGATCTACTCCGGGAAGATCCTTACGAGATGGTGCACCGCATAGAAGGATCATTGACAGAGGACGACTTGGCCATTATCACAGCACCGCGCCAACATTCGGTGATATGCTTTTATGTTGCAGTGAACGATGTTGGCGAGATAGGAGACGTTGTCTCGGCCAAATGGGGTGAGAGTTCCTCTCCTTCGATTATTCGTCCGCTACCACATTAAACATAATCCTCTTCCCTTGCCCATCGCACAAATTCACGAGCTGCATCGGCGAGCAAACAGACTATTCTCCTCCACGAGATCGCACCTCAGGTCCCATCGACCCATCACAAGATGACGCTCCCTCTGTATTGGCTAGCAGCCAACAGAGTACTGATCAGCGAGCCGTGTGAAGAAGGAAAGGCAGAGTGAATAGTTACTGGAAGTTCTTCAGTACAAGGGAGAGCAGCGAGAGCTGAAAAGGTGACGAGGAACAAAGGGAAGGCTCTCGGCCGAGAGGAAGAGAGGTGATGAGAAAAGGAAGGAGCGAAGATAATAGATAAGATAAGGAAGCACGTGGCGCAGCCATGTGGTACCGGCACACCCTCAGTCAGCAGTCTTGCTCGGAATTGGCGCTTCCTTGACACTGGTCACTGTCCCTCCTCAGTCCTCACACATAGATGATAGAGGAATGATTTCCCCCGCAATCAAATGATATGTATAAAAAAAAAGAAAACTGGGAGAAATTGAGAGCGTCGATGGATGCTTAGAACATGGACACCCGGCCCCCGGGCGAAGTTTGAGAAGATTTTAAGGAGTTTTGAAGAATTCATTCGAGGGATGTTGCAACACTTTTTCTCGGCCGTAAAAATCTAAGGGACAGATATAACCCCATGCTAAAGTCTGGGGAATTTCGCCTCAGGATTGGGGCTATTTGACAAATTTTTCACTTGCAAGTTACAACATTCTCTCGGCCGTGAATTTAACGTTTGGCGGTGTGACGGTCTGAGAGGTGTTACATTTCGTGTATATATTGAGATTGTGGCCGAGAATCATACTTATTTTCGGCCGCTTAGCCAAGTGGTAAGGCATTGGCTTTAGGAAACTCTTCCGCCGCCAATATGCGCGTGTTCGATCCACGCAGTGGTCATCTTTTTGGCATTTTCTTTGTTTTGACATCGATTTTCCACGCGACATCACAACGATCAATGCGTTGCTCGAATCATGATAGGGGAGTCACTCTCAAGCGAAGAGAACGTAAGTGCATTTCAATTTTCTGGAACGCGGCTACAACAGCAACCAAAGTGGAAGAAAAGTTGGGTCAGACCATAACTTGAGCAAGACGTCTTTCCCGGAGCACGGGGATTCTAAGCGTAAATACTCACAACACTGTGATCTCCTGTTGCTTGAAATATCTCCGGTTCTCCTCATCGATCAGGACGAGGTTGAGATAGTACCGTGTGCTGAACTTCTTGTTCACATCTCGAAATGTCGGAGTCAGCTCGAATCCGCCGAGGAAGAGTCGAATCGGAATTGTTTCGCCTGGAATGTGTGAACGGAACGTGGTAGTGGGTAAATATGCTTGTCAATAGAGCGCGTCTGTATGGAGATCAAAGCTCTGTATGATGACAACTGACCTCGTACTGGTGCGCCGTCCATGATCTCAAACTTGGTGATCGTCTCGGACTCGTTGTACTGGTTGGGCGCTGTTTTCGTCCCAGAAGAAGGAAACGCGAAAAACAGACGGGATTGGATGAGCGAAAGGGTCAGTTTCCGGGCCCCGGGTAGCAGCCAAATCCGTCACTCACGTGTTCCCGTGGTCTCGCGTCGAATGATGGACAGTTCCATGTGCTTGATCTTGATGCGGACGAGGAGGAAGTATATCTTGCCCACAATGACATCCTTCAAGTGGTACCTGGAAGTCGATAATGAGTAGATCCGAATGACCGGAGTAAAGATCTTGGACATCAGAAACCGGACGGCGTTGGTGATGGAGGATGGAGGACTAGCGCAAACTCACTTGGATTTGTTGTACTCAAACTCGATGTGCAGACAATCTTCGATTCCGACCTCCATCTTGATGGCGTTATTGATATCTGGCGGCATCCGGTAGCTGTGCACCCAGAGGTCCCGCTCCTTTATGACATCGGCCAGTCTCCGACTGATGAGCACGCGCACAAAATATCTGCAGGCAAGGGAGCAAAAGGAGCAGAGTCAGGAAGCGGATCATCACAACAGATCGGTTTGACCCAGCTTCGGCAGCACTTCTGTTCACCTTAGCTTGACGTTGATCCCGTTGTAGCTTTCGAACTGCTTCTCGACATTCTTGAAGTCGAAGTCGAACGACGCCGCCTGTCGCAGCTCGCCAGGGCTGGCCAGCTCTTGTGTGAGAGTGAGGAACTCGTAGTGATTCCCGCGGTCGTAAAACATTTCTGTTTGCGATGCAAGAAGAGGATAGGGGAGATTTGAGCTGGGCATGAGCGGGCTGGGGTCGGCGGTACAGCCGTGCGCAAAGGCAGGCATGGCTCCTTGAGTACGTCTCCAAATACTCACCGATACTGCCTATGAACTCTACTTTGATGCCCTCGTGCTGGATCTTCTTGCCATCTCGTACCCTGATGTTAACCTGCGAGCGAAGGGGGCAAAAGGGGCCGCACAAATGAAGTCAGATACACGCTCTGCGCTCCCATACCGCGGAAGGAGAGCACAAGTCCACACGTTCGAAGGAGGCGGACGACTCACCAGACCCTTGATGTTCTCCCCGTCAAAGTAGATCGGACACTTCTCCCTCCTGTCCTTGTCCATCTTGACTTCGACCTGCTTCCGGGCTTCCTCATGTTCGAGTCGCACCTCGACGTCGACGGGCGCTGCGAAGGAGAAAAAGGACGCCATTATTTGGGCAGGATCAGGGCGGGATAGGATGGGAATGCTGCGCGCGCGCGTGTGCTGGGCACGGGTCGGAAGTGTCGACTGATGGGTTTGTGTGCGGATGAGGTGGTGGTCGTGGCAGTCGGACCCACCCATGAAGCAGTGAACCTCGCACTGACTCCTTCCCCGATTTCGGGCATGCATGTGTACAACCTCAGAAAGTCAGAACGCAGCACACGTCGGCAAGAGCATCTGCAATCGTCACATTCACGTTTCTGAAATTACAAGGGGATATAGTTCGCGTGAGAAGGAAGGGGGGGGGGAATAACAAGGGCGAGCAAGTGGGCGGTGCGGGCGCGATATATGTACAATCCCTCGAGATGTTGGCCCTGGCAAACGGAAGGCAATGTTTTTAACCGAATAAGAGAGAGAGGGTCGGGAGAAGATAGAAGTGTTCGTTGTCGTGATGATGGCAACCATCAGATCGCCGTCGTGTTGTTGTTGTTCGATACAGTCGCGTTGGGCGCGCTCGAGTCGTTGGGTTGATACGCTGGAGGCGGTACGGAAGGAATGGCGCTGGTGTTGCCTGTGTGATTTGCGTACATTGCAGGCTCCGGCATGCTTGGCATTGACGTCGTATTTGGCTCTGATGATGCTGGTGCGGCTGCGGCTGCACTTCCACCTGTGGGATGGTTCGACAGTGGACCGGTTGAAGGGGCGGCAGAGGATGGCATTTGTGACTGAGGGCCTGTAGCCGTGTTCGATAGCGCTGCTGCTGGTGGCGGGCCTGGTGGTGGTGGGTATTGATTAGGCGAGGCATCCCCATTGCCTAGACCACCTTCTGGTGCCTTATAGCCGTATGGTGGCGCGTAGGGCGAATCCTCGACCGGTGGCGTACCCGGCGGAGGGCCGGCATACCACTGATTTTGAGGGCGAGCGGCCTGAGGAGGATAGCCGCCGAGTGAGCCCGCTGCGTATGGATTGCCAGCTCCGTTGGGCCGGGATTGCTGTACGTATATGGCCTGGTGCATGCGTTGTAGCCGCCTTCGGCGTACGCCGGCGGCCAATGAACCGAGGACGAGTAGACAGAGAATAATGCCAGCGACTGTAGGAGGGACAAGATGCAGGTTAGCTTGTTTGGTAGCTGGCAAAAAGGGAGCAGGTTGATCACTTACTGATACCAGCTCTTGCGCCGACGCCGAGTCCGCATCCGTAAAAGGAGCAGTAGTTGTCGCTGTCGTCGGTGGTAGACTGCCTAGCGAGGAGAAGTGCACTGCGCAGGGAATCGGAGGATGAGATCGAGGGCGCCATGGTTGCCAGCAGAGGTCAGCTCAGGGATGCGCAGGATGGATGGATGAGTCGATGGTGGAAGAGTAGCAAGCTGACTTTCACAATCTGCCCGCTTGGATGACTGATGAGCGATGAGAATTGGGCAGCCCCGATATCGCACAGCCGAATGATGCCATCGCCCATCGGCCATATCGGCCATTCCACGCAGGCCCGACCTTGACGAGGGGAGGACCAGGATGAGGAGTGGGGATCCCTGATGCTGCCCTGCTCGCGGTCGTGCGCTGGCGACTTTGCGTGGGCCATCGTGCTTTCCACGAGCCCTGAGGCGGCGCCTGCGATGCGGGAAGCTGGCTCGAGTCCCGCGCGTGCATGTGCATGGCGTCCATGGGGCTTCCGTATGTACTTTCTCATCCTCGCCTCGTCGTCGACGACAACCATCTCGTTCGGCGTCTGCGACTGCTATTGCGCTTCTACAGCTTCTGTCACGAGAGAGCCATCTACTTATGTATCCTTGTCTCTGGAGTCGGGACTCGCCCAAGGATCTATCTGCTGAAGGCCGTTCTCATCCCTTTCCATAATTATATACTCTTTCCCTTATCCTCTCCCCCCACTTTGTTCCGGCCCTCTCCGCTCACAGATTCCATGGACGCCAGTTGGAAACGCGATATCGCTCGCCCCGCCTCCTTTGACGGCGACGACGATAACGAAGATGAAGCCCTCGAAAATCTCGCCCTACTCACCGCCGAAGAGCGCGACAAAGAGGCTCAGGTCGATCAGGCAAGGCCGGGACAGAAATCGCTAGCAAAAGGGAGTGCGACAGCGACAGCGACAGCGACAGCGACAGCGACAGCGACAGCGACGCCGGCCGCGTTGGCGGTAGACGAACATGTCATTCCGCCCAACGACATGAAGATTGTCCTTCCCGGCCTGTTGTTGACCATCTTCCTGTGGGTTCCCCATGCTCCCGCGCGATTTCTCAAGTATATATTCAGGACTGACGAGGACTCTCTCTCTGCGAACTTTCCCCACCCAGTGCGGCATTGGATCAAACCATCGTCGCCTCAGCTCTGCCCTCCATCGCAGGCTCCCTGCCCAGCAAACCCTCCAGCTATGCATGGGTAGGCTCAGCCTACCTCCTCACCAGCACCGCCCTCACCCCATGCTACGGCCGTCTGTCCGACCTGACAGGCCGCAAACCGCTCCTCTGGATCTCCATCGTCGTCTTCCTTCTCGGATCCATGATGTGCGGTCTCGCGCCGACGATGGCATTCCTTATCTTCAGTCGCGGCGTCCAGGGCGTTGGTGGGGGTGGTATTTTGGCTTTGGTTAATATATTGGTTGCGGACTTGGTCGAACTTGAGAAACGCGCGTCGGTGATGGGCATGATTGGCGTGTGCTGGGGTGTGGCTAGCGTCATGGGGCCTCTTGCAGGCGGCGCTCTCGCAGATACAATCGGATGGCGGTGGTGGTGAGTCCCCTCTTCAGAATCACTTTCCTCAGCTGAGAAGGGCAGCGCCGGCTGGGGTGGCGCAAGAATCGTGCCCAGCTTGCTAACCATTCTTCCGCTACCCGCAGCTTCCTTATCAATCTTCCATTCGGATCCGTCGCCTTCTGGATCCTGTACAAGCACCTCAACCTCAACCCCACCAAACCACGCACGCTCTCCGACCTCGCACGCGAATTCGACACCATCGGACTCCTCCTCATCGTATCCTCCCTCGTCCTCGTCCTCCTCGGCTTCGAAGAGGCCTCCCGGACAGGCTGGCAGACAATGGGCACCATGCTCCGACTGGGCCTCGGTCTACTTGGCTTTGTTGCCTTTGGCTGGTGGGAGCTCCATACGGATCGGAGACCGATTGTTCCACCGCGTCTTTTCCAGACGCCGAGTACGGTTTTGATGCTCTTCGCGTGCTTTGCTCAGAGTGTGCCCTTCTTTGGCACAACGTACTATGCGCCTCTGTTCTTCCAGGCCGTCTCGGGCGCCTCTCCCACCCTCTCCGGCGTACAGATGCTACCATTCTCCCTCTTCTCTTCGGCCATCAACGTCTTGACTGGCTTCCTCGTCGTCCGGCTCAAGGGATACCGCTCGCTGATGTGGTTCGGATTCAGCGTCATGCTGTTCGGATACATACTTATGGCTGTGTTGTTAAAGCCGGAGAGCGGAGTGCTGGTGCAGGAGTGCATTCTGGCGGTCGCGGCCCTAGGGATGGGCTGTCTCTTCCAGACGCCTCTGATAGGTAAGTCAAATCTACCAGGGGATTGTAAAGGCCAGTGGTCTTAAAGGCGTCAGGCTGATCATTATTTCCCCCAACCTTCAGGTCTGATGGCTGCCATGCCGCAAAGCGAGGTAGGCGCAACCACCGCAACCCTCGCCGTCACCCGCGTCCTCTCCGGGACCGTCGGCGTAGCCATAAGCGGGGCCATCTTCACCTCCTCCGTCCGCACGCGTCTCCGGGGCATACCGGAGTACACCCCGCCCTCGGCAGAGGGCTCAGCGACCGACCTGCGCAAGTTGAGCGCGATCCAGCCGCCGGAGCTCGCGAGGAGGGTCATGCATGCGCATTCGGACGCGTTGAGGGATATTTGGTGGGCGTATGTGCCACTCCTTTTGCTGGGGCTGGTGGGTTCCTTCTTCATCAAGGCGTACTCGCTCAAACGGCCTGCGGCGAGAGGTCCAGGAGCACCGCCACCTCAGGCAAGCGGTGACGCTCCGAGCTCTGCATCCTCGGCTCCTGCAGCAAGCCGCTCGACCGGTCAGGATTCGGGAGCACAGGCTTGATCCCCGTCGGGATCCCTCTTCCGCCTTCATCGCACGTCACCCCCCTCTCGCTGGATCTGAGATCGGATCATCCTTCTACAGCTGTATTGTCATCGATTTATCCCATCCATGTACTGCCAGAGTTATAGTCATTCAAAGATCATGAGATTGGAAAGGGGGAAAGGAGGAAAAAGGAGGAAATCGAGCAGAAAGAACAGGTAAGAACGTGGAATTGGGCGGAAGAAGAGAGGGCAGCACAATGGAGAGGAAAATTGATAAGGGAAAGCACAAGCTTGGGTGCTTGCTCTTGGGGAGTCCTGCGCGAAAGGGGAAACGGAGTGCAAACCTTGGGAGAAAATTTGCACCACGATATGAAATGAAGAGAGAAAGAAGAAACGGACTCGAGGGGGGAGAGGGGACGAAGCGGGCGAAAAATATAGATGGGTCCTCGCGTCTTGAGGGAGAAGGGGTGCTTCGGGCCTATCCTTTAGTTTCGGAGGGAGAAGCCCTTCTTCTTCTGGTTGGAGACCTTCTCGGGTGTCAAGGGACGACCGCTCTCGAGTCTCCGCTTCTTGTCCTCGAGCTCCATCCGCTGCTTCTCGAGCGCTTCCCGCATCTCCCTGTGACGGGCGTAGAGCTCCTCCTCGGACTGCTTCAGCTTGGCCTCCTTCTCGGCCACCTTTTGCTGGAAGACGAGCTTCATCTCGTTCTCCATCTTGGCGAGCTTGGCCTCGTGCAAGGCGCGCTCCTCCATGAGCTTTGCCTGCGGGTTGACCTCCTTGAAGACGGAGTGGTCCTGGGTGACGCCCATGACAAAGAGCTTTTCGGAGCGGTACTTCTCGTAGAGTGTTTGGTGGGTGTGCTCTTTGAGTTCCTCCATGTGGGTGCGGATGAGCATCTGGCGCAGCTTGACAAAGTCGCAGTGGTCCTCGTTGTCGACCTCGATGACACCCCAGGGGTATGCGCGCCCGCGGACACGACGACCGTCGGGTGTGTCGATCTCCTGGTGGGCACCGACGATGGCGAAGGGGATCTTGCCCACGATGGCCTCGTTCTCGGCAATGGTCTCCTCGTCCTCGTTGTTGTAGACGGGAGCGTGGTAGATCTCGATGTTGTGGTGGGCAATGTCGGCGAGGACACGCTGCTTGAACTGGACGATCTCCTCGTCGGTGAGGGTGTCTGACTTTGCGAGGATGGGGATGAGGTTGACCTTCTGGTGGAGACGACGCATGAACTCGATGTCGATTGGTCGGAGGGCGTGTCCGGTGGGCTGGATGAAGTAGAGACAGGCGTGGACGCGGTTGTCGACCATCTTGGCCCGGTTGACGCGGTTCTCTTGTTCGAGGAAGGCATCGAATCGGGACTCGATGTTGTCGACGATGGGCTTCCAGCTGTTGTCGTTTCAGAACGAGAAAGTTAGCTCAATATTGTGCAAGCTTTGGGTGGAAGTCGCATCTGGTACGTACCTTCCATCGTTGTTTACAAAGTCACCAAAGCCGGGAGTGTCGACGACGGTCAGACGGAGACGGACGCCGTTCTCCTCGATATCTGGGGGGTTGTGAGTGTGAGATAGAGCAAGATACATCAGTTACAAGATCATTTTACACAGCATGTAGCCGAGGAACACTAACCTGCGCTGATGCTCTCGATGGCGACAGTCTTGGGTCGCTCCTGGTGTGGTGGGGGTACCTCCTTGCGGGGGTAGAGGGTGGTGTTGAAGAGGGTGTTGACGAGGGTGGACTTGCCGAGACCGGACTCGCCTGTTTGAGGATGGAGAAGAGGGGGAGGAAGTCAGTCAGTCAGTCAGTCGATACCGTGCTGTAACACTTCCGCATGGGCCCAGGTTTCCTTCCGACAGTTGCGGGGTCGGTGCACATCCACCGGTGCAGCATGGATGGGGCGCATACAATCGCATTCCAGTCACTGCTGAATAGCATGTATGCGCCCGCCCCGCTTACAGAGAGGGACACGCCCCGATGAATGCAACCGTGTTACGAGTGTGACCGCCTGACGGGGGCCCCTCCTGTTGCGAAAAGAGCAAAGAGAGTGGTAACTCACCTACGACCATGACGGTGAAGTTGAAGCCCTTGCGGACGGACTTGCGGTGTACCTGGTTGGGGAGGTTTGCGAAGCCGACGTAGCCGGTCAGCTTGTTTCGTTGGAGGGTGGTCGCGTCGGCCATGGTGAGAACTGCTGTGTTGAGGGAGAGAGCGAGATTGACGAGGGTGTGCGCGGGGGCGGGGGCGGGGCGGGGCGGGGCGGGGCGGGGGCGTGTGAGAGGTAGGAGGGGATCGCTGCGGTCAGAGGGAGAGAAGGGTCTTCCTGTTTCCTTCTTGTGGGGCGAGTGCGATGGGATGATGGCTGTCACGAACTGAGAACGAGAGCAGCAGCCAGCAGGAGGAGACCTTCGCAACGGCAGCCACTCACTGCCAGCACCCACTCCATGATCATCCTCAGCATGATCATCGGAATCACCATTCATTCATGTGGAATACTGACTTCTTGTATTGCGGGAGACAAGTAGGAGAAGACAGTGAAGAGAAAGACACAGTGGGCAAGCTGCCCTCCACCTCCACCCTGGATCACCGTTTCTCACACTCCCTCTCAGCGCAGCTCACTGTTTCAAGTCTCCCTCTAACCCAGGCGGCCTCCATGCTCCTGCTGCCAATGCCATCCCGATTGCCTGAGCGTGTTGGTAGTGCTTGACTTGACCAAGCGGTTTTGTGAAGGCGTCGGCCGGATTGATGTCCGTCGGGATGTATTGGAAGGCGAAAGCTCCCTCTTGCGTCTTGTCTCGGATCCAGTGGTGTGCAATGTCGATGTGTTTGCTCCGGTCGTGATGCGACCCGGGATTCTTGACCAGCTGGATCGCCGCTTGATTGTCGCAATGGACAGTCACGGTGCCAATGTCCTGGCCGGACGCCTTGAGAACACCGCTGAGCATCAGCGCCTCGCGCCCAGCGACCCCCGCCGCCACGTACTCTGCCTCCGCGGTCGAGAGCGCCACCGCTCCTTGCTTTCGCGAGCCCCACGACACCGCTCCTCCGCCTACAGTGAAAACGAAACCGGAGGTCGACCTCCTGTCATCGCGATCAGCCGCCCAATCCGAGTCAACGAACCCCTCAAGGTTTACGTTGCCGTCCCTGCTTCCACCAAAGGTCAGCTTCGCGCTGGACGTCCGCTTGAGGTACCGGAGTACGCGGTTGGCTGCTGTGCGGTGAGTCTCGGTGGGGTCGGAGCCGTATCTCCCAAGCGTGCTCACGGCATAGGCCAGGTCCGGTCGTGTTCCCTGCGCCAGGTAAGCCAGGCAGCCGACTATTGCCTGATATTCCCTCTTATCTGCCCGAGCTTCGCCGTCCGCTGCCTTCCGCAGGCTTGTCTTCTGATCCATCGGTGTCCTGGCCGGATTACAGTCGGACATTCCGAAGCGTGCGAGAACTTCCTTCGCGTATCGCTCCTGGTCCAGTGTGATCGTGTCTTCGTCCCAGTTCCGATTGATGCGGATGCCAAGGCAGTGATGTGCCGGGCCCAGGTCCGTTCCCTTGAACAATCCCAGAAGCTCCTTCTTGACGCTTTCGATACCGCCTCCCTTTGGTGCTGCGACGAGAATGTCGTCGACATACACCAGCAGCATGGCTGGACTGCCTTCCTCCCGCACGAACATTGTCGGGTCAACCTTGCATTGGTCGAAGCCCAGGGTCTTGAGCGCCTCGCGGAGAACCCGGTGCCATTCGTGTCCAGATTGCTTGAGGCCGTAGAGGGCGAGGTTCAGCTGCAATGCGTCGTCGGGGGCTATCTCTTCTCCTAGCAGGTCCATAGCTTCGGGAGGCTCCATGTAGATTTCGTTTTGTAGCTTCGCGTTCAGGTATGCCGTTTCGTAATCGATCTGGTGCACGTCCATGTTCAGCGCGACAGCGTTCGCGAGCAGCAGGCGCATGTTTTGAAGTCGTGACGTCGGCGCGAAAGTCTCGTCGAAATCGACTCCTTCTATCTGCGTGAACCCTCGGGCGACCAGGCGTGCCTTGTACTTCTGGATGCTGCCGTCCGCGTTCTTCTTGAGACGGAGAACCCACTTTGACGTGACGAGATTCTGGCCTCGGTGCTTCACGATCCTCCAGGTGCCTCTGGCCTTGTGCGAACGGATCTCCACGTTCATGGCTGCGAGCCACGCGTCCCTGTCCGGACGTCGCAAGGCTTCGGATACCGTCCGGGGATCGTCGTATCCTACGTCTTCGGGTTCCAACACGGCAAAGCACGCATCGCCGGGTTCCTTGCGCTTTCGCCCACCTTCCAGCATCCCAAAGCTCGGTTCCTTCCCCGCTATCCTTCCACTCCTGCGCTCGCCCTGATCCCTGCCTCCTTTCCCTGTCACGTCCCTGTCCTCTCGCTCCATTGCCTCAGCTCCATCTCCATCCCTGATGCCTTGTCCGACCAGTCCTTCTTCCGCCGACTCGACGCTCTCACCTCCTTGCCCGACTCCCTCTGGCGCCTGCTCCCTGGCCCTCTGTTGCCTGATCTCATTTGTCTGTTCCTGCAAGCGCGTCGTCAAGGTTGCGAACGTCGTAGGAGAGACCGGGCCGCCGCCAGCAATCCTTCTTGCTGCTTCCTGTACGTCCCCAGGCACGGCGTTCTTCTCCAGTACCTCTCGCATAGCTCGTACGAGGGCAAAAGGAGGTTGAGCGGGAGGCGGGCGTGGGTGCGCGACGTGCTGGGTTGCTGGCCTTGGTTCTGGTGCTGCTGGAGGTGGGACGTTGATGGTTGGGCCGCTTGTGGTTTCCGGGCTGGGCCGTAGAAGCTTGCTGGCGTCGCCATGCTCATCGAATACTACTGAATGCTCGATGATCTCTTTGCCCTTGGCCGGGTCCCATAGCCGGGAGGCACCTCTGAAAGCTGGTCCCAGGTACACACAAGGCCTCGACTTTGGATCGAATTTGCCGTGTCGCTCTGTGGTCGCGTTCTGTGCCCATGCGACACAGCCGAAAGGCCTGAAAGCCTCGATAGGAGCAGTCCCGAAGAGCATCTCGTGGGGCGTCTTGCCTTCTTTGAGTCCGGACGCAGTCACTCGATTCTTGATCCGCACTGCTGTCTCGACTGCTGCGGGCCAAAAGAATGTGGGCAGCTTTGCTGCAATGAGCATCGTTCGTGTCATTTCCGTCATTGTCCTGATGTTCCTCTCCGCTACCCCATTGCTTTGCGGCGAATACCGAGGCGTCACCTCATGCGTCACTCCCCGACTCAGCCAAAATGCATGCAACTCCGCTGTTTTGAATTCCAATGCGCCGTCTGATCGTACACGGCTGATGGGGAGGTTTGGGAGCCTGGTGGATGCTTGGAGGCAAAACGCTTTGATGAACTTGATGGATTCGGACTTGCTTTTGAGGAGCTTGACCCAGACGTGCTTGGTGAAATCGTCGACAAAGATCAGGCCGTACTTAAAGTCTCCAAGTGCTTTGGGGTCCTTCATCCGTTCGGGGCCGAAGACATCAATGTGGATCAGTTCCATTGCTCTTTTCGCTCGTTCTTGTGGGCATAGGCGGCTATGGGGTGTGCTGGCGAGCTTACCTTGAGCGCAGGCCGAGCAAAAACCGATGTCGCCGAGGACCTTGGGCAGGCCAGGGATGAGGCCGGACATGGCGGCAGACTTGAGCACCTTCTCGTTGACGTGGCCTAGGCAGTGGTGGGCGTGGGCTGCTACCGGGTCGACTTCCGGTGCTCCTTTCACGAGCGCGGCGATGTCCTGGATAGTGTGGAGTCGGACCACCCAACTTCCACCGCGTACCTCCCCACGCATGACGAGGTGACCTTCCTTCGCAGAGACGACAGAGGCAGAGGTGCTATCGAAGCTGATCTTGCATCCCGCGTCGGTGAGCCTCTTTCCACCTATGAGGTTGCCGATTGTCGATGGGCAGTGTGCGACGTCCTGCAGTGTGATGATGTTGCCTTCTTCGGTAATGACCTTGAGAGTGCCGTGCCCATCGACGGGCATTATACCGCCGTTCGCGCACTCGATGCCGGACCCGGGCGATGCAGGACGGTAGCCGGTGAGGTTTTCCTTGCTCTTGACTATGTGGCGAGAGCTGGCGGTATCGTGGATGAAGAATCCGGTTTGCGAGTGCTCGGATCCGACCGAGCAGGTGAACTCAAAACCGAAGTCATCCACGCCTCCGTTCTCTTCGTGACTTGCAGGCTCCTCTCGGGCCACGGCGGCTCGATCTCGGGGGGCTGAAGCGCTGGACTGCAGTGAGTTCTGGAACTGCTCGTACCTGTCCTTGTGGGGGCACTCGGCCATCTGATGACCTTCCTGCTTGCAGATGTGGCACTTGAAGGGAAAGGAGCCGGACCTGTATCCTCCTCGGCCTCCTCGTCCTCGCCATCCGCCTCCGCCGGCGTTGCCCTGCGCGCCTGCTCGCCAATTTCCGCTAGAGCCGTGCGCGGTTCCGTTTTCGCTGTTTGGCTTGCCGACCAAGAACACGGTCTCGTTGGTGCTCGTCGTCGCCGGGTTCTTCGCCTCTTCGTCCTTGATGTCTTGCTCCTCTTCGAGTAGGCTGGCCCGCATTGCCGCCCATGTCGTAATCTCCTTGTTGTTCTTGCGCCATGGCTTGTACGCGAGCGGGAGGGAGCTGATGACTGCCAGGCATCGTTCGTCTTCGGCCACCGGGCGGCCGACGTGCGCCAGCTGTCCGTAGTGGGTCGCCAAGTCAGAAAGGTGCTTCCGCATGTCCTTCGGAGTTGTGGCGAGCAGCTTGGCAATCTTCTCCTTGATGCGAAAAGTGGCTTGAAGCGACGTTGGTGCGTACTCGCTGCTGAGGTGGTCGAAGAGCTCCTTCGGGGTCATGCGCGGTTCGCTGGCGTTCTTCCGCTTCTTGTTCTCCGTCGCGATGTCGCCTTGGATATCGACCGCGCAGTTGAGCGACATGAGAGAGAAGGCAAGCTCGCACTTCTCCTCCCATTCGTCCTTCTTCTCTTGGCTGGCGTTTGCTGCTGGTGCGGTCCCGGGGTCGACCACCTTCCAGAGCCTTTTGCCGCGCAGCAACTCCTCGATCTGGAATTCCCACTTGGGCCAGTTCTCGCCGTCGAGCAAGCAAATGCGCTTCTCGTCTCGGCGTTCTCGGTCTTCGTCCATCTTGGGCTAGCTCCTAGAGTCTTGAGCTCATAACCTGTGGAATACTGACTTCTTGTATTGCGGGAGACAAGTAGGAGAAGACAGTGAAGAGAAAGACACAGTGGGCAAGCTGCCCTCCACCTCCACCCTGGATCACCGTTTCTCACAATTCATTCACCGCACGCTCAGCGCATACAGCATACAGCATACAGCATCAGCATCAAGATGTCAGACTGGACCTTCCTCACCAAGTTCATCATCGTCGGCGAGCAGTCCGTCGGCAAGTCAGCCATCCTCATCCGCCTCACCGAACAGCGCTTCCTCCACAACACAGAGGCCACCATCGGAGTCGAGTTCGGCACCCACTTGCTCACCCTCGACAACGGCGACCGCATCAAGATACAGGTCTGGGACACCGCAGGCAGCGAGGCGTTCAGAAGTGTGAGCAAGAATCAATCCCTCCTTCGTTCAAACAATCCACTCGTCTGCTCACCCCGCATCCTTGCCCTTCCCTCCCATCCCGGCGTTCCAGATCACAAGATCGTACTACCGAGGAGCCGCGGGAGCCCTGCTCGTCTTCAGTCTCGTCCACCGATCCTCCTTCCTCCACATCCAAGAATGGCTCCAAGACGTCCGCGAACATGCAGAGGAGAGCGTCAGCATCGTGCTTGTCGGCAACATGGCCGACTTGGCCGTACAGCCCTCATCAACCGCACAGTCAGAGGAGGAGGAGGAGGGGCAGGAACTAGACGGAGCGGAGGGGCAAGCTCAGACATCCAGCTCGAACAAGAAGCAGAAGTCCGCCCCATCACGGCAAGTAACAAGAGAAGAGGCCGAAGCATTCGCAAAGAAGGAAGGGTGAGTTAAACAGCCCTTTTCTCTTCCTGTTTTCTTTTCATATGAAGCAATCGAGGAATGCTGACCGTCCCCCTCTTCACGCGCAAGGCTAATCTACGTCGAAACAAGCGCAAGGACAGGCCAAAACATAGACGAAGCCTTCGCACGCGCAGCCAAAGAAGTACACCGCAAATTCCTCGCAGCACAGTCATCAGATCCCACCAGCAAGCAATCAGCGACAATAGACGGCGGTGGCGGTGGCGGTGGGCCCGCTGGCTTTCTTCGCACGCGCACGGGAGCTACCGAGGGGTCGTCCTCCGCTCGTCGGAGTCGGATCACGCTGGGCGCCACTGCGGACGGGGCTAAGAAGGGGTGCTGTGTCGTTCAATGAGACTTGGAAGCTCACAGCACCACCCGCCCGTTAGACGACACCCACCGCCATTCGATACCCACACACGCACACACTCGACCCACCTTACTACTTCTTGATGCGGCCGCCTGCAACGGGTGGCTGCCTATTCACTTACCATGCTGATCTTTGCCCTCCTTTTATTCATTGTTGTAACAGTACGCATCCCTCACCCTCTCCTTGCCTACGAAATATATCGGCGAGCCTTGCTCCCTTCGGAATCGCCACACCATCCATCTCCGTATCCAATCGGCCTGCCTGATGCCAGCACAGGAAGGGATCTCACACCGGTCTGCTTCAGCATGAATTGGAGTCTTTGGGAGGAAAAGGAGGGAGCACAAGAACACGAAACACTTTTCAACGGTAGTATGAAAGGAAGAGAGAGAGAGAAAGAGAAGAGTGGAGAAAGAGAAAGAGGATCGAGGCGCGGAGGTCGATCGAGTGGGGGGTGGGGCAAAAGAACAACATAAGGCGACCTGAAGAGAGTTGGAACGGGGTGGCCATAGGGACTCCCGCGAAGGAGGTACACGATTTCGGGAGAGCATGGATGGCCGTTCTCCTAGGCGCGCAGTGGGTGATTGGCTTGGGGGTTGAAGGATTCGGTTCGTTCGGGAGCTCGGGTACCCGTCGTGTGGGAGGCATGGCATAGCTATCAGCGGGTGCGGGTTCGACCGATCCGGCGAGATCCAGATTCCCCCACCGCCTCCCGGGAAGTGCGGGTCAAAGGACACGTAATCGCCGCACGGAACCCTTCCCCCGCATTCATTCCCTTCCCTTCCCTTCCCTTCCATCTAGAAAATCCCATCTCACGCTGCCGTTGCCGGTGCTGCGGCCGGTGCCGCAGCCGCGGCCACCTCCGCAGGCACAGGCGCAGGCTTGTCTTGCTCAGCACCGCCCACACTTGCCGCACCCGCACCCGCAGCCGCCGCAGCCTCGCCATCTCCATTCGCCTTCGCCGCCGCCGATGCTGGCTTGGTCTCTGTGTCTTGTGCCGGGCTTTCTGCGCCTGCTCCCTCTCCGGATGTGGAGGCCCCCAGGTTCTGCAGAATCGAATCATCCGAACAGATCGTCAGCGTCTGGCTTGAGAGTAGATGGAAGGGCAGATGAGAAATAACAAGGCGGATACTCACCTTCCACTTCTTGCAAAGCTCCTCTGCACGCTCCTTGAACTTGAACTCGGATTCCCGCGGGAACTCGTCCTTCATCTGCGTAATCTTCTTCATCACCTTGCCAATCTTCGTCTGCTTGTATGCGTCTTCGCTCATCTGGTGCGCCTCGACCTGCTTGAAGATCTCGGCCATGGAGGGCATGTCCTGAGAAAGGGGGGGGGGGGACGAGGATTGGTCAGATGAGGTTTCGGAAACGGGCGTAAAATGGCAATTGGAAGGGACGTACAGATTCCTTTGGTGGGGACTTGCCCAGGAAGGCGCGTTGGAGCTGGTGCCGCCAGCCCTTCACCAGCTTGGTCTCGGGAGTACCTGTGGAGAAACGGAGCGAGAAAGATTAGAGACCGCCTAGCAGCATGACATGACATGCTTCTCTATGTATCCAGAATACTCACCTTGCTCATCGTTATCTCCGTCATCGCCAGCTTCAGTCATAGCTTCCGACTGACGTGGCTTCTGCTTGAATCAGGAATTGGGCCAAAGTCATCAGCATGTATGCCCGCAGCTTCAAAGGCACCCGCTTTCAAGCAGCCTTTCGTTGCAACTCACCTTCTTGGAGGAGACAGGCTTGACCGGTGCTGCTGCAGCCGGATCCTTCTCCTTCTTCTGCTTCTTAACAACAGGCGCCTTAACCTTTGACTTCTCCTTGTTACGCTTACGCTTCGAACCAGCACTGGCATCAGCCTCGCCTTCGTCCTCGTCCTCCTCCGCCAGCTCGTCCTGGCCCTCCTCCTCCTCCTCGTTAAAGTTGTTGTGCTTGTGAGCTGCGGTCTCCTGTGCCTGGATGTGCGCCTCTGGGTTTCGTGCTTGCTCGTAGGCGAGAAGGAGAGTTTTGTCCTTCTTGCTTCCGTCGCTGGCCAGGAACTCGTCGATCATTGGCTTTGTCAGGGGCTTGACATCGCGTGGAGGAAGCCAGGAGCTGATTTTCACGCGCATAATGGGACGGTAAGAAGATATGGATGAATCAGCGCCATGGGTGAATGAAAGCAGTATTGAGGGCGAGTGCAGTTCTGCCACTCACTATGAAACCTCTCCAAAGAAGCCACAGAGGACATACTTGCCGACTCTTGGCTTGGCCTTGGCGACCTTGTGGGGAACGCGAGGCCCTTCAGTGACCTGCAGAGTGTTGATAATGATCAGCTTGCTGGATGAGTTACGAGTACTTTTGGTGAGGAAGTGCTGAACGTACCCAGGCTGGCCACAGGGGGTAGCCCTTCATCTTGGCGAGGACGACTTCATAGTTTTTGCTGATACGGGATGATAGAGACGAGACGATCAGTGCTCCTCAGAGGGGGACGATGGACAACACGCGGTGGTGGTACTCACTAGTCATCCTTGTGCGTGGTATCCTTTGCCTTCTTGGATCCTGGCGCCATGTCGACTGCTGATGAAGTGGTTGCTTGCGGTAAAGGGAGGGAGCAGTATGGGACTGGAGTCGGCTTGCCGTCAACGTCGTCGGTGTCGTCGGTGTCGTCGAGGTGAACGGGTGGGAGAATGACGCGATGATGGAGGGGGAAGGGCAAGTCGCGTCCCAAGCGCGTCGCAGAAGAAAGGTACACATCGTGATCATCCCATGATCATCCAACACGCGCGTTGTCGATCGCGTAGTCTCGCTGAGCCCGCCTGCGGGTCAGGGACGTCCGCAGGCCGGTCTCGTGACAACGTTGGGGTCTCACGTATGGGAACCACCGACGCTCCTGATCATTTCGCAGCAGCACCACACCAAATCAAGCAACACGACATCGTCTACTTGACAGCACCACTCCAAACACCTGACAGGCAGTCGCTGGGTGAGCCAGAACCTGATTTTGCTGCTATGAGTCGCTATTTTGCGCTGACTGCTACGTATTACTGATTGTCTTACAGCACCGGGGTCGGGACTCGTGCGCTGCCCGACTGCTCCTCCCCTCCTCCTCACTCCTCGAGGTCTTCTTCCGAGTGCTTCTCCGTCCGCACCTCTGGATACACAAGCGTGCGTGAAGCACTGTTTCGTTTGCGCAGGTGAGTTTGTGCATTCTGTGCAATGCGTCAGTCTGGTCTTCTGTCTGCTGTCCGTGGTCCGTGCTGGCAGCTGACTATCTTCCATCATCTCGTCTTCAGCAGTTCACATCGAAGAGGCACACGAACACACGAGCGAGCCTCAAGGATCCTCTCGTTTTGCTCGATGGTGAGTGTCCTTTTCATCCCTATTCCCTCTCGCCTTTTCCCTCGTCGTCCGATGAGTTAAACCGTTGGTCTGATGTTCGAACTTTTCTTCTCCTTTCCCGCGGCATTGTCAGAACGGACGATCTCTTCAGCCTCCCACCACTGCACTTCCTGAATCTTTGTCGTGTTTACGTGTGATGTTGAATATCACTTCTCGCTTGACCCCCTGGCTTCCTCATGGCTGACCTTTCTCTCGTCGAATATGGCTACCTCTGTACAGACCTTCGCAATCATATTCATACACCATCGTCAATCAGAATAAAGTTAACACTCAGCCGCATCATACACTGAGATACAAGATCTTCCCGGTGAAATACTGAGGGTTAGTATCATACATGATCCCTCTTCCATCCCAGGCTCCCAGCTCCGCTAAAATCTGGAATTCTGGAAATAAAGCTGATTATTTCCTATTTGTCCCAAAGAACCCTTGACGCCTCACTGTCAAAGCACGAGTAAGAGATGAATTCCTCTCACAGCTCGGAGAGTGTGACTTCGAACCAGGCGGTACGACAGCAAAAGCTACGAGACGTTATCAAATTTATTACGAGCAAGCGTTTGTCATTCCAAGAATTCGTCGTCGGCGCTCTGCAGTCTGAAGACTCGGAGGTGAAGCTCTGCACAACAAAGTACCTCAGGACACATGCAGGAGACGGGCCATCGTCGTATGGACCTGCTGTCCTGCTCTCTGCTCTCAGCGATGCCGTCGATGCTCGTGCCAATCCCAATCAAAAAGAATCTTTCGCCAAAGTCATGGCGCACCGATCGAAGGGTCTATACATTCGCGAGGCCACACACGCAACCGCAGACCCTTGGTTCCGTGTGTCGGCCTCGGTAGATCTGAGCGACAATCACGAGGGTTCCCGGTTCTCCGGGCGACTCGATGAGGTCCATTCCCGACTCAACTCGTCAATGCCGTTCACGACTGCGCTTCTCTCAGAACTAGCGGGCGAGGACTGCCGGTCTCGATACGAGAGGCTACTACGCGAGACCGGGGATGATGAGCATGGGGAGGAAGGGGACCATCAAGAGTCAGAGGGTGGGGGAAGCGATCAGCGGGTTGAAGACATGGGCGGGTCCGATGAAAACGAAGGTGCCTCGCTCAACAAAAAGAGAACTGGTGAGTATTTTCCCTGCTATCCCTCTCCCAAGGCCCAAGTGTCTGATCATTTACCTTCGCTGTGACTGGTGCCTGCCCCCTCCATCCTCATTGGGTGAGCAGTGTGTCGTCACAGCACTGTCCGCTCTTCTCCAAGCTCGAAACAAATTGGTCAATCGCTTCCAGATGATGATGGGAGTCTCTTTCGGGCTACTTCGTGTCCCGCATCAAGCCTGCCACATTCTCAACTCGTGTGGCTTCTCCGTGTCCACGCGCACGGCATCAAGGATCATGGAGACGTTGTCGAAGACCGCGATCCCACGTGCCCGCAAGCTCATTAAAGACTCGGGAAATCGGTGTGTCTTCTTGTTCGACAACATCAACATCTACATTCGGCATGCCGTCCAGAGCATTCTGTCATCCAATACTGCTGTCAATCTCACGTCGCGGACCCTGTTTGCGCTGCCGTCCGAATGTGATGAGTATACGGCTGCCGAGCTAGGCAAGATCAACCGTCTCGATCGGAAAGAACTGGGCATCAACATGCTCCATGACGACGGCTCCCTGCTGCGCACATCGGCAGTAATTCATACCGCGACGGCTCTGCTCCCTTTTCTCACTCTGGACCAGGCTCGATCAAGTGCGCTCAAAGATGCTCTGCGTCGTCGGATTCAGAAGGCTACGGTCGACAAGCTCGAACCGACCAAAACCACAGCCATTCCGCTGAAGCTCTCCAATGTCAACGAAGGGACTGTCGAGGGTACGAGAAGCGTTGTCGAGGCTACGATGGCGGAGCTGGGACTCAACCAGAATGAAGACGATGCTTTGCTGATCGCTGGCGACTTACTGACGGTTATGAATCTGAATGCAGCCCGCCACGCAGGGATGTGGGAGACGGAGACATCTGAGCAACTCAATCACGTATACGCGGTCGCGGGTCCTTGGCATCTCCTTCTAAACTGGCTATACCTGATGTTTCATACGTACGGAAACCGTGGACACGCCAACGCTCTCGATCGCGTACGGCAGGCGCTGGGCCGCGGAAAGACTGAGCTGGACATGAAGAAGCCACAGTTCAACGAAGGATGGCGTCTGTTGCAGCACACATGGTCGGGAAGGGTGTTGGCTATGCTCCGGTGAGATTGTCGTGGCCCAAACACGTTGGATGACATTGGACGCACGCTCTGACCACTGTTCAATATTTGAGGACCCGTGCAGCCAGGAACTTCAGAAGGAGGGTGTCACGACGGAAGCCTGGAATCCATCAACCAAGGACTTCTTTGCCATCATGGAACGAATTTACGATCATCACATGTCTCCAGCAGCTATTGAGGACGCGAACAAAGCTGGCGATGCGGAAAGGGCAACAACGGTGCTGTTCCTTCGAGATTGCGTGCTGGGATGGGAGTACGATCGAGCCCTGAGAGCAGGTGATGTCGGAAGGATGGCAAACGTTGAGAAGATTCTGGTTCTTGCTTTCTTCGGTGCCGGGCAGACGAAGTACGGCGGACTCCTTCTCGACCGCATTCTCGAGGATCAGAAGGCACCGAACCTTGCTAGAACGCTTCGGGCAGCACAACTTGTCAACATTTCAGGACGGCCCAACTCGTGGCAGGGCGCGGATCACTTCCAGGAGCAGCTCAACCGCAGATTGAAGGTTTGTTCGCACTCCACAGCCCGGCGTATCTCCTGGTACGAGGTCGAAGCTGACGATTGACTCTTTCCAATTCCCGCAGATGTATGACTACAGTCACGCTACGGATCAGGCCATCGTACGTTTTGAGGATCGAGTCTCTGCCTTTTTGGGCATTGGGGAGGAGATACTCAACGAGATCAAGGAGTCATTTGGCTCTTCAACGACGGCGCGACGGCAACGGGATCGTATTGAGAGAGCAGATGTAAGGCTGATAGCAACAGATTCAGAAGCATTGAAGCTGGAGGCCGCCGACCCGAAACGTTCGAACAATTTGCCAGAAACCAAGCAGACAAAGAATCGGCACAAAGCAATGGCGCAGGCCGAGGCGGTGTGGGATTCCATCAAGGGCGGCGCCTGGTCATTGGTCAAAAGCGGTGCAATCAAAGACAATCTCGCCCAAGGATACTTGAACCTCCTCAACGGCGGACTCGACCGACACCGAAACAGGGTACGCGACGTACTGAGCCGGGATGTGGACGTCGTCAGCCTTGTCCAGGAGCAGACGGGTACGATCACTGCAAGAGAAGACGAGGGCGAAGGGCCCGAACCAGAACTCGGAGACGAACAGATTCGTGACGCGGAGCTGGCGCTGGGGGAGCAAGGTGGATCCAGGGCTCGTGGGATTCGTGAGGATAGTGACGGGGAACTTGATCAAGATGAGATGTGACGGTGGTCCATTGCAAGGTTTACAGAACAGGGCCACGGTATGTACGATCTTTAAGGTACACTCCAGTGAAGTTTACATGACTCATGATTCCAGCATGCTTTCGCAGACATTCCCGGGCCCAGGTGCGGAGGATGGAGAGGAGGGAAGGACGGAGCGAGGGATGAAGCTGTGAGTTTGCAGAACCCAATATCGAGCTAAGAAAGAGATCGCTGATAGCGTCTGCTCCTCCTCCCCGAGCCTCAGCAACAATACGCGTGCTCTGAGCGAGTAGGCGGGTAGCGACCTCGTCCTGGAGGACGCAGAGCGAGGTCAGGAACGACGGAACGAGGCTGCCGACGTGAGGCCCACATCGCCACTGCGCCAGAGCTCTTCCAAGATGCTCTTGGACAGGAATCACGTCGGTATGCGCTCTTGGGACGGGATGCGTGGCCGTGCTGGTGGCGGGCTCGCTACGCGTGATTGGCGCCTCGTCGAGGTTTGAAGGAAGAGGGGTTGAAGGGAGAGGGAGGTCGAAGCGAGAATAGACCTCTTCGCCTGCACATACCGTGCAGCAGGGTAGGGGAACTTGCACAGGGCTTTGCTGCGGTTGCTCTACCACCTTCGTATACAGGCGGAATCGGTTTTCCACTTGTTCCTTTTCATTATCCATCTCCAATCCATCTGTCACCTGTGTGAATGTGGGAAACATGGCCGGAATTCTCCCGACGTCAAGTCCTGTGCTCTCCACCAGCACCTTCCTAACACACTCCACACCCGCAGTAATCCGCCGAAGCCCAGGGTCCAGTGCTTCTCTTCTCGCCGCCTCTTGTATTTGCGTCTTGGTTCGTTTGTTGGTTTCGACGGCAGGCTGCGGCGGAGTGCTCCAAGGTTGCGCGAACATGATGGCGACTCCAGTACCTTTTGGATTTCGAATTACACGTCCCCAATGCTGGGCCAAATCCAAAGCCGTTCCCGGTATCTGAAATTGAACCACCATGTCAACGTCAGGGAAATCGATTCCCATCCCGCCTGCCTCCGTCGCCACCATGACCCTCAGATGACCTCCCGGCTGGAAATCGCGACTGAGCGTCTGCATTTTTAACGAGGTCGACGTCAGGGCGGTAAAAGGCCGGACAATGTTTGCGTGACCATGCCGAGCGAAATGAGCCTGCAGAACAAAGGCCGCCGCATAAGCTCCTGCTCGTGTATTCATATAGATGATGGTCTTGGGAACGGAAGTTGCGGCTGTGGGCGTGGTTGGAAGCCGAAACAGGTCCTGAAGATCAAGGTACGATGAGATTGAGTGGCGCATGGTCCGGACGCCATATGAGATGTTAGGCCTGTCGACACCTGCATCAATAGCTGCAAGGTGCTTGTGGCCGAAACCGAGCAGAGGCAGAACAGTCTCGATCGTCGAGGACGGAAGGGTGGCAGACAAAGCGAGAAGGGGCAGGTGTCCCCCAATCCGCTCGCGAATGGTTTGGATTTGGCTAAAAGCCGGGCGAAAGGCAGTTTCAGAGCCCTTCGAGACCTTGATGCCCCACGTCTCAACCGTGTCCACCTCGTCGACAACCAGGGCGCAGACGCGATTTCTGAACCTTTCCTCGCGCAACACAGTCTGAGTGGCCGGATTGAGCAGGATGGATTCCGGTGACGCGAAGACGATGTTGGGTGTCTTGAAAATGAGATTTTCACGGATGTGTTCGCGTCGCAAGCGCTGTATTCTGATAATAACAATAAGAGAACGATGAGGTTTGCATATGCATGCAGCATGAGTTCAATATCGCTCAACACCGCAAGAACGTTCTAGCTACTCACTCAGAGCCGGAAGGGGACGAGACCAAAGATGAATTCACCCGCTCGTTCATCATCTGATGCATAGAAACCGCTTTGATTTCCGTATCCTTGAATCTCGCCACCTGTGAATGACAGATATGAGGATTTTCAACGTCAATGATGAGAATGTAGACGAAATGAGGTATGTTCGGAATGAGAATACGTACATGCGCCGCTTCCAAGGACAGTAAAGGGCAGACCACGACAATTGTCCGCTCTGGCATCGCCAACGCCATCAACTCGATCGGCAGTGTCTTCCCAGACCCAGTGGAAGCCCCAAGAATGACGTCCCACCCATGAAGGCACATCAGTGCGACAGTCATTTGCCATGATTTTGGTGCAAAGGTAGGATCTTTGCGATGTTTCTGCAGGAGAAGGGTGAGGGTTTCGATTTGCTGGGGAAGGGGCGCAGCACTGTGAAAGCTAGGTGACGGTTGCGGGCGTGGACAGGCCACAGAACCGGACGGCAGACCGTCATCTATCGCAGCTGCGTCAGAAACCCCGGAAAGGCGAGCGCTACGCCTCCGTTTGGATGGTGCTGGAGAATCCGTATCTGTAGACTCGTCCAAGTCAGAAAACAGGCGGCGGCGGTCTTGAGCGTTGCTCAAATCCAGCAAAGGCATTCTGAATTCTGGCTGCGGAAAAAAAATCAGGTGTCAAGAAGAGGGAAGAGGATGTGGTTCTGCCATCCTATCATTCACATCGAGAGTCGAAGCGCGATGCGCGTAGACCCAACAGTACGCGCTTTTTTTTGTGTCCGGCCAGGTGTCGATTTCATGACCCGATCTCAGAATCGGGCTCACAGACTCCACTTCACAGGGCCTTCCAGCGTTGAGGGGTGTCTGGCACCGGACCATACAACGCAACAAAGTTCACTGAACGCCTATAACTCTGAGTAGCGATAGTTTGCGTGCAGTCAAAGCCGCTGCAGGTTAGTTGAGGTGGATATGTGCCCTCAGTGCTGAGCAGCACGTCCTGGAAAATGGGCAAAATCGAGGTTTGCGTCGGTGGTTCCCACTGTGAAACCCCAAGTTTGTCACGAGACGGCGCCCACAGGGCGCCGTTCTCGAGACCCGACAAGATGTAAAATCGATCGATCGATCGCCACGCGTTCCCTCCTTAGATGCCTGCGCAGTATAAAAGGGGCTTCGCTCCTTTCTGGCCGCTGACCACCATCATCCCTTCGCCTGGCCTCTTGAACCGGGTCCCTCCAGCCGCTCCTCCTTCGCTCAGACCCTCGCGCGGGCCATTCTGCTTTCAGAGGAACCCGTTCGGTCCTCCCGTCAGTTGGTACGGTCACACAGCAGCGGCAGCGATTCGAGTCCCGAAAGCGACGGAAGGTGCCCCCTCTGCAATACATCGGTTGGCGCTCCAAGCAGTCTGTGCAGCTTCCCTCATTTTCTTCCCTCGATACTCTCCTCTGTCTGCCTAGCCGCCGAATCGTTCGCGGGGTTGGAAGGCATCTCCAGGAGAGGTTCGCTTTCTGAGCGTCTGTGATCCCGTCATCATGAGTAACAAAGCCGTGGTATGTGTCTGCGCGAGGGGCATTCTGTGCTTGCAACTTGCGCTGACACCTTTGTTGCGCATATCCTTTCAGTCGGGCGTGTACCGCAACATTATCGACAATGTGATTGCCTCCGTCCGCCAAGACTTTGAAGACATGGGCATCGAGAAGGAGGTACTGGAGGAGCTGCAACGAGTGAGAGAGAGAAAAGGGGGGGAGATGATGCGTTTCGTGAAGGATAATCCCCCGCTGACTACTCTCTCCATCTGCACACCAGTCCTGGGAAGCCAAGGTCATAGCATCCCAAGTGGCCCACTTCGAAGGTGCCCCCGCCCTGCCCCCGCCAACTACCATTCGCAAGGGAACCAAGCAGGAGCCCAACGACGACGGCCTCTCTGGCTCATCCAAGAACGGATCCAAGTCAAACAAAGCCGCCAGGACCGACCTGACCGTCGACGTCTCCACCTCGCGCTCCCACTCAGCCGAGCCCAATGGGAACGGGACCGGCGGGCCCTCCTCGTCCCAGGCTTCCCTCGCCGACGGGAGCGATGCAGACGGGGGCAAGGCTGGTCAGAAGAGGAAGCGTGCGCTTGATACGGAGGAGATTGGGAGTGATTTGGATGACACGGATGAGGAGGATGAAGAAGCGGAGGGGGATATGAATGAGGATATGGTTCTGTGCTTGTATGAGAAGGTGAGTTCTACCCCCACTGTCCTTGCATCTGGGATCTCTGGAACAAAGAAGCGGACGCCGGAGGTACTGACTGTACGGCCTTATTGCACCAGGTCACCCGCGTGCGGAACAAGTGGAAGTGCGTCTTGAGGGACGGAGTGGCGTCCATCGAAGGTCGAGACTATCTCTTCAGCCGATGTGCAGGGTGAGTTACGGATGGCTTCACCTTTTCCTAAGAAACGACAGCTCACGTCTTATCGTCTGCCTTTCACAGCGACTTCGACTGGCTCGCCTAAGCGGACTTTCATGCGGGTGAAGAGGCGAAGAGCCGTCCTCCCAGAAAAACTCGACTCCCACAAAATATAGAAGTTCTACCGGACGAGGCTCGCAACATGACCTCAGCATGTAGTCGATCTCGACCTACCCAATCCGCTGAAAAACGCAGACAAAACCGATTCCCTATTTCCCGCCCGAGTCCCTCCTTACTCCACAGCGCAAAACCCAGGCACGGCGACATGACGCCCCCCAAAACACGACCCTCTCGAACCTCCTCTCCAACTCGTCTCTTTCAGCAATAGCTCTCCATGGGTCCTCTTTCGACTCCACCTTCGAGTGTACCAGTACCTTACAGCCCCTCGTCCGGCCCCCATCGTAAAACAAAACAGCCACTGCATTTTTCCACTGCCTCTCGTGATTGCGAACTGCGGTAGAGTCGGGCTTGCGCGCTGCTAGGGGGGGGGGGGTTCAGGATGAAAGTGAATTCCAGAGTCCCAGCGGGTGTGGTTGAAGGATGAGGAAAAGAACCAGTCATACAGGAGGAGTTAAAAGGGGGTGAGAAAGAAAGCGAAAAGGAAATAAAAGGTGCAAACTGGCTGCGGACCCCGCTGTGGTGACGGGGGCAAATGGAGGGGTTAGGGGGACAGGAAAAGGTTCCTGGGAAGATGATCCAAATCCGTTTCGAAGTGACGATGAATTGGGGAAAGAGCGACTGATGAAATGGTGTGAGTGCGAGCGGCGAGCGCGGAGAGGGGAGAAAAGCTGATGTGGAAGGAATTTGCAGACGATTGCCGAAGATGGGATTTGGTTGAAAGGGAAAGAAGAGAGGTCCGAGGCTTGAAGAGGTGGCAAATAGGCGTGGGTGTGGCGTTCACGATGAATAGATGCATATAGGTGACTAGTAGGTGTGTGTTGATCAACTTCCAAGGGGTGGCCAGCAGAGCGGGGAGTTGAGGATTGGGTTGGAAGGAACGAAGGGACAAAACGAAGGAAATTAAGCCTTGGAGGTCTTGCCGATGGATCCCGCGATGCAACGACTCATGGTCGCGTACCCTTCCCGTCGCGCCTTGGCGAGGGGCGAGGCGTTGTCGTTGTCGTTCGACCATGCCACGCGGTCGTCTCCACCCTGGAGCTCAAAGGCGTGTCCGACACCCTCGGCACGGTAGTGAACACTGTCGACACCCGCTGCAGCAAGGGCCTCGTGCATGGCCAAGCCCTCGAAGCGAAGGGGGTCGTGCGAGGCTGTGATGAGGGCAATCTTCGCGTTGCTGAAGGAGGTCGGGTTTGCGAGCGACGGCGAGACGGAGGGGACCGTCCGGGCTGTGGTGGGGTAGAGGTAGCAGTCTGTGAAAAGCTCGAGAGCGGGGAAGCCGAGGGGAAGGCCGGGGATGTCCTTGGGGAGACCATCGTCGTTGGGGTCTTTGGACTTGGTGTCGACCTGGAAGGCGGTGGGTGCACAGCTGACGGCGCATCCCTTGATCTTGGCCTGGTGCTCGGGAGCGAGGCCGAGGGAAGGTCCGAGCTCGGAGGATGCCATGTTCAAGGCGATGTTGCCTCCGCTCGAGAAGCCAGTGACGGCCAGCACCTGCGGGTTCCCGAAGGCTGCGTCGGAGACGACGTAGTTGATGACATCGATGGCGCAGTGGAGAGCCTGCGGGTACGGGTGCTCAGGAGCCTGTGGGTACGAGCAGTCAATGACGACGATGCCTAGGTCCTCTGCGAGCCGCCGGGAGAAGGAAGCGGAGGAGCCCCAGAAGGAGTTGAAGACGAAGGAGGAGCCGTGCCAGTTGAGGACGACGGGCCCACCGGGGGCGGCGCCGGCAGCGGGCTCGTAGATGTTCAGGGTGATCTTGTACTTCTTGACCTGGGTTGCTTCGATCTGGACGACGCGGCTCGGGGGGTCCTTGTCCATCCATTTGGGTGCTGGCATGAGGGAGGAGACGAAGGTGCGGACGAGGGCCATGGCGGCCTTTGCCTTTGCGTCTGTGGGGGGAGAGGCAGGAGGTGAGAGTGAGCACTTTTGAAGCTTGCACAAAAGATGGACGCGGGCGGCGGTGGAGGGGAGAGAAGACAGCACGTACAGCGAATAGCCTGCATGATGTGTTGAGGAGGACTTGGTGATGAGTCTGGTGGTGCGGGTTGCTGAGCTTGATGAGCTTTGAGTCAATCGATGTACGAGGCGAGCTGGCAGACAGGCAGACAGAAAGACAGGGAGCAGTCAAAGGAAGGCAGGGAGGAAGGCAAGGCAAAGCAGGCAGAGGGGGGCAGCTCTGTCTGGGAGTGATCAGCGAGAGAGAGAGAGAGAGAGAGAGAGAGAGAGAGAGAGGGAGAGTGAGCAACTGAGAGGATGGTGGACGTCGAACTCGAAGGGTGTTTGTTGGCTTTCAGCAGACTCCAGACTGGCTGGATCCTGTCCTGTGCTCAGCCATTCTGGACCCATTCTGCATCCATGTCTCAGACCGCTGTAGAACGGGCGCAGAATGGCTGCTGAATGGGTGCAACAACAGCCAAGCCGCGACTTACGAGTACACAACTCAGACACAAATGGGCGGGCGATCTTGAGCTTGGCCTTGATCTCGAGGTTGTCCTTCACCTTGAGCGCCTCAGCCAGCAGCAGGGATCTCAGCGTTGCGGACAGCGGTAGTGCGGTGCGGATCGATCAGGCAGCTTCCCTTCTCAGTGCGGAGCCTCTTCGGATTTCATCAAGGCAGAAGGCAGGCAGACAGGACGAAGGTGCGATTGGCCTCGATTCGATCTGGCGGAGCGGAGCTCACACAACAACAGGAAGCTCCTTTTCATACGAGTCCATATAAATACCTGGCCAAGATCAACAGCAGCATGCAGCATCACTCGCACACGCGCTGCCCGCCCTCAACTTCCTCCTCGATGGATCCATTCAGGCCAGTCTCGGTCTCGCTCCGTACTCCCGCCGATGGACGTGCGTCTAGAGAAGCGGACATCATCAGCGCATACAGTCACAGCATCGACACCCACAGCACAGGATCAGGAACCCGCACGATCCATGCCCACCAACCTCAATCTCGCCCACGGCCACCCCGACCAGATGAGGTGCCGATCACTGCCTCATCTTCATCTCCTCTCCCTCGTCCGCGCACAAGACTACGATCGCGACAACAACCGCTCAGCACACTCCTTCCCTCTTTCATCTTCACCTTCCTTCTTCTCCTCCTCTGCAACACGCGATCGACGAACGCAGAAGATCCAGGTCTGTTCGGGCCCGACCAGCTCTTCACGTCCTCCGTGGCGTACTGCTCGCCCCCTGAGGCCATCCTCGTCAGTTCGCTCGGCCTTCGCTTCTTCCGGGAGAACGGCACGCTCGAGTTCGACATCGCCGCTGCGTCGGTTAACAACAACGTCAGCGCACGAGCGGCGGTCAGCGTCAATGCCTACGGGCTCGGCATCTTCAACGTCAACCTCGACCTGTGCACCATAGCCAATGGCATCCTCTGCCCGCTGCCCACCTACAACTTCAACGGCGGCGGCGTCTTCCCTGTACCACCGCAGTTTGCGTCCAAGATACCTACGATCGCTTTCAAGATTCCGGACTTGGAGGCTGTGGCTACTGTACAGCTCATAGATCAGAATGATCGCATCGTCGCCTGTCTCCAGGCCACCCTCTCCAACGGGCACACCACCTACCAGAAGGCCGCCATCTGGGGTACCGTCGGACTCGCCCTCCTCGCCGCGGGCAGTTCCTTCCTGCACTCTGCGATCCCGGCCAGCGTCGGGGCCGCACAGTGGCGCATCGTAGACGTCATGGTGGCCATCCAGCACGTCGCAGTCGTGTCCCTCCTGAGTCTTACATACCCCGTCGCATTCACGAGCTACGCCTCTAACTTTGCGTGGTCGATCGGGATGATCAACATCGCGCCGGTGCAGTCGAGCATTACCTCCACCCGTCGCAAGACGGGAGGGCTCCAGGTGGGCACGTTTGGAAATGCACTCGAAGCGGACGGCGGGCGGAAGTACGACCCTTTCCTTCCTCGTCGGTCTCTGGTCGAATGGACACCGGAGTCCTTCACGATGGCCGAGAGGAGCAGTTTCCACCCGCAAAGCCTGCTCAAGCGGATCAGCGAGGACGACCCAGCCTCGCTCTTGCGCGAGATTCACTTCGACGAACACGCCGTGGTGACCCCGCTCAACAAGACCTTCCTCGGCTCCCTGCCCGGTCGTCTGCTTGCCGTCGAGCGGATCTACGCCCCCAATACGGGTCCGAATGGCCAACTGCTGCAAGCGAGCGAAGGCGGGCCGTTGCCGCTCATCGATCCGAACAGGACCACGGAGGAAGGCATCGACCTGTTCGCAGAGCGATTCGACATCGAACCCGCGAACGTCTTCCTCACCGTGCTCATCAACTACGTGATCCTGTTCGGGTTCATGCTGGCTGCCCTGACGGCGATCTACGTCCTGGTCCGCTTCTTCAGCAAGATCCTCGCCCCTCCGAATTGGGCCCAGCGGCTGGTCAAATGGGACCAGTTCGGGGGGTCGTACGTGACTGCGTTCATTGGGCGGTACCTGCTCATCACGTTCCCGATCTTGCTCCTCTTTGCGTTCTACCAGTGGAGGTTTGGAGACTCGTGGGTGCCTGATTTGCTCGCTGCGATTGCGATTGCTGTCTTCCTTGCTGGACTGGCGACGTTCTTCATCCCTATGTTCGTGCATGCGAGGAGGAGCGGAAAGGAGGAGCTGTACTACCCGGAGGATCTGCCTCCTGCTGAGGCGGGCAGGGTGCCGAAGGTGTGGGGCTCGTTTGCTCATCCGTGGAAGCCCAAGTTCTATTGGGCCTACCTTCTCTTCCTCCTGTGGTCGGTCATTCGGGTGAGTGATGGCAAACATGAACGCTACGATCCCAAGATGACGCCCTTGCTCAATGTCGTGTTTCTCCTTGACAGGCTTGTTTCATCGCATTCGGAACGCACCACGGCTTCCGCCAATCCGTCGGTCTCCTCGCCTTCGAGCTCGTCCTCTTCCTCATCCTCTGCATCTTCCGGCCCAGCCGAAACGGCGCGGGAAACTGCGTCACGATCCTGCTCTGCCTCTCGCGCGTGATCTCCTGGGGGATCTGCGTCGCCTTCACGCACGAGGCCAACGTGAAGACGATCCCGCGCGTGGTGGTGGGATTCGTGCTCGTCGTCGCTACGGGGATACCGATCATCTTGCTGTTGTTGTTGACGATTGTTGATCTGTTCTCGCCGTTGAGGCCGCGGAAGTTGAGGACGATTAAGAGGATGAATCGGAAGAGGGCGGAGAGGGAGGCGAAGGCTGTGGAGGAGAAGGAAAAGGAGAAGGAGAGCACGGCTGAGCCGGCCTCGCCGGCCTCTTCGTGAGGCAGGTGCGACTCTTTGATACCACAACAGCATAGACCCCCGGGCGACTTCTTTCGGCGGCAAGGAGCGGGCCACCTTATACACGCATGAAGTCCTCGTCGAACTTCTTACCGGTCTGCATATATCGACAACTGCTCTGTCTATCTGCGGCGCAACATTCGTTTCAACCCCTCCTTCCCACCCTGCCGACATCGATAATCTCGTCCCCTGCAAATCCTTGCACACACTCTTTTCGCGTTCCCCGGCTTTCCCCAGCCCTCAACTTCTTTCGAAGGACTAGCAACCTCACCCACACTTCAACCGGACAGTCAATATTTCAACACACACTCTCTCTCTCCTTGGAAACGTCTCGCGGTACTGTACTTTCTCTCACTCCTCCTCACTCTACAATTTCGAATTTGCAATCTACTTTCCTGCTGAGGCAGCTCGCTCAGTTTCGCTCGCTCACGGATTGACGGAAGACAAAAGGGATGGTTGGCATTCATTTGCTGGTTTGGATTATGTATGTGACGACGTCGGATGGGTGGGTTCACGCAATATGCTGTGCGCCAAGTTTGGAAGCCATCTCGAGATCGGCCTGTGCGGCTGCCGCTGCGGCCTGAACTCCACTGTGAGCGGCCAACTTGGCGTGCTCCTGCTGTTCCTTGATCATCTTCTTGACCGCGCGCACATTGACCTTCTCGAACCTGCGATCGGTCGGCGATCCCTCTGGGGCCGGCAGGGTGGTCTCAGGCGAGAGCGCAACGCCGACGTACCGCCTCGGCTTGCGCTTGTTACTGGCCGGATGTGGGCGGGTGAGGAGGGAGGTGGTGGAGAGCGGGAGGGCATGTTTGAGTTGGAAGTGACCTGATTCGGAGCGCGGGGGGGTGCTGCTGGGTGGGAGGATGGGTTGGGGCAGGCGGGAGCGTGTGTAGAGGGGTGGAGTGTGTCGTGCGACGGGGGCGAGGGGTGGGGAGTAGAAGCGGACCCATCCGGATTCGGTGGCGAAGAGGGTGTGGTCGCGGCCGAGTTTGACGTTGTCGCCGGGATGCCACTTGGTGCCGCGCTGTCGGACGATGATCTCGCCTGCGCGGACGAATTGGCCTGGGAAACGAATGGAAAATTGTGAGCTATGTGATGATGGCGTGTACTCCTTCTCTGTGCAAGAGGGAATGGCAACTGACCTCCGAAGCGCTTGACGCCGAGTCGTTTACCGGAACTATTCCTGTTGTTCTTGGAGGAGCCACCGCCGCGCTTTGTTGAATTTCTGGTCTGAATGGCGGAGGGTGCGGATAGTCGCAAGGGCGGGAGGGGGTTGAGTGCACGAATGCGGGTGTTGTGTGGTTGGGATCCCTGATGATGGCGGAAGGATGGGGCTGTGATGGCTGCGATGGTGTGGTAGGAGGAGCGGGCGGTTGATGGACCTGCAAGGCGAGCAGTGGCGAGCAGGGATGCGAATGCGATGGGTGCTCTTGTGCGTGCGATGAATGCCATCCTGGTAAGCTGAGTGCGTGCGTGAGTGCGTCGACGTCGAGTTGGAGCGGCTCGTCCTCATCGTCTGACTGAAGTCAGTTGTCTTGAGTCTGCCTGCGTGTGAAGCTGTTTACTAGAGGTCATAGAAGTAACGAGTATCCCTAGATACACGTGCATGTGTAAGACCCTGAGGTCTGGCAAGTCTGTCCCAAAAGAGAGCCTTTAGGGCGGTGTTCAGTTGCGGGCGCGCGCTCCAAAATGGCGCTCAAGACACAGAGCGCGAGGCCCCTCGCGCCGCGCTCTGAAAATCTGCTTCTCAGAGCGCGCGCCCGCAACTGAACAACGCTTGCGCCGGGAAGTGCGCTCTGCTTTCTCCGGCTCGGCCTCTGCTTTCTCATTTTGTGGTTTGTATTGATTTTGTGATCAATACAAAAGTCACGTGATGCTTCTGTAATCGAACGGGAGCCAGAGCGCGCGCTCGAAGAGGTGGGCCGACCGAAATAGGTCGGCCCAAACGCCTCGCTCAGAACTGAGTGAGGGCGCTCTGAAATTTTTGAGCCCCCGGCTGTCCTGTGGCGTCCCCCCGGAGGCCCTCTAGACCCCATTGAGGCCCGCTGGTTATGGGGTCTAGGGGACCCCTCCCCCAGCTTTAAAAGAGCCACTTCAATACCAGTAAGAGCCTAATAATAACACAAGCCAAACGCCGAACGCGGCGCCGCGGCCCGCCCGATCATCCCCACACCGTGTCGCGAAAGTTCAGAGATCTACCGCGTTGCCGCGACACCACGTGGCTTCACTGAACACCCTGCCAGCTAAAATCACCACATTCAGCTCCTCGCCTTCCGCCAGAATGCTCGCAGCCAGATCAAACATAACAATGTTTGGCCAGAAGAAGAGATGAGAGGAAAGATGCTGTACTGATAGAGTAGCGTGCGCCGTTTTCAAGCCTTTAAAGGCTCTCAGTGACTCAGGAGATGGAAAGATGAGCTGGCAGAGCCTTCCTCTCCGACAGCCACGCCTCCTTCCTGTCACCGCAATGGACATCATTATGCTAAACGACGAGCAATTATATACACCTGGAGACTCTTCTATGCTATGATTTCATACTGTGCAAGTGGTTTGGAGTCCTAGAGATGCTTTCCGAGCGTGGGAAGGCTCCAGGTAATTGTTAAAGTATGACAATCATATTATACCTGCTTCCTTCCCTTTCCTGCAATGAACATCAGTATACTAAGTAGTACACAAAATAAAAAAACTGTAAGAGATGCTTGTACTATTCCTCTGTATTAATGGAGGCGTCTGGAGGCCTGAAGATGCTTTTACAGCGTCGAATGGCTCGACATAACAATCGATGCATAACAATAATGCTCTTTCTTATGCATCCGTACTCCATGCTGAACCCGGACCGCTCCATCAAACACAGTATGAGTTCTCACCAGCGATTCACTGTGCCATCCGAGGTAGTTTCCAGTTGGTGGAAACCCCGTGAAAACTCGATAGTTTTCGCCGCCGAAAACTAAAAAATGCGCAGCAGTTTTCCTACAGTTTTCCTATGTCGAAAACCCTTTGGTGTAGCACGGGCCACCTTATGTAAGCCTCCTGTAGACCACGCCACCGCGGTGGGGTCAAGTGCTACCACCGCCTGGTCTCAAGGTGTCGCTGCCCAGGCATGGCCTACCCGTGCCACTCGACACATCCACACTCACCACTGACCAGAGCATGTCTCAACACAAGTATACACAGGTAGCAATACAGTAATTCCACGGTTTCTGTCGTCAGACATGAGCATCGCTTTGGTCAGGAAGCAGCTATGAATTTTCTGAGGTTGAAGCCGGTTACCTAGAAACCCTGAGACTGTTGAGCGGGGTCATGCCAATTGGGGAAACCAAGAGGTCTTTGCCCGGCATCGACCTCCCAGACCCGCTTCAAATTTCCAAGTACCGAAAACCCTTCGAAAAACTGCACAGTATTCGGATCCAAAGAAAACTGCCCGAAAACTGGTCTAGTTTCCAGCGCCATGGAAACCCCTTGGAAACTGCGGATTTCCAATTAGTTTCCACCAACTGGAAACTACTTCATTTGGCACAGTGATTCCTGATATATCATATAGCTTTAGAGGACGTTTGAATACACGTTGATACTAAAGGGCCATCGCACGGGAAGCATTACCGTGACAATAGTTCCCATTCTCTTACCATGCACATAGCTGACATGCAAAAACAGACAAGACTTCGCAATGAAAAAGTCGCAAAAGATGGATTCATGTATAGCTGTAAGTATCAGTGATGCTTCAGTAGCCTTTAATGCCTTCTCTGACGCTTTCCGGCGGAGGAGCGACCGTCAGCGCTCGAGGTAGAGTGTGTGGTTAACAACCGGTTTAACACTGAGTACCTCAGTACCTGTTTTTCTTACCCTGTGCAGTCAATAATGCTTAGAACACTCTCAAACTTGGCAGGCAAGGTCTCTGGGATGGTCCGAGCAAGTGAGTATCATTTTGTTATGTGTTGAATTTTAGATAGTTGTATGGTCGTGATTGGAAGTTCACGATTTCCAGACAATGACACGATGTGTACCTCTAGACACTTCTTGGTGTACAAAGTGCACCTCAGTTTTCAACACCAAAATCTCCAAAACAATGATAGGTTCATTCGAAAGGTATAGTCAAGGAGAGCTCGTAGAGCCTTTCGGATTGAGATTCGGATCAGTCTATGAGGTTTGGTAGGGAAAAATGATGTGAATTGAAACAAACATGATAGAAACAGGATTAGCATATGTCCAGGAGCATAAGATGGTCACAGCAGCCCAAACAAGAGCTCAATAGAGCCAGTGCACGCTGTAGAGTCACGAAAGTTGATCAAAAGAGTGTAGCAATGATGTGAACGGTCAAAACACGAGCAAGTGTGTGCTCACCGTCGGTTGCGATATTTCGGGGTATCTGACGGCACTTGAGCGCAACCAGAGCCTGAAACGAGACGAAAGAGGGCGGAAACGGAAGATAAGTATATAGAGGTGCTCTATGAGAAGTTCTGGAGTCGTACATACCGATTTGCTTAAATGATAGCTGAAAAGCAGACAGGGACCAGGGTCAAAGAAGGCTGAACGAGATGACTAGGGCAGCAGAGGAGATAAATGGCCGCGAGAAGAGAGGAAAAGAGCTGTATTCAAAGAACTATACTATACAGACAAGTGAGAGGAGTAAGGAATGATCAGAAAGAAGATGTGGTGAGCAATCGAGATGGATGGGATGGAAAATGTAAGCATAATCATGCCATTCAATATTAGCCAGTGCACAGAGAGGCGAGATATAATCCAAATGACTTCAAAATCAACCCAGTTAGTGATGAAGTATCCCTGCGATATATCAGAGACAGTCAGCGTTGAAAAAATATACAGGGGAAGGTATGGAACGGTCAGAGTCACGGCAGAGTTGAGGAATGGGGAGAGTTAGTTATCTTTGAAAGGCCGCTGGTGGTCAGAATCAGCACCGGTTGCGCGTAAACGAGGCCCAAAGCGACTTCAACACTACCTCAGCGACTCAGGCCTTGCTTTACCTTGGTTGAACATGTCTGTAACGGATACCATCGAGGCAAGAGCCAGGAAAGGCATGGTTGCGAGCATGGATGTTGCGGATGTTGGCCACGCGGAGAAAGGCCTTTTTCATTAGGGGTGTTTAGCAACATGCCCTGGGAGCAGAAAAGGCATAATTTAGACGCCCCTCATTTAGCCATGACGCTTTCGATTTTACCTTTAGCAGCGCCAAAAGGCCCAAAATCCTAGACCTTGACCTAAAATGAGTGATCACGCAACAAAGATCATGCGATCATGCTGATCATCAAGAAGAAAAAAAGTAAATTCTTGATCTTCTCCTGCTGGACAACTTGGATTTAACCGCCGAAATAAATTCTTCACGCCTTTTGAGTGGCGGCATGATGCTTCACCAACATGACGCCGAAATTAGGGCGCGTCAACTCTGTCCAGCCAACTCCAGACCCGCGTCCAGATTAGCGTCTTATTATGCCCTGCGTCTTGTTGCTAAACACCCCTACTTTCTAAATACGTGCATAAGTGTATAACCAAGGAAAGAGCCTAAAATTGATTGATTGGGTGGGTCCTGTAGACCCCATAACCTCTCCCTCCACAGGTGGTCTAGAGGGCCTCCGGGGGGGGGGGGGGGAAGCCAGGGGTGCCCCGGCTCTGAAAACCGGGAACTGAACATGTGCGCGCTTGGGTGTCGGCCCAAAAAAAAAAAAAAAGAGCGCGCGCTCATTTTTCAAGGTGAGCGCGCGCGCAACTGAACACCGCCTAGGGGAGGCTGGGCTGGGAACACAAACTCGCAAGTGACTACCGACGGCGTCAATAAGAGTTGCCTTCCTCCCTTCTCCTTCATAGGAGTGGGTGGGTGGGCAAAGAAAAGCTAGCTGAGCAGAAGACCTGAATGTGTCTGTCTGCGAAGCTCCAAGAGTGTGGAAGAGAGGAGTCAGGACGAGTCTGGCGCACTCGTGAAAAGATCTTCCACACACGGTCGCGTGCACCGTGCGCGCGACGCGTGTCGATCATGATCACAGCACAGACACATCTCAATACTCGTAGACTCAAGACTCCGCGGCTGACCTTTGTTACATCCGTCAGACAACTTCCCTTCCTTCTCGCTGTGAAGCTTCTTCTCGGCCGAGAGAGCGAAGATCGGGGCAGGCGAAGTTCCAAAAAAGTTAGAAGACGAGCTCGGCGAGGAGCGAGATGAGCACGAGGACGAGGACGAGGACGAGGACGTGCTGGACGACATCGAGCATCGCATCGCATCGCATCGCTTCGACAAGATGAGCGCGAATCCAAATCCAAACAGACAGCGGCTGCTCTCCTCCTTCTCCCTCAGCCACGCCTTCGCTCCCTTCTTCACCGGCGGGCCCATCGCCCTCTCAGCCGACACAGCAGCAGCACTCGCCTTCACCACATACGGAGACAACCTCAAGCTCGTACGCACTGCAGATGCACACACCTTGCTCACCCTCAGCGGAGACACGCAGCCCATCACCGCACTCGCCCTCTCCCCCGATGGCCTCTATCTCGCCGTCGCATCACGCTCCCTCGCCATTCGCATCTACAACGTCGCAAACACACTCGCATCTGCCTCGGCTTCAAACATAGTACCGTCTGTCACCAAACCAACACTCGTCCGCACCTTGGCAAGAACGCACGACGCGCCCATCACCGTCCTCGAGATCGACCCCTCTTCCACCCTGCTCGCTTCCGGAAGCTCAGACTCCACCGTCAAGGTATGGGATCTCGCAGGCGGCTTCTGCACACACATCTTCCCAGCCCATGGCGGCGTCGTCAGTGCACTCTGCTGGTTCATGCCCGGCTTCAGCCAGGACCAGAGCACCATCCCTGACGATGACAACCCGCCCCCGATCCACCTCTTCACCGCCGCCGTCGATGGCAGGATCAGACTCTGGGATCTACGGGCGTCCGCTGCAGGCGGAACGTCGTCTTCCAAACGGAAACCATTCGCCGTCCTGCCCGCCGGAGCACACGTCTCCGTCGTCCGCGGCATCTCCATCTCCCAAGACGGTCTCCGCCTCGTCAGCGGAGCGCGCGATCGCACCGTAGCCCTCTGGTCCCAGTCCAAGCCCAAGACGCCCAGCTCGCCGCAGTGGGTCCTCAAGGATCTCATCAGCGCAAACGAAGGCGTTGAATCCGTCGGCTTCCTCCCGCCCTCCTCTTCGTCCTCCGACAAGGCGTCCGGCACCCAGGATCTCTACTACACAGCCGGTTCCGAGGGCAACGTCAGAATATGGAGCTTCGCTGCCGCCAAGGTCGTTCTGCGCGCTTCCGACAGAGACCCCACCTCGGCCGCCGCCGCAGCTGCAGCAGCAGCAGCCGCGTCCGCAACCAGAAAACCGTCGGCTGATCAGGAGGATTACGAAAGTTCCACACGCGCCATCACGCAGGTCCAGATCCTTCCAGCAGCAGGCGCCCTCGCAGTCGTTCATGCCGACCAGAACATCGATCTGCTTTCTCTCGGCCCACATACGGGCTCGTCTGCCTCCCCATCTTCCCTACACCAAGACCGGTCGCTTTTGAGGCCTATAAAGCATCTGGTCGGTTTCAACGACGAAGTCATCGATCTTGCCCTCCTCTCCCCCGCCGCTACGCCCTCTCCGGTCGATGGTGAGGCAAATGGGGAGGTCAAGGACAGCGGAAAGGAAACTCATCTCGCCGTCTGCACGAATGCACCCAGTCTCAGGATCTACACCTTGCCGACCCAACAGGGTGCGTCTTCCACCTCCTTGGCATCGTCCTCGGTTCATCTCCTGCATGGCCATACGGACATCGCACTCTGTCTTGATCGGTCGCCGGACGGGAAATGGCTCGCAAGTGCTGGTAAAGATCGCACGGTACGTATCTGGATGCGCATACCTATCCAGGCCGAGGCCGCAGATGGGGACGGGGACGGGAGTTCGGAGGTCGATCAGGTGTGGACTTGTATCGGTATGGCTGAGGGCCACACCGAGTCTGTCGGAGCCCTTGCCTTTGCACGGAAGAACGTCACTGGGGTCGGAGCTTCCTTCTTATGCAGCGCCAGCCAGGATCGGACAACAAAGGTGTGGGACTTAGCACCGCTCCAACGCGTCCTGGCCACGCTAGGAACATCGGCGGTCCGTCCCGAGGTTGCGCGCGCGCTCTTCCCGCTCAAGCTCAAGTCGCTCCTTACGCTCAAGATTCACGAGAAGGACATCAACACGCTCGACGTGGCGCCGAATAATGCGTTCCTTGCTTCGGGTTCACAGGATCGGACTGCGAAGCTGTTCAAGCTGGAGTATCGCGCCGCTCAGGCTAGTGATGTCAAACATAGCGCGACGAACGCTGCTGCTGCTGCTGCTGGTAAGCAGAAGAACGGCGGCAAGGCGGACGTGGAGGCGGAAATCAGTCGGATCCTCGGCGCTGCTACCGTTTCGGTGTACGCGACCGCGTCGCTGACGCTGCTGACCACCTGCAACGGCCACCGTCGCGGCATCTGGTCCGTCCGCTTCTCCCCCGTCGACCCAGCGTTCGTGACAGCGTCCTCGGACCGGACGATGCGGATGTGGTCCCTGCTCGGCGCGCCGCAGGGCTCGCTCACCGATTCCACTCCCGGCGCGAATGTGGTGGGCGGGGACTTTGGACGGTGCGTCAAGACGTTTGAGTCGCACTCGAACTCGGTTTTGCGGGTTGTTTTCTTCAATCGGGGGATGCAGTTGCTTTCGGCGAGTGCGGATGGGACGTGTCGGGTGTGGAACGTGCGGACGGAGGAGAATTTGGGTGTGTTGGACCCGAGGACGAAGGCGGATGAGCTTCTGGGTGCTGGGTCTGGTTCTGGTTCTGGCTTGTTGGAGGGGGAGGGGGAGGGGGAGGGGGAGGGGGAGGAACAGGAGAAGGATATTGGGGAGGACAATGATGAGGAGGAGGATGAGGATGAGGGTGCGAAGGTTTGGGCGCTTGTCGTGGGCCATGAGCTCGTGAGTGGGAAGAAGGCGATTGGCGCGGATAAGGGCGTGGGCCTTGTTAGTGGTGGCGCGGACAGTGTCATTCGCTTTTGGGAAGACCAGACGGCGGAGCTGGAAGTTGCGAAGGCGAAGAAGAGGCAGATTGAGGTGACGAGGTATGTTCTTTCTCTTCAATGCATGCGTCGCGTTTTTTTTTTTCGTGAGCTAACCTCTTTCATGTTCTGATTCGCAGGGAACAAGACTTCTCCAACTTCCTCACGCTCCGCGATTATCGGAACGCCATCGCGCTTGCTCTAGAGCTCGATCAGCCTCGGAGACTGCTCAATCTCTTCACTCGCGTCCATGCGTCTCGGCCCGACCCAGACTCGTCATCGGCCTCGAAGTACGGCAAGGTTGGGGGTCCACGATCGTACCTGCTCGCGCGTGAGGGTCTGCTAGGGAATAATGGCAAGGACTGCATGACCTCGATCCTCCAGAGCGCAGGGATCATCGACTCAGCCAAGTCCCAGCGCCGGAAACAAGTCGACACGAAAGAGGCCGTCGAACCGGACGAGGATGCGGAAGCCCAAGCGGCCGATGCCCAGAGCGTGACGGGACTGGCCGCCGTCGACGACGTGATCCGCACGCTGAAACCGCTGTTCCTGATCCAACTGCTCCTCTACGTGCGCGACTGGAACTCCACCGTCCGAACAGCCTCGATCGCCCAAGTCGTCCTGCACGCCATCGTCCGCTTCCACTCTGCCACCAAGCTCATGGGCGCCTTCGAGTCCGTCGCGCCCAAGTTGCGGGCCCGCGTCGCGTCCAAGGGCCGCGCGAGCGGGGTGAGGGCCGTGGGTGATTGGGGGGCGGTGCTTGATGGGCTGTTGCCGTATACGGAGCGGCATTATGCCCGGGCGGACCGGACGCTGGTGGAGAGTCGGACGTTGGAGTACACGCTTGCGGGCATGGATGCCATCCTGGGCCCTGCCGAGTGGGACGTCCTGATCGACGATGACGATAAGGTCGATGTCGAGGCTGCGGCTGCGGCGGCGGTTGCACGAAAAGTGAGCAACGGCAACGGTGCGGTGGGTGAAGCGAATGGTCGGTTGCGGGCTGTGGCTTGGAAGGAGGAGGAGGATGAGAGTGATGGGATGGATGTTGATCTGGATGGCGCGAGCGAGAGTGATGCCAGTGAAGAGTGAAATAGAACCCCCCCGCAGTGCAAAAAATTCGATCTTCTATTTGATTGGAGACGTGGTAGACAAGATGGTGCACAGTGGATGTGGATGTGCAGTACAGCGTGCAGAGAGACAGACGAGAGCAAAGGAAGAAGTCTGGGGAACAGGCTGAGGTACCCCTAGGTGAAGAACCAGAGCACATTGTGACATCCGACAGCAAGGGCAGGCACCTCCGGCTCATCGACGCTCGCGTCGTTCAACTGCTCTCTCACAAGCTGTTCCGTCGACGGCGCAAACTCGTCCCGAACCGGCCGATGCACCCACGCAAGTGTCCGAGGTGGGGAGGGAAACACAACCTGATGCACCGCTTTGCCGGCGACGAAGGTGTCCTCCCCTTCGACGACGGTCATCGTTGATGAGTCCGCCCACCACGTCTCCACAGCGTCGTCTGCGTCGTCCTCATCCTCATCCTCGTCCGCCTCCGCTTCGGTCCCTTCCGCCGTTGTCTGGCTTTTGGCGAAGAAGGACGAGCCGAACGTGCTCATCTCCTCCCGGCTCGAAATCCGTCGACGCGGTGCCGGACCACTCCCACTCCCGCCCCCTTCCCCGTCCACAGGTTCGATCGGGTTCGGGTCGTCCAGGCTCCAGATCCGGACGCGGCCATCGGACCCCGCGGCAGCGAAGATGCGGCGTTTGTGATGGACCGCGAAGCCGAGTGGCTCGTCGGAGGGGCGGTGGCCGGTGAAGGAGCGTATGACGCCCTCGTTGAGGCTTCCAAAGCGGAACATGTAGATCTGCAAGGAGCTCGAGGAGGGCAGGTGGGAGAGTCCTTCAGTTTCCTCCCCCCAAAGTCTTTTTTCTGGAAAGGATGCCTTGTCCGCATACTCACCTCTCCGGAGGAGAAGACGACAAGGAATTCGGAGTCGCTTGCCATGGCGATGTGATGTACTGCCGCACAGAAGCTTCAGTCTACACAAACAAGGCTGCAGAATGAGGGGCAGAAAGAGTAAATGGTCCGTCGGACTCACCTCGTCCAGGTCCAGTGGCCATGACTTCCGTAGGCATCAGCCCTAGCGGTCTGGGAATAGCCCTATTCGACCCAATCCGCAGCGTAGAGGTGCTACCCGGTCGATACGAGTCCAACGCAGGCCCCTCATCCGTCATCCTCTGATCCTCCCACTCGAAGATCATACTCTTCAAATCCCAGAGCAACACCGCTCCGTTCCGCAGTCCGGCGACGATCCATTGACAGTCCATCGAGATCTCGACAGCCATGGGGTCGGATGATACCACCAGAGCAGGAAGGTCGACCAGCCATCGGATGGGCTCGTATGGATCTTGTGGAGGCAGGACGGACAGCGGTGGTAGGTGTGCATCGAGACGCTGGACCAGGATAGAGCTCGAGTCGTGAGGTCTGGCATCAGGGTGCGTGGTGAGCACCTGTATAAAGTTCCCACTTGCAGAAGCGCGTACTTCCCTCCCGCACCATGGCGCGGTGCGGATGGAGGACCGTCGCATGTCGGCGATGGGGATGTCGAATGCGGCTTTGGTGATGCTTGGTCTCCATGTGCGGACTTGGGCTGTGGACGGGTCCACGATGGAGCGGTAGTTGCTCTCGAGGAAGATACGGGTCGGAGCGAGGGTGGTGCTGTGTGCTCAGGAGGTCAGCCCGTGGGATGGTCCCAGATTCAAGGGGATTGCAAGTGGAAGGGTCCATCCTCTTTCAAGGGTACGCACCTCAGCCTGCCTTGAATCAAGTCAATCCGATCAACGGTGTGCCGTCCCCCAAATCCCAACTGATCAGGCGATTCGCCGTATGCCACCCATGACAGCGGACCCTGAATAATGCGCTTCAGCGTATCATCAGGCCGATCGTACGGAAGACACCTGACATGCCCCTTCCACTCGTCCAGCGACTCTGGTGGACCGTAAACATCGCCCCGGACCTCCCCGCGCCGAGGAACAGCATGCGAAGCGAAGGTCGCACAGAAGATGTTGTTGTTGAAGCCGGCCCAGTAGGTCCCGTCCGGGGCGGAACAGAGACAGTGCATGTGCGGTGCTCCCCAGGAGTTGTTGAGGTAGGTGAAGTAGTAGACGGCGCTGGAGCGGAGCTTGTTGGCGAACTGCTCCGAGGTCGTCCTATATGGAAAAGAGGGGGAAATAGCATGAGGGGATCCATCGTTCAGTGTGCTCCCGACCAAGTTGCCTGAGAGAAAGGAAACGGAGTGGGAGGGTGCTCACCTGGTGAACTGGGCCAGACCGCCGCGATGTTGCCCGCCACCTGTCCTGAGATGATGAAGAGCTTGGAAATGCGAACCGGACCCTCCAGCCCATCTGCCCAGATTGGCATGTAGCTGAGGCTGCGTCCCTCCCGACTCCTCCTCGTGCCCATCTCCGCCGTCCTGGAGGGCCCCTGCCCCACCGTCCGCTGGCTGGGTAGTGATCCGAGATCGATCGTCGATCCGGGAGTAGCGATGCGGCCGGGTGTCTGGGTTCGTCAAGGCAGCTGCGGCCTCGGCGCCTTGATTCTTCTTGAAGAAGCGCTTCTGACTGTAAGGGCACAGAGGGATCAACTGGGTCTGGGACATTCAAGCCTTCACGCTTTCTCTTCACTTTCTTGACTCACACTGGATCCCATACATATCCGGGCATTTCGAAGGGAGGAGCATCTTGGTTGGAGGACCCACTTGCCGAGCTCTGCTGAGCACTTGCACCCCGTGAGGAGGAGGAGGAGGAGGAGGAGGCCGCATCATCATGGCGGGAGGCGCGGGCCTGGTCTTTCCCCCGTCCGCGGCGCGTCGGTGACATGTCAGGCGGGAATGAACAGATCGAGCTCGACCACAGGGACGAAGACTTCCGTCGAGGTCGAGGTCGGCATCAGGAAGAACAACACCATGCACGGACGCGTCTCATTCTCGAGAACAACACCTCGGACCTCGCCGCCATCTCTGACTCAGTATGTACTACTCAGTCAGCATCAAGAAGTCGTCTCGGTATTCGATTCTACAGAAGTGATGGAAGCATGAAGCACAGATGCAAACAAAAACAAGATGGAAGTCGGTACAACATCTCTGATCTCCCTCCCCATATGCCTACAACATCAGCCCCCCTTTGCTCCCAGCCCAGCCCAGCCCAGCCCAGTCCAGTTCAGTTCATAGTCGGCATATTGACCGACGCCCGCTCGCTCAACTCCGCATCCGCCGCGCGCCAGTTCGCAGTCACCGTCTTGAACGACGTGTAGAAGTTGATGGCCGACTTGCCGTAGAAGCCGATATCGCCAATGACCGATCCCTTGTTCCCGCTCCAGGCGAACATGGGCAGTGGCACGGGCACGGGCACGTTGATTCCGATCTGGCCCGCGTTGACGTCCTTCTCGAACTTGCGGGCTGTCGCTCCGTTCGTCGTGAAGATGGCCGTGCCGTTTCCTGTGAGGGGGGTTTGGGGCTTTCGGTGGTCAGCCATTCGTTGCAGCAGAAGGTGAGGGAGAGATGATGAACAGAGACACGTACCGTATTGGTTGTTGTTGATCAGTGCAATGGCTTCGTCTAGGGTCTTCACCCGGACGATGCACAGTGTTGGGCCAAAGATCTCCTGGTCATATGCTTCGGAACCAGGTCCGGCCTCGACGATGGAAGGACCGACGAAGTTGCCGTGCGGGTAGTCGGTCGATTTGAAGGTGGTGCCGTCGAGGAGGAGCTTGGAGTTGGGTGAGTTTGCCGCCGATCGCGTGAGGGAGATGACACGCTCGCGCGCGGCTGGAGAGATGAGTGGGCCCCTGGCATGAATATCAAAGAATGAGCACGAGTATACCCATCTCTTACAAGCTTTGCAAAAGGGTTTTACGAAACCGTGTGTACTCACAAGTCTGCTCCGTCCTCAAATCCACCGGAGACTTTGAGCCCCTTCGCCCGCTCGACCATCTCCGGGATCCACTGCTCCGTCTCACCAACGCACACGACAACGCTGAGAGCCATGCATCTCTGTCCCGCGGCGCCGAAAGCTGCGCCCGCAATGCTATTGAGTGCAAAGTTCTTATTGGCATCAGGCATCAGGACGGCGTGATTCTTCGCGCCGAGATTGGCCTGTGCACGCTTGCCGTTGCCGGTAGCGCGGTGGTAGATGTGTTTGCCCGCTCGGTCGGATCCGACAAAGGAGACGGCGCGGATCCGAGGGTCGTCGCAGATCGCATTCACGGTGTCGACAGAGCCGTGGACGACGTTGAGGACTCCGGGAGGCACGCCTGCGCGTTCGCAGAGCTCGGTGATGATCATGCTTGCGCCGGGGACGCGTTCGGAGGGTTTGAGGATGAGCGTGTTGCCGGTGACGAGGGCCATGGGGATGGTCCAGAGCGGGATCATGGCTGGGAAGTTGAAAGGGTTGATCGCAGCGGTGACGCCCAGGGGCTCTCGTCGGGCATGGGTGTCCATGTCCTTGCTGACTTCGAGTCGGTCTTCAAGCATGCTGGAGGTGACCCCACAGGCGACCTCTACGACCTGAAGCCCGCGAAGGACATCACCTTTGGCATCGGCGAAGGTCTTGCCCTGCTCGAGGGTGATGACGTTGGCGATGTCGTCCATGTGCGCACGAAGGAGGGCCTGGAGCTTGAGCATGACGGCCTGACGGCTGAGAATGCTCGTCTCGCGCCAAGCGGGGAAGGCGGCATGTGCTGCGCTGACGGCTGCGTCGAACTCCTCCGGCGTGGTCTCCGGCACGCGGGAGAGGAGGGTCTGTGTGGACGGGTCGTGTACGTCGAGCCAGCGGGTGGTTGCGCTGTCGGTGAACTTGCCGGAGAGGTAGAGCTTTGTGGAGGCGCCTGTGGTGGAGATGCCTGCCCATTTGGACTGTGCGTCCTTTGCGCGTGCTGCTGCGAGGGGGGAGAGCGTTCCTGCTGGTAGGGCGTCGGCTGTTGAGGTCGAGCTCGATGCTGTCGCTGTTGCTGTTGCTGCCGAGGCGAGTCCGCGGCGAGAGCAGGAAGCGGCGGCGGCAGCACCAGCACCACGTGGGTGAAGCAGCGAGCGTCTGAGGAGAAGCGACATTGTTGACAGTGTGACGGAGAAGGGGAAGGAGCTCATCGTCGTTGTCGTCGTCGTCGTTGTCGTCGTTGCTGTTGTCGATGTCGTCTCCGAGGTGCTCGCGCTCGTCCCCAAGGTGAGCTCGGCTCGGTTACTCTCGGCAGTGGTGGGGCAAGCGGGATTCGGTCACGTGACATTGACAGCACCACGTGGAATGTCCCCGTCATGCTTACGTAATTGGGCCAGCTCCCTCCCTCTGCGCGAGGTCCATGCTGCCACTCCTTCCTGATCGCCTTGACCGACTCAACTGCCTGCCACCGATTCCCCGTCTGCACGCCCCTTCCGCATCGCCCGCCTTCGCCTTCGCCTTCGCCTTCGCCTTCGCCGTCGCGTACTCGTAACCGCCACCGCCACCGCCACCGCCGCCGCTGCTGCCGCCTGGACCGCTCTTCTCCCGTCACGATGGCGTTCGATCTGGACGCATGTATCCAGACCCTCCTCCGCAAAGAGCTCCTGCACGAGTCCCTGCTCAAAGAGATCTGCATCAAGGTGAAAGAGCTGCTCATGCGCGAGTCCAACGTGATCCACATCTCCGCACCCGTCACCGTCGTCGGCGACATCCATGGCCAGTTCTACGACCTCATTGAGATCTTTCGGATCGGCGGGTATGCGCCCCATACCAACTATCTCTTCTTGGGCGATTATGTCGATCGCGGGCTGTTCTCGGTGGAGACCATCTCGCTCCTGACCTGCCTCAAGCTTAGATATCCGGATCGTATCCAGCTCATCCGCGGCAATCACGAGAGTAGAGCGGTCACACAGGTCAGTCTTCCTCCCTCCCCTTTCTACCCGACACCGGCCATCACGTCTGACCGTCGAATGTCTCTACTCCCTCTTCTTCTCTTTCTGCAATGACAGACATACGGATTCTACACAGAGTGCACGCGCAAGTACGGCAGCCCAAACGTATGGACATACTTCACCGACATGTTCGACTTCCTCACATTATCCGTCGTCATCGATGACAGGATCTTCTGCGTCCATGGAGGTGAGCCTCTTCCCACTTTGCCCCGAAATAGCTGGTTCCACTGTCCTGTCTGGATCTCACATCATTCTTGCTTCTCAATTGCAGGGTTATCACCGTCTGTACACTACATTGACCAAATCAAGATCATCGATCGGTTCCGAGGTGAGAGATTGATGTTCCGTGCGCGCTCGCTGTGAGGCAGCAAGAGGAGGGACCTGACGGAACTCGGCTGCGCGTTCCTTCTCAGAAATCCCACACGAGGGGCCTATGGCCGACCTGGTATGGTCAGATCCGGACCCAGATAAGGAGGAGTTTGCAATGTCACCACGGTGAGTCCCCTTCCAGCCAGTCGCGCCAACCCTCGGACGCGTGATAAGGACAGGCGTAGCTCACATCCTTTGGCGTACTGTTATTTCAGAGGAGCGGGCTACACCTTCGGCGCCTCCGTAGTCAAACACTTCCTCGAGCGCAACCAAATGTCCCACATCCTGCGCGCGCACCAGCTCTGCATGGAAGGGTTCTCCGTCCTCTACGGCGACCGGCTCTCGACCGTGTGGAGCGCGCCGAACTACTGCTACCGGTGTGGGAATATGGCTAGTATTTTGGAGGTCGGGCCTGGGGGGAAGAAGCATTTTAATACGTTTGAGGCGGCGCCGGAGAATGAGAGGGATGGGCCGGCGCAGGCGAATAATGTCAAGGTATGTGCATCCATTTCTTCAGGCTACTCCTTGCTGGGGGCGGGGGGGTGGGGCATTCGAGAGCTGATCTTTTCTCATCCTTCTTGAACAGTACGAGAGCGTACATTACTTCTTATGAGGAGGCGTCCCTCGCTCGGTCTTCCCCAGCAAGCATTCATTCGGTCCCCCCCTGTTGCACTCCCAACAATATTCCGCATAGAGAGAAAGCCTTCCCGGAGCATGTGGGGTCCCAGCAAGCATTTCCACCCCAACTTTTCAGGCCGATACCCGGCGCGCTGTGTACGCGCTCCTCCACACACACAAAAAGAAGTCAGGCCCTGCAAGATGGCCGTTCTGCAAAAGGTCAATTCAGGATGGACATTACTCCCATCTACAACGGCCCATCTTCGCGGGGCCTCGCTCTCGGTCTCTGACATTTGGACGAGAGCATGAGCAGGCCTAGGGTGGTACTCTACAAATTGTCATCGTCTGTCCTCTTCATTCGACACCCCCCTCTTTCGCCTTTTTTTTCCCCTTTACCCGCACTGTACTTCTATAACTTGTTGCACCATCATTTTTGAGGTTCCTTCGAAGGGACACACATCATGCGCAGGGCCCTGAGTCTGTTTGACCTTTTAAATGAGCCGATGCTATGAGCTTGGATTACGGGGGGGGGGGATTGATGCCGGTAACTTTCACCGTTGTTTGGGATTCCTTCGCGACTCGACAGGCGCAGTTGACTCGGTGAAATCTTGAGTCTCCGCATCGCGTGCCTCGGTGAACTCGTTCCTAGGCCCCGCCGCAGCGCGAGCCGACGACGACGAATTCGCAGCAAGCGGCACCGCCCGTCCACGCGCGGCCTTCCTTAGCAGCTTGTCCTGCTCATCCAACTTGCGCTGTCGGTCCTTGAGCCCCTGCTCGCCCGCCTTGGAGAGGACACCTACGATGAGCTCGACGGCGCGGAGGGAGTCGTCGTTGGCAGGGATGGGGTATGTGACCGTGCGTGGGTCGACGTCGGTGTCGATGATGGCCATGGTGGGGATGTTGCACTGCGTCGCTTCCCGGATCGCGTGTAGGTTTTCCACCGGGTTGAGGACGATGAGCAGGTCTGGTTGGAGGGTTTGGGCGGCGAGTTTGATGGAGTTCGGTGGGGCGTGTGGGGAGTTTCCATCTGAGGAGGAGGAGGACGAGGAGGTGGGTTCGTGGAGGGATGGAGAGGAGGCGAGGGCGTGGTTGACTGACCCGCTGAGGAGTTTGGGCGCGTTGGTGATGGAACCGGGCAGCCAGCGATCCGTCGTGACGTGGTACCCGTTCTCCCCCAGCCGTTTCGCAGCAGACAGGACGGCAGCCTGTTGACCCGGTCTGGTGCCAAGGATGAGGACGACGCCGTCGCGCTCGCAGATGGAACGTACGACAGCCGCGGCGCGTCGCAGAGCAGGAAGCGTAGCCTTCTCGACGTCAATGATGGCGAGCTTGTGCCGGACACCATAGACATTGGCCTGGTTAGCGCGTGCGAAGGAGGACAGGGTGTGTCCGACTTGAGCGGTGGAGGCGAGGAGGTGGGAGAGGGTGAGTTCCTTGGCTGTGAGGGGTTCGAGACGGGTCTTGTGTGGACGGAAGGCGGTGTGTCGGGTCTGTGTGGAGCCGAGCTGGCCGACGAAGTCGAGGAGGGCGCGTTTTTGTCTGCGCTGTTGTTGTTGGACTGTGGGGTCGGCGCTGTTGCTGCTCCCCGCTGCTGCTGCTGCTGCAGATGTTGATGCTGTGGCCTGGGATTGGACCTGGGATGGTGCTGAGGTGGAGGAGAAGGGTCTTGCTGCTGCGACTGTGGCTGCGCGTGTTGTTGTTGATGCGCATGCTGCGGCTGATGCGCGCACTCCCGATGCTGAGCAGCTGGCCATCGCGCCTGAGGATCCCGTGTGCTGAGTGCTGAGTGCTGAGTGCTGAGTGCTGAGTGCTGAGTGCTGCGTGCTGAGTGCTGGATAGCGACGAGGCTCTTGCTGATGCTGTCGGAAGAAGAAGGTGGGTCGCAATTTCGATGGTTAAATGCGCGACGCTGACCACGTGACTCGGAGCAATAGAAAAGAAAAGGAAGAAGTGTGAAAAAAAGAGGAGAGGAAGAAAAATTTGCTCGTTCGACTGGAATGGCTGGCTGATTACAACGCCACGTGTGCACTTGTAATGGCGGTTGTAATGTCTTCCTCCCCTTCCTTCTCGGTCGGCCGCGTTGACTTCCAGTTTCCAGTTTCCACCCACCACCCACCACACCCTTTCTCTCCATTCACCTTCTCCCTCACCTCAACACACATCTGCTTCACCATGGCGTCTGCTGAGCTCCCGTCTGTAGAGAACAACGACGACGTCTACCAGGGCGCCATCGGCATTGGTACGTTTCTCGCCCTCGGCGTCCTCCCTGCTCCTCCTCCTCCTCCTCGCGTCCTGCGTGCTTAACCTTCCGTCTTCCCTCCCTTCCCAGACCTCGGAACAACATACTCATGTGTCGGCTGGTGGGTAAACGAGCGGGTCGAGATCATCCCAAATGACCGTGAGTTGTTCAGTTCAGAGTTGACTCGCTGTTTCCTTCTCAAGACGCTCCGCTGATCATCCTCCTCCCTTCTTCTTCGCAGAGGGTAACCGCACCACCCCCTCATACGTCGCATTCACCGAGAGCGAACGTCTCATCGGTGACGCTGCCAAGAACCAGGCCGCCATGAACCCCCGCCAGACTGGTGCGTCTCTTAAATCAGCTCGCGCATCTCCCCCTTGTCGCGTCTCTCATCCCTCCTCTCCTCTTCTCCCTCTGTCACACAGTCTTCGACGCCAAGCGGCTCATCGGCCGTCGCTTCGATGACCCCGACGTCAAGAAGGACATGCTCCACTGGCCCTTCAAGGTCATCGACAAGGACGGCTCCCCCTTCATCGAGGTCGAGTACCTCAAGGAGACCAAGACCTTCTCCCCACAGGAGATCTCCGCCATGGTCCTCTCCAAGATGAAGGAGATCGCAGAGGCTAAGATTGGCAAGGAGGTCAAGAAGGCCGTCGTCACCGTCCCCGCTTACTTCAACGACTCCCAGCGATTGGCAACCAAGGATGCTGGTGAGTTGTCATTCTTTTTTTTCGCTCTCTCGAAACAAAGTCGACCGCGCCGGGCCCCGTCCTTCTCTGCGAACCGCGACAACGTGCATTCGCGAAGATTCAAAATCGACATTCCATGCTAATTCAGGAGTCGCTTCGGCGTCCATGGCGATTCAAATCAAATATTCTAAGAACGGCTATATGAGCGTTTTTGCACTTGTCACGGGTTTTGCACAGGAGGACAGCCTCCTACCGGCGCGCGGATCACATCCCTATCCTGCTCTCGGAATCTGGACTGACAATTCCTTTCTCTTCAAAACCAAGGTTCCATCGCCGGTCTCGACGTTCTCCGTATCATCAACGAGCCCACTGCCGCCGCCATTGCTTACGGTCTCGACTCCAAGTCGTCGACCGAGAAGAACGTTCTCATTTTCGACCTGGGAGGAGGCACGTTCGATGTCTCACTTCTCAACATTACCGGTGGTGTCTTCGCCGTCAAGGCAACCGCTGGTGACACCCATCTCGGTGGTGAGGACTTCGACAACGCCCTTCTCGACCACTTCAAGAAGGAGTTTGAGCGCAAGAACAAGGTCGAGATCGGTGACGACCCGCGTGCCATCCGTCGTCTGCGGTCTGCGTGCGAGCGCGCAAAGCGAACATTGTCCAGTGTCACCCAGACCACCGTCGAGGTCGACTCTCTCTCCAACGGTATCGACTTCCAGGCCTCCATCACCCGTGCCCGTTTCGAGGAGATCAACGCCACTGCCTTCAAGGGCACCATTGACCCCGTCGCCAAGGTTCTCAAGGACGCCAAGATGGCAGCCGAGAAGGTCGACGACATTGTCCTCGTTGGTGGCTCCACCCGTATTCCCAAGATCCAGTCTCTCGTCTCTGACTTCTTCGGTGGTCGCCAATTGAACAAGTCGATCAACCCCGACGAGGCCGTCGCGTACGGTGCCGCCGTGCAGGCTGCCGTCTTGACCAACCAGACCTCTGACAAGACTGCCGACCTTCTGTTGCTCGACGTCGCACCGCTCTCTCTCGGTGTTGCCATGCAGGGTGACGTTTTCGGTGTTGTCGTGCCACGGAACACCCCCATCCCCACCAACAAGACCCGTGTCTTCACCACCGTCGAGGACAACCAAACACAAGTCACTTTCCCCGTGTACGAGGGCGAGCGTACTCAGTGCAAGGACAACCGTCTGCTCGGCGAGTTCGAGCTTACCGGAATTGCACCCATGCCCAAGGGCCAGGCTGAGCTCATCACCACCTTTGAGGTCGATGCCAACGGTCTGCTGAAGGTCAGCGCACAGGACAAGGCTTCCGGTCGCAAGGCCAACATCACCATCACCAACTCTGTCGGCCGTCTGTCGAGCACGGAGATTGAGCAGATGATCAAGGACTCTGAGCAGTTCAAGAACGCCGACAAGGAGTTCCAGGCCCGCCACGACTCCAAAAACGACTTGGAGGCGTACGTGTCTTCGGTAGAGAGCACGATCTCATCGCCCAACATGATTAAGCGGGCACAGAAGATCCAGATTGAGCAGGAGCTGGCGAAGGCGTTGGAGGTGCTGGAACTGCAGGATGCCAGTGCGGACGACTACCGGCGTGTCTCGCTGCGCTTGCGGCGTGCTGTGCAGAAGGGACTGGCCCAGGGCCGTTAAACGCGAATTCCTTTTACTCTTTTTCGCTCCCTTCTTTCTACCCCTCTCTCTGTCTTTGCTTCCCGGGAGACAGAGGGTCCCTCCCCCACTTTTACTATCTTCGCCTCTCTCCCCTTCGCTTACACTCCCCATCCCCCCTTCTCAAAAGAAACGAATACCTGCGCAGGGCTTTTTTCCATGTCTTGTTCCTCGCAGGTCATAAGATGAACTTCTTTGTTTCCCACTTCTTCTCCCCCTTCCCAATCTGACGTTTTTTGCAATCCACGATTCGCACTGACTCTCCCATCTGTACCGTCGTGTGCTGGTGATGATGAGCAGGAGGGGGTTGAAGAAAGGAAGGATTGGAATTTGGAAGAGGGACAGTACATACCACGGCAACAACGGCGGGAGGAGCAGCAGGAGCAGGTGGGATGGAAGCTGCGCTCGTAGAGAGAGAGAGAGAGCCATCCATGCCGTCCTCCGGTTCGCAGCCGCCGCCCTCATGGTCCATGCGTTCACAGAGGAGGGAGAGCGAGACACGAGCGAATAATGGATGACAAGGGGAAAAGGCTCCGAGGAGGTGATGGTGATGGTCATGCCTTCTTCCTAGTCCTGCCAGATCTCCCTCACGCTCCTCTCTCTCTCTCGCCCGTAGCCCACCCCTCCCCGCCCGCGCCCACGCCCACGCCCGCGCTCCGCCACCTCCGCCATGTTCGAGCGCACGCTAAGCTCGCTCATCAAGGGCCTGCGCTCCCACCGCGGCACCAAGGACGAGGCGCGCTACATCGCCGGCGTGCTCGAGGAGATTCGCGAGGAGGTCAAGAGTGGGGATATGCAGGTTAAGACGGAGGCTGTCCTTAAGCTGACTTATGTGAGTTTTGATCTCCCTGCGCTGAGAAGATGGAAGGGGTTTTTTGGCTGATGGCTTCGTATGTTACAGCTTCAAATGCTTGGGTATCCTACGGCTCAGGCTTCGTTCCATATGCTTGAGGTGATGGCTTCGCCTAAGTATCATCTCAAGCAGGTCGGGTATCTCGCTGTTGCTCAGTGCTTCACGCCCCAGACCGACGTCCTCATCTTGGCTACCAACATGGTCAAAAAGGTGAGCTTGACGAGCTTGTCCTCCTCCTCCCCCCCTCCTCCTTGCACTGGCGCTCACACTGGGTCGGTTTTGGTACGGGGACCCAAGGATCTTCAATCGCCCGACGCGCTGGAGGTCGCGGCTGCCCTGAACGGGCTGTCGCACATCATGAATGCCGACCTGGCCAGCCACCTCGCGTCGGACATCATCAAGCTCCTGACGCACACCCGTCCGCCGATCCGGAAACGAGCCATCCTAGTGCTCCACGCCGTGATCACCCACTTCCCAGACGCGCTCTCCATGGCCTGGGATCGTCTACGGGAGAAGCTCGACGACGCCGATCCAGGTGTGCTCTCAGCGGCCGTGAACATCGTATGCGAGCTCTCGCGCCGGGACCCGAAACCGTTCGTCTCGCTCTCGCCGCAACTGTTCAACCTGCTGACGACGTCGACGAACAACTGGATGCTGATCAAGCTGATCAAGCTCTTTGGCATCTTGACGCCGTATGAGCCGCGACTGGTGCGTAAGCTCTTACCGCCGATTCGGAATATCATCTCGACGACGCCGGCGATGAGTTTGTTGTATGAGTGCATTCATACCGTCATCATCGGGGGGATGCTCACGGGTCCCGGAGGGGACGAACTCGCGCAAACATGCGTCGACAAGCTTTCGAACTTCCTCACCAACTCGGACCAGAATCTGAAGTACATCAGTCTGCTCGCGCTTGTGGGCATCTTGCCGACCCACCCGCATCTGCTGGCGGAACATCACGAGACGATCCTGACGTCGATCGAAGATGCGGATTTGAGCATTCGGTTGCGCGCGTTGGACTTGTTGAGCGGGATGGCGTCCCGGGAGACGTTCCGGGATATCGTGGATAGGCTGATGCGCCAGCTCGATCCGGAACTTGCGCCGTCGTCGTCGTCGTCCAAATCGAAATCGGGCCAGAGTGCCAAAGGGTCGGCGGCGGCTGCGGCACTTCGGGCTAACTTGGGCAAGGCGGGTGGATCTGCCTTGGCGTCGGCTTCCGCTGGGGAGTCGGGGCCGATCAGTGATCCGTCTACGATCCCTTCGTACCGACTCGAACTTGCGCGGCGGATCCTTGACCTCGGCTCGGAGAACACGTACTCGAACATTGCGGATTTCGAATGGTACATCTCCACTTTGCTCCGGCTCGCTCTCCTACCGGGCACCGTGCTGGCCAGTACTGAGGGTGGTGGTGGGGAGAGTGTTGGGCGGAGAGTGGGCCGCCAGATTATTGATATTACGGCGAGGGTTCGAGGGGTCAGGCAGGTCACCGCGCGGAAGATGGTGGAGTTGCTCAAGGAGCGCGCATTGACGAACGACTCGGGTTCCTCGGTGGAAGTGCTCCGGGCCGCGGCTTGGGTGGTGGGCGAATACTGCGCCGAGGTGTACGACGCCAGGGCGGCCGCTGTGTTCCTACTGCGTGCCCCGATCGACCCAGCGGAGGAGGAGGATCACGGGATCATCAGCAGCGGCGTCCCTTCGGATGCGCTTGCTGCGTGTGTGCATAATGGGGTGAAGGTATTTGCGCACTGGGCGGCGAGTCTGTCGGAGAGTTGGGAGGCGAGGGATGATGGGCGGCGGAGGGAGGCGTTGCGGGAGGTGAAGGAGGCGAGTGCGGAGGTTGTTAGGGCGCTGAGGGTGTATGCGGCACATCGGGATTGTGAAGTACAGGAGCGGGTGAGTACCGCTGGGGTCTGATCTTTTATGGCATTTACCAGGAGGTTGACATTGACTTTCATACATCACGAACTTGGGAATTGTTTTTTCTGCAGGCATCCGAGTTCATCCAGATGTTCCAATTCTTACAACGGGACGTCGACGCGACGATTGCATCAGCAGACACTCAAGCCATCTCTCTCACGCCTGTTGCTGATGTCGACAACAAGGCCGAGCCAGGAAAGCAAGCATCAGCTTCGTCCATTGCAGCCCCTCGGAGTCTGCACCTCCTCAGCCCGCTCTTCTTCGGTCACGCGCTGGGACCTGTGGCGGAGAAGGCGCAGAGCAAAGTGCCTGCACCGGCAGGGTTGGACCTGTATGCGTGGATTGTGGAGCCGGGGTCTTGGAGCGTTGTTGGTGAGGAGAAGGGGAACGAGGGGCTGGAGGATGATGCGGAGGAGCTGGAATCTGGTAGCTCGACTCCGACTTTGCTTGGGGGACGACTGGGCAGGATGGTACGTACCTTTATACATCACACGAGTTTCGTCAAATGAGTGGGACCTTTCCAAATGCTGACCATCCTTTGTGTCTAATTTGGGGACGTTATTCTTTAACAGACTCGGACAGATTCATCTTCCAGAGCTGGCACGCCGACAGGTGGTAGAAGACCGCCCCCGGTCGACCTCAAGCTACTCGATTCCGAACTGGACAACATCCCGATCGTCCAGCTGAGCCTGGACGACCTCAAGTTACCGGCCAGGGGAGCTTCTCCGAGCGGCGGCGGCGGCGAAGGCGGAAGCTCATCTATGACGCCAGCAACGACAGTGCCTAGACTTCGACCACCGCCTCCGGCACCCGTGCGTTCGATGCCGGTGTTTGAGGAGGAAGAGTTGCCGGAGGGTGCGACTTCGGTGCAGGCGAAGAAAGTGGTCCGGAAGAAGACGACGGGTCCTGGTGGTGGCGGTGCGGGGGCAGGGGCGGCGGGGAGTGGGAGTGAGGCGGGAGGCAGTGCTCCTCCTGCTGGAGGAGTGAAGACGACGAAGAAGAAGAAGAGGCGGGAAGTCGAGATTGGTTGACTTGACCCTTAGGAGTAGTTGTGATCGCGAAGAAATGTACCATGATCATCTGCTTGCCTCGTTACTATGTACTGTACCTTGCACGACCTTCTTGTTGATGAGCAGCAGGACCACTTCGATTCTCAACAACCAGCGAACGCGCACGGCAAGGCAAGGCCCTCGAGTGAGCGACGAGCAAGAGCAGCACGGCAGTAAGGAACCTGCGAAGAAAGCTGAGAGGAACTTGGGTCGCGTAGAAGCATTCCCCTTCCCACCCGCCGCCAGCGATGAAGCTCACACCAGAACTCATCGCCGCGAGCCCATCCACCATCAACACCCTCAAGGACCGCGAGGTGCGTGCTCTCCTGCTCTCCTCACCTTATTGCACGCGCGTGCACATCAAGCGGCTGACCGATTTGGAAGTTATTCTTCTCCTCAACTTTCCTTGCTTGTAAAACGCGGTGGATCTTGCCCTTTTTTTTCTTCTGTTTCTCGCTGTTCAATAGCTTGTGCTGCGAGGACACAAGATCCCGGCCATTGAGAACCTGGGTGTGACGAAGGTGAGTAGCGCGTTGGCAGCCGCCAGCTCCAGCTTCACTTGTCTGCCATTCCAGTTTCTTTCACTCTGTTCCCGAAGATCTGACCGAGCTTCCCTCTCTGCGTTCCGCCTACTCTTTCAACACTGGGGCAAAACAACAGGACCAAAACGATGCCCTCGACCTAACCGACAACGACATCCGCTCGCTCTCCGGCTTCCCCTTACTCCAGCGCCTCACAACCCTAACAGCCTCGAACAACCTGATCAGCCGGATCGACCCGCGACTAGCGCACGCGCTTCCCGCGCTCGAGACCCTCGTGCTGACGAACAACCAGATCGCGGAGCTGGGCGAGTTGGAAGGGTTGGGGAAGTGTCCACGGTTGACTTATTTGTCGCTGTTGGGGAATCCGGTGGGGAGGGAGAAGCATTATCGGGAGTGGGTGGTTTGGAAGTGTCCTAAGGTGCGGGTGTTGGATTTCAAGAGGGTTAAGGATAAGGTGAGTTCTCTTTCTCTCTCTCGCACACACACGGCTGGCATTGCATTTTCCTTTATTGGGGGGCTGGGGTTTGCTTGAAACTTCACTTCGGCAGTGGGCTCAACCCTTTTCCTTCTTTTCCCATTCACTCGCAACCCTGCGACGCTCCACTCCCATTATTTGCTGGCAATCTCCAAACCTCCTCTTCCTTTCTTTCTTCCATTCACAGGAGAGACAATTAGCAAAATCCATCTTCGAAACAGCAGACGGCCGACCATCCGCACTAGCCGTCTCCCTCGCCTACCGCTCCGGCCTACAGCCCGGCGAACCATCCTCATCACGACCCGTCGACAACACCTTCGAGCCCGGACAGAGTTCCTCCAGTTCCACCGCCAATGGGGCCGGGGCCGGTGGTCGACTGCTCACGCCCGCCGAACGCAAGACGATCGAGGCGGCCATTGACCGGAGTGATAGTCTGGAAGAGATCCGGAGGTTGGAGGAGAAGTTGCGGTTGGGGTATGCCATTGAGGAACTGGTTCCTCCTCCTGCTCCGGCGGCTTCTGCGGTCGATGGAGTGACGGATGAGGCGGCGGCAACAGCAGCGACAGCGACAACAGCAACAGCAGGAGAGGCTGAAGGGCAAGAAGCAACAAATGGCGCGGCGGACGTCTCGACAGAAGCAGATGTCTCGACAGAAGCGGGAGCTGAGGATGAGGCAGAAGCAGAGGCAGAGGCGGACACGACCACGGGGAGAAAGCGAAAAGCGGCGACGACTGGGAAGGGTCGGGGCAGCAAGAAGCGCAAGTGAAGTTGCACTCCATTCATAAAAGGGGGACATCACGCGGACGGGTTCGAATTTGGGGAATACGACACATGATGAAAGGCCGGAGAAACTCCGCCCTTCAAGTCGATCTCCTGCGCTTCCGCTATCTCCCATTCCTTCTGCTCTTTGCCGTCACAATCTCACGTTCACTTCGCACTTTCGCTGTCCTTCTTCCTGCGATGTTACATTCATTTTCCCTTTCCTTTCTTCGAACCGTCCATTGGGAAAAAAAGATGTGGCGTATAAGAGGAGAAAGATGCAATTGCACAAGAACGAAGACCGCCGAAACGTACGCAAACACGCGGTATGGAAGGAAGGAGAGAAGAAAGGAAAAGCTCTAGTCGTCGTCCCAGTTGACGTTCTTTTGTGGTGCCTTGATGCCGGCGGGTTTGGACTGCAGAAAACAAGGGCGAAGGTCAGATCCCTGGAGACTGAGGCCGAGACATCAAGATAGAAGGGCAAGATACTCACCATGATGATAGCGTCGACATTCAAGATGTTGACAGCCGCGCCGGTCGCGTACCGCAACGCCCAAACCTTAGCCGCCAACACGTCAAAGATCTTGGCCTGGACGGTGGACAGCGTGCCATCGGACTCATTCTCAATATCCACCCCGACATCCGCCCCTTCCCCACCCTCAGCATGCTTGGCAAAGAGGGTGCTAATCGTCTCCGTCGCATTCAGCCCCGCATTCTCAGCAAGCGTCCGTGGGATCACCTCGAGCGCCTCGGCAAACTTCTTGATGGCGTGCTGGTTCAGACCAGCCGTCTTCTCGCCATAGTCTGCAATCCGCTTCGCGAGCTCGGTCTCGGTCGCTCCCGCACCGGGGACGAGACGCGGGTCGCGAGTGAGGGCCTTGATGACGTTGACGCCGTCGTCGATGGCGCGTTCGACGTCGTCGAGCAGGTTGGAGGTGGCGCCGCGGAGGATGCAGGTGGCCATGCGTGGCCTTGCCTTGCCTCCCTTGGATCCGTCCTCCTGTCGGAAGATGGTGACGCGGTCGCCGCCGATCTCTGTGGTCTCTACGACGTCGACGTAGCCGGCCTCCTCGGCCATGGGTGCGCCGAGTCGTGCAAGCGGGGTCGCTCCTAAGAGACGGGACAACCGACGGAGCTCGAATTTGGAGAGGACCTTGATGCAGAGGATGTCGTACCGGTTCAGGAAGTGTAGGGCGAGTTCTCCGACTGTGCTGCCGGCGACGACGACCTTTACGCCTGCATCTGCGATTTCCTTGATGATCTTCTCGAGCGATTGCTCCTCGCCGCGAGAGAACTGGGAAAGCTCCTTTGCGTTGTGGAGAAGCACGGTTCCCTTGGTCTCGGTCTGGCTGATGTCGATGCCGGACGTGTAGACGGCGACCTTGGCATCCTTGACGTTTGAGATGGTCCCCTCTGGCTCGCGCCCGAAGACCATACCGCGGACGACCTTGGAGTCGGCAAGGGAGCCACCCAGGATCTTGACGACGCGCACGTTGTCCACGTTGAAGTCCTTGAGCCCGATCTTCTGCTCTTCGGCGGATACGCTCGCTGGAGGGATGACGAGGGAGACTGCCTCTGCGACAAGGGGTGCGATGATGTCTTCGCAGCCGTATTGCTTTGAGGCGATGGACGGCCGTAATGCGAGGGCGAGTGATTGGATGGTGGGAGGGGTGGTGAGGGTAGCGACAGCGAGAGCTGCCGTTTTGTGATGCGCGCGTGCGGAAATGCATCAGCAATCAAGAAGTAGCGGCGAGCGTTGGGAGGCACATAGAATACTCACATTCAAGCTCCTCCAATGCCTTGTCGCGCGCCATCTCGTATCCAATCAAGATTTCAGAAGGGTGGAGACCCATGGTGATGAGGTACTCTGCCTTGCGAAGGAGTTCACCTGCGAAGATGAGGACGAAGTTGGTGCCGTCGCCCATCTCTGTCTCCTGCTGCTGGGAGGCCATGACAAGCAGCTTTCCGGCGGGGTGTACGACGTCGAGCTCGCGGATCATGGTGGCTGCGTCTGAGGTGACGAAGAGACGTTCGAGATGGTTGATGATCATCTTGTTGCGTCCGTTGGGGCCGAAGGAGGTTCTTGTGATTTCGGAGAGTTCTCTGACGGCCTGAATGTTGCGCATGACGGCCTCCTCGACACCCTGGAGGTGTTTGTAGCCCTCCTGTGGAAAGAGAAGCAGAGAAGCAGAGAATAGTGTCAGTGCGTCGGCGGGGCGTGAGGGAGAGCGCGGTGGTACGGACCTTGAAGAGGGCTGGTCCTCCTGCCTTGGGAACTCGGAGCGACATGGCGGCGTGGCAGACGAGGGTAGCGATGGTCTAGAGAGAGAGAGAGTGAGTGAGTGCTGTCGCTGTCGCTGTCGCTGTCGAGGTCGAGGTCGAGCGCGTTGTCGTCGAGATGAGAAGAGAGGTGAGGAGTGTTCTTCCTGAGCGAGTCAAGTCACGTGACGAACTCAGTCACTCACTCACTCAGCTGCAGCTGGATAGCATCGAGGCCTCTCATCTCGAGCTCAACACACGCAAGCCATGCCAGACTCAGAATCACACCCAGCATCTGCAGAGACGCGCTCCCGCTCACGCTCGCCGCACCCAACACATAGAGAAAGAGAGCATCGCCGTCACAGAGACGATGATCACCCTCTAGAAAAGCGTGAGGATCGAGACCGCGACCGCGACCGCGACCGCGAACGGGACCACGATCGACACCGCAGCTCAGACAAGGGAAAGGCTCGCGACGACGGCCGGCACCGACACGATCGCGACCGGGACCGAGACCGAGACCGAGACCGCGACACCGAGCGCCGTTCAGGTGGAGATCGAGCCAAGGAGCGAGAGGACGACGACGAGGATCGTCACCGACGGAAGCACCAACATCGTCGCGAGCATCGACGTCGCTCCGCCTCCGTATCCTCCTCCGACTCCGGCTCAGCCTCCGACTCAGCCTCATCACGCTCCGAAGACGAGTCGTCCTCCAAACGGCATAAGAAACATCATCACTCCTCCAGCAGTTCCCGCAAATCACACGACCGTGAACGTGAACGGACTCGAGACCGGGACCGGAGCGATCGTCACAGGCGTGATAAAGACCGGGAGTCGAAGGAAGAGAGGAGAGAACGGCGCCGGAAGAAGCGCGAGAAGAAGGAAAGGGTGAGTTCGCGTCGAAAGTCTCTCGCTTTTTCGTCTGGTCACCGCTTACGGTTTCTCATCTCTATCCGCCCGATCAGAAAGCTGCCAATAAGAAGACGGCCGCAGTCACCGAATGGGGCAAGGTAAGCCGTCCTGACATTCCCCTTCCCCTCTGGCTCCAGATCGGATCGCGAGCTAACCTTGAATCTGTCATTCTTTAGTACGGCATCATCAACGAGTCCGATGTGATCTCCCGGTTGCAAGGCGAATTTTACGACTGGCTCCGACATGAACGCAATCTCAATCCAGAAACGCTCATTAAGGGAAAGGAACGGAAAGAAATGTCCACATTCATCGAGGTGTGTCTCCTGCCTTTTCTCTCGGAAGTCTGGATCCATTGTAAAAAAGCGGAATGAACTGATCGTTGGACCCCTTTTTTAACCTCAGGACTACAACACCGCCACCCTCCCGAGCGAGAAGTACTACGACCTCGAAAAATACGAGCGCAAGATGGAACTCATCCGCCAGGGCGAGACCGTCCCCGACGACTCCACCTACGACGCCCGCGCCGACGAAGCCGCAGCCAAAGCATCCTACAAGGCCGCCCAGCTCAAGGCATCCGCTGCAGCCTCCAGCGCCGCCGGTGGGTACACCGCCCCGAGTGCGACGAGTCATCTCAGTCAGCAGCAGCTCGAGGATCTCGCCAGGGTCAGTCGGGAACGCACGCAGGCGGCTAAGATGAAGGCTTTGGGTATCGAGACGTCCAATAACTTTGGTGTACGCATGGATGCTCGACTGCCAGGCACGCGTTGATTTGCGCGATTCGTTCGGTTTCGGCCGCATTTTCTGTGTCACAGCCCTCCGTCCTCCCCGAGAACTGCGCAACGCAATGACAAGGTGCATCAGTGCATGAGCGCGGGACAAGCTTCAAGCAGAGTTACTTCTTTTGGGGTGTGTAGGAAGGAAATAGGGGAGGGCAAGACAGTTCCCGCCGCCCCCTGAAAGGTGAAGAGGAAGGGGGAGAGGGCCGACGAGCTGACTTCGGAAATAGCAAAAAAAGAAGCAGACGTTCAGAGTCAGGAAAGGGCCGCCGTAGGGAATAGTCAGAACCAGAAGCAAGCGAAAAGAAGTTGGGGGTAGATAGGAAGCGCATGTTTTGCTTGAGAAGCGTGTGTGTAGTGAGAGAGAGAGAGAGAGAGAGAGAGACAAGAAGAGAGAGAGAGAAGGGAGGGAGGGAGAAAAACCAAAAGAACAAGAAGAGAGGAGGAAGTAGAAGGCCGCCAGAGAACGGGAATGCTGCTGACAATGAGGACCCCGGGTCGGGAAGTTATAGAGAGAAGCTTGGAGCCTGGCAGAGAGAGAGAGAGAGGGCGGAAGAAAAGCGGGAGGAAACATGGGGTGGGGAGGTAAGAGGGGGGGTGGGGGGTTGGGGGGTGTTTCATCGCCGCCCTTCGCCCTCTGCGTGGGGGTGGGAAAGTTGGTTGGCAAGTTGGCGGGAGCGAGCGCCTTTTGGAGATTGGGGAAGGGGGTGGGTCGGCAAGCGGCTGAGACCATGTATGTGTCGATAACGAAGAAAACGAGGGGGGGAGGAGAGGGGGGAGAGGAGAAGGCAAAAAAAAAGAGGAAAATGGTAGGTATGAAATGTTCGGAGGCGAACGTCTTGCAAGGATTCTCTGCGTATATTCATTCTGATGGCCTGGGTCGGAGCAGGTGGGGAAGGGAACTTTTGAGTCAGCTTTGGATATATACTGGCGAGGGAGACAGACAAAAAACTCACCCTACAATTTAGGCACTTATTCTTTCGTCGAACTTTGCAAGCAACTTCTCCTTCGGAGAAGGCGACGCATTGTCCTCGTTCTCCATCGACTCCGCCAACGCCTCGACCCGTGACCGGGGCAGCCCAAGAGCAACGAGCATCCCTGAATAGAAGGAAAACGAGATAATATGTTCAGCAAGGCTGCACAGGCACTCTCAATAAAACAACGACAGCACCACTCACCTGCAATCCACGTGAACGCATTCGGAGCATCAATCTCAAAGTCTTGTAGGTAGGTAACGGTGTCCTTGAGAGCATCCGCCGCCTGGTCCTCGGTGACGACCGAGTCTTCGGACAGACCGTGGAACAACTTGGTCACGTTCTGCACATCGGCCTCCTTCTTGTTGATCGCCGCGTCGACGAATTCGGCGATGGCTTGTGATCTTCTGTCGACGGGCAGGAGCTGTATGGAAAAGAAAGACAAACAATGTGAGCTCTCTGTCCGTGGCAAATAGCACATCTGACCTCAAGGGTTCTTGACAGTACTCACAGTGAACCCTTCCACACCGCTCTTCACGTCCTTAACCTCCAAGAACTCCTTCACATCATTCGCAATCCGCTTCGAAGCCTCGTCATCCGTCATCGCCGCGGGACCCTCATCCTCGTCCTTGGCACCCTCAGCCTCAGCCTCAGCGCCCTCACCAGCAGCGGCGGGGGCATTAGAGTCTTCAAGTGGTAAGGTGCGGGGCGCAAGCTTGAGCTTCGGCCGGCCGCCCTCGGCAGTCTCTTGGACCGGCGTGGGAGTACCGTCGGTGTCCTCGGTGTCCTTGAGCAGAGCAAACCTGTGAACGACGAGCAAGGAAGGGGGTCAGGTCATGAAACAGGTAGCGTCGGAATTTAGACCAGATTTCAAAACTCACATGTTCTGCGAGGAGTTCGTCCGTGTAGGCGGTGTAGAGCCATCCTCAGACGGGCCCTTGTTCAGCTTTTTGCCAAACACATTGCTCGGTCCTCCAAAGAGAGGCCCCTTCGAGCTCGTCCGCGTAATGCTAATTCAGCAGATTCAAAGATGCACTCTCAGTCAGCCGTCGCCCCACTTCCAGCTCAAGAAAAGCACACGCAAAAGAAAAGCATGAACAAGAAACTCACCTTCCAAAGCCGGACAGGTCACCAGCCTTGGCGCGCGGTGGAGGTGGCGCAGGTGCACCACCGCCAACTGTCGCCCACCCATCCCCTCCTGGTCCGCCCGGCCCAGGGCCATAGCCCTCCCGAGGCTGCCCTCTCCGCGATCCGCCTCGCGAAACGGGCCCGCCCCGAGAACGAGCGAGGTGCTCGGCCTCCTTGGCTTGCGCCTGGGCTTTCGCCTCCTCGTGAACCTGCGCGATGGTCTTGGGTCCCGTGTTTGCCTGGGCGCGTCGGGGAATCCACTTCTGCTTCTCTCTCAACTCGATCACGTCCTGAGCAAGGAAGAAGGGAGGGAAGAATGTCAGTTCAATCTCTTTTGACGCTCCGAGAACGACCCGAAACGCATACTCACGACCAGCATGTATCTCATACGAGAGTTGATCTTGCCCGAATCGACAATGTCGTGCATCCGTTGGAAGTAGATGTCCATCAGACCAGTGTACTTGGGCGAGTCCATCATCTGACCGACGGTGGTGAGAAGCTTGCACAAACTCTCGATGTCCTCCTCCTCAGGCTCCGTCGTGTTCGCCAACAGTTGCTTCACGCAGTGGTGCATAATCCGCTCCGTAAGCATGGCCTTCTTGCACAGCTCACCGATGAACCGGACCAGACCGAGACCACGTCGCTTGGCCTTGGCGAGCTCGTAGTACTCCTCGGACAGCAGCTCGGCGTCCTTCTCCTCCGTCTTGACCTCCTCGCCACGTGCCGCGGCAGCCTTCGCTTCTTCCTCCGCGGCCTTGTTCCGCTCTTGCTTCGCCAGATCTTCTGCCTTCTTCTTCTCGGCAGCCTCTTGCGAAGACTCACGCGCTGCCCAACCGCGCTCGAAGTCCTCCTGACATCTGTTCAACAGGTACTTTCGGAAGAGGAGACCACCAGCGACGGGGGCGCCAGACTGGTCGTTCAAGTTGGCATCCGAAATAGCCGGGTTCAGCTCGCCGTAGATCTTCTGGCACAACCGCGCGTACATCTCGGAGAAGGAGGCCTCGTCCGTTGCCTTCTCGAAGATGAGGGCAATGACCTGTCGCAATGTCCTGCCGTCGGTCTCATTGACCGACTTGTTCGCCCACTCGAGAATTTGAGTCGAGATACTCTCGAACTTCTCAAGGGTGAGCTTGTTGAGCAGCGCCTTGACCTTGCGCTGTACCATCTCCGGTGAGTCGGCCTTGACGGTGCTCCGACTGGCCTGCGGCATCCATCGGTTCTCGGAACTGGTGAGCGGGACAACTTGGTCCAGTGGAATGGTGGGTCCACCCTTGTCAGGAGGGTTAACCTGGATTCCTCCGTGGCCGCCACGGCTCGGGTTAGGATCTCTTTGCCGACCACGTGTGCTCTTCGTGCGTCCATCATCACGACCAGGCAGCGCATTGCTGCCACTGCCACCACGCGAAAGGGGTTGAGACCGGTTCCCAACATTGAACGCACCCATCGGTCCGCTCCCGAAGCTGCCCGTGGCTCCGGCACCCGCTGGCCGCATCGAGGACGCCGCAAAGCGCTCCTCGCTCGTCTTGGGCGGGGCACCGCCCTTGCCACCAAAGGCTGAACCGGGACCCATGATGCCCAGTCCTGTCGATGCCGCGCGAATGGCGGATCCAGGTCCGCCCACGATGCCAGAGGCGCGTCGGCCAGAGCCTGTTCGCGGAGGCATGGCGGCGATAGAGGCATTGTCCATCCCCAGTGCGGAGAGACTGGGCAAGGCCGGAGGCTTGTCCTTGACGACGTCCATGAATTGGAGAAGGAAGTCCCGGTCGTAACGGTACTTGCCCGGAGCGGCGTCTTCGTTGAGCTCCGGCTTGGGGCTCAGCATCTTGCCGTAGTCGACACGCTCGAGGTTGTGAAGTCTCCGTGCAGATCCAAGAGAGACACTGGCGGCGCTCAAGGGGCCATCGTCTTTGACCTTGTTTGCCGCAGAGACATCCAGAGGGTTGACAATAGGTCTCTTGCGCTTCTCAAGAGACTCCAAGTCGAGCTTGATAGTCGACTGGTTGCCGATGCTGGCTATGGATCCAGAGCTCGTGGCCGACGTGAGCGAGCTCATCGGCTTGGCGGGCAGACCAGCGAAGCCAGGAGTGCTGGGTGTCCGAGGAGTGGCAAGAGGCATGCCCCCGGGAGTGCGTGGCATTCCCTCGTGGTGAGGGGTAGAGGGTACAGAAGAGGCTTCACGAGCCAACTTCTCGATGTCGGCACTGCTGAATCCGCCCCGCAAGTATGAGCCCTTGGTTTCAATAGGCCTGGGCGCTGGCCTGGTTGGAGTCGTCTCCTTTGCCAGTGCCTGTGCCTGGTCTTCGGTCGACTTCGACTGCTCGGCACTCGCAGCCTCTGCTTCCTCTTGCTGCTTCTTCTTGGCTGCGGCGTCGGCAGTGGCAGTGGCGGCTGCTTCTTCCTCCTGCTTGCGCTTTGTCTCCTCCTCAGCCTTCCGCTTGGACTCCTCTTCCTCGGCCTTCCGCTTAGTCTCTTCCTCGGCCTTGCGCTTCGTTTCTGCCTCCTCCTCATCCTTCTTCTGCTTCAGCTTAGCTTCCTCCTCAGCCTTGCGCTTGGCCTCCTTCTCCACTTCTTCCGCCTCTTTAGCCTTGCGCTCCGCCTCTTCTTTGGCTTTGCGCTCGTCCTCCTCCTTGACCTTGCGATCCTCCTCCTCCTTCTTGGCCTTCTGTTCCGCTTCGTCCTTGGCCTTCTTCTCGGCTTCCTCCTTGTCGGCCTTCTCCCTGTCCTCTGTCACCTTTGATTCCGCCTTGCCTGCTGCCAGCTTCGATCTGACCTTCTCCATAAAGTTATCATGGGTCTTGGGCTTGCTGAGCACAGCCGGCGCAGGGATCGGTGAGGGTGCGCCGCTCGAGGAACCGGGAGTCGAGGCGCCCGTTCCACTTGCATTTGCGAGGAACTTCGACACAGAAGCCGGCACCGTCTTTGGTGCCAGCCCCGTCAGGTCGAGAGCCGCCTTCGTGTTAGGATCCACGATCCTAATGGCGCTGCTCCTCTTCGGCTCAAAGTTCCGGGCAGAGGGACTCATGGGTGCCATTCCACCAGGCAGGGGAGAGTTGGGCCCACCAGGGCCACTGAAGGAACCGTGTTGAGATCCCGAATGCGTGTGTCCATGTGCATGGCCATGAGGCACAAACGTACCGCTTCCGACAGAAGGGAAGCTGGGAGGTCTCTGATGCGGCGTGTGTGGCGTCGGTGGTTGTCCGATGCCGATTCCTCCTTGTCCCGCAGGCTGGGTGCGCGTCTGACCAGGGGAGTGCATCGGAGATGCGGCAGGGACACCGTTGATCGGTGGCATCGGAGATGATGGCATGTTCGGATGCCTTGGCGATCTGGGAGCACCAGATGCGCCGCCCTGCATGTCGTAACCCTGGTGGGGCTGCTGCCACCCGCCTGGCCCTTGGTATCCATAGTGTGGTTGGTAGCCCGGATATTGGGCTCCAGCAGGGTACTGGGATCGACAAACAAAGAAACGCGTCAGGAATTGATCAGCTTAGAGGAACAAGTTATGTTTGGCAGCTTACCATGGGAACCCATGACTGTTGACCCATGTGCATCGGTTGCAGACCTGCATGCTGCACATTCGGACTCCGCTGAACCTGACCCTGCATCCCTTGCGGCTGCTGTTGTTGTTGCTGCTGCTGCGATTGTTGTTGTTGGTTATGGGGAACAAAGGGACTCGGAGGCACATTGCCTGGAGTACCCGATGGCAACCGCGAACCAGGACCCGAGTGCTGGCCCGAGGCAGTGCGTGCAGGTTGGAACGGCTGCGAGCCGTTCGGCCGCAGATTTGACGAAGGCATCCGTTGAGCTGGGGATGGTGTGGCATTTAGGGAGGCGGGTGTGTGCGCAGGCGTGCTTTGCTGCGAGGCAGCAGGTGTAGTCACAACACTTGAACTGGGAGTTGCCGTTTGGGTGGAAGCAGCACCAGAAGCAGGGCGCGAGGAACCAGCTGTTGTCGATGTCGCTGTGCTGGAGCTAGGCACGGATGACGATGACGGCCCGCTGCTCTGGAAGAGCTTGTGGAAGTTGACATTGGGCTTCGCGGTCCGTACAGCAGGAGTGGCTGCACTGATCGCGTCACTACCAGGGGCCGACGCCTTCTGTGCTGCCGCATCGCCAGCAGCATTTCCCGCAGCACCGCCGTTCATGTTAGGGTCCGGCTTGGCCGCCTCGACGGTGCCAAACTGCCGTGGCTGTCGGATAGCCTCGGGCACAGCGGCGGGTGACGATGACAGAAGCGCGTTGGCTTCGGCAATTGAACCAAAATTGATCGAATCGCGCGAACCTGCACTTTTGACGGCGATGGGGAGGGTGCCTGATTGGCCCTTTGCAACGCTGACAGCCGACTGTCTCCGATTGTGACTCGATTGAGGAGCACCGTTCACCAACGCACCCGATGATCCCTGGGGACGGCTGCCATTCTGGGGAACTGGAATTGCAGTTGCAGGTGTAGCCGATGAGGAGGATGATGCCGACTGTTGTTGCTGCTGCTGCGAAGGTCCTGGGGTGGACGCGCCGGTGGTGGTAGGCGTGGCTGCACCAGAGGAAGCTTGCGACGCCGATGAGACTCCTGCTGCGGCAGCTGCTGCAAAAGATGTTGCTGCAGGCTTTGACTTTGCGGCTGCGGCTGCGTAGTTAAAAGCGGAGGTCGGGCGAGAAGCGGGAGCAGAAGCTCCGGTGGCGGCGGCGGATGCTGCTTGTGGCTTGTTTGTAAATGTGTTGGGGGTATTCGCCTTGCTCATTCTATGGAAGGGTTGCTATTGCTGGATGCGAGCGAGCAAGCGCAAGAATTTGGCTTTTAGGATGAAGGCGGAGGGCGGAGGGTTCGATTAGAAGAGGAGCCGGAGGCTGCTGCAGAGTGAGACGGGAAGCGTAGTGATACGAAACGTCCGGCGTCCGCGAGAGAGTTCAGTGGGATTGAACTCGGGGTTGCCTTCGAGGGAAGGAGACGCGCTTTCGAGTGAAAGCCCGGTGTAGAACGCCCGATTCCTTGCTGTTGGAATGGATGTGCCTCTGCCTCGATCGCCGTGGGTCGAAGAGGTGGAGAGGAGAGTTGCGAAGTCTGTCTGCTGTTTCTTCTGGTGGAAGAGAGCAAACGTCCTTCTGTAGTGCCTGAGGCCTCCTTTTGTCCGAACCGTGGCGGGTTGGGAGTTCGGGGGTTCAAGCGGACGAGCGGGATGGGTGCCCCTGCTGCTTGAGGAAGAGGATGGATCCGCTTCTTGGTGATTCCTCTGGGGGAGGTGGGAGAGCGGTCTGAAGAGGAGGGACTCTGTCGAGAAGAGTCAGTCGTATCCTCAAACGTTTCTCTCGATGAGGATCCGATGCAGAGATGTTCGCAGATGGTTGTGCGGATCAAAGGCAAACGGAAGGGGAGAGAGAGACAAGGAAAAGGTGAGAGCGAGCGCAAAGCGCGTGGGAGACCAGCCACAAGCCCAGGCAAGCAAAAACCACAGCCTGCATTTCCAGATCCAAAAGCGGCACTCTTTTCTCTCAGCACCAGAGCACGGCTCCCGCGAAAACATTGCCTTCAGATGCAGCCGAAGCTGCCGCCTTTTCAAAAGTGCCCGCAATCGCCTGACATTTTCCGTTCACCATGCACTCGCTCCCTCGTTACGTCAGAACTCAGAACGAAGTCACGCGGGCTCGTTTTCCCAGCTTCCCTCCCTTCGAACTTTGCCAGTGCCGCGAGCACTTTCCCTTCCTTGCCTGGCCCAGGATCGTCGGAGGACGTGTGGGATGATACCGATCTGTGAGGGCTGGGTGACGGCGACCTCCTTACGCTGATGGGCGGAAGACGAAACGAAGGGAAGAAAAAAAAATTGCGCGGCGTTCTCGTCGCGTAAATCACGCGGCCTGCGCGCCTGCGCGACCGATGTGGAGGGAAGCGTCTGACCACGTGCCCGCCGACTTTCCCACGCTTCTAAACTCCCCCCCCCCCTTCGCTCACCTTCCCGCCCGAGCCAGGGAGTTACATGGCACAGAGGCAAGGCTTTCCCAAGGGCTATACCCTCCTTGTCACCCCTCGACTTCAACATCTCCGCCAGCTGGGCGGCGCCCCGAGCCTTCTCACACGATAGACGAGGAGGGAGTCAACCATGCTCGTCCCGCCACCCAATTTCGGTATCGTCGAAGAGAACCTGTACCGGAGCGGACAGCCCGACCAACTAAATTTCCCCTTCCTTGAGAAGCTCAACCTCAAGACCATCATCTGGCTCGCCCCCGAAGAACCAGATCTGGCCTTGTGAGTAGCTTTTATTCAGATCATACTCTCGTTAACTCGATTCGAATTGAACCCCCCTTCTTCTCTAAAGCTCGGACTTCTGCAAATATCAAGGCATAACCCTCCACCACCTCGGCGTCCTCTACCAAACCAACGCCTCTGACCCCATCACGGAACAAGTCGTCCTTCAAGCCCTCCACTACCTCGTCCAGCCCTCGACATACCCGGCCTTCGTGATGTGCAATCTCGGCAGACATCGGACCGGAACCGTCGTTGGCTGTCTTCGCAAGCTCCAGTCTTGGAATCTTAGCAGTATCCTCGACGAATATAGAAGGTATGCGGGCACCAAGGTCCGCGTTTTGAATGAACAGGTCAGTTCCAATCTTGAATGGTTCTAGGTCTGACGACACCCAAGTCCTGACCGAACACCCTTTGCACTCTTCCACAGTTCATCGAACTGTTCGACGTAGAACTCGTCTTTTAATCACTTTCTCCCATCAGCCTTTTCATGCCTTGCTTCGTCTGCCCTCCCACCAGTATACCCGCAGCACGCAAGCTCCCTCTCTCACTCCATGGTCACACCTGTATTCTAGCTAGGGCAGTTATCCTAATCCGTCAATGACAGTCGATTCACCACTCAGATATGATAGAGCGTAGACAGATACGATAGAGAGATGCACGCATCATTCCTCCGCGCGCCCCTCCCGCCAGTCCTCCTTCGCCCACCAAGGCATCTCGTCCTCGTAGCTCCACTCGTCCGTCTCGTACTTGAGCGCATGTAGATAGATGTAGAGCTCCGATGGCTTCGGATCCGGATGAAGGGGTCTATCCACCACCCGACGCAAGGCGATACCTGGTTCAGTCACAGACATAAGCCAGCTTCAGAGAAGAAGAATGAACTCACATCCTGCACTCCTCGCAAAAGGATCCCATCCCACTGTCAAACGCAGCTTTCCCCTCCAACGCCGCCGCGGCGCCTTCCTCCCCCAGCTCCGGACCTCCACTGCCCACCCCGGCAGGACAACCCGCCAACAGATACTTAGGATCATCCATCACGCTCTGTCCATTCGCACCGGGAACCTGCACAACCTCGACGCCTTCCTTCCTCATCAGATGCGAGAACAGCATCTCATCCCTCCATCGCGCCCAGTCTTCCTTGGAGTCTCGCTCCAGCTTGATCGCTGCGATCACAGCGTCGACGGCTTGGTTGCCTGTCATCCCTCCGGCCTCGGTCTTCCAGCGGTCGGGCTCGATCTCCAGCTGCTTGAAGCAAGTGGCTGGGTACTGCTCCCAGATCGGATGGTTGTACAGCGGGTCGTTGGGGATTGGATAGCCCAAGTACTGCGCGTGGACTCGAATCTGGTGCGTCCGACCGGTGATCGGTCGGCCTTTTCGTTTTCTTTTCAGCATCTGTCATTGAGCGATTCCTCGGCGAAACGAAGGTTAAGACTCACAGTATACAACACTGGTATCGCTGTCAGGATCATATGATATTCTCTTGAAGATGGTTTGACATTCCTGCCAAAGACAACCAGGTCAGCGTTGTTTTCACCGAGATGTGAGCTTGCCCGCTGTGACTCACTTTTCCCAAGTGGTGAACGAGGTTGACACCTGCCTGTCTGTCAATTGCCAGGATGGGCTCCTGGCAGTCGATTTCCTCCCTGCCAGAGACGGACGGATGGTGCGGGACGATCAAATCAGCAAACCATCAGATCCCTCATGGTCACGTTCTCCAACGCAAGAGAGGACGAGGACCTTGCTTCGACGACGAGCGCCGCGCGTGAAAGAAAGAAGAAAGCACCAAAGAGCTCATCGAGCCGAAGGAAACACACGCAGACTCACTCAGGGAAGCGCCCTTTCACTCGACAAACATAGGCCTGTGCAAAGGAACATCAGCGGACGATGAGGACAACTCTGCCCGTCACTGGGTCGACTTCACCACAAAGACTCACCTTGCGCACCAGTCCTCTTGTGAACTGATCACCAATCTTCTGCGCCGCCTCTTTGGTCGTCGAGCAAACCATCAGGCCGGAAGTGAGGCGATCCAGACGGTTTGTAGCTGTGGAGACTCAAACATGTGTGTCAGGACACTCTGTAAAGATCAGCAAGGCAGAGGCGGCATAACCTTACTGTAGATGACTGGCTCATTGAGGTCGTGTTTTATCATATGTATGAGCTGTTCATTCGGAAGGGACATGGTCAGGACTCTGCGCATGAACATTTGACAAGATGAAACCCGGAACTTGGGGAGCTCACCGTGTGCTTCCCATACCGTCCGGCAGCATGAACCGGAATACTCCCAGGCTGATGGATAAGGTCAGGTCAGATCCTCTGAAGCCACGTTGGGGATGAGGTAGGAAACCTACTTTGCGAACGACCAGATGGCCTTTTTCCTCGTCGCGGAATAAAATCTTGACCGGATCTGTCGTTACGGGCGGTTCATGCCGGTGCACGCGATTGCTGTGGGAGAAGATAGATGGAGTCAGTATTTCGATGGGGCATACCTGCTCGTGGGCGAAGGGAACTTGCCTCATCGTGTCCCCGTTCTTGAGGCAGTAGCGGGGATCCGTCTTTTGATGATTGACTTGGCACAGTCCTGGATGAAGGTACGATAGGTTAAGCAGCCAAAGAGTCATCGTTCAGATCGCCCGAAGGGATAACTCACCTGTATGGATAGCCCAATGCTATACCAGGGAAACGAAGTCCAGTCAGACCCACACTCTTTCCATGCAGTCTCTCTGGACCGGGCTCACATAGTATTCCTTCGTCCGATCCCGGAACTCTGTGACGAGCATCTCCAATAATTCACGGTCGTACCACCGCCTCTTGCACGAAGTTTCGTACACATGCCTGAGTAAAAGGGGAAAAAAGAAGAGACGGGAGAAAGAATTTGAGTTGAGTAGGACGTCCACCTTCATTTGCATTGCAGGATTGGGGATTTTATACGAACCAGTATGGGGGGCAATGGCGCAAGGGGGGTCCTGAGCAGAAGGCGAAGGGAGAGGGTCAGCAGGGGCACAACTTGCGACACGAGACGGGGAAACTGGCCACATCGTACCTTCGGGCAAACTCATTCTCGGTCGCGGTAGACGAAGAAACCTCAGGGCCATACCTTTCCCTCTCGAGATGAGAGGCTGGTCGGGAAAGAAAAAGGTCGAGCAGGAATTGGGAAGGTAGGGAGCCCACTCATGTGAAACCTGATACTGGTGGTATATATTTGAAAATGTGGGAGAAGATGTCATCAAGGAGGCGGTAGCTCAGTGGTAGAGCGGGCGATTGCAGCTTATGCGACTCTCGTCAGGTCATGTGTTCAAACCACATTCGCCTCTGAATTCAAGCATTATTTTTTTGTTGATCACTTTTTTTCTTTGAATGACTATCACAGCGACGTATCTCGCCCCTCCTCTTCGTTGCAGCGTGCAGTCTCGCATCTCGTTTGGCGTTTTCCGGTGCAGTGAATTATTCCTCCTTTGCACGATCCAGCGTCAGTCGCCAATCAGCTCACCCACATCTCTTTGCCTTCCTGTCTCCCTGCTGACCGAGAACCGTGAATTTTGCCTCCCAGCATTTGCCTCCTGGAGGCAAAATTGTCGCCCAAGCTCATATGCACCAAATTTGCCTCCCGGGAGGTCCCAGATTTGCCTCTTGGGGAGGCAAATTTACCGCTTTCCTCATCAAACGCCGAAATTTGCCTCATTTCTGCTATTTGCCTCGGAGGCAAATGCTCCGAAAGGAGGCAAAGTTCTAGTTCAGAGACCCAAGGCCTACAATTTTGCCTCCTTCCAGGGCCTGATTTGCCTCCCTCCATTCACATTTGCCTCCAAGACTTTCAATGCACGTGACCTAGATCAAGCTCATTACACCAGGTAAATTCCACGTGGCCATCATCTTATCTCCTTCTTTTTATCTTTTTTCATTGCCCGCTCGAGCCCCTGCATAGCAACAGCTCTGCCTCCACTTTTCCCACGGCACTTTCTTCTCGCCCTCATCTTTTCCCTTCTCGAGCTCTTAATGCTTCTTTCGCTCGTCAATCCTACTCGAATTTCACTTGTCAACACAGGGAGAGGATGAAAAAAAATTGGTCAGGAAGGAGGCAAAATAGCCGTGGACAGGAGGCAAATTTCAGCAGTTCTCTCTCGTAATCGCGAATTTTTGCCTCTTCGGAGCCTTTTTTTTGCCTCGGAGGAGGCAAGCCGCCGGAGCGAGGAGGCAAAATCGGCGATTCCCATCGATTTGAACTGTTTAGGGAGGCAAAAAATGGGTCTGAGGAGGCAAATTTCGATTTCATCCTTGTGGACGATCATTTTTGCCTCCATTTAGCCCAAGGAGGCAAAACACCTTAGGAGGCAAAATTCACGGTTGCCCTGCTGACCCATCTTCCTTCCACAGACAGGCACGGTCACGCGAACGATGAAGGTGAACTTGACACAGGCCTTCAACGCTTCCACTCTGACTCCTTTCGGCTGTCGCTGCGTGGCGATTGCGAATTGCTAACATTTTGATCTTTGCACTCCCACCCCGCGCTCTAACTCCCTGCCTTCATACTGCACCGTGGGACGAAGTTCGCCCTGAGGCTGGACCGCGTACGCGACGGCTCCTGGAATGAATCGAGATCCGTGGTCCGGTGCGTTACGTGGTTCAGCGAGCGACGATCAGGCACCCTCGCCTTCGTCACTTTCGAACGCCCAGCAGCACCAAGCGGCATCATGAAGCTGGAAGCCCGTCAGCAACGACTGGGCCGCAGTTGCCATGCAAACCAGCAGGAGCTATACCACTTCTGTGAGCGCTACACCTGGAGCTCGTCATGCTTCTCTCTTCTTCCTGCCCTCTCTCTTGCGCACACGTTGACCGGGTACTTCTCAACCTTAAGTCTCCTTTCAGTAATCGGCGGCGGAGCCATGCAAAGCGAAGGTCTGCAGCGTCCCGTCGCGTGGTGCCATGGCACTATGTGGAGTTCTCATGGTGGCCTCGAGTCACAGCTGGTGGCATCCCTTCAAGCCGACGCTCATGCATCCCTCACCGTTCCCATCTTTCCGGCTCAACTGACGTGCGCTCGTCCGGCCTGCTTCTTTCACGTTCCTCCCATCCTTAATCCCCTCATTCCCATCACAACCGACTGATGCGCTGTAAATGGGCCGCTTGCATCACCACCGCCGAGTTTTCCTCCGCGGGAAGGAGAGTGATGGATTCCGTAACAGGCAATTAACTTTCGCGCTCTCAACTCCATCTTTTCCCTCTTAAACGTGCTGACTATCATGCTTTCTTCCTGCTCCCTCTCCTCCTGCTCCCCCTCCTCCTCCTCTTCTCCTGCTCCCCCTCCTCCTCTTCTCCTCCTGCTCCCCCTCCTCCTCTTCTCCTCCTCCTCCTCCTCCTCCTCCCTTCACTTGGGCGCCGACTTCGCTCGCATCCTTCCCAGCCTCATCGACCCTCGACCGTCCAATATCCAGCATCGATTATCGAACAACCGATCTCGACTGCCGAATTCAACCACCAACCACGACACCGCACATTTCCGCCCTCCATCCTCAGCTCTTTCTCGTCGGGATCTACCCGAGACCTTCGACCTGTTCCACCGCCTCCGCATGGCCTAGCACACAGGCAAGCATTCGACGCTGCATACTGACCTGTTGTAACCTAAAGCCTGAAGCTTTACACAGCAATGCATCTCCTTCTGCTTCATACATACACGCATACGCTCCCCCGCCCCCCTCGCAAAAGAGTGGCCTTGCAAAGCGATCGCTCTCCCCAGTTTGGTCTCTGGCAAAAGGATGTCAAAATCTCAAAAAGACAAAAGAATGGAGACAGTGGGGATTGAACCCACGACCTTTTCAACACACTCGAGTATGCAAATGAAACGATCTACCACTGATCTATATCCCCGAATCAGATGTCAAACTCTGCTGTCAAACAATATAACCTAACGCAGTAGACTGCATGCGAAGCTTCCACGCACCCCAGAGTGAGAAGGCCCCGACCACCTCGACCTTCCTTCGCACTGTCCTTCGTGAGCTCGACGTTCGCAGCAAGACGAGCAAGACGAGCGCAGAGAGTCAAACGCAGCACTTCCCACACTCTTTCTCTCTCCCCCGGTCATGGCTGTCGCGTATCGTCTGCCGAGCTTCTCGGCGGGCACCACCAAGAATGCGGCCTCCTTCCTGCGGCTGATCATCATCTTCCTCATCGCGGGTGCAGCGATCAGCTCCCGTCTCTTCGCTGTCATCAGACACGAGTCCATCATTCACGAGTTCGACCCTTGGTGTGAGTGCCCCTGCTGTGCGCCTGCTCCGTGCCTTTTCCTTCTTGCTGACCGCGGTGGTCTCTCTCTCTCTTTCCAGTCAACTTCCGCGCGACCAAGGTCCTCACCACCGATGGCTTCTACCGATTCTGGAACTGGTTCGACCCCACCGCATGGTACCCGCTCGGTCGCGCTGCCGGAGGGACCGTCTACCCAGGGCTGATGGTCACCAGCGGCCTCATCCACAACTTCCTCCACGCCATCAACATCCCCATCGACATTCGCAACATCTGCGTCATGCTCGCCCCCGCCTTCTCCGGCCTCACCGCATGGGTCACCTACCTCTTCACCGCACACATGAAGGACGACGCCGCTGGCTTGCTCGCCGCGGCCTTTGTCGGTATCGCCCCCGGTTACATCTCCCGCTCGGTCGCTGGTTCCTACGACAACGAGGCCATCGCCATCTTCCTCCTCATGATCACCTTCTACCTCTGGATCAAGGCCATGAAAGACGGCTCCGCACTCTGGGGCGTCGCATGTGGACTCTTCTACTTCTACATGGTAGCTGCCTGGGGTGGATACGTCTTCATCACCAACATGATCCCCCTCCACGTCTTTGTCCTCCTCCTCATGGGCCGCTTCAACCCGCGCCTGTATGTCGCCTACTCGTCCTTTTACACGGTCGGCACATTGTCAAGTATGCAGGTGCCCTTCGTCGGCTTCCAACCTGTACGGACTAGCGAGCACATGGCAGCCCTCGGTGTTTTCGGTCTCCTGCAGCTCGTCGCCTTCGCAGAGCTCGTCCGCTCCCACGTGCCCTCAAAGCAGTTCAAGGTCATCCTCCGTGTCAGCATTGTAGCCGTCTTCGTCCTCGCTTTCGGCGCCCTTGTCGGCTTGACCTACACCGGCTACATCGCCCCCTGGACCGGGCGCTTCTACTCGCTCTGGGACACTGGCTACGCCAAGAAGTACATCCCCATCATCGCCTCCGTATCTGAGCACCAGCCCCCGGCCTGGCCCGCCTTCTTCTTCGACCTTCAAATGCTCATCTTCCTGCTCCCCGCCGGTATCTTCCTTCTCTTCCGCGAACTTCGCGACGAGCACATCTTCGTTATCATCTATGCCGTCATGGCCTCGTACTTTGCCGGTGTCATGGTCCGCCTCATGCTCACCCTGACGCCGTGCGTGTGTGTCGCCGCAGCGGTGGCCATCAGCACCCTTCTCGACACGTACCTTGACCCTCAGGAGCCTTCCGCCTCTTCCAGCAACGGCGGCAACAGCAAGGCTGTAGCATCGGCCAAGAAGAACAGCAAGGACGCGTCTTCCGCCGATGCAGGTGATGCGCACCTGGCCTCCGACGAGCAATCCCGCGTTCAGTCCTTCAAGAACGTCTCTGAATCATCGGGCATCTTCGGCCTCGACACCCGCTCCTTCGTCGCCGCCTGGGTCCTCATCCTGCTCGTGATCTTCGTCCAGCACTGCACCTGGGTCACCTCGTCTGCGTACTCGAGTCCCTCCGTCGTGCTCGCGTCCCGGAACCAGGACGGCTCTCAGCACATCATCGATGACTTCCGAGAGGCGTACTACTGGTTGCGCGAGAACACGCCGATTGACGCCAAGGTCATGAGTTGGTGGGACTACGGGTACCAGATCTCTGGTATGGCTGACCGACCGACCCTGGTAGACAACAACACGTGGAACAACACTCACATTGCCACTGTGGGCAAGGTGAGTATCTGTCCTCCATTCCAGATTTTACATGTATACCATCTACGCACTTGGGACTCACACCTCTCACCTACCACGATCTTTGTAGGCTATGAGCAGCCCTGAGCATGCATCGTACCCCATCTTGCGCGCACACGATGTCGACTACATTCTCATCAGTAGGTCCTGTTCGCTGCCCGCCCGTGAACAGAGCTGTAACTGACAGATCGCGTTCTTTTTACTCCCACTCCCTTGTTTTTACTCCCACTTCCTTGTTATTGGCAGTCTTCGTTAGTACCTCCTGCTCCGTGCTGCATCTTCCAGCTAGTGCCTTCAACTGACCTTATTCGTTTGTGCCACCTCTCCAGGGCGGACTGCTCGGCTTCAGCGGCGACGACATCAACAAGTACCTCTGGATGATCCGCATCGCCCAAGGAATCTGGCCCGACGAGATCAACGAGCCGGACTTCTTCACCTCCCGGGGCGAGTTCAAGATCGACGACAATGCCTCGAAGACGATGAAGAACAGTCTGATGTACAAGATGAGCTACTACCGCTTCAACGACCTCTTTGGCGGACGACCGGGCATGGATCGGGCGAGGGGAAGTCCGAGTGCAACGGTGCCGCCTACACTGGATGTGTTGGATGAGGCTTTCACGAGCGAGAACTGGCTGGTGAGTTTTCTTCATTCTTTTCTTGTACTGATGACTTGTACATCGAGGCTGAACGACTTTTTCCTCCCCATCACAAGGTCCGGATCTACAAGGTCAAGAAGGAAGACTCGCTCGGTCGGGACTTGCCCAGCGCCAACGCATTCGAGCGCGACGGGAAGCGAAGGAAGAGATCAGTCATCCCAAGCAAGCGGGCCGTCAAGATCGATTGATGGGGTTCAGGAGCGCATTTGCGTCACCCCGGGTTTGCAAGTGCCTCCTTGGGGGCTTTGGGACCGTTCCTCCCTTCGCCTCTGCTCACCCTTTCGATCTTCTCACTGGACCGAATCCTACCTTTCTGCAAAACAAAAATGCAACTACAAAGAGCGTATACATTATCACCGGTCGTAGCTCTCTGATTGTCTATGAAGTGAGGATGGGAAAGGCCTGACACCAGCGCCGGAAGATCAGACTCGAACATGAGTGCGAGGACGAAGTGGAAGGAAAGAACAAGTGTACGATTGCGCGCGCGGAGGAGAGAAGAGAGAAGAGCTACAGAGGTTCGCGACCTTGCCAAAGGTCCAACGTCTGGTCTTTGACCTCCGAGCCATTCCCTGATAAACGAGGGGAGGATACGATTGTGCAAGGGAACGAGCTGCCACTCCCGTCCCTGCATTGGCAGTGGCTACGTACCCACAGCGCGTCCATCAGGCGCCTCTAGTTGCTGTGCATGTGGCAGACGGTACGAGAGGGACAAGGCAACACCCTATGTGCGAGGAAGTCACGGTCCACGAATGAATGACCTCGCGGGTTGATATGCCCTCGGGCTCGATGCCAGGTGGTGGCGAGGGGCGGGGGAGGGAAGAAGCCTGTCGGTCACCTGGACATCCTTGAGCTCTGCATAATATGCACCGAGTTGTCCTCTGTGTGAGTGAAGGGAGGTGTGGGAAGCAGAAGAGAGGAAGGGGGAAGGGGGGGATAAGAGTTAGCACCTGTGAGAAGAAAAGAAGTGGTCAGTGAGAAAGGGACAGATCCCCACGCAGGCCTTGCGTCGAGTCCCCGTGTTGGTCCCGCCCCCTTGAAGCGCCTCGGTGCCCGGCCCCGGCCCACAACACACGGGCATGAAAGTCGAGGCGAACCTGATCCTATCGATGCCCGGGTAGCGGACGTGGTGCCTGGTGGATCTTGAGGGCTTGAGGGCTTGAGGGCTTGAGGGCTCGAGGGCGTGAGGGCTTGAGGACTCGACGACTCGAGGTGGATGATCGTGGGTAGGGACCAATGAGGTTGACCGTCGAATAGATGCTGGCCGAGTGAGACTTGCGAGAGTGTGTGAGGGAGTGTATGAAGGAGCGTGTGAAGGAGCGTGTGAAGGAGAGTGTGAAGGAGCGTGTGAAGGAGAGTGAGTGTGAGAGGATGAGGGCAAAGTAAAGCGAGATGGGATGGGAGGGAATGAGTACGAGTGTGCGTGAAGCATGAGTGGCTTGAGGGAGATCCCGAAGCCAGATCCACGAGGCGCTGGCGTCCGCGGCATCGGTCCATCCGAATCCGATGTCCCTCCGACTTCCGAGCCCTTATGAGCATCACCTTCATCTTCACGATCCCCACGTCCCGTTTGCAGTTGAAACCACGCTCAGCCATCTTCTGACCGAGAAGATCAAAGGCCATGGCCACACCTTGGTTGTGGCGCATGAAGTCGCTGAGGACTTCGGTGATGATCGTGTACTCGTAGTTTGGGGGCGGGTTGGAGACGAGAACCTTGGACTCAGGAAGAGCCTCGATCTCGGCGGGCACCATGGAGACGTTGGTTGCGGAGAGGTCCGGTTCAAGCTGAACCCTCATTCTGGTGGTCACCTTCGACAGGCCGATATCCGACATCGGGCTCGAAGCGTTTCGCATCCACAAATGCGACCTTTCTCTTTGCTGGCGGCGACTTCTTCTTCGTCTGCGTGTGAGCTCTGTTGTTGCTCGATCCTTGTCCTCGGCCTTCATATTCCTTCTCCTCCGCATCCGCTCGGATCGATGCACTGGGGGCGGTCCAGAACGAGTTCGGCCACTGTGCCGATCCTTCGGCTTGGGGGTTTAAGCCCTTCATGTCCTGCGATGGGGCGCGAGCCGTGGACTGGGAGAGAGGTTGCGGTGCGAAGGGTGATGATGGTTGAACTTGTGCGGGCGGAATCGAGAAGGTGTGAGGGAGGGTGCTAATGCGAGTGGGAGGGCGAGGGTGAGTGTGCGAGCGAGTGACGAGCTCGGAGAGAATGAGTTTGTGTGTGTGTGTGAAGCTTGTGTGAGAGGGAGGCCTGGAGAGAATGGGAGGAGCTGGTGACCCGCGGCTGCTTCAGTGAGGGGGGAGATTCGGGTCAGGTCGACGCTGGTTGGAGGGCCTCGTTATATACCTTCGACCCTCCCTGAAAAATCGGCTTCTTTTGCACTGCTCTGCCCTGTTTCTGAGGTCGCCGTATAGAGAATCCAGCGGATGGAGAGTGTCCACGTCCATGCCCACCTTCTCTGAGGTAGAGGACCGTACTGCGTCCCAGCACGCCATCCACAGACGCCGAGCTGTGACGGTAGCGACCCTGCTTGTTTGGATTTCGCCAAGAAACCTCGCCCTCGACCCACGTATGCATGTCGAGCTGCGGTAGGATGAGGCTGGCAAGGAGTTGGGCTGAGGAAGAGGCCGAGGCGTGTCCATAACGGGGTTGTCTTGAATGTGCATGAACGCACCCTGAGGCACAGGGTTGTTACGGACAGGCAGGCGTGGACCAGCCTTCCTTGGAGTCGATCAAAAGTACCACCGGCGTCAGGCGAACTCGCAGACGTGTCGCCCTTCTTGGACTTCGACCTCCTTGCCGCAACGCACATAGGTCTGGAACGGTCCGTGTTCTTATCCTGCACGCGTTCGGATTCAGGGCGCGCAGAAAGAAGGAGCCAGCACGACCGGAAGCCCTGCGAGGCATGACACGGTCGCATACCTGGGGTCAGAATAAGTATTGAAAGGTCAGCAGGGGCCCAGTTTGACACTTGATCTCGCTACCAGCACTCACGCGAACCACGGTTGAGAATGCCCAAGTTTGTTTGGGAAGGGCCGTCGGCTGAGAGTGGCTCTGGTCGTCTCCTGGCTCGCTGCAAGATATGGAAAGGCCTCGACTCTGCGTCAGGTCGTGTTGTCACGCTGTTCGGGTGCGACCACTTCAGAAAGGTTGTGTGCCAGTAGCGACGCTCTTGATCATGCGACATCCCCCGTGAATGCTCTCAGACGGCTGGAAGCTGGAAGCGAGGAGCTCATTGAGCGCGAAGGCGTGCAGTGCTACCGGCTGCATGATCGCTGCGATGGAGATCGGTATGATTGTGGACCCCCTGGAATTTGTTGCCGACAACACTCACCATGCACACCTCCTGAGGATAGTCAACAAGGCACGACAGCAGAGGCCTGGGAGGAAGCAAAAGGTCGCCGACGGTCTGTCAATCCTGTGGATGCTGTAGGAATCCAAGGCTACGACAGAGAAGGGAGCGGGAGGAAACGGAAGAACGAAGAGGAAGGAGAGAGAGATCGAGACGGAGGCAGAGGCAGAGTCAACTGGAAGGATAAGGAGCGTCAGTGAGGTTAGTCCACACTCGATTGTGTCAAGGCGATGGAAACAGCGGCGGCCAGATCCGGTTGGGGGGAAGACCTTGCATCGCATTCCAACGAGGGGGATATTGGTGCAGGAGGAGTCTCGAAGGGAAAAAGAAGGAGAAAAGGGCGAATAGCAGAGGCTGTTGCACGAATCTATGCTGTACATGAATAAAGTGGGAAGGATCAGGACGAGGGACCCCATTGTCTGTGTAGTTGTGCAAGAACAGGCAAGAAGACGCGGTCCCGTCGAGTACCTTGATCATTGGCGGAAGAAGGAGAGGGCAAGAGGGCAAGTCTTAGAAATTGTCCTTGAGTCGAGACCAAAATCTGGGAAAACTTGGGACGCGGGAAAAGGTCGTACTGTTGTTGGGCAGCCCCCAATGCTGCAGGTGTCCGACGCTCATGGGGGTGGTATAGCTCCTGCTGGTCTGGGTGGCAAGGGCGGCCCAGTCGTTGCTGACGGGGACATGGTCGAGGACGGAGGCGGGCGGGTGAAGATGAGCTCAGAGACAGGAGGCGGATACACCGAAGGACTTCCAGCTCCATCGACTCCCGCATCGGCAGGCTGCCCATCAGGCGCAGCCGATCCCGCTTGGTTCTGCTGGGCGTTGGAAGGCGAGGGTGCCGGATCGTCGCTCGCTGAACCACGCAACGCATCCGACCACGGATCTTGTATTCCAGAAGCCGTCGCGTACGTCGAGAATGAATGCGGTCCAGCCTCAGGACGAACTTCATCCCACGTCGCACTATGTATATGCGACGGACTGATGTATCCACTACCACCCGACTGCAACCCCGATCCCAGTCCCGTCCCATCGTCCTGCTCCGAGCCGTACTGCGTTCGAATCTGTGGTAGAATAGTGCCAGGCCCACCAGGCTGCCGAACTGTACTCGATCGCGAGACGAGCGAGTTATCGTTCAAGGGTTGTTCGTGCTGCTCAGCAGCGTTCACTTCATCGGCATCGGCCCAGATTGGGTCCGCAGGGGGAGCAGAGGCAGCCACCAGAGCGGCTCGTTCCATCGGGTCCAGATCAAGCGGCGCCAGGGGCGACATCTGAAAAGGCGGTAAGGTCGGGGCTCCCGGTCGTTCCATCGACGAGTTAGGTAGATTCAGCTGTCGCCTGGGAGGCGACATAGCTTCGCCCGGAAGGATCGCATTCTTGCGCTTCAAATCACTCGTGCCAGGTAGGAGCGGTTGGTCGGATGAGGATGATGCGCTGCCCAGAGCTGGAAGCGAGGCAGATAAAGGCACGGCGGGGATAGTAATCGATGGCGCCGCATCCGGTCCGTTGTTCACAAGCGTTGCAGCGTGCGCCATGGTCGCCGTGGTGGATGCCGGCATGTTCGGATCCATCGGCCCCGCCTCAAACACCTGCGGCGCATACCGAATCAAGTCCTCGACCACTCGATCTTCCTCCATCGCAGCCGCAAGCGACGTCGTCTCGTGGTCTCCATCAGAGCACAAGACGGGACCAAATATGACGGCAAGGTTCGACTCGGTCATTGAGTTCTTGTCGGAATGGGCAGCAACATTGGCCAGGTGGAAGACTATCGTTTTGAGAGTGATGTTGTTCATCGGAGGTAGACGGCGTATGCGTCCCTTCAGAGTCGCAAAACCTGTGCGAATGTTCTCCTCCCGCTCGTGTGTGTACCTGATACGCTCTTCCCACGGCATGGCCATCACTGGCTCCGGCAACTCGCGAAGGTACAGCTTGAGCAGTCCTGCAACAGCAGGAAGCTCCGGCTTCAGGACTTCGAAATCAAGGCCTTCTTCGTCCTTCTCGACCGCGGCGAGCAGAGCCTGGATGGAAGAATGCCGAGCTGAGATGCGGTAGATGCCTTGGAGCTCAAGACCGTGCTTCTCAATGTAGGAGATGCACTTGGTGATGATAATCGGAGGCTGGATGACGCGGCCGGGCAGATGACTGAATGCATAGTCGGTAAGCGAGATGCCGAAGATGACTTTGGCTCGACCGTGCCAGCTGTAGAGGGAAGCATATGTCTGAGCAAGAAGAGTCATTCGACAGGACCAGGACTTGGAGGCGGACTTACTAATTCATATACGGGATCGACTCTTCGTCGTCTTGCATCACAGCCGTCAGGCCGCTCTCGAGTTCGACCGCCTCAATCGCCATACTATCAACTGCGTTCTCCACGATCCCTTCGGTGCGATCATGCACGCTGACCGAAGCATGTGCCGTTGAGAGCGCAGCCCGCTCCGCCTGGAGCAGGACGACCTGCGCAGTCCGGTTGAGTTCGCGTCTGCATTCGACCACACTGGTCACGGCCGCTGCGAGTGTCTTGTTCCGTCGGATGCGGAGAGTCTCAAGGTCAAAGACGGCCTTGCGGTATGCCCGATCGGCATCTTCTGACTCCTTCTTGACCTGCACGACACGAAGTGCGATGTTCTGGATTGACTTGGCTGCGCTTGGGCCGCGCACTAGTCCGACGTCTACAGACGATCCGAGGGGATTGGAATCGGTGCTGTCCCGATTATGAGCGCCCGGGCTGCCGAGTTTGTCTGAACCACCGTCCCGCATGCGGTTGATGAAGCCTTGAAATTTCTTGGGCGCGTCCTTAATGGCAGCTTCGCGCCCTTCCTTCGTGCGGAGAGCCTCTCTGAAGGTGAGCTTAGCCTTTTCCGATCCAAGAGGAGGGGATGTCGGCGAGTTAGAGAGATTCATATCGGACCGGTTGAGTGCGCCACCGCCGCCGAGAAGATCCGAGGTTGAGCCGCTTGACGAGTATGCTTGGTGGTCTGGCGCGCTCTGATGAGAGTTCGACAGGGACATCGCCGTCGCCGCACCTGCCGGCATCTCCTCCCCATCCGATGTGTTTGCGGCCTGACCTTGACCCTGACCCTGAGAAGTGTCGCGCAAGGTAGCCATTGTAGGTACTTGTGGCGAGGAGCTGCTGAGGAGGAGGGTGCGCTGGTCGTCGATAGCCTGCTGCTGGCCACGAAGCTGTTCGAGCTGCTCGCATTTCTTCTCGTACGTCCTGCGCAGGCGAGGTAGAGTATTATCGCGCATCTGGTCATAGTCGGCCATGCTCACCTGATGAACAGAGCAGAATGGATCAGCAAGCTGAGCTTTATCCAAAAACAGCATGCAAAGCCCGTGCTCACCTTGAGATCCTCTTTGACCCGCCTCCGAATGCGCTCCTGCGACTCGCCAAACTTCTGGAGCGGGAAGACGACGTTATCGCGCAGATCGTCAACGAGACTCTGCCGCATGTCGATCTCTCGCGTCTGGTTCTCGCGGAACTCTCGCCAGGTCGCGCGGAGCGTGGCAGAGCCTGAGGCAAAGAGGGCGCTGTATGCCGCAAGCGATTTTCTGTACAGGAGTGAGAACGGGGTTTTAGTAAGGTCAACCCAGCCTGGATATTACGAGCCTGCCAGCTCAGCCCTCCAATCCACTCACGCATCGTTCTTGCCCTCGATCTCGTTCTGCTTCTCGATAGCGCTCCTGAGCGCACTGATAAAGTGTTCCTCATGCTTGATGCGCGACTCGAAGAGCGCGGAGTACGAGTCCGCCTCGGCAAGCATGCTGTGCAGGGCCGAGGTGAGGACGGTGGCCAGTCCTGCGACGGTGCGGTACTGAGGACTGGGCGCATCGTGAGACTTGCGGGATGGGAGGGAGAGGTCCATCTTGGTTGGAGGATAGATTAGCGCTTGATGCTGGGTGGGGGCCTTGCTGGGAGACCGTGGCGGCGGCGGGGGAGCCTACGCTGAGCGGTGAGCGATGAGCGATGAGCTGAGACGGCGCCGACGCGAATGAGGCCCTTCCTATTGAGCAGGAGGGCGTTGGCGACGAGCTGAGGCGGCGGTGAGAAGAGCAGGACCTTTTGAGATAGGTGGAAGCGAGAGCCGAACAAAGGCAAGATAAAGGGCAAGGCACGGGTTCACAGCCACAGATGACTGGCCACTACACGACTTCTCTCCTCTCTCTCTCTGTGCCAAGTCGTGGTGGTGCGCTGGCCGCTGGCTTGGTCTGTGCAAGTGCGAGTGCGAGTGCCCGGATGTCGTCGATGTCGTCAATGTCATCGAGCAGCGCACGGCTGCGGACTGGACTCATCTCATTCGAGGTGCCTGCGCCAAGGCTCAGCGCCCAGTTGGGCAGTGATGAGCTCGAGCTTCTCATTCTCGTCAGACGTCAAAGAGGCAAGCAATCGCAAGGTTGGAGAACGAGCTCAGATTTCAGGAGACGAGAGAGCGAGGGAAAAGAGAGAGAGAGGAAGAAGTGATGCGCAGTTCGGGAGAGTGAGAGGGGCGAGAGAGAGAGAGAGAGTCAATGGAGGACCTTCCACTTGATACAGGCCTGGAAATCGGAGAGAGAGCGAGCGGGAAGCGAATCTGGTGGTAAACGTCTTGCTGGATCGGATTTGGGGGGCGGGAGCCAAACGCGTGCGACTCCTTTCCCCTCCTCCGCCCCGCTCCCCACAACCCTCCATTCGCCATGCCATGTCTTGGTCATCGTATGCCCAACAACCGGGAAAGGCATTACTTGAGGTGCGGCGATAGGTGAAAGGAGACGTCGTTGCCTTGAAAGAGTTCCAGGTGGGCGGAAAAGGAAAGCCGAACCAGACGAGGAGAAAATCGAGATCGTCACTAACGCGCAGTAATCGCCTTCTAGGGTAGGGAAATCGGTGTTCTTTGGAGTTGACATTGTCGAAGCTTGAGAGACCGGGGGAGCCAAAATTGGCAGACGGGGTGGAGAGGAGTGGAGGGAGCGTGTGTTGGCCTTGACGGTTGGCTGCCGAAATGCGATTAGAGAGAGAGGGGTGGTGGGGAACGCCAAAAGTGAGCACAAATGTCCTTCTTCGCGGGGGCAGCTGGCGGCGGACCTGGATCTCGTCGGGAGAAGAAAGAGGTGTGTACCCAAGACGAGGAAGGTGTTCCGACCGATCAAGTGAAGCGGAATGGATGGGGGTGGTGAAGAAAAAGACAGGCGCCGAGCAGACGAAGGCGAGAGAAAGGAAAGGTCCAATTTGTACGAATTTTGAGGAAGTTTCTTAGGGGGGGTCGTCAATTTGTTGAGGAAAATATTGCAGCAGCTCGTCGAGCTGGAGGGGAGTCGAATCAGGAAGGCAGAAGGGGAAATTGTCGATGCTGGAGGAATCGTGAGTTTGCGCTCAGATCTTCTTGCAGATCTCGCAGTTGACAGTGATCTCCTTCTCGAAGATTATCGGAAGAATGCTGAAGAAAGAGGTGGGAAGAGTAGCGTCAGTTGTAGTTCTCTACTTGGTCAAAGGGTACGCAGTCGGCAACTTACATCAGCGCCGCGAACACTGCGAACGAAAGAATGAAGAGCAACGAATACCGGATCACGATGCTTCTTCGCTGTTTCCTCTGTCGCAGCGAGAAAATGGGCGCTGGATGGGGTAAAAAGTGGAGGAGACAGAACATCAGCATTCGTGGCAGTATAGAGTCGCGAGCCAGCTCATCAAGAAACTCACAGTGAATCTGGCGCGACGGGCGCAGCCAGAACAACATGGTGCTGTGCACCTTGTCCACGTAGGGGATCGCCATCGGCACCGCCAGCACAAACAGCAATATGTGACATCTGTAACAAAAAGGAAGTGCGTAACTCGGGTCATTGTGAGCAAAACGCGATTCAAGGCCAAGTGAAAACCTCAAGAGCACCAGAGCGGAAAAACAACTCACGACATAAAGTCGGCAGCAAACAGCGACATCTCGATAATCTTGACGACAAACTCACGCGCCGGCTGGCTGAACGCGTGTCCACCCAGTCCACGGCCGTACCACCGACCCGTCCACCAGGCCCGGTTGGTCTCGTCGTGCTTCAACTCACGCGAGATCACCAGCGCGATCAAGATCTTGAAGATGCACCGTTGGATCGCAATGACCGCGATGATCGCAAGCACGGCGTGACTCGTGTTCCACTGCTCGAGGTACCACAAGAACTCGAAGGCGGCACTGCAGGGTAAGGAAAGGGGAGGAAAAAACGCGTTGAGCAACTCAAAAACACCAGACATCAAAAAGCCAACGCGGCTCTTCTGCACTTACATCATACCAATGACCGAAAGCAAGTGAGCAGTCGAAGCCATGATCGAACCAAACTTGGCACAGCACTTGTTAAGCGCCGGTCCCAAGAACATCGACACCAAGAACAAAATCAACAGCACCGCCGCGTTCCACACAATCGGTCCCAGTGAGATGATCACGATCCGGACAATACCACCCTGGGGCGGGTCCCCGACCTGGTGGAAACTCTTGACAAACGCGTACGCAATCGTGTAGATGACCGCCATGCAGATCGGACCGAGCACCTCAGCGAACAAGATCGTACGCCAGCCGGCACGGGGCACGTCGCCCGCAAGCTTCTCCGAGGGGTGGCCCAGACGCTTCTTCTTGTAACCAGTGACTTTTGTTCGGCTCAGACGGCAGTAGCCGATCCACGAGTTGGCGTGCGAGCGCGAGTTGCCGCGCGACATCCAGCGCAGGAATTCGCGGTAGTCAATGACGAAGTCGGACAGAGTGAACTGGTGAGGGTTGAACAGGAACGGCGCGATGCAGAGGGCGAGAATCGAGATCCAGAAGCTAAGAAGGGAAACACAAGCAAGGTCAGTTTCTGCGCAAAAAAAAAATGGAATCGTTGTGCGCCTGACAAAGAAAAACTTACTAGATCAGGTGAGGCAGCCAAAGCGTGAGCGTGATGTACAACAGCGACAACAGCATCCGCATACCCGAGTAGATCGACGGCCCAGCGAAACGCGAGTACAACAGCGCAAAGCTCTGACGCGTCGTCGCAAACCCACGACCAGTAGCGATGTATCGCGCACCACCAAAGGTCAAGTTACTGATAATCGAGTGCGAGTAAATCATCGTCGAGAACACCTCGAAGATCGGACTCAGACTGAGGAAATGCTTCGTCAACCGGATAATCGCCGAGATGGCACCGCGCTCCGAAAGTTCCTGCAAGAACAGCGGCAAGAAGGCGATGAAGAAGACGAGGAAGATGGAGATAATCGTGCGCTTGATCCAGGAGAAGACAGGGATCAGGTAGTAGCATCCGCCCGTGCCGGGGATGTACTCGCTGTTGACCGATTCACAGATCCGGAGCTGAGAGTTGAGCGTGCCGATGAACACCATCGTGATCATGAACAGCTGCACCGAGAGGATGACGAGGATGTTGTTGATGTGGAAACCGGGGTGGCCGTAGTAGAACGTCAAGAAGCGATCGACAGGCAGCTGCGTTCCCAGGTAGTAGTACTCGCGCGAGAGCATCTGCTCGCCCATACCGTTGCCCAGCTTAGTCGTGAAATTCAGAATGGTGCCGAAACCAAGATCTCGACCCTTGCCGCACTGGTAGTAGTCCATGTGCTTGATGCGACCACCGCGACCGAAGGCGTTCATACCAGCGTAGATATCCTCGTTCAAGTGAAGACCCTTCTGCGCCTTCGACACACCACCACGCGTCGTCATGAACAGCGCACTGAGGAAATCCGGGTGACCGTAGTGCAACTTGCCTCCGATCTGGGCCAACCCACGACCAGCCATCGTACCGAACGTTTGCTCCTTTCCGGCAGCGACGTCACCAAGGATACCAATGTTCTCGGAGAAGATGTACTCGCGAGCACCAAGAATGGCAACTGGCGCCTTCGAGAACTCTTGCCAGCCGGGTCCGTACGGGTTCTGGTTCGGCATGTTGTACTGCTCGAACTCGCCAAGCACATTACGAATCTTGAGGCACTCCTCCAAGTAGTTGTCCTGGTTAGCGTCAATCAGCTGGAGGTACTCGCCGCGGTGGAAGATAATGGCGTGGTTCTGGTTGTCCGACTTGCCGTCACCAAGAATGGGGTTACCGGGCAGCTCGACGCGGAACTTGGGACGACGCTTACCGTTGGGCAAGATCTCCGAGTGACCATCGACTAAAGACGAGAACCAGCGCGACTCGCCACCTTCCTTACGGGGTGCCTCCTCGTCCAAGTAAGCAATCTGCAGATCCGGGTACGCGCGAAGCAAGAACTCCGCATTCTCGTGCTCCTCCTTGTTGAACTTGGAGTACCGTTGCATGGAAATGACGAACTTGAACTTGCGTCGACTCATCCGTTCCAACTCGCGCTCGAGCTTCTCAGTGTTGCCACCGAAGAGCTGGACGACCTCGGGGTTCTCGACACGGTACAGCAGCTTGATGGCCTTGGCGTAGTTCATGAAGCCGGACACGGTTCGGTATAGCGTCTGAGCACGGAGCGAGGCCCAGATACGAGTTCGGAGGGTGTACTCAGGAGCTGCGGACTTGAAACCAATGCAGTAGAACGGAAGGTCATCCGTCTTGGCGCCCTTTGCCGTTGACTTTTCATCGAAGGGAGTGCTGCCGTTGAACCCGCTGGTCTCCTCTGCCAAGATCTTGGTGTCCTTCACGAAGTTGTCCCACTCGACCGGGTGGAGCTGCTTGAGGTACTCGAGCAGCGTGACACGTGTGTTCTGATCCTCCTCACGAATAATCTCGCGAAGCGAGAGCAAGATCTTCTCAGAGTAATGAGGAACGAGAACCGTGAATGTCGGCATGGCGTCGATAGGCAGCGGCTCGGGCAGGGCGATGGTGACGGACTGTGCGAAGAAGGAGATACGGCGTTCGGCTTCGGAACCCTTGGGGAAGAACTCGGGCTTGACGCCCTTGTCCGACTGACTGATGAAGAAAGTCGGAGCTCGGAGCGTGCGCTTGCCTTCGTCGCCGGAGGGAACCTGGTGGTAGAGCATCTTCTGGACGTGATCGATGGAGAGCAAGTGCTCGCGGTACATTGAGATGATGATGGCGTTCCACACTTGCGAGACGAGAACCTTGGGCTTGTACTTGATCTCCATGTCTTGGGTGGCAAGCAACTTCGCGTAGATCCGCTTGGGTAGACGCTGGAAGATGTCGCTCCATGGTGTCCAGATAGACAGTCCCATCGAGAATGACCATCCAATACTGAAGACGGTGTTCCAAATGACGTACCACTGTTGAGCAAGGGACGAGAGCGTAAAAAGTCAGCGTTCATTCAAGGAACAGCATTTTTGCCCAGATGTGTTCTGCTCACCAAGAAAGTGTCGAGGAAGAACAAGCACAGGTCCATGATTATCATGGCCACAAGCGCGAAGGCGGGCTGGTTCGTGCAGAGCACAGAACCGAAGTATCGGTCGCTGCATCCCTGAACCTTCATTATCAGCATGACGGCAAGCGGATCACGGAACGAGAGCGACAGGAAGAAGTAACTCTCTGTGAGCTTGCAGCCGAAGATGAGGGCCCAGAGCAGCAACGACCAGACTCGGTGGCCCTTCTCGAGTGGCGCATAACTGGCGGTAAACGTCTGGTTGGCGAGGTACTTGCGCGCCTTGCCCGCCACTCGATCGCCAAACATCCTGCCCGAGGGTACCAGCGAGAACAAGACAGTCACACAACCAGACGCAGCGATGTGTGCGATGGACACAATCAACGCGGTGGTGCTGAGGCGGTCCGAGAAGCCAAAGATGTAGACGGCGGGGGCGATGGTGATGCCGAGACAGACGAGCAAGAAGACTATCCGTCGGGCAAGGTGACTGGTGTTGTTCCATGTGGTGGGAATGTACGAAAACTCGGCAATGGTGGCACAGATCATGAGAATGGTAGAGACGGCACCACCTAGCGCCGCACCGGACAGAAGTTCCGCTTGAGTGGCGTCTCGAGAGCGGGCGTACACACGAGGCGCGTTGTAGGCGGTGTAGTAGAAGAATACCGAGATATGCAGAATCCAGATACGGTTGAAGTTGACCAAGAGATGGGCGAAAGACCGCTTCTCCTTGTACGTCTTGAAGAAGACGCGGCCCCAGTCGATCTTGTCGAACTTCATGAACCGTTGCGTTGGTGGCACATCGACCAGCCGGGTCCGGTCGGTCAGCACGATACGTGCGATGCCTTCGGGGTACCAGAAAAGCTGGTTGACGTCGTCGTACCCGATGATGCGATCGTGGTCTCGCTCCTTCTTGACGAACTTGCCGTCGACCACCTCGAACACCTGGTCGCGAAGAAATCGGTAGAGTGGCTTAACGACGGCCCGCAGATAGAGACCTTCTGGCACCGGCTCCATCCGGTTCTGGCACTCTGGCGAGCGGTAGTATTCATCTGCGCACTTGAAGATGAAACAGAGACACTCTGGTACGAATCGAACCTGACCACCTTCACCCCAGCAGAGCAGATAGAGAGCGATTTGTCGTAGGCGATCGTAGTCACTCATGCGGTTCATGGCGTCACGCCATCTTGTTGCTGCACTCTGCAGACTCTTTGCCGAGGCGTTTTGTAACCGGGCTGCCGGACCTTGGCCCTTGGTGGTTCCTCGCCGTTGGGCCATGCTGGCAGCGCGGGCGAGACCCGGATTTTGTGACTTGCCGATGGCGTCGTCGAGATCGAGTTGGGCAGCAAAGTACCACTTGCGGTAGTTGGCGTGCTCACCACCGATGTAGTCAGCGTGCAGAGTGAGAAGCGCCTGAGCAGGGCTCATCCGACTTGAGCGCGAGTCGAGCTGGATCATGAGGTGATCGTACATGTTCCGCATGGAATCCTTCTGGAAACCGAACTTGTTGGTAAGATCGATGAAGATATCCTCGATCTCTTCCTTGGAAAGAGGGATGTTGTGCTCGGCCGTCCAAGCGGGATATGGCTCCCGTTGTCTGTACCCGCCGCCGGGCATGTCGGTGTATGGAGAGGAGATGCCTGAGGGTGCGTACCCGGGAGCGCCACCTTGTGAGTACTCATCGTAGGAACGATCGTCGTATGGGTGGTTTCCGGGGATGAGCTCTGCAACGGAGCCCTCGGAGGCGTACGTATCTCTGCGCTCGGCAGGGAAGAAGTTGCCCTGTTCACTCCCGGCATCGCTGTATGCATGTCCGCCTGCGAAAGGATTTGGCCCACCTGGCGGGCCCATCGGCCCACCTGCTGGAGGATGCGCCATGGTGGTGCTGTGGGGGGTTGTGGAGGTGTTGGGGTGAGAGGAGGGAAGTGTCGTGTTCTTTGACTGGAGGTTGTTTGAGGGTGCGTGGCGAGGGGTCTTCTGCTGTTGGTTGGTTTGGAGAGATTGCGGGCGGAAACAGGGGACCGAGTGTGGTTCCTCTTTTCAAGCCGGACTCCGGGATCGTTTGAGCAGCGACTGTCTGTCTGGCTCAACTCTCAAGCGGGTGAAGGCCTGGGAGAGGAGGGGAAGAGGGTGGGGGTTGAGAGTGCGCCGGCCCTGTACCCTGTGCTTCTCGTTGACGAAGCGGGGCGAGATTGAGCTGCGCGGGGCAGACTGGGAAGGAGCCCCTTGCAATCCTTGATGGTGAGAGAGCCTGAAGCCTGAAGCCTGAAGCCTGAAGCAAGGCTGGCTGGCTGGCTGCTGTGTGGGAAGCGTGGGTAGTTGCGGCTGTGAGTCAGTGTGAGTGAGTGTGCCGCTGTTGGCTGTGCTGCTTCCCTATAGTAATCCCTTGCCTGACGTTGCCCCGCTCCGCCTGCTGGTGCTGGACGCTGAGCGAGCGAGCGAGCGAGCGAAAGGAGGGAAACTCAGAATCGACCCACTTTTCCAGCACTTTTGATACAACTGCAGCATTACAACCAGCACCTTCGCCACCATCCGCATTACAAATCATGTGCCAAGCCACGCTCCCCTCCTCCCCTCCGCCTCCCTCCGGCTTCGAATGTCGATCACTGGCACCATACATTTCTCATCAGATTTTGGAACCCCTCTCTCTCGCTGCCCTCCCTCACTCAGTCATTCGAACGCGTTGGTCCCGTATCGTCGTATCAGCACACTGCTGACAGCGTCGATTGTCGAACAGTCTGATTCATTGATTGATTGAGGTCTCGACGTCCCGTTCTCGGTTCTGCCACAGGCCCCCAGCTGCCGTAAGAATTTGAGAGCCGTGCTCGCTGGGGTCTTTCATGTCTTCTCCAAAAAGAAATTGATTTTCTGCCGTCAGGCGGGCAGTGTCCGAGCGTCGAAGATCGAGTCTCCGGAGCTCCGGATCGCGCATGAGGCCAGCCTGTCGACTTGCCGATATCTGAGACAAATCGATTCGTATGGGTGAAGTGCTTTTTGGTCCAATTTTTCAATGTTTCTGATCGGCCGCCGCGAGCCGTCCAAGAAGGAGTCGGGAAGGGGGAGAGGAGGATGCCAAGCGGCGACGAGCTATGCCAACCATGCCCAGCGGTCTTGACGATCTCAGCTCAGTCGCGCACGTCGTACCGTACGACGCGTGTGCACAGTCGACACACTCTCCTGTCCGCTCTCCGTGGAAGTCGTACCCATCGTCGACGAGCCAGCTGTGCAATCGGCAAAGTCAGCCTTCGACTAATTGCGTGTCTCTGCAGCGGAGCGAACGCTCACCCTCATTGTTCTGCGTCGCATCTGCGTCGTTCGACACCTCGTCGTCGTCCCGAGTCTGTGACAGAGCTTGAAGCGCCGAGCCTACGAGCGATCGACGGCTGGTACTGCCAGAGGGACGCGAGGACGCTGATCGCGATGTGTACTAAGAGCGACGAGGTTGTCCAAAGGTCGAAATCTATCAGATACGTTCCTCGCAACATCGAACGCTATGGCCGAAACTCACCTGTCGCACCGGCTTCGCTGCGCCTGAGGACGATTATCGAAAAGAAACGTTAGGATGTGAAGGAGTCCGATCACCTGAATCATCGCAACTCACCAGAAGGAGTCGAATGCTTAGGGACGGGACCAGCCCCGCCCTGAACATGCTGACTTTGCTTAACCTGCTCGACACCCATGAATCTCACTCGAGCCGTCGTGCCCTAGAAACGTCGTCCATGATCCGACAAGGATTTGAGAGTCTTCAGCGCCGTTTCCTCGATGAGTGGAACGCAACTGCGATCAAAACTCGCCTGATGGTCAGCCTCAGAGCTGGGCTCCTCAGAAGCAGGTAGAGGGATCGACCGCCGCGAAGCATTGGCTGATCCCTTCCGAAGCGAATCATTCTCCTGCTGTGCTTTTTTCTGTTAAGAGAACGTTTTTCGTCAAGTGGTGGTTCTTTCAGTATCGATGCAACGTTTCGCCGATCTCAAACTCACCAGCTTGTCAAGGAAAGAACGTTTTTCGTACTCAAGCTGTGCAGAGCAGAAGGTAAAAAGACATCAGTCGAAACAGCCTACTTCCCTTCTCATGTATCAACCGACGAACCCCTTTGATAACGTTATCCCGCTTGGAAAGCTCGCGTGTCACTTGCTCAGCATTCGAAGCCTGTAAGATCAGACGCTCACGTTTAACACGGTTCAAACATATCAGCTACAGATGCGGCAAGGAAGGTACTCACAATAGCCTGTGCAAGTAGCTGCGTTTCTGCCTCCGTCTGTTTTCGTCGAGAGAGAGAACGTTCAATAAGCATCTGCATCCGCGGGATACTGGTGCATCCATGTCCACTCACCAGTTGGCCAGACTGATACCGGCTCATCAACGTCTTCTCTCGCTCCACCGCTCGTCGTCCCTCTTCAGCATCAAGGCTCTGCAACCGCAGCTCCTCATTCGCTTGGTGCAGCTGTTCCCTAAGGTCGTCAAGTTCTTGCACATATGCCGCGATCTGATCCGTCAAGCCATCACGCTCCCTGCTGATGGACGCAGCCTCATCGCGGAGCTTTTGCAGGGCAGCATTGTCTTGCACCTGTGCATTCTCCGAGTCTCGACTGCTCCGCTGGATCGTCTCCTTCAGCTGCGCAAGCTCGGCGCTGAGCGATGCTCTCCGGTCTTCGCTTTCGATGAGTTGTTGAGACACGGCGGCGATGCGCTCGGAAGCGACTTCGTACTTGCCCTGCAGCCGAGCCAGCTCGGCAGTAGACTGGTTGCTCCCATCTCGCGCCAGCTTCAAGTACTCGTTGAGCTGCCGCTCTTTGTCTTCGAGCTGATTCTGAAGCGTCTTGCTGAGGCCTTTAAATTCGTCCAACGTTTGTTTGCAGCCCTCGTACGCGGCTTCAGCGATAGCTTTGTCGCGTCGGGCATTTGCAGCCTCGGTCGCATGCTGACTCGCCTCCTGGCTCAAGTGCTGGGAAGATAAACTTCCAGTCAGATGAGATCGAAGGGAGGAGAATTTGAAGGTATCTCTCACCTCCAGCCGCCCAGAAAGAGCAGTGCTTTGCTGCTTCGACGCAGAGAGCTCCGCTTCTACCCTAGCAAGCGATACTTCAGTAGCACCAAGCTTCTGCTGCAGCTCATTACAGCTTTAGGAAGCAAATGAACGCTGTCAGCCCTGCGTCTCCGAGGACAGAGCTCACTTTGTACTCACAGGGCGCCACTTTGCAGCTTTTCAACCTGGGTCGTCTTCAGTGTCTCTTGCCGTTCCTGAGCATCTAGCTTCATACGTTCGATCTCGCGATTCAGCTCTGCAACTTGACCATCCAACTCCGAATTGCGTGTGGTGCTGATGGATAGTTGAACCTGAGCCTGTTCATGCCTGTAGTCGTCCAACACATGTTGTCAGTTCTACCTTCAGTAGAGAAGCGAGTTGTGAGTCTGACGTACAGCTGCTTGACGGCGGTCTCATTCTCGTGTGCCTTGTCGACGTCTCCTTCCAGCGAAGTCACTCGGATGTCAAGTCCGTTCTTCTCGTGGAGCAGCTCTGTTCGCTCCTTTTGCAGCTCCTCAATCCTGCATATGGAAAGACGTCAGCAGGGGTATCGTCATGCCTCGCCGAAAAGCTGACTCCTTACCGCTTGAGACGATCCTGAAGCTGTGCCTCAATCTGTTGATGCAGCTGCTCCTTCTCCGTCTTGTATTGCTCGTGCTCGGCCAAAGCCTTGTTCAAACTTCGCGCTTTGTGAGAAAGTTCGGTGACTTCCTCTTCTTTGCGCATCACCTTCTCGACCAGATCGTCTTTGTGCTTCTCGAGCGTTCGAACTTGATCTCGCGCCTGCAAGTCTGAAGATTAGCAAGCGCAAGATGTATGTTTTCTGTGCACACATCATACTCACCTCGGCCAAGTCAAACAGAGCCTGCTGGAGACGGTCCTTCGTCTCTTTGATCATTTCCAGACCTACACAGCGAAGCAACGAGGATAAGTATATGCGACGGGCATAGTGGGCAAAGAAACAGATCGCTCACCCGCATCACGCTGAGCACGAAGCTCGCTCAGCTGCTCGCGTGCACTCGAGACGTCTTCTTCGAGACGGGATCTCTCTTCATTGTCGCGCTTCAACGCTGCAGAGTATGTACGAAATATTCAGACATGGCCTCTATTTCCAGTTGTTCGCGGCTGCGTACTCACTGTGCGACAGCTCTTCCTGAAAGCGTTGCAGTTCACGCGATCGCTCTTCCAGCAGAACGTTCCTCTCGTCGTTGTCCAGCTGTTGCTTGGCCATGGTTTCACGGAAACCGGCAAGACTGTGGAAGGATCACAACATAGGTGAGCCAACGACAGAACGTGAAAGGGAGATCAGTTGTCAGCGGCTACTGACTCTTTGGTCTGGTCGCCAATGGTAGCAACGAGCTTGTCAGTCTTGCAGCGCAGGACCTCCAGCTCTTGCTCCTTGGCTCTCTTCATGTCTTCAAGCGCGAGAATGTCGGCATCCTGTAGAAATGAGCTCGAAAGGTCAGTCTCTCCCATCTAAACGGAAGAGAAACGATCGAGGCCACAGTCTCACCTTCATCTTCAGCTGCGTCTCCAAGTCAGTGCACCGCTCGCGCTGACGGACCAGCCACGCCCAAACGTCGGTCATTTCCGAGTCCGCACCGATGCTATGGGCATTCTGTCGCTTTTCAATCTGCAGCTCGGCAGGGGCAGGAGAATTGCGGACCACAGCTGGGACTTGAGCAAATGGAGGCAGGGACTGGGCGGTGTCGGATGGCGAGGGAGATCGACGTCGAAGGACTTGCAAAGCTGATTCAGTAGGGATCGTATCGGCCGTCTGCGTACGGTCGACCAAAGTCGAATCTGGGACCCTAGAGGAGTCACCATGGTCACTGGAGGCCTCAGAGGATTGTGAATCACGGAGTTTGGAAGCTGAGCTAGGAAGCTGTCAAGTGAAATGCGCATACATGCGGTCAATTCCCGTCCAGTGTACAAGACTGAAGGTTGATGTACTCACGTTGGACTGCGTCAACTGGCTATCATCCAGTGGTGACGATGAGAACACCTTACTCTGGACCGCCGGAGTCAGCTGCGCAGTCGACTGTGAAGAGCCGCCCGAGCCAGAAGACCGCATCCCAAAGAGCAACGACTGCATCATGGGCGAGTCTGTAGTAGGCATTCTTCGTGGGCCTTGCCCCAGCTGAGGACTCTCCGGCCGGAACGCCATCGAAGCTGACCGTGACGACATCAACTCCTTGATGCTCTTGCCTCCTCGAGCATTGGGAGGGATGAGCGGCGAGCTCGGTCGCATGCGCTTTGTCGACTGCGCAGGAGGCGAAGTGGCGGTGCGGTTGAGGAACGGAGTGAGGCTGGCAAACTCGGCGTTCCTCTTCTGTCCGGCGGGCGGCCCCGTCTTGGGTGGGGAAGCTGAAGTAGCGGGTTCCTTTTCTGTGGCATGTGTACCTTCTTGGGGAGAGGTTCCTGCCCTCTGGAAGTTTGGCGCAGGTGTGTTACCCTCTTCAGCTGCAGGTGTGACCAGACTTGCCTGAGCCGAGTTCAGGGGACGAAGAGGCTTTCGAAAGAAGGAACCAGCCGTCTGCAGAGGACGCGTCGTGTTTTCGTTCGATGTGGCATTATCTGCCTTTTTCTTGTTGAGGAAAGCTGGGACTTGGAACGAGAAACTCGCAAGGGCACGTTCTTCGTCCGTTGATTCGAAGATCTTGTCAGAGCCGCATGGAGACGCTCGTGGCATTGCGGCGGTAGCATTGCCTTTGCTGGGTTGCGCAGAGGGTGGGGTGGCGTTTGGGGAAGCGGGGGGAGAATGTGAGGATGAGCGGTTCTGATCCCGCCAGGAGGGGTCATCTGCTTGCGAGTACGACATGTTGTGCTTGCAGGGCAAACAAAGGCCTGATCTTCGGTCTATGCTAGACAGACGTGAGAAGAGGTAAGGAATGGAGCGGAGATGAATGTCAGGATGGATGATGGTCAGTGTCAAGGATTGAAGCGCAGTGGCAGTCGAGGTCGAACAGCAACATGAGCAAGCACAAGGGACAGCAACCAAACCACCATTCACACGACCATGAACGTATCCGCGCTCTGTTCTAGCTGAGTGGTTCTCTCGCAGCGTGTTCCAGATGCAATTGTGGTGCATTTCCGCCGTAGAATATGCCACCTTGTGTTAAGACATGGCCACAGAGGCCTGCCTAGGCTTGGGTGGAACCGTACCCATCGGAGCAGGCGCCTTTGGTAGTGATGACCCCTTCCGCGCAACGCCACCCCCAGAACCTCCTCCACCAAGAAGCCCGAAGCCACCGAGCCCCACCGCGAACCCGATCTCCAGTTGCCGCTTCAGCGACCAGAGCCAGATAAGACCAAAGACAGGCGTGCACAGGACCACATTGAGGACGGGGAAGAGGTCCGGGTATCGCGTCATCAGTCTCTCAAGAGTGGGAGCACTGACGACGTAGGGGAGCCCAACTTCCAGCACATGCAGACCGACCATGGCAACGTGGACCAACTGCGCGAGGAAAAGCGATATTGTCAATACTGAGAACAGTTTGAAAGTGTATGCATGTGTACTCACGCCTCCAAACCACCCGACAAACGTCTGTCGGCCAGCGAGAAGCTCGGAGAACGGCCGATGGCCGATGACCCAGTTCCAAAAGAAGAGCACAACTGCATACTGCAAGGTGACTCCGTCACGCTTCAAGAGGGGCCAAAGACTGATGACACATACGCACACTATGGATCAGCAAGACTACATATCAGAGAACAGCCAGACGATCGGACTCACCTGAAAACGCCCACGTTGTTTCCAAGGACTGCCCACTCCCAGTCACTCTTCGCCTCTCCACCACCCCACGAGTCGCCCTTGGCGCACATCAAAAGAGTCAAGGGCAAGAGTGGAAGCAAGACGCTCTTCTCATGCACCTGGAAGCCAAAGAGGAAGAAAGCCATGCTCGTCGAAAGAAGCGCATACGGCAGGACCCTGGCCGCGGGCGATGGGCAAATAGAAGCTTGTGACCGTGGCGCTTGAGGAAGCAGGGATCGAGAAGGATGTGTTCCAGCAGTTATCGATCCCGCGACGCTGCTCTTCATCGGAGTGGCCGACGCGGTGGAGATGCTGCCGCGATGACGCGTTGACTTGAGAGGCGTCGCCAGAACGCTGCCGGCCACGCTGGCGCCATCATAGCTGCTGGGCGCCTTGATCGAGCCCGCGTAGTACGGTCGACCCTGTGCCTCTGTCCCGTTCGAGCCAGCCTTGCTCTTCCGCTGCTGTACCTCGTCAGTCTCCATCTCCACCCGAACCGTCTCCGCGCCTGCCCAAAACAGCTGGACACAGCCTGGCAGAATGACAAGCAGCGTAGTGATCATGCTGACTCGTGCCAACGCTTCCACGCTCATCAGCTCTTTGGGCCGCAACGATCGAGGGATCACGGGCAGGACGGAGAGGAAGCACCAGAAGTTGGCTACCTTGTCTTCGAAGATGCCTCGCGCCAGGGGGAAGATCCGATGAATGACTTGCAAGAACAGTTGTGGCGAGGTGAGCCAAGGGTGGAACATGGCCGCAAAGGTCAAAGTTGTGAAAATCGCGAGACCGGAGAACAGCGCGAGCCTGCGGGGAAAATCACGAAGTTGAATATCACAGGCAGTCGTGCTTGAGAAAGCTTGAGAAGTACTCACCCTCTATCAAAGCCGATGTTTGCTGCCAAACCCCAACACCGGCCCAACATAATCGCAAAGACGGCGGGTGCGTAATAAAGGGCCATCTGCTTGAAGCCCAAGCTCAGACTGAACAGGATCGCTGCAGCTACGTAGTCGTACGACAGCCTCCTGCTTAGATTCGTCAGACGGCGCTTTACGCTCCTCGAGGAAAGGGATGGAGTCGCATCCGTAGGTCCAGTAGGAGGGTTGCTGTTCCGTTTGGTGGTGCTGGAGGGTGCTCCGAAACCGGGACCATCGGGATTAGGCAGGTTGGTGGAGAGAAGAGCAAAGGTGCCTGCGCTCAGTCCGAGCATGACGCTGTTGTACTGGAAATGGCCATAGTCGATCAGAATCAGGGCAGGCTGGAAAAGTACGCTCAGCTGGGCGATGCTGCGTGTTCTCGTCCCGCGACCGGATCCTCGCAATCGCCGGGAGAGGAAGAAGAGAACCGCTGGAACGTAGATGAACGCGTCGCATAGAAGTACTGTAAGGCGCATGAAAGATGGCAGAGGCTGCGCCTCCGCCCCGCGCGAGGAGAACAAAGCGAATGAAGCGTCCAGAGCTGGGAACCAGGATGCGCTGTGGGCACGTAATGATCCTCAGTCAGCGCACGAGCAAGCCTCAAGCGTGGCCAGAGTTGACACTCACAGCTTCCCACACCACAGACTGAGCCATCCGGAAAGGGGCGGATAATCGAGCCCCCAATATTGCAGATCATAAAGATACCACTGATCATATGGCAGATGGAGAGTGAGCTCAATCCAATGCCGTTGCGCTTCGAAGTCGCCGAATTTGGGCGGCATCCCGCGGCCGCTCCATCCTCCTGTACCGACCACCCATCTCAGCCAGCCAGCGGCGAGGATTCCTATGATCATTAGATCACGCGTGCCCTTGCGCTCGCGAGCCATGTACCGTACGTATCTCCGTAGCGGCGTGTTGTCTTGGGAAGCAGCGGCTGCGAGTGCCGCGCTCCCTTCGAAGGTGGAGAGCAGTGCTGAGCTTGGACTACCCTCGCGGTAGACTCCGGACCCAGCCGACGCGTTGGAGACGAAACGGTGAATGGGCATCCCGGCATGCTTGCCGACCACGGATGAGTTTACGACACTGCTGTCGAAGTTGGACGGGGTAAAGAGTCTCTCCCCTCCTCGTGAGCTTGTGGAGTTGGTTCGCTGGCGGCGCCCGGCGGTGCGCATGTTCCGTATGCCGCTACCGCTACCACCTGCGCTCAATGGCTGTTGCCCGAAAGGGTCCACTGCTGCATCTGTTGAACCAGGCAAGACCAGTGCGGAGGGTGACACGGAGCGGGACGAGCGTCCCGGCTTGTCGCTCTTCTGCGAGGCCTTGCGCGCAATCTGCTCCGGAAAGTCCATGGCTGTGCGCTCCGAGTGCGCAGCTTCCGCTTCCGACGCCTGCGACTGCGTTGATGATGGCGGGATGCCTGGCTGGTGAGTGGTGGTGTGTGCGACGTGCGTGCCGTGCTTTCTTCGAGTGAGCTGTGAGTTGAGCGAGTGCGGGGTGGAGCTGGAGAGGCACGCCACGTGGTTGCGCACGCGGCTCGATCTTCCAGCGTCTCACGTGACGTCGAACTGCGACGCGTTCCAACTTCCAAGCGAAATCTCGCGTCGTGTTGATTGCCGCTCATAAACACACGCCCGATTCCAACACTCAACATTCTGGCCATACTGTCCAACTCTCATCAACAGACAGGCAAAGGCAGCGAGCCAACTGGAAGCGCGACAACCACCAGCATCGCCCATCTAGCATATCACAATCCCAGAGACAGTGCGGCCCAATCGACAGTGCTGGGAAACGAAAATGGTGGCCACAAGACGTCAGAAGCAGCAGCAGACTGCGACCGACCCCAGTCCAGCAACACAGACGGACAAGGGACGGAGAAAGACAACCACAAGGACACGGACAAAGTCACAGACAGCCGCAACAGCTGAGCCAGCAAGTTCGGACCCGCCATCAGAGGAGCCTGCGCCCAGCAGTGACTTCACTCACGATGGCACGGAATCGGCGGAGAACGAGGCGACCAGGGAGGACGAAGGCGAAGCACAGTCTTCCTTGTACCTCATGAATCTAGATTCGGACCAGCCGGAGCACGAGTGCAATGGCGACGATGAGGGATCCGATGCGCTACAAGGACAGCAAGGCTCGTCCGACAACGAAGTAGCAGAAGCGGTACCGGAAATGCCAATGACAGACGTTCAGGACGACAGCGAAGCCGCCTTACCGGTCCCCGTCGAGCTTGAACTGTCCCTAACAGTCGACGCTGTCGGAGACGAACCGAACAGCCACGAGGAGGAAGCAGCGGTATCTGTGGTCGATGACACCACATCGGCTGTGGAACCCTCAACAAACGTCGATATCGCAGCAAATGCCTCCCAAGAAGTCGTCTCCCCTGAGAACACAACACAGTCCGCTGTCAGCTCAGACACCAATTCCACCTCGACAGGGATGCTGATCGACCTAGACGAAAGCCTGCGCATGCCGACACGGGACACCTCTTCGCATGAGCAAGTGCACGAAACCGCTCAAGCGCCCGTTACGGACGATCTTCACATCGACCATGCCAACGCTCCCACATCAGACATCAGCGTACCTCTCATCTCCCTCGACTCCTCACCAGTCAAGAAAATCCCCACGCCCAGCCTCGTGCCGTTCGGACGCAAGAACGAAGAGCTCGTCCACCGCGACGCGAAAATTTCCAATCTCCAAGCTCAACTCAAGAAGAGGGAGATCGAAGTCCGCAGGACCCGGACGTACCTGCAACGCTTTGCTGAGACATTGGAATCCTCTCTCAAAAGCAAAGCACAGACGGGCAGGACAGTCGGCCGCGCCTCCCTCGGATTCAATACCAGCATCGGCAACAGCACGATTTACCCCGATGAAGAGGAGAGTGTGCTGATGGGCGATTCGTCCGTATGCAGTGTCGGGTCTCCCACCGTCGAGGTGGAGACCAACCAATATCTACTCGATGATGTCGACAACCTCCGCGTGCTCTGGGCCGAGGCAACTCAACACTTCGACTTCATGCGGGTGGAGGATCATGTGCTCATTCAGCGTCTGGCAAGGGACCTCGAAACAGCTCAGTCGATGCAGAGCGAGGTGGAGGCGCCCGCAGACGACGGAAGTGCTGAAAAGCTGGAGAAGATGCAGGGAGAGCTGGAGGAGACGCGACGGAAGGCGAGCGAGATGGCGGAGGACTACGCGAAGAGACTTCAGTCTCAGCAAGCTGCGATGGACGAGCTGAAAGGCAGCTTCGAAAGTTCACAGAACGAGGCGGATACGCTTCGAAGCAGACTGGCGGCCGCGGAGGAGCTGAAGCGCAGCTTCGAGGTTCGACAACAGGAGGTGGACGCACTTCGAGCAAAGGTGGCCGCTGCTGAGGACCTGAGAGACAGCTTCGAAGGCCGACAGAACGAGGCGGACAAGCTTCGGACACAGTTGGCTGCCACTGAAGGGCAGCTCGAACAAGCCAAGAAGGAACAGGAAAGACTGTGAGTTGGGATTCTGCTGATACCCTCTTGAGATGGAATTGCACCCTCCTCAACCGTACTGAAAACATCCTTCCTTTGCCAAACACCAGTCTTGACGAAGAAAGAACAGCGTCCGGGATGCTTCTACAAGCGACGTCGAAGGAGCTTGACAAGCTCAAGGACCGAAATGTACAGCTGGAGCGAGCTCTTAATCAGGCACAGGTAGACGCGGCTCAGGCTGCCGAGTTGCGCAAGGAATTGGACACCGCTGGGGAGAAGGAGGTGCTGGTTCAACAACTTCAGGAGGAGTTGGAGGCGGCTGAGGAACAGATAAAGGTGTTGGGAGATGAGAAGGAGCAAGAGTCATCCAGGTACGTTCTTCGAGTTGGTTACGGCTTTTACGAGTTTGTCCCTCATGCTGACTTGTCTCTTTGGTTCTGAGCAGGTTGACTGAAGAGCGTACATCGTTCGAAGGTCAGTTGAAGGCGGCCTCGGCACATCAGGATGAGCTCAGCGCCCAGCTCCTTACGCTCGGGCAAGAGCTCGAATCTGCCCGCGCTGAGCTGGTCAGTGCACGTCAAGGACAGGACCAGCTAGAACTCGTCCGCAAGGAGCTGGACCAGGCGCGTCAAGGTGGAGCGGAGCTCGAGCAACTTCAGAAGGAGCTGGAGGGTGCTCGTAGGGCGGAGGAGGAGCTTGAGCACGTCCGAAAGGAGCTGGAGAGCGCACGGAGAGGGGAAGTTGTCATTCAGCAGCTGCAGGAGGAACTGGCTAGCCAGAAGGAGCTGGCTCGGGAGTTGGAAGCTGCACGGGAGAAGCAGGCGCAATTGTGAGTTTCATCTACGGGCCCTGATTGATGGCTTCCCTGACTGACAGCTGAGCATACCAAAACTCCGCAGGCTTGCGCAAGAACGGTCTTCATCGGCAAGAATGCTGCAAGATGCTGATGCGGAACGGGACGGTCTGACGAGCCGTATCGCCAATCTCGAAGAGGCTCTCCAGAAGGCGCAGGCTCAGACTGCCATCGTTAGCGAGTTGCAGCAGCAGGTCGAGCGGTCGCAACAGACCACGACTGCTCAGGTCCATGAGCAAGTCGAACGTTTGCGACAGGAGCAAGTCAAGGTTCAGGATCTGGAGGAGGAGCTTAGGCATAAAGAGGTTGAGTTGCTTCGCCTTCGGACTCAGGTGGTATCGAATGACGAGCTTATCAAGCAGGCGAGAGAGGAGACAGACCGAATGTGAGTGCCAGTCGCTTTTCTTCCATCGAGAGTGTCTGAGGATCTCCCATGACTGACTTCATATTCTTGCCACTACCACAGCAACGAGCGTCTGCAAGCAGGCAAACATGAGCGAGATGTGCTGCACCGGCAGCTCGCCGACATGGAGACCCAAGTCTCTCAGTCCTCTAAGACGTCTGCGGTATCGAAGGAGACACTGGACCAGCTCCACAGACGGATCAGGGAGCTGGAACGATCGCTGGAGGGCGTTGAAGACCTCAAGGCTCAGTTTGCTCAATTGGAGGAGGAGCTGGCGAGGAAAGCTGCAGAGATTGAGGAGAATGATACCAAGGTGAGGCAGAGCCTGCTGATGCTTAGGAAGATCTGCTGAAAGTAACTGACGTTGGGTTCATTTTGTCTACTATGTGCAGATGATCAATTCCCACAAGGAACGCAAACGTCTCGAAGCGCGCTGCAAGAAGCTCCAGACCAAGATCGATCAGATGACAGTCGCCGGTCCTACCTCGTCTTCGTCCGCTCCGGATGCGGTCAGGTCGACAACGACAAGTGCACCCCCCGCCGTGCCCGCCCGACTCATTCAGGCGTTCTCGTCGGAGTCGGGCCATAGCAGCCCGTCCCCTGCGGCCCGGTCGCCGCTGACCGTGAGTAGGACTGCGAATGTGCCGCTTATGGCACGGGGCGAAGTCAAGCCGATGAGGGTCGTCGAAACCATGTCGAGTTCCCACGCGGGAGTTCACATGACGAGCTCGTCGAAGGCGGCCACATCGGCTCCTTCTCCGGTCCTCGTTCGTGAGGAGAAGGCACCGACTCCGTGGTCGATGGCCGTAGCGATTTCGAACAACCAAGCGGCCCGCTCCGTCCCGAGCGAGGCTAACGCAGTTAAGCCTGCCCGTTCAGCTCATGCCGCCGTCGTGACATCCCGCCCGATCATCGCACCAGCGGAGAAGAGTCGGAAACGAAGCTCGCCGGACGACGAGGCGGAGCTCGCCCAAGGTTCTGGGACGTCGTCTGCTGGGCGTGGAATGGGGGTTAGCGCACCTGTGACGAGGGCGATTTTTGTCCCCAGTCCTGGGAGGAGCAGTGCCTTTGTACCCCAACGGCGATCCAAGACGGATCTGGGAGCATCCGTGAAGGAGACAGCCCGGTCTGCGTCCTCGTCTTCGTCATCTTCCGCGGCGTTCGAAACGGCTGCCCCGTCCACAGCGGCGGCTGGGGCGGCGGGATCGATCCGGTTGGTGAGCACGAGCACGAAGCTCTCGGCGGCGGAGCGACTTAAGGGCCGGTTGGCGGGTGGGGGGATGCATGATGGGCCTTTGGTGGCGAGGGTGGGGGACGGTGGCCGGACCAAGTTGTCGGCCCAGCTTGCTGAGGCTAGGGCGAGAAGGGAGATGGCGCGTCCTTGAACAGGGCAACTTACATACAACGAGAACATCGTACCCCGTCTCATCCCCGTCTCTCATCGATCGTGCAACCATCTTCCAGTCTCTTCTTTCTCTTAGGACGAACTCCCAGCTTACCTGGGTTGGTTCGTCAGAGTACCATATCCATCGCATCGCATCTTCTGTTGAACAAGCCTTCGTAGCTTCTTGCTTCTCTCTCTCCTTTCCCGGGTTACTACTCTCCTCTTTCGCATTCTTGAACTCTGAATCTCAATCTCTCAATATCTCAATACTCAATCCTTATCCAACCCCGTCCATCATGGCTCGTGGGGTGGTCGTGGCCAGCCGTTGTTCCCATGCCCACTTTCTGACGATCCATCCAGCAAGGCAGAGGACTGGAAGATCCGTCGGCATGTCCTTTCCAAGGGACGACCCAGAGTTCACGCTCATGACACCCATTCCGTCCGTGACGAGAGTCCCCGCTTTTGTATCACATCTGCCAAACCTGAATGGAAGTGCTGTTGGAAACAAAGAACTCTGCGTGGTTGTGCATGTTGAGATTGTCGAAGTAGGAGAAACGCAAATGGACAAAATGCGGGCGGAGAGCCAGAGTATGGGTGTTGTTGCGTGTGAAAGAGGAGAGAAAGAATGCATATGCGTATATGTGTGGAGGGTGACCCGTTTAAGCAGAGGCAGCGGCGACGGTCTTCTTGGCGGCGACACCGCTTCGGAAGCCGTTCTTGGCTTTGCGAGGTACCTCCTTGAGGGAACGCATCCGCCCGGTACCGGTGGTCTTTCTGCGCTTGGCCTTCTGGCCCCACTCGTATGAGCGGATCTTGGCGGCCGGGTATCCGCAGGACGAGCAGGCTGTGGGATAGAATCGGGAGGAGAGACGAGCGCGCGGTGAGGCCGGGGTGGGAGAGCAGAGGAGGGGAGCATGTCAGATGTTGGGCAGAGGATCAAGGGGACGAGATGAGGAGGGTGGAGGGTACTGACTCTTGTGCTGCCTGTGGAACGAGCGGCTGTTGCACCGTCTGCAGATGGTGTGCGTCTTGGTGCTGGAGGAAGCAAAGGCGAGATGGAAGGAACAGTCAGTACGGTTGACCCTCACCACATCGATACGTGCCTATCCGTCTACATGCAGCGCGCCCTTCGCGGCTTGCTGATACATTCCGCCCGTTGCTCCTGGTTCCCATCCGACGGAAGTCGAGCCGCCTGTTGGCTGGTCCATCCGCAGACCGCTTAAGGAGGGCCCATCATCCCGCAGTTCCACTCCTGCCCTCCTCCACACTGCCGCGCCAGCCTGACTGGTTGCGAGCTGTGTCCCTCCCTTCAACCTCTGATCCGCCTGCCCGCTAGTCGTGCGCCGGGTGCATACTCACTGGCGCTTACCGAAGGAAGTGGTACCCTCTGCAGGTCAGACAGGGAAAAGACAAGCAGTCAGCACTCTGTCCATGACTCCAGTGCACATCAGAGAGCGAACTCACTAGTCATCTTGCTGTCTTGCGGGCGGGTGGCTGGGTGTTGAGGCTGCTGGTCGTCACGCTGGCTGCGAACCGAGAAGGAAAGGGAAGGGCTCCCCCCCAGCCAAAGTGCGAAAATGGGTGTTGATGAAAATCACGTGCTGCTCTCGGCCGAGATCGCGACAGCACGTGACTCGGCTGGAAGACTCGTCCGCCCAGCGAATCAAGAGTCGTGAGAAAATTGAATGTTTTTGTGCACCTCCACATTTCACACCCATCCCACCCACCCGCTTTCCTTCCCACCTCGCCCTCGCCCTCGCCATCGCCAGCCAGCTCGACAACCTCAAGACCCGCACTCTCTTTCTCCCCACAGAAACAGCAGACACACACACACAATGGTCGCCAACAAGAAGAAGGCCCAGTCGCAGGACAACATCAACTCCAAGCTCGCCCTCGTCATCAAGTCCGGCAAGGTCACCTTGGGTCTCAAGAGCACCCTCCACGCCATGCGGAGCGGTAAGGCCAAGCTCATCCTCATCTCCGCCAACACACCACCCCTGCGGAAGTCGGAGATCGAGTACTACGCCATGCTGAGCAAGACGAGCGTGCACCACTACCAGGGTAGCAATGTCGCATTGGGGACCGCAGCGGGAAAGTGAGTTCTTTCGTTTTGATGTGCTGGCATACAGTCTATCGCGCTGTCCTGTCCGACGCGTGCTGACCAATCTTCTTCCATCTACTGTTCCTCCTTTTGTAGGCTCTTCAGGGTCGGGTAAGCATCAAATTTCCAAAACACTTGGGTCGGGCGCGCGGGATGTTGGCAGGAGGATATGGAGGGCCTTTGCCCATTGCGGAGCTGTTGGCGCGGGCTTTGATGCATGGAGAAGGGAGAGCAGGGGCTTAGGACCTCATTCACGCGCAATGCGGAGGGTTAGAGGCTGGGAGCGGAGGGATCGCGAGCTACATCACACACCCAGGTGCAGTCTTCTCAGAGTACAGTCATGCTGACACTAACTCCTCTTCTCCTCCTCCCCGCAGTGTTCTCACCGTCATCGACGCCGGTGACTCGGATCTGCTGGCAACTCTGAACCCTTAAGATCTCAGCAGCCTGCGATTCTTTCCACCCACCCGCCCACTCATGCCTCACATCCAACCCACCCACCCACACACACACATGCAACCTTCGAGCATTTTCTTTTTTTTCTCTTTCCTCGCATACAATCACGCACACCTACGCATATTTCCTCGGTCGGCCGGTTTTTCGGTTGGCGCGCACATCCTTTCTTCCCTCGCATTGCAGTCCGGGGAAAGGGAAGAAAGGGTTGGGGAGAGGCGGAAAGCTGGGAGGGAGGGATTACTGTGCTCGGGCGTTCCCACTTCTCTCACACACACACACTGTTCTCCTCGCACCTTTGCCCATGCAATGACCACCCAGTTTTCCCCGGGACGAAGACCATTCCCTTTTGCTGTGACGCGTGTTCCTTGAGATGATGAGGTGAAGTCGTGCTGGAGGTGATGCTTCCTCAGCACGTCCACCACGGCGCCCCCGAGTCCCGACCGCCGTCTCTGGCATGATGGCGTCGTCCCAGGAGCAACAGCAGCAACAGCAGCAGCAGCAGCAGCAGCAGCAAGAGGACGACATATCCGAGCTCTTCGCCGCTCTCCACCAGCGCATGGTCCAAAGCGGAGACTGGAACCGGTACGTCTCCTCCCTCTCTCACACCAAGCTGCTTTCTCCCGTACTGACTCTATCTCTCTCTCACACGATCAATGGCTTTGTTTCGCCCAGGATTCTGGGGATACTGCGCCGGATGGTCGAAGACTGCGGCTATGAAGAAGGGCTGCAGAAGTTCGCGGCTGACCAGGCGCGCGAGCAGGAGAGGCTCCAGCTGGGCCCGCTCTTGAGTGTCCTCAGTCCGTACGCCAAAGGTCAGTCAGTGCTTTGCATTTCCATGGGTTCCACCCCGGCTGCGCACAGAAAGCTGACGATCCCTGCTGTGGATGGGTTGCAGACACGCTGCCGGCTCATGTACGCGATTATATCGGCGCGCTCATCCGGGACTTCCTGGACCGGAATGTAGAAGACGCGTGAACGACGAGACTTCGATGATCTGATGAACATGTTCATTTGAGTGGGAATATCTTAGGGTTGATTCATTGGTGGAAAGGTTCATCGCCCGCCCGCACTTGGAGGGCGAGGGATCGAAGATGATCTCCCCAGTCGACTTGCTGTTGTTGTTGTTGATGATGATGATGATGATGCTCCACGGGTACTAGCCGATGCTCCACGCGTATGTCCAGCCACAGGCGGTTTTGCCCCAGCCGCAGCCCCAATCCGCGCGCCAGCAGTCGACGCACCCCTCTTAGCAGCCGCTGGACCCCCTCTCGCCCCCGCCGCCGCCGCCCCCGTGCGAACCCCACGCACACTCCCATACCCAGACGAAGTAACCAACGCGGCCCTCCTAGTCTCGTCCTCCCTCATCCTCTCCCGTTCCCTGGCCTCCGCCTCCCTCCTCCTCCTCTCTATCTCCGCCTCCCGTCTCCTCCGCTCGTCCTCCTCCCGTACGCGCTCGGTCTCGCGCTGGGCGAGGGCGATTGCGAGGTCGTGCGCTTCTGCTGAGTCGGCTGAGGCGCCTTTCCATTGGGGGGAGAGGAGGAGTTCTTGGGTTCGGGAGGAGTCGCGGAGGAGGGCGATGTAGCGGTCGAGGAGGGTGTCAGTGGTGCGGACGCGGTCGGCGAATTGCTGTTGTTCATTTGTTTTATGGTTATAGAATGTAACGCTTCAGTTCAGCACTCCTCTTGGGAACACTTGAAGTCATGGGAAAGGGGAAGATTGTAACTCACGTCGATCTGGTCAGCACTTCCCTTGAGCATGGCTTCGTATCCCTCGAAGACCTCGTTCATGCGGCGCACCTCGAGCAAGTTCCGCCTGAGCGCATCTTCGCGGTCCCGTGCGGCACTGGCTCGGTGCGCGGCAGAGTCACTGGCTGCAAGGTCGGTAGGATGCTCAGCTGAAGGTGCTATGGAAGAAGATGCGGCGTCTTCGGCCGGCGGTTGGATCGGTGCTGGTGCTGGTTCTGGCTCGGGTAGACGATCATCCACTAGCCTCATGCTCTCATCGACAAGTGGTTCGGCCTCGGAGAGACGAGGTAAGGAAGCAGCGGCTCCTCGAGGCTGGTCGATATCCGTTGCCGCGGCCGCCTCTGCGCGTTGCAACTGGGTCGGAGCGAGTGATTTGCGCGTAAAGAGACTGAAGCGGGGTCGTGCTGCTACGCGTCCTGCGATCGCTGCTGCGGCTGATGAAGGTGGGTGCTTGCCCGACCCTTTGCCAGAGGCGGACGAGTCATCGTCGCCTAGGTCAGACAGTCCCTGAAGGAGCCGTATCTGGGAGCCCGAGCCCGAACCGGAGCTGGAGCCGACGTTGACGGGATCCCAGCTGGGTCTTGCACTCCTTCCTTTTCCCTTGAGACTGGGTCTGCCCTTCTGCTGTCGTGAGGTCGGGGCGACGAGTTCGGTGAGGGAGAGATCTGCGAGGTTGGGTTCTGTTGCTGCGTCGGTGTCTGCGTCTGCGGTGATGAGCAGGCTGTCGAGCAGGTCGGGCGACGCTGGCCTCCTGGATGAGCTGCGTCCTTGGGGAGTCTGGGGCCGTGATGAGCTGGCCATGCTGTCTGTGTAAGTAAGTGAGTGTGTAGGTGAGTGTTTGGATTGGGGGGGATGGTGGTGGTAGGAAAGAAGGATAACTACATGATTTCACTTAGGGTTATGGTTGGTTGGGAACAAGAGACGCGTCGAGGCCGTGTTTGGACGCGTCGCGTTGATCTGAGCCAACCACGTGACTTTGCGCAACACGTGATCCCGATCCCGCCCCGATCTGTGCACCTCCACATGTCCACCTTCCTTCCAAAAAAAGTTGCTCTCCGTCTCGACCACCAACTGGCCATCGACGGGAATCGACGAAGATGGCGCGCGCACTCGACTTCCTCGCCTCCGACGACGAGGACGGCGGAAACACAGCGCTCACCTCCCAGAAGTCCGCATTCGACAAGGCCTCCAACGCGCCACGGTCCAGCCGCAATGACGACGACGACGATGCACAGGGCGACTCCGCCTTCATCGCAGCAGCACACATCGCACAGAACAAGAAGGCAGCTACTCAGGTCGTCAAGGACAGCATGCTCAAGGGGAAGAGCGGCAGCAAGAAGGCCGCCTCAAAAGCAGCGGCTGCAGGCGGACTCACCGGCGGGGGCTCCTTCCAGTCCATGGGCATCAACCCTTCCCTCGTCCGCTCACTACTCCTCAGAGGATACGCAAACCCAACACCCATTCAACGCGTCGCCATTCCCGCCATCCTCGAACAGCCCACCCGCGACGTCGTAGGCATGGCTCGCACGGGATCCGGTAAAACCCTCGCCTACACCATCCCCCTCATCCAACACCTCAACGGAAGACATTCCACCTCCTTCGGTGTCAAGGCACTCATTCTCTGCCCCTCCCGTGAGCTGGCGCTCCAGATCTTGCGCGTCGGGAAGGATCTCGCTCGTGGCTGGAAGGGCGGCGCAGATGGTGCCGAGGGCGGGGATGATCCCTCGGGTCTGCAGCGCAGCGAGGCGATCCGGTGGGCACTCATCGTCGGAGGTGAGGGCATGGACGAGCAGTTTGCGCTGATGGCGAACAACCCGGACGTCGTCATTGCTACCCCCGGTCGATTGCTCCATCTGGCCGTGGAGATGAACCTCGACCTCAGCTCGGTCTCATACGTCGTCTTTGACGAGGCTGACCGGCTGTTTGAAATGGGTTTCGCCGAACAGCTCACCGAACTTCTGCACCGGCTGCCCCTCCATCGACAGACACTGCTCTTCAGTGCTACCTTGCCCAAGAGCATGGTCGATTTTGCACGCGCTGGCTTGGGCGAGAACCCCAAGCTGGTCCGTCTCGATGTCGACAGCAAGGTCAGCGCCGAACTTCGGATGGGCTTCTTCAGCATCAAGCCAGCCGAGAAGGACGCGGCCCTGCTCATCCTCCTCAAAGATCTCATTGGCGTACCCTACGGCGCCCAGGAGGCCCCCGATGCCGAACTCGAAGAAGCTCACAAGGGCCACTCGGACGACGAAGATGGCGGCAGGTCCGGTTCGCGAAATGGCGGGAAGGGGAAATTTGGCAAGGGCAAAGGAAAAGGAAAGGGAGGCCGATCAGCACAGGCGGGCGCCATCTCAGGCGCAGACCAGCTCCGCCCACATCAAACCATCATCTTCTGCGCCACGAAGCACCACGTCGAATACCTGCTCCTGCTCCTGACCACCGCCGGCTACGCGTGCTCGCATATCTACTCCTCCCTCGACCAGGCGGCGCGTTCCCTCCAGATGGCACGCTTCCGACGCGGCGAGACCAGTCTGCTGATCGTGACGGACGTGGCGGCGCGTGGTATTGACTTGCCCGTACTTGAGCATGTCATCAATTACGACTTCCCGACGCAGCCGCGTGTCTTTGTGCATCGGGTCGGTCGTACCGCCCGTGCGGGACGTAAAGGTTGGGCCTGGAGTCTGGTCACCAATGCCGAGTTGGCCTTCCTGCTCGATTTGCAGCTCTTCCTCGCTCGCCCGCTCGTCCCTAGTCCGAGTCCTTCGATCACCTCCTCCGGCAAGGCGGGAGATGAGGCGGAGGCTGAGATCCTCGATTGTGCGGGGTCTTTGGTGCTGGGCACCCTCTCGCGCGAGTCGCTCGATCAGCAGAACGAGTACATCGCCTCTGGGCTGACGAATGCCGACTCGGCAGTGGCCGTTGCCCTTCCCGCCCTCCGCGCCGTCGTGAAACGTGCCCAGAGCATGTACGAGCGTTCGCAGACCAAGGCCAGCCAGGAGAGTTATCGCCGGGCAAAGGAGATGGTCAAAGCGGCGGAGGCGTCGGCGTTGGGCGTCGCACTTGCGCAGCAGGGGCATGCGCAGTCGCAGATTATGGTCACGCGGGCGAAGAAGGCCGCTGTGGTTTCGTGGAGGCTGGCGGGCACGCCGTTGGAGGAAGATGGGATTCATGATGTGCTGAGACGGCCGCATGCGTATGGGTTGAACCCGCTACCTGCCGCTCGTGCGAACAACGGTGCTGCTAAAAGTTCCGCCGAGGGAGGAGCGAGTCAGCAGCAGGACAATGCGAAGATGGCCGTGGCGCGCGCTGCGTTACTTGCCAAAGTCTCCGCCTTCAGTCCCGCGGAGACGGTCTTTGAGCAGAGCACGGGCAAGAACCGGGCTGCGTCGAGTAACTCGGCTGCGGCTGCGTTGGAGGCGGCTGCGCTGATGCGGGAGAGGAGGAAGGTGTTGGAGAAGAAGAGGGCGAAGGCGGCTTTTGGGCAGAAGAAGGAGGAGATGGAGCTTTTGGAGGATGTCACGGGTGGAGGGGAGGTTGGAGGTGGTGCTGGTGGAGGAGGGGAGGAGGAGGGGGAGAAGGATGGTATGGATGTGGATCAGGTGGAGGGGGATAAGGAGGTTGCTATGGCGGACGAGAAGGATATTCAGGTATGTTCACTTTTTTCGAGCTTCTCTTTCCCCAGTTCTGCGTTATTGACCGCGCCCGTTGCTGATTTACCAACGCTTCTCAAACTTCCCGCAGGATCTCTTCGGCGTCGAGGCTGCTACCAAAGAGTCGAAGAAGCGCAAACGAGCTGAGGCTGAGATTGCTTCTGACTCGGAGGACGAGGATGTGTCTGATGGAGAGTCGGGCGTGCCGACGAAGGGCAAGTTCCGTGATCCTCGGTTCTATCTTGACTACCAGCAGAAAGACGCCATGACGGAGCGCGGGTGAGTCTCGCTATTCCCCTCTTTAAATTTGAAGCTACAAAAAGGGACAGGGCTGTTCTGACTTGTTATTTGACCACCCACAGATACTCCCTCGCCAACGCCAAGGGAAGCTCTTTCGTCGAACAAGCCCGCCTGGCCACCTTTGGCCTCTCCACGGACGAAGCCACGCTAGGCACGCAGACCCAACGGGTGAACGCCCAACGGTGGGACACGAAGAAGTCCAAGTTCATCCGGGGCGACGGCGTCGGCTCTGACAACAAGAAGCTCATCCGGACCGAGTCGGGCGCTAGGCTGCCGGCGTCGTTCCGGAGTGGACGGTGGGAGGAGTGGAAGAAGGAGAAGAGGGTGGAGATGCCGAAGGTTGGGGAGCGGGAGTTGGAGCGCTCTGCCGGCGGAGGCGGTGGAGGTGGGGGGCCTTCGTCGTCGTCGGGTGGGAAGACGTTCAGGCATACGAGTATGAAGGCTCCCAAACCGCTTGATAAGCTTTCGAAGGATTACGACTTCAAGCTGAAGCAGCGACAGCGGAGGGACGCTGATGCTGCTGGCGGCGGTGGAGGGGACACCTCGTTCGCGTCCTCGTCTGGGCCTGCGAGAGGGGGCAAGAACTTCAGCCAGGGCCGTGGTGGACACACCGGCGACAGCGGTGGTGCTTCAACCAGGGGCGGCGGTGGCCGTGGCGGAGGCGCCGGCAGGGGCGGGGCCAGGGGAAGGGGCGGCAAATCGGCGGGAGGCACCACCCGTGGAGGTCCCAAGGCGCGGAACGAGCTGCGGAGTGCGTCGGACATCCAGAAGAACCGGGCCTTGTTGGCGAAGAGGAAGGAGAAGAATGCGCGTCCGTCGAAGAAGAAGGCGAGGAGGAAGTAGAGAGGGGATGGAGGAGGGCGAGGGGGCATGGTGCTTCGCAGTCTGTTTACGCACATACACAGCTTTATACATACTCATGCTTTTTGTTCAGTCTTGCGCATGAGCGTGATACGTGTCTCTAATAACACTCAGGCTTCCCTTGCACGTCTTTTCAGTCAGGAGCGATCGAGCAAAGATGCAAGCAAAAACCAACGGGGGAAAGGGAGAAAGTCAGCAGTACATAGAGATACGAGTACGGCAGGACAAACGGAGTGAATGCCGTGCATCGTTTCCTGCGGTCTGCTTCGGACGCGTGTGTGGACGGTTGAGGCGGACAATGGAGGGCGGTCGTTTGAAGGGGCTCCTCCAAAAACCAGCTGGATGGGAAGAAAAAGATAAAAAGGAAGAGGAAGAAAAAAAGGGAAAAAAAGAAGAAAAAAAGACAAAAGATTGATACAGCAACGTGAAGAGGCTGCACCAATATCCCAACCAGACACCAACATGGAAACCAACTAGACGAACCAGGTGTCAATTAAATATCTCTCCCTGTGACAAACATATATACACAGCACACACACACATTGTCGCTGGGGCACCAATAAACCGCGACATGCATGTCACATAAAGTAGCAGCATCAACACGTCCAGGTTCTTTTCTTGAAGCGTATCATCATTCAGACGGTGCAGGAAGATGGTGTTGGTCTGATTTCAGGCAGACGATGCTTCTCGGAGGCTCGGAGCGGCTCAGAGCGCGTCAAGCGGGTTAGAACTCGTCAAACTTCTTCGCTCAGATGTAGTACAAGCAAGCTCCTCCAGCAGGCTCGCTAACAAGCACTGCGCTCTCAAGCTCCTCGGCTGTCTTGTGCTGCGGAGAGGATGGGTCTACGGAGGACGAGAAGCGCTTCTCAAAGTACCCTTTCCGGATCGCGGAGATGAAGCGCGGGACGTCCGGCTGTGGGACCAGATTTACGGCGGACCCGCCCCATCCTGCGCCTGTGAGGGAGGGGAATATAGATGGGTCAGTCTCGGATGAAAGCGCTTCAAGTCAAGATCGAACGCACCTGTTTGACGGGCCGCCCATGCCCCATTCTTCAGCGCAATCTCCACAATCTCATCCAACTCAGGACAGCTGCTCTCAAACTCGCCCCTCAAGCTGGTGTGCGAGTCGTTCATGAGCTTGGCCAGTTGCTTGTACGCCTCGGTGGCCGAGTTGTCGCTTGTGTTGGCACAGACGTTCTTGAAGGCCAGGACGCGAGCAGACTCGGAGAGGACGTGGGAAACTCGGGCGCTCAGCTTGAAGGTGTCCGCTCGGACTGGGAAAAAGGAAGGCGAGTCTGTCAGCCACTAATTAGCAAGCCCAATCTCTTCGGCTCAAGGCCATGAAACAACGTACTGGGGAAGCGCTGCAAGAACTCCTTATCATACGCCTCGCCACTCAAGCCCGTTGCCTCCTCCACCTGCTCGCGAGTAAGCGCGCCAGAAGGCAAGTTCTCCGCAGCCACCTTGGCAAACGCATTCAGTTGCTCCTCCGTCTCATCCCCCTTATCCACACTGTCCACCGAGCCAGCGCCCTGCCGAATAGCCAACCAAGCGCGGAAGATGCTCCGAATAGTGACGTCCTCCTCTTGCTGTCCGCTCGCAGTGATATGCGTGGGCAAGTTGAGACCAAGATGTCTCTGGGGGGCCCGACTTGCCATTCGGAGCTCGGCCGTGCGGAGGTTGTAGTGGATCGGACCTGTGACCTTCTTGTCGGAGACGACGAGGGTGTTCACGGTCACAAACTGCATGGGCGGGTTGATGGGAGGTAGGGCTGTGGGGGTGGATAGCAGTTTGAGCTTGAAGGCGATGTGGAGAGCATGGGATGGTACGCCGAATATGGAGGCTGCTTGGTCCATTCTGTTCGTTTCCGGCACAGGAGAGAAAGGAGATCACTGATCAGAGAAAGGAGAACGACCTAGCGAAGCCCCTCAGGACGACGCGAAGCTTACCCTCCCGAATTGACACCGACCAGACGTTCTGTAAGGCGAATACGGAAGCATGTAAGGAACAAATGTTCTGGGAAAGGCCGCTTCGAATTGTCAGGATGAAGCTCGACTCACCGCTCTCAATCGCAATTTCGGCCATCTCCGTCCGGTCCACAAGTGACCTCGCTCCAAAGGCCTCGAGGATGACCAAGCTGGAGCAGACAGTCGTAGCTGCGCTCGAACTCAGACTGGACTCCGGCGGGATGGAGCCATCGACGAGAATGCTGATTGTCCGGGGCCGGGTTGAGGCGGAGAGCACGGAAGGTGGCAGATGGGAGTGAAGGCCCTGTGAAATGGGCGTTAGCAGAGACCACAGCGTCAGTTCTAGCCTCGCAATTGCACTGCTGAAGTTGAACCAGCACAAGAGACTCACCTTCCATGCCGCAGCAAAGTAGTTCCCCCACCGCTGCGAGCCCTCATCATGATGAATGAGGTCCACCGCGCCAGAGTCAAGCACACTGGGCGCAGAGAGCGTGACCGCCTTGAACCGATCGCGCGTATTGGCGAGGTAGAACTCGATCGGGTCCGAGGATTCCAGCGCAGGCGTCACGGAGACGGCCATGAGGATGTCCTTCTCGATCGCTGCTGGCAGACAGCTGTACGGAAGACAGAGACAGCCTGGTGTAAGAAGGGCATGGTACTTCGGCAGGCCAGCGCGAGATCCACCCCCGTGGCGCGTCTTGCTCACCTGAATCCCTGATGGTCGACATGGCTGAGAGAGAACAATGTCAGCCGCACATGTCACACCACACGCAATAACGCCATACTCACTCGCCAATGATGTTCACCCTGCCCGGCGCACGCGCAACAAAGGCAGGCTTGCGTCCGTAAATTAGAGGGGAAGAAACACCCTGCTGAAAGAAGAATAAGAGAGAGAGGAAGAGACAGAGACAGAGATGAGTGGAATCGAAGCAGAGATGGGAGATGGTGGTCAAGCTTCGAACAAAAACCAAACGGGGGAAAGGAAGAAATTCAGCCAGCCGTAGATATACGAGTACGGCAGAACAAACGGAGTGAACATGTCGTGCATCGTTTCCTGCGGTTTGACATAAACTACGACATCGCAGGTGAGACTCGGATATCAGGTACGTCCCCGTCGCCCGCGCTCCAACTCTTCCGAGGCGGCAGCATGGGGAAAAAGCCAGCATGCTGGCCGTCGGGTGTACCACTGCTGCTGCCCCTTCTTGCACCCTGTCCTTGCCCTTGGCCCTGGCCTTGGGGGCTCCAGTGCGAGTCCAGTTGGCGTGAGGGTAAGATCCGCACACCACCTCCTCCACCGCCGGCCCGATGACGCGCCCCGAGCTCCGCATGATCGTCGTCGTCGTCCATCAGGGCACTGGCACTGTCGTCCGGATACAGGCTGACCACACTCGTCCTGCGCGCCGGGCTGGCGAGTGGTGAATGGAGCGGGGGCGCAACGACTCTCCTCGAACCCGTTCCCGGCCCACCATTCCCATTCAACCCGTGCGCCAGTTCGAAGGGCGTGACGAACTCGCCAGCGAGTTCGACCTGTACCTTCACCCCACTCGGATTCCTTCCACCACCACCACCGCCGTCCTCCTCATCCCGATCCCGGTCCCCATCGCCGTTGTACAAGCTCGAACTGCCACTGTACGTCCGTCGCCGTCTCCACCGCTTATCCGCATCCGAGGAGGACGTGCCGGGACTGTGACCGCCGCCCGCACTCAGCCCTCCACCGCCACCGCCAGCAGCCGAGAGTCGCCGAACAGAGGACGGGTTCGCCAGCAGCCCGTTCGAATGATATTGATGATGGATCGAAGACGACGCCGGACTTAATGGCTCGCTGCTGCTCGTCGAATTGCCGGGTGAGGGGTAGTGCAGCGCGGGGAAGGAGAGCGGAGAGGATGGTGAGTTGGGTGAGGAAGGGGATGAGAAGTAGGAGAGGGAGTGCGGGAAGGAATGGGAGGGGACCAGGTGGGACCCATGTTGCTGTTGTTGTTGATGTTGGTCCGATCTTGTTCGGTCTGTGGTCGGCGACAGGGATAGGGATGGCGGGGAGGAGGAGCGCGTTGAGGTACTTCGGATGGAGATGGCTGCGAGCGCCGTCGGGCTCGACACCGTTGCTGTGGGCGTGGTCGTGGTCGCGTTGCGCTGCTTGCGAGAGATCAGACCTTCCCCTGCCGTGCCGCCCGAAGTAGCAATGGCCGTCCCAGTCCCCGTCCCCGTCTCCTTCTCCTTCTCCTCCTGCTCCTCCTCTTCGTCGTCGTCGTCGGTCTCACTACCATTATCGGAGTAATGCAACAAATAATCTTCATCCTGCCGTACGTTCGACCCGCCGAAAAAGGCCTTCCGATGATGCACCGAAAGTCCTTTACCCTTCCGCTTCGCCCTTTCCAATTTCCGACGAGTTCGTTCCGCGTTCGGCCCGTCCCTTCCTCCCCCTCCTTCTCCCTTTAACAGTCCTTCCTTCCCCTCGCCCACGCTTTCCTCAGACGCATTAAGAAGAGGCCGAACGACTTGCCGCCAGTTCCCCGTCCACGTAGCCACCTTCCTCGCCCGCGCACTCCGTTTGTGCCCCTCGGGATTCGCACCCGTCCCACTCAAGTCCCAAGCCCGCGCGCCAGAGTGGCCCGAGCCAAGGACAGGACTGCCCACCAGACTAACCGACGGCCGACCAGACTCGACGGACTCCCTCCCGCTCGGACTGCTCGTTCCGCTCGGGGAGGAATGCGTGGGTAGCCCATGAGCAGCTGCACCCTTCAGTTTTAGCGAGCCGAGTCGGTCTTGGTGGACGCTGGAGCTGCCCACGGCGCGTGCGGAGGCGGCGAGGGAGGCTGCTGCTACGATCGCTTCGGGCGGCTCGTCGCCCCATCCAAAAGCCAACGCCTCGTCCTCCTCCATCGCCTTGACCATCCAATTCCTCCCCTCCCCCGCCCCCGCTCCCGCGCCCTCCTCCGCAACAGCAGAGCCAACCCCCGCACGTACTCCCGCCCCAGCCCCGGCCCCACTGAACGCAACCTCCGCAAGCTGATCCGCCAACTGACCCGCCGAGTTGAACACCAGCCCGTTCCGGCCGTCGCTGATGAGTTCGGGCAGGCAGGGGAAGTCGAGCGCGAGGACGGGAAGGCCGCACCCGAGCATGTCGACCACTTTCATCGGCAGGTCGAGGCCGGAGGAGGAGGAGTGAAGGGAGATGCCGATGTCTGCTGAGCCTGTGGGACGGGGAAATGAGGTTCAGTGAAGGAAAGGGGGTTGGTGACGGAATGATGGTAAGACACACGTACCAAGTAGAATAGGATATTCCTCGACCTCCAGCCAAGCCGTACGAATGCGGACGAACTTCCAGCGCTCGTCCTGTTCGGCCATGGCGATCAACCGCTCGTAATGAGACCGCAACTGCCCCTTCCCCGTGACGATGATGAGAAGTTTGGGTAACCGCTGTTGCTGTTGCTGCTGCGGAGTGGACTGTGTGATAGGTAGGTGCGAGCTTGAGCTCGAGGCTGAGTTGGTGTGAGAGTCGTCCTGAGCCAATTGAGAGATGGAGGATCGAGCTTGGGCGAGCCGTTGGGCGCGGAACTCGTATTTGCGCGCTGCTTCGAGGAGGATGTCGAAGTCTTCATCGGCGGTCCAGGAGGTGGAGGAGACCGCGAGCACGGGTCGATCTGGGCGGAGGGAAGGTTGTTGAGCCTTTGTGCTCGCTTCGCGCGTGAACGGGGTTGATTGCGGCGGGGTGTATGTCGGCCAGAAGTCGGCCAGGGCAGGCTTGATGCGCGGCGCCAGGCTCTTGAAGAGCGTGTGTGTCTCGTGCGTCTGCGCACGACGGAAATGGACCGGGGGCCGATCATGCAGGACGGCCTTGTGCCCCTGGAGCCCCCACTGCGCGTCCAAATGGCGCTTCATAGCATGCGTCACGAACAGATGGGCAAACGCAGTCCGACCAGTGACGCGTTCCAACCAACCGGCCAGCTTAACGAGCGGGTGCGATGGCCCGAGTCGAAGTCCGAGGATCGTGTAGCCAAGGTTGTGCCAGTCGATGATGACGCGGGCGCGGAGTAGGAAGGCGACGAGACGGACGATGAAGAGCGTCGGTAAGGCTGGTGGAGTTTGGACGAGGATGAGCTCCGGTGGTGGGTGCACATTGACCGCGAGTGCCCAGAAGAGGGATGTGCTCTGGATCGCAATCTTGAGGGGTGCGACGACGATAAAAGCCGCCTTGGGCAACTTGGCGAACCAGCCCGGCGGCTCAATCAACGCATGTAGTCGCACACTGGGCCGTTGAAGCGGCGGCGGCAGCGTAGTGTTGTTATACCCGACCAGCCCAACTTTCCACCCCTCATTGGCGAGGGACTGGGCATGGTAGCACATGCGAGGCGAGCGTCCGACATCGCCGAGGACGACGACGGCTGCTGATCGTTTGAGGGAGCGTTGGTTTGTTGTTGTGCGGGAGCGGTGGAGGGCGACCCAGACGACGAGGAAGAGGGGGAAGAGGGAGAGGGCGCCGAGAGAGCAGAGGATGATCAGCGCGGGGATGAACATTGCGCGCCACCTCGTCGTCGTCGTCGTCGTCGTCGTCGCTGCTGTCGTCGATGCTGTCGATGTCGTGGAACCCGGAAGGTGTGCGAGTCAGGGATGGGAGGGATGGGGAGCGTGGGAAAGTTGTGGGGTCCATGTGGAGGCCGGGCTTTGGACGAAAGGCTCCGAGCATGGCCCCGTCCATCTCGCCGCATCCTCAATCCTGTCAGATTTCGGTCTGAAGACTTATGCTTTTCTTGCTAGCAGATATGCGTGCAACACCTACTCAATCAGCCCTGGGTACGTTGTACTTGAGGGATAACAGTGAGTGTGGGATTGACGATGATTGTTCTACGTCTACAGGCACACGAGACAAAGGAGGGTGAAGGGAAGGCTCTGCTGATGATCATCCTCGATCAGTGGCAGGATTTCCATGTTGGAACGCGGCACCGATTCTGACACTCCCTCCTGACGCGTTCAACTCTTGAACTGCACTCCCTCCCGAATAGATCCTCCTCTTCCCAGCTTGATGATCCCACTCAAGCTTCCAAGCTTCTCCCGCGCAACTGCCTTCGTCAGCATGTCTGCAGGGTTAGAGTCCGTGTGAACCCGTCCAACGCAGACCTCCTTGCGTTCCTGCATTTGCCGAACTAGATGGTGATGCGTCTCGATGTGCTTGGTTTTAGAATGATCCGCCGGGTCGCGCGCAATCGCTTCCGCTCCCTTTGAGTCGGTAAGGATGTCCGTGGCGCGGCTGAGCTTGATGCTGAGGTCTCCCAGCACTGACCTGAGCCACTTGGCCTCCCGGGCCGCTTCCGACAATGCCACGTACTCTGCCTCGGTGGAAGACATCGCCACTGTGGCCTGGAGCCGCGAGCGCCACGAGACGGTGTTGCCGTACACCTGGAAGAAGTAACCAGACACACTCCGTCGCGTGGAGGGGTCAGTTCCGTGATCGGAATCGGACCACCCTGCAATCGGAACTTGGCTGCCGCCCGAGTAGCTAAGACCGTAGTCACGAGTGCCGCTCAGGTAGCGAAGTATCCTCTTTGCCGCGAGGAAATGCGCCGGACCCGGGTTGCTCATGAACCGAGCGAGGTGCCCGACAGCGAAGGCGATGTCCCCTCTGGTCCCTTGTGAGCCCCACAGGAAGCTCCCAATCATGGCTGCGAAGTCATGCACTGCTGACCGACTCGCCTGGCCTGCCAGATTACGTCCTAGATGCCGTGACGCTTCCGTCATCGGCGTTGGCACCGGATCCTCCTTCTCCATTCCATACTTGCGAAGCAGCCCGTCGATGTATGCGCCCTGGCTGAGGTGAGCCGTGCGGCGAACGGGGTCGTAGTCAATCTTGACGCCAAGAATGAAGGAGAGATCCCCGTTGTCTGTGATCTTGTACCACGAGCCGAATTCTGCCTTGACCCTCGCGACTCCTTCCGCTCCTCGCGCAGCGATGACGATATCGTCCACATACACCGCGAGGATGACTGGTCCGCCGGCGCCGAACCGAACGAACAGGCAGGGCTCACTCTGCACCTGTGAGAACCCCACAGAGATCAGCTTGCCCTTCAAGGTGTCAAACCAAGCGCGTCCAGCTTGTTTCAGGCCATAAATGGCACGGCGGAGCAGGCAAACGCGACCCGTTCCGTCATCGTACTCCGGTGGTTGCTGCATGTAAACCTCCTCGTGCAATTTGCCGTTCAGGTAGGCAGTCTTGATGTCGATCGATCCAAGGTGCAGCCCGAGGGCGAGCGCCACAGAAATCACCAGGCGCACTGTGACAAGCCGGGCGACCGGAGCAAATGTCTCCTTGAAGTCGGACCCTTCCCGCTGCGTAAAGCCCTGAGCCACTAAACGCGCTTTGTATCGCGCCGCATTGCCGTCGCGATCCAGCTTGAGCTTGTATACCCAGCGAGATCCAACGATGTTGTGTCCTGATCGGGGCTCAACCAATACCCATGTGCCCATCTCCGTCAGCGACGCAACCTCCTCGTCCATCGCCTGTTTCCATTGAGCCCATTCAGCAGACGGTCGGTTCTTTGCCTGCTTGAGGTTGACGGGCTCAAGAGGTGATCCGTCTGCACTAGTCCCATGAGCTGCGGCGGTGCAAGCCCAATGCAAAGCCATACCGAGCACGGACATGGCGGACCTTGCGTGAACCAGCTGAGTTACCGCCAGCCGCTCGTCGTATGCCGCCTCGTCTCGATCGAATGTCTCCGAGAGTCCATGCGCCATGCGTGCCCCTGCACGGATGCGCGAGCTCCGGCGGAGCTGCTGCGATGGTGGAGGCGTGGATGCGCGCGGAGGTCCTTGTTCCTGTTCATCGAGCAGGGCACCAAGGTCATCGAGGTTCATGATCGTTGACGGCGTTGCCGAGTCTCCATCCCATACGCGCTCCAATTGGCGAATGCGCGTGGCGAGGTCGATCTCGGACTGTGGTCCGCCCGGATCCGTCGCAAACGGTTCCCAGAGCGGAAGGATCCCATCTGCCGCATTGGGGGGGCGCGACTGGGGTCGAGCTCATAGACGTACTCTTCGATTTCCGGTCGTGGGAGCACAGAACTGGGAGGTTCGAGGGTTTGAGTCTCGCCCGCCAACTTATACTCCTGCAGCTGCAAGTCCTCATCGCTGGGGGTTCCAGTAGGTAGCACGGCATCTGATGGCTGCGACGATGGTACTTGCCGTTTACCGCGTTGACGCTGTTTTGGAGGTATGAGCTGCATCTCCACATGATCGTCATTGCGCGGCTGTACTGGCTTGGGTTCTTCTAGCGCCAATGACTGATCATACGTCCGGCTCTCATCAAATACAACCGAGCGTGACCATCGAAGCGAGTTGCTTGGAGATGCTGGGCGAAAGATCAACCAAGCGCGCCGCTCTTCACCTACTCCTAAGAAGATCCCGCGAAGGCCCCGCGCCGAAAGCTTCCCTTCCTGGCGCTGCTCTGGATAAATGAGCGTCCAGCAGAGGCACCCGAAAGTCCGAAGTGCCGTGATGTCGACGGGCTTGCCGGACCAGAGCGCCTGTGGGATTCGACCTTCTAGACTGGTGCTGGGGGTGCGATTGATCACGTACGCCGCGTACTGGACTGCATAAGGCCAGAACCCGAAAGGGAGGCGTGCACCACGGAGCATTGCACGCATCCGTTCCTCGAGGAGACCGTTGCGCCTCTCCGCCACCCCATTCTGCGACGAGGAGTACGGAGCCGTCCACGTCCACGTCGTGCCACGCTCCTTTGCCCATGCTTGAAGCTCATCCGACACGAACTCCTTCCCGTTGTCGGTCTTTATGGTCACGACGGGCTGGCTGATGGTAACCTCGACTTGCTGTGCCCAGGCGTCGAGGGTTGCCGTGAGAGTCTCGGCAGAACGGTCCGGTAGGCAGAATGCCCAAGTCTTGCGCGTACAGTCATCGACGAGCGTCAGGATCCATGCAAAGCTGGGGTGGCCGGTGAACGGGCCCATGTAGTCGCAATGCACGAGCTTGCCCGGTGTATCGGCTCTGGACGGTGCACGATCTGGGTACGGCGCATGCTTCTGGTTTGCCGTTACGCACACGTCGCAGACTCGTCCGCACTTGAGGTGACTACCGATGCTCGCCATGGTCGGTGCATCCTTGCCGACCAGGAGGCCGAGCTCCACCCACTTCCTCAGCTTAGCCCATCCTGCATGACCAGTCCGCCTATGCCAAAGCTCCGCCCTTGGGTCCATAGTTGCCTGATCAGGCACACCGTCTCCTGACTGCTGCGAAACACTTGCCGTGTTCGCATGTACCTCCTCTGAACCTTGGAAGTGGTCAGGCTGGATGAGGAAGTACGCTGCTTGCGTGGAAGGATCGATCTGCGCCTGGATGACGAGACCGGACGGCGAGACAAGCACGGTGCTGTTGCGGAGGATGATGGTGATGAACCCTTGGCGTGCGAGCTGGTGGGTGGACAACAGGTTGGCGTCGAGGCTGGGGACGAGCAGAACGTTGTTCAGAAGAGCGACGCAGTGCTGAGCTCGATCCTGGCCTCGGAGGACGGCGGACACGTCTGCTACATGCGTAGCTGGAACGCTCTTTCCATCCGCAACCCGCACCATGACCCCAGCGGCGGACCTCTTAGTGCCACGCATGAATGACGCCGAAGCAGTCATATGGTGCGTTGCGCCACTGTCGAGAATCCACCGCTCTTCCACCGTGCACTCCCTCTCTTGAATGCTGTGCTGCTGTGCTTGGAGCACGGCGCCTGCAACAAACAGAGCGGAGTCATTATCGTGACAAGCAACGGGTGGATGAGGTGGACTCACCCCGATAGTAGCGCGGCCCTGTCCGGTTTCCCGGCCAACGTGCTCTGCGTTGCTGGAGCCAGCAGCGAGGGACGCGCTAGCGTTGCAGTACCCGGGGTGACGCAGATGGCATGAGAGCAGCCCATCACACTTGCACGTCACGCCGCCTTTTTGTAATATATCTGGTGGCAATGTTGGATGACTCTGAGAGATATCCATCACTGCCGCGAATTCCTATTCCAGATTGCCCGAGAGAACTTGTCCAACCCTAGCCTCAACTTTACTCTCACTCCCATAGTTTTGGGGAAATAGCTGCGCGAGGCGAGCGTCAACCTCCTCCATGACGTCCTCGCCGGAAGCAGTATGAGCGGCCGGCTTGGCATCTTTGTCGTACTTGGAGCCGGGCCCGGCGCCGTCGAGAAGACGTGCGCGCATGCGGCATCGCGCTTCGCGGTGCCCGGGGTTTAGGCAGAAGTTGCATTCCCCCGCAAACCAATCGGCCTCCTGTGGGTGACCGGATGGGGGGCCGAGTCGAGTACCGAATCCAGGGCGCGAACCGGGACGGAACTTGCTGTTGAAACGGGCAACGAAAGCGTGTGCTTCTTCCTCGGTGAGATGCTCGAGCTGGAGAGTGGTCGGGGTTTCCTTATCCACATCCACAGCAGCTTGACGCGCTCCGAATCGGGGAAGGACCTGAGGAGGCGCGGTCATGACGCCCAAGGTGCGCTTCTCCTCCATCGTCATCATGAAGTTGACCGTCTCGTTGAGCGTGAGCGCTCGTCCAGAGGTGAACTGCGAAGTGTAGAGAGCCTCCTTCAGGCCGAAGAACGCCGGGGTGAGCCCCTTGAGAAAGGCCTCGACCTTCTCGGGCTCGTTGAGCGTGTCGTCGATGTTGCCGAGCTGCGCGAAGAGAGTCCGGTGCCGCTCGGCGTACTCCTGGATGCCTTCGGCCGACTTCTGAACCGTGGCGAGCATCTTCTGTCGAAGGAGACTGCGACGCGACACGCTGTCCCGATTGACATCGGCCTTGAGCTGCGCGAAGATGACGGTGCCACGAGTCTCCCCTTGCTTGCGGAGGACGGTGATTGTCGTCTTCTTGTAGTAGTTGTCGACCGTGAGGCCGAGCAGACCTCCGAGCTCGTCGTCAAGGCGACGATCGTAACCAAGGCTGCAGTTGTTGAAGACCATCGCGCGTGCCTTGGGGTTGGAGCTGAGGTAACTCCAGAGGTCGTCCGACCATGCCTCGTAGGTGTCCTCGGCCAGCTGTGTGATGCGCTGGAGGCCGGAGAGACTGATGAGCCGATCTTCCTTGTCGCTGCCCGCGCCGAACTTGCGTGGGGGTGGCGAAGCTGTGGCCGCGAACTTGAGAGACTGCTCGTCGACCATGGCCTTAGCGAGGCGGAAGAGCTCCGCTCGGTTGACGCCCGGGTTGTCGCGACGGACGATCTCGTAGGCTGCGCGCCAAAGAGCGTCGTTCTCGACCTTGCGGCCGCCACGAGCAGCCTGTTCCTCGAAGTCTTCCTCAAGGATGCGCATCCGGTCGCTGTCGGGAACACCGGGGTCGATGAGCCGCTGCGACAGGCTCTGATCGGCAAAGCTGTCTTCGGCAATCGGCTGCAGTACCGACGTGAGGTGCGGCGGCAGCACGCGGGCAATCGGTGCCGGAAGCTGTCGGCCGGCAACAAACTCCGTGCTCGACTCGACCTGGTCGCGACGGAGGGTGTCCGGGCTCGGTGCGCGCTGGTCGCGGCTACGCTCGACGGTCGAGATCCTCGACGCCAATCCCGCAATGCGCGCGTCGGCAGCGGCCTGCGTCTCTTGGAGACCGTCGACCTTGAGCTCCATGCGTTCGAGCATTAACGCCAGATCGGACATCGTCGGCTGGGTCGAGGCGCGCGTGGGGGAGCCGGACGCGGCGTCGCCGGCAGGGGGTTGTCCCTCGGTGGTTTGCTTGGGAGGCATGTTGAGGATCTGTGGTGAGTGCACGGAAGGCGGAGCTACCATGTCAGATTTCGGTCTGAAGACTTATGCTTTTCTTGCTAGCAGATATGCGTGCAACACCTACTCAATCAGCCCTGGGTACGTTGTACTTGAGGGATAACAGTGAGTGTGGGATTGACGATGATTGTTCTACGTCTACAGGCACACGAGACAAAGGAGGGTGAAGGGAAGGCTCTGCTGATGATCATCCTCGATCAGTGGCAGGATTTCCATGTTGGAACGCGGCACCGATTCTGACAAATCCTCATACTCTCACATACATACTCTCACACACACAGCAACTGCAGCAGCGATGAGCTCCTCAACAGCGTCTCCACTCGCTCTCCCACTCGGACTGGAGAGAATCGAACAGGTTGAGTATTTCCACCGTAAAGCAGCAGGCTTGGGCTCGGGCTCTCATACTGACCTCCCACTGAACTCCTCCTCCTACCTCGCCTTCGTCCCCCCACAGCTTCTCTCCCACATCGTCACAAACCCACTCAACCTCTTCCTCCTCGCATTCGTCCTCTACTGTCTCCACCCGCACTTCTTCCCGCCCTCCCTCGTCTCTCTCACTCCCACCCTCGCAAAGGCACGCGGTCTACCACCACACGGCCCTCCCCTCTCGTCCAAATCAGCAACAGCGAACAGCAGCAGCAGCAGCAGCAGCAGCAATAACGGCGGTCCACTTCCGTACTCTCACCTACCGCGCTCCCATCCCGAGTCCGTCGTATGGACCAGATTCACACCGAGGACGCTGGCGGTGCATGACGGGAGTGGAGGTAGCAAGAGTAGGATCTTGCTTGGCATTCATGGCAAAGTCTTTGACGTTTCCAAGGGACGCAACTTTTATGGACCAGGTCAGTCCATTCCATTGCCCCGGCTTCTTGTTTGGAATTGGAGTTGATCAGGATGTTTATGCGCGAAATACTCTCAGAGGGTCCGTATGGAAACTTTGCAGGACGGGATGCGAGTCGGGGTATGGCCAAGCAGTCCTTTGACCTCGGTGAGTTCCTTTCCACCTGCATACATGCGCTCAACTCAGCCCTTCACTTCGCACGTAACCGAACCGACGAACAAATTGGAGCGCATATGCTCACCCCTCGACCTCCTACTCACCCTTTCCACTTCTTTGACCCTTCTCACCAGAAATGTTGACACCGCTCGACCAGCCAATCGACAAGCTCGAAGACCTGACCCCTGCCGAGCTGTGCGTATCCCTCCTTTCCCTCCTGTTTATCTGTTCTTGTCGTTTGCGTAGCGACTGATCACTGTATCTTTTGAACAGGAACAACATGCGCGAGTGGGTTGGACACTTCTCCGCCAAGTATCCGCAAGTCGGCGTCCTCGTCGAGGAAGGCGAGGAGTGAATGAATGGAGATACACTACTGTATCGCCCTGTATCGCCTTCCGAATCGTACAACGTAATCTCACACAGTTGAAGAAAGAAGACTATTTGACCTTTCGAGGCAGTTCAGTCATCCATCATGTTGGCTCATCTCAGACGCTGCATACGGAATGGAATGCAGGTGTGGAAAAGAAAGTCTAGACGCGGAAACCGAGTAGGATTGCGGGTGGGTAGATTCTCTGGACAGTCACCAGATCGAGGGCGTTCATCACATCCAATGGGCAAAGTGATCGACTGCCCCTTGGAAAGAACCGGGACTGGAAATTTAACCGCTGATCTTCTTGCCCTGTAATTTGGCACAGCGACGAGGTGGGAAGTTCAGAAGTCAGAACCTACAGATTGAGCATTTGCAAAAGGAAGTATCGAAAAGAGCTCACCTTGGCCATGTTGTAGAAACCAGCGAAGGAGCCGTAAATGCCGACGGAGAAGAGACCGAGGTAGAGGGCTGTGTAGTCAGAAGTTGGACAAGGTCAGTTTTGAGTTTGAACTGCATGTCTGGCGGATAAGGCTCCTCCGGCTGGCCCTCGGCCCGCAGGATAGTTCTGCCATCCGCCCTTCAGGGGTGCGCGGTGTGGTGGCAGTTCACACAGGGATACTCCTCGTCGATAGCCCCCTGCCTGCGTTCCGCGTGACGTCGAAGTTCCGCTCCTCCTCGTCTTCCCCTCCTCCACAGATTCGCCGGATCGAAGGCAGGCCCAGCGCCCCGACCCGACCCGAAGTGCCCGTCCCACTCCACCTCCCTAAGGACCGCCTTGACATCTCGCGCCAGTTCCCACCAGCTCGATGGATCTCCACCGGGCATCCGTAGTAGCAGAAGGCAGAAGATGAATACTCACTCATGTAGAGACCCGACCGGGGCCCACGCATGAAGGTCGGCCTGGAGTCGGCCTGGAACTGGCGCTGGCGCTGGACGATGGTGTTCCTGTTTAAGTCAAGTAAAGAAAGTGGTCAGCTGCTGGGGCACGGGAGGCAAAGCAGGGAGGGGGCGATGACTCACTTCTTGTTAACGAGGGCGTCCATGTTCGAAGCGAGTTGGGGGCGAGGGAGGGAGGGATGCGGGTCGGGGATGTGGACTGTGGTGGGCAGCGTCCTCACCGGCAGTCGGCAGCCAATCGGAAGGGGAGCGATCCCGAAAACCGTATTCTGCAAAAGCGCACCACTTTTCAAAATGTTGCAGCTCGCGTGTGAAAGCACTTTCGGCTGGAAGGAACGCTCTCGCTTCGAAGCCCAACCCATCGTTATCCTTCTTTCCTACCACCACCATCCCCCCCAATCCAAACACCCATCGCACGCACGCACGCTCTTCCTCGATCCCATGTTCCCATCCCAGACAGCGACAGTGCGAGAACAGTAACAAGGATGTCGACCTCATCGTCAAGCAACCCAGCTGCGGTCCGCGCGCGGTCAAACGGAAGCGGAGCAAGCCCAGGCTCGCCAAAACAACAACCACAGCGCCGGCCAGCGTCGCTCCTGTCCAAGCTCTGGAAACAGACCAAGTACTGTCTCTGGGGCGCACTCGGCACCTACTACCTCGACGTCCCCACCCACCTCCAAACCGTATACGCCCACTCGGGTCTCTGGCCCTCCCACCTCGTCCTCCTCGCACTCACCTTCCTTGCCCTCACCATCGGCATCTTTGCCTATCTCATCCTGTTGCCCTTCAGAGGGGTTGCGCCGAGTTATACACGCTGGAGCCATGATCCGATCTTGAGGACGTTGGTCCCCGTGCTTACCTTGGCTATTGTTGGTGGATTTTTGAGCTTGGTTCTGGCGTTGTCGCCCTTGTGCGCGTGAGTACTTCCCCCCTCCCCAACCTCTCTCCCCAGCTACTGAGAAAGCTAACGATGGAGAGTGAGTGCAGACCACCCCGCACGATATCCTCCACACTCGCCGAGACGCTCTCCCAAGCCGCCTCGGCCGGAGCGAAGCAAGCCTCAGCAGCCAGCGCAGACACCTCCTCCCTCTTCTCCAAATTCTCCCTCGAGTTCACCCGCGCCCTCCGACACGCCTCCCCGTCCTCCCCCTCCGGAGCAGCAGAAACGCTCTCTTCAGCCGCAAAGGACGCGTCCACCTCGGCCCAACTCGCCGCGCTCGACGTAGGCAACTGGCTCCGTCATCGTCCGTCGGTGGAGACCATTGCGCGTCAATTGGGGATCTCACCCGCGCGCGCGGCGGAGGTGCAGGGTGTGCTTGCCAAGTACTCCGGCACGGTGGATGTCTGGCTGAGGGGTGGCTCGAACTCGTTGTTGGGCAGTGGGCCCGCTGGGGGGCGGCAGTTGGGCTGGATTGGGGCCGGGTTGGGGGGTACGGCTACGTACTTGCTTGTGTTTGGGTTTATGGGGTTGATTGGGCTTGCTGCGCCTTCGCCTGCTTCGGTCAAGACCAAGGCGAAGCGGCAGTAGTTGTCTATCGACTCTTTCGACAGACGGCCGGTCTCTTTACTTCCTCATCATTTCTTTACCCTTCGACTCTCAAGCCGACACACATACCATTCCCGTCCTCCCCTCGGCCTTCGTCCTCTTTCTGCTCATCATCTCCGGAAATCTTTTGGACGCGCATATCTTTTCTCACAAGCTTCTCATCCGGGTGAGTCCCTGAGTTCCGGCTGTGGATGGTATTGACTGTTTGCTGAACTGGGTGACCCCCATCAGCGATCCCTCTTCTGCCTTCCCCTCCCCCTCTCCCACCAAGACCCCTCCCAACGCATCTAGAAATACTACAATGTCACGCAACGACTCTCTCTGGTTTCCACCTTGTACTCCGAGGCCAGCCACCAGCCACGAGTCCATCACTTTGAACCCACATTTCGATCGCGCTCGTTGACCGCGTGACCGGGGCGCCTACGCTCCCTGCCCGGCCTTGTCCTGTGCTCCTTCCTCATTGCTATTCCACGCGCTCCTCTTCCCTCTTCTCTTTTACTTACAACGGCTAACGCTGAATCGAACAGATGACCTTGATATGTCCGTGCCGCTGCTGAGGTCGAGCTGAACCCCGCACGGCCACTTGATCCAGAAAATGACCTCACCGACGCGGAGGATGGGGAAGGGGCAGAGCTTGGAAGGGGGGAGTATATAAAGGAGGCAGGGTGAGCAGCATCAGCTGGGTCGCCCCTCCGACCCACCACCATCTCCCCTTTCCCTGCCGCCCGCTTTCCTCTTCGGCAGCCATGGCGACCACCGCAGACTCAAACAAGACCTTGAAGGACCAGGACAAGCTTCCGAAGTTGCCCATCCCCAACCTCCAAGACACCTGCAAGCGGTACCTGTCCTCCCTCGAGCATCTCCAAACACAAGACGAACATGCCCAGACCAAGGAAGTCGTCCAAGACTTCCTCACCAACGAGGGTCCCAAGCTACACGCCCAGCTCGAGGAATACGCCAGCACACGCGCATCGTACATCGAGGAATTCTGGAACGAATCCTACCTGAGTTCCTCCGACTCGGTCGTCCTCAACCTGAACCCCTTCTTCATCCTCGAAGATGACCCCACGCCCGCACGCGGGAATCAGCTCATGCGCACAGCCTCCCTCATCCTCGCGTCCGTCTCGTTCGTGCACGATCTGCGCACGGGTCAGCTCGAACCTGATTCGATTCGGGGGACGCCGTTGGATATGAGCCAGTATGACCGTCTTTTCGGCACGGCGCGCATCCCTACGGCGAACGGCTGTCGACTTGAAGGTTCGTCCTCCGACCTCTCGTCCCATATCGTCGTCCTCCGTCGCGGGCAGATGTACTGGTTCGAAGTCCTCGACCAGAACCATCAACCACTCTTCACCGAACGGGCCCTCTTGCAAAATTTGACAGCCATCGTGGCGGACGCGGATAAGTTGCCGCGCTCGTTGGTTGCGCTGAACGCGTTGGGCGTGTTGACGACGGAGAAGAGGAAGGCGTGGTCGGTGCAGCGGGAGCGGTTGGCGTCGGGCTCGGGGGAGAATAATAGGAGGTGTTTGAAGGTGGTTGACAGTGCGCTGTTTGTCGTTTGTATGGACGATTGGGCACCACCTTCCTCGGGTCCTTCCTCGACATCGGCTTCTGCGGCTGTGGCTGCGGCTTCGAGCTCGGAATTGGATTCGAAGCCGAAGGCGGGCAAGACCAAGACGAGCGCGTATGGGGCGGAGTTGTGTAATAACATGCTCTGTGGGACGTATCAGCTCGAAGACGGGGTCCAGGTGGGAACCTGCACGAATCGCTGGTATGACAAGCTCCAAATCATCGTCTGTTCCGTACGTTTTCCCCCTTCTTATTTCCCCTTTTGCCAGCCCCCCCCCCCATATCAAGGCTGACGATTTATCTCTGTCACTCATCCCCACAGAACGGCGCAGCAGGCATCAACTTCGAACACACCGGCGTCGACGGCCACACCGTGCTCCGCTTCGCAGCCGACATCTACACCGAGCTCATCATGCGCTTCGCCAAATCGATCAACTCCGCCACGCAGTCCCTCTTCAAGGCCAAGACCTCCCCCTACGCCAAGGGCATCGGCGGCAAACGGCCTGTGCTCTTCGATTCTTCTGTAAAAGAGGAGGAGGAGGAGGAGGAAGAGATTGTGCCCGAATTCGAGACTGCGCCTCGGAAGCTTGAATGGGACCTCACCCCAGATCTGCGGGACGCCATCAAATACGGCGAAACGCGACTCTCGGACCTAATCTGTCAGAACGAATGCCAAGTCCTCGTCTTCGACGAGTACGGCAAGTCCTTCCTAACCCGACACCGGTTCTCCCCCGACGCATTCGTGCAGATGGCGTTCCAGGCGGCGTATTATGCTATGTATGGACGCGCGGCTTGTACGTATGAGCCTGCGATGGTGAAGCATTTTAGGAGGGGGCGGACGGAGGCGATTCGGACGGTACAGGGGGAGTCGGTTAGGTTTACGAGGACGTTCTATCCGCCGGGGTCTGCTGCGGGGTTGGGGAAGGACTTGCGCCAGTCGGGCTCTACGATTGGTAAGAAGGGATCATCCTCCTCCTGGGGGTCGACGGCCACGGCCACGGCGGATCAACGGATCGGGGCGCTGAGGAAGGCGTGTGAGGGACATACGAAGCTCACGAGGGAGTGCTCGAAAGGGTTGGGGCATGATCGGCATTTGTATGCGATGTATGAGCTTTGGAAGAAGATGCAGGTGGAGAAGGGTGAGAAGGCGGCGGTGGCGCCTGCGTTGTTTAGGGATGCGGGGTATGCGACGCTCAGTGCGACGAGTGAGTTTGATCTTCTGGCCCTATTTGGCGTGTTGCAGAGCAGCTCACCCACACACAAACACACGAACTTCTACAGTCATCTCCACGTCCAACTGCGGCAACCCCGCCCTGCGTCTCTTCGGCTTCGGCCCCGTCAACCCATCCGGCTTCGGAATCGGGTACATCATCAAAGACGACGAGATCGCCATCTGCGCCTCGTCGAAACATCTCCAAACGGCCCGTTTCCTGGACACGCTCAGCGCCTATCTGAGCCAGGTGGGCGCGTTGATTATCGAGACGTACAAGGCGGCGAACTCGAGGAGGGAGGATACGTTTATTGATCATTCGGGGCGGGAGTGTGATGTTAGGACGGGGAGGCCTTTGGAGGGTGGTCGTATCAATAGCGGTCCGGGTGGGGGTAGTCGGTTGGTGGAGAGGCCGGTGGCGGTGTCGAATGGGTATGATGACTTTGAGCGTGGGTTGGAGGAGCCAGGCAGGCCGCGGGCGGGCAGGGCGGGCCATTCGACGATGGGGAGTGCGGGGTATGGGTTCTTTGATGCTGGTGGTGTTGGGCCTGGGTCTGGGCCGAGTGGGGAGGAGAAGAAGGAGAAGAAGAAGAAGGAGGGGATGGATGGGGTTGGGGAGGATGAGGGTGAGGGTGAGAGGAGGGGTGGGAGTATTATGGAGGAGATTCAGGGTGTGGGGCGGACGATTTTGTTCAGCGAGTATTCCTGAACGGGGGCGAGTTCGGAACGTCGGAGGGTCAGCATTCGTTCTTCCCCCTGGTTCCCTCGCCTCCGCTGCGCTATTGTATCACTTCCCGGGCTCTGTATCCTATGATGGTCGCACGCAAAACATTTGTCCATTCTGACAGGGCTCCATCTCGACCTTGGGAAGCACCTCGAATCGATGCACCTAGTGAGTGAGCGAAAGACGACGCGCGTCCATTGATGGAGAGGCATAGAGAGTGCTGAGCGCTGGGCGAGGGGCTCCCTCCGCTGTGGGACAATACGATGTGCGGAACCATGAGCAGGGTGAAAGAGAAACAAATGCGAAGGGAAAAAGATTGTCAATAGGAAGGGAGGATGAAAGAAGGATAGGCCTGGGATATGCGTGTCGTTATGTACTTTGCCAAGGGAGTGATGAGACAGGGGGCAATGGGCAAAGGGCTTTTGTGGGGCAGAAAGCTCTCGCTTCTCTTTGGGTTTTCCTTCACCAGTCCTTCGCGATCTTGAAGTACCATGTGAAGTCTGCCCAGACTGTTTTGTCGTCGTCCACGATTCTGCAAAGAAGATCATACAAATAGGGCCGTTAAGTACTGCCCTCCAAGGGGAGAGGGGCTTTGTTTCGCGTTTCCGCCAATGAAACTCACCGACTCCGGACGGCGTATGTTGCGCGCGCGAGCATTCCTGATGGCGCTTCTTCGGCGGGACAGGACTTCTTGTACGGCGTCGCTGCAGGCCCGTAGGAGCCGATCATCTCTTCGTACTTGTCCACTGCGGAATACGAAGGGGGAGTGGGATCAGCGACGGGGGGAAACGGTGGGGGTTAAGGGCAGAGGAAAAAGGTAGGGGAAGGAAACGGACCTGTGACGCCTGCGCGCTTGACGACGTGAAGATACTTGAGGCCAGAGAGTACGTCCGCGCCAACACTAAAGCTGATCGCGATATTATACGTAACCCCTTCCTTAATGACGATCGGGTTCTTCTTCATATTCTCCCTCGCCTCCTCCCCACCTTTGAGATACTCTTCCAAATCGAGCGTGATCTGGCCTCCATTGGGGGCGCCTGCTGATTGGAGTCCCAGCCAGTGCAGGGTGAGACCGGGGCCTTTGGAGGAGGAGGAGGAGGCGCCGCCGGCTGCGGCGGCGGGGAGGCCGAGGGAGGCCTTCCACCGGGCTAGGGATTCGTCCTCAGCGTCGGCTTGGAGGTATTCGGCGAGCGACTTCTTCTCGCCGACGCGGTAGCCGGCGGTCTCTGTGGTGAAGGGTTTTGAAGATGAAGAGGGGGTGTCAGCTGCGAATTGTTTCATAAGAAAGGAATGTGAACAGAAAAAGTACACGTACCGGTGGGAGCGAGCTCGGCGTCGTTGAAGGAGGCATCGACCTGGTGCGACATGGCGGGTGTGTTGGGTACTCTGAAGTGCGCGCGGCGAGGGGCAAGGAGGGAGACAGAGAGGAGAGGGAAGAGTCGATGATGGTGGTGAGTGGGAAGGAGTTCAAAGGGAACCGGGCTTCATTCAAGGGGCCAAAGTATGCAGTGTTGTTCTTCCTCTCTCGCGCACGGACCATGAATGCGCATTCAGCAACGACACCGACGACGATGACATTGACATTGACATTAATAGTGGAGGATGATCTATACATGCTGATGCTGCTGCGTCTGCCTCAACACGCTCTGCACAAGACTGGCTCCCTCCCTTAATCGTTCCCTCTTCTCAAACTCGACTTGAACATCCTCCACCAGCTCCGCACTCGAAGCTGGCGCAGGCTCGGGCTGGAGCGGCATTCGCGCCAGACCGTACTCGCCCAGGAGACGCAGGGCGGAGGAGAGGGCGGCGTCGAAGGCTTGGGTCGCTTCTGTGATGAGAGAGGAAACGGGGTCCTTTAAGTAGGTTGGGATGTTGGGAGCGTGGATTTGATGTTGGAGACGTACCATGTATGCTACCACTCGTTGTGGATCCTGCCTCGTCTCCTCTCCTGTGATCGCACACGGAAGTCAGGGGAAAGGACGACGGAAAGAATGATCAGAAGCTTGGGGTGGATAGCAGAAGGGGAAAAAAATGTAAACTCACTCAGTCCGGTCGAAGTATTGCATCCCAGCATGCTCAAGCGTCGGCAGTGTCCCTTGCACGAACGTATTCAGGCCTCTGCTGGGATCAGGCAGCGCGCCACTACTCGCGCCAGGCGCAGCTACGGCGCTGCCTGGTGTGGCCTGTGCTGACGTCGCTGGCTGCGCTGCTGGTCCACCTCGTATTGAGCTTCCCGCTTGAGCATGCTGTTGTGGTTGTGTGGGAGTGGCCGCGATGAGAGGTGTCAGACCCGTCGCTGTCGTTCCCGGCCCTGTCGCTGCGCCTGTTGCGGGCGAGGACGAGGCAGGCGTGCCACTGAAGGCAGCGCGGGCTTGAGGTTGGTTTGCCGGTGCCATCGTCAGTGTCGTCGTTGTCGTCCTCCAGGACAAGTTCGCTTCCTTCCTGCTGGACTTCCTCCATCACCTCGAACCCCAACTCACGCACGCGCGCGCCCGGCAGGATGAACGCCTACCCAGCGGAGTTCGTGCAGCAGCACCACCCGCTCATGCTGGTCGGCGGTCTGCTCCATCCGCAACAGCAAGACCCCGCCGCCGCCGCTGCCACTCCAGCTCCGTCCTCGTCGACCCTCACACACCCAGCCGAGGCCTTCCCACAGCTCTGCTCGCAACTCATCACCATCTTGTCCTCCAAGGGACGAAGCACCATATGGGAGTCCAACCCTCATCGGTCCAACATGGCCGCAGCTGGAGGAGGGGGAGCGGGTGGGAATGGTAGCGGAGCAGGCGGAGGCGGGAGTGTTGCGGGTGGGAGCAGTTCACAGAGCGGAGGAGCGACAGGTCGAGCACCACCCACCTTTCGGACCATCCTCGTTCCTGATGTGAGTTGCCCCTGGTCTCTCTTTCCTTTTTCACAAAGACGAAGGATATGCTGAACTCGTATCTGGTCCCTCTTGCAGAACTTCCGCCTCCCACCGCGCAAGATCCGACTCCAGCTCCTGCCGGGTGCATCAGGTCGACCCGGCTCGAGCTCTGGCGCCGCCGGGTCCGCAATGGGAGCCTCTTCTACCACTGCGGCTATTCCCGCTCCACCACCTGGGACAGCGCTTATGCGTTCTGCGCTCTCTCCGCTGCACCCGCAATCACCCCTCTATCCGGACGGACTGATTTCCCCACTGTGGGTGCGCAAGCATCGGGACGTGATTCCCAGCATCTTTGTCCTATTCCAGGTTCTTCCGCAGGCATCGAATTCTTCCTCAGAAACTCAGGATTCCAGCTCGGCTCCCGGTGAAAAGCCCTCTTTAGAAGCCGATACGAATGAGAGCGACGTCGCGCTGATCCGATACATCTCCAACCTACGCCAAATCCTCACCGCGCGCTCCATCAAACTCACCGTCGTCCTGCTCACCTCCCGCGCCTCGCTCGCCCAACCCACTCTCGAACCACGGCTCTCCCACCTCCGTCGGACCTCAGGCCTGGACTCCAAGGGAAGCCTCTTCGTCCTCACACCCGTCTCCGAGGCCGATCTGCATGATTTCATAGGGAGTCTGCAGACTGCCCTTGCGGAGGCTAGTACCGATTACTACCGCGAGCAGGGCAGAAGAGTTCGCAGAAAGAAGGGGAAATACCCTCCGCCGTCCTCGGCATACGGCTCGCCCGCAGATACACCCGTAGGTACACCTCCTCCCGTCGCCCCGCTCTCCAAAGAAGGATGGACACTCCGTTCGGCCTACAAGCTCGGTACCTTCGCCGAGCTCTCCGGGGACCTCTCCCTCAGTCTCGAACATTACGTGAACGCGTACGACGTTCTCTCCTCCGTCGCCCACCCGCACAACGGCGGTCTCATCGGCGACACCCGAGTCTTACCACCACGCACCAAGCGGTGGGCCGAGGCGAAAGCCCTGGCTGACAGTTTGGTCATTCGGATTGCCCGTGGCTGGCTCTTGCTCGGCTTGGAAGCTCATACTTTCACCGTCCCCGTCCCGGCTGGGGAAGGTGGGGATGCTGACGCGCCGCCCCCGCCGGAAAAGACGAAACAGATTCAGGTTCATTTGCCGTCCCGTGAGGCGTGGGAGCGCGCCTTGGGCGTGTTTCGGGCGCACTTGAAGCGGTTCGGGGAGTTGAGCAATGGATGGGGAATGGGAGAGAGCACGGGCGAGTGGTGGAGTTGGGTCGGCAAACAGTGAGTTCTCTGGTAGTGAGGCCGAGAGGAACAGAGGTCCGAAGCCGGCCTGTGAAAGCTTACGCTCTGGTTACCATTACACACACCCCCCCAGATACCGACTCTTCGCCGATCTGGTCGATTCCATCGTCCGCTCGTACCGCCACGCTCCCATCTCACTTTCCACAATCCTACCGGAACACTGTCCGCCTTTACCATCCAACCTGCTCCACCCGGGCGCACTCACGATCTACGCGGCCTCCATGTCCGCCGCAACAGCTGGAACGAGCCGAGCAAACTCGTCGTCTTCTGCCGCCGCTGCAGGAGGGACGGGCTCGACTCAAGCGGGACACGATCGATCGACTTCCATCACTCGCGCTTCGACGCTGCCGCCCCCTTCTCAACTTGACCAAACTGCCTCCGGCGCTTCGACAGGCGCCCTCAGCCTCGCTACCAGTCTGGCACTGACCCTGACAGGCCCGGCGCCACTCGCTCCCTCGCCGCTCGCGTCGAAGTCGGGCGTCGCGCCGGGCAGCGGCGTTGTCCCGCATCCGGGACAGTGGTATTTGCTTGCGGCACTCTGTGCGGAGGAGCGGTGGAGACGGTGGAGGATTCGAGAGGAGAGGGAGCGTGTCGACGGTCGGACTGGAGGAGAGGATGATCCTAGTACGGCGGTGGAGAGGAAGGCGGATCATGGAGCTTTGGTGATTGAGGTGAGTTTTTCGTCGTTCTCCAAACCATAACCCTCCTGTCCGTCTCAGATTGAATTGTTGAACCGTCTCGAAATGGTGGACATTACCAAATCTAGGCACTTTCGAAAGCGTATGAGTGCTTCAAGCGTCCCTCGCCCTCGCCCGTCCCCTCCAGCCGCTCACGAACAGCATCATACGTCGCCGCCCGCATGGCACACGCCTATGCCCTCTCCAACCAACCCGGCCTCGCCCTCTCCTTTGCCCAACGCATCCTCATCCCTTTCCGGGGCAGCGTGCACGTCAACCCCGCGGGAAGCAGACCGGCCCCTGGGCGGTCGGATGGGGTGTTGCTGGATCTGTTGCTTGTGGGTGCTGTGGCGGCTGCTCAGCTAGAGGAGGAGCAGGTGGCTTGTAAGGATCTGAATGGGGATCAAGGGGAGGTGGTGTCGCCAATTGGACAAGGATCAGGAATCGGCGAGGCCAACGGCGTCGTTCCTGGTGCTGGTGCCAGTGCCGGCGCTGACGCATCAGCCTCGGCCAAGGCGCAGGTGGGGACGAGCAGTGCGGCGCAATACCGCGCGACTCGACTCCGGCTCATGTGGGAAGCCCTCGGCATCTTATCGACTCACTCTGCCTTCACCTCGCGCGCAGGTTTACAAGCTGTGGTGGAGAACGAGCTGTCATGGCTGCTTTATGAGGCCCCCGCTGTCGGGCTTGGTCTCGGTGACGCTGGTGGGGACGCTGTCGTCCTCGAGAGCAGTGTACCCGCGCATGGGGCGCTCTTCCGCGCCGAGGCTGTGTTCTGGGAGGAGGATGTCGAGGTTGGGGAAGAGGTGCGGCTTCAGGTGCGAGTGCACGCTCTGGGAGGGCACGATCAACAGGAGAGGATCTGGCGCTTTGGACGGTTGGAGGTCGATGTGGACGTGGATGCCAAGGAAGGTCGGACGACGTTTACTGTTGAGCATGAAGATGGTGCTGGAGGGGTTGTTGAGCTTGGGACGCAGGGTGTCGTCAAGGCGGCCTTGCAGCTTCAGGCCAGGGAGGGGCAAGGTCCGCTCGTATTAGAGGGCACGGTCGAAACGAGTCACATTGGCTCATTGCGAGTGAGTCAAATCCTTCATGTCACAATCCTCAGGAACGACAAATGTATCTGACTCGCTCCCTCTCCCGCTTTTCTTTAGGTATCCCAAGTCCGCTTATTTGCTACGGACGGCCCAACACCTTGCATCATTCAACTCGCGCCCTTCACGCCCGATCTCGTCTATGCCGGCCTCCCTGCCCGACAAGCCCTCTGGTACCTTCCCTCACCGCATAACCGTTTCCTCCGACTCAACCACCGCCTAGGCTTGACGGAGTGTGTCGTCAAACCGCGCACGTATGCCGTACGTATCGATACGGCGACGATGGGCAGCGTGCGAGAGGAGCATGTTGTCTATCTGGGTGAGAAGGTTGGGGTCCAGGTGGAGGTTGTGAACGAGGAGGAGGGGGAAGAACTCGAGGGCTTCCTGGATGTTGTCTGCAGCCTGGGCGGCGCTGCTGCCGAAGATGGACACGAGCACCAGAGTAAGTTCTGCTGCTAATCCTGTTACAGTGTTTGGAGGTACTGACACGCTTTGTTCCGGGCTGTTGGCACAGCGGACGTCATTGCGTTTGAGGATCAGACTTCGCATAGCACGTTGTCAGAGATTTCATTGGGTCTGATCCCCGCGGGAGGCTCGACGAAGAAGGAGATAACGTTCCAAGCGAGTTCATACGTCGGCCCCCGACAACTGCGCTTCAACGTCCGCGTCCGCCCTCCGAGCTCCAACGAGACATCGACATCAAGGAAGGCCATCCCGGCAGACGAGAAGACGCATGAGCTCGTACTCTCGGTCGTGCATCCGTTCGAAGGCAACTTCTCAATTGCTTGGAGTCAGGAGCCGCCTTTCAGCTCGTTCTCGACAGCCGCGATGGACGGCGAGTTCTTGTCTGCTGAGGATGAGGTGTTTGTCCATCCGGATGGCACACCAAACGGGGCTCTCGCTAGGTTGTCAGCCGAATTCGGCATGAAGGGCCCTCATGAGATCGAAGTGGAAGGTGCGATCTTGTCGTTCAGTTCGGAGGAGGGGATGAGCACCGTGCGGAGGTATACCGGTAACGGTGGCGGCGGCCAGGCAGGAGCGCATGCGGATCGGCTGCAGGTCGACTGGAGCGAGGATGTGCAGGGCGAATGGGCTGAAGGCGACCGGTTTGTGGCTCATGCACAAATCGAGGTTGCTAGGGATCCAGGTTTCGAGATTGACATGAGCCGGAATCCTGGAACGATTGAGATCCGATGGCGAAGACGGACCGAGGGGGCGGAGTTGACAAGGACTCTAATCCCACTTCCGCCAATCATGGCACCACCTTCGCCGAGCGTGAGCATCACCCTGCTCCCGCCAACCTTTGTACGACTGGGCCAGCCGTTCCTTCTGCATGCGGTCATCAAGAACGATCAGCCCTTTCGCACGGCCGATGTGCGACTCGAGGTCGAATCATCGGACAGCTTCGTGTTCGCGGGTGCGAGGAAGCTGACGCTCCCTGCTCTGTTACCCCGCTCGGAGCGCAAAGTGGTGTGGAGGCTGCTGGGACGACAGACGGGCTGGGTGCCCCTTCCGACGATCCGGGCGGAAGACTGGCGTGCGAAGTCTGTAGGGGAAGGCTCGGTTGCAAAAGTGGGAGAGGACGGCTTTGGGAGACAGGGAGCCATGCCGGAACAGCAAGGTGGTCGAATCCCAGTCTTCGACGGACGGCGATTGGGCTCGTGCCCCGTGGTTTCCGTCGGGAGCTCGTCCACCGGCGCCATGGATGTGATGCAGGACGAGCTGAGACAGGCGATGGGCAGTCCGCCGCCGTCGCTGCTCACGAACGGCTGGTCATCCGCGGGAGCGAGTAACAATATGTTGATGTCGACAGCTCGCGGCCCTGCGCCGCCGAGTTTGGTTGTGGCTCAACAGCAGCAGAACGCTGCGGCTGCCGCCGCGGCCGCTTCTTCCAAGGCATTGTCACCGGGGCTGGGCGGGCCTGTCAGTCTGGGCCCTGTCCGCGCGCCTAGCCAGTGTATGCTCCTTGTACTCCCTTGAACAGGTCCCATATTCCTCACCTTGAACAATCGTATAGACAGAACCTCTTTTTGATGCGGTCGCCCTCGTTCGGCACTTCGGTTGTTTCGGCAACCCTCTCACTCCGGACAGCCGAAGCTCGAGTGTCTGTGCGAGCTGCGACTTCCATCCGCCGACCATTGCTCGCTCCCCTGACCATGAGCTGGAGAGCCAGGCTGAGTCCCGGGTCCTGAGTACTGAGTCCTGCCTGGGTGGGGTGCTGGACTGACGCTCGAGTGATGCGTGGGGCAGCGCTCGGAATCAATGATGGAATGATGGGAAGGTCCATGCCCAAAGTCTCCGTTCCTCCGCTTCCAACACCGCATTCGTCCTTCTCTTCCCCTCGAAGCATGTTCCTACAACTTCACCACGACGTGCTGGGACGATTCCTTTGATTCATAGTGAGTGTCAGGTCGCCTTCGACCGAGGTCGGCTTTGGTTCTTAAAGAGATGCTCATGCATCATCAGCTTCAATCTCCTCACGCTTGACCCTTCTCCGTTCACAGAAGTGACACCCTGCCTTCCCCTTCTCCCGCTGACTGCACATAACATCAACAGAAGAATGACCTCGTCTTCAAGCCCGCTGCCTCTGGCTGGCGTCCGCGTCGTGAGTCGCTTCCGTGAATGGCATGTCATGTTCTACCCTTTACCAAGCTCAACCTCTCTTCCGATTCAATCAACTTAGGTTGAATTTGCCGGCCTGGCTCCCGTGCCTATGGTCGGCATGGTCCTGGCCGACTGGGGCGCCGACGTTGTCCGTGTGGACCGAGTCGGGGACGCCAACTTCGACACCCTCTGCCGTGGAAAACGCTCTGTCGCCATTAATCCCAAAAACGCCCAGGGTCGCCAAGTCTTGCAGTCCCTCATCCGGAATGCAGACGTTCTCCTTGACCCGTTTCGACCGGGTGTACTTGAGAAGCTCGGGTTGGGCCCGCAGGACGTGATGGATGGGCCTCAGGGCAACAAACGACTCATCCTCGCCAGACTGACTGGCTTTGAACGCACGGGACCATATGCCAACATGGCTGGACATGACATCAAGTAAGTGGCAACAGCTTATAGGTTCAAGCGTAGCGCTCGACGCGTGCTTTGACACTGACTTTCCCTTCGTCTTCGTACAGCTACATCGCGCTGAGCGGACTTCTTTCCGTGAGCAACGCCATGCTAACAATCCCATCTTTTTTTCCCTCTGAATTGTGCTAACTCTGCTACTTTACGCGCTCTGTACAGATGCTCGGGCGAGAAGGAGGCCCTCCCGAGCCGCCCCAGAACATTCTCGGTGAGTCTAGCCCACAATCTCAAAAGTAGGACATGAAGCAAAGTGTATACTCACACATGCCAGCGAGGCCCTTACTGGAACAGGCGACTTTGCCGGCGGATCCTTCATCTGCATCTTGGGCATCCTTCTCGCGCTCTTCGAACGCACACGCTCCGGGCTCGGCCAAGTTGTGAACGCGGATATGGTCACCGGATCACGCTATCTCTCCACCTTTAACTTGCTCTCCTCGTACGTCTCCCACCCTGTCTGGGGCAGCATCTTCAACGACGGGACGAATCAGACGAGGGGGACGGGGATTCTCGCGGGAGAGGCGCCTTGGTATGGCGTCTATCGGTGCCAAGACGGAGGATGGTTCAGCGTGTGAGTATTTGGCGTGTTGGTACATCTTTCAACTCCTTTTGACTGGTGCTTAATTTTCTGTTACCTCGACGAAACTCAGCGGCGCCATCGAACCTCAATTCTATCGCGAACTCCTCGAAAAGCTACGAACAGCTTGTCCATCTCCTCCCGCACCCCACACGGCACACCCGCAACCCAAAGACCAGCACAACCGAGAACTTTGGCCCGAACTGCGCTCCTACTTCACCTCCACCTTCGCCTCCCGCCCGCGATCCTTTTTCGAAAAGCTCTTTACAGGATCCGATGCCTGCGCGGTTCCCGTCCTCACCCGTGACGAAGCAGCCGTCCGAGGCTCATCCCCCTTCGCGGATCCTGAGGAAGTCGGACAGTCGGCCGATTCTTCGTCGCCGTCGCAGACAGAGCCAGGTTCGGGTAGCGACAACATCATCATTCCCGCCGTCGCGCCCACTCTGACGCGTACGCCTGCCGCGATCCCGCATGGAAGTCCCGGACGCGGGGAGGACGATCGGGGAGCGGAGTTGATGCTCGAGGCTGGGGAGCATACGCTTGAGGTTTTCAAGGAGTGGAAGGTCTTGGGCGCGGGCGAGGGAGAGGGAGGGGACAGGTTGAAGACGCTGTGGGTTGAGGGAGCCGTTGGAGGGCCTGACTCGCCTGAGGGCTGGGAGCCGACGAGGAAGGCCAAGTTGTGAGATGGAACTGAGAATCTCAGGCATCAATCTCCGGACAACCCGCTCTGGCCGTCGCAGCGTGGGAGAAATCTGATCCCCCTATTGACAGCAGCCGCCATGGTTCTGAATCGTCTGACCTTTGAATGAATTGGAGTTTGGACGCAGGTCGAGAAAGCTGGGCGGCGAGCGCTCCTGCACTCGGCGCTTCGGTACTTCGGCCTTTCGGTCATTCGGTGATCGGTCTTTCGGTGCTTCGGCATGTCGGCGATTCGTTCAACGCCGACCCAAACACGCACCCCTCCCTTTGTCCCTCACCTGCGCCCCTCCTTTCCTTCGTCGAAGGGGACACCCGCAGCATCGACACTCGGTGCTTCGGACTTGGATTGTTGCGTTCTTGAGTACCGTTGACGCTCTCGCTGGAGGGCGGCTTGCTGAAAGACCGACTGGGTTTCCGCGTCTTAATCTGTGGAATGGCATAAAAGCTGCGCGAATCTGACTTTTCTCAACCCCAACTTTCCCTCAGCTCTTCATCCTCAGCTTCCCATCTATCCCTCCCACCCAGATCCAATCCAATCCCGTCTCAAAATGACTTCTGCTACTTCCCCCTCCCAAAGCAAGCACACCGTCTTTGCCAAGGCCAACTTGGACTACTTTGCCAAGATTGCGCAGGAGTACGATGAACCCGCGCGCGGTGGCAACGGCGACGAAGGGAAGAAAGATTCCACGATGGCAGACTTGGTCCGCAAGATCTCTCGAGACAACTACCAGGCCATCCTCCAAGCCGTCGAATGGGATCCTACCCAGACGGAAATGTTGGACTTCGCGTGCGGGTGAGTTTTGGCTACCCTTACAGCCTAGGAGCCCTGATGAAATGCTGAAATTATTTACTCTGTGGGACTCGAAGAACCGGGATGACGACGCTCCTGTTGGCTCCGCACTGCAAAAGTGTGGTCGGCGTTGACCAATCTGAGGCCATGCTCGATCGTTTCCGAGCCAAGCTTTCTAAGGTCGACAATGACGAAGCCACGACAGCGAGCTTGGCGTCATCCTCCCAGAGCCACTCGCTCTCCTCCAAGGTCGACATCGTCCACACGGACCTCCTCGCCGACGGCGATGAAGCGGCGACGACCACGAGCAATGCGAAGTTGCAGGGTCGCACATTTGACATCATCATTTGCACCATGAGCTACCATCACTTTGCGGAGCCGGAGCATGTCACGAAGGTCTTGACGCGTTCTCTCAAGCCGGGCGGCAAGCTTGTCATTGTTGACATCATGGGTCAGAACGGCGATGTCACTTCGGCTTCGCATGGCCATGCTCACGCCCACGACCATGAACACGCTCACAACCACGCCCATGCCCACGCCCATGCCCACGCCCATGCCCACGCTCACGACCATGAACACGCTCACGCCCATGCTCATGACCACCACCACAGCAACAAGGACAGCGACGACCCGACCGAGGCACAATACAACTCGCACCGAGTGGCCCATGTGATCGCCCACACGTCCTTCGTACTCGCCGATTTCGACCGCTTCTTCACCGCGGCCGGACTGAAGCGTGTCGGTGAGCCGAGGTTCAGTACGTCCATGGAGTGGCCGGGAGCACGTGGAGTGAAGGATCTGTATGTGGTTGTGGGACAGTTGCCGGCGGGCTCTTCTGCAACGGTGGCTGCTCCTTTGGCGTGACGGTCTGGATCCATCGCGGCCGGTTTCTATGCAATCCACACACGTCGAACTTACTGTCCCATCACGTCTCCCTGGTTCGTACGCTCGGCCAGCAATTTGAACGTCTTGCAGAAAGTATTGAGGGTTTCCTCATCAAGGAGGTCGAGGTTCTGATTCCAGTCAGTCCTTCCGACTCGCATGTCGCTCACACAAGACTCTGAAGGAAGGGAACGAAATGTATGTACGTGGGAAATGTATGTACAAAGAGCAGCGCGTGGCTGTCGTCGCCCGTGAAGGATAACGCGATAACGGAAGGGCCGGGTGGCAGTGGGAATAAGAGGGTATCGCAGATTCAACGTGTTGGAAAATCCGCCGATCCAAATCCTCTCCAGGCAACGGACCAGGAGCCTTCCCTCAGAAGAGCTTGTTGTACAGGATGAGCAAGATGAGTAGGACGAGGACGATTATGATGCCGGTGGTGACGAATTTTTGCTGTCGGGCTCTGAGTTTCGGTTTGTTTTAGTAGAATGGCCAGAGACGGGATCCGTTCGTGGCACAGGGCAAGGAAGGAATCGAAAGGAGACAAGTGGAGGGATTAGTGGGAGTATCAAAGGGAGATTCGGAGGTCATTTGCTCTTGCTCACCGTCGGATCATCTGGGTCAGTGTCCGTGAGGAGCGGTCGATATTGCTATCCGCTTGTCGGAGCTGTGGAAAGGTCGATGTAAGTATAAGCAGAACAGAAGACAAAGGCGATGCGCGATCCCGACGCTCCAGTGGGAAGAAACAGGAGGGCCCATGTAGAACTCACCGTATTCCGACTGTTCTCAATCTGTTCCCGCTGACCCCTCAAATCTCTCAGTATGCCCGCGCCGACCTCTTCCGTCTCAAGTGCGATCCGCTGCGACTCGTGCAGTCGGCGTGAGCCATCTTCGAGGGTGGCTGTGCCTTTGAGGAGGCGTTCGCGCTGCGCCGCGTTGGAGCCGGCCCCGCCCGATTCGAGGTCGCCGTCGTCGCCTGCGTAAGCTGAGTTGGTGAGGGCGGCGTAGTGCTTGCGCTGAGAGAATTTCGGCAAATATGGCATGAGAGTTCAGCAGGAGATGCAGAGAATCAGAAGAGAGGAGAGAATGAGAGACGTACGATTTCAGCCTTCTGCTTGTCGAGCTCGGCGCGGAACCCTCTCAGCTGAGCCGAGTAGCGATTCTTGATATTGGCGGGGAACACCTGGACCTCGAGGTCCATCTGGCCCAGGATCTCGTCTGCTTCTTCTGTCTCCATCTCGGCGCGGCGCAGGATGGCGCGCTTGGCCTCTGCATTGTTGTTGCTCGATGACGAGGAGGACGCTGCGGACGCGAGCTCGGTGGTGAGCTTGGACTGGATGGACTCGTTGAGCTGGTCGAAGTCTTGCTTGTAGGATTCGTAGAGTTCCGCCATGGTTGCTTCTATGGTATCGCGTGTTGTCGTTGGGGTGTGTGTATGCTGCGAATGGCGAAATGGGTCCTCGACGTCGAGATGGGTTAGCTCGAGCTCAAGATGGGACAGGAGGGTGATCGGTGTTTGACCTGTCCTGGCCAAAACGCCGAGTCGACCATCACCTTCGCCACTCGCCCGGACCTCGCTCGCATCAAAGCCGCCCTTGCTCAGCTGGAGTTCTCTCTCTCTCTCTCTCGCTCTCCATTCAGTCCCTGCAATGCACGGAGTCAAGCGTGAACGAACGACGGCGCAGGCCAAAGCAGCCCGCAAGGCCAAGGAGGCTGCCCGGTTGGAATCCTATCTCGAAGTCGAGTCCCGCTTCTTCGAACTGGTGAGCTCGCTTTCCATACAAATGTTGCGTTGGGATCAATGGCCCCTGTCGACGCTCATCGTTCTGTCTTGTCTCCGATCTCCAGAGGGACGCGAATGATTTGAGCCCTGCTGCACTCGAGCAGACGACTAAGTTGCTCTCCTTCAACCCCGAGTTTTTCACCGTATGGAACTACCGCCGGGCCATTCTCTCCCATCTGTTCGAATCAGAATCAGAACCATCACAAGAAGACGCAACGAAGACAGCAGCATCGGAGTCCGGGCCCGAATCACAGGAAGCCAAGGATGCCAGACGGAACGTCCTCCTACAGGATGATTTGGAACTGACGATGCATGCACTCAGGGCCCATCCCAAAGTGTATTGGATCTGGAGTCATCGAACGTGGTGTCTCGAGAACCTTCCCGACCCAAAGGCAGACGGGAGCAAGTGGAAGAGGGAACTCAAGCTCGCCGAACACATGCTCGAACTCGATCCCAGGAACTGTGAGTTGACCCTTTCTCAATTTTGTTCTGTTCTTCTTGCCTTTCGCTTAGTTGACACCCCCTTCCTTTTTCAAGTCCACGGATGGGACTACCGGCGGTACCTCCTCGTTCAACTATCCCAACCCAGTTCTAGATCCAGCCCCACGTCCTTTTCCTCATCCACTCTGACCTTCCCCGAAGCCCTCCCCACCCCACTCCTGCAACAAGAACTAACCTATACCCTCCGCAAGATCGAAGCCAACTTCTCCAACTTCTCCGCCTGGCACCAGCGCAGCCGCTGTCTACCCGCCCTCTGGGCCCGCGAACAAGTCGCCCCGTCGGAGAGGGCGAAGCAACGGGACGAGGAGTTTGAGCTCATTCGGCAGGCTATGTATACGGATCCGTCGGATTCGAGCATTTGGATTTATCATCGGTGGTTGGTCGATCAGGAGTTGGAGGAGGAGGCGGCTGTGGAGGGTCAGGAGGGGGAGGCAGGTTCTGGTCGGGGTGTACACGTCTTCGATCGGGAAGTCGCTGGTATTGAGGAGTTACTGGAGATGGAACCCGACAGTAAATGTGAGTTTGAGGCCCCCACTCAAAGCTGTTCCATCTTTGCTCGCTTTCAATCCCTCGAGATTGCTCATCTCCTAATCCCCCTTCTCGGACTGTTCAACAATCAGGGTGTCTCGAGACGGTGGCGCGCTATCGAAGCCTCCAACGAACTCGTCTACTCTCAACGGGAGGGCTTCAAAAGGATGACGACGCCGAGAAGGAGCTGACTGCCAAGATCCGGGACCTTCTCAGCCGGCTGAAACGCATCGACCCCCTTCGACAGGCGCGGTATGAAGATTGGGAGCATACATTGTAGCATATCCCCCACTCAGGTAGTCACTCGGTCTCGTATCTCCTTCGTCACTCTGGGTGCAATTTCAGTCAAGTCGATTTCGAATGTGATGCCCGAACGGAGACAAGATACAGTACTAGCTGCCGATACAGTGTAATGGTGAAGCTGAGAGAACAGGCTCAGCGTGTGGGAGCTTCAAGGCTCGTGTCGATCACTTCAGAGAAAGGACTGTGTCGCAAATCCACCACTGTGGCTCCTGCTGCTCCTCCTCGCCCTTCTGGCTCCCTCGCAAGGCCCGTCTCTCCGAACCATCACTGACCGCTCCAGACCCCTGCTCTTCCGATCCCGCGCCAGCACTTGCTCGATTCGACCGCAAGTCCAGGACCAACGCATGAACAGGCACACTCCTCCGGCCCGACCTGCTGAGCCCGCTCTGCATCGCCCGCCCCCTCATGCTCAAAGCAGACTGCGACCTCATCCTCCCCAACTGTCCCACTCCATCCTCCTCATCCTCTCTCCGCACCAAGCTTCCTTCATCCTCACCCACGCTCGGAGCAGAGAACGACAAGCTCAAACTCGACGCTCCCGACAAGCGCGGACCCCGACTGGCCCGGAGGTGGGGCTGCGGGAATGTAGACGATGTCGTCTTTCGCAGCAGGACGAAGCCGCCGCGGAGTCTTGACTTGGGTCCGCCGCCGAGGAGGAGGCTGCGGGGCAGGGAGGGGGACGAGTGGAGATTGGGCCTGTGCGGACTGTTGTCGGTATCGGTATTGGTATTGGTGCCGCTGCTATGAGGCGAGCTTACGTTCTCCTCCGCCAGTTCGCCATTGTCGTTCCGGCGCAAGGGGGAGGGCGCGAAGGGAAGGGCCGTCGGTGTCGAACTTCCAGCCGAATGAATGAACGTCTGCGAATGGGAATGTGGCTGCGAAGCGGGTGGGACTGTCATGTCCTCCGCCGCTGCCGCTGCGATCCCATCCTCATCGCGATAGACTGGAAGTTGGGGAAGCAAGTCCTCGTCGTCGACCGGGGGCAACGTCGGCGAGACTGATCCCAACCGACTCGAAGAAGTCGTACTGCTGTAGCACGAGCGGTACTCGTCCGCAGTTGAGCACGGCGATCCAGACCGGGAGTGAAACGAGGTAGTCCACGGGGGGTTGATCTCGCGCGCGCTTACAGCCGCAGACGAGCCCTCGCCTCTGTTGGAATTATCCTCGGCGAATGGATGGCGGAGATGGTCCTGTAGTCGGATGACCTCAAGGGGTATTCTTGCGTTGCGACGGAATGACCATCCTTTAGGCACTTGCAGCCCGCTCATATCAGCATCGACGTTCGCATCACCAGCGACGTTGGGGATGCCATCGGTTTCCGCTGAAATAGGTGGGAAGAACGTTCCCTGACGCTCGACACTTTCCTCCCCGGCACGCGTCATAGTTGCCATCGCATCGGAAGCAGGGAAAACAATAGATGCCTCTGATGCACGATGTACGTTGAGCATGACATGCATGCGATTGGCTAAAGGTGAATTGGTCAAAGAAAGTATGCGTTCAGTTTTCCGTGCGCCAGGAAGAGAAAATGATCAACATAGAGATGCTAAGACGTACGTAGTTTCGTGCTGAATACCTCTGGCTGAAGGCTATCTTCTGAGACGATGAACCGCAACACTTTCCGTTGCAGGGCTGTTAGCGACTTTGAGATCAGTCTTGTGTTTGATGGTAGTGTAGGTTGCACCGGTCGTTCAACAGGTTGATGGGCGTGCGTGTCGGGTGCACGGGCTGATGATGCCGGGTGGTTTGGAACGTCTGGGAGGGTAAGGGCGATGTGCAAGTGTTCTTTGGGTGATAAAGGAGAGGCACCGAAGGAGATGAGGATGGAAACACGGGCGTCAGACGTGGAGGGAAGTGTGGAAGTATGGTCGAACGACGCGGCCAAGCCATTCGCATAGATGGCATTGAAAGCGGATAGGAGGTTGGCATGCAGCTTGTGTAGCGACACAATGAGCTTTTGAGCAAAAGTTGGTGTCAGGGCGGATCGCGTTCAGTGCTCCAAAGCCTTGCGGGACGGGACTCACCTTGTTTTGCTTTCCCCTGCCTCGACTTCCTCCGCCGGTATGTATGGACCCGAAGCTCTGCGTTCGGGACCGAGACGTTTCCAATGCTCCTGCCACATCTGGTGCAGCCGACAGTAAAGGCTCGAGCCTGAGGGGCATGTCGAGTGCTCCTCTTGAGAAGAGGATGTGGTTGATCACAGAGATGACAAGGAATGCTGGTGTCACGCCCGGTGGGAGTTCGCCCCTGCCATATGATGTGAGGGTACCCATGTTCAGCTCGACAGTAGGAGGATCACAGACCGGCGTATCCTCGGATTGATGGGAGGCTGCTGATGAGTACGAGTATGCGGAAGAGACCGATGCGGCGCTGCTACCGCTCCGTTCCGAACGATGTTGTCCCAAAGCCGATTCGAGCGCGAAGGGGCTTCGTGCCTGAGGATGGTGGATGGTTGATGGCCGGAAGAAGGAGGAGATGGAAGAGGCGGAGGATGGGCTTCGGTGTGTGGAAGACGTGGTTGAAGTTTGGCTTCGTGCTGGAGATGCTTGGATCGAGGAGGAGACCGGGGGAGAAGGTAGCTGGAGCAAGGGCGAGGCTGTTCGACGCGGGAAGGGGACATGCGCTTCGAGCTGAAGCACCTCCTCCGTACATACATTCTCCTTTGAGGTCATTCTGGATGCATTGACCGGCGTAATGGTCGCAAGAGGCCTCCTTGTCTTGGGCAGGACCTCTGATGGAACAGAGCTCGAGCTGGACTTGAGCCCGTCTTGCTGCGTCTTCAGAGGTGATGCAGATGCTCCAGAACGACTCCGCTTGGATGCTGGATGATGATTGCTGGATGGGGACGCAGCCACTTTCCAAGGCGCATGTAGTGAAGTTGGAGATGGCGAGTGCATACAGGCGGCCATTGGAGCCAGTTTTACTTGCAGGAAAAAGGAAAGTTGCGCAGGGAAGATGGCGAGGCGGACGAGTCGGGCGCTGATCACTGCGAGCTGTGTTCCTTTGTTGTGAGCGAGGTGTATGTACACAGGGAAGCAACGGGTAAGAGTAGGGTAGTGGTACGAGAAAGTGTTGCTCTGGATGGACGAGAGAGAGAACAACAGACCAACACGGCTTAGCGCGATTTTGATACGCGTGCTCTATTTGGTGGTCACGTGAGTTGCCTTCTGATCGTCAAATGTCAAAAGCCATGGAAATAGGCGAGTTTTGAGAAAAAGAAAACACAACAAAACCCAGCTTCTTCCTATTTCTCAGCATGACCCCGTCCTTCCACCACCTTGGGAGCGAGATTTCTGGGAAATGCTTCCTCCTGCGGCTGTCCTTCGACGCGCCTCGACGCGCTCGGCATCCGCGGCACTGCGCTCGTCCGTCGCCGTCACAAATGCGCGCAGCCTCGCGACAGCCACCGCCAACGATGTCCAGCCAGACGTACACCCGTCCCGCATCCCGCCGTACGCAGACCTCCTCCGCCAGCTGCCCAAGGTCCGCGCCTTGCTCGGCGATCGGCCCCTGACCCTCTCCGAGAAGATCCTGTACTCCCACCTGATCAACCCGGAAGAAGCGCTCGCTGGTGCAGGCAAGGATCCCTCCAATGTGCGCTCCAGTCGGTACCTCGGCCTCAAGATCGACCGCCTCGCAATGCAGGACGCCAGTGCTCAGATGGCCCTGCTCCAGTTCATGACCTGCGGACTGCCGTCGAGTGCGGTACCTGCCAGTATACATTGCGATCATCTCATTCAGGCCTTCGAGGGCGCTGAGGCGGACCTCAAGCGCAGCGTTGCTTCGAACCAGGAGGTCTTTGATTTCCTTGAGAGCGCCGCTGCCAAGTACGGAATCGAGTTCTGGGGCCCCGGTTCGGGTATTATTCATCAGATCGTGCTTGAGAACTACGCAGCGTGAGTGGCTTGAGCCTAGAACTTGTCATGCGAGATCTCTACTCTCTAAACTGACGTATGGGTTCCTTCTGCTTTACCCAGACCTGGTCTCCTCATGCTCGGCACCGACTCGCATACACCAAATGCTTCTGGTCTCGGCTGCCTCGCCATCGGTGTCGGTGGTGCAGATGCGTAAGTTGCGCTCCTCCTCTTCTAGCTAGTAGGAAAGTACTCACCGTTTGCCGGCATTTCATAGGGTCGATGCCATGACCGCTACTCCGTGGGAGCTCCAAGCCCCCAAGGTCCTCAATGTCCATCTCACCGGTCAACTGTCTCCCTGGCTCACCCCCAAGGACATCATCCTCCACCTCGCTTCCATTCTCACCGTTCGTGGTGGAACTGGTCACATCATTGAATACTCTGGCCCGGCCCTCGAGACACTTGCGGCAACCGGTCTCGCGACCATGTCCAACATGGGTGCCGAAGTCGGTGCTACGACCAGTTGCTTCCCTTACACCGAGAACATGGGTACATACCTCCGCGCGACCGGTCGTGGCGCAGTCGCCGAGCACGCCCGCGCCGCCGCCGCCGCCGGTCTGTTGTCCGCAGACGCTGACGCCCCGTACGACCGCCGCATTGAGCTCAACCTCTCCGAGCTCGAACCTTGTCTGAACGGACCTTTCACCCCGGACTTGTCCACGCCCATCTCCAAGTTCGTTCAGCGCGCCAAGGACGCCGAGACCAGAACCCACCCGTTGGAACTTAGCGCGGCCTTGATTGGTAGCTGCACCAACAGCTCGTATGCTGACATGGCTCGTTGTGCCTCCCTGGCCCGCCAGGCTACTCAGGCTGGGCTTAAGGTCGCTCCTCACACTACCTTCGATGTGACACCCGGTTCGGAGCGGGTGCGCGCTACTGTCGCGCGCGATGGTCTGATCAGTGACCTCGAGCGCGCCGGCGCCCGCGTTCTCGCCAATGCCTGTGGGCCTTGTATCGGCCAATGGGACCGCCGCGAAGCCCAAGGCGAGGACAACGTCATTCTCACCTCTTTCAATCGGAACTTCAAGGGCCGCAATGACGGCAACATCAAGACCTGGAACATGCTCGCCAGTCCGGAGATGGTCACCGCCATGGCTTTTGCCGGGCGGTTGGACTTTAACCCGCTTACTGACAGCCTCACGACGCCCGAGGGGAAGGAGTTCCGCTTCCAGCCTCCGGCGGGGGATGAGTTGCCCCCGCGTGGGTTTGACAATGGCGATGAGAAGCTCATGCCGGAGGTCATGCCCGCGCCCCAGGCTGATGTGGAAGTCCTCATCAGCCCGACTTCGGCGCGGTTGCAACATCTTGCGCCTTTCGGGACGGACTTCGTGCCGGGGTCGGACTATGAGCTTGGCACGGGTGCGAATGGGATGCGGGTGTTGATGCGCTTGCGGGGCAAGACGACTACTGACCATATCTCTGCGTGAGTTTTGAATCGCCTACTTGCGTCGACAACGGGAATACGCGATTACTGACGCTCTTTTGAGCACTTCCTTAGCGCTGGGCCCTGGCTCAAGTACAAGGGACATCTCGAGAACTTGGCGGAGAACACCTTGATCGGTGCAACGAACGATGAGACTGGACGCGTCAACTCGGCGGTGGACTTCAAGTCTGTCGGCGGAACTGACGCAGAGGACACCATCCCTGCTGTCGCGAAGCTCTGGAAGAGCCGCGATCAGCCCTGGCTTCTGATTGCAGACCACAACTACGGTGAAGGTTCGGCTCGTGAGCATGCTGCCCTGCAGCCGCGCTTCTTCGGGTGCCGCTTGATCGTCGCGCGCAGTGTGGCGCGGATTGCGGAGACCAACTTGCGCAAGCAGGGTGTGCTCACGCTCCTGTTCAAAGACGAGAATGACTACCTCAAGGTGGCTGCGGGCGACAAGGTCCGAACAGTTGGGTTGAGTGCGCTCATGGACCCCAACGCGCCGGAGCGGTTGGAGAAGGGTGACGCCTGGGACCCGCGGGATTACCAGGTCAAGCTCGTCGTGACCAAGGTGCAGCCCGATGGCTCGGAGGGCGAGACGTTTGAGCTCGAGACGGTGCACACCTTGAGCAAGACGCATCTGGACTGGATTCGGGCTGGTTCGGCGCTGAATGTGACGCGGCTGGCGGCAATGGGTGGTGGGGCAGCGGCCCAGGCTGTTGGTGCGGTCAAGGGTGCGGTTCAGAGTGCGTTGAAGACGGCGAGTGCGGCGGGCGCTGCTGTTGCCGGTATTCGATCGATGCACACCCGGGCACGTCTTGATACGAGCACGACGTCGGCTTCGACTCAACGCCGCGGATATGCGTCCGGCAGCAGCAAGGGAAGCACCGTGTTGAACCCGAACGACCCTCGATATGTCGCACCCGCTGCGGATGCGCGGACGGAGGCCTTGCGGAACATTGTCTTCCCGAACCGGGCTGTCGTCGAGCAGCAGGACGAGCGACGGAAGTTGGAGATGGCCCGGCTGGAGAAGGAGAAGAGTTCCAAGGATGCCAGCAAGGGATCTGCTTCGCTTCCGGCCAGTGAGCGCCATGCATTCGCCCTCGGCTCGGAGGTACTCTCCTACCCTCCGGAGGTGCACGACACCATCGTACGAGCGTACCTGCTCCACAAGCGCCAACAACGCGAGACGCTGAATGCGGAGCTCGTCCGTCGTAAAGCGCGTATGGACGAAGCGGTGCGCGACTTGCGCGACACGGACGAGAACCTTTTCGAGGCGGCGCGGTATCGGGTCCAACTCGGTCGAAGGACACCCGAGGAGCAGAAGCGGTTGATCGAGTTGGGGATCGCGCCTCGTCCGCATGTACCCTCGTCGTCCTCTGGCTCGGCTGAGGAGGCGGCGGGAACGGGACGGGGTATCAGTGCTGAGACCAGACGGACGGTTCGGGCTGAGACTGCGAGGAGGAGGTTGATGGGTCTGTTCCCGCGGGAGATGAGGGCGCCGGTGCTGACGCCTTCGCGGAAGGGTTGGCCATCTGCGACGGCGTGATGGGACTCTCTCTCTTTCTTTCGTTTCCAAGGAGGACCAACCCCTCGGAAGGAGCCGGTCGTAATCTAGCAGCTGCTCCATGCATCGTTCATGCGCTTGCTTTGATGAAAGCTTGACCTGTTCTGACTTGCGAAGGACCGTGCGAGACCGATCCCACTCAGCGTCATCGCTAACCCTCGTCCATCTCATCCGCGACCTTGACCTCGCCATCGTCAACGTCCTGATCACCATCACCCATACTTACATAGCTGTATACTTGCGAGAACAAACGAAAGAAAGCGATCAAGATGAGCTCCTCTTCCTCCTTTGACGCCGTGCCCGCAGTCAAGACGCTGGCCGAAATTTACCCTTCTTCCGCCGCACTCGCCGAGCAAGGCGTTCGCTGGGACAACCTCGCCACGCGCTTTGAGGAGATCTATGGACGCAAGCCTGCCTTTGTTGCGCGCGCCCCGGGCAGGGTGAACATCATTGGCGAGTGAGTATGGCGTTATTGCGTGTGGTGTGACATGTGCGGCTGACATTGTTCTCTCTCAGCCATGTCGACCATCAGGGATTCAGGTGAGCAAGACGCGCCACGGGGGTGGATCTCGCGCTGGCCTGCCGAAGTACCATGCCCTTCTTACACCAGGCTGTCTCTGTCTTCCATGCAGCTGTCTGCCAGCAGCGATCGAGAAGGACATCCTCATGGCCGTCTCCGTGACGCCTGCGCTGGACCCCTCGGACCCGATCGAGTTCTACCTCGCCAATACGCGCGACCGGTTCAAGGCGGTCACGCTCACTGCGCCCAGTGTGCTTGACTCTGGCGCGGTGGACCTCATTCATCATGATGAGGGCTCGCAGCGGTGGGGGAACTACTTTGCTGTGGCATGGAAGGTGAGTCTCTTGTGCTGGTTCAAGTTCAGCAGTGCAATTGCGAGGCTAGAACTGACGCTATGGTCTCTGCTAACGCCCATTTCACAGGGCCTTCACTCCCATCTGCCCCCTTCCGTGCTCTCCGCCTCAACCCGTCCCCGGACAATCAGCATCCTCGTCGATGGCTCTATCCCACCGGAATCCAGTCTGAGTTCGAGCGCAGCTATGACTGTCTGCTCCAGCTTGGTCATCCTCGAGGCCTTTGGAGCGAGGTCACTTGTGGACCGGACGGAGATGGCCGAAGTTGCGATTGAGAGCGGTGAGTTGGGCTTTCATACTGGCAATTCGAAGCGGCGTTTCCGAAGCGGATTGTTGCTTACATGCTTCCGTATTCGCCCTACAGAACGTCTGGTCGGTGTCAATTCGGGAGGGTGAGCTTCGCGTCATCCTGGGCGGCTTCGCTAGGTCGTTCTCCTTTCTCTGATCAGTGATCTCCTTTCTCTCCTGTGCCGGAAACGAGCAGAATGGACCAAGCAGCCTCCATATTCGGCGTACCATCCCATGCTCTCCACATCGCCTTCAAGCCCAAATTGCTAGCCACCCCCACAGCCCTACCTCCCATCAACCCGCCCATGCAGTTCGTGATCGTGAACACCCTCGTCGTCTCCGACAAGAAGGTCACAGGTCCGATCCACTACAACCTCCGCACGGCCGAGCTCCGAATGGCAAGTCGGGCCCTCCAGAGACGTCTCGGTCTCAAATTGCCCACTCATACCACTGCGAGCGGACAGCAAGAGGAGGACGTCACTATTCGGAGCATCTTCCGCGCTTGGTTGGCTACTCAGCAGGGTGCTGGCTCGGAGGATAAGGGGGATGAGACGGAGGAGCAACTGAATGCGTTTGCCAAGGTGGCTGCGGAGAACTTGCCTTCTGGCGCGCTTACTCGCGAGCAGGTGGAGGAGGCAACGGGCTTGAGTGGCGAGGCGTATGATAAGGAGTTCTTGCAGCGCTTCCCCAGTACGTTGTTTCATGGCCTTGAGCCGAAGAGATTGGGCTTGCTAATTAGTGGCTGACAGACTCGCCTTCCTTTTCCCAGTCCGAGCGGACACCTTCAAGCTGAGCGCCCGAGTTTCCCACGTCCTCTCCGAGTCTGCTCGCGTCCTGGCCTTCAAGAACGTCTGTGCCAACACAAGCGACAACTCGGCCACCGAGGCGTACAAGCAACTGGCCAAGCTCATGAACGACTCGCACACCAGCTTGAGGGGCGAGTTTGAGAGCAGCTGTCCTGAGTTGGATGAGATTGTGGAGATTGCGCTGAAGAATGGGGCATGGGCGGCCCGTCAAACAGGTGCGTTCGATCTTGACTTGAAGCGCTTTCATCCGAGACTGACCCATCTATATTCCCCTCCCTCACAGGCGCAGGATGGGGCGGGTCCGCCGTAAATCTGGTCCCACAGCCGGACGTCCCGCGCTTCATCTCCGCGATCCGGAAAGGGTACTTTGAGAAGCGCTTCTCGTCCTCCGTAGACCCATCCTCTCCGCAGCACAAGACAGCCGAGGAGCTTGAGAGCGCAGTGCTTGTTAGCGAGCCTGCTGGAGGAGCTTGCTTGTACTACATCTGAGCGAAGAAGTTTGACGAGTTCTAACCCGCTTGACGCGCTCTGAGCCGCTCCGAGCCTCCGAGAAGCATCGTCTGCCTGAAATCAGACCAACACCATCTTCCTGCACCGTCTGAATGATGATACGCTTCAAGAAAAAGAACCTGGACGTGTTGATGCTGCTACTTTATGTGACATGCATGTCGCGGTTTATTGGTGCCCCAGCGACAATGTGTGTGTGTGCTGTGTATATATGTTTGTCACAGGGAGAGATATTTAATTGACACCTGGTTCGTCTAGTTGGTTTTCATGTTGGTGTCTGGTTGGGATATTGGTGCAGCCTCTTCACGTTGCTGTATCAATCTTTTGTCTTTTTTTCCTTTTTTTTTTTCTTCCTTTTTTTTTGTCTTTTTTCTTCTTTTTCTTCCCATCCAGCTGATTTTTGGAGGACCCCCCCCTCCATCAAACGACCATGAGAGTGGGGGATAGCCGACAAGCGGCGGAGTTCTGAACCTCCAAAGGTCTCAGAAGCATATACACAGGGTAGCATAAACAAGGTGAGGATAAAAGGAACAGCATCTTCTTTCGTTCCAGCAAAAGGAACGTGCGAAGACGGGAGTGAAAGGGGAAGGAGGTGAAGAATGTAAAGTATGCCTGATGGCATGAACTATGAACTCCGAAAAGGAATGAATAATGAATCGAATCTGTTATATGTGTACAGCTATCGGAGAAGAGGTATATGCAGTCTGTCTGTAGGAGCTCCACCAGGGCTGTGAATTCGGCTGAGAGAGAGGAGAAAGACAGAAGTGCCAGTCAATGCACGGTCATTATCTCCAGCGTCGGATCAAACTCACACTTGTGGACAGGGCAAGAGGCCGTCGGCGAGGTCGAGCAGTTTTCCACAGTCGTAGGAAGTGGACGAGGCGAGGGAGCGGCGGGCTCAGCAACATCGAGCGGTATGCCGAAGTCGGACAAGAATGAGGACGCCAGGATCATGTGGCTGTAGAGACGGTGCTGAAGGAAAGGCCAACGGGAAAAACAGGTCAGCAAACGCAATCGCGATGGAAAAAAAGGGAATGGTCGAATGGAACGTACTTGAGGCCATGCGAAATGACCGTCCTTGGAGACGCCGGGGCTACGTAGAAGGAGAGATCGTGTTACTATCAGCACTTTGAGCAGGAAGTGTCATGTGAGGCAGCGCTGATAATCACCTGTGTGATGATGGGAAGGGACGAGAAAAGGTGAGAAGAGGGAAGGCGAGATGGTGTTGGTGATGACGATGCCGTGTTGCGATCTGGTGTGCGGCGATGCGGACTGCAAAAGGATGGGAAAAAGTGAGGAAGAGTAGAGACTGGAGAGATCAGAGACTGCAGGAAGCCAAAGCAACACCTTGGAAAAGGGAAAGGAAAGCGGCAATCCAAAGCCAGGAAAGACAGGAACACAGGGGGAAGGCTGCTGTTGAAGTGACATCGGGAGGCAGAGACAGGGGAAAGACAGACAGGTCAGCGGTCAGCCACAAAATCATCGTCAGTACTGTCGACGTGGGCAGGAAGTGAGAATGTCAGCTCCGTGCGAAAGGAAACAAGGTACCCGTAAGTGGACCGGGACGCGTGACGAGTGACGGGAACGCATTTGAGTTGTACTGAAGGAAGCAGAAGGATTTTGAATGGATGTGGTTTTGCTGTTGTTTTGTGCATCGAGAAGGTGTCTTTATATGGTGAATTCTCTCGGCCGGGTGAATGCGTATGGTCGAGCAGAAATCTTATGGACAACCAGTACACTAACCACCATTCTGGCGCGGGGTTATGCACTCTTTCTCTTACATGTTCAACGCTATTTCTATTTCTCTCCTTAGGTCCAGAGCAGAGACATTTGCGCTCCGTCTATACTAGGTCCCTCATTTGAGCCTTTTGTCCCCCCTTCTTGTCTTCCGTTTGTACTTCTTCATAACCACCAACATCAATCCACCTTTTCACCACCATCAAGATCCGAACCAGAGGTTCAGAAATCATCCATTGTCCGCCTCAACCGTCCACACACGCGTCCGAAGCAGACCGCAGGAAACGATGCACGACATATTCACTCCGTTTGTTCTGCCTCACTCGTATCTCTACGGCTGACTCTCTTCCTTTCCCCCGTTTGGTTTTTGTTCGAAGCTTGACCACCATCTCCCATCTCTGCTTCGATTCCACTCATCTCTGTCTCTTCCTCTCTCTCTTATTCTTCTTTCAGCAGGGTGCTTCTTCCCCTCTAATTTACGGACGCAAGCCTGCCTTTGTTGCGCGCGCGCCGGGCAGGGTGAACATCATTGGCGAGTGAGTATGGCGTTATTGCGTGTGGTGTGACATGTGCGGCTGACATTGTTCTCTCTCAGCCATGTCGACCATCAGGGATTCAGGTGAGCAAGACGCGCCACGGGGGTGGATCTCGTGCTGGCCTGCCGAAGTACCATGCCCTTCTTACACCAGGCTGTCTCTGTCTTCCATGCAGCTGTCTGCCAGCAGCGATCGAGAAGGACATCCTCATGGCCGTCTCCGTGACGCCTGCGCTGGACCCCTCGGACCCGATCGAGTTCTACCTCGCCAATACGCGCGACCGGTTCAAGGCGGTCACGCTCACTGCGCCCAGTGTGCTTGACTCTGGCGCGGTGGACCTCATTCATCATGATGAGGGCTCGCAGCGGTGGGGGAACTACTTTGCTGTGGCATGGAAGGTGAGTCTGCCTTTTGCCGGTTCAAGCTTGAGCAGTGCAATTGCGAGGCTAGAACTGACGCTGTGGTCTCTGCTAACGCCCATTTCACAGGGCCTTCACTCCCATCTGCCACCTTCCGTACTCTCCGCCTCGACCCGTCCCCGGACAATCAGCATCCTCGTCGATGGCTCTATCCCACCGGAATCCAGTCTGAGTTCGAGCGCAGCTATGACTGTCTGCTCCAGCTTGGTCATCCTCGAGGCCTTTGGAGCGAGGTCACTTGTGGACCGGACGGAGATGGCCGAAGTTGCGCCGACGGAAACAACTTCACCGCCCTTCTCCTCCTTCTCCTCCTTCTCCTCCTTCTCCTCCTTCTCCTCCTTCTTCTCCTCCTTCTTCTCCTCCTCACCAGCTCACTTTCACCCACGCAAGGTCGACTTCAATACTTCTTTCCACATCTTGAACAGGCCTAATGAGTTTGAGCCTGCTGGTACTCCAGGTTCCTCCTCTTACTCACCTCTCTTGACTGCAACACCCAGTGCTGACTCTCTCCCTATGATTCATATAGAGGAGTTCATTCGCGGCTTTCATGTGTTCGACAAGGAAGGCGATGGGTACATCTCCGTCGGCGAACTGCGCTACCTCCTCACCTCCCTCGGCGAGAAGCTCGAGCACGAGGAGGTCAACGAGTTGCTCAAGAACGTACAGGTTGGCGCGTGCATATCTTTCACTCTCCACGCTTTGGTTGACGTTTCGTCTGACCCTGGTCCCTTTCTTTGTCCTACACGCTTTCTCGGCTGCAGTGACGGGACCGTAGACTACCGCCACTTCGTCTAGGTCATCCTCTCCCAATGAGCAGATCATCCCCCCTCCTCCTACACCCTCATTCGCCTCGCCAGGTTCACCCGGCCCCCAAGCGTCATCAGACATCAGGCATCAGGCATCAGGCCTTGTATCATAACACCCCCTCGTCGTCCCCGTATGGCCCTTGTTCACTTCTCCCCTCCTGCTCGTCGTAACTACTTTCTGATACACTGTCTGAGGAACAGCTCGCTTTGTCCCCCTTGTGATCAGATGTCAGGTTCCATCGAGAGGCGAGAGTAAGGACGAAGAGAAGCGAACAACACTTGACATTCCACCCCTCAGGTCGCCCCACCCTCTCCACACTCCCACTGACTCCCACTGACTCCCACCAACAGCAGCAACCGCCTCCACACCCACGTTCATCTGCCTCTTCGCCTCCTTATCCAATGACAATAACTCCTCCACCCTCGCATACTTCTTACCATCCTTCCGCAACGCATGCTTCAGATCGTCCACCTTGATCCGTGCGCGCGTGTAGTACGGATGACCTGCCACGTGTGCGGGCAGGGGGAGGTACTTTGCGACTGTGTTTATCCTTGTTGATGGGCTTGGTATTGAGGGGTCGAAGAAGAGGCGAGCGCGCTCATCGTAGCGGGATGTAACTCCGTACCGGTCGTCTCGCTCATTGGGACCGAGGCCCTCATCCCCGGGCCCTGGGGGAGCGCATATGCCGACGGTCGAGCGCGATGGCATAGATCGGTTTGTCAGTCAGGGAGGAGTGAGACGTACCATCCGGACTCCGGAGCGAACAGGCCCTGATGGGAGAACGCCTTCCTCCCCCTCCTCGTCTCCGGCTCGTCCAATGCCCCGATCCCCACCTCGCCCCGCTCCCGCTCCTGACCCTGACCCTGATGCTGATGATGACGGGGGATACCCCGCCCCTGCCGTTCCCGCTCCTCGTGGTGGAAGATCGGCTGCAAATTTGGCGCTGGGGTAGCCCGAAAGACGACTCACCGCCAAGCTGACAACGCCATCCTTCCAGGGGGCAGCCGAGTCGTTCTGAGGGAAGACAGAACCTCAGAGAATATCTGTGCAGAGGGGATATGGGAGGGGAGAAGGCGAGACGGTTTAGGTATGGCGGAGAGGGGTATGGTCGATAACCTGTTCGAGAGTCGGGTTTATTAGGAAGAGAGAGGGTTAGCGGGCGAGAGCGAGGAGCAATCAAACGAGGGCGAGCTGAGAAGTGACAGAGGAAGAAAGTGTGAGCAAAACGTCGAACACCGGCGAGTTACGAACTTACGAGCTCGCCATCTATGGAGATGGCGAGCGAGAGCGATGGCGAAACGGAGCACAAATGCGTATCTGGGAAGGGAGAGTTCGGCGAGGCGGTCTAGAATGAGAGGGAGATGAAGATGTGAACTGAAGTGAAGGCAAAGGCCAAGGCATGGGAGTGAACTCGATACAGGTGATGATGGGGTGGAACTTTCCGCGGAAGTCAGCCCTCGTCGCGTTGCATACTCGTAACAAGAGCACACAAAACACATGAGTTCTTACAATCTTACCTCTACTTACACGAAGCACCAGCTCATCGTACCTTACAAGGCAAGTCCCGTGGGACATCGACTCTCCCCATGAGCCGTGCGACGTCGTTGGCTGACCGTTCATGTGTCAGGACGAACCCATGCCGGACGTGATGCCTGAGCCAAGCGACTCATTTGGCCGCGGCGTGAAGTCGGTGGGAGCTGGAAACGGAACTATCGGCCATCGTGGTTCAAGTATTCGGTGCCGAGGTACTGTACGCCTGTACCAATCAGTACTAAGGAGGAGGAATGGGAAAGAAGGGGGGGAAGGGACAGAAAGGTGGAAAGGAGGGAGGAGGGAGGAAGAAGATCAGCAACTATTCTTGGGCTTTTGAGCTTCCACCTCGTCGGGGCGCAAGAACGATGGCTTCCCATCGAGGCAGCATGGTGGGAGGGATCGGAAGAGCGTGGCCACTAGCGATAATTATTGCGTCTTGCGTCCTGGAGGGAAAGGTACATGAGTTCCTCAGGGAGAGGAGGCCAAATCGAAATCTCGTGTGTGTCCGTCGACTATGTTAACCTGATAAAGATAAGGGGAAGAAGTTAGGGGAGACATCATCCCCTCAATCCCGACGCACCCGCTTCTCGAGCGGGTACGAATCCGACCCGTTTCCACCACGTCGACAGTTCCGCTCTTCTTCTCGGGGCCCGTATCGTCCCCGCTCGTCCCGGCTGCTGTCACGAATCCAGTCGCGGTCGCGGTCACGGTCGTGGCTACGGTCTCTTTCCTGGCTGCGGCCCCAGTTACGATCGTGGTCACGATTCCGGTCACGGTTGCGGTCGCGGTCGTGGTCACGGTCACGGTCGTGGCTACGGTCTCTTTCCTGGCTGCGGCCCCAGTTACGATCGTGGTCACGATTCCAGTCGCGGTCGTGGTCACGGTCACGACTCTGGTCGCGATCTCGGTCCGAGTCGATATGTCGCGGCCCTCGTTCTCGTTCTCGGTCTCTCCGTTCCCGTTCTCGGTCTTGCTCTCGCCCCAAGTCCCGAGAGCGACGTTCGAACCAGTCGTCCTCCTCCACAACATGCTCATCAAGCATACGCTTTTTGCCCTTCCCTCGTGAATGATCAGGGACATGTCGCCAGTCGTCGTGGTCATCCATCGGCGCACGTGTGGCCCTCCCCGTGGACGGGCCCACGGAGGCCGCAAAAACTTCGTGCCGCCGATGGTCGTTGTCGGGCCAACGAGTCGTGGCCGGGCCGGCCGTGTTGGCGCGAGGCGGCCGTGAATACCCTTCGCCCCTCGGAAGCGACGCCCAGAAGGCCGAATTCTTTTTCTTGCCCTTGTCCGAAACCAAGCCGACGCCGCCGCGCATGACGTTGACCATGCCCCGCTTGAGACCTGGCGGCTCCCATCCTTTCCTCGATGCTTGGAAGGCCTCCCACTGCTTTTCAGTGCACAAAGGGGCCCGATAGGGCCTGTCGACATCCCAAAGCCAAATCCACGAGGCGGTGGGGTTCGCGGGATCAGTCCATCCAAAACCAATGCTTCTCCGAGCCATCCAGACCATCTCCTTCATAGTCTTGATCCCCAAATTCCTCTTGCAGTTGAACCCACGATTGGACAACTTCTGACCGAGAAGACTGAAAGACATAGCAATGCCTTCGTTCTCGTGCATGAACTCGCGGAGGGTGTCGACGAGGATTGCAAAGGGGAATTCCGGGGGTGGGTAGGGGACGAGAAATTCGGATTCAGGTAGAGCCTCGATCTCGGCGGGCGCCATGAACACGTCGACTGCGGAAAGGTCCGGCTGGTTGCTGGAGGGTCCACCAGCCCAAGCTGAATTCTCAATCTCTTGAGTGATGTCCCCGTCGAGGGATCGCGGCCGATATCCAACATCAGGCTCGAAGCGTTCGCATCCCGAAATGCGACCCTTCTCTTTGCTGGCTTCTTCTTCTTCTCACTGGGGGCGGTCCAGAACGAGTTCGGCCATTGTGCCTGCTGGTTCTGTCCTTGGCAGTAAAAGCCCTGCGATGGGGCGCGGAGAATCTTCTTGTGGGCGAGGGTGCTGACGCGTTCGCGGGAGGGAGGCAGGTTCTGAATGAGCCGTATTTCGTGGCCGAGTCCACCCAGTCTACCGATCCTGAGTCTGACGTCTTCGGTTCCGTCAGATAGCGGATTGGGCCGGTGATCTTCAGAGTGAGGCGGAGTAGAGTTCAGTCAAAACAATCATTAGTGTGCTCACGATCAGCGACAGACTCACCTGTGGGCACATTGTTGACCTCGACAATGTGCGAGGTTGACAGCGTTTCAAGACGCCGGACGAGGCTCGGCACCGGGATGTCCAAGTAGTTGCTCCCAAGAGGCGGAGGAATGGGCACCGTCCCGGGCGGCTGGGTGAACACCGCCAGCCAGCGCTCATAGTCGGACACGCCCTGAGGATTGACAGGTTGCCGAGGCTGGGAGGTGGTGGTAGGCGGAGGTGTGGGAGACAGGGTCAAGGGCGGCTGGGTGAGCAACGTCCGCCATTGGTCAGAGGTGCGCATGCCCTCGGGGATGAGAGGCTGTCGAAGCCGGTCGAGGAGATCCCTCCTTGCGCGCACCTGTGCTTCGCGAGCGCGGAAGCGTGCGCCATACTCGTCGATCCGCTGGCGCATTTGGCCCATGGCTGCGATCAATTCCGAAGGCTGTTGCTCTTGCTGGGGCGCCTGATTGCTGGTATGTTGGCCGTCAGCCGCAGCCGGCGCAGCAGCAGCCGGCGGAGCAGCAGCAGCATGACTGTGGGAGTCGAGTTCGGACTGGAGTCTATGGTCGAGTAGCCTCACCCTGTCGAGGAGGTGGATGAGCTCGTGCTCTGGCAGCGCGCGGATCTCGCTGGGAGTCAGCCCCAGGCCCGCCATGTCGCACTCGGAGTATGTAGTCACTGAATCGCCTCACACGCGCGCGTCGACGTTGGTGGTCAGTCGGATGCCGTCGTCGTCGCAACCCGCCAGCGAGACACCTCCTTGATTTCTTCGGGACATCGGCACGGGCCACCTGAGAACCTGTCCGCTGTCCGCCTTGCTCGGTCCATCGAGCTGCAAGTTGCAGACCGCGACGATCATGCGCCTGCCACTTCAGCGTCGATGTCGTCCTCAACGCACGCAGGTGTCAAATGAGAAGGTAAGTGGTCGGTCCGGGCGATCCTCCCCTTTCTCATCTAGTTCGGCGCGTGTGTATAGATGGAGTCAGGACCGCGCTCAGACTTGCAACCCATCTCATTCGGGATCTCACCTTCTTCCTCTGGGCCTGTTTCGCCGCTCGGGACTCGGGTAACGTTTTGCTCTGTTCCTGTGAAAGAATCTGCTGATGTGCTATGGTCTCCTTCTTCCCAGCAGTACGAGTGCCGGATCGTGTCTTATGCTTGCTGATACCCTCTAGTTCCTTTCAACCAAGGACCAGCCTTGACACCCATCGACATCCGCGGACCCACAACCCTCCGCTCATTAAAACCAAACCGATACTTAACAACCTGCATAATTCCCAAGACCAATTCTGGCCGATGATGCTTCCACACATGCATCTTGACGGGCGAGCCGCAAGAATTGGAAAGGGGGGAGGAGGTGGATGTGTTGTAGCAGAGCGGGGAGAGGATGGTTGGGATGGACAGGTGGGCGTCGGTGAGGAGGGTGCGGGTGTACGGGCTGTGGGCGGCGATTCGTTTGGGGCCAGCCTTCGAAGAGGCCTTTGGAGAGGACGCATGTGGGGTCGGAGACGTCGTTGCTGGTAAAAGTTTAGAAGAGCGGCAGTTAGCTGTCGTTTCTTGGGAGGAGTGTGGATGGGGGTTGGATACGTACCATCTAGACGCAGACGAGCCGAACCAGACCATAAGAGGGCCAGAGGGATCGTACGCCTCGCCGCGCCACTATTACACACAGAGTGTGAAATCAAAGAAAGAAGCATGAGCCAGTGCCCTACGAACCAAGCTTTTGCGAAGGAAAGAGGAACCCAAAAGCTCACAATAAAGTTACAACCATAGATACCAGAAGGCGACCGCGTCCTAGAAGCCAACCCCGTATCCATCGTGTACGTGCTCACGTTGAATTCGGCTCCCTGAGTGTCGCCAGCCTGGAAGGTGCGGTACGATATCCGCTCGAGCGGGTCGTGTTGGAGCGGCGGTAATGCTGTGGTGTTGTTGGAGATCCGGGCTGCGTGGGTGGGTGAGAGTGAGCTGGTGAGGAGGAAGTCGAGGAGGAGGAGGGCGGTGAAGTTGGTTGGGAAGGTGTTGAGCCGGCGGGGTGGGCTGGAGGTTGACATTTTGTCTCCTGTTGCTGGAGTTATGAGTGAGAGTGAGAGTGAGAAAAGCATAGGGGGAAAGAGGGGGGAATCCTGAGAGGAGAAAGAGAGGAGGGAATCCAGAAGTATGAACACGCAGTGAGGGCCGTCAAGGCTTATACTTTCGATCAGAAGAAAAGAGGGGAAGAAACACCGTGCTGAAAGAAAGATAGAGAGGTGAGTGGAATCGAAGCAGAGATGGGGAGGTGGTGGCCAAAGCAAACCCAAACGGGGAAAGGGAAGAAAGTCAGCCAGCCGTAGATATACGAGTACGGCAGACAAACGGAGTGAATATGTCGTGCATCGTTTCCTGCGGTGGGCTGTTGAGGCGGACAGTGGAGGACGTCGTTTGAAGGAGGGGGGTCCTTTAAAAATCAGCTGGGGAAGAAAAAGAAAAAGAAAAGAAAGAAAAAAGGAAAAAAAGAAGAAAAAAAACAAAAGATTGATACAGCAGCGAGACGGAGCTGCACCAATATCCCAACCAGACACCAACATGGAAACCAACTAGACGAACCAGGTGTCAATTAAATATTTCTCCCTGTGACAAATATATATACACAGCACGCATACACATTCTCGCTGGGCACCGCAACGCGACATGTATATGTAGCAGCATCAACACGTCCAGGATCTTTTCTTGAAGCGTATCATCATTCAGACGGTGCTGCCTTACACGACGAAGATGGTGTTGGTCTGATTCCAGGCAGACGATGCTTCTCGGAGGATTGGAGCGGCTCAGAGCGCGTCAAACGGGTCAGAACTCGTCAAACACGTGAAATTGACGATGCGCGTGAACTGCCCCTTCTGTATCTTGTGCAGATGTTCGTTGCATGAGCATTCATTGCAGGCAGCTGGTGATGATGATGACAGGCACAATACAGTGTGAACCTCAATCTTGAAGGGAAAGCCACCGCTCCTCGCCCACAGCCTCCTTGCACGTCGCTTCGATCTGTTCCGCCACCTTCGCCAGCGCCGTCAGCTCTTCTTCCCGGACCGCCACTTCGATGCCGTGCGTCGCGATCGCCATGCCGTTCTGGGCGAACGCAACCAAATGCTCCGCGAAGACCATTTCTGCGTCTTCTTCCAACTCTTCGGCTATGGCGGCGTCGTACGGACCGCCCGTCTTGCCCTCCTCTTCCCCCTTCTTGCCCTTGTCGTCATCGCCGTCGCCGTCGCCGTTCTCCTTCTTCCCCTCTTTCAACCCCAGCTGCTCGGCCGCATGTCGAGCATCAACAACAGCATCGCCCGCATAGATGCATACCCCAATCATGTTGTCCACATCGGCGACGAGGTCGTCGGCTTGTTCGGACAGGTTGTCGAACAGATACCGTGGCACCTCGGCGAAGCTGAGCCGGGCGGCGGGGTCGCGGAAGATGGTGCCAAGGAGGTTGTGCGCCCGGATGACGTTCTCCACTACGGGCAAGGCTCGCTTTGCTCGATCTATGTCCGCAGCGGCGTACTCGTCCATGTCGTCCAAGTCATCGAAGTCGTCCTCGAAGTCATCATCATCATCCTCGTCGTCTTCATCTTCGTCGTCGTCGTCGTCCTCCTCCTCGTCTTCCGCAGCCGGCTCGTCTTTCTTGACGACCGCAGTCTGTTTTGGAGCTCCACCCTCAGCAGCAGCATCCTCCGTCTCCTTCTGCTCGGACCAGATAAGCGCTTCCCTTATCTCTCGCACAGCATCGCCCAATTGATGTGTCCTCGTATCGTGGAAGCGCTGTAATGCCTCCCAGTTATCCCGTGGTAAGCCACGAATGTGAGCTTGCATATAATTCTGCGCCAAGGTGACTTCGAACTCGTTAATCCTGTCACCAGCGTCTTCGCCCTCATCTTCGTCGCTCTTGAACAGGTGCTTGTAGTCGCTAGCAACGATGGGTGATTCTGCAGGCGGTGTAGGGTCGGCCAGACGCTCGCACAGCTTGAAGAGGGAATCATAGCGGATGAGCGCGCGTTTCCGGAGCGCTGATGGGGACAGGTTTTCGATCCGTGGATACGCAGGGGGTCTGGGTGGTGTTGACATCTCGTCGCCCCGCTGTACGGCTGCCTTATACCGCGCTTGCTCTGACGCGAGCAATGCCGACCGTGTCTTAAGGTCCATGAAGCACTCGATGAAAGAATCTACCGAGTCGACGGTCTCGCGCACGGCCCGGTTGATCGCCTTGTCAAAGGCTTGGCCGAGTCCGCCCATATGTGCGCAAGAGTTGTGTGGGCCCTGATCGTCCGTGTGAGAGTCATGCTGGACGAACCCTTCCTTGGTGACCTTGCGCGAGACGTACACCAGCTTGGGGAGGATGTCGGTTGTGAGAAGGTCGAGCTGAGCCTGCGCCGCTGCGATGCTTCCGCTATCCAACCCCGCCAGCGGATTGTCCACGCCTGCTTGGCCGGCCGAGGATGTCCCCTTCGCGCTATCCACCTTGGACTGCGCTCCTGATACTTTGACCGCTAGTGCGAGCGCATTGGCTGTGGAGCTCAGCCGCTTGAACAGGGCACGCGCATCGCTCAAGATCTGCTCGTGTGTAGGTAGCTCGTCGAGCGGGGTGTTGCTGATTGGTATCTCCTGCGACCGGAGGGCAGACTTGGACGCAACGCAGAGAGCTGCGCATCGGAGTAGTGAGGTCTGAAGAGTGGTATGGGATGCAGGAGCGGGAGTGGTGGAAGTTGTCTTTGCGGTGGAAGCAGTCGCAACAGTGCCGGCAGTGACAGGTCCAGTTGCTCCTGTGCTGCTGCTGCTCGTGCCTGCTATCCCCTTCTTCGCTGCTGCTGACTTCTTCTTCGCCATCTTGCTGTCTGTTCGCGATGTCGTCGTTGTGGCTGCGCTCATCATCAGCTCGACCTCCGCTGCCAAGGTCAAAAATTTCGAGATTCGAGCTTGCCGTGATTTCCGGCAGAAGGTCACCAGCATGGGATTGCGGAAGGAGCAGGGAAGGGAGGGTGGGGGGACAGATCACTGGGACTGGGACTGGGCAGTGCCCCAGACGCGAGGGACGGCAGGATCCCAGGGGCCCTTGAGTTCTCGCTTCCAGAGCTGAGCCCAACGCATCCACGCGGGACATCCTGCGCTGATGAATGCATATGCCATCACACTCAGCAACGCCGCCGATGTGTTGAGGAGCGCAAGCGTCCCCGAGGACAGAATCACCAACAATGCTGTGAGGATGATCTGTGGGACCAGGAAGGGATGTCTTGTCCGTAACATGGGCACCGAAGCGCGTGACAAGGGCTCGCTACTGTCTTGAGCAAGCGTTCGGTCCTGGAGTGTCGGGCTTGCGTGCATGACTTCGCCCTTTATTGGATGTACGTCTGCACGCACGGGGACGATCTCGAGCTCGCAAGCTCGTAAGCGGACACTTGCGAGGGGAAGTAGAGCGAAGAAGTGTACTGCAAGGAGCATGAGGGCGAAGACGTCCAAGTCGGAAGGTAAGCGGCTGCCCAGTACCACCGATGCGCATATAGCCGCATTTAGGGACAGAGCCGAGGTCAAACCGCCGGTACTGGCGCCCTCCGTCAGTCCATGGTCCTCTCTGGACGGCATCGAGGCTACCGGAGACGATCTATCGGCAGTTCCTCCGTCGGAGACTGTCCTGGCGATCCAGATTGACCGACCGGCGCTGGAATAATCGGCAAGGGCGGCACTGACGGCGAACATGCCGACGGACAGTGCCCAAATGCTATCGCTCGTCGTGGCTTCCGTCAAGGTTCGAAGCACAGGCGAGAGTGCGAGGAGGACGAGGGAGAGCAGGAAGAGGCTGACAATCGTATTGGCCGCTTGTCGGATCCTCTCCCGAGTCGACTTCTCCGACCGACCCGGGCCTTTTTTCCGACCTCCCGCTCCGCCAGCTCTTGCTGCAGGGTGGCGATGATTTTGTTCGGGAATAAAGACCTCGAAGATGGCCCAGCCGAGGAGCATCGTGAGCGAGCTTCCGAGGGCGAGCTCGATGGCGGATACTTTGCCATTGAGCAGATGTGCGAAGGCGCCTACGAAGGCGAGGATCGATGCAATTTGCTGGGTGATGGGCAACGACCAGATGACCAGGGTCGAATACGAAGGAAGGATAATCGTCGCTGCGGTAAAGACAGAATGAAGAGGCTCAATCGTTCCATGCAAAGGGTTCCGTCTAGCATCAATATGGGAGTGGGCTTACCATTCGTCTGCAACTTGTTCAGGAAGGAAGGTGGGACGTAATTGTCCGGGAAAGGCTGCTTCTTCCACAGCAGACGCTCCCAAGTCGGAGCATCAGCAGGAGACATCGATCCCAAGTCCATGGCCGTCCGAGTCTTTCAGCGTGACATCGTATCCGCTTCCCTATAATCCGTACCTTCAGTTGCGGATGAGTGATGTGATGGTTGAAGACATCCAGGCCGACCGCGAATTTAAATTCTTCAGCATGACAACCATCACCATCAAACTTGGGCAAAGGAAGGGATGGCAGAGCAGAGCAAGAGAACAATCTACGTAGGTGTGTAATGAGGACAGAGTCTGCTGTGGTGTCTGTAATGCTCAGCGCTGAACCTCTTCATTGCGGCACAGGAGGAATTCCCGACGGGGTGGATGAGGCTGGCCTCGTCTCCGTCTTCCAGCCATTCGGAGACATCATCGAAGTCCAAATACCAAGAGAAGGTCGAGGTCAGTACTGCGAAGTCACGCGTCCTATCCCTTACCCTAACGCCATGCTGACATCCCATTTTCTCCCTCCTCGCCCTTCCTGGAAATGCTCCAACCCGGCCCTCACTCGATAAAAAAATCGAAAAATCCCGCCTCGCCCCCTCCCCAACCCCCATCCATCCATACTCCCCCCTCAAAAGACGGCAAAAGACGCGGCTTCGGCTTCATCACCTTCTCCAACCGCTCCGAAGCCGAGGACGCAATCGACAACATGCACCTGAACACCATCACCGTTCCGGGAGGACAACAACGGGAGCGGGTGATCAACGTGACCATTGCGAAGCCGATGCGGACGACCATGACGGCCTCGGGGAATCGGGCCGTTTGGGCGAGTGAGGACTGGATTAAGCAGTATGGCTCGGGAGAGGAGAAGACGGCGGCTGGGGCTGGGGCGGAGGCAGAGGGTGCAGGGGCAGAGGCAGGCATGGTCGAGGATGTATAGGGTGTCCGCTTTCTCTCCCGCTTCAAGGACACTTACTGCTTCTCTTCACGCGTGCCTGCTTCCAAGTTCCTGTTCCAGTGAAGAGCGAATGACCCAGAGAGAGGGAAGCGAAGTCAAACAAGTAAGGGATCGTCTCGTCAAATGACGGATGGGGGCTTTGATTTTGCCATCCCGAAAACATTCTGGCAGCGTTTGAATACAGCTTGTTGGGCCGACCTCTAGCGAAAGCATGTCGTTGCTCTCCCGCAGAGGTATGGATACCTGTAAGGAAGCCCCGACTCGAAACGAAAGTTGGCTGTTCCATCATGAGAACCCGCCCTTCCCCGAACAGCATTCTCCCCACACCCTCCCAGCCCCAAAGCGAACGAACACCAATCAACCCCCCTCCCTCACAAAGTCCATCGCCTCCTCCCGCATCGCCTCGCAATACTTCTTAAAAGCGGGCCACTTCCCATTAACATGATCCTGTACCTCCGTAAGCACAACCCTCAACGGCCGATCAACCCAATCGTCCAACCGGTCCGCACTCAGCCGCTTCGCTTCGTCCTGCGCTAGGACCTCCCAGTGCAGCACCCGATGCAGCAGTTCGGCACGCACGGCACATTTGGATCCGAGGAAGAAGGCGGTGAAGTTCTTCTTTCCCTTGCCTTGCAGTGCTTCGAAGCCGGTCTCTTTGAGCTCGGTCGATTGGTCGCTGTCGCAGTCTGACGACGAGATCTCGGATTTGTCCCGCACGTTGAGGTCGGGCCCGTACGGCCGGCCAAAGAGACAGATCCGGCTATCGGGCCGCTGTTTCTTCCGTGGACACATCCCACATCCGGACCCGAACCGATCGATCCGGGCCTGCAGTTCGTCGTTCGTGAGCGTCATCCGTATCAGCTTCGGGTACGTCTTCAGATACCAGAGGAAGTTCTTCCGCTGCGCCATCGTCTGCAGCTGCCGCTGTCCATCCGACATCCGCTCCTTCACTATCCGCCGCGCATGACTTGCTGATCGCGCATCCTCAGGAGGCAGCTTCTGGTCCAGCAGCTGCATGATGAGCCACACCATCTCCCACCAGTACGCGTCATCCAGCGACATAGTCAGCGCCTCCTCCGGCATCCGCTCCCGCTCCAGACGGATGTAGTCGCTCGGCTGCATCTCACGCTCGCCTTCGCCGCTCTCCTCAATACTGTCATCTTCGGAGAACGACTCGGGACGCGAGCGGCGCTTGCTCGAGGACGACGACTTCTTCGAACGCGGTGGAGAACGTCGATCGCGGTCCCCCGAACGGCGTGGCGGCGCCGCGCCCGAAAGCTGGCGGGGCACTCTCCGTACGAGCGACTCGACGGGCTCGTCGTCGTCGTCTATCACAAAATCGTTGAGAGAAGCCTTGTTCTTGAGTCGACTCTCGCTGGACAGACTGCTTTCGCCCGTCGATGCCGCAAAGGAGTCCGAAGTTTCCGAGTCGCTCGTCTCCGCCCGCTTCTTCCCCTTCCTCTTTTCCCTCTCCCTCTCCTTGCCCTTGCCCTTCGACGCGCGCTGCGACAGAACCTTTTCGCGAGCTTTACGCAATTTGCTCAGATCCTCGCGGTAGACGTCCTTCTTGTGCGTGCCCGACGTGTACACCCACGCGTCCTCGTTGATCTGCGACTGCAGACTCTTCGGTGCCCGCTTCCGTACGTCCTCGTCGTCTGAGCCCGCCTCTCGACTCTGACGTCGCGCCTTACTAGGACTAGACTTCCCCGGCTGCATCTCCACCTCGTCATCTGAATCGTCACCTGCGGCCCCGTAGTCCATCCCTCCTCCGCCCATGGAGCGTGATTGTGACCCCGACGCCCGATTCCCGTCATTCTGAGACTTCCGGCCTTCCGCCGCTCCGAGGATCTTGTCCCGGCTCATCGTAAACGGCTTGAGCTTCTTCCGAGGCGGCTGCGAGTCTGGCATCACGAAAGAACGACCCGGACCAGCCTTGTTGGAGGACGAGGAGGGACGAGAAGGACCATTCTTCGATTTATCTCCACTCCCGCCCTTCCGTCGACGTGTCCGCTCCGTTTCACTCGCACTACTCGGCGTAATGCTGCGATCACGACGACGCGCGCTCCCTCCCCCACTATACCTGCGCGGCGGGCTCAAGCTGTCCCTCCGCCCGCGCCCGCCCGAACTGAAAGCTCTTGCCTTGGGTCGCGAGCCAGGCGGCGGCGTACTCCGGTTCACCGCCCGATGACTTGCTGTCACCTCAAAGTCGTCCGAGTCGGACCGGGCGTGCCGGTCGTCGCGTCCACCGCGATGGCCCCTCTGAGGCGACGGCCCGCGCTCGCTATCGCTCGAATGCTGGCGCTTGCGCCCATTAGCAGCCGTCTTCCCTCCTCCATTTGCATCGGATCTCCTCTTCCTCGGTCTGTCCTCCTTGGCGTACTCCTCCCTGGAAAGGACGCGCCCCGTCGGCGGGTGCATGTTGGCCGGCAGCTTCATGGGGATAGCAGGTAGAGGCGCGATCGCTGGCTTCGGGAAGAATCGTGGTTGATTCGGACCCGTCGCCGGTCCTGCTGCCGTCCCCGCGGTTGATTTGACAGGACGCGCAGCCGCCCCCTTGCCCTTTGATGTCGACGCTCGAGGTTGTTCCTTAGAGGTACCAGCAGGTCGTTCGATCGGGTGGAACTCATCATCACTCTCCTCTTGAATGCGTGAAGCAGCGCGACCATTGGCTGGACCACCATTGGAAGCATGCGGACTCGGACGACGCGTCTCAGACGTCGACATCGCGAGTGTTTTGCCTTTGGCAGGAGACCTCCCGCCGGAGGGCAATACCTCGACCTCGTCCGAAGAAGTGCTGGAATGCTGCATGAACAGTTCCTCAAAGCTGTGTTCAGGTCCTTGCGGTTTCTTCGGAGCCTTCTTTGGTGCAGGCTTCGGCGGCGAAGCTATATTCGATGTGCTTTGATCATTGCCTGCCTGCGTGGCTGAAGGCCCGCCGTCTCCGCCGTCCCTCGGAGCTGCGCGAAGCCCTTGTATCGCGTCTTCGGGGGGCGGGGTTCCCCACATCCGTGTGGGAACGGTGGGTATTTGACTGAGATCGATCTTGAGACGCTGGAACGATGTCGCGCTCGACGCGTCATCTGAGCCGGAGTCTGTGTCTACGACGTGCTGTGAAAGTCGGTTATGGGCACGGTCTACGCGCCGAGAGGGGTCCGGACGACGTTTGCGCTGCTCCTGGGATTGTTTTCGTTTTTCAGGATCGAACCACACCGACTTTGTTTCGTCTCCGCTCTCGTCATCGCTGATGATGATCAAGGGCTTTGATGACAATTCAGCCAGCTTTTTGTTCTTCTCCTTAGCGCCCGCTGCTGCTGCGCGTTGGCCTCTCCCAGTGGTGGAAGTTGGCTTGAAGTCGCGTACGATGCTGAACTGACGCCGGAGCTTGTTGCTGATAGGCGGGACGTCAATCCAGAGAGCGACTGGGAGACCCTTCTTCGCGTCGGCCCTGGCGGATTTGGAGTGACTAAAGCCGAGCAACACTGGATCCTTCTTGGAAGAAGACGCCGCTGCTGGTCGAGAAGCCTTCTTTTGAGCGGATCGACCGGCTTGAGAGGTCGCCGAGGCAGCCGATGCGCGCTTCGGAGGGTCCCTGAGAGGCGAGCGCCTTGTTTCGGAAGGCGAGCCCCAGAGATCATCCTCATCATCCGCCTCCAAATTCTCTTCGTCTCTGAACTGGATGGCTGCCTGTCCGGCCAACTGCGGACCCGGCTGTGGTTGCTCGTCAAAGCCAGGACTGCTGAAATTTTGACCTTGGACCGCTGAAGACGCTTGCCGCGCCGCATAGGGACTGCCCCCCGCCATGGAAATTCTGTCGCCGTCCTCGCGAAACAAGGGCTGAGAGCTGTTCATCTCGACATCGCCGCCCGATTCGGGGTCGTGATCGTGAAAATACGAGCCTAGGTGGAGACCATCGGCGCCGTTGGGAGGCTCATTTTGGCCTGCGCCTGAATCTGAGGACGCCGAGCCAGACCGTTCAGGACTTCCTCCTTGTGAAGATCCGCAGAACAAATCTGGGGATGCCGATGGCAGACGGCCGCGCTGGGGACTGGGCCCGTTGGCATTGGGACCTGGGCTGGCAGTTGCAGCGCGACGAAGCTGAAAGTTTGCTGGATTTGATGAGCCTGACAACCTGTGCTGCTCGACCATGCGGTTGTAAGCGAGGCTGAGATCGTTGCTCGAATTCATGAGGCTGTATGGAACACCGTGGTTTAGTAATGGGGCCTTCATCCGGCGACTTCTGCTTGACTGCACTTTGAACTCACGATTCTGAAGCGTGAGCGCTGTGATTTCCCTTTTTTTCCCGACTGCTGTGCGTGATGGATGCGTTCGCTGTACTTGTACAGAAAGACGAAGCTGTGGATCTTCTGGAAAAGGCAGACTGACTTTCGCTCAAGCGGCTGTCAGCGTGCTTGCCAGCTGTGGAGCGAGACTCGCCACATGGGGCGTGCGTGTCTGACTCACCTGTGGGCCTGCCTGCCTGCCTGCCTGCCTGCCTGCCTGCCTGCCTGCCTGCCTGCCGTCCAGCGTGGATCCCTGCCCTGCCCTGCTCCGAGTGGATGCGCGCTGCTCTCGTGGTCGACGTCGTCCGCAGCCAGCAAAGCGAGGCGGGAAGCTCGAGAGTCGAGAGCGTGGACCTGAGATCGGAGAGAGCCGACAACGCTCCGAGAAGCAAAGATGTGGAGGCCGGGATCAGGGCATTTTCCCACGCTCCTGTCCAACACACCCGCTCGGTCCACAGTTCCACAGCCTCGCACTACTCAGCACTCAGCACTCAGCACTCAGCACAACCAACACGCGCACGCACGCACGCAGATCTCCAGACATGCCGCTCTTCAAGAAGGTGAGCATTTCAGTGTGACTCTCTAGAGCCGCGCCTAAGCTCATCCCTTCCCACTCTGCCCACAGTCCTCGTCCTCCAAGATCCCAGAAGCGCCGCCCGTCACTTCACAGTGGCAGCGAGAGCAACAGCCCCCGCCCCACGCACTCTACGAGCCCGGCCAGGACCAGCACTACGGCGCAGCTCAGAACAACGCCGCAGGATATGGGTCATACGGTCGCCCAGCGCAGAACTCGGGCGGATACGCACCACCACAGCCGCAATCGTACCAGCAGCAGGGGCAGCAACAGCAGGGCCAGGGACAGGGACAGGGGCAGGGGCAGGGGCAGCCCTTCCAGACTCTATACCAGCAGCAGCTAGCTGCCAGAGGCGTCCAGCCACGCGAGGCGCACCCGTACCAGCCCTCCAACTCGGGGCAGGGGCAGGGTCAGGGTCAGGGCCAGGCAGGTCGCAGCAGGTATGCCCCCTCCGTCACAGAATCGACCCTTGATCAGGAATACGGAGGAACAGGCGGCGGGAACGGACGGGGCGGTGGAGGCGGCGGTGGCTATGGAGCACAGCTCGAACAGACGCAGGAAGTCGATTCGGAAGAGGAGGAGATCGAAGCTATCAAGCAGCAGATGCGGTATGCTAAGCAGGACTCGCTCCAGAGCACGCGGGAAGCCATCCGAATGGCCAGGGAGGCTGAGGAGACGGCCACCAACAGCATCACGCGTCTTGGTGACCAGAGTGGTGAGTATTCGCTTTCTGCAAAGCTTTTTGTATAATTCGGAAATGGCTCATCTTGGCTTGCTTGTCGGCAGAGAAACTCGGTAACACGGAGCACAACTTTGATCTGGCCAAGCAGGCCTCCACCCGCGCCGACGACAACACCCGCGACATCGTCAAGCTCAACCGCTCCATCTTCATCCCCGCCATCACCACCGACAAGAAGGGCAAGCGTCTGGCCGAAGAAGCCCGACTGACCAACCGACACATCGAAGAGCGCGAACAGCGCGAACGTCTGCGCGAAGAGGCCGCCCGTGCCCGAGCTCGCGTGGAGGAGACCGTGCAGGAGAACCAAAAGGCATCCTCCCGCTTCGCCCGCGATCGGTTCGGCCTCGACCGCTTCGGAGGCGGCGGCAGCGGTGGCGGATCCAAGCAACCAGCGAACGACCCGAACTCCCCCGCCGCGCGCATGGCCCAGCGCGCCCGCTACCAGTTCGAAGCCTCGACCTCGGACGACGAGCTTGAGGATGAGCTCGATGCGAATATGGACGAGATTTCGGCGATTACTGGTCGGCTTAATAAGATGGGTCGCGCGATGGGGCAGGAGATTGATGATCAGAATACGCGCATTAAGCGGATGACTGATAAGGCTGCGCATGTAGACACGAAGATTTACTCCAGTGAGTTGGGACGCTTCCGTTTATTCTCGCTCTTGCACTGTGTCCTGACTTCGACTTCTATTGCCGCACACAGGTACGCAGAAGCTGGCCAACATCAAGTAAAGGAAAGGATCGTCACCTCTGACACCGCTTCCTCCGCACCTCACCCCTTGCGAACGTTTGGATCACGCCCACCGTTACCCTGTCTTCTCGTCATCCCATACGCCTGTCTCCACTCTTTCTCTATCTTTGGACAATTTCATGACGCATCTCACTCCTTCTGGACCCATCATTCAAACCGGATCGTCGTAAGCTTGTATTGAAAGAACCCAGTCCTAGCTGGCTCTATTTCGTACTCCTCGTTGAAGCGCCTCCGGTCTGGGGGAGCGCGAGGTATGGGAAGACAAAAGCGGGCAGCGAGGTCAGCAAGTGTGCCTGCCGAAGACAAAGGGCAGAACTCACCATGATCGCCTCCATCTCATCCTCCTCCATCACCAACGAGCTCGTCCGCCAGAACCGAGGCGGCAACTCATGCAGATCCTCCGCAACCGGCGGCGGCGCAGCCATCTCCTCCTCCTCAGCGGTAGACGCCGCCTGTTGGAGCTTCTCCGGGTGAAAATGCGGCCCACTCGAATAAACCTCCTTGAAGTGGTTGAAGTCCTTGGCGATCTCCGGCGGGGCGGCGGGGTGTGCGTGGGGTTCGTGTGACGCGGAGGCGTCTTTGGGTTGGGAGCGGTCGGGGAAGCGCATAGAGGGCTTGTAGACCTGTTGGGCCAGGAGGCGGAGGGTTGGTCTGAGGAGCATGTTTGGAGCTTTCTTTGGGGGGGCTGGCTGGAGCGGGGGTTTGCTGATGGAGTCTGACTGGATAGGTGTCCTGCTCGAGGAGTATGGGAGATGTCGGACCACTCGACCTGGCTTCTGTGGTCGCCGTCGTCGATCAGCGCGACCTCGACGTCAACGCTCCCGCCATGAAGACCGCACGGGCTCAGTCTCGGCCGAGACAGCTCACACACTCATCACCTCGTTGCACCGTTCAGACATGTGGAGACGAGTCAGTATGGACTTGAGAGGAAATACACATTAATGCTAAAGGTCCCCTCCATACTCTCCCGCCGTCGTCCTACAGCTAGCTAGCCCCCTCCTCCTCCCCCTCCGACAAACTACTCCCAAAAGCCAAAGGAATCGTCTCCAACGAGTTCCCCTCGCTATCCAACGTCTTCACCCCATCCCTCCCAACCCGATTCCTCCTAAAAAAACTAGCCGGCACCGGCACCACCACCGAGCCCGAGGACGTCGACGATGCCATCCCAGCACTCATCTGTGATTCGGGTAGAGGTTGCGTCTCGTCGGCTTCTTCGTCGATCGCTAGCTGGAACGCGGCTTGTATCGCGTTGGAGTCCATCAGGGGTCGGAGCTGCGTTTCGGTTATGTCGGCGAGGCGGTATCGTCTGTTGTCCTCCGTGTCGCCTGAGTATGAAGGTTCGCCAATCGAAAAGAAATCATCCCGAGCTTGGAAGCGTATTCGTGTGTGGTCCGCGAAGTTGCCCTTGTTCGCCTTCCGCTCGTGAGAACCCCATTCAGGATCGACTTTCGTCTTGTCCGCATCCTCCTCCTCGTCAGAAGGATCGTCCAGGACATCCGTCTTGCCCTCCATACGATCGCAAATAGCCTGCTGATGCTCATCCACCTTATACCGCTCCCTGTGCTTCCGAACACGTTCCTCCTCCCGAGCGGCCAGCTTCTCCCTCCGCTTGCGCTCCATCTCGGCAAACCCGGGATAGTTCGTCAGTGACAGCTGAGAGCCCTGACCTTGCGCCTCCGTCGAGCTTCCCTGCGAGCGCTGTTTTCGGCTGTTGGTACTTCCACGACTGCGTGCTGACGATTTGTCCGGCACTAACCCGGATCCCTCACCCACGATCGTACGGTCCTCATCGCCTTCATCGTCCTCCATCCCAGCTGGGACCATCCGGTATCGAAGACTGCCCTTGGCTCCCGCCGATACGAGCTTCTTGACGAAGCTGGGCTCGAACTGGGTATCGAGAGCGAGGACCTTGTTCCTGGAAGTGGGTGATAGACCATCAAAATTGTCACGTATGTCTGCGCTTGCGATGTATCTGTTCCGCCGTGGTGGCGTTGAAGTCGACTGGGCCGCATTGCCGGCGTCCGACGTAGACGGGCCGATGAGCAGCGACTCGGAAATCATCGTCTCAGGTCCGAGGGTCATCGACTCCCTCTGTGTTCGCATTGTTGAGCGTTGGGGAAGCTTGTTGACCTGTCCGATCGACATAGGAGCCTCGAAGGGACTGCTGTGATCGCTGGCTGTTGATCCTGCGTATGTCTCAACCGGAACCTTCCTCGACTGCAAGCTGGACCGAGGAGGCACAGCACTCGACGACGGCAGTTCCGGTTCGGTCTCAGAGGAGGAAGCCGTCTCGGAGCGAGTGTCGACGTCGTTCACTTCTGAATCCGGATCCTCCGTTTCTGTTCGGTCACGCTTGATATCAGTCCACCATATTCGAGACTCGAGCATGTATCTGGACAACTCACTATAAGCATAAGTACGAGCGGGCTGATTCCCAGCCGGCCGTTTGGGGATCCGGGCACCGACAGAGGGGAGGCCCGTGTTCTGCGGGCCGTCTTCGCCACTCCTCTTGTTCGAGTTCGAAAGGAGCGTTGCCAATCGCTGATCTAAGTTCACAGGCTCGAAGCGCAGAGGAGAACTCCCAGGCTCGAGCAGATCCGACTCGCGTTCCTTGCCAGGCGACCGTGCGGGGACAGCCTCCTCCTCTGTAGGCTGCGATTCGTCGGAAGGACACGTCTGGCTGGGCTCGGGATCCTTGTTCTTGACGGGAGCTGGCTCGTTACGAGTCCGATGCATACGGAAGGGCCTAACTTCGTCCCCGCGCATACGCTGCCGAGTCCCCGCCGCAAGCCGTTCAGCCTCAGCTTTGTTTTGTTCTCGCCTCTTTTTGTTGGCCTCAAAGTCCAACTGACGACCGATGCTGCGCACTACCTTCTTCCCAGCATCGCCGGGAACCTGGGTGAAGACCGGGTCGTCCTCTTGTGGGGTGGTCCCATTGACGAGTCGGTATAGGTGCAAACGATGCGCAGCGTTCTTTTGCCAGGTTGATGGTGGGGGAGCTTCCCAGTTGGACTCTGGCAGGGTGTCTTCTTCGCCGGATTCGGTTTGAGATCGACTCGCAGTCGGTTCTGGGCTCAGCCGTTCAGGTTCTTCGGCGCGAGCTTTACCCTTTGCCCGGGCCGTTTTGTGGCCTGGCAGACGGGCTGGAACAGCGCTGGTCGTCCTTGCCTGCTGGTGAGGCTGAACAGATGACGATGGGCGGTCGCGAGAAGCCGACGCTTGTGACCCTTTTCCTCCGCTTGGGCCTCCCTTCGATGTCGCACTGTTATCTGCCGTCCGTGTCTGTGAAGCCCGTGGCTGACTCGAAGTTGAGGTTGATTTGAGATGAGCAAAGAGGGTAGGTTGATGCCATTTTGGCCCGGTGTTTGAGTCCGCCTTGACATTCTGCTTTTTGCCCGCGGACGTCAATGATGCTCTGGACCTGGCTGGCGTTGATGTCGATGAACCCGGACGCGAGCCGAAGAAAGTCGAGCGAGGGGGTGGGATGTTCTCTTTGCCTGGCCGAGAGGAAGGCAGTCCGCCGGACTGGCTACGCTCCCATGTACCCATCTTGGCGCGCTTTGCCGGTCTCGCGCTGTACGCGTCGTCTTCATCTCGCATCGTGCGGGAGCGCGACGATGATGATGCCGATGATGCCTGGGTTGATGACCACGACAAGGAGGGTTCCTCTCCTAGAGACAATGGCGCGCGTTCGGTCGCGGGAGGAGCACGCGCCTTTCCGAGCGGGGCAGAGCTGCGCGCCATGTTCTGACGCGTCGACGTTGATCCTTGCGCGTCGTCGCGAGTCTTGCTGTGGCGATGGTGGTCGCGAAAGGGGACAGCTGAAACGAGGTGTTGGACTTTTGGCAAGGCCACGTGGGAAAATCGAGGCGCGTCCAACACGCGACGCGTCGAAAGTCACGCGTCTGGATTTGGGAGACGAAAAGAACAACACCGCCGGACAATGCTGCCAACGTCGACTTCCTCAAGCGCGACCTAGTGGCGAGATTCGTTCCTGATGCGGCAGAGCACGCTGTCCTTCGGGCAGCGCCCACAGGCCAAGGCGCCCGCCCCAGTGGAGAAGAAGCCAGCCGCGGCTCCAGCTGGACGTCGCACGCGTGCCCAAGCTCAAGCTCAAGCTCCAGCTCCTGCTCAGGTTCCAAATTCAGTTCCAGCTCGCCCGCGCATTCGTGTCCTGCTGGCGCCCCCAGCTGCGCCTGCACCAGCGCCGAAGGCCGCGCCCGCATCTCCACCGCGACCCTGTAAGCAGGACCAACTATGGGCACATGCACATGGACCACAGCGCGCGTCTGAAGTGCTCGGTGCCCTCAATCAAGCCTCAGCCATCTACCTCCGCGACTGGCTTCAAGAACTTATGCTGGAAGCACCCCTCAACACGGCGCACGCGGGCCCGGACGCTCCCAGACGCTCAGCCGTAGACCTCCTCATGCGACCCTCGAAGCGTCCCAAGCTGCCGATGCTCGGCGGCAGCAAGAAGGGCAAGGGGAAGGAAGAGCCCGAGCCGGGGCGGCGCAAGATTCAGCGCAAGGTGGATAAGAAGGGAGAGCGTGAGAAGAAGGCGAAGGCGGCTCGGCACGCTCGTCGGGGTTGGACCGCATTGGACGACTCGGACGATGACATTGCGGACTTTGTCATCGATGACGGTGCGGACCTTGGGTACGAAGAAGAAGAAATCATTTCGGATTGGGATGACGCGGGCCCTTCGAGCTCTCAAGTTACTGACAAAGCCACTGCGATAGAACAGGTACCCAGCGCAAGTGGGTCGGATCTTGCCGTCGCAGGACCATCTACACCAAGGAAATCAATTGCCTCACGACCACGTACTCCACCCTCTTCATCTCCTGTCATCGGTCCAGGAAGAGCGCTGCCCGCTAAGCAGCCATCGTCAACAAGCTCAACCCCCCGCAGCAACCGAACCGCGACCGCCGCTCCCCAATCACCCACCAGACCAGCCAAATCCCGACATTCCTTCGGAGACCATCTGACCAATTGCATCCTCCTCGCCGGTCCGACAGGAGTAGGCAAGACCGCGTCTGTATACGCCTGCGCCTCCGAGCTCGGCTTCGAAGTCTTTGAGCTCTTCCCAGGCGTCGGGAAACGGACGGGGAAGGAGATCGAGTCGGCGGTTGGCGCTTTGGCTGCGAATCACATGGTGGCGGGCGGCGGGAGCGGAGGTGGGGCCGGAAGTCGGAATAAGAAGAAGGCGCCGGCGAAGGCTGGTAGTATTGTTGCGGCTTTTAGGAAATTGAGCGAGGTGGGGCCTAGTGCGGAAAATGGCGACGCGACGGACTCGCCAGGGGACGGACTGGCTGGGGCTTCAACTGGCGCCAGCGTCATCCCTCCACAAGGAAATAGCGACAGCCCAATCGACGTGGACACTCAGACGGATACAGTGTCGAAGGGGCCGGCCATGCTGAGTCCCAGCAGATTACGGCATCCCAACAGCGTGCGACAAAGCCTGATCTTAATAGAAGAAGCCGATATTCTCTTCGAGGACGACAAGGGCTTCTGGCCTGCCCTCATCCAACTCATCGGACGCTCTCGGAGACCTGTGATCATTACATGCAACGGTGAGTCAGCCTAAAACAATACTGCCTGCCCAATATGCCGAATCTGATTGAGCCAGTCTATTTTATCATGATAGATGTCAGCGCGGTCCCAGTCGAAGACCTCCCTCTCCAAACAACCTTGACCTTCGTACCACCGACGTCAGAAGAGGTCGTCCCTTATCTTCAGCATGTGGCTCAGCAAGAAGACCATCAGCTGTCTTCAACGGATGCTCTTCGACTGTATGAAGGCACAAGCTCGGCACTCGATGGGGATACGTTGTCACTTGCAGGCCTGGTCCACGGCGGCTCTACGCGTCTCCAGGCTCGGGCTGCTGTCTGGGGCGCTGAGAAAACGCGTACAGACGGACCGATCCCCGTGCTCGACCTTCGACTTACCCTGAACGAACTTCAATTTTGGTCCAAACCTGAGCAAGCCTCAGTGCACGAGACCAAAGTGCCGAACGGCGACGCGGATACAGCTGGTCTTCTGCAATCTGTTGAAGCCTGTGATCTCAAGGAGATCTGCCGGTACTCTGATGCGCTTTCGTTTGCTGAGGCGAATCTCCGGTCCCCATTTTCGACGGTGACAGAGGTACGCCAGACCACTGGATGTCGATGTTCTCCATTCTGCTGACCATTGTCCGCTCTTTTTCTTACTTCAACAGGTACACGAGCCCAACGCATATCATCCGCTGTCGTCGTCTGCGGCCAGAGACCAAATTCAGCACGAACATGCCAGGATGCTCCTCAAACCTGCTTGGAGGGATGAACAGCAGATAATGGCGGAATGTGGATACGTTCAAACGGAGCTCTTCCGCTCCGCGTGCATCTCGTTGGTGTCGTCGCTATGGCCTTCGGCTCCGGAGTCGGACTGCACGCGCGAAGTGCAGGGGAGGTGAGTATAGGGAATTGTGTATGGAGTCTGCGCGTCCTATCCTAAATTTCTCCTCTTGTTCTGCAGGATCGAGCACTCTGAGCTCCTGGCTGCGTTGGGCAAGGATTCCGGCTCACGACCATTGATCTCGAACCTGTCTCTCAGCCGCCCACCAGCGCCGGCCCTCGTACTCGATTATGCACCCTACCTTCGAGCCATGGTACGCGCAGACGACGTCGAAGCAGCCCGACATACAGCCGACGTCCAAGCGGCGAAAGCGGCAGCGTGTGCAGCGATGGACACAAGCGGCAGCGGTGCAGTGGGGAACCCATTCATGCAACTTCGACTGACGCGACATACGCGGAATAGCCAGCAGTCGCTCTTGACGGCCTATGGGATCTTTGGCGGGGAGGAGTATGCTCGATACATCTATGCGGACGATGCGAGGCTTGAGGCTGTGAGGAAGGGCGGGTTTGCGGATCTTGCTCTTGCTGTGGACGCGCCTTCGGGGACAAAGCTACGATTGGAGGAGCCGGCTGTTGCGATCCGGGCAGCAGAGCAGGGGCAACGTCAGCAATACCAGGCAGCTTTGGCGGACGTCGCGGCTCAAGGCGTCTCAGGGCATATCTGAATGTAACTGGACGACTGTATTTTCTTCGCAGGCATTAATACAAGGACGAACTGGAGTGGTACAGGATTAAGGGAAGGAGTGATTCGGAGAAGCGCTCGTGCAAATGTGACAAGTTTACCAGCTTTCCTATCTGCTCTAAGAAGCGACCTTGAGCTCCACAGGCATGTTGTTGCGAGTGGCCTTGGAGTACCTGCATGTCGAATGAATGATACGGTGAGCTTGCGAGCCATCCAGGTCATGCTGTTTCAGAAGCAACTTACGGGCAGACTTTGTGAGCTTCGTGCAAGAGCTTCTTCAGCTCATCTTTGGGCATCTTGTCGCTCTTGCCGGTGAGAACCGCAGAGAGGGCAAACCCATCGTCGCCCTTGGCAATGGTGACATCGGCGTGAATGGCCAAATCTTCGGGGAGCTTGATCTTCGCCTCGCGGGCCACGAGCTGAAGAGCGCTGAGGAAGCACGAGGCATAGCCGCTCGCGAAGAGCCGCTCCGGATTCTCGCCGTCACCGGTGCCACCGAGCTCCTTTGGCATGGCGAGCTTGAAGACGACTTCCTTCCCGTTCGTAAGCTCGACTTTTCCATTGCGACCGGCGCCGCTCGCCTTGGCGCTCGCGGTGTACGATGGTTCGAAGGTTCTAGCTGAGGAGCTGAAGGAGCAGCGAGCCGCGGAGACGACGCGCGCGCTTGAGGCGCTGCGGGCTGCAGAGCGAGCGAGGACGCGAGCAAGAGGGGAGGACATCTTTGAGCAATGAATAATGAGTTGGAGGTAAGGAAGGAAGGAAGGAAGGAAGGGAGGAAGAAGAGGCCGAGGGAGGTCGAGTCCGTGCGCATGACACAAAAGCGTTCGCCGGGTGAAAGGCTCTCTTTGGATTCATGCAGAAGCATATCTATTTGACACTCAGAACGATACAGGTGAGGGGATTCATGTATTCATGCCCTCGTTCCGCCTCGTCGCCTCCTACCCAAAGATCGCCCGCCGGTCCTTGACTCCGTCAGTCGTCCCCTCGAGTCCTCCTCCTCCAGGTCAATGTTATACATGTCGGCCTCTGGTAGGAAGTAGGGGGAAGAGACGGGGCAATGTGTAAGGGTGGGAAGAGTCGGAGCGAGGACGGGGGAAGGGGAGGGAGGACGGAAGAGGTCAGTAGCGACGAACCCCAGAGCTGGAGCGAAGAAGGAAGATGGTGAGCAACCTGCAACTCTTTATCGCTCTGGTCACGACGGCCGCTGATGATGGTGGGAAGGATGAAGGAACGAAAACGTACGATGGCCTCTGCTGCCAACAAGGAGGGAGTACGCAGCCCTTAGCGCTCATAGCATGCACCCATAGTACCAACCCTACCATAACTCTTTCGAAAGGGTTAGCTTGAGCTCCATGCTGTCCAGTGTCCACCATCATGGCCTGGCTTAATATGGGGGGCAGTACGCCAGCACGCCACGTGGGTTGTGACGCAGCTTGCCGCGATTTCCGGTCCCTCCCGCTCACTGATTTTTTTTGGAGACTTGATTCCAGCTTCCAGTTCCTTCGCACATCGCCAACACGAGGATCCTCACGAACGTATTCAAGATGGAAGGAGCGGCGGCGACGCAGCAGAACCGCGCGCATCGTCCGGCGATCCACGGGCCCAAGGCGGAGGCGAAGAAGAAAATCAAGGAGCCCCGCAAGAAAGGAAACGACCCGCGCGCCTTCATCTCTGCCAACCCGCGGACGGCCGACAAGCTCATCCGCAGAAATGCTGAGCGCGATCAGCAGCGCCTGCACGTCCCCCTCGTCAATCGCACGCCTGACGAAGAGCCTCCGCCTGTCCTGGTCGCTGTAGTCGGGCCTGAGGGCGTGGGCAAGACCACCTTGGTCCGCAGTCTGGTCAGGAGATACGCCAAGCATACTCTCGCCCACATCGCTGGGCCCCTCACCGTCGTCACTGGCAAGAAGAGACGCGTTACCTTCATCGAGTGCAACAACGACATCAACTCAATGATCGATATCGGCAAAGTGGCCGATCTGATTCTGCTCATGATCGACGGATCCTTTGGCTTCGAAATGGTGAGCATCTTCCCATTATCTCTGTCGCGCTCGTATTGCCACAGCTTCTGCTCACCATCTTTTTCTTCTTCTCACATCGTCTCAGGAAACGATGGAGTTTCTCAACATCCTTCAAGCACACGGCTTTCCCAAAGTCATCGGCGTACTCACCCACCTTGACCTCATCAAACAGGCAAAAACGCTGCGAGCGACCAAGAAGCGACTCAAGCAGCGATTCTGGACCGAGATCTACCAGGGCGCAAAGCTCTTTTACCTGTCCGGGGTTATCAACGGCAGATATCCAGACGTGGAGATTCAGAATCTGAGTCGCTTCATCTCCGTCATGAAGTTCCGTCCGCTCCAATTCCGCAACTCTCACCCACATCTTCTTGCCGATCGCCTCGAAGACCTCACTCCTCGCGAGCAAGTTCGGATGGACCCCAAGGGAGACCGCACAGTCACTGTCTACGGATACCTGCGCGGAACCAATCTGCGACGTGACCAGATGGTCCACATTCCCGGTGTCGGTGACCTACGCATCGACACGGTTGAACGTCTATCCGATCCCTGTCCCTTGCCGGACAACGACACAGAGAAGCGGAGGAAACTCGCAGACAAGGCACGCCTCATCCATGCACCCATGAGTGACGTCGGCGGCATTCTCTTCGACAAGGACGCCGTCTACGTCAACGTGCCCGGCAACTTTACCCGCAAACGCGGACAGGACGGCGAGGAGCTCTCGGACGATGAGGAGCTCGGGGAGGGAGAGCGTATGATCATGGATCTACAGGATGCTCAGCGGACTCTGGACGATGGCGCTGGTTCTTCGAGATTCCGCATCTTCGAGGACGAGGATGATGCACAAACTCTGGGTGGCGGCGGAGAGAGCAGTCGGTCAGGCGCGTCACAAGCGCGTATTCGGCAGGCTGCCTTTGAAGATGACGTGCGAGATGCAGACGACGGGGACAGCGACGAGGATGTCAATGATGATGATGACGAAGAGGAAGAGGGCGAAGATGATGATGATGAGGACGATCTCGACGAAGATGAAGATGGCTTCGGAGACGTCAGCACAAGCCGATCAATGACTTCCAAGCGACCAGCTTCCTCCCGCAAGCTGGCGCAAATGCCAGTCTTGGACTCCGGCAACGCAGACGAGAACATCGCGTATGCGGACACAGACTCCGAGCTCGGATTTGGCGACGAGGACGACGACGATGATGTCGGGGCATCTGGGATCCCCAGTCGTGCCGATCTGGCACAACAGACGATTCTCGCCAACCGTGCTCGCAAGCCCGCGGACTGGATGCACCTCGTATACTCAACAGACAAAACACCGCGAGAGGTTGTCCGAATAGCCACGCATGGTTGGGAACAAGATGCGGAGATCGGTGGGCGGACAGCAGGAGCTGACGAGGAGGAAGAAGACGACGACGATGAATTCTTCAAACCCGCCAACACCAACGCTGCCGACGCCGATAATCAGCTCTTCAGCGGTGTTGCACAGCAGAGCACCGCCGCGCTTGATCGGGACGTGCCTGACCAGCTCCGCATCGAGCACGAGGACCGAGAGTTGCTCAAGTGGGAGAACGAACGCTTCCTGAACGCGATTCGGCATCTGTTCATCACCGGTGGTGACGGGCAGGCCGCCGAAGGTGCCGAAGGAGACGACCAAGGCTTCCAAGATCTCGAGGAGTCCGCCTTTGAAGACCTTGAAGGAAAAGACGACAATGGCGAGGCAGCAGGCAAGAAGGCGGATAACGAGGAAAATCGCACAACGGCGTTGGCAGCCAAGAAGGAAGCTCTCAAGAAGAAGTTTGACGAGCAATATGACGATGAAGGCAGTGAGGGCGGCGATCAGGACTGGTACGATGAGCAAAAAGCCGAACTTGTGCGTCAGGCCGAGATCAACCGGGCCGAGTTTGAGGGTATGGACACGGAGGTTCGGGACGCTGTGCAGGGCTTCCTTCCCGGCACCTACGTGCGCCTGCAACTTCGCGGCATGCCATGCGAGCTCGTGGAGAACTTCGACCCGATGTACCCGCTCATCGTCGGCGGCCTGTTGGCTGCGGAGGAAGAAGAGGGCCAGATGGGCTTCGTACAAGTCCGACTCAAGAAGCATCGCTGGTACCCGCGTCAGGTGCTCAAGACGAATGACCCTGTCATCTTCAGCATGGGCTGGCGCCGGTTCCAGAGTATTCCGGTGTACAGCTTGAACGACGGGACGCGGAATCGGATGCTGAAGTATACGCCGCAGCACATGCATTGCTTGGCTACGTTCTGGGGCCCGCCTGTCCAGCTCAACAGCGGCTTCTGTGCGTTTAACACGCTTGGCTCGGACACGCCTGCCTTCCGAATCAGCGCGACGGGAACGGTCCTCTCCGTCGACCGCGGTGCGCTCGCGCACGGTATCGTCAAGAAGCTCAAGCTGACGGGCTATCCGACCAAAGTGTTCAAGAATACGGCTTTCATTCGGGGCATGTTCAACTCGCCGCTAGAGGTTGCTAAGTTTGAAGGCGCGTTCTTGAAGACGGTCAGTGGGATCCGCGGTCAGGTCAAGCGAGCGCTGGCGAAGCCGGAGGGGAACTTCCGTGCTACCTTTGAGGATAAGATCTTGATGAGTGGTGAGTAGGCTTGCTGTGAACAGTGTGTGTGCGGGTGCAGAGTTCACTGACACCATTATCGTGCTCCTACAGACATTGTGTTCCTTCGGGCATGGTTCGCCATCGAGCCACGCAAGTTCTACAACCCCGTCTGCTCGCTCCTTCTTTCTCCCGAGTCGCGTCAGTGGCAAGGCATGCGTCTAACAGGCGCAATCCGGCGCGACGAGCGCATCAAGACCCCGCTCTTCAACGTGGACTCGCACTACAAGCCGATCTCAGAGCGGGCCCCACCGGGCCAGCGCAAGTTCAACCCGCTCAAGGTGCCCAAGTCCCTGCAGGCTGCGCTGCCATTCAACAGCAAGCCGAAGGATATGGGCAAGCAGGGCAAGAAGACGTACCTGCAGAAACGGGCTGTGATTCTGGAGGACGAGGAACGGGCTGCGATGTCGTTGCTGCAACAGATGCGAGCTGTGCAGAAGGAGAAGGCACAGAAGAGGTACGTATTTTCACGAAACACAGGCTTCTCGCCTCCATTGGAGGTTTCCGATTTACTTATGGATGATTCCTTTCTTATTTTTCTTCTTCAGGTCTGACAAGAACCAAGAACGATTGGCGATCCGACAGAAGACGATACTCAAGACCGACGCTGCGAAGGCGGAGAAGAGGAAGGCGGAGATGAAGGAACACTATCGCGCGGCGGGACAGCGGGAGAAGAAACGACAGAAGATGTGATATTTGATCCGATCTGGAGTCTGGAGGGCCTCCCCCCTCCCCATCTTTTCCCCCTGTTTGTGTGTAATCTTAGCATGTTATGAACTCCGAAGTCCATTTCCCCCTCTACTCCTTTGGAATTCCCCAGGACCCTCCCATCAGCGCTTGATCATGCTCTCGCGCCCTGGCCCTACGCCGATGTACTCGATCTTGACACCAAGGAAGTCCTCGACGAAGAGAACGTAGTCTTGGGCGTTCTTCGGTAGCTCCTCGAACGTCTTGCACTTTGTGATGTCGGTCTTCCAGCCGGGCACCGTCTTGTAGGTGACGTTAACCTTGGCCAGGTGCTCCAGATCGGCTTGGGCAGGAGACAAAGGGAAGATTCACGGGTGAGCATTGCGAGGGGAGAAAGACAGCATAGATAAGCAGACGGGCCAAGCTCACCTGGGAAGGTCTTGACCTCCGTTTCTTTGCCATCCGACCCTGTGATGGAATATGCTGTCGCGATCTTAAGTTCCGGCAGATCGTCAAGCACATCCAGCTTGGTCAGGTTCAAAGAAGTATAGCCGTTGATCATGCACGAGTATCGCATAACGACGAGGTCAAGCCAGCCACATCTTCTGCGTCGACCCGTCGTCACGCCAAACTCAGCCCCAACCTCTTGAAGGTGGCTTCCAATGTTGTCAAGGAGCTCGGTGGGGAACGGCCCACCGCCGACGCGTGTAGTGTACGCCTTGACGACTCCGATAACGCGACCAATGGCGGTGGGCGGGATTCCCAGGCCGGTGCACACGCCGCCGATGCTGGTGGAGGACGAGGTGACGAAGGGGTAGGTGCCAAAGTCGATATCGAGCATGAGCGCGTTGGCGCCTTCGACGAGGATGCGCTTCTTCTGAGCAAGCGCCTCGTGGAGGAACGTGATGCCGTCGACGATGTGCGGCTTGAGCCTCTCAGCGAAGGCCTTCCAGAACGATCGCGAAATGGCGCGTGGGTAGTCAGTATTTGTAGCGCGCGTCTATGCTCTTATCGCTACGCGACGCGCGACGTGGAGAAAAGCTGCTGCGTACCTTGTATCTCACGATCTCGCCCTCGGTGTCGTACTCGAAGTGACCGTACCGCTTGATCCGGCTCTCCACAAGCTTGCGGAACTTGGACGCGAAGAGCTCCGGGTCGTACAGGTGATGCACGCGAAGACCGGAGCGCGACGCCTTTGATGAGTACGCTGGCCCGATTCCCTTCTTGGTCGTTCCGATGCTTTCATATCCCACGGATAAAAGTTTTCGACAGGTCAGGGTGTCAGCAACCCCGTTTTACGCGGAGGAATCTGCAGAGAAATCCCCGCTGCCCAAATGGAAACTCACCTGCTGCCCCCGAGCTCGATCTCCTTGAGTCCATCAACGACCTGGTGAAAGTCGAAGACGAGATGGGCGCGGTCGGAGATGAGCAGTCGGCCGTCGCAGTTCAACCCTGAAGAGAACGAGATCCGGCAAGTGAGCGGAACGACCAGCCAAACCAGCGCGGGCTGTTACCCACCCTTTTTTTCCAGCGCTTCGAGTTCGGCGAAGAAGCTGGGCACGTGGACGACGACGCCGGAGCCGATGAAGCCGACGCAACCGGGGTTGACAAGACCAGAGGGGAGGAGGTGAAAGTCGAATTTGGTGGTTTTGCTGTCGATGTCGCAGACAATGGTGTGTCCGGCGTTGTTCCCACCGGCACAGCGTGCGCAGATGTCCATCTCCTGGGAGAGGATGTCGGAGAGCTTGCCCTTGCCCTCGTCGCCCCAGACGGCGCCGAGGATGACGGAGACTTGCGTCTTGTCGCTTGCAGAGCTCATCGCCTGCGCAGAGTGAGAGAGGAACGTGTTGGTGGTTGTCCTGGTCGATGCGCAGGCTGGGAAGAAGTGTGGGTGAGTGAGTGTGACTGACTCGCCGGCGTATCACGCGAGAAGCACATCACAAAAGCGCTTTCTGCAAAAGATGCGCACTTTTGCTGGCGTCTTTGCGTCGGTGTCAACGCGGTCCGCGCTTCAGCCCACAGCACACAGCCACTAGCCAGCACAAGCCAGGTCATCCTGATGGTGGACAGCATGCAGCTCACTGACGACTGTATGGTAGGGACGTGGGGTTGGTACTATGGGTGCATGCTATGAGCGCTAAGGGCTGCGCACTCCCTCCTTGTTGGCAGCGGAGGCCATCGTACGTTTTCGTTCCTTCATCCTTCCCACCATCATTCAGCGGCCGTCGTGACCAGAGCGAGAAAGAGTTGCAGGTTGCTCACCATCTTCCTTCTTCGCTCCAGCTCTGGGCTCGTCGCTACTGACCTCTTCCGTCCTCCCTCCTCTTTCCTGATCTTTCCCCCGTCCTCGCTCTGACTTTTCCCACCCTCACACATTGCCCCGTCTCTTCCCCCTACTACTTCCTACCAGAAGCCGACATGTCTGACATTGACCTGGAGGAGGAGGAGGACTCCTCACTGCTGGCCTCAAGCGACATGTATAATTCTGACCTGGAGGAGGAGGGCTCCTCACTGCTGGCCTCAACTGCCCACCCGCAAGTGCGCGACATTCTGAGTCATGTCGGACTAGCAGGATCCCAGCTGGGCGAAGCCATGATTCGCGTCATCGATATCCAGCTCAAACTTCATGCCGAGCAAGACCGCAGGTACCGAGAAATGGTCGACGAGCGGCAGGAGGACATCGCTCTTCCCGTTACCCAGCCAGGTAGCGGAGACGGTCAGGACAACGTGCTTCCCACGGCGGGAGGCGATGCTCAACACCCACCCACACTGTTCGCACATGCAGCTGCACGAGTTGCGATCGAGCTCGGCAGGGCGTCGGAAGCAGAGGCGCAAAAGATTGTGAAACGGGTTCCTCTGGTCAATTCGCTCGCGTTCAAGAGCGCTGTGGTCAATCATTTCGTTCGCCTTCCGTACGCTGTCGTCAGCCAAGCGCTCCGATACGCTTCAACGGCTGGTGCTTCGCAGGCCAAGGACACGGAAGGTGCAGCAAGTGATGGAACGGCCACGATCGATGAGTGGATTACACGCAACGAGAAGTACATGCGAGCCCGTCTGATCTTGGATCAGCATTGCGATGGCGACTCGGAAATGTCTCAGGCGGACGAGGACGAGGACGAGGACCCGTCGATGACTGAGCTCGGTATCGACAAGTCGGAATCGCACTGGAAACAGTTCATGGTTGGGCTCGGACGCGATGCCACGAGCGTCTTTCCCGTCAGTAGCGATGCGAAAGCATCCTCGACTTCGACCATCCGCATCGAGCGTCCGGATAAGGCGGATCTCTCCGGTCTACTCCTGCTCGACCAGCACCGCAAGGACGTCATCGAGATCAACACCTTGTCCGCTTTCCACTCTCGATTCGACTCCATGACATTTGGGGCGCTCAAGGGGCTCGACTGGAGCAACGTCCTCGTCGCAGGCGGCATCGCACTCGCCGCTTTGACCAGTGTCACTGACGAGGAGGCCAAGACGTCGGAAAGCTCTGACATCGAGTATGTTACAGCCCTACCTTCACATTTGTGCTGACCTTCACATACTCACACGGCACACCTCCGCTCTTTTTGCACTGCAGTCTCTATCTGTGGGGACTCACAGTCGATCAGGCGAATGCAAAGCTTCAGGAGATCGAGAAGGTCTTCGCATCCAATCTACCTCTCGACAAAGAAACAGGCAAGCCATTCACGTACGGAGTTCTGCGTAACTCGCAGACGATTACGTTCATACCTCAGCGCTACCCGTACCGTCGCGTCCAGGTCGTCCTCAAGCTCTGCCCGAACCCGATGGCCATCTTGCTCAACTTCGACCTCGATCAGGTCGCCATCGGCTACACGGGCGATGAGGTCTGGATGCTTCCTCGTGCCTCACGAGCGCTGGCCACGGGCTATACGACGTTCACGATGGATCTCATTCACGGCTCGTTCCTCGCTCCTCGCAAGGCCACCCAAGATAGCCGGGTCTTCAAGTGAGAGACCACTCCTTTCCCCAAGGCACGAAATGAACGGCGTGGATGGCAAATACTGATCCTATTGTCGATCACAGATATGCGCAGCGAGGTTACGGACTCCGCTTCCTGCCTTCCTACATCGCCACCCTCCCCACAGTCTCCTTGGAAGAAAAAACGACGACCGAAGCGGACGTGCCAGAGAACACACTACCCCGAGACGAGCTCCATGTCATTCTACGAGAGGAACGAGCCCGTATGGCCTGGTGGCTGGCACAGAAAAACGACATGTTCAAACTTCCTTTTTCAGAGAGGACTTCCATCCGTATGGTCGATATCGACTGTCGGACCGCAGTCTCGGGTGAGGTCGCAGAGCGCGGCAGTCTGAGTGGGTGGCAGCTGTTCGTCCGGCATGTTGCCTTGTGGGAATATGCCCAGCTTGGCTATTTCATCTTGGACCTGGGTACACAGGGCTGGGCGGAAGAAGCCTATGCGGATGATCCTCTCGCGTATCAAGACGGTCCAGAGTGCGTAGTTTACTCCAGCCCCTTCCCCTGTTCAATCGACCTAGCTGACCACAACATTCTCTTCCTACCGTCCTGGCATAGGTTTCGCTGGTATTCCCATTTTTCGTTGGAAGCACTAGAATATAGTGTGAAAGCAGCGAATGAGTTGGAGGAAGAGAGACTGGAACATGGCCTGGTACGTTTTGCATTACCTATCGATCTCACACACCATCAGATCCGTATAATGAAAACTGACTCGCCCCAATTCATCTACCCAGGATCAGTTTGGGGTGCTACCGGCACGTTCGCCGGACTACGATGATGTGCCTCAAGAAGAGTTCGACGAGGTTACCAGAGGTAGGGCTATCCTACAAGGCTACGCATGATTTGAACGCACTCCCACACCTGTGATGTTGACAATCACTTTTTTTTTCACAGCCCACATGGAGACCCACGTAAACGAGAGGATCCCGCTGAAGCGGGTAATCCTGGCCTCGTCACTGCGCGAAGCCTTCTTCGAACCTTTGGTGGCCATGGTCGTAAGTGCAACAATTCGCAGACGGCTGACGGCACGATTTACGGAGATATCTCTGACCTTTTCCCTCGTTAACCCCTTTTTTGTGCCTGTTTAGCATCTTCCAAAGAACCTCCGCGCGCACATCGAGTCAAAGCTGCAGGGATCACGATCTCGTTTGGCAGACGTCACCAAGCCAGGCGCACCTTGTCATCGCCGTATTGAGGAATGGGATGATGCTGAGGCAGCGACCGAAATCAGGAGCGACTCTGAGCTGGTCCTGTCGTACTGGATTCAGGGACCCGATGCGAAGCCGAAACCGAAACCGAAGCAGGAGGACCAAGGCCAGAAGAAGGGCGATGCTGCCATCGCGCCGTACTGGCAACTCGTGTCGCGCGAGATGGACGAGGTTCACGAAATTCTGCAGGCGTTCCGCCGAGCACATCGAAACCTCAAATTGGAAGCGGCGGTGCGGAATCGAAGGGTGCGGACGCAGGTCAGTCGCCGACTGGTCAGGCCGACGGAGCGGAGCGAACGCGATGCTTTCGGACGATGGGCGTGCATGCGAGCTATGGTATGTAGACGCCTTCTTCAGGCTGGATCTTTTCCAAAGCCATGTGCTTGTCGTCTGGGCCCGTCACTGAATCTTCTGTTCATCTGGAATTTGATGTCAAACAGGAGCACAACGGAGTGGACACGTATGACGGGGAAAAGGAGAACTCGGCGATGTTTCGAGCTCCCCGCTGGGCCGTCTTCCGCCGCTTTGAGTTGACCCAAGAGGAGGCCTTGGATCTCGAGGATGAGATCTCCAAGACGTATGACGATGCAGACAATGACAGTCGAGCAGCACAACTCGACAGCTACCGGCCTCCTAAGACGGTCGAAGAGTGGATCACAGGTCCGTTCACTGGTCCGCAGACTCATTGGAAGCTGTGGTACCGGCAGAGGCTTCCACCGGTGGAATTGCTTCCTGCCCTTGTATCTGGGACAGCCGCAACGTAATCAGCCGGGAGGACGACTGACGGAGCCAAGCAAGGACGGGGCGATCTTTTGGGTGGGGGCCGACGAGGCGGAGCGAGAGGGCAACAGCTCACACTGTGCATCTCAGTATCAGACGCAGTCAAGGAGAAGCATCAGCCAAGTCGATGTCCCGCCATGTGCATGGCATTCAACCCTCCTTGAGTGGAAGGAAAGCACAACTGTGCTGGCTTGGCATCTCGAGCGCTCGCCAAGGGAACGGCCGAAGGGGACAAGACATGGATGATGAGCGGGGTGTCGTCGGTCTCAGAGCTACCTATGTCAACACCCTTGTTGCAATTACATTTTCCTTACAAGCGCATTGGTGAGAACCAGTCGACATGGCAACAAAGAGGTAGAGACAATTTCAGTGCAGCAGATCTACCAGCACCAAGTAATTGAAGGACTTTGGGTGAAAAAGCGACCCGGCGGACGACTGAACGTTGGTGACATTAAGCCCACTGCTTCAGTACTTCGACGATTTCCTTGAGAAGCGGTCGGTCTCGCGGGTCGTAAGTGCAGCAGCGTCGCACCAGATCCTTGAAGGCCGAAGGCATCTGCAATTCTTTTTTGGTGGGGGTATACGCATGCATCTTTGGGCCGGCAATGTGAACGTGATCATAGGTGCAGCGTTCCATCCAGGGGAATTCCACTGAACACTGGACCAGCTGGGACAAGGCACAGCCGACGTTGAAGACATCCAGGCGCTCAATCGCCTCGGGCATAGCGGCTAGCTCGGAACGGACAGCGTCCGCGTCAACGGTGCGAGCCTCGGTGTGGCTGTAATGAAGCTGTCCGTCCCGCATGGACACAGTCCAGTGCCCGCTGACCTCCGGTGCCGGATCTCCATCAAGATTGCGATACATGTTCACAGGCTCGAGGTCGATCACTATCATGCGATTGTTTGGCGGCGGCGCTGACAGAACCGCGTTCTTCATCGAAATATCGTCCATGACGACGCCGTGGGAGTATATGTGAAGCAGACCCGACGTAAACTCGTAACAGTGGCGAAGTCCGTCCTCAACCGACAAGAAATGCTGGAGATCGCTGGCATCTCCACCGGAAAAAAAGGGCAGGACCATGCCGACCAATCGTTCTCCCTCACTGTTGGCTAGATCTGTGCTTGTTTCGGGATCAGGAACAGTGACGAGAGCAAGTGGAGCCGGCATCACATTCGCGTGAGGCGGAAGGCTGGAGAGAATCTCTGCCTCCCGCAGCGGGCCTCCTACCATCGCAGCGTGGTCGGCGGCCATCTTGCTGTTGGTTGGGAGACGGAACGTCTTTAGCAACGCACGAATTGGCACGGTCGCAGGTGGAATCACGACGTCGACGAGCACGACATGGTCAGCCAACGAGCAGGTGACGTAGGCATCGATGCCGGCCAAGGTGATCCTGGGAACGTTCGGACACATGCTCGCTGGCAGGAACGGAAGAGTCGCATGTACGATGTCGCGGAAGGTTTCCCCAACGACACTGATGCGAACCTCGCCAGTAGTCGGATCCGTATCCAGTTTGACGAAGAGCTGGGAGCCCTTGCTGTGGTGATCCTTGATGACGGAGGGTAAGAGTGCCTTGGCTTTGCGGTCGAGCTCCTCCTCGAGCTGATGGACCTCATCGGGCTGATCTTTGCTCTGGGGCTTGCCCCGGCGACGCCAATTAGTGCGCTGCGGATCTCCCCAGGTCTTGGTGATCGTGTCGAAGAAGAGAGTCTCGAACGGAACGGCAGCGCCGTCTGTGACAGGTGTCCGAGGAACCAGCACATGAATCAGCATGTGCTGATAGGCATAAGACAATCGCAGACACTGATCGCTCCGACCAAGTAGGTATTCGACGACCTTGAATTCGTCGGGCTTCTATCAGAAGGTAAAGAGTCTAGAGTCAGCTTCTCGAGTACTGGTACATACTTGGACGTTGAATACTCACTGATGCGATCTGATCTCCTTCGAGATATTCCGAGTTGTTGATCCGGAACATCCTGCGTGATCAAGGACTCGTCTGGCTGAAAGCGGGCGGAGAGATGATATTCTGAGCGAAGTTGGTGAAAGAAGAATCCTCGTCCAGGACGCAGAGAACAGCAAGGGTATGAGTAGGAGCTGGTGTGTCTAGGGAGAGGAGAGGAGAGGGAAAGTAATGACCAGGTGGGAGTGGCAATGAGTGGTGGTAGTGGCCAGCCCAACCGAGCAAAGATCTTTCATCTCTTTCCCTTTGTGTTTTTTTCCCTTTGTCTGCCGGCATTCGCATCAATCCTGTCCTACTCTTATCCGATTTGAGCACGAGCACGAGCACGAGCACGAGGTAGGGTGCGTTGCCGGGTGATGGTGTTCCTGGGAGGGTGGCGTTATGCTGACGGCGATGGGTAGGATCAGCGAGTGCGTCCTCGAAGCTTCGGGCTTCTACCGCTTCTTCCACTCACTCTTGAGGCTCGACGCACTCGGTGTCGATGTCGACGAACGCAGGATGGAGTCGAAGTAGCCGATCGGTCCTGGACACTGCTCGAAGACTGGAGGAGAGGGGAGGGAGGTGAGGAGACTAAGTGAAGGAATGGCTTGACAGGCGAGGGTGGGATCAAAGGGGATGGAGAGGGGAGAGATGTGGAGGAATGAAGAGTGTCAGCATGCTGGCCGGCTTGTATGCGCTCGCACTCGCTGGTATGCTCTGGCGGATTGGTGTATCTGCCATCCAAGGTCTTGCCACTCGCAGCCCTCAGCGTCCCGAATGGCCTTGGCAAAAGGGTCGTCTTTATGAACCTGTGGAAGAGAACGATGCGGTCAGGTTAGCAAGGAATGAAGGGAAGAAAGGCTGGTAACGATCAGTAACTCGGGAAAGGGAAGGAAGGGGGATGGAAAGCAATGCCTCAAAACGTTGCAGAAAAATGACGAGCTTGCCCTGGCAGGAGAGTTGCGACTTGCGAACAGTGTACAGAGTATATGTGGAACGTAGTTATCCTGATCCTCGTCCTCCTCATCGAGAGCGGAGGCGGGGAGGGAGCCTGCTTCGACGGCGGCCATGAGAGCTTGTGTGCGGAGGCAGTCCTTTCCAGGTGGGCTAGGAGGTGATGGCGTCGGCTGAGCCACGGCTTTCGGCGCTGGCGAGGTTGTCGTCGATGGAATCGCCACGAGTGGCGAGAGGTCCCGGAGACCCGGACGCATACGCGCCGTACCAGGAAGATGCGGATGGGTAGGATGATGAACGATGATACACTGAGCTGTGCTCTGCGTTTGCCGACGAGTGCGCTGGACTGGGTGGCTGCGCGTGAGTTGGAGTACGCGATTGCGAGGAAGGTGCCGGCGGCTCCGATGACGACGACGGTCGTAGTCTTAGGTTGACGGAGGATGAAGAAATTCGTTGAGGCCACATCCGGAGGGGGCAAAGTAGGCGTACAGCAACCCGGTGACGGTGATCGTGACCTCGTACACCGTGAGGCGTTTGCATTTGTAGATGTTACTGCCGTTGTTGAGGTTCACGTTGAAGGTGTCGAGGTGGATCCCGTCCACATCTTGCGCAGCGGTAAAGTGTTCGTTCTTCTTCCATTCCCGAAATACGGCGAACCGGGGGTGGTCTCCCGCTGATGTACCGAAGGAGGAGCAGCGAGAGGCATCGGCATGCGAGGAGCGACCCACACGATATCTGCCAGTGCGGGACCTGGTGGACCGGAGAACAGCGCCTGAAGCCGAGGTCGGCATGTCCGAGTCTGGGTACGACGTGATCCACCAGATGTTGCCCCTGCTCCTCCTCCTCGGCTACCTGCGTCTAATGCCACCCCGCCTTCATTTCTTGATATCGTTCTTGGGTACATGCTGTGATCGGGAAGGAAAAAGAGTCAGTAGTATGGATCGGAAGGGTGTGATTGTAATTTATAACGATGAGGATACGCACGCTTCGGCCTTCGCGCTCATGGAGAGTATCCCCGTAGATGCCATCGCTGGTGGTGCTGCTGCGACTGGGAATGGTTCCACTTGGACGAGGCTGCCGCTGCTGCTGCGCAGCGTGATTCATCCATGCTGGCTTGCCTTCCTTGACGATGGTCTGCGCCTTGCTCACCGTCTTCAGCGTGGGCAAGCGGAGCGAGTGAGTGAGTGAGTTAGTGTGTGAGCCGAGTGTGATCATTTGCGATGATCATCTCTGTCTTTGGGCATCAATTAAATGGCTTGGATCGTTGCGCAACGAATTGGCCGTGCGCACGCTCGTCGCTCATCCTTGCCGACCTCAATAATCGCCTGCCTGCCTCACTTGCACTCGTACCCGCATCATCATCTGAGCCAGCCGGAGTCGAAAGTGGCAGATCCTCTCTGCCACGGACGATGGAGGCGTGGATAGGGCCCAGCTCTAGCCGGCCAAAAGCATCGTATTTTCGTGCAAGTAATCAGACGAGCTTGAATACCCACACTCTCATCGCCATGCCAAGCTCGCGGTCCGACACCGAAGGTTCAAATCGTTCATGCAGGTCATTTTTTATGTCTTCGAGAAGGAAGGGATAGAACATTCATCATGGACAACAGACGGAGAGTTGGGCCGAATGGTGGAGGAAGACGATATAATCCCAGCCTGACGAAGGGGGCGGGCTGTATGTTAAACAGATCCAGATGCAAGACATCCAAATCAAGCCTTGAGCCAGAGCTGCAGAGAAAGGAAGACCCCAAAGTCAGGCAAAGCTCCTGCGTCGCTTGAAAGAAGGCCAGATTTCTGTACTCACGTCAACGAACTCCGGAACAGGCATCGCCGTCAGCGCCTTGTGGTCCTCAATAAGGGACATGATCTTGCTCTCGCGCGCCTGGTCAAAGTGGCCCTCGAGGTGCTTGCGCAGCTTCTTCGCAATGAGCGGGATGGCCTCCTCACGACGACGGGCGTGGCCGACGGGCTGTGTTTTTCGTTAATTGAAGGGCACGCGTTCAGTCATGGAGTCAAAGGGAAAAAAAGGGGGAAGGAGGGGAGAAACTCACGTAGTCAAGCGCAATAGGCCCAATGGTGCTACCGTCCTTAAAGACGATCTCAACCGAGTTACCAATGCTCCTCTTCTCCGGCTCCATGTACTCCTTCGTGTACCGGCCCTCCTCCTTGACCTCCATCTTGGCCCGCAACTCGTCAATCTTCGGGTTCGCCGCATAGTCATCGTTGTACATGTCCGGCGTCAACTTGCCGTTCATGAGCGAGACAGCGACCATGTACTGGAGCGAGTGATCCCGGTCGGCGTAGTTGTGCAATGCGCCGGCCTTGCTGATGATTCGCACGGCGGCCTCTTGGGTCAGGAGCTTCACCTTCTCGATGTCGTCCGACGTCTTGCCGACCTTGGTCATCTCGGCGTGGGCGAGGATGGCGGCCTCGCAGGCGGTCTGTGCGTGGAACTCGGCGGGAACCAGCTTGAAGAGGACGTTCTCCATCACGTAGGAGGTGTAAGGGCGCTGGAAGGCGAACTCCTTGCCCTTGAAGAGGACGTCGTAGAAGCCCCAGACCTTGGCGGTGAGGACACTGGGCAGGCCGGGCTGACCCTTCTGGACGAGCAGGGCGAGGTTAACAGCGCGAGAGCAGGCATCTCCGGCAGCCCAGGACTTGCGGGAGGACGCGTTGGGCGCGTGACGGTACGTGCGGAGACTCTGACCATCAACGAAAGCCTGGGAGATGACATCGACGGTCTGGTCGCGGGAGTTGCCGATCATCTTGGAGACGACGGCAGCAGAGGCGACCTTGACGAGGAGGACGTGGTCCAGACCGACGCGGTTGAACGAGTTCTCGATGGCGAGGTTGCCCTGGATCTCGTGGGCCTGGATGGCGGCGGTGAGGATGTCCTGGACGGTGAGGGGCTTCTTGCCGTTGGCGACGGCGGTGCGGGAGAGCCAGTCAGCGACGGAGATGATGGAGCCGAGGTTGTCGGAGGGGTGGCCCCACTATACGATGCAAAAGAAGAGGAGGAGGAAATTGTGAGACGCGTCTTAGAGCGCATGTGCTGTGGAGAAACATACCTCGGCAGCGAGCCAGGTGTCGTTGAAGTCGAGCCAGCGGATCAAGGCGCCGTTGTTGAAGGCGGCACGGATAGGGTCAAGGACGTGGTTGGTACCAATGACCTGTAAAGAAAGAAACAGAGCGAATGTTAGTCACTAGAGACGCGTCTGTATTGGAGGGAGATCGATCGACCAACTCACGCGAGCACCGTTGGGGACGGTGGTGCCGGGCACGACGGGGCCAAGGACGGAGACGGCCTGGGGGAAGTGGAGAGCCTCGACCGCGCATCCGAGAGAGTCGAGCAGACAGAGACGCGCGGTGTTGTAGGCGACCTCGGAGGTGATCTCGTAGCTAAGCGAGGCACGGACCCAGAAGTAAGCTTTTGGGGGAACGTGCGGAATAAGGTCTGTTGGGGGCACGGGGCATACTCACTTGTGGACGTACTGCAGAGAGAGACGTTGGGCGGGGTGTGAAGAAAAAGGGGGAGGAGAATGGGGGGAGCAGATTCAGCATTGACTTGGTACCTGCTGTGGACACCTACTGAGACTCACGTCGGCGATGTCTTGGACCACCCTGGAGACGAAGGAGAGAGGGAAAGAGATGAGCAGCTATGAGGAGATGAGAGAGCAGGATGAGGAAGGGAGAGGGATGCTCACTGGTCGTAGGGAGGACGAGCGTTGTCCTCGCCGACACCTTCACCACCGTGACCACCCATGGAAACAGCAGAGGTCGAAAGAGCGCGGAGAGAGGTAGGGATGCGAGCTGCGGCAGTGGTAGCAGCAGCGGAGTTTTGGTGGGAGCGGGTGGCAGCAGATGCGGCTGCGATGGAGAATGCGCGGATTGCGGGTGCGGAGACGGAGGAGACGGAGGAGGAGGAGGAGATGAGTGAGCCGGCGAGGCGAGGGAGAGCGGCAGTAGCGATGCGGGGCATTACCTGGAGAAGAGGGTGGGACGGGGGGGTAGTGAGAGGAGGAAAGGGTGCGGGTAGGGGGAGATGTCAGATCGGTGGTGATGAAGCGCGAGGATGGAAGGGATCCTTCTTGAGGGCGAGGCTGTCGATCTTCTGAGGGAGCGAGGGATGGACGCCGAACCCGAAGCCGGTTCAGCTCGCGCTCGCTCCAATTCAATGGCCGAAGCCGAGTGCCGAGGGAGTCACGTGCAGATCTCACTCTCTCCGCAGTCCGCACTCACACTCACTCCCACGTGGTTTATCCCCAACCTCGCTTACCACTTTCCAGTTTCCACCCGCTCGCCTCGCCTCGCCTCCAGCTGTGGAGATCCTCGAACTCGCCCTCGACACCGACAGACCCACACACGCGCACCCCGCTCGCTGACTCGCCCGCCCCCCGCTGTGATACATATATGGAGAAGCAAGGAAGACTGCCGTACACCACCGAGGACGTTCCCCCATACAGAGAAGTCGCAACACCAGCACCAGCACCAGCACCGGCACAGCACTCCCCCTACCGCTCCCAGCAGAAGCCCCTCCCCATCCCATACAGCCCTCCCTCCTCCTCAACCACACAGCAAGCCAACACCTTCCTGCCCCCCGCCTCATCCAGCAAGATGGCCTCCTACCCGCCCTCCGACCCATACCCGAACCCACACACCACCACCAACGGTCAGCACGACTACACAGACGCATACAACAACGCCGCCCCTCCCACAAACACAAACGCCCGCGGATACTCCACAATCGACGACTCCTACACCGCCAGCGGTCGCGGACCCACATCACCGAACGGGCGGGAAGCCGTCCCAGCCACGGGTCCCACAAAGGGCGTCGGCGTACCGTCGGCGTACAACGCATTCATCACCTTCCCCCTCCTCAGCCCCTGGTACCCGTCCACGCCCACAAAGCCAAATCAGTACTACGACCCGCTCGTCTCCGGCCCGCGCGTGTTCCCGCCTCCACTCGCTCAACGCGGCCTCGACGAGTCCCGCCTGATCCAGATCCAACACTTCGCATGCTCCATCCGCGCAGACTCGCAGCGGAATAAAGGACTGCTGTGCTGTGGCTTGGGCATTTTGTTGGGTGGCCTTGGGTGCGTGCTGATTGATAATAAGTGTGTGGGGAATACGCCGTTGAGGGATCAGGTCAATCGATGGGCGTTCGAGAATGTCAATCCGAGGTTGGAGCATGACGGCATTGACGTCCGCTTTGCCTATCAGAAGGGCGCGCTTCGGGCCTACTTCAAGGATCAGTAGATCTCCTTCAACACCTCGATCCTGGACACCCCGCTTCGGCCCACTACACACACTCCTTCCTCCGTTTTCACTCCTTTCGTCCTTCGCTTTCTCACTCTCGCTTTTGCTTTCTATCCCGTACATACATATATACACTCGGACCTCACTTCTCCCATCTCGGATTGCCGGACCAATCCCATCCCCTCTGCTTTACATATCTCGCCTTCTATCACCATAATATTATCAACCTCGCGCGTTTCGAGACTCGCCCAGCGACACAGGTGGAAGTGTGTTGGATTGTAGTTGATTGAGGGATGATGAATGCGACGCGAAAGCGCAGACAGTACGTACGTAGGGCCCCCGGCTGTAGGTCGACTTCTAATTCGCGACGATCCGCACGCCCTTGAGCATCTCGCCCAGCGCGCTCACAATGGCCCGATCCTGATTCAGCGTCTGCGTAAGGTGCGAAAGACCAGCTTGCTGCGACGCGAGAATCTGCGTAAGGAAAGGAGGGAAGGGGTGAGTTCACAGATCGAAGACCCACTTAGCAATCCTGGAAGGAAAATGGGACTCACCTGCGCAACTTCCTCCACTCCCTCCTGATCAACCACCGCCCAATTCCTATTCGGTTGCTGTCCCGCCGCCGTCGACGAAGAGGAAAAGCCCCCAGCGCCCGCAGAAGCAGCCTTCGCCGCCCTCCTCGCACTCAAGTTAGCAACCTTCGGCCAAAGCTCCGCCAACTTGGCCGCCAGTGGGGGCCCTTGCTCGTTCGAACCGACACCGGCACCCTGTCCACCGCCGTTCCAGAGTGAGAGCTCCCCTGAAGATCCCGATCCCGATCCCGATCCCGAGCCTGAGCCGTTGAGGACCGCATTGCACATCTCCAACACCTCCCTCGTGCGTTCGTCCTGCCTCTGCCAATCGGCCGACTGAGCTCCCCCACCGGAACTCGCACCCAAGCCAGCACCCGAAGACCCACCGATCCCAAGCCCACCCGCACCCGCACCCGCACCACCCCCCACAAGCCCCGCCTTGCCCCCCTCCAACATCCTCCAATACCTCCGAACCAACCCCAAAATCCTCGCATGCAGCACAACCTGTCTCCGCTGCGCGTTCCCCAGCCGGGCCGCGTTGCCCAGGGTGTGCGCCTTGAGGAGGGCGTCGGTGCGTTGCGAAGATTGGGACAGGGTGGAGGCGATCCGGGCAGACTCGGCTTCTTGGGCTGCGCGCCGTTTGGCGAGGTCGGGGAAGCCTACTGCTAGGACGGGGACGAGGCTGTTTTGTGTATATCAAAGCAATACATAGAAGGCAGGTGTCAGTTCTTCCAACAGGGCCAAGAAAGCGAGGAACGAGAGAGGGAGAGGGGGACGTACCGCGTCGGATCCGGATTCTGCCTAACAGCCGCCTCCCACAGCGCATCATTCACATTCCCCCCCGCATCCCGTCTCCTAACCATCTCCATCATCCGCATGCTCCCCCACCCTCCCTGCCCCGCCTGCGCCAACAGCGCCTGCACAGCTTCCGCTCCCACATTGTTGTAGAAGTAGTACAGGAAGGCACAGGTGGACGGGTTGGAGGTGTTCCAGGCGTCGTAAATGTAGGCTAGTTGGGGGGAGAGTGGGTTTCCTAGTTTTCGGAGTTGGGAGGAGGGGGAGAGGAGGGCTTGTTGTTGTTGTTGCTGCTGCTGCTGCTGTTGTTGCTGTTGTTGCTGTGATGCCGTGGTACTACCCTGCGCCGCAGCCCCTTGCTGCGCTTGTCCAAAGAGGGAATTAGAAGCAGCAGGCTGAGCAGTAGAAGCACCCGCGCCGAACAGCCCTCCCGCAGGCGCAGGTTTCGACCCAAAGAGCGAGTTCGTAGCTGTCGCGCCAGAAGCGGTAGGTGCGGACGTAGTCGTCGTCGCAGCAGGCTTAGCGCCAAAAAGACTGAATCCCGACGAAGCAGGCGCAGCAGCTTGCCCGCCGAAGAGAGAGCTTCCTGCTGTCCCTGTTGATGATGCTGGCTGGGTGTTGGGCTGAGGAGCTGTGTTCCCGAAGGAGAAGCCTGCTGAGGATGCAGCGGGCGCGGGCGCGGGCGCGGGCGCGGTGGCCGTCGTCGCCGAGCTGGCGGGCGCTGCTGCTGGAGCTCCGAAGCTGAAGGCCATTGTTGGTTGTGAGCTGAGTACTGAGTGGTGGCCGTCCTGTCGAATGTCGATGCTGTTCTTGTTGATCTCCTTGCTGCATATACTGAGTGAGTGAGTGAGGCGATGGCCCGCTGCATAGCAACAACCACTCCCGCCCTTCCTCAGCCTCGTCATGCCTGGAGGAGCTCAAGCACTCTCACCTCGACATCCAGCTCCCGCCATCCCGCCATCCCGTCCCCGTCCTCGCCCTCGTCGCCCTTACTCAACCAAAGCAATGCTCAGCCGGATCTTCCACTACAGCGTCGACGCAGTCCTCCTCTCCACCGTCCTCGCCGGCGTCAAGCGCACATCCGGCCTCGCGCCCGACCTGACCCAGATCCCCGAGGGAACGCCCCGGGACCTGACCGGAAAATTCCTCGGCTTTGGCGAGTTCACGTTCGATAGCTTGATGGCCGCTGCACATGCTAGCAGGTACTTTGTCAAGCCTGTCCTTTCATGAGCGAGCTCACTTTTTGGGGAGGAACGAGCAAGAATACCCCCCACCACCGCCCTTGTTAAGGTCCACGTCTTCGGAGCGGAACGAGGTGAGTCTGTATATATACTCGAGCTCCGCCTTAAACTTGCTCAACACCTTCTCTTCTGCCTCTTCATTCCCGCCTTATCACAGATTCTCTAGAGTCAGTGCGCCCGCCCTCCCGACCTCAAATCTTCGCAAAAACGCGCACAGACACCCGCCTCATCCTAGCCCTCCACGAAGGCCTGGAGGAGGCTCTCACACTCGAAACCCTTCTTCAAGGCCCCAACACGGAACCCCTGGCGACCGCCCTTTCTCCGCTTAACCGCTCTGTATTACTACAACCCCCTTCATTCCCCCACCTGCACACCGACCGAAAATAAAGCACACCCCCACGGAAATCCGTTCGAACCGGTCTGCGTCACGTCGAAGTGAAGAAGGCCGATTCTATTGGCATGGCGGGAAGGGAGGGCAGCGTTCCCGGAAAGCTTGGGAGGGGTTGGGGAAAAGAGTTGGGGGTATCGATAAGCAAGAGGAGGCGAACACAGGCAGATGTTCATGTACACTTGAAGTGGAAGAGAGAGTGAAAGGGAGAGGGAGAAGGAACGAGAGAGAGATAGGAAAGGAAAGAAGACTGTAAGGTAGAGGAAGATGCTTCGTTCAGGGACATACGGTTCCTTATTTGTCGACATTTTGATTAAAGTAGGCACGTCCGCGGTCCGACGCGTTCGGGCGACGTCCGCGACGCGTAGAGATGGGGTGTGTTGAGACCTGTTATAAGTTTGGACGTCGGATCCCGCTCCTTCAGGCCTTCAACGACCCAAGACGCTCTCCACCAAGCCCGCCCCAGAGCCATTCAACACCCACTCGCCCACCCGTCCCCAGGCATACAGCACCCCCGTAATCCCAGCCGCGCTCATCAAAGGCAACGTAAGGTTATCGTCCAACCCGCCGAGCTCGAGCGACTCGGCCACAGCAGCGACGAGGCCCGTGGAGAGACTGAGCAACCAGAGCGGCATCGAGGGTACGACCTTGCCCGCTGCAAGCGGAGTGGAGGAAGGGACCAAGTTCGAAGCAGACGCAAGACCAGACGCCGCGCCCGAAGCAGCCGAGCTGGCCTTGCCGAAGAACCAACTCGACAGCGTCCCAGAAGACGAGGCAGAAGCAGACTGAGCCGCGCCCGACGCAGCCTCCGCCGCCTTCGCCAGCACAGCCCCAACACCGGCCACCCTAGGCCTAGGCATAAACCCCCTCCCGAACCCCATCCACCCCGTCCCAACAGCAGCCGTACCAAACGTCGCGCCCGGGTCGATCCCCCCTGCCGCTGAAGACAGGTTGCCCAACCAGCTCAAACCCATGGCACGCTCGCCGGTGGAGGCGATGTCGGTGCCCCAGAAGAGGGCGGCTATCCCTGCGCCGGTGAGGGCGGCTGCGATGAAGCCTGCCAGACTCTTGCGGGAGGCGAAGGGTGGGGAGGGCAGGGGAGGGGTGAAGGAGCCGAACATGCGTCCGAAGAGCGAGGCGGCCGTGTCCGCCCTATACCATTACAAAACAAAAAAGATTGTCAGTTAGGCATAACCACACCTACTCAACCCCTGTAGAAAGCAAAGACTCACCAAGAAAGCGTCATGATCCCCACACAAGCCACATCCTCCGGAAACAGCCTAAGCGCAGCAACAGTCCCCACTAGATAAAAAACAACCCCATTCACCTTCGTCTTCTCGGACTCCCTCATCAAGAACCCCAGCGTGTTCTCATACACGCGCTCAAAGGGCGCGTAGTTCAGCCGGATCACGTCCGCGGTGACGACGATGCCGAGGAAGTAGGACAGGCCGCGCACGATCAGTGCGATGTCGGCGTGGGAGAGGTACAGGCCGAGGACGAGGAACCCTATAGAGGACTGTGATCAAGTATGGGGAATTGTGAGCTCTGTTTGAACTGAGAGGGATGGAGACATGGTGCAAGAGAAAACTCACGTGGAAGACTTTTCGCGGCTTCTCCGTGATCAAAGGCGTAGGGAAGCGTCCCTTAGGCTTGACGCCGCCCGCGCCCGCGCCCGCGCCCGCGCCCAATGCCGGGCTCGTGACGCGTTCCGGAACCTTCTCGACTACATGACCATTTCCGTTTCCATTGCTATTGCCATTGTTGATGGCAGTCAGACCAGCGACGTGGAAGTAGTGGTCATCGTCTTGGGACGGGCTGCGGCTGAGGGCGCGCAGGACGGCGACTGACTTTTCGGGGATGGAGGGTCTGCGGACGTGTCGGATGACTGGAGCTGATGGGGAGGTGGTGGATGTGGATGAAGGGGAGGAAGAGATGGCGGTGGAAGTCGCGTTGCTGTTGCTGTTGCTGTTGCTGTTGCTGTTGTGCAAGTCGCCGCCGTTGTTGCTGCTGCTGTTGTTGTCAGACATGATGGCCTCTGCCTTCGCGGTGAGAGAGGTCAAGTTGTGGTACGAAGCCGGGAGGGCGGTGGTGTTCACTTCTTCTTGTGCTGGCGGTGTCGAGGAGGGCGACGCAGCGATGGACGACGACCGCTGGGGAAGGACCGGACTGGCGCCAGGAGCAGACGCACTGGGCCCGGCCTTGGATCCGGACCGAGCGTGGCTTTTGCGTGGCATTGTGACTTGTGAGTTTCAGGAAGGTTTCTGCCGAATGCCGGACGGGAGCGGTCTGAGCGCAGCGCAGTTCCAATACCGGTTCTCGGGGTCGGGAGCAGTGAGACAAGTGTTGCGTCAGCCTCCTTGTGCGGCTGTCGTGCGTCCTCGGCTGCGAGTACGCGAAAATGTGCTGTCGGACCGATAAGCGTGACGCGCGTCGCGTCACGCGGTCAGGTGGATGAAAAGTTGAGCACATCGCTCACCTTGCTCACCATCACCTGCCTCACCGACAGCTTGCGAATCGCAGCCATCGTATCCATTTGATACTTCTTTCTTCTCCCATCCTATACACACACACACATACATACATCTTTCTTCACAGGCTGCAACTCAACATGACGGACAATCCGTCAGGCGAACACGCCCTTCCCCCTCCGACTTCCCAGCAAGCTGCCGGTGCGGCACCCCCTTCCACAGCACAACAAGCTTCCGCCGCCCTCATGGCAGGGTTCAAGTCCTCCCTCAAGGAGGCACAGCGCATTCGCGCTGACCAAGGAGGTCCTTCGGCGTCCCGACAGCTCGACATCGATGTCGAGGATTCCGACAACGGCTTCGGTGAGGAGGAGGAGGACGAAGAGCAAGGGGCTCAAGACAAGGGCAAACAGCGGCGCATTTCGCCTCGGCCATCCGTCCTCGGAGACCAACACGAGGCCCCCCCGTCACCGCGCCCTCAACCCCTCCGAAGCGGTTCATGGAGCCGATCGTCAAGTCGCGCCCGGAACAAGTCCGCGCCATGCAACTCAACGAGTTTACGGCTCTCTTCGACGACATGTCGCCAAAGACGCGTCAGGCCGCCATCTCCCGGGCCCTCGACTTCGAGGCCAACATTGCCAAGGAAGAGGAGGCCGACGAGGAGCGACGGGCCAGCATCAACCCTTACCGCAAAGCAGCTGCTGAGTCTTCAACTAAGGCTCAATCTCGACAAGAAGTCACGGAGTCCCTTAAGAGGCGCCATTCGCCCCGGGAGATCCAAGACCTCAAGCGCTCCCGCCTCGATGCCTATTCCCTTCACCACTCGGCGTCCGACCCTCTCATCATGAAGGGCGCGCCCTTCAAGCCCGGCGCCCAGAGTGGTTCGTCCGTCGACATGCCTTCGTTGGTCATACTCAACAAACTCAGAAACAGCATGTATGTGCCATTGTGGCATTTCACCCAAGAAGGCATCAAGGCTGGCCGCGCGCGGGACGCCAACGTCGCCTCGGCAACAACTGCGGCCCTGTCAAAGCTCCTCGACACCTTCGGCGCTTCCGCCCAACTCGGTGGTCATCGCAAAGAGGACTGTTACATGACATATCAAGAAATGTCATCGGCGTTCAAGATACTGTTCAAGATATACGACAAGCTGGTCCTTGAGACTGTCGGGGAGGCGAAGGAGTGGATTCGCACCGAGAAGCGCGCCTGGCAGGATGGCTGGGAGATGGTCCGCGAAAGTGAATACGCGGACCGCGAGTCGAGCTGGGAATACCTGGCCCTGTACGTGGACAAGCTGCGACAGGAGTACTACAACTCGCCATACGGAGATCGACCTGACCCAAGTGTGTGGCAGGATCGGATCTGGCGCCGGACCAAGGACGCCATGGACATGCGCCGTGCGCTCCCCGCCCCATCGGCCCCAACTCAGGATGCCCCCAAGCAAGGCAAGGCGTCGGCATCATCATCCAACAAGCCCTTTCCGACAAGCACCCCCGGCAAGAAGCCACAGCAGGGAGGTGCTTGCTTCCAATGTGGCAGCCGCGCCAAGCACAACCTCGAGGAGTGCAACAAAGGCCCGGACGGAAAGGACGGGTACGCCAAGAGAAATGCGACCAACAAGCTCTGCCGAGCATCAGATGGTCAAGTCATCTGCCACCGCTACAACCTCACGAGAGGATGCGACAGCAAAGGCGACAAGTGTCCATACGGACTCCACGAGTGCTCCCTCTGTGGGAAGGCTGAGCATGGTTGCCAGTCTTGCCCTATCACCAAGTCCGCTTAAGCCCGAGGGCTTTGACAAGTTCATCAAGAAGTTCGACCTTTCGCACGCATTCCC